>OX411768.1:9257223-11684223 GCA_948252205.1 Orthosia incerta | reverse complement strand
CGATGTCAACGGGAAACTTGCCCAGAACGCTGGCAGCATTGCCAAGTTGGATGGCAATGCTGATTCTCTGGCCGAAGAAAAGGCCAGCCCTCTGGTCACGTGAAGAGTCGACGAGCTTTGTGCTAATTTCTCGAAAAACTCTATGCGCACTCGGTCCCCATGGACCTAATGTTTCAACCCCAAACGGCTCAAACATATAACTTCCAATAAGGTTGTTATATTTGCGCTGTTTGAGGTTTTCTGCACCGGCAGCAGCTGCCCCAGCACAGCCCGCCGTGCTAAGTAAATAAACAATGCTAACTCACTAACTAAACTAAAATATGGTGTCGAAAAACTCCTCTACATCGTTATCCACTGGTAATGTTGGCCCAAAAGACTGGCAGCATTGCCACGTTGTATGGCAATATTTATTCTCTGATCAAGGTAAAAGCCAGCCCTTGGGTCACGCGAAGTTTCAACTAGGCGTTTGGAAAGATCTTTAAACAAAGCGTAAAAAAAGTACAGTTGTGTTCTTGTCGTGCAGATAGACACAAAATAAAATGTTGTCGAACCAAATATTAGCAACCTAAGCCCTATACAAGTGACATTCAATAATTCTTTGCCGGTGTCTGTAACACAGTTTATACTAGTACATCGTAGTTCACTCTATCTTTAAAAGAAATAACCTTAGTAGTGTGTTTTTGATTAGGATAGATAAATTGTACCTTCCCAATTTTGATGAATAAATTTTATGTTAATAATAAAAAAGTATAGTATAGTTTGAAAATAATTTCGAAAGCATGGTGATAGCGATTGTCAATAAGGAAAAATTGTATGGAATTGACAAGCGATATCGAATCACGTGAACAATCCCTTTTTTTTTTTTTTGGGATATCATCCTATGACTTCTCCCGCTCTGGGTGAGGCGGGAGGGCGTGTCAGACTTTTACTGACTAAAACCCACCCGTGTTCCTTCAGTTGCTTGAGCCAGGGCCGCGGTAACTCTTTTTCAAATTTATCCGCGACCCAGACACGCGATCAATCCCAACATTTTTTTTTTCTTTTTTTTTCTTTCTTTCTTTCTTTTATTTCAACTATCGGCTTCGCTAACATCGAATGCCACTTGACGAGTGCCTCTATACAGGTCTATCAATGGCCTCGTTTGAATCCTGGAAGATGGAAGTAGCTGTACAACGGGCAGGCGGTGACGCTTGTCCTTTGAAGTGGCTCAATACTGGCATTGTGTTTGGGATAGGTGGAGGATACCCCATTTGGCCTGATTACTTGTACAGCGGTCAACATGGGTTTGCCATCGATAAAGCATATTGAGGACCTAGGCTAGCTAACTAAATAACTGATCTGTTCACCACGATGAATCAAACAGTTGTGGTTTGATAGTTGGTACCTATACATTTTGCTTCTATGATTTTAAAACATTCTTTATGAATTCATGGATCAAAACCGATTATTCCCGATGTCCACCACTAGTTTGGCCACCACTGGGGGACAGCGGGAAAATCTTTAATAAATATGCCCGAAGTCCACCACTGGGTGACAGCGACACGGATTTTTAAACATTCTCTATGGCCACCGCTGGGGTACAATGTCACAATTCTGTTTCATTTTGTTCGTTTATTCATACTTTTTTTTGTACTAGCCAGTATGTAGTGGGATGTGTGATTTCCACCTAGGAAGACTACAATGGTGAAAATTTACAAGTTTTTATGAATTTCCGTTTATATTGACAGCTAAAAGGAAACAGATGTCATAGTACATTATTATAAGGGCTACAATATTTATGTACCATAGGAACTACAAAATTTATCGAATTGAAAAGCAGTAAAAGTAGATTTATTGAAATTATTCAATTAATTATAGGGCAACCTTAATTAATTGAATAATTTCAATAAATCTACTGTCAGTCATTCTTCCATACAAAGGTAGTATGGCGATTACTTCACTGTTTGACGGTATAAGCTCAAAACACAAAATATTTAAATTTGCTCATCATTATCTAGCCCTATATGGATACAAAAAAGTAAAAAAAACGTGTATTTGAGAGTTATGAGCGTCGAAAGTTCCATATTTCAACAGTAATTTCAACGCATCTTTGGACGAAAATAAATACCAAAACAGAAAGAAAATTGCAAAAGTATAGAAATTTAAATTGAATGAAAATAAAAATTGAAAATAGTTTTTTCATGATACTCATACTCCCAAAGGTCTGTTTATAAAATTTCACGCGCTCCTTTTCGCCCTAAAACATCATCCATTTATTATTTTATACCATGTGTATTCGTACGCGCACTAGCTTCTTACTGCTCATCACAGTTTCTATCCCTTTCGTACGTGTTGTCGGAAGAGATAGCATGCATTTTAACCCCGGCCACAAAATAGTTTGTTCCCTCGACTAGGGCAACCTTAACTGAAGACAACGCACAGCCTAAGCCCCGTGTTTTGATCCGTAGTTAACTAAACTAGAGGTTGAAAATAGTAACCAATGGGTTTCTCATTTCGGTATAATGTGTTTTTACGTCAATTGTTAATCTAACCAATGATTAAATAAGTGGTAAGCAAATAGCGTGACCAAGGGTCAAAAAATGTGGGCCTGAAGCCGCTTGGCCTACAAGCTTGAACTTTGCACGAGAGTTCTAGTTAACGAAGGCAAATACTAAGGATTTATTCCCTAAAGGTGTAAAATATGGGATAAAAGGCTATCTCCTGAAGCCAGATCAGCTCAGGAGGAGACTCACTGTCGTACCACACTCACCGCAAACTGCAATTCCAGCACAATACTGGTGATATTGAAATTGCAGAACATCTAATACGATGTCTTACTTTTGGTAAAGCCCATTCTGCTGTCTGCCTGTGAGTGTGTCTTGTTTTATTAAAATTTGTAAACTATTTGCGACCTTCCTATTCGATTTATTTCACACTGATAGGCGATTTTTATTAAGCAATATTGCAAGTAAGTTCACTACAGACATACATCTAACTAGATAACGCAAGTCCCTCCATCTGGGTGAAAACCAAGCGTGTTTAGACACACAATTTAAAAACAAATGAAAGAAAACATTTCCAATGCCTCGGCCAACTTTTTCTATACAGTTTTTACAGCTCAATATGGCATAATTAGGTTTTTCTAGATTTCGGTGAATTTCCGGTGCCAATAATGCTAAATGAAAACGCTCAAAATACGATCATTGATCGTATTTTTACTACGATCATTGATCGTATTTTTACTCCGTTTTTTGACACGCGAATTGGTCATCACTGCGCGTCATATAGTAAGATTTACATTTGTGAGGCTCACATAGTTGCGCTGCGATGCAATTCGACCGATTCGCACTTGAAATTTTAGAACAAAATACATGCGCGATATCGCCTATCATCAGGAAGATTCCTAACACTACCATCATCAACATCACAAATGGGTTTTTATAAAAAAAAACTAAAATGGAAGTCGTCAAAGTGAAGTAACTGCCTCGTCAGATGATCCTAAATCAAAGCTAACTGAATCTGATCCTTTGTTGTACATGTGTAATTGTTTCCAATAGAGTTGCTCCAACCGTTCCAGTTGACTAGATCCTAGCAACGAAGGCTCTGAGTATGAAGCTGATTCGGAGTGGATGTTAGCCGGAATTGTATCGACAGTTAGTTAGGGATACTGTTATCGAGAGTGGAATGCACGTGAAACGTAAAGACATGTGCATTGATAACGAGAGGTAGAGAGAGGTACAAGGGTAGTCCTACTAGCATTTTTTGCAGCATTCTGGAATACAAGGTAGGTAGGTCTAGACGAATTAAAAAAAAAATTATAAGTTTCTGAAAGTTTTTTTAACACAAATCAAGTTATTTATTTTTGCAGAAAACACTGTTACAATGGTGTTATTAAATGTAAAAGTTTCAAGTGATCTATGCAGTTCAAAATACAGAATAATGCTCTAAAAATCACGTACATAATTATCACCTTTCTTGCTAGATGAAATTGAAGACCCCAGTCATTTTATCAGGACAGTAGAATGTTTTATTCGACTTTAATTGTTGGCATCCAAAAGTGCCGTATAATGGCCTTATTGAAATAAATTATTTGACATTGACTTTGAGGATACTGCTTATCACCATGATGCAATCCCGTAACAACTTTTCATTCCATATATGAAATTTTGTTTCTTGTTTGAACCAAAAAGACAATGTTTAGTCAGATCTCTAATAAAATCATTCTCCATGCTCTTAAGTAGCCGCACATTTAAAACATTCCAAAAATATGCCCGAACCCAAGCCACACAACAAAAAGAATTTCATTTTAAAAATCGAATCTCATCAACGGAATTATCATGCAGAACACATCAAACCGAATTAGTTGACAAAAACCGTTTGCGATTCTAATCAGACGGAGAGCCTCAGACATTCTTCCGTCAGGCAGCCGAAAATGTCTGACGAAATATTTCCTTAATACCCTCAGTTTTGTTAGAATCCCCATTACAATACACCCTTCGTGAATTAATGATAGGGCTGACAGTTTTAGAAATAATTATGAAAATTAAAAGATGAGAAAATAATAATTGTCATTTAAGGTTGCACTAGTCGATCATTCTTCCATACAAACGTAGTCTGGCGATTACTCCACTCTTTGACGATGTACGTTCAAAATAAAAATGACATCAATTTGACTCATCATTATGGAAACTAAATATTAAAAAAATAAATTATTTTTAAGTTTTGATCGTCGAAAGTTCCATATTTCAACACTAATTTTAACGCATCTTTGGGCGGAAATAAATACCTTAAGGAAAATTGCAAAAGAGCCACCATACAGGGATAGATTAGGAGTTCAACAATGCAAGTAATTCGATTTTAAAAATATCCATTTAGTCATTTATTCATGATATCCATGCTCCCAAAAGTCTGTTTATAAAATTACGCGCGCTCGTTTTCGTCCTAAATCATCATCCATTTCGCTACAAATTTGCAAAAGTGTTAATTCGTACGTGAACTAGCTTCTTACATCACAGCATCTATCTCTTTCACACGTGTTGTCGGATGAGATAGCATGTATTTTAACCGCGGGCACAAAATAGTTCGTGCCGTCAACTAGGCCAACCTTAAGGTTGCTTATCAATCATGGTTATTCCATGGTTGCACACAGCTAGTGAGGATGTTTGTTACTCGTTCAAGCAAAAACTACTGAACGGATCTTCATGAAACTATAGTCATATAAACTATAATTTATAAATAACAAACCTATTGGGGGATGAACTAATTCAGCTAGTGATTTCAAAACCTTATAGACATTTAATTTTATAGCTAATAAACGCGAGAAGTTACTCGCCAAAGCTTAACTTTACCTTGACAACCTTCTAATACTCTTACAAAAAGATATTTAAAATACAATTTAAAATAATAATTAGAAATTTCCATTAAAGCAGAGGATAGGGCATAAACATAGTGTACCTATTAAATCCTTAGGGTCAACTCACACCAAGGTGCGACGCTGCGCGAACTTTTTAAAATAGCAGTACAATACAGAATGATCATTATTTTAACGTTTCTCCAAGGAAGTAATGGGTACTTACCAAAATAAAATTGGCTTTTCCAAACAAAGTTGTTGTCAGTTGACCAAAATTTATATGGGTACATTTTTTTTTTGTATTTACTGTCTTCCTTGGAGAAAGTTATTTATTAAAATGGACATAGCAGTTTTTAAAGTATGCTCACACATTTGCGTTACATCCTATATAGAACTTTATTTGCTACACAAAACGGTACCCATTTCAACGAGAGAATCTAATTAATAGGCTACTTCCCCACCAGTAATGCGCGAAGTAGCAAGCCGTGTACAATGGAGGCAAGCGAGGGATGTACGCTAGGAAAGTGTGTGCACACAGCTGAAAAGACCGCTACCCACTTTCACACAACTCGGCTACACATATTTTCACAGCTTCGCTATCATCGTCGCGCCGCGTAAGCTCCTTGCAAAGTTGTTGTGGAAACAGACAGTCACATATTTCCGTAGCACCGCTACACATGTTCGTGCAGCCTCGCTATATAGCGTATCTTTGGTGGAAAGCACCCTTATGGTGTGCTATGGTAGCATGGCGCAGGTTATGGGCCACGCGCGGTCTGTTTATGTTTTCTTGCATACATTAAACTAAGATTTTATTACTGGTTATCGCTCCTAGCACCTAGCTTTGGTCTTAGAACATGGTCTAAGTATTGGTTGGCTGGATGGGTACAGGGATTTAATTGTTTATTCAAAGTTCTTATTATATGTTTTGTTTTTACTGATGGCTGAAAGGAGGGCTCTAATAGTCTGGGTGTGCCATAAATATGCTAGTCAAATCACAAACGATTTTATTCAATTGGTTAAACATTGCTATTAGCTTAGACTCACTCCAGAAAACCGCAAATCCTCAGTAAAAATAGAAAAGATTTTTTAATCGTTAGTGTAATTTTAAATCAGTTGTTAAATGTCTTGGTATACTTGGATGCCCATAGGGTATGGATGTCTTAGTATATTTCTTTAATAAAGATATATACTAAATATTGTGATCGCAATCACTCGCCTCTTTAAACCTTTTTGGCTTACCCATTAGTTAAAATTCGCCAACCCTACAGCCAGGTTTCTTTGACTTCCATTGTTCAGTTCCTGCTAGCAATTAATTAGGCATTCCGGCTTGACCCGCGGACACTCCTGTGTTGCCTTTGTGTAAGACCATGGAATAAACAAACGTACAGAAGGTTGTCTTACAATGAGCGAAAACGCACGCAAACTGTACACAATTAACGAACAGCAAATGCAAGCGTACTTGCGACTGTCAAGTGTTTTTTGGTTAAATTCTTTTCGATTAGAATCAACACACGTTACAGGTCAGATGGTAATCCACTGCCGCGACAAATCGTGGCTCGGCGGATAGAGCTCCGACAGGATCTCATGGCGATATGGAGAGAGCGACTGTCGCAACCCAGCTCAGGGCACGTCACGATTGCAGCGATAAGGAGTGGAGTCTTTAAAATTGAAGAGTGGCTTGAGAGGCGCCACAGCGTCCTCGCCTTCCACCTGATGCAGGCCCTCACCGGACACGGCTATTTCGGGAGGTTGCTGTTCAGGATAAAGCGGGAGGAAACGCCCGGGTGTCACCATTGTGTGGATTGCCCGAAAGACACGGTAGGGCATACGATGGATGTCTGCCCCGTTTGGGCGGAGCACCGTTGTATCCTCGTGGAGGCAATTGGCAGTGGCGACCTCTCGCCTCCGGCCCTGGTTCAGGCCAGGCAATGGTACGGGTTGAGAGGGCATGAAAAGCTGTCTCCTCCTTCTGCGAAGCAGTAATGCTCGCGAAGGAGGAGGTGGAACGCGTGAGCGAGACGCAACGGAGACGCCCTGGGCGTCGAAAAACGCAAGCCGATTCCCGGCCACCGTAGGCGCGGGCTTGCGGATGGGAGTAATGTGTAGCTCGCTGTCCGATAAGGACCAACCCGAGTAGACGGCGCTTAATGTTTTACACGCGCCTCAAAGAGATGTCAGCAGATGTCTGTCTCGGTCTCGGATAAATTTGAAAGAGAGTTACCGCGGCTCTGGCTTAAGCAACTGAAGGAACACGGGTGGGTTTTAGTCAGTAAAAGTCTGACACGCCCTCCCGCTTAACCCTGAGCGGGCGAAGTCATTGGATGATTTCCCACACCATAAAAAAAAACATCTGATGGTAATCGACAATTTGGTCGACGATGGAGCCTAGAACTAATCTATTCACTCTTGATTCAAAGATCCATAGGTTTTATATCAGGCAACACAGTTTCCAGCTCCATTTCTTAGCTGGACGCACATATTATATAAATATTCTAAAAACGATTTGTGCGTATAGGATATTACGGAGGCGCATCGTTGTTTATCTTACTGTCTGACGATGCAACAAGCTTGTTTTGCTTTATTAACTTTATTAAATTCTACAATTACAATGCTTTATGTGTCTCCAAGAACTATGTGTGTGCGCGCCTGTTTTCGCCCGTTGTTTGGAACTATCCTTCTGTACACCTATCTCCTCTGTGCCGCTGGTAGCCATTGTGTAAAATCATGAGTTAAATGGTGTACAAGCCCATAGTTCCGACACTGTCCGGACCAGGAAACTAATCTTAGAAGATAAACGTTTGGTTTGACTACTGTAGTTAACTGTTAACACGAATGCTTTGTGAGATTGTAAAGTTACCGTTATCGTTTCACCTTTGACTTTTGAAATAATTACAGCGCTGTGTAGAGTTGTTCGATTATAGTTAGAAAAGTAGACCAGTTCGCAAGCGCGGCTGTAAATTAGGAGGTCGGCAAAGTGTAGGTTTTCCATCTGGAGTGTGTCAGTAGCAGCCTGGAATCTGGGTACTGGAATCTTGGGCAGCAGGCTTGACCCCTCTTACATGGGACCTAAACGTGGCTATATGAAAGGATGTATGAAAGGTTCATTTCACCATTCTGCGAATTTAGGTGTTACGTTAAGGCCGTACCCTGACCAAAAAATCAGCATGAGATATGAGCATTCCTATTGGCCTAGCGGCACTGTTGGCGCATGAATTACGGTAGTGAATACGCCTAGATTTTAGAATAAAATCGAATATTGGTCTTTTGAAGAAAATAAAACTTACAAAATGTTCGTTATCAAATTGTCTATCCATTAGTGTTAGTATAAAAAATAATTAATGAACATTTTACGAGGAGTTGCATGCTATCAATAATTATTACACATTTTTATGTTTTTTTTGAAAGGAGTTTAGTGATACAAATACCTCTTTAAAAAAAAAGTGTACAACAATTTTAGAATCAACATTATGTAGCTATTTACTGTATTTTTATTAATTGATATTTCTTTTTAAATAAAGAGTAGATAGCTCTTAAAAACTGCACAAAAACGACTAGCGCGGCGTTTTGCTCGGGGAGGCGCCTTAAGGCACCGATACCCCTCAGAAGCTAATTTTAAAATGAATATCACGTCTAAACGGCTAGTCGTAATTTTTTGGAAAATACATATTATTATGTTACATAAGCCCATTTTCTTAATATTTTATCTGATTTTTTTTAAATTTTATTCTTATAACATAGTGTAATTCATTTGTAAAGTTACGTACACGTACGAAAAAATGACAATCGCACCAAAATCGGCGGACGTATTTGAATGAAATTATCACCATCTCAAAGACAATTTAACTATCTGCATTTTGATCTAAGGCTTTTTTTAAGATATAGAATAATTAGTAATAATAAATAATTACTACAAAAAACTACTGAATTTTAGGTCGCGTGGGTGTGTAACGAGTGCGCATTTTGTTCCCTCAAAGTCGTTGGCGACTGTCATCGTCTTAAGTAGAATCATGTATGGAAAGTAGGAATAAATAAAGAACATAAAGTTTTTAAACAATATTAAAACTAGAACTCCAAAAGATTCACCTAAGTTTTGACAGGGTCATTTTATTGAACGCTGTCCTTCTTCCTGCGGTCGCTTCGGTCCCAGATTCATAGAAAACACCGGGATTCAAGTTTTTATATTTTATTCAACCGGCTTTTCAGCCCGGTTTGGACCTAAATTAATTTTCGTAAGTGAATCAGTAATATAAGAGACTAGCTGTCCCACGCGGCTTCGCTCCCGTCAACTACCTACCCTACATACATGAATGTTGCGTAACTTTAACCGCTTACGCAGCGCACGCAACGGAAGCTCTCAAAAAGGAATAATTTTCTTGCAACATTTCTTATTTATGCGCCGCTCCTATTGGTCGTAGCGTGATGTTATATAGTCTATAACTTTCCTCGATAAATGGACTATCCAACACTATAATATTTTTTCAATTCCAATCAATAGTTCCTGAGATTAGCGCGTTCAAACAATCAAACAAACTCTTCAGCTTTATAATAGTAATAAATATAGATGTAGATTATCTTCTGCAAATAGGGTTACCATCCACCCGGCTTTATCCGGACATATCTAGACATTTGGCCACCTGTACGGATTTGTCCGGCTTTCTAATTTGCCCGGCTTTTCCGCTTCACTGTCAAATTTTAGTTTTTTTTTCATACCACTACGGCTATTCTCTAAGAATATTATCTTGTTTCATACTTTTCAGATCGCGATATTTTTGTAATCCGGATTTAGTTTTTAAGCATTTTTTTTTGTAACTAATATGTCCGGAATATTTTAAAAAAATCCAGCTTTTTGTCAGGATTTTTCAATTTTCTTATTGGTAACCTACAAACAAACAATGTTACTCTATCTTTTACATATGCGTTTAGATCGCTGTGTGACTAAAACTATTTACTAAATAAAATGCATTCCGAGAGATAGAAAACTCTCAAGATGTAAATAATAGCCACATACCTAACATCAGAAACCTCAGATCAATATCAGTCGTAGCATCTACAAGCTAGGCTACTTATCCAGGATATTATGCAAAAAAGACTTAAAACAAGACTCGCAGCTTTATATCTATGTAAATAGAAGTTATGCGAATGATAGATAATGTAGCATGCATTGATGGAGTGCGTCCGGGCACTGTCAGACTGAGAATTGATTGAAAATTCAATCTATGACAAGTACATGTGGAAGTACATTTACATGTCAGGATGTTGTATTATGTGTTCTTTAAGTATGAAGATTAATAAATCACAGGACTGGAGATGTGACGACGCGCGAAGCTTGGAAGAGATCCATGTTCAGAATGAATGTACTATATCAACTGTAACACTACCATTTACTGTACTTATGTGTCGTTCGTTGAGTTGTGTGCACCCTGGCAGTTGAGTGTGTCATACTCTCTTTAATGTCTATCTCATGGTGACACATGTGTTGGATCATTTGATTCCCTTCGTGATGGTTGAGCTGAGTGGTGCCAATCCATGCGTCATGTACGTGAACGGGCGCCATCAGTTGGGACATTTTCAATTTTATTTTTATTATCGATTGGCTCGCGTTTGACCACTATCTCGCCTGATGGTAAGCGATGATGTGGTGTACGGTAAAGCACGCTTGCCTAGAAGTAACCTATTCACTCTTGACTTAAAGACCCCAAGGTTGCAGCTATCAGGGAACAAAGACCCCGGAAGGGAATTCCACTCCTTAGCTGTGCGCACAATGAAAGTATTAGCAAAACGCTTTGTGCGTATGGGTGGGATGTCCACCATGAACCGATGGCGCATGGCCGTACGTCTTTTAGTCCGATGATGGAAAGGGCTAGCGCGGAATCAAATTGTGCAGTTCCGTCTCACACTCCCTGAAGTGTAACCGATAAAAAACTGACAGACTCTGGAGCTTTGACGCGACCAGTGCATCGTTGCCAATAAGCCTCTTGGCCCGTCCGTCAATCGACTCAAGTGCATGATGCTGGTATTTGGCAGATCCATCTCAGAGGTGAGAGCAGTACTCCATGCACGACCGAACTTGCGTTTTATACAAGTTTATTTATTTAGGAATAACAGTTACACAATTAAAACTTATGTCTTATTGTTCGCGACGAAGCGTCATCAACCATACTAAATGGTTCATAGAAATTGAAGTTTGTATGTGTAGACATGTCTGCTTACCACGGCGCGCCACCTGATACTAAAATGAATTTTAGAGGCACGTTTATATTTATACTAAAATTTTACCTACATTTTTTGAGATAGTAGTATAATGTTTTTAGTGTTTGTCAGTATGTTATAGGGTTCAATAGTTCACCCTTAACAGAGTAAAATCATTAGAAAGCATACTGATAAGAGTTATCATAGTAAAAAACATAAATTTCTGTCATACGATACGTCTGTGCTCGACGACGGATTAGTTCCGAATGAACCGTGAGAGGGAACCACACGATATATATAGTTTTGGTGGTTTTCGAAAATATTATAGTAATTAAAATCATGTTTTTAAGGGCTTATCCTATGTACTGGACATGAAATCAGTACATAATGATGAAACTATGTGAAGACCACATAGTTTCTGCTATGTAAATAGGAATATTGACTTGATATCTCAAACACCAAATATATGGTTTTAGGTCATTTTAGGGTATATGGGGGACCTAGACCGAGACAGGAAGCCTATATACACCTCATAGTTAGCGTAGTCTTTTATATAAAGCCCATTTACTTGAGATATCAAGTCAGTATATAATAGAAAAACTGCTGTTTAACTGGTTTTGGCAATCGCTTACGGTTTTAGGTGCCCTAAGTACCTAGAAACATATAGGTGTACTGGTAAAAGTACTACCATTGGAAAGCTTGCTAAAAGGGCTTCCAGGCGGTTTCTAGATGGGAAGAATCGCTTGGATAGTCAACGAGATAAGCAGTCGTGAAAAATGTAAACAACGTAAAACGTTGAAATTTGTAGACCCTTCAGGTGGAATAACTCCATGAAGGGAATAGATGTACTCATGGTATAAGTACTTTCGGATGGCTTGCTGGACTAGCTACCAAGCCATCACTTTGGAGCGAAAATCGCTCAAGTAGTTTAAGTACAATTCCGGAAAATAGGTTTCTGGAAATGTAATTTTAGTCAGTTTTTGGCATTCCCCGAGACTATACACCCCTGGGAATTCCGAAAATAAGGAATTTTTGGGGACCTCCCGATGGCCCGTTGAACGCACCATCGTGTCGTCCCAATCTTATTAGTGTTTTTATATCTAATTTCTCTGATAGCTGGGCGCAAAGAAAGTGACCGGCTATCAAATTTGTACATATCAAGGCACCTTATGTGCATATGACCTAGATAGACTTACATAAACACTAGAAATGTAAAGTGTGGTCTATTGGCTACCAGAATCCCCATAATAGGCGGTGATTGTCTGGTTAGCCTAAGTAGGAAGTCCTAAAGTCGGTGAAATGACTTAGGAATTTATAGATTCATTACATAAGGGATGATATCCCATAGAAGATTCCCGAAAATAAGCTTTTTCTAGACGTCAACAGACAGCCTGCTATTGGCACCAGCAGGTCAACCCAACCTATAGATATCCTTAGGCTAGGTTGAAAACTATTAAGGTTTTAACTGGGAAATAAAGGGAATTGTCCTTTTATTTCATGGAAATAGTCTAGGGAAGCTATCAATACCTGGAAATTAGGTATATTGATTAGATACATAGATAGGGGGCGTTACTGTGTTACAGTACGAAGGAATCCAGCTATTGATAGCACCATGGAAGGGGTGCGGTAACCCTATTTACCAAATATGTATAAGGGTTTTTTACATAAATAAAAATTATTTTCGGCGAGAATTTGCGGGGCTCTCAATAATGGCACGATGCGAGGGTATAAAGAACCCCCGGGCCCAAAATAGAATTTGTAGTCATCCAAAGCTAGTCGCTTGTACTTGTCTTAGTAAATAAGAAGTAATTCTTATATAGAATCAAGTCTCAGAAATTGTTGAGAGCCCTAGAATCGTGCCGTGTACTGAATAACTTAGTGTTTCATTTAATTCATCGACTTCAACCCTTATGAAGACATCCCTTTTCGATCCTGTCGAGCTGAACCTCGGAACCTGGACACCAGGAGTGCTGATCCAGAAGTAGGCAACCCGGAATCTGGAAATAACTCAAGTACAGCCAACACATCGTTGAATCGTTAGAGTCAATTTGCAACCCTACGTCACTGCTGCAGCTAGGCATCCAAGAACCTTTGTTTTCGTTGATGTGGATGGGGCGTTCAGCGGCAATGGCCAGAAGGTTTACGCCCTTCTTTTCTCGGGGCCAATGAACACGCTACGTCCTGCACATTTAATGGTCCTATCGAGCCGAATTTTGGAGCCTGGAGAGCCCCAGGACGTCGGGAACAGTAGATCCAGAAAAAACAACTGGGTGCCTGCATATTAAGTCGGCTACGTGCAACACAACGTTGACCCGTTCGAGCCGAAATTCGAAGTCTGGAGCGCCCCAGGACGTCAGGAAGAAACAGTGGTGGAATTAATTTTTCGAATTTTGGAGAAATTAATTTCACAAATAAACCAAAAATCGACGTGCACTGCAGGGAACAAGTCCTACGTGCCCTATTTGCCGCTGGATCCAAGAGGTAAAATTCTGGAGACAGTTATTGAAAATACCCTATTTTTTCAATAATTGTAAGAAAATAGAAGAAATTTTCTGTGAGCCGCAAAATGCTGTATGAAGACAGATGCGCATCCTTGAAGCCCCAAGAATAGTTCCTGAAGACTTATCGCTGAAAACTACCCTATGTTATCAGTGATTTGTTCTAGAACTGAACGCTTGTTTATTCAACCAAGAATACTCGTTCAGAAGATTGGATTACGTCTTTGACGCGGAAGAATAGTTCCTGAAGACTTATCGCTGAAAACTACCCTTATGTTTTTAGCGATTTGTTTAAAAAACGAGCGCCCGTCAGAAAAATACAAGACGTGCGTTTAGAAGGCTGATGTGCATCCTTGATGATTGAAGAATAATTCCTGAAGCCTTATGACTGAAAACAACCCCTATGTTTTCAGGAAAATTTTGAAGACTGAATTTTCGTCAGTGAATGGAAGAAACGTACTCTGAAGACTTAGATACGTTTCGGATGTACTGACTATGCGGTTCCTGAAGCACTATCACTGAAAATAACTTTGACGTTTCGGTGATTTATTTGAAGATTGAATTTTCTTCAATCAAGCAAGATACGTGCTCGGAAGATTGATGCACGGCTCTGATGCTTTGGACAAGCAGTTCATGAAGCATCACCACCGAAAAGTAACCTTGACTTTTCGGTGATTTAGAATTTGATTGAATTATAGTCAATCAAATAGAACATACACGTTTATGGGAAAAATAAACTTGTATAGCAAATGCCTGAAGTTTCCTGAAGACTTATCACTGACCGTAAGTTTTTAGTGATTTTTTATTTGAAGATTGAATTATAGTCAATCGAAGTGGAGGTTAACTTCTGGAGATCGTCGGTTTGAACGCTGAAGCCCGGAACTGGGACTTATCTTTGAAAACTAACTTCGAGTTTTCAAAAGAAAATATTTCAACAACAATGCCGATAACCAGATCCAAAGGCAAGACGCCGGAGGCATGGACCGTGGAGTTGGATCAGCCAGTTGGCATCAGACATGAGCTGCCGCCGTGTTCACCTTCCACAACCGAAGGGACCGAGCCGTCGGACGAGCAGCGCCATCTAGCGCCTCAAACTGAAAGCACTCCGACGCATCAACCAATAGAAACTGATCAAGCGGTTTCTACCAGAGTAACCAGATTAGAAGGAGCTTCAGACACAACATTGAAACCTTCTCAGAAAGAGAAGATTTCCGAAGAAGACAGACGTACAGCGATGCCGATGACTACCCGGGGTGACGCCCGTATCGAACATAGCCGTCCGCCGTCAACTAGAGTGACTCGGTCACGAAAAAACATAGACAAAGCTCGCGAAGACTTACTCAAAATTAAGTTGGAGCTTGCACAACTGGCACTTCAGAGAGCGGAGGAAGAGGGTTCCGAAGCTGAATACTTGGATGACAGAAACTCGAATGACGAGTACGTGCGTTCATGGCTAGAAGAGGCACCAGAACCTCAGCCTGAGAAGGAGGATAACGTCGTTGAAGGGGGAACCAGAAATTCTATGCATAGACCCCTGACTGCGGCCGCCACCAAATCGCAAATAGAAGGTCAGCATCCTAAGGAGAGAGAAGTGCGAAAGCCTCCAGTTGCAGCGTCAGCTGAGGGTTAGTCTCCGTCCATTCTTGACGGAGTTGACGTCCGCTATAGCGTCGCTAGCCGACAGGAAAATAGAACAGCGGGACCAACCGAACCCCTCTGCGTCGAAATTCGTCATGACATTGCCGAATTTCAATGGTTCTCATACTGAATGGCTATCATTTCGGGCCATATATGAGACAACTCGAGCGTACTTTACGGACATCGAGAATACAGCGAGGCTGAGGAGAAGCTTACATGGACGTGCAATGGAAACCGTCAGCTCAGAACTCATCGGACATGCCAGGCCCGATGACATCATGAAGGAACTCGAGCTGCAGTTCGGCCGTCCAGACTCCATAGCGCAAGCTGAAACAGATAGATTACGCGGACTGCCGCGCTGCAGTGAGTCACCAAGAGACATCTGCGCGTTTGCAAGTCGCGTAAGAGGTGCTGTAGTCACGCTCCGCGCGTTAAAAAAGGGTCATTACCTTATGAACGCGGAGCTTATGCGATTGTTAACAGAGAAGTTACCCAATTCGCTACGAGCACAATGGTACCGATCATATTCGGAGAAGTACCAATCGGTGCCAGATATTTCATTGTTCAGTAATTTTATATCTGAACAGGCACACTTCTGTAGTCCATTCGCCCCACCCGAAGGCATCGCTTCGGCCGAGGCGAACACCAACAGACGCGTCACACAAAGGACGCATATAGCTACGGACCAACCGGTAGGAAAATGCCGTGTTTGCGACGTGGGACATCACTACGCCACTGGATGTGCACAATTCAGGGGCGTAGCTGTCGAGAAAAGATGGGAGCTAGCGAAAAAACACAATCTATGTTATCGCTGCCTTCAACATCGACGAGGCAACCACACTTGTAAGAGAAAACAGTGTGGCCAAGACGGGTGCAGAGATACGCACCATCGGCTTCTTCATAGGAAGAAGCAACAGCAGAGGGAAGCCAACAAGAAGCCCGATGTTCCTGAATCCCGCAAGGATCCTCAGGAAACGGTGGCCAGTTTCGGGTCACCATCGAGCCAGGCGTACCTCAAGATAGTGCCGGTCCGGGTAATCGGACCGGCGGGAGAGGTAGCAACATACGCTCTCCTAGACGATGGGTCCACCGTTTCGCTGATGGATGAAGACATCGCGAGGCAAGTCGGGGCAGAGGGCCCTGTGGACCCGCTCAAGATCGGTGCGATAGGCAACACCATGCTCACCACCCCATGCTCAAGAAGAGTCAAGGTGACGCTGGTTAGCCCGCAAGAGAGAAGGGTACAATTTAAAGCACGTACTATACCTAAACTCAGCTTGGCAAAACAAACAGTGAGCGATAGGGTTGTCGCACGCTGCAAGCATTTAACCGACTTGAGAAAAGAGTTGATGTACAACAATGGCGTGCCAAAAATACTCGTCGGCCAAGACAACTGGCATTTGTTATTGGCCAGCGAGATTCGCAGAGGTCCAAGACACCAACCAATTGCGTCACTTACAGCAATGGGTTGGACACTACATGGCGCGCACAGTAGTTTACTACGACAACAAGTACATCATGTCAATAGAATAACAACTGATGACAATTTGGATCATCAGTTGCGCGAACATTTCGCCATAGAATCGTTGTGCATAAACCCACAGCGACCCGCCTCTGACCCAGCAAGAAGGGCAGAGGACATTTTGAATCGATCAACTGTCCAATTAGAGAATGGACACATCGAAACCGCCATGCTTTGGCGTAATGAGCATGCTGAGATGCCAGATAGCTTTGAGACAGCTCTGAAGAGGCTCGTCTCAACAGAAAAGAAGCCGGACAAGAACCAGGAACTTCTAAGAAGATACTCAGACCAGATGGACTCGCTAATTGCGAAAGGGTACGCTGAAAGGGCACCCGCAATTAGCACGCCGGGCAAAACTTGGTACCTCCCACACTTCGATGTCTTCAACCCAATGAAGCCAGACAAACTTCGCATCGTACATGACGCTGCCGCCAAATCGAGAGGAATGTCACTGAATGACTTCCTGTTAACTGGGCCCGACCTATTACAGTCGCTGCCAGGCGTAATGATGCGGTTTCGCCGCCACTGCGTCGCAATAACCGGTGACATAGCGGAGATGTTCATGCAAGTGAAGGTGCGGAGCCAAGACCGAGACGCGCTTCGCTACCTGTGGAGGGGAAACCGCAGAGAAGGAGCGCCAGAAGAATATAGAATGACGTCCATCATTTTCGGCGCAGCCAGTTCGCCTTGCACAGCAATTTTTGCAAAGAACTGGAACGCAAACAAATATATAGAGAAGCACCCTGAAGCTGTGGATGCTATACTACGTAGTCATTATATGGATGACTACCTAGATAGTTATAGAACTATCGAGAAGGCGGCAGAAGTCGCTAGTATGGTGCGAAAAATACACCTACAGGCGAGGTTTGAACTCAAGAAATGGGTTTCAAATAGCTCGCAGCTCCTAGAAAAAATGGACCCATCGCATATACAAACTGAGATGGTATCCATTGGAGATATAGATACGTCGGAAAAGATACTCGGCCTCATATGGAGGCCAGGCGAAGACACGCTGGGTTTCAACCTCACACTCGCGCGTCTGCCTGAGGGTATCTTGGACCGAGAGGCGCCCACCAAGCGAGAGGCGCTCAGAATAGTAGCGTCGCTATACGACCCACTCGGACTCGCCTCGCCAGTAACCATCAAGGCGAAGCAAATATTGCAAGAAGCATGGAGGCGAGGCGTCGACTGGGATCAGAGGCTAGATGTTGACCTAGCATTACAATGGAAAATTTGGGTACAACATTTACGCCAACTAAAAAACGTTAGCGTACCAAGATGCTATCCTGGATATAGCGACGCTATAGAAATGCAGGTGCATGTGTTCACTGATGCAAGCGAGATGGCATATGCTACCGCTATATACTGGCGGGCCACGACCGTGGAAGGCAAGCACTTAATAAGCCTTGTTATGGCGAAAGCGCGGGTGGCCCCACTGAAACTGCTTTCGATACCGAGACTCGAACTTCAGGCCGCGGTATTGGGAACCCGCGTAGCCGCAGCAGTGATGAGTGAACACGACTGCAAGCCCACGTCAGTAACGTATTGGTCAGATAGCAAGACCGTACTGACCTGGATTAGAAGAGGAGCGAGAGTATACAAACCTTTCGTTGCTCACCGAATAGCTGCTATTGAAGACAATAGCAAAGTCGAAGATTGGCGATGGATACCCACCAAGATGAACATCGCTGATGCAGCAACCCGTGACGTGCCACTGCGGTTCAACTCGGACCACGAGTGGTACTGCGGGCCGAGTTTTTTGTCTCTTGGGCCCGAATTATGGCCCACAGAGAAACCTCCGACTACAAACGACACGGGAGAAGAAAAAACTTTCGTTGTCACAGAAGGGGACAAGAAGAGCTTCATAGAAGCCGTTCCAGAGCCAAGCAGATTCTCCAGATGGGAGCGACTGCTTCGTGCGACCGCCACAGTTCTGCGTTTTATATCTCTTTGCAAAAATAGAACAGAGATAACGTCCTATAAACGGACGAGAAAAAACGCTGAAAAGGACCCAGACTGGCGCAAGAAGCCCGCTGTACCTGCACAGAAGCAGAAGCAGGCATGCAGAGCACCAACCCAGGTCAACAGACAAATCATAGAAGCAGAATTTCTCCAAGAAGCTGAGAAAATACTTGTCCAGGTCGCACAACAACAATCGTTCGCTTCAGAGTTAGCGAATGTTGAAGAAATAAATAAAAATAGCTCGCTGCGACCTTTACAAATTCAGGTCGTCGACGGCGTGCTGCGACTAAGAAGTCGCATAGCAGCTACGCAAGAGGTAGCTGAAGAAGTGATGCGCCCGCCTATATTACATGGCGACCATCACATAACGCAGTTGTACATAGACTGGACACATCGCAGTCTACAACATAGTGGCACCGAACTCACAATTAATGAGGTACGGCAGCACTACTGGGTCGTGAAGATGCGACCAACAGCGAAGAAGGTGATAGCAAGATGCCTGCATTGCCGTATACGCAAGGCACAGCCACCAGTACCTGCGACCGGCGACCACCCGAAAACGCGCCTCGCTCACCATAAGAGGCCGTTTACATATACCGGGCTCGACTATTTCGGCCCGCTATCCGTCACCGTCGGTCGGCAGCATCAGAAGAGATACGTAGCACTATTTACGTGTCTCACATCAAGGGCGGTGCACCTTGAAATCGCCGCCAGCCTTAGCGCAGACTCCGCCATATTGGCGCTGCGCCGATTCGCCGCACGCAGAGGATGCCCAGCTGAGATACACTCAGACGATGGCACCAACATGCACGGCGCCGACAGAGAGCTGCGAGACGCCTTCAAAACAGAGGCAAGTCGTAGAGGCATCGTATGGCGCTTCATAACGCCATCAGCGCCATTCATGGGAGGCGCCTGGGAGCGCCTAGTTCGTTGTGTAAAAAACACACTATACAATGTACTTACAGAAAAACACCCCACCGAAGAGGTGTTGTCCACACTGATTTGTGAGGCAGAGTACATTGTAAATAGCCGACCATTGACACACGTGTCGGTAGATGGTGATGATGATGAATCCATCACACCGAATCACCTCTTGCTCGGTGGGTCAGCCAGACTACCTACACCTGGCACGTTCACCGAGCAAGATATAGACAGCAGGAAAATATGGCGACGATCACAGATCCTCGCTGATATGTTCTGGAGTCGCTGGGTCAGAGAGTACCTGCCGGAGCTCCAAAACCGGCGGGAGCCACATAGTAGTGGGCCCAGATTTAAAGTGGGTGACCCTGTCCTGATAGCCGACGGCCAGCTGCCCCGCAATACGTGGCCGCGAGGCCGCATTGTGGCCGTGTATCCAGGAATCGACGGAGAAATCCGGACCGCTGAGGTACGCACGCTTGGCGGTACCTTGAAGCGTCCGGTGAAGAAACTCGTCCCACTGCCCCAGTAACCAGAGATGCCGGAGCGGCGACCGTCCTCTCGGTGGGCCTGGCCGGCAGCCGAGAAATGCCGTCCGTCGCTCACCGAAGGAATGCAGCGCCGCGCCGACAACACTTCGAGTCGACACAGCGAGTCGACACAGCACTGCACGGCGGGAGATATGTTCGCGACGAAGCGTCATCAACCATACTAAATGGTTCATAGAAATTGAAGTTTGTATGTGTAGACATGTCTGCTTACCACGGCGCGCCACCTGATACTAAAATGAATTTTAGAGGCACGTTTATATTTATACTAAAATTTTACCTACATTTTTTGAGATAGTAGTATAATGTTTTTAGTGTTTGTCAGTATGTTATAGGGTTCAATAGTTCACCCTTAACAGAGTAAAATCATTAGAAAGCATACTGATAAGAGTTATCATAGTAAAAAACATAAATTTCTGTCATACGATACGTCTGTGCTCGACGACGGATTAGTTCCGAATGAACCGTGAGAGGGAACCACACGATATATATAGTTTTGGTGGTTTTCGAAAATATTATAGTAATTAAAATCATGTTTTTAAGGGCTTATCCTATGTACTGGACATGAAATCAGTACATAATGATGAAACTATGTGAAGACCACATAGTTTCTGCTATGTAAATAGGAATATTGACTTGATATCTCAAACACCAAATATATGGTTTTAGGTCATTTTAGGGTATATGGGGGACCTAGACCGAGACAGGAAGCCTATATACACCTCATAGTTAGCGTAGTCTTTTATATAAAGCCCATTTACTTGAGATATCAAGTCAGTATATAATAGAAAAACTGCTGTTTAACTGGTTTTGGCAATCGCTTACGGTTTTAGGTGCCCTAAGTACCTAGAAACATATAGGTGTACTGGTAAAAGTACTACCATTGGAAAGCTTGCTAAAAGGGCTTCCAGGCGGTTTCTAGATGGGAAGAATCGCTTGGATAGTCAACGAGATAAGCAGTCGTGAAAAATGTAAACAACGTAAAACGTTGAAATTTGTAGACCCTTCAGGTGGAATAACTCCATGAAGGGAATAGATGTACTCATGGTATAAGTACTTTCGGATGGCTTGCTGGACTAGCTACCAAGCCATCACTTTGGAGCGAAAATCGCTCAAGTAGTTTAAGTACAATTCCGGAAAATAGGTTTCTGGAAATGTAATTTTAGTCAGTTTTTGGCATTCCCCGAGACTATACACCCCTGGGAATTCCGAAAATAAGGAATTTTTGGGGACCTCCCGATGGCCCGTTGAACGCACCATCGTGTCGTCCCAATCTTATTAGTGTTTTTATATCTAATTTCTCTGATAGCTGGGCGCAAAGAAAGTGACCGGCTATCAAATTTGTACATATCAAGGCACCTTATGTGCATATGACCTAGATAGACTTACATAAACACTAGAAATGTAAAGTGTGGTCTATTGGCTACCAGAATCCCCATAATAGGCGGTGATTGTCTGGTTAGCCTAAGTAGGAAGTCCTAAAGTCGGTGAAATGACTTAGGAATTTATAGATTCATTACATAAGGGATGATATCCCATAGAACATTCCCGAAAATAAGCTTTTTCTAGACGTCAACAGACAGCCTGCTATTGGCACCAGCAGGTCAACCCAACCTATAGATATCCTTAGGCTAGGTTGAAAACTATTAAGGTTTTAACTGGGAAATAAAGGGAATTGTCCTTTTATTTCATGGAAATAGTCTAGGGAAGCTATCAATACCTGGAAATTAGGTATATTGATTAGATACATAGATAGGGGGCGTTACTGTGTTACAGTACGAAGGAATCCAGCTATTGATAGCACCATGGAAGGGGTGCGGTAACCCTATTTACCAAATATGTATAAGGGTTTTTTACATAAATAAAAATTATTTTCGGCGAGAATTTGCGGGGCTCTCAATAATGGCACGATGCGAGGGTATAAAGAACCCCCGGGCCCAAAATAGAATTTGTAGTCATCCAAAGCTAGTCGCTTGTACTTGTCTTAGTAAATAAGAAGTAATTCTTATATAGAATCAAGTCTCAGAAATTGTTGAGAGCCCTAGAATCGTGCCGTGTACTGAATAACTTAGTGTTTCATTTAATTCATCGACTTCAACCCTTATGAAGACATCCCTTTTCGATCCTGTCGAGCTGAACCTCGGAACCTGGACACCAGGAGTGCTGATCCAGAAGTAGGCAACCCGGAATCTGGAAATAACTCAAGTACAGCCAACACATCGTTGAATCGTTAGAGTCGATTTGCAACCCTACGTCACTGCTGCAGCTAGGCATCCAAGAACCTTTGTTTTCGTTGATGTGGATGGGGCGTTCAGCGGCAATGGCCAGAAGGTTTACGCCCTTCTTTTCTCGGGGCCAATGAACACGCTACGTCCTGCACACTTATACTATAAGAACGTGATATAAATGCAACATTACACCGTTATCCACATCATATAAATTAGAAAGTTAGTTTTGAGCAAACGATACAAAACAAAGAAAGACATAATTTTACATTTTGTTAAATTACAAGTTGAGCAACTATTCAGGTATGAAGTACCGTCTCACCTTTGCGAGAATCCCCAACTTTTTTGCAGCCAACTGAGCTTTCGCCTCAATGAATGGACTGAAATTGAGGGTCGTTGTCAATGTAACACCAAGAAGTTTGAGATGGTCCGTTAACGCCACGGTTACACCACGGCAAGATGGAACCGGGTGGAATTGGCTCTTTTTAGCGGAAAAAAAGACCACGCATTTAGTAGCATTGAAACTGACCAGATTGGCATCACCCCATTCGGAGACTGCCTTCAAGGATAGAATCAAGCGTTCAATCATGGCCTCTCGGAGAGACCGAATCTGAGGCCCAGTAGTCCGTACGTTGGACACGTATCTCTCAGCAGCAGTGTTGTCGTCTGCGTACCCAAAGGTGCCGGGTTTTAGCAGATCATAAATGTGCAGCAAGAATAATGTTGCCGAGAGCACTGACCCCTGAGGGACTCCGGACTAACTGACCGGACGAGCAGCCATCGATAACCACTCGATGCATCGATCCCTCAGGAAGTCCGCAATGCAATTACACAGACCACTAGGCAGACCGAAGGAAGGAAGCTTACCAATGAGGCTTTCGTGCCAGACCCTGTCGAAAGCCTTCGTGATGTCAAGGGAGACGGCTAGCGCTTCCCCGTGTTCCTCGATGGCCTCAATCCAGACAGACTCCAAGAACTGGTCATAAATGAGCTGCCACGGCCTGCTTTAAATTGCGAATTAAAAAAAATAAAGAATAATGTGATTTTCAATAAAAAAAAAAATATATATAAAAGTGTTGTTGTGGGGCGGTTTTTTAGAATCTTTCAAAATGCCCATATTTGTCAATAAAATATTGTAACAATTGACATCAAGCACCCCACGCTTTTTATCATTATTTTTTTATTAATCACACTATTCTTAATTTAAATTTATTGAATATTATATTCTACTTTTTAGTTTGGTTTTCCATTACATCGTGTTTTTATAGTTTTTGTTGCTCAATCACGCCAAAACGGATCTGGATGAGATTTGCACAGAGATAGATTAAATCTGGAATAGCATTATAGCCATACTTTTCATCCCGGTATAATTTGGCCTTGGGATAAGAAAACACTTATCACGCGGGAGAAGTCGCTGGCAGAAGAATATTACGTTCTTAATCAGCCTTAAAAGTTCCAGTGGGAACTTTGGACAACTGGGATACAGCCACACTAGGGCCCAGTGTGTGGTGGACGTGGTGGTAGACGTCACTTGTTTTCTAATAACAGAGCGGACCTAGTGTGGGTTGGTAAATCAGTTTTCTTAGAAATAACAGTTAGCTAATTTATGAAGAAACCAACAAAAATAAAGTACGGCATTAATTTTAATTACCCTGTTTTCTAGTACTTTTGAATTTCAAGCACTTGGCCAGTAACTTGAGAAGGAAGTTAATTAATACGAGGTAAGTTTTCTAAGAAAACCTTTAGTAATAATACGACATTACCAGGAAGAACTCTTGGATAAGTAAAAACAACCGCACGGGTCGATCTTGAAGGTTATGGGCCTTCCATCGCTTTAGTGCCGTAATACAGTTGCTTTCAAATCAAATCAAATAATTTATATGCATTATACAGGTTAGGAAGGTGTTACAAATAATATTTTCATTAGATACACTGTATTATAACCTAATGGTGTGCAAATTAATACAAGTTTAGACTCACAATATAAGCAGTGTTACAATAAATTTAATTTTAAACATTGCATCATTTAAATTACAGAATAAAATGTCAGATTAATTATTGATTTCATATTAAATTATCATAGAATGTCATAATGTCAGATTAATTAAATACAGGTCATATTAAGTTGTGGAATTTCATAATGTCAGATTTATTAAATACAGATCATATTAAATTATTATAACGTGTCACACAAAATTACAATTTAATAAAAAATATTGTTCTATAAATAGAATAGGTTAAAACAGCTAAAACTAAATTAAAGTATTTAACGGTTTGAAAAAAAAAAGAAATTGTTATTGATTCATGTACATTAATTGTAAATGATAAATGATTTTATATCTGTACGTTGGTTTGTACAAACACTTTTATATTTCGATCACATTTTTAAAACTAGATGAGGTCGGCGTTTCCTATCTGACTACTCTGAGAAGAAAGGCCAAAACAAACTCAGAGGTCACAGTCTCTTTTAAAATCCAGACAAAAATCTTGGTTAGATCATGTGAAGACCATGTAGATTGATGTCTGAAATGGTCTTTTGAGGAAAGAACCAGCCAGATTGAGTGGACCTGTCCAGTCAGTGCACGCATTTGTCAATAACCGAGCAGCTCAACACAGAATTTAAGGAGCTCAACGCATCGACGAACAATACCAAAGAAAGGACATTCGGGTAGGCCGCAAAACTACTCAAACTGCCAGACCACGATTAAAAACTAAGATATAAAAACAAAAAAAAAATAGTCCACATAGTCTTCACATTCACAATAATTAAAATAAAATAATATAATACTTTAAAAAGTAAATATTCTTGTAAAACATGGTTTCTTTGCGTAAATAATAGTTTGGCTTTTTAAAAATAATAATTAACATCACGATATTTTTTCGCTACTTTTGGATACTCCCCCAAAACCACTTGGATGTTTAAAAATATTTTTACAAAGAAAAATTGGTGACTAGAATTTCTTCATAACTGAAATAGCATATGTAAATCAAAAGATATTTTGCAAACAAAACTGTCCAAAAGGAGGTTAAATATTGATATTCTGGCTCCGAGCGGCCGCACGGCCAGTACTGCGTTAACAATAGGGAATATATACGCCTTAAGCAAGGGCAGCCGAGGTCGGTTCGTGGATGGGTGACCATCTATACATATCGAGACTCGTCGTAAGTAATTTAAGTACTATTATTACTACAATTAAGGGTTTAGCATAAGCATGTAATTATATTGTTTTGTGACAGTTAAACTCTTTTTCTTTCTTTCGTTGGTACTTCGCTGTCATTTGTAGATTTTTGATAGTCGTTGCACAGGGTATCGTGTTAACCAAAGTTACTGGGTTGTGGAGGTCAGAGAGGCTATACCTCCATGCAAAATACTAGTATCCAGCTGCATCCAGTTCGACTGGAAGCTGAACCTAAAATAGTTTGGGGATAACCCAAGGCAGCTTCATTGAACCCATCTCCACATTATTTTAATAAATACCTTTTAATAGGTGTATTATATACTGAAATCTTATTTCAACCCATCTTAAATCTCATAATGCACAAAAAGTATGTACTGCCGATGCCAGCAAGACGACCTATAAAATACATGCTGAATTTATTTAAGGTATATAAAAGAATGGTTCAAAGTAAGTAGGTCAAGAAACCAGCTTGGCAAGATTGAAATCTATATGATTCATTCAATATTTTTACAAATTCGTTTACCACAAGTGGTGATAAGTATGTCCGATCCGGGTATATTGGATCGTGAGTTCCCCAACTTATTGACATACCTACAGGTGTCAGATTATAGACGTGGGCGCAGAATTTGGGATGCGGGTAAACTAGAGAAATATCTTCTGTAACTTCTACACAGTTTCAATTCGTTACAGAATCAATTATAAAAATATCAGTGTAGTCCAATGGAGCAAACTAACAAACTTAATTTTAATGTTGACAAGTGCTGTGTGATGAGTTACAGCCGTGCGCGTGCTCCATTGCATTATCAGTACGAGATGGACATGGAAGTAATACCGCACGTCACACAGGTGCGGGACCTGGGCGTTCAGATGGTGCCGGAGTTGACGTTCCGCAAACATATAGTTGAGGTGTGCGGCAGGGCTTTCAGAAATCACGGTTTCATTTTGAGACAATGTAAGGATTTTAGCGACACGGCGGCTGAGAAAGTTTTGTATAATGCACTGGTACGGAGCCACCTGGAAACAAGTGCTATTATTTGGAATCCTCATGAGGAAAAGTACAGCCTCATGCGGGAAAAAATACAAAACAAGTTTGCGAGGTTTCTGTATTTGAAAGAATATGGGGTTTACCCTTTTTATCCCCTCATGTACCCGAGTCTGTTCGTCCTGGGCATGGTTGGATATACCAGGCTGGCAGTTAGAAGAGATGTTGCGCTGGTCAAGTATGTGGCTAGCGTACTGCTAGGTTTGTTGCACCACCCAGAAGTGCTGGAGGCGCTGCGGCTGTGCGCGCCGGACGGGTGCGTGGGCGCGCGCCTCTGCCCCGCTCTGTTAGACGTACCGTTTGCTAGGACTAACTTACTTAAGTACCCCTATGACGCGAGTCATACGTTTGATAAGTACTGTAGCGGTATCGGGTGATATTTTTTGCCAAAACCTGCCGAGATTCGTCAAAGTAGCGCAAAATGTTATTGAAAAAGGTTTGACCATGTAAATAATGTATTGGAATGTATTATTGATGTATTGTATTTTAATGTTTTATATGTATTTTATAACATCGCATTGGAAGCTTCTGTAAAGATGTTATAATAATTAATGAATAAATAAATAATTACTATCACTCACTTATCACTAAGTAGTACTCTGGACTTAAAAGGAAACACTGAGCAGTTCCTAGGCTAGTATGTGTCACGTCACGGCCATGTCCGAACGATCGCTATCTCTCTCCATGACGCCTTTCGACACCATACCTGAAACTAGACTCTGCACAATCTATACTAATATTATAAAGAGGAAAGTTTTTTTTGTTTGTACCGAATAGGCTCCAAAACTACTGGACCGATTTAAAAAATCTTTCACCAATAGAAAGCTACATTATTCCTGAGTGACATAGGCTATTTTTTATCCCGGAAACGGGCCCTGTGGGGTGGTCCACGGGAGCGAAGCCGCGGGGAATAGCTGGTACCAAATAAAGGTACTTATGTCCCATTTTAAGTAAAAAACATGACAAGATCCAACAAGTTCTTTTGTCATAATCATCATCATTTGAGCCGAATGACGTACACTGCTGGAACATGGAACTCCCCCAAGTGTGGCCAAATCGACCGATCCTGTGCGTCTCTTATCCAGCGGATTCCCACAACCTTAACCAGGTCATCGGTCTGCTTAGTGGGATGCCTTTCAACGTTTCGTCAGATAATATGTGTGTCGTCTTTCGGTACGCTGTCCCCATTTCGAAACTTTTTGGTCCCATCGACAATATCGTATCTTCTTAATGACCTATCTGAATTTAAATATAAATAAATAAATGTCTCTGCTACGACTGTTTCCATAAAAATATTTATTTTCATTCAAAGAAAATTAGATGAACTCCTGTGTGTACATTGTACAATGTACATGACCCACAAGTCGACATTTTTTCTTTGCGAATCTTTTAGTAGCTGTATTGTGTAACACCCCGGGCTGAAGAACGGATGTGCGAAAATTTCGGAAGCTGGATAATAAGAAAACTGGTGACAACAGATGATTTTTTTTTGTATCCTTGCTTGCCCAGTACAAGCAAGAATATACTAAATCTCATACGGTTCCCTTCATGATGGTTGAGCTGAGTGTTGCCGATCCATGCGTCATGTTCGTGAACGGGCGCTATCAGTTGGGATTGGTCATAACTTAGCTACCTCGGCCAGTAATTGTTTTTTTTTTAAATAATTTGTTACTCTGGACGCTTTTACGTGCACGTCTTTTTACATCGTTCTCACATATATGTATTTTTGAACAAGAATGACGTAACCAACACATCTTGCAGCAATTACACATATGGAGCACAAACTTTTAGTAAATTAACTATAAGTCCAAGTTTCCACACGACGTTTTCTTTCACCGTTGACAGCGATGTCGAAGATAAACTTAGAAAGTACGTTATTATGTTTTGAAAAGGTCACATTGGTACTTGCCTGGATTTGAATGCATTACCTCAAACACAAGAGGCGAGACCTTAACCACTGATGTGGTCTGATGAATGATGATCTTCTGAGTTTCAAGTTCAGAGTCACAAAACGCAAGTAAAAGAACAAAATAGATACTTATTTAAAATGCAGAAGTAAAAGATTGACGACACAGTTGTACTGGTTGAGCAATCGGCTGCTGCGGTGGGTGCTGCCGCTACGATACCCGCACGGAACAAATATTTGTATGGCCTACAAATAATTGTTCCAGATTTGGGTGTCTTGTATAAGTGAGTTTAAAAGTTTGTCCACAATACAATGTTTAATTAAAATTAAAATAAATGTAACGGTTTTTTTTATATAAAGTAAAGAACCCCTTGATTACGCTTGGCAATGTATAACAAACCTTCACCTATAAGAAAGGTGAGCTTAAACCGTAATATCTCCTCTTAACCCAGAGCAGTTTGACATGGCTGGCACTGTATTCATATAGAGATGCGTCCTAGTGTAAATAAAGCAGAGTTTCTTCACCCATGCTACCCCTCTAGCACGTTCCTTAAGAAATGAAGAAAGTATTTTCCCCCCAATCACACGTTGCACTGTATTACGTGACTACAACGTGCTCCCTAGAGTCGCTTACGAACGGTTTAGAACTGGCAACAGCTGAGGTCAAGTACGTTTGATTCACTTACATCTAGAAAGATCTGATCCAAGACCTACAGTGACTAGGGGCGAATTACACCAAAGAAACTGAACGGGTTCAGAACATCTAAACCGCGTTCAAAAGGTGTCATAAATAGTGACAACTATTTCAAATAAATAAAAAAACACTTTACAAAACAAGCTTTTTTGAAATCCTTTTAGCAAACTCTTTCATTTGATACCCATATATGTGGGTGCATACAAAATAATTAGTACGCCATCTTTGAAGGGCCGTCATATTGGCTTTAGAATAATTGCCATTAATAGGGAACTATCCGCAAAGCTGCGCTCAGATGGCGCCACAGGAATCGGAGTAAACAAACTAGAGAAGGGCGTTTTCGGTTATGTATGTGTTTTCATATCGATATCGAAAACGGTTTTCCGATATGGATATCAGTAGTACGGTTTGCAAAATTTAAAATGTTAGTTACATGAGCAAACTAACAACAAACGCGAAATAATACTTAGAACGAGAGGTAGCGCATATGGTTCCTAACTTTTGTGAAGTTTGCGTTTTGTTCGTAGTTCGTACGTTTCCGCATTGTTACGGTTTTAATTTTTGATTTATTCGTTCTCGCACGCTAGTAAGGTTTTTATTAGATACAGCTTTTGTAATATCGGTTATGATATGACCTTATATCGGATATGATATCTAACACATATCCGATATAAGTTACGTTTTGATATATCGGACCCATCCCTAAAAAAAACCAAACTGTCAAAGTCGAGCGACAAAATTTCTCAGTATATGCATACAAAATATAAAACTAATAGTGAAAGAAAAATGAAACTAACTAACTTCCCCAATAATATTATTTGGTTTTTGAACACAAATTATCTTAAAAACAGTAAAAAATAGTTCGCTAACCACAAACAGTAGTAAACGCCATGTTGTTGTTTTTGTTTACCCCGAGCCGTCAAGCGCCATCTGGCGGGAGCAATTAGCAGTAATGTTCCCTATTAAATAAAAGTTTACAATAAATATGATGACACTGACAGGTCTTAATCTAAGATGTCCGAGGCCATAGACAAGTGGCATTCTATCATCGAAAGCGTGGCATTGGCGGTTGTCAAAAAGGCAAAATTGTATGGGATTGACAAGTGATATCGAAAAATCCCTTGATCAATTCCCTACATTTTAACATTTCGCTGGCATCGAATGCCACTTATCTAGAGACTCTGATCGTGTTCGGTTTCATTGGTGAAAAACACCTAACGTAAATTGAACCCCCTAAGCGCCCCGACAGTACCCTAACCACATTAGAATGCGTTCACACACTCATTACTCTTAAACCGCGTAAACAGCGGCTAATATTTTCTAAGAGCATCTCGCCTGGAGGTGTAACTCAGTACCTCGAGATCCCTGGGAGGGAGCTGAGAAACGGGCGGTATAAAAGCGTACACATGCACAGCATTATGCTGAGCATTATCGTAATTAGCGTAATGCTATTATTGGGAGGCTCGGCGCGGCGTCGCGCGTATCCGATCGGTAATATGTGGGCAATGCTGGGGCCTGGAGCAGGGGAGCGTGGATGCGGTACTTATTTACAAGTGCCTGCAAAAATAATACAACAACAACAACAACATGCAACATCTTTAATATTTAATTAATATCGTTTATTTATAACATAAGGCACATTTTGCAATAAAAATATCTTAAAAATATAAAAGAAGACAGTTGCTTATTTGCCTGAACTAGGTTGAACCTATGTTTCAGACTTTATAGTGCTTAAAACTAATAATAATAATAAATTAACAATGACATAGCTTGTATATGAATACTTAAATTAAAGACAAAGCAAAATTATTATTTTGTTACAGCCAGGAGATCTTCTGTCTCTCCGTAAGAGATGCGAAGCAGATGTTCAATAATAGTCTTTTTACAGCTAAAATAATTTAAGTTATAGATACTTAATTTCCTATTTAATCTATTGTACAGAAATGGTCCTAAGAATGTAAAGAATCTATTTACAAATACATATTTTGAGGATGGATTAGAATCGCAGACAATATCATTTCGTCTCGTATCGTTTCGTCATAATAGAGCAGAACAAGCAAGAGTTTGTCTGAAATGCGAAGAAAAACAGCATCATAACGAAATACTGCTGAAGAAAACACCATTCAGTCAATTTGTAGACCAACGTGTTCCATTTTGGGACAGTTTAGGGTTAAAATTTATCACCATTTTGCCACCATTTTATCATTGCTACGAGTACTGTATTGAGTAAACAAATCCGTGCGTGAGGCATTTGAATGTTGTCTCTACTTATGGCACAATATCAGCAAAACCAAAAAGATATTCTGCTGATGTTTTAGAACCTGGCAGATGTCACAAGGAAAAACTAAGGAAAAAGAAGAGTATAATGTTTGCGATAAATATGAAGCACACCAAATAAAAACGGAACAAAATAGGGAAAATATGGGTCACATTTCGTATAGGCAGTCCAGCATTCAGCCTGTTTGATTAACCGAAGTGGTTCTCCGTACTGCTGCATAACCACATATCATAATACTCATAAAATAACAAATATACAACTAAAGTCACCGCCAGTTAACAAAAAAATAAAAGTCGTTAACACCTGTCTACCAATGTATTCCAAAATTTCAAAACGATACGAAAAATGTAAAGGAAGTGTCGCTAACACGAACAAAACAAACGTATCGCGGTAAGGGTCGTCCTTGACCCTTTCACTTAGCATTCACTAATGAGTTAATAACTAATAAATGCGTGGACTGATTTACATGATATTTAAAACGTATAAAATGATTTTACGCCTATACCTTTCATTTGAGACCAAAATTATCAAAATATCTCCATAAACAAAAAATAATGTTTTTAAGTTACGTAATTATACTTTTTGCTACATGACTTTTGTTTTTTTTTTGTTATAAAAGAAAGAAAAAAAATATTTATTTGTGACCCGCACAGGAGACCCGAGATAAGCAACACACAAACAATAATAAAAATAAATTAGCCCGTGCGAGACCAAAAAGGCTCCTATCTCAGCATGTGCAACGATATTAAAAAGAAAATATCACTGCGCTGATATTCTGCTAGGGCCCACTGTTGATGGCACGGACACACTATCTGTTATCTGGTGGAGACTTCAGAAAACTCTACAAGATTGCTGTCAAACACCTAAACAAATTGATATACACAAATACCTCCTCCATTCTCTTTCCTGCATCCATCCTGTTTCGCAACTGGTGCCCGGTCTGTAGGAAGCCGCTTTTCAACTGCACTCGCCGCCGGCTCCAATTCGTTACATATACCTATACATACATATATACATGTTTATGTATATACCGGGGGTATCGCTCACAAAGTTCCGAGAACACCGCTAATATAGATCGCGGAGAGATAAATATATCAGAATGCTTTTTTATAAAATGTGGGGTTATTTAAGGTTCTCGCAGAAAGGCGACTCATGACAATGCGACTAGGATATGGCATTGCTTTTTCATAGAAAATGTTTTATCTGTCAACTTAATAACAATTACTGTGGAAACGCGTCGTCGCATAATTGTCGTATTGTCGTAACGGACCTGTCTCTCCTGTCTCTAACATAAAAGTATGCGAGATGGACCGTGGATATCATTTTATCAGTTTTATCATCGTGTTTTTATTATGAATCAGTTAGTTCAGTTTAGTGATACTAAACTGTCCATGACTGGCTTCTTCGTTCACTCATTCAAAAACTGCATCAGTTTGGTCATCATATTCTATTGATGAATCATCACGAATATTTTTTGAACAGTGAATTCTCATTCATTAATTTAGCAACAAAGGCATGTATATTTTTGCTTCACTCCAAATCATCAAAATTAAGGCTTTTAAAACCATATTATAAAAGTTTTTCTACTAAAACAAAGAAAGTTTAGCTAAGTGATTTATTATCTACTTAACTAGCTGTGCCCGCGGCTTCGCTCCGGCCAACTTCAACTGCCTATTCTACCTACTCTACTTGCCCTGCTACCACCCTACCTGCCTACCATTTTTTTTTCTAGTGTCATTCTCCCGCGGAGAATCTTAACACCGCCATTCAGAAAATGACGTCAAATACACAACGCCATCTATCGAACATGGAGTTCAACTGTCCGAGTATCTGAATTGCGTGTGTGATATTTTACTTCTTGAACACTTTAAATTCATCTAACTTTTGATAGAGTGAACCGATTGCGATAAAACAAAAACTTAGTAATACTTCAAGATACGCACATTTAATACATAAAAGTTATATACATTGGTTTTGTACATTTCACGTGGTGCGTGCACAAACATATAAACAGACAAAAATTCAAAAAAATGCTGTCAATGGCAATTTTTGTTGGAAATATTTTCGGTGTAAAAAAACGACTTTTCTACAGATTTATTATATGTATTGATGATGATTGATGATACTGATGATGATATTGATTGATTGATGATTGATCTATTCACTGATAAATCATTGAAGTTCTTGAAGCCGTTTCCTTCTTGTTCCCGTTCCACTTATTTCCGTTAAATTGTGATAATTCAAACTAAATATTAATTTATGCCATATACAAGATGATGAATATAATCGTATAGAAAGTGATCTACATATTGGTATTCATATATTATGACACAAGACGAAGGGTCAACGAACTCGAGCTCTTTACGCATCCTTGAGAAACCGGTTACTGACACCATCCCATTAATGAATGCTCTGATCTCATAAAATTTTCTCTCTGATTTATCATAAAAAATCAGTCAAGATATACGCAATTTTTGCAAAGATAGACACAACTTTCCCAGAAACAAAATTATTTACTAACGCTAATTATTAGTTAGCCATTAAATAATCGCAGACTACAAATTGCCAACAATTTATTATGTTATCAACGAAGCTTTGTTGTCCTTCAATTGGCTTATTACTCTACGCAACATAACCTATAAAATAACATGAATTAATACCAAAGTCTTAGAATAAACTACGGTACGATAATGCGAAAAGCTTACTTGTATTTCATACTAAAAATAACTAGCATATACTTCACAAGAAACACATAAAAAACTAAATTTATACACAATAAAAATCTATAGTAATTAAAACAGAATACATTTCTAAGATAGGTGTATTCATGTAGCGATACAGTCGAGCACACATGTGTTTAAACAACCAAGAGTGTCCACGGAACTTTGGGATTAGTTTAACAAGAAAATAAGGTGTAAATTCCTATGTTCGTGAGTGTCGTGTACAGTGTGCATAAATTAAAATTTTTGCCTTTTACGCGTAACAGGTTTGGCGACTCCCGCCGAGCGGGTTCGATTCTCGCGTGTCCAATCTCTCAATAAATAAAATTAAATAAAAATAATTAGTTTTAAAGGCTTCGCTGCGTGTTATGTTGGCACAACACGACATACTGCTGTGGTGTTAAATTGCACTTTTTAATTTTTATAGCACACTGGCATGTGAGCCGGTTCAGAGGAATTTGTTACTAATTAACAATTGGAAATTTTTGGTTGATTAAACTTGTATTAGTTGTTTGAATTTTCGAGTGCTTTATTGGCACTTTCGATGAGTTAAACGATAGTGATTCAAGTACGTAATACTTCTTTTATGAAAGAAAAACTGTTTCTTTCTTTAATTTTGAACAGTTTGGGATTTCAAGATATTTTTCACTTTGATTTGACTACTAAAAATATAACTATATATTTTTTAATGAAAACTTCTTTAGCCGCGTTGAGGGATTTTTGGTAATGGCAAAACTTATGGGTTCGCGACAGCGACATGCTAATGAAACAGCGTCATCGACATACTTATGTCCGTTATTTAAAAGTTTTATGTTTTTACAGTGAGAGCAGTGGTGGCCCAGTGGTATCGGCCGCGACTTACAAGTTGTAGGTCGTTGGTTCGAGCCCAGGTAGACGCTTTACATTGTGTAAATTATTTCATCACCACTGCTCTCAAAACGGTGAAGGAAAACATCGTGAGGAAACCGGCATGTCCTAAAATCAAAAAATCGAAGACATGTGACATTCATCAACCCGCATTGGGCCCGCGTGGTGGATTACGGCCCATTCGCTCTCATAGAGAGGAGGCCTGTGTCCCAGCAGTGGGAACATTAATAGGCTGATGATGATGATGTTTTTACATCTGTCAGCAGTCCCCATGAATGCACATTTAAATATATATTATATATAGTAGGTATACAAATAGATATATCTTTACCCATCACTCATTAGATACCTAATCCAATCAACAATTGTTTTATTGAATGCAATAAAGATACGAACTGTAACTACAGTATGGTTTCCTTTTTTGCCTAAATGACTTCCGGTGACCCATCAGACTCTAATAGATATTATCGCCCCTCACAACACCCATAAGAAAAGATAGCTGATAACTATGGCAATTTATATCCAACTACAATGCAAGTTTTCAACAGCTACCTTAGTCACGCGAATCCCGAAACTCTGAGGTTTTATAAGACTGTTTGACCTACAAAACCCTATGAAAAACTTTATCATTGATTTGCATTTAACATATCAATATAATGTAGGTAAATTATATAAATATATATAAATACCAGATGATCTATCGGCAAAATGAACATCAGAAAGCCATGGAAGACCCAGGTGAAGATGGAAAGACGAATTAGACTGTTTCATGAAGGGTTGTTGCGATACGTTACCAGGAAGGCCTACCACTAGGTGGACCAATGACCTGGGTAAGACTGACTTTATTTCCATAGTGGCAGAGAGCGCCGACGGAATTTCCTTAGTAAAAAATCATTATTCGAGGTTTGGCTCTCTTCTCTTTCCTCCTCCAATATTGGACCAATTTAAAAGATATTCCATAAACTGGTAAATTAAGATATATAATATGCCCCTGTTTTCCTTTTTTCAATTATATTTGTCAAATTTGCACACTAAGCCTCTGTTTACAGCGCAATTTTGAGCATTTTTTGAGGGCTCTAGTGCTTCTAAAGATAATGTATCATCAAAAAAGAAAACATAGGGACATAGTGTATATCTTTAATTTTCAGTTTACGGAATATCTTATAAATTGCTCCAATATTGGAGGAGGAAATAGACGAGAGCCAAACCTCGAATTATGGCTTTTTACTGAGGAAATTCAGTCGGCGCTCTCTGCCTCCGTTTCCTCTTAAGGTTGCGGCAAGGCGCTGGATGCGAAACAGCGAGACGCACGGGATCGGTCAATGTGGCGTCGCCTGGGGTAGGCCTATGTCCGGCAGTGGACGTATTTCGGCTGAAATGATGATGATTATCAAGAACTTTGCCCAGCAGAAGGTCGTAGGGGGGCTGGCCTCTGTTTTTGCCTAGCCTTTGGTTTCAGCTCTTCTCATCACCCAGTATGTGTTTTTTTTTGGTGCACGTCTCGCAGTTCAATCAGAGATAGGCTATAAACTAGAATCTCCAACCAGGCAACTCAGTATGGAGTGACATGTATCTCTATCAATCTAAATACAATCAATTGTCATGCGTAAATATGTCTCGCCAAAACTCGAAAATGGCTATACTGATTTGAATATATATTTTAGGTGGTTTAGGAGGAATAACAAAAATAAAAATTGGCAGTACGAAGTTCACTGATTTATCTCGTAATAAATAAAAAAGTAGTTATAAAATAATATTAATACTAGTTAACAAATTACTACACTTTTGATTCAGGATAAATTTAAATTTAGTATAACAGAAACACACCGCTCCATCATTGCGGTCGAGCTCGATGTTGCCTTTAAAAAAATATAAAAGAGGCCTGTACTGCCGAGGAGACAAGTCTTTGGCTTAATTAACCTTTTAAAATGGGAAATTAATTGTGTTTACGGGAATTGTGATGTTAGGTTAAAGCTGTTTTGTAAGAGAAGGATTTCTCGCTCGTTGAGAAGCAAGAATGTACAATTGTACGTGCGAGATTTTCACACACAAGCTTTTACACAAAAGTTTGAAACAAAAACAAACACCCTTTGACTATGTCATACGAAACCTGTAAGACCTCCAAAACGCGAATTATAAGTATATGTAATACATTTTATTTACATACGGACGCTATCAATTTTGAAATTAAATTTTCAAACATATTTCATCATACGAGTGTCTAAAATTTTCGTCAACACGAGCCAACTTTTTGTCTCCTTTTAATAATAATCAATCAATCAATTATCTTCAATCAATCAATACATATAATAAATCTGTAGAAAATTCGTTTTTGTACATCGAGAATATTTCCAAAACAATAGCCAGGTTGTTAAAGGATAACCAACAGAACCCATTTCCAGCATTTTTGGATTTTTTGTCTCTTTATCTGTTTGTCTGTTTATTTGTGCACGCATCACGTAAAATGTACGAAACCAATGTATATAACTTTTATACATAAAATTGTGCGTAACTTGAAGTATTACTTAGTTTTTGCTTCATCGCAATCGGTTCAGTCTATCAAAAGTTACATGAATTTAAAGTGTTCAAGAAGTAAAATTATCACAACACACGCAATTCAGATACTCGGACAGTTGAACTCAATATTCGATAGATGGCGTTGTGCATTTGAAGTCATTTTCTCAATGGCGGTGTTAAGATTCTCCGCGAAAGAATGGTGACGGTGAGAAAAAAATGGTAGGTAGGTAAGTAGGGTAGGCAAGAAGGTAAGTAGGGTAGAGTAGGCTGTAGGCAGTCATGAGTCATTTAACGGGAGCGAAGCCGCGGGCACAGCCAGTCAAAAATAACTACTCGTGTAAATGGACCTTAAAGTAAGACACTGTGTAATCTTATTTAATTGCCTTAAATTTCTAAAATAAAATTGTAGATATTAGAGTAAATAAAGTTCGATCTTTCATGTTTGTTACTTGCCAAAGAACTGGTCGTAATGGCCACGGGATGACGTTCGTTTCTTGTATTAATGACTTTATGGCACTGTCTAGTTTGCTTTTTTAACACGTGTCTAAAATGATAATAGGCAATGGGTTTTTTGATTAGAAAATAAATTACTTATTAGTTTTTTGGTGTTATATACACCAACTTAAATAAATATCGCTTCTTCCTCGTAGTCAAACTTTTTAGTCCAACTGGTTTGACCACGAGGAAATTTAATTCCTCATGGTCAAACTAGTCGAATGATCCCCCCTGTATCAACGAAAATGTGTACAGTCAATCAAAATTCTATTTAAAAAAACACTGATATTTTCGATATAATATTATGGGTTCGAATTTATAGTATAAAATGAATACTGTCTCACTTTATTTAAAATATAACCAACATCAAATAGATGTTATTTTTGTTTGTGTATTAACTCCATTTGACATTTTGTAATGAAATCATCTCTCTATATATCTGTTAACTCCGACGAGGAGATGGTCCTTCACGAAAATTTGTTTTATTTTCTAATAATGTTTTGAGCAAGCGAGTAACTGTTACTGGATGATGTCACTTCATCGTTTTATTAAGTTGGGCATTCCAGCTCTCTACGACATTATTAGTGCGATGTCTTTGTCCGTATACGGACTACTGCTTACTAAGTGATTCATTCTTTAGCCATGTAGTCTCGAAATAATTCAAATATTTTTGTTTTTTTTGTGTATTAGGACTATCAGATTTTATATAATCCCAACCTTCCTCAATTCTGTTGTCGGGCAGCAAAGCGAGTGCTGAACATAGTCCGACAGTTCAATTTCCATTTTTGGTCTTTTTTTTCCATTGAGAATTTGTGAAATGATAGAAGCACTTTATAATTTGAACGTCTCAGGAAAAATAGATAAAATAGCATTGCTCGCAGCAGTTTCAAAATCAAAATGATTTTTTTTAGCAGACCACTTGGGTATTCATAGAGAATAAGATGGTATATGATTCTTCTGTCTTATCCGTCATTCATCTCTCAGGTCGAGCAATAGCAAATTTTCGATTATTCCTATTTTATTAGTTCATCTGTGAAGCATAGGGCTCTATTGTTTTTCTAGAAATAAGAATTTAGGTTAAAAACAATCTACCATAACATTTTATGAGTCCAAAACCCCACACGAAAACAGAAATATCAGCACCACTCGAAAAACATTTTCATAAATAAGAATTTAACGAAAAAAAACACAATAAACGGGGTTACCCAAAAATATAACAGCGATTTCGCCATTTAAGTACATAACATTAAATGTAAAAGGAAACATAAAACCGTAGGTAGTAGCAAATGGCACATATTACGAGTTAATAGGAAACTGCCAGAAAAATTACCTAAATCACTTTTTGTTACAAGTGTACGTTTGCGTGTCAAGCGGGTATAAGGCCCTTACACACGCTATTCCAATGTTTTACAGACTTAGCTATAAAAAACGACAGGCTGCCGCCCCAATTGATATTTTGTAAGGGTTACTACTGTTTTCTGCTGGCCATATAAATATTGGTCTGACAGGGCTTAATTTTTACACACAAATATTTTACACGGAGCCCGACGAATTATTGTAATGTTCGACGCGGTTGGTGTTGGGTCTGATTGTGATATGTATTGCCTTGAAGTTGGAGGAATTTTATGGGTTTTGGTTATAGTTAGGGCACGGTTTTTGTAGGTATTTTGGACCGTAGATTTGGCAGACATGATAGGTACTTCATGTTTCTTGGCTAAGTTGTAATAATATTGGGTCCTTTGGTCTTTTGCCAACTAGCGTTCTTCAAAATATATGGGATTGATTTCGGTAACGCATGTCATGGACACAAAACTTTGCTATCGCTGCTAAAACATCACTCTTTTGGGCCCACTTGACTGATACCTTCGAAGGCAAATTTTATTAAGAGATTGATGCCAAGTTAAGAAGTGTATGTGTTGGGAATTCTACCCAACACTTCGGGCGGCCGTAGTGCGCCGTCTACGCTGCACACAAATCTGCGTGACTCACACGGCATCGGTGTGTGAGTGCGCAGCGCAGCGGTGACGACGCGGAGCGTAGAGATAGGCGTTTTCGGTTTTTTGCGCAAACGGTTATGTAACCGATATACAGTTTTCATATCGATATCGGAAACGGTTTTCAGATATCGATATCAGTAGTACAGCGATATGATTCCTATATGTTGTGATGCGTGCGTTTTGTTCGTACGTTTTTGCATTGTTACGTTTTTAAGTTTTGAGTTATTTGTTCGTTCTTCGCAAGTAGTTTGATTCGATACATAAAGTTTTTGTGATATCGGTTATTTTGATATGGATATCGGTATGATATGATATCGAACTCCATATCCGATATAAGTTACGTTTTGATATATCGGACCCATCCCTAGCGGCGTGGCTCGGCGAACACTCGCTACCACGGACTCCACCGCGACAGTCGACACCTCTTCCTAAACTCTAACAGTCTTATTAATAAAAATGGCGTATTCCCAGCTTACTCCGAAGTTACTCTTGGACTAGCTAATCCCGGAGTAACTAAGGAGTAACACAGATCTAGCAATGCTATTAATAAACATGGAATAACCTCGGACTAACTATTCATTTCTTAGTCTTGGATTTACGCGTAAGCTCTGGCAACCCAGTTGAATTTAAAAGCAAAAAGAATGAACTAGTGAATGAAAAATAAGCAAATTGAAGACATTAAAACTAAAAATGACATCTGCCATAGAGATTTGACAGTAAAGGTGAAGGATCCCTCCTTTTCAAATTATCGTATTACCTTTAAACTTAAAAATTACATCAAATGATGATTAATTAATTAATTAATTTGTAATTTCGTTGACTAAAGCTAAACAGCTGCCAATGACCTTATTTTTTTTTAATGTTCCACATCTACGAAATAAAAAATCAGAATCTATGTAATAATTGTGGTTGCGAGAGTTTTTGGCGGGATTTTTTCGAGTGTAGTTCAGCGGCTGTTAATATTATTTGCAAATTGATTCCTAGTGGATATTGCGATATTAAATTGGTGTAGTTTTATGTCTCAACTGTCTACGCAACTGGTCAATCTGTGAAAGCATTGACAGAAGCGATCTCGCGATAGTGGAGCGGAGAGTGTAGTATTGACTACCTCCCGCAAAGCTTACTGGGAAGGCTGACTTGATACAATTTGCATCCAAATAACATTAGAATCTGTTGCATCCGCATTCTAATGCATACTAAAGAATTCAAGAAGGATATTATGCACTGAACACGAGGCGGTATGGTCTAAGACCTTAGCCTGCCCGAATAGGGCGATGCAAAAAAATTAAAAAAATTGTGGTTGCCATAGTTACACTACTCTTATTCCGACCTTAAACTAGCTGGCACCATGGTTTAACTTTTAGTCCGAGACTAGTGTCAGATTAGTATAATCCCTCCTTATTCCGTGTTTATTAATACGGATTTTTTTTAGTACCAACCTAATGCTTGGAATAAAGTTATTCTTACCTTAGTCCACGTTTATTAATAAGACGGTAATTGTTTGTCCGGGACAGTTTTCTGTAATTAAAATATAACGGCTTTAGAACCAACCGCCTTTTTATACAATCCACTCTCATCTTCATCCACGAGCTAACAGTATGTCTCGACAAATAGCTAAAGAATGTATATCATCCAAATAATATTTTACCCAGGTACTTAGTTATATTCTTATTGTAATTCGATAGTGCCAAAGTTGGCTTATAAAATAACATTTTCCTTCACATCTAAGTGTGTAGCAAATTCAAGAACTCGTTCGCGCTGACTGTACATTTGTTACTTTCCGATGTAATAAACCTTATGTATTTCTTTCTTATAACCTAAAGGCCTTATAAATTTTGTTACTTGACAGTAATTAATTATCTCAGAAACATTAAACTAAAGCTTGTCGGTAGAGATTTAGCTTAGGAAATCGTTCAAATTAATTTGTCTAACCTTTAAGTAGAAATCTAAACTAATGTTCAAACGAAAAATTGTTTGTTTGTCAGCAACCATGTTTGGAAAAGATAATCTCTGAAAATATCTGCTAATCAAACTACGAAATTTTTTATGAAGCCAGAAATCTAAGATCGTTCGTGATGGAGGACTTCGGTGGACGCTCTCTGCCCCATCTAAGGGAATTAGAAAATTAAGGCGCAGATACAGGGGTATCTGCGCCTTAATTTCCTAATTAGCTGATTTTAAAATGATAATCACGGCTAAACAGCTAGTCGTAATTTTCTTAATATTTTGATCTAAGAAAATTTTGAGTTTTATTCGTTTAACCTAATGTAATTAATTTTAAATGAATTTTTGCGATTGTCGTATTTTTGTCCCTTTTAGACATAACTAAACGGACAAAAACAAGACAATCGCACCAAAACCGTTAGGCGTATTTTAATGAAATCGACACCATCTCAAAGTCAATTTAACTGTCTACATTTTGATCTGAGGCTTTTTTTTTAAGTCATAGAATAATAAGGAAAGTAAAAAAAGCTACTGAATTTTGCGTCGCGCGGGTGTGAAACGAGTGCGCGTTTCGTTCCCTCAAGGTCGTCGGCGACAGTCGTCGTCTTAAGCCAGAAAACAACACTATCATTGATTGTCATAAGCTTACTATTATCCTGGTTTAATGCGAGATTCCTGTTTTTTTTTTTTTAGTTGTTAATCTTACACAGTAAAATACTGCTTAGTACCTTTTTAGTGGCTCTTACGTATTAGTAATTAGTTGCAGACTCAGTTTTATGGGATGTGAAATAGGTACAACACCGTAAATTTGTTACTTGGGTGGGCTACGATAATTTGCGAACCTTTCTTCATGGATTTGAGGAAGTCATCCTTACCTTACCTCGGCATATAGTCGTGACAGTCTAAGAAATCGGATTTGACAGCTATAAAAATACTTAATAATAATTAAACATGATGCTTACGAATGATACTCATTGTGATAGTGTATAGGTAACATAGTAATTAAAATTGAAATAGATTTTTTCAATTTTTTCAAAGTTATCAAGTTATTTATATATAAAATGAAGAACGTCATCGGACTTCTTAAATTGTCATGATTATAGGTGACAGGTTTGTCATCTTAAGTGGCAGCCGGATGAGAGTATCCGATCCGAGGATAGAGTTGAATGGCGTACTTTTAGAAAGGCTTATATGCAGCAGGAATTCAATAGGCTGATGACGAAATTTACAGATGAGGCTCCCTACAATGTGACCTCCTTCTAGAACCAAGATGCACTATTTGTCTCTGCAACACCCAAAGGTTGACTGTTGCACTAGTTGAACTATCTATACCAAAATAAGGAATATCGATCTACAGTCTCTAGACAAATGTTTAGCGATTTGTATAAAATTTATGTCAAGCGCGATCTAAATATCACGTAATTGGCAACCGCAATCGCTTATTGAATGACACTATCTAGAACCTCGTCCATCTAATGTTTTAAGCTGGCTCAGCTCGCTCGGCATCGGCTCCCGAATTCAGAACTTTAAAAAAAAGTTTGTAATCCATCTAAGAGGCACTAATAACCACCAAAGCTCCTTTACTAACGTTAATTCCGTTTCAGCATCTACAAAATGAGCAGACACCGGTGTAGATACCAGATAGCCAATTTAATGCATCAAATTACTTACCTATCTTCGGCAGCTCCTCAAACAATAGCTAATATCAATAAAAACAGTCATATCTCCACTAAAGCGTCCTTCCCCCTCCCTCACCATTCACAACTGTCTAACCCAATCACAGACCAGACAACGCTTTATCACACAATCGAAAATCGAATCCAACCATTGTTCAGTGCCATAGAACAGAAAGTAACAGAAGGTCGGCTTCATACAACGAGTGAAAACGCACGCACACATAGACACGCTTCACGTACAGCGAGTGCCAGCGAACTCGCGACTGTCATTTGTTTGATGCCGTACGTATGCGTCTATATGTGGCTATCATGTTTATACTTGTGAAAATAATTACAGAGTAGTTAAAAGCCCGAGATTGTAATGAGTTTTTCCAACTACGTTGGGGTCATATCCCAGTCTAACCGGATACAGCTAGGTTCTACTAACCGGATTAAGAGGAGTACTGGGTTCTACTAACCGGATATTAATTAATTTATTTATTTATAGAGTGGAGTACTGGCTTCTGACTAACGTAATGACTGTCAAAATCCACAAAAGTTTCTCAGCATGTTCTGTGGTTGGTTACTTTACCGTGAAAATCGCACCCGTGTGGCTGTTATTACTTATCCACATAGGCGTGTCTATGTGTGCGTGCGTTTTCGCTCGCTTTATTTTCTGACCTTTTGCAACTCGGACTCTGTGTATCACTTCTCTATTTATACCGTTCTTGGCCAGTATTCTCCGTTCTTCACATTTTGTTCGTTGCACGTTGGGGTCATCTCCCAGTCTAACCGGTTACAGCTAAGTTCTACTAACCGGATATAGTGGAGTACTAGTATTTTATATTGCATCTGACCTCTGGAACCTAGTAATTTGGCTGACTATTGACAATACTGGTGTCAATAGATCGCAATCCGTGTGGCGTATTGGCTGTTATTATTTATCCTCATAGGTGTATCTATGTGTGCGTGCGTTTTCGCTCGCTATATTTTTAGACCTTCTGCACTACTCTGTGTATCACTTCTCTATTTGTACCGTTCTTCGCCAGTATTCTCCGTTCTTCACAGTTTATCGCTCCGTGGGCCATAGCTCGCTGTAATGGCCTTTAATGAGCGTTTAAGACGTGGCCCAAGAGTCCGCCTGTTTTATGGCCGTAATTAAACCTATGTTATCTGTTGATCTCGTAGATCCTAGTGCGAATGTCTGTGTAAATTGATTTTTATATTGTCTCTGCGTTTTTTTCGTGTTTTTGGGTGTTTTGTTGTGAATTTGTTGGGTGAGGAAATGGGGCTAGCTTTTTAAGGTCTTCAATTTGATCATCTTTGTTAATGTTTAGCTCATTGTCAACGATATTATTGGCAATGTTCACTGCATTGATCATTGGCTTGGTCATTCAGGTGTTATTCTAGTATAGATATAGACATTGTGATGCAGAGGCGGAGTTTTAGAATCTTTCAAGATGGGATATCTCAAAGTAAAATGCGCCTCTTGAAATGAGAGGTGATTTCGATGATTAAATTGAAATTATGTAGTTCGATTTCTTAAATCGCAGGCCTGCTGGAAGATATTTCTTTTGAAATAGTCAGCACTTTTGTGCTTTTCTATCTGTATATGTTCTATCTCTTTTAAGTCCTTTCGTGTACGTAAATGTATAAATAAAATCTTTTAAAACACTTTGTTACGTTGTTGCGTCGGTCTTATAAACTACTTAAAAAATTCCTCCTAAAAGTACTAAATAATACTTATTTACAAAATAAGATAGAAAAGCTGTGTTTTCTTAAAAGATTTTATCCATCGAAGTATTTTCCACCCAGTTCTGCAAATGAGTTTCCTACTTAACAATATAACTACTACTCGCTTTGTAGTGTTTTGCTTTGGAAGTTGGTTTATTTTTAGGGTTCCGTACCCAAAGGGTAAAAACGGGACCCTATTACTAAGACTCTGCGGTGGACATCCCACCCATACGCACTAAACGTTTTGTGAATACTTTTATTATGCGTACAGCTAAGGAGTGGAATTCCCTGCCGGAGTCTGTGTTTCCCGATAGCTACAACCTAGGGGTGTTTAAGTCAAGAGTGAAAAGGATACTTCTAGGCAAGCGCGCTCCATCATCGATCTCATCAACAGGTGAGATGGTGGTCAAGCGCGAGCCTATAAAAGATAAAAAAAAAAAGTGCGTTCTGAAAAGTATACAGATGTGTTTATTTAGTTAAGAGCTTTACACTCTATTTTTTGTATATTTGTGAAAGGTAGGTAATCTCTGGAAATACTGATCCAATTCCGAAAATTCTACACTGGTAGAATGCTACACTGTCGTTGAATACCGTAGGTTTTTTATCCTTGAGCAGATAATAGCATATAATGCAAGAGAGCGAAGCCGTCAGTAAAAACTACGACTTCATGTTAGTTATTTTTTTCTTTTTTTTTGTGTATGTTCACCGATATCTCCGTCAATTGTGGACCGATTTGAGCATGTTCCGTAATTGGTCCCATTTTAATTTGATGAAGATCTGATGAAGATCTTCTGAGATATACAACAGAACTATTCAATCAATAATGGCAAATCTCTCGGGATTGCTGAAATCGCATGTCTGTTTATTGTTTATACCATTTCATAACATAACATCACGCTACTACGCTCTAAAGGGGTACTCAGATGTGTACAGTTCACTTTGGTACACTCTCATTTCACCGGTGTTCAGTTTCATGATTTTCGTGTAATCTATTCTGGCATTATAAGTACCTTACTTAACTCTTGCTTTTCAACTAAAAAGTGAAAAATAAAAAAACTTTTTTACAAAAAAATACTGCCGACTTCCAAATAAGAAAACTACAGAGTGAAAAATAACTTTAAGGTTACACTAGTCGAATTTTTTACATACAAACGTAGTCTAAGGATTATTCCACTGTTTGACGATGTACGTTCAAAATAAAAAGTGTTATCAATTTGTCTCATCATTATCTAGCCCTGTATGGAAGTAAAAAAGTGAAAAAAGAAAATATTTGAAAGTTATGAGCGTCGAAAGTTCAACATTTCGACACTAATTTTAACGCATTTTTGGGCGCAAATAAATACCATAAGAAGACGGAAAATTGCAAAACGGCCTCAATACAGGGATAGATTCGTAGTTCAACAATGCATATAATTTTAATTTGAACAGATAGATTTAGTCGTTTTTTCATGATATCTAGACTGCCAAAGGTCTTTTTATAAAATTTCGCGTGCTAGGTTTCGTCCTAAATCATTATCCATTTCGCTACAAATTTTCAAAAGTGTGTATTCATACGCGAACTAGCTTCCTACTGCTCATCACAGCATCTTTGTCTTCCGCACGTGTTGTCGGTTGATATAAAATGCATTTTAACCCCGCGCACAAAATAGTTCGTGCCGTCGACTAGTGTACCCTTAATTTTTGGAAGTCGGTGTCCATAATTTTTCACTTTGTAGTTTTGTATAAACTCTTCTTCGAAACTGCTCCCATATACATGCTGCCTTTCTATACATAGACAGTACCTACATACATGAGCGCTTTCACCCCTAAACTTCCCTCATAAAACCTCCGATCAAAACAAAATTTAATTTCGAACCTATCAAGCCAGAATCTGAACAAGTTCCATCCTTAATAAAATTAACTAAGTTTCTGCCCAGAATCTATCCCTGCCCCTGACCTCTGTGACCTCGCACTTTGACCTCTGACGCTATTAAGTGAACACTGCGAACCTGATTGCCTGAACAGAGAGACATTGAAATTTAAATGATATACTGTCGGGTGGATTGAAAGAATGAACGAATGTAAAGGCTATTCTCATTAAGGCGCAGATGACCCTCAGTAGCTGAATTTTTTAATGAGAATCATCCATCAGACCATTTTTTTTATTATTTGATTTATGAAAAAAAAAAAAAATATTCGTATAACATAGTGTAATTAACTTGTAAAGTTATGTTTAACACGGGCAAATAAACGACAATCGTACCAAACCAGCGGGGCGTAATTTAATGAAATTTACAACATCTCAAAGACAAATTATCTAAATTGTAATCTATGTTTTTTTTTAAAGTCATAGAATGATAATGAATATACAAAAAACTACAGAATTTTGGGTCGCGCGGGTTTAAAACGAGTGCGCGTTTTATTCCCTCAAGGTCGTTCGCAAGTGGCGACTGTCGTCGTCTTAACAGCTAAGGTTAAAAGGGTCTTTGGAAGACGGATCAGTGATAGTTGACAGATTCATCATCATCATTTCAGCCGAAAGACGTCCACTGCTGGACATAGGCCTCCCCCCGGCGTCGCCACATTGACCGAACCCGTGCGTCTCGCATCCAGCGCCTTCCCGAAACCTTAACCAGGTCATTGGTCCACCTAGTGGGAGGCATTCCAACGTATCGTCTTCCGGTTCGCGGTCGCCATATCAGAATTTTTCGGCACCATCGGCCATCCGTTCTGCGAGCAATGTGCCCTGCCCACTGCCACTTAAGTTTGGCAATTCTTCGGGCTGTGTCGATAACTTTGGTTCTCCTGCGGATATCCTCATTTCTGACATGATCACGCAAGGAAACGCCGAACAAAGCCCTCTCCAATGCTCTTTGGGTGACTTTAAGCTTTCTGATAAGGCCCATTGTGAGCGACCATGACTCGGTCCCATAGGTGATCACTGGCAACTTACACTGGTCATAGACTTTTGTCTTGAGACACTACGGTAAATTGGACGAGATGATACCACGCAACTTCCCGAACGCCGCCCAGCCGAGTCAGATTCGACGGTTGACCTCTTTCTCGAAGTAAGACCTACCCAACTGGACCGTTTGTCCAAGCTAGGTAGACATATTCGTCTACAACTTCGAATGTAGAGCCTCTGACCTTGATATGAGTAGGTGTTACATGGGCATTCACCATGACCTTGGTTTTGTACATGTTCATTTTAAGACCCACTCTTTCGGAAGCGCTACTGAGGTCATCGAACATTGTACTGAGGCTCTCCATGGTCTCAGCCATAACCACTATATAGTCAGCAAACCGAAGGTGAGTGATGTACTCGCCATTAACATTGATGCCGAGCCCCCTCCAGGTCAGAACCTTGAAGCGACATCCTGCAGCGCAGCAGTGAACAGTTTCGGAGAAATGACGTCTCCCTGTCTCACGCCGCGCCGGAGAAGGTTTGGTTTCGAGGACCGAAGGGTTGGTTTCGAGGACTGACATGGTGGCGTTTGTGTACAAACACTTCAACATCTCAATGTACCGGTAGTCGATCTGGCACCGTTGGAGAGACTGCAGTACAGCCCAAGTCTCGATCGAATAGAAGGCTATGTCGTAGTCCACAAACGTTTGTGTACAAACACTTCAACACCTCAATGTACCGGTAGTCGATCTGGCACCGTTGGAGAGACTGCAGTACAGCCCAAGTCTCGATCGAATAGAAGGCTATGTCGTAGTCCACAAACGTTTGTGTACAAACACTTCAACACCTCAATGTACCGGTAGTCGATCTGGCACCGTTGGAGAGACTGCAGTACAGCCCAAGTCTCGATCGAATAGAAGGCTATGTCGTAGTCCACAAACGTTTGTGTACAAACACTTCAACACCTCAATGTACCGGTAGTCGATCTGGCACCGTTGGAGAGACTGCAGTACAGCCCAAGTCTCGATCGAATAGAAGGCTATGTCGTAGTCCACAAACGTTTGTGTACAAACACTTCAACACCTCAATGTACCGGTAGTCGATCTGGCACCGTTGGAGAGACTGCAGTACAGCCCAAGTCTCGATCGAATAGAAGGCTATGTCGTAGTCCACAAACGCTAAACAGAGAGGCAGATTATACTCTTACTTATAGGTATTATCAATGCGAAAGTTTGGATGGATGGATGTTGTTACTCAGTACAGAATGGCTGAAGAGATCAAGATGAAATTTGGCACGGACATAGATTTTTATACCGGTTAAATGTACCATCTCTACATGCCGGGCGACCGTGCCGGAGCGGCGGGTGCGCAGGGGGCGCTCGACCTGCAAGCGCCCCTTGTGCATCTTTTAAATATGAATTAAGGGTACACTAGTCGACGGCACGAACTATTTTGTGTGCGGGGTTAAAATGCATTTTATATCAACCGACAACACGTGCGGAAGAGATAGATGCTGTGATGAGCAGTAGGAAGCTAGTTCGCGTACGAATAGACACTTTAGCAAATTTGTAGCGAAATGGATAATGATTTAGGACGAAACCGAGCGCGCGAAGTTTTATAATCTAGACCTTTGGGAGTCTGGATATCATGAAATAACGACTAAACATATGTGTTCAAAATTAAATTATTTGCATTGTTGAACTGCTAATCTATCCCTGTATGGTGACTGTTTTGCAATTTTCCGTCTTCTTATGGAATTTGTTTGCGCCCAAAAATGCGTTAAAATTAGTGTCGAAATGTGGAACTTTCGACGCTCATTTTTTTTTTTCTTTTTTACTTCCATACAGGGTGGTGACCATAAGCTCTTAGAGCGGTATCAATTTGATATCGAGTAAGTGACAGATGTATACAAGTCAGATACCTCTGTCCCATATTCGATCTCAAATTGATACCGCTTTAAAAGCTTATGGTCACCCCCCAGGGCTAGATAATGATGAGACAAATTGATATCACTTTTTATTTTGAACGTACATTGACAAACAGTGGAATAATCCCTAGACTACGTTTGTATGGAAGTATTTTCGACTAGTGTACTCTTAAGAGCCCTATATTCCATAATTTTGTGGTTAGGGGTTGATTAAAAAAGATTGTTTCTAGAAAATGTTAATTTTACACACAATTAAATAACAAATGGATGCATATCGCACCATCTAGTGACATTTATTTGAACAAAATATTCTTTGTTAGCGCTGAGACCCCGTAGCTGTGGATTCAAATCTCGTAGATTAAGAATCACGTCGAAAAAACCAGCATTACAGCAAAAAAACGTGCAGCAGGTTTTTCCTGTTATTTCCTTTCGACCCCTGAAGTGTCGCCAGCGCTCGCCACATTTTACTTTCATGCAAAAACCGAGCAATTATACGTTCTTTCGTTTAATTTAAAAACAAATCTAAGTGACCAGGCTATCAGTAGCTTATCAAGTAACAAGTTGTTCAAGTAAATGAGTCAAACGAGTTAATACGTTGCAGCCCCGGCGACAGATTAGCGCTCCGGGGTGCTGAAGTGTCGCCTGACACGCGACTATGCGTATGTTGTATAGAGCAGGGAACATGCACCGTGCAGCGAGACTCCATTACCAATACTACAGAAAATTACGCGATAAAAATAAGTCAGAACTCGAAGTGACTTATGGAAAAACTGCACTAATGAATAAAAGTACCTTCTGTATGGCCATAAAAATATTCAACAAACTACCTGAAAAAATAAAAACATTAAATCGGGACACTTTCAAAACAGAACTATTAAGAATTTTGATAAATAAATGCTATTACTCACTACAGGAATATTTTGACGACAATTCTATAATTACTGCTTAAGAAAATTGTAAATCACCGTACCTATTTTGAAGATTTTGAATTTTGTATGACATTTGCTTTAATATGACTTGTAACGTAATCTATTTGACATTTTATATAATTTTATTTGAAACTGATTTTAATCTGTTTGACATTAGCATTAATAGGACATGTAACTTAATTGATATTTTTATATAATTTTAACTATTTGAATTTGATTTTAATCTGTTTGACATTAGCATTATTAACACGTATAACGCCACGAAATAAAATGATAAGTTTCCATTCAGGCCATGTCGGACAATGATGGGCGACACCAATATGTTCCGTTCGGGCCGTGGGAGACAATGGTGTCCGACAGTCAGAGCTATGTTTAAACGTCTCTACTAAGCTGTCGGTCAATAATACAGGGCAAAATTGTACGCAACATGACCCGCGCGGCCTCCTAGATTAGTGTAATCACATCAGCACTCTAAAAACATACAAATATAAAAAAGTTGCGTCAGTTTTTCTAAAAATGTTATTTTGTCAACAATACATAAAAAATTGTGTAATGCAATTTTGATTTGTTTTTTCGATTTTATGGAATAAAATAGTGTTCGGTTTATAGATAAATTAAAAAATCATGATTTTTATTAAATCAAAATCAGTTTTATTGTTTTAAACTTAGGAAATAGGAACAATTATCACATTTAAACTTAAATAATTGAGATCATGGGAAAACGTAAATTTTCAATAATATTTACTAGGTAAATTAACATAAATCAAACAGTTTTTTAGGTTTAGAAATAATTAAAAGAATCAAAACAACAATCATATAAGAAAAGAATCAAAATAACAATCAAAAATATTTAAAAAGAACGATGAACTTTATTAAAACAATCTAAACAAAGAAACGGTTTATTTGGACAGTCTTCACAGAATGTGCTTACTTTTTTTACTTTATTTTTCGCTTGATTTCTACCTAGAATTTTGACCTTTTCCTTGTAACATTCAGAGCACCCTCTTCTAATAATACTACTCTTTCCTTCTTTCTTGACTAGTCTGTGTTTTCCTCTTTTTGCTCTTTTTTCACGAATCTCTTCCGTCTCAGTCATAGGATTCGAACAAAATTCTTGCATTATTTCTTTTCTGAAGTCTACTATAGACGTGTGTTTATTGGTAACTTTTTTATATAAAATCATAGCGTTCACTAACGTAGTATTAAGTAATAAATTAATAGCGAGTTTTTTATACCATTTTATTGTTTTTCGCAGTGGTGTAGAGTACGCAGCTAATTGATCAGCCAAATCAACGGCACCTTTGACTTTATTGTAGTCTACAACAATCTTTGGCTTTGATATCACATGTCCTCGTTTATTTACTTGACTAAACCGTACCGAATGCTTTGTGGACAAAACATATACGTCGCGCTTGTCCCTCCATTTCATCATAGTTATTCCATCGGTGCTTTCGGCTGCAGCAAACTGGCCTTTCTTGAGCTTAGCAGTAACATCATGTTTGGGAAGCTGTCTTCTATTTTTTCGAATGGTGCCTACTAAATGAGTTTCTTTGTCTAATAGTTGCCATGCCAAATCTACACTTGTATACCAATTGTCGGTATACAATGTGTGTCCTTTGTTGAGTAAATCTTCGCATAAACACATAACTACATTTGTGGGCGTTGTATTTGTATCGTCGTTTTTTCCCGCGTAAATGCTAATCTTGTAAGTATACCCAGGAATCGTGCATAATTTGAATTCTTTAATTCCGTATTTGTCTCTTTTTTGTTTATTATACTGCCTAAATATTATTCTGCCACGGAATGGAACCATGCTTTCGTCAATACAAATATCTTCACCAGGGGTATAGTTTTTTTTGTAGTTCTCATTTAAACTGTTCACTAGTTGACGTACTCGATGTAGTCGGTCTTCTTTGTTTTCATCATCTTTATCAGAAAAATGTAACATCTTCAAAAGCAATTCAAATCGGTTTCTGGACATAACCGTTCTCGGAAAAGGATGCCCGATAATTTTATCTTTGGACCAGTAGTCTGCCAATCTGGGTAATTTTACCAAGCCCATGAATAAAATAAGACCAAAATTTTTTTTAATTTCTTTTATATTCGTCGGACTCCACTGATTAATACGTGCACCTCTTGAAGCATCAGGCATACTGGTAATGTTATGAATAGCATATTGATTTGTGTTATGCACTATTTGTTGAAACACGTCATCAGTCACAAAGAGTGAATAAAAATCGATGGGTGATTTGTCAGTCATAGATAATCCGACATGAAGCGGAGCACCCGAAATCTCGGTAAAAGGAATTATGTGGCGTTGTTTACCTGTTGGCTCACACCAAGAGCTCGTGGTAGGCGTAACGATTGAAGTTTCTTGTGTACTGACTTCATATCCTGAATTGCTGCCTTCACTATCCGATCTGATGATACGTCGTCGATTTTGCCTAGTAGGCACTATTTGCCTTTCTTCTTCATCTGAACTAATGTGAAAACTACTGTTCAGTAGTGATATTTCAATATTTTGAAGCTGTGTCAAATCTTCCTCTGTTATTTCAAAAGCATCATCAAAGTCACACATTTTGAATACCTAATAAGAATATATTCTAGTAATATATTTAGTCGTATACCTACTCGTAGCGTGTTTACGATTTGGCGGGAAAAAAAATGTGCAACAAGCTTTCTCGATAATGTCCTGCGAGGCACTGAGACTTGTGCGCGCTCACTGCGCTAGAGTGGGGGTGCGCGGGCGGGATGCTCGGGAGCGGGCGACACTTTGACCCGCGCGGCTTCAACGGAAGAAAACTCAAATAATCATACGCAGCAAGCCATGTCGGACAATGTTGGGCGACATGAATTATCTTCACATTTATAAGATTTCTGCAGTTATGTCAATGTTTTGTAAGTTAGAAATTCATATTTAATAATACTAACAATAAAACAAACAATTGTTTTTTTGTCAATTTCAAATATTTTGTATGGCTTATAGGGTAAGTTAATTGTCGCCCAGCAATGTCCGACATGGCGTTGTACGTGTTAAGACATGTAACTTAATCTATTTGACATTTTTATATAATTTTAACTATTTGAAATTGATTGTATTCTAAAATCGACAACGTTAATGTTATATATTTGTACGCCTCCGTGCAAAACATAGAGGATCTACCTATCTGTAACATCTCGCACACTGTTGTAATTTGACCTATGTTTACAAATAAAGCAATCATAAAAAAAAATAAAAAAAAATAAGACCTGGATTATATGCACATAATCTATGATTATATGCAAGATAAAAAGCTTTAAATATGCATGAAAATCACACTTCACACTATAATATTATTAAGGCGAAAGTTTGTGAGTGAGTTTGTGTGTCACGCTCGAACGGCTAGACGGATTTGGATGAAATTTGGCACAGAGATAGATTAAAATCGATAAAAAAGCTAGTTTGTGAAATATGCAACATTAAAGTTTTAGAAAGCGTAATTTTCGTTGTAGAGTTTATTATTACATTAACAATAGAATTAACCTACCGAAAGTCAGAAGGGTTACGGACAGCCACATACGGATACTCTCCGACAGCGCATCAGTCCTACAATCCTTACGGAAAAAATACATTACATCAAAACTAGTACTAGAAAGTCACAACGCACTAGAACAAATAACTGTATCCAGCCGTAACACGGTGACACTACAATGGATAAAGGGACACAGCGGATCGCTGGGCAACGACGCGGCTGACGAGCTTGCGAGACGCGGATCCAGCTCGGAGGTCTATGGACCTGAGCCTATTGTACCCATCCCCTTCAACCAAATACGCAGGTGGCTACAGGAATTCACCCAGACACAGGCAGAGAACTGGTGGGCCTCGGTACCGGGCTGTAGGCAATCCAAAGAAGCTCTGCCATCCTTGGACAGTAAGCTTACCAGACGTCTTTTACGCCTGGACAGGAATGGCCTGCGCCTGGTGACGGGGAGGACCATCACGGGACACTGCTCACTCAACAAACACTTCCACACAATAGGCATAACGAACAGTCCTCTCAAATCAAATCAAATCAAATCATTTATTGGTTTGCAAACATGGGTATTTAGTACATAGATGTTATATTATATAAGAGTCCTCCATGCTCTACCGTCATATGGGCATGCAAAACATATTATTTAATTTATACAAATTTAAATATTTAATTATCATTTTAAAAATCAATCAGAATCAAATAATACAAATTAATGTCATTTGAATTGCAGTAAAAATGTCACAATAATACATTAATTTCATCAAGGTTACAATATAAAAATAAAATAAAAATGTCAAATGGTATAAATAGCATGTCAATCAATCAGTGATTCATCATTAAGGAAGTCGTCAATTGTGTAATAACTTTTTTTAATTAATATTTCCATTAGTGCCCTTTTAAATTTCAATACACTCATAGTTTTAATAATATTAGGTACTTTGTTATACATTCGTGGGGCATTGCCAAAAAATCTTTTTTGCATTAGTGCGGTTTTACATTTAACTTGACACAATTGATTCACATATTGAGTTCGTATTGGATTGCTTCTGACTGCCGACAATTTTTGAAATAGATGTGGATTATTTTTCAGAAATAAAGCCGTTTCCAATATATATAAAGACGAAACGAAGACGAATGTTAATATTTTCAAAGATTTAAAGTAAGGAAGACAGCTATCTGTGGTTTTAAGACCGCACATTGATCTTATGCATCGCTTTTGCATCCTAAATACAAGCGCCCTATCAGTAGACTGCCCCCAAAAAATAATACTCTGTGCAGGGCATGCATGGAGGCCGAAGAAACCGTCGCGCACGTTCTCTTTGAGTGCACAGGTATCACACAAATAAGAACACGAACCCTCGGGTCACCCAGATCGTACACGGATGTTTTGATGAAACCAGGAGCTCTAATTGACTTCTGGAGGGAGGTGGGCTGGATGGAATGACCAGCCAATGGCCGCCATGGCTCACGTACAAAGGTCCATCCAGGACTAAGTGCGGAAACCAAAACCCCCCTAACTAGCACTAGAACTAGAACCTACCGAAAAATATCATAAATATATTAAACTAGCTGTTGCCCGCGGCTTCGCTCCCGTGGACCACCCCACAGGACCCATTTTCGGGATAAAAAAAAACCTATGTCACTCAGGAATAATGTAGCTTTCTATTGGTGAAAGAATTTTTCAAATCGGTCCAGTAGTTTCGGAGCCTATTCGGTACAAACAAACAAACAAAAAAATCTTTCCTCAGAGATCTATAGTCAGAATGGTCACGGGCTGTCAACCTCTTATCGCATACCCAGAATCTACTGGCTCGAGACCCTATCACCAATGTAGAACTGCTGGAGAAATGCGACGAGAGCCTGATCGACTGCCAGATCAAGCGTCTCAAGTAGAGTTGGATTGGCCACACGCTCCGAAGCGACGCTGATCACATACCCAAGCAAGTGTTGGATTGGAATCCCCAGGGCAAAAAATCCCTACTACTTAAAAAGCGAACTAAAAAGACGTAAACAAGAAGCAAATCATGCTGTGCAGTCGGAGGAAACATATTCGCGAACTGGTTGATCAAAACCAGATGTATCCTCCGACTGCACAGCATGATTTTCTTACGTCTTTTTAGTTCGCTTTTCAAGCAGTCGGGTGTTTTTAACTTTTTTTTATTATCTTTTTCTTATTTACAAGTTTTTTTTTTAAATTAGCTACTTTTAAAAATAAAAGTATTGTATATTTTTGAAATCACAATTCTTTATTTTGATACCCCATACGAATGGTTTGGAAGAAAAAAAAACCCACTTCCACAAAATAGCGCCCAAAAGCCGCCATTTATTTCTTTTCCAATTTTAATGTAGCCAGTGACACTCGCAGGGTTAAGACGAATCGATTGACGTAAGAATCAACAAAATCGGTCAACGCGTTTGGTCTCTAGAATGCCATTTAGGAACAAATATACATACATACAACCACGCAACGAGGATGGTATCGGCAGGTAAATTTGATGTACCTAGAATAAGGAATTATTTTGGCGACCGAACGCTTGATAAAAGAGTACCCTACCTTCTCAACCAGTTGCCTGCTGATCTAAGAAGTCAGGAAATAAAAGTAAGCCAAGTCATTAAAGCAGTTCTTTTTAAGGTGATTGTAAATGATCTCTTTGTTATAATTTCATTAAGTGTCCGCACTAATAAGCTTTAGTTTTTAATACTCTTTGTTCCGTTCCCACAGACAAACCGTGAAAACAGTTTTGTGGGGCATAGTTCTTAAGTTAAGATTGTATAAACTTGTACTTTAATAAATAAACAATAATAATACATAGACTGATAAAAACATTACCCTGCGAGGCCGTCCCCGTCAAACCTGGCGTCGCACCGTGTTGGCAGAAGCGACGAGTATCGGAATGACGTGAAGCGAGGTGAAGTATGAAGCTCAAGATCGTTCGCGATGGAAGACTACTGTGGACTTCCTCTACCCCATCCAGGGGACATAGGACATTAAGTCAAGTCATCCTCTATGAGTAACGTTAACACTCACTGACACGCTTGGTTCGTAGAATTTTTGACAATACTGTCTCTAACAATGGCCACCGAGGTATCTCGATGGTCTGTGGTTGTGTATATTCACCTTTTTTCGTGAGTCACAAAGACTGGTAAGGTTATATGTTAGTAAGTTGTTAATATTGTGTTCTGTAATATACAGTAATGTCTGGTGTTTAAAGGTTAATTAGTGACGTCATAATCTAAGCTAAGATGATTAACACTTTCCAGAGTAAGCTAATAAGTGATGTTATAAAAAAAGTAGCTTTTTAAAGTTCCGTACCCAAAGGGTAAAAATGGAACCCTATTACTAAGACACCACGATCCGTCTGTCTGTCTGTATGACTGTCTGTTCGTCTGTCACCAGGCTGTATCTCAAGAACCGTGATAGACAGTTGAAATTTTCACAGATGATGTATTTTTATTGCCGCTATAACAACAAATACTAGAAACAGAACAAAATAAATATTTAAGTGGGGCTTCCATACAACGAACGTGATTTTTTTGTCGTTTTTAGCGATAATGGTACGGAAAATTTCGTGCGCGAGTCCGACTCGCACTTGGCCAGTTTTTTGCTTACCTACCGTGTATTGTCATTCAAATCAAACGCATATGCAAAATTTCAGCTCAATAAGTTTAGGATAAGTGTTTAAAAAACGGTTTTAAAATTTGTGAATATAAATATAGTGAATATATTCATCATCACTAGATATTTAGATATAACTAGCTTCTGCCAGCGGCTTCGCCCGCGTCAATGTCGGAATTTATTTCAAGGGAACATATGCCCGGGATAAAAAGTATCTTATGTGCTATTCCAGACTATAGTCTATCCCTGTGCCAAATTTCATCCAGATCCGTCCAGCAGTTTGAGCGTGAAGAAGTAACAAACATACAAACACGCTCTCAGACTTTCGCCTTTATAATATTACTAGCTGTTGCCCGCGGCTTCGCTCCCGTGGACCACGCCACAGGGCCCATTTTCGGGATTAAAAAATAGCCTATGTCACTCAGGAATAATGTATCTTTCTTTTGGTGAAAGAATTTTTCAAATCGGTCCAGTAGTTTCGGAGCCTATTCGGTACAAATAAACAAACAAAAAAATCTTTCCTCTTTATAATAATATATATATATAGTATGTAGTATAAATAGTGTGATTATAGTTTGATGTGATAGTCTATCCCTGTGCCATATTTCATCCAGATCCGTCCAGCAGTTTGAGCGTGAAGAAGTAACAAACATACAAACACACTCACAGACTTTCGCCTTTATAATATTAGTTTGACACGAAAGCCTCGGAAAGTACGTTAAGCCGTTCTATCTATGGATTTTTGATGATATCACTTGTATTCCACTTTTCTAAAATGAGGGTTGGCATTACTGTACTGGACCAAAGGAAAATAAGTAAGTTATTAAAATAAGCTATATTATAAAAGACCTTGAATGTTTTCGACTACAATTGCATAAGAATGCTTTCTTCTCCTTTTTACAAGTCGCAGGCACAAAACTAATTCAAATTAGATACTAAATGGTATATCTATACTAATAATATTATAAAGAGGAAATATTTTTTTTTGTTTGTTTGTACCGAATAGGCTCCGAAACTACTAAACCGATTTGAAAAATTCTTTCACCAATAGAAAGCTCCATTATTCCTGAGTGACATAGGTTATTTTTGTGGTCCACGCACGGGAGCGAAGCCGTGGGCAACAGCTAGTCAGCTTATAAATAGGTACCTATAATTATCTACTATATATTTATTGACAAAACATCGTACAAAGCAAACGACACAATGAACTTTTAAACACAAAAATCTTCAAGAATTTGCTTTTTAAATGAGCTAAAGAAAACATGCGGCTTTAATTTTAATTTAATCAAGTTTACAGTGTAGTGCAATTTAATTGGGCATTAATTATTAATGCTACTCTAAATCGGAAAATAATCTCGATTACCGTTCTTTTAACGTTCATTTCGTCTGTAATTTGATATGGTTTATTGCACTAAACTCATGTTAGAACCCACTCGTCTAAGTGATTTAACCAATTATTTTATGTACCCCGCAGTGTAACATAGTCTTGACATTAAACGTATTCTATGAACACGGATCTATGTTTTTAGGAAGAGACATTGTTGACATCATTGTTAATAATGTGCAGGTAAAATATAAAGGTTCCTTGTGAAGTTTATATTAACTGTATATTTTACCTTTGTATAGATTCTTTTACCGATTGTAAATGTGTGAACATTGTAGGCTTTCTAGATTTCTAGATGATTGTTAACATTTGTTAACTTTTTATTTCGTACATATTTTTTTTTTTTTTTTGTTTTTTTCAATTTCGTACGACTTATTGTCGGGCCTACGTTGTCCCCCCATATCCAAGTACTAATGCTGTAACATGGAAATATTGTAAACACAAAAAAAAATTAAAAGAGTAACCATGGAGTTTCTTGCCGGTTCTTCTCCATAGGAAACGACTAATCCGAACCGTGCACCTTTTGTCGACGTTTTATAAGTGCCCATGTAGGCCCATGTAAAATAAAAATATTTGTTTTTGATTTTGATTTTGACTGAAGTTACAAACTTTATTTTACAAAAAAAAAATCAGATTGCTCCTGTATTAAAGTAATGCTTATGTCTTCTCGCGAAATAACGATAATAAATTGCTCTCATTTGGTAATTTCTCCCGAATTACTACTCAAACAAAACTTAATTTTAGGTTTCCAAATTAGGCAAGAAATGTAGTAGCAAAAGCTTTTGATTTTGACAGTATTTCTGTGATTCAATTGGTAATTCGTTTTTAAAAGGCACTAAAGAGTCTTCGTATTTTAATGCATAATCATCTTATACACCTTCATCAGGCGGAAGCAGGAACAGAAAGTACCTATTCAAATTCATTCACTCAATAATTCACCACTTACACTCACAATTAAATATTTCTAAGCTCCATGACCATGCATCTCTTCTAGTGAAAGTGAGAGCCACGTCACCGCTCAATGTGATACCTATACAAAGAACATTGGACATTGTGATTACTGCCTGTATCATTGCAGGTAACTTTTTTAAATAACACGGTATTACCTAATATACAATTATGGCTGTTCTATTTTCTTTTAGGTAAGTCGTTATAGATGTAGCTGATGAAATCCCTACTACCTACAAGCTTTGTAGTCCTCATTGCAGGGAAAATACAAGGTTTTTTAACACACCATGGCCCCATTATTGACGTGTATGAAAAATCCGGCCAAGTGCGAGTCGTACTCGCGCACGAAGGGTTCCGTACCATTATCGCAAAAAAGGGCAAAAACACTTTTTTTGTGTGGGAGCCCCACTTAAATATTTATTTTATTCTGTTTTTAGTACTTGTTGTTATAGCGGCAACAGAAATACATCATCTGTGAAAATTTCAGCCGTTCATGAGATACAGCCTGGTGACAGACAAACAGACGGATCGCGGCGTCTTAGTAATAGGGTCCTGTTTTTACCCTTTGGGTACGGAACCCTAAAAAGACTACAGATTTGTCAGGAAATTCATCTCAATTGTGAAAGATACAGTAAAGAACTACAATAATTGTATCTAACAGTGACAGTTAAAACAGGTTTGTCACCTTAAGGGCTGTTTTTTTAACAGACTCAAAAAGGAGGAGGGTCTCAATTCGGATGTATCCATTTTTTTTGTATGTTCGGGCATAACTCCGTCATACATAAACGGATTTGCAAAATTATTTTTTGCTCTAAAGAAGTTTGTTTTGAAATGGTCCCATTTAAATTTGGTAAAGATCTGATGAAGAACTTCGGAGATATACAACATAACTCTTCAATAAATGAAGGCAAATCTCTCGGGATTGCTGCAATTACGTGCCAGTTTATTGTTTACACCATTTTATAGTATACCATCACGCCAGTATGCTCTAAACGGGTACGTAGATGCGTAAAGTTCACCCTGGTACACTCTGACTCCACCGGTTATGTTCAAATTGCATGTTATTCGGGTAATCTATTCTGGCATCACTGTGTGCCAGCTGTGAGCATTATAGGTACCTTACTATAGAACTTGTCCATTATGTACCACTAAAAAGTGAAAAATAAAAACTTTTTTACATAAAAATACAAGCGACTTAAGAGAAGTAGAAATGAAGAGTTTCTCAAAGATAAAAGTAGTTCGAACTAATATGTGAATGTATTTTAATGAATTTGGAGTAATATATCCAGTATTCTATTATGACAAAACATATTAATTAATTTTATTGACATACATTTCTTGAAATGAATTTATATTGATTTTGAATTGATGATTGGTTGGATTGTTGTATTGCTATATTAAGGTTACACTAGTCGTAAAAATTTCCATACAAACGTAGTCTAGGGATTATTTCACTGTTTGACGATGTACGTTCAAAATAAAAAGTGATATCAATTTGTCTCATCATTATCTAGCCCTGTATGGAAGCGAAAAAGTGAAAAAAGGAAATAATTTGAAAGTTATGAGCGTCGAAAGTTCCACATTTCGACACTAATTTTACGCATTTTCGGGCGCAAATAAATACCATAAGTAGACGGAAAATTGCAAAATTGCCTCCATACAGGGATAGATTAGTAGTTCAACAATGCATATAATTTTATTTTGAACAGATAGATTTAGTTGTTTTTTCATGATATCTAGACTGCCAAAGGACTGTTTATAAAATTTCGCGCGCTCGGTTTCGTCCGAAATCTTTATACATTTCACTACAAATTTGCAAAAGTGTGTATTCGTACGCGAACTAGCTTCCTACTGCTCATCTCAGCATCTATCTCTTCCGCAAGAGTTGTCGGTTGATATAAAATGCATTTAAACCCCGCGCACAAAATAGTTCGTGCCGTTGACTAGTGTACCCTTAAGACTTGTAATGTTGGGACCAATGTGGAATGCAGTGTTTGTTTTTTCCTGGCTTTATGATAATTGTTTGATTGTTGTGTTATTATATCTATTGTTAAAACCACTGTTCGACACAAATGTAAATTTGTTGAAGAATAAATAAATAAATAAAAACACTACAAAGTGAAAAATAATTTTAATTTCGGCAATCGCTGTTTTCGTTTCTTCGATTTTTGACAGTTCTGCTTGTCTTCGACTCAATATTATCACAAATCAATGTCACACAATTACCCTCAGTTGTTTATTAACTGTGTCGCTGGCAATTGTATAAAACTAGGTTTGATTTATATTTCATTAAATGCCCGGTCTATTAAAAAGGTTCGATGTCACAGATATAATAGATTATGTTGGTTTTCCATGCAGCCGTCTTTTCAAAGGGTATTCTGTGTGAGGACGCTTATTAAAGGGGATTTGATAAAGGAAAACTGACGATACTATAAACGCCTAGCTTTACAACACTGCTTTCTTACAACATGGGATAATGTTTTCAATTATTTTCACCCTGAATAATGCAAAACATAAATTTCGTGTACACGTCCGTACAAGATCAAAGCTGTGTAGCAATAATGGTATTTCAATAATGTGCAACCGGTCTCCCGATTCGCTGCGCGTCCCATCTAGCATTAGCTGTCAGTGAAAATTAGTTACGCGTAGGGTCACCAGAATGCACTACTTTTGCAGGATTTGGAATGGAAAATAAATAGTAGAACACTAAAACAATGTCAATAAAAGAAGAAGTCAAAGATTTTTTTAATATTCATTTGTTAAGAACTATTTTCATCAGAGGCAAAATATCAAACTCAACAGCATTGTGTTTTAAATGTTCTATGTAGATCTGGTCCTTTTAGTATTGTTTATTTGCCGGCTTTTTACAAAAAAAAACTACAGATCTCTCGTGTAGATACGCGTTCCCGCTTTTTTGTCGGCACCTAAATTCACTACTTCTTTTAAAATGAAAATCAATGATAACGCACCCTTAATACTTTAATCCCACATAAACCCAGAAACTTGGCAGCCCTATCAGCGGGTGCCATTAAATTTGCTCGACAGTGTAATAAAATGTCATACTGACACGTATTTAGTCGTTATATTTTGTTTTTACCTGTAAAGGTCATAAGTGAGGCTTGTAGTTTTAATTGCTTACCGACTAGTATTTTAATCAAGAAGGACAAGGCTTTTTTATTCATAGACTAGCTGTGCCCGCGGCTTCGCTCCCGTCATCTGCCTGCAAACCCTACCCTACTTACCTTCCTGCCTACCCTACCCTACATACTCATATATATACATACTACATACCATTTTTTTTTTGTGTCATTCTTTCGCGAAGAATCTTAACACCGCGATTCAGAAAATTACTTTAAATGCACAACGCCATCTATCGAATAGCGAGTTCAACTGTCCGAGTAACTGAATTGCGTGAGCTGTGATAATTTTACTTCTTGAACACTTTAAATTCATCTAACTTTTGATAGAGTGAACTGATTGCGATGAAACAAAAACTAAGTAATTCTTCAAGTTACGCACAATTTGTATGTATAAAAGTTATCTACATTGCTTTCGAACATTTCACGTGATGCGTGCACAAATAAACAGACAAACAGACAAAAATTCCAAAAATGCTGGAAATGGATTCTGTTGGTTATCCTTTACCACCCTGGCTATTTTTTTTGGAAATTTTTTCGATGTACCCACCATTACTTAAATCAGTTTCACTACGATCTGTCGCTTCGCACATGTCTGCTAAGAAGCAGTTTTAATATCGCATAGGTAACTAATCAATCAATCAATACATATAATAAATCTGTAGAAAAATGCAAAAAACATTTTTGCGATATTAAAACTGCTTCTTAGCAGACATGTGCGAAGCGACAGATCGTAGTGAAACTGATTTAAGTAATGGTGGGTACACACGTACGTACATGCTCGATAAACTTGCTCGATCTCGAGCAAGTATGAACGTGTGTACCATGCAAGTCTCAAGACAAATGCTCGAAGCCAACCAAAATGATCCATTCGAACAAGATTCAAACGTCCATAATTCTTGCTCGATGTTCGAAGCAAACCTGTTTGTACGTGTAGCCGCAACGCTGAGCTTGTTAGTCGTGATTGATATTTTTGTGAAGAGATTGTGGTGCGCAGCTAAAATTACGGACTTTCGTTCATTTTCTCGGGATTTTGTGGAACAATTTATTGATATATATCGGGAGGAAGAATGCTTGTGGATAAAGAAACGCAGCTTATGAACGATTGATGCCCACCAAACACAACAACGAATCGTCCATTGCTCGAAGAGTTTCAACGCACACAAAACATGTTCTTCGAGCAAGCTTTTACGTGTAGACGCAAGGTGGAACATGTACGGAGCAAGTTTCATCGAACAGCTTTGTTCGATGAAACTTGCTCGATGAGCATGTACGTACTTGTGTACCCACCATAATATTCCATATGTGAGCTAGTTCGGAATAAAGGCTTTCGGAGACAGATGCGACGCGGCAATGTGATAACTAGTTTTTATAAAAAAAAAACAATTTCTATGAAAACGTTGTTGCATTGTCGCGTGGCTGCTGTCGTAATGTTGGAACTGAGGTTATTTTTTTACTCTGTCCTTTTATTATGTTAATGTAGGGAAACCTTCATAAAACCAGGGAGTGTGGGATTTTTACTTCACTAAAAACACCTTGGTGATCACCATCAGCACGTGGAAGGGGTGACCTCTTAAAAGACCTCGGAACCCTCTCTGTGCAACGCCTGTTAGGGCACATCCCTGAGAAGACTAAAAAGCGCCTCCCCTGAGCCTCGCTGTGCACGGCTGCACGTGATCACTTTACCACCGTATTGCCTGGTCTCTCGCCCAATCCTATTCAGGTAATCACCGAAGCAACCATGCCCGGTCAGTACCTGCTTAAGCCTGTGGGGGTTGCACTTCCCTCTTTTCAGCCAAGCTTCGACAGGACGTCTTCGACAACGCGCTTGCGCGAAAATTGCGTCTGCTATAGCCATCTGCGCCACCGCTCGATCGAGTGTCGCCGTTCCTGCCGCCTTAGCCTTAATAAAGCGATTCCTGCCATCTATAACCATTTTTGCGGATGACGTGAATTCGGTTATAAACCCTCGCGTCCATGTCCGCCAGAATTTCCAGCGGAGCAAAGCATGTCAAAAGAGTTACCGCCTCAAAAGATACCGTTCGGTAACCTCGTGCTATACGAATGGCCATTTGCCGTTGCAGGCCATTAATTTTAGTCCTGCAGCGTCGGACACTGGATAGTCTGCTTGACCAAATGGGTACCCCGTAAAGGACCATCGATCGTAAGACACCCGCGTAGAGGCGGTAGCAGCAATCTATGCAAAATTTACTCTGTCTATCTAATATTTTTCTACTTTACACCCTATGTATTCCATAATAACACTCGTTTTTTAAATCACATTCACTTTCAATTCGATTTTGACCATTGGTCACCATTACAACATTGTATTTAGAAAAGACTGACCCGTTTACGTTGTTATCTTTGCAAGAAAATAGTTCTGCTAATAGTTCCTTCGGGCGAGACCTATTATTCCGTCGCAATTTGCACACTTTAGGCTCTATATTAGTTTAAGTAGCTAGCTACATTGTTACCGTGAGGTTATGTGGTCTTATAATTCGTGCCAGCACTGCCCGTAAGTAGGCTTACTTTGGATTTGCTGTTTTGGTCGATGCATTTTCCAATGTCAACTTTACATGTTAGTGTATTTAGAGTATGAGTCCCTACAAGTTTCACGAGCCAAAAACAGCTACTTTTTCAGCGAAAATTTCTCAATAACTACAAGATATATGATAAAAAATATAATGACAGAAATAAAAACGACATAGGTCCGTCGTCTACAAGCCCTTGAATGAATCTGAATGCCTCGCGCGGAGTCGCGCGTGCGCAACGGTTTATAAGGCAATATTTGGACAATTTATTAAAATAAAATACGTTTTCAAAAATAAAATATAAAAATTGGATTCGATTGATAAACACCTCGAATTTCAAAATATTTACCAGTTATTTTTATATTCAACATATTCTTACAAGTAGGCGACGCTTTCGCACATGATAAAATTGCCTTTTTTCTGCGTGGACAATATTTTTTTTAAAGTACAAATATAATAAACTTTAAAAAAAATGGTGGCTTACTAGTATACTATATGCCCAGTCCACACCATTTTTTGCAGATTTTTATTCGTCACCAGTAAGCTGAAAAAGCAATTGAAAAACCTGGTGTTTCGGGATTACGTAAAAACGTGTGTTAGTAATTTATTTTTTCTAATTTAAATTGAGCAGTTATCAAAAATATGTAATGTACATTTACTAGATAACTATGTGACGCAAAAATTTGCATTTAAAAATTTATCATATATCTTGTAGTTATTGAGTAATTTGCGCTGAAAAAGTAGCTGTTTTCTGTTTTTAGCTCGTGAAACTTGTAGGGGCTCTTAATTCTTTATTGTACACCAAAACAATACATTTATACAAAGTGAAATCAATGTTTTGTACTAACGGTAAGTTTTCAATGCAACCGATGGATGGCCATCAGGTTAACCGTACCACATTTCAGCATTGTTTATGAAATGTCTGAAATGAAGGAAGGTCTGAGAGCTGGAATGTCTGATTTGGGACTTTGCACTGCTGCAGTTAGAGAATTGAGGTACCCAGTAGATATAACCTCCAAAGATTTGACGGGTATGTTAATGATATTTTACAGGCAGTGGTGGTTCCCGTAGACAGAAACTTAACTAACATTGGAAAATTTACATTTCATACCGACAGTTAGCTCGGAAAAGCATTGTGACAGTACCGAAGACGTCAATAAATTGGTTGACATTGACCAAAAAAACACCACATTAAAAGGCGTACTTTGGCTTAAAAGGCTTACTTACTAACTTAAATTGCAATCAGCATTGTTAGAGTAGTAAAATTGCTAGAGATGTTGATTGCAATTTTCACAAGCTATACTTGACTTAGGTCGGAGGAGCTCGTGGCTAAATAATAACAGCCGCACGGGTCGATCATCAAGGTTAAGCAACGCTTGACGAGGTCGGTCCGTGGATGGGTGACCATTTCAACATACCGAGTTTCCTCCGTGCCTCGGAAAGCACGTTAAGCCGTTGGTCCCGGCTGTCATTTGAAAATCTTTAACAGTCGTTAAAAGTAGTCAGAAGCTTGAGATCTGAGTTCTGACACCAGTCTTGCCAAGAGGTATCGTGTTACCCAGTTACTGGGTTGTGGAGGTCAGATAGGCAGTCGCTCCATGTAAAACACTGGTACTTAGCTGAATCCGGTAAGACTGGAAGCCGACCCAATATAGTTGAAAAAAGGCTAGGCAGATGATGATATACTTGACTTAAGCTATTTTTATTATGCTTTTTCTCTCGTATCAAATAAATAATAAAGGAATGAAAGTGCTTCAAGCTGTCAATTTTTGTAGATCTTAAACAACAAAACAATTCATTCTACAAAGAAGCATATGACCACGGTAAATTTACGGGAATATTTTCTTGTTTCATGCTTTTTAGAGTGTGATTTTTCAGTAGACGGGTTTTAGTTTTTGAAATTATTTTTTAATTAAAATATTTTGGGGTTTTTGCAGAGCCTGAGGGAACAAATTAACATAAATGTATACACGCATATATACATAGATTCTTAAATACCGATCAACAAACATTTTGCGACGACGTAGTCGGGTAAAAAAAATGTTTTCATGTCTTTGACGGGATATGTCTCGCAAATGGTACGCTTGTCAAAAATATGATGTACCAACCCCAACCTTCATTTTAAAATCTCTGTTCAATGATACCACGCATGATGGGGTGAGGCAATAGATTTTTTTTGCTCTTGACTTCGTGCCCCCCTAGAGAACGCTATATTCAATTTAATGTGACTTCAAATAGCCTATAATCAGCGGACGCTTCCAAAGACACCTGTCATTTGTCAAATTATGATAAGTAGTTTAGAAGTTATGAGGGAACAGATGAACACACATACATACCGGTCAAAAACATAACCCTCCCTTTTGCTTCGCCGTAGTCGGATAAAAATTGAATACCGCGCCGACGCATACGTTCTATGTGCCATTAGTGTTATGCCCCATGGCTATCAAAAGACACGAAATAAATGCGTAGAAACTGGTTATTTAATAAATAAAACAAACTTTATTTTTATGCGTGATGGGTTTGCTCTTGACTCTAGACATAATGTCCTTAAAATGTGTATTAAATATAATTCAGGTGAGTGAATCATCTGAATTATATTTAACTAGCTGTTGCCCGCCGCTTCGCTCCCGTGGACTACCCCACAGGACCCATTTCCGGGATTAAAAAATAGCCTATGTCACTCAGGAATAATGTAGCTTTCTATTGGTGAAAGAATTTGTCAAACCGGTCCAGTAGTTTAGGAGCCTATTCGGTACAAACAAACAAAAAAACTTTCCTCTTTATAATATTATATAAGTATAGATCTATTTCTGATCACTAGGTTACTAATGGTAACATATTTTTTACAACATTTATTGAAATCTAGAAGACATAAACTTTTATGGCCAAGATTTTTGTAAGGAATGAAGAGGAATATTATAGATTTAAAAAAAAAATCACTTAGTCCACTTAAGGCGCCGATTCCCTTGAGTACCTGATTTTAAAATGAGAATCACGCCTAAACGGCTAGTCGTAATTTTTTGGAAAAATTATATGTTACATTAGACCATTTTCTTAATAATTTGATCCAAGAAAATTTTGAATTTTATTCGTATAACATAGTGTAATTAAATTGTAAAGTTATGTCTAAAACGAACAAAAACACGACAATCACACCAAAACACCGTTGAGCGTATTATAATTAAATTGACACCGTCTCAAAGACAATTTAATTATCTACATTTTGATCTGAGGCTTTTTTTTAAGTCATAGAATAATAAAGAAAGTAAAAAAAACTACTAAATTTAGGGTCGCGCGGGTGTGAAACGAGTGCGCGTTTTGTTCCCTCAAGGTCGTTGGCGTTAGTCGTCGTCTTAGCGGGCATTATTGTGTCATAAAAATAAGGAAAAATAGATTCTAAATGGAAAATAAAACATAAAGCTTATCTATTTTATTGTTACTTTACATACATTTTAACAATAAAACATGAGATTATAAGATTGGGTATTATAATATTTTATACAGCCAATTTAGGTATTCAGAAATTTTTGTACACTTTTAACAATAAAGATTTAAAAATAAAAGCTATCTTATCTGTTAGATGACATCGCTGTCATAATTTAACATATTTATCACGTCTGTATTCTCCGAAGAGTCAGGCAGAGGTACAACCTGGGGGGTGACCATAAGCTCTTAGAGCAGTATCAATTTGAGATCGAATAAGGGACAGATGTATCTGACATGTATACATCTGTCACTTACTCCATCTCAAATTGATACCGCTATAAGAGCTTTATGGTCACCCCCCAGTAAACTGTTATGTGGGTACACATATAGAACACCTACATCACATTTAATATAATAAAGGCGAAAGTTTGTGAGTCAGTGTGTGTGTGTTTGTATGTTTGTAACTTCTTCACGCTCAAACGGCTGGACGGATCTGGATAAAATTTCACACAGAGATAGATAATGTTCGACATTCACGCGGGCGAAGCCGATGAGAGAAGCTAGTATCATATAAGTCCCATATAAAAGGGGGCAAGTCTTTGCCATCAACCACAAATTGACACAAAGTCCACGCACCAGGCTGCTACTGAGAAATTTCAGATCAACAAACCCAATAACACTCTGCCCGACCAGGAAATCGAACCAAGTACCTCATGCTCCACAGCAGCGCTTGTGACCACAAAACCAACGAGACATAATCACACTAATATTATGAAGGCGAAAGTCTGTGAGTGTGTTTATATGTTTGTTACTTCTTTACGCTCAAACGGCTGGACGGATCTAGATGAAATTTGGCACAGAGATAGATTATAGTCAGGAATCACACTTCACACTAATATTATAAAGGCGAAAATCTGTGAGTGTGTATGTTTGTTACTTCTTCACGCTCAAACGGCTGGACGGATCTGGAAGAAATTTGGCACAGGGATAGATTATAGTCTGGAATAGCACAAAGAATACTTTTTATCCCGGAAATATCTTCCCTCGGAATAATTTTTGACATTCACGCGGGCGAAGCCGCTTGCAGAAGCTAGTTTCTTATAAATCTTATAATATCTAGTTTTTTGATGATTAAATAGGTAAGACGTAAATTCTACCCTAACTATTTTACGAACACAAGACATGGGTTAAACAGCTGGCAATTTTTACTCTGTACACATTTGTCTATGACATTCATGTGACATTCATGTGTGTGTCATTTTACATTTGTCTATGACAAATGTGTAAAAAAAACTAAGCCATTGTTTCAAAATCAACGTCTTACACTACAGAGTCCAATAAAAACCCAAAATCGTACTCATGTTATCAATTAAACTTTAATTATGGTCGCTGATTTTTTATTACGTGAAGTGTCAAATAGTATTATGATTTTGTTTACGTAAATCGTAATATTAAATGAAAGAAACTTTAAAAAGAACAGGAAACGATAATTCCAATTGAAATTCAAAAACAATCCAATTCTTTCACTCCAATCTCGCAATCACTCTCCCTTTCAAAAGGTAATCGACCCCATTACAAACAAATTTATGTACAATGACGTCACTAAAGCACCAAAATAATCACTATTCGTGCCGAGATGCGCCTGACTTCGAACGTCTAAAACAGACGATAGCTGATAGCCAATAAAGTGACTTAGATAAGAGTTCGGCACCAAATATGTTAAATTATGGCCCGTGGGATGGTGTACGGGTTGTAGATTGAGAGCAGGGTCCGTAGATATTTTTATGATTATGACAGACAAGGTAAAACTTGTATACAAAACTTGTAACATAAGGGAAGTAGGCTGTGGTTTCCATGACGTATTCCACATTCAAAAAATCAAAACCTTCACCTGAGTTAAGGTTACACTAGTCGAAAATTCTTCCATACAAACGTAGTCTAGGGATTATTCCACTGTTTGACAATGTAGGTTCAAAATAAAAAGTGATATCAATTTGTCTCATCATTATCTAGCCCTGTATGGAAGCAAAAAAGTAAAAAAAGAAAATATTTGAAAGTTATGAGCGTCGAAAGTTCCACATTTCGACACTAATTTTAACGCATTTTTGGGCGCGAATAAATACCATAAGAAGACGGAAAATTGCAAAACGGCCACCATACAGGGATAGATTAGTAGTTCAACAAAGCAAATAATTTTATTTTGAACAGATAGATTTAGTAGTTTTTTCATGATATTTAGACTGCCAAAGGTCTGTTTATAAAATTTCGTGCGCTCGGTTTCGTCCTAAATCATTATCCATTTCGCTACAAATTTGCAAAAGTGTGTATTCGTACGCGAACTAGCTTCCTACTGCTCATTACAGCATCAATGTCTTCCGCACGTGTTGTCGGTTGATATAAAATGCATTTTAACCCCGCGCACAAAATAGTTTTGTGCCGTTTACTAGTGTAACCTTAATCGCAACTCAGGTATTCCACATACGGCACCTATCGATATTTTTGCAGGTGCCATTAGTGGAATAATTTATTATTTAAAATGTTTATTCCACATTTGGCACTTACTTTTTTTGAATCGTAGATAGGCTTGCGCTTGACCACTATCTCACCTAATTGTAAGCGATGATGTCTTACGATTTTTTTTTAGACATGAAGAATTTAGATTGCAATGTGTCATGTTATCATCATGTTGATATTACTTCAGCCACAGAATAAATAAAAGTACAGCTTCAGCAGCACCCAAACTTGAACATAGATTGACTCAACTTACCGGCAGCAATTGGAAAGAGGTGCACAATTTACAGAAATTAAACGCGCAATATTTAAATATTCTTATGTCATCTTCAATTAGGAGATTATTCTTAGAAGTCACATTTATTAAACCACGAAAAAACACTTAAAGCGAGCTAAGCAAGATTAGGAATATGAGAGAGAGACGGAGAACAAGTCTCAGTAAGGTTCCATACGCCATAAAGTACAGCCATACATAGCCCGAAGAATTACGAAACCTAAGAGGCAGTGGGCAGGGCACATTGCTCACAGGACGGATGGCCGATTGGGCCGAAAAGTACTGGAATGGCGACCGGGAACGAAAGACGATGCGTTGGAAGGCCTCCTACTAGGTGGACCGATGTCCTGGTTAAGGTTACGGGAATCCGCCGAATGTGATCGGTCAATGCGACTCTTGGGGGAGGTCTATGTCCAGAAGTGGACGTCTTTCGGCTGAAATTATGAAGCTTCCATACTAAATTATAATTTTAACCAAATAAATAACCATTACCCAAGGAACCCAAATAAAGATGTTGAACATGTCCCCAGATAAGTTTAGTCGCTCATACGGTCGTTTGCATTTGGGACCGATTTATAATTGATTTACACTATCTGGGCTGGTTGAATACATTAAATTGTAACTTATACATCGCTCTTGTACTACACTGGCGTTCAAATAAACTGCATCACAGAACTGGATAGCAAACATTTTTTTTTGGACGAGCCTCGCGCTTGACCACTATCTCACCTGATGGTAAGCGATGATGTGGTCGACGGTGAAGCACGTTTGCCTAGAAGTAACCTATTCACTCTTGATTTGAACCCTAAATTATAGCTATCGGGCAACACAGACGAAGACCGGTACGGATTTCCACTCCTTAGCTGTACGCATAATAAAGGTATTCCCAAAACTTTAAGTGCATATGGATGGGATGTCTACCATGTATCGATGGCGCATCGTCGTACGTCTGGTAGTCCGATGATTAAACGGGCTTGGCAGAATCAAATCATGCAATTCCATCGCACACTCTCCGAAATGTAACCGATAAAAAACCGACAAGCTGGCAAAAAAAAGCTGGCGTAACTTTTTTTTTCAATGCTATAAATCAGATATAGATATACTTCATTGTACACCAAAAAAAGAAGAAGAAGTAATTTAGGAACAATTATGTTTTCAAATTTGTTTATTTTTAAAATAATTAGTTTTACTGAAAAACATTTTTGCGTCTATGTTACTTTGATGCAGTTTATTTTGATCGCCAGTGTATGTTTTCGAGAATGCGACGGCAATAAGGCAATTACATACATACAAATTGTATAAGTTTGGTATTATCGTGTCGCTTATTAAAAGTATGAAAAATATCGCGTATCTTTGGATCGTCTTAATGGGACGCAGTAGTGTCGAATATCATATTAATTATAATGTTGTATTTGCAGAGGAATTTCGATATAAGTTTACAAGTTGTATTTTGTTTTTATATAGGTCTAGTTTTTAATAAATAATAAATACTTAAATTGGACTTTTGAGATATAGATGCAGTTAATTTTCGTTAACAAATTTTGAAATGGATCCAATTTCACTAAGTATAACCAGAGATCGGAATAGATTTGATGATACCTCCTCTAAAATCCCGGAATCATAAACATGACGATTACATTCCGGGATTTAATATTCATGTCTATGATTCCGGGATTGCCCGGTTTTTTCGGGATATTTTCGGGATTTTCCTATTTACCTATTCCAATTTCTGGCTATAACAGAAGCTTTAGATAGATGGACAAACTAATTTTCTATCAGCGATGAATGAATGCCAAAAAGTCAATATCTAAGGAATTGAAAACGTGCCCATACATTTTAGACTCTTGGAAATCCATCAATTGTGTACTTATATGTACCAACTCAATAGTCCTTTTCTAAGGAAAAGGACTATTGAGTTGGTTGGTTTAAGAGGAAATGCGGGCAGAAGCTCCGACTGCGGACTTGCGGATGGGTCACATTTCCTTACTAAAAAAACATTTTCGCAAAAAAATTAACCGACTTCAAAAACCAAACACTAAAATGTGCAAAATAACTTTCGTTTCAGAAGTCGGAGTTTTTCGTACCTCATGTTTTTATCTTTTTGCGCAAAATCCGCTTTTCTTTTTCAATTTTAATGTAGCCAGTGACACTCGCAAACGAATTGATTGACGTAAGAATCATCAAAATTGGCCAACACGTTTGGTCTCTAGAACGCCACATAGGAACAAACATACATAGTCTGATAAACACATTACCGTCCTTCGGCGGTGGGGTAAAAAGGGTGGGTGGACTATGTGCAAGATGATATGCCTAGAGAGGGGGTAGCAACTGATGACGACTGAATTGAGTTGAGAAGTATGTAATTTGTTGACCCCAAGTAAATTGAGATAAGAGCAATAAAACTTAACTAACGATAATGATTTGGATTAGCTTCCATTTTAACATAGATATGGCAACCTCAGTAGTCTCTCACTCAACAAATCTCCATTTTAAAATCATCCAAAATTATTTTTTATCAACGCACTTTTAAGGCTCTTTCGGCAAGCATTATTTTTATCTTAATTTAAGCTATCTGCCAGTCAGGTAAGTAAATTATGTCCTTACTTTAATCTGCTAATTAAATATGCATTTATTATAAGGCAACCCTATCTGCATGTAAATTAAAGTGCAATAATTTAAGGAATTATCTTATTCTTATGAGAATTGCCTTTTTAAATCCTTAAAGTTACATACGATTATATTGCTTGTCTTGGCAAAGATGGGATGGCTTCATCAAAATCATCTTCATCAGCCTTTTTAATGTTCCCACTGCTGGCACACACAGCCCTCTTCTCTCTCTGCGAGGGAATGGGCCGTAATCCGCCACGCGGCCCCAGTGTGGGTTGGTGAATGTCACAAGTCTTCCAATTTTTAGTTCTAACTTTCTAAGACATGCCGTTTTCCTCACGATGTTTTCCTTCACCGTTTTGAGAGCAGTGGTGATGAAATAATTTACACAAGTTAAAGCGCCTGCCTGGGCTCGATCCCAAGACCATTACTGCTCACTGCTGGGATAGTTTAATTGAAATAATTTTAAATTAAGTACATATTCTTTAGCCGCCTCAATTGTTTTGTTTGTCTAGTGATCGCAAGCGCTTCTGCTGAGTGCGTCGGTTCGATTCCTGGGACGGCAAAATGTAACTGGGTTTTCCTTCTGGAATTTCTGAGTAGCAGCCTGGAGTCTGGCTCTGTGCCAGGTTGATGGTAATAGGCTCATAGTCGCCTATAACATGGAACTTAAACTTAAGTTTGCCCTAGTTGATAATTCTTCCATACAAACGTAGTCGGGCGATTACTCCACTGTTTGACGATGTACGTTCAAAATAAAAAACCGGTCAAGTGCGAGTCGGACTCGCGTACGAAGGGTTGCGTACCATTATCGCAAAAAAACGGCAAAAAAATCACGTTTGTTGTATGGGAACCCCACTTAAATATTTATTTTATTCTGTTTTTAGTATTTTCTGTGAAAGCAGCAACAGAAATACATCATCTGGAAAAATTTCAACTGCCTAGCTATAGGCAGATGATAAATTTTCACAGATGATGGTTCATGAGATACAGCCTGGTGACAGACGGATAGACAGACAGACAAATATACGGACCGCGGAGTCTTAGTAATAGGGTCCCGTTTTTACCCTTTGGGTACGGAACCTTAAAAATGATATCAATTTATCTCATCATTATGTAGGAATAAATACCTGTATGGAAACAAAAAAGTAAAAAAGAAAAATATTTGTAAGTTATGAGCTTCGAAAGTTCCATATTTCAACACTAATTGTAACGCATCTTTGGGCGCAAATAAATACCATAAGAAAAAGGAAAATTGCAAAACGGCCACCATACAGGGATAGATTAGTAGTTCAACAATGCATATAATTTGCAAATTAGTCACCATACAACAAATAATTTTATTTTGAACATATACATTTAGTAGTTTTTCATGATATCCATATTCCCAAAAGTCTGAGTATAAAAATTCGCGCGCTCGTTAACGTCCTAAATCATCATCCATTTCGCTACAAATCTGCAAAATTGTGTATTCGTACGCGAAATAGCTACTTACTGCTCATTACAACATTTATCTCTTTCGCACGTGTTGTCGGATGAGATAGCATGCATTTTAACCCCGCGAACAAAATAGTTCGTGCCGTCGTCAACTAGGGCAACCTTAACTGGCGAAATGTAGCTGTACTATAGGTGCACCCTCTACCTAACCCTTTGGAATAAACAGTCGTGATGTTATGTGTATGTGATCTTGAGAAACAAATAAGTCTAAAAGAGTAGGATAAGACCAAAGAAACGATGGACAGAAGATGATATGTCTAGATTTTGGCTATTATAACTATGCATTATTCAAAAAATGGGGGAAACCGAAAATTTGGGGCAGGCAACACCGTCTGTACTATGAAAATTGATTTTGATAGTTGTTTCTTTTGTTGTTGTTTTTGATAGGCTATTTTATTTATATTCTGATGCATTCCAGGTAAATAATAGTCAAAGTTACTATATTTATATTATATTACATTTAATAATTATAAATATGTAATGTTCGACACAATGTAAATTGTTTGAGAATAAATAAATGAAAAGTATTGTCACAGTAAGAGCAGTGGTGGCCCAGTGGTATCGGCTGCGACTTACAAGTTCTAGGTCGTGGGTTCGAGCCCAGGCAGGCTATTTACTTTGTGTAAATTATTTCATCACCACTGCTCTCAAAACGGTGGAGGAAACCGGCATGTCTTAGAACCGTAAAATTCGAAGACATGTGAAATTTACCAACCCGCACTGGGCCCACGTGGTGGATTACGGCCCATTCCCTCTCACAGAAAGGAGGCCTGTGTCCCAGCAGGTGGATCATTAAAAGGCTGATGATGACTCCAGCAAACCTCTTCCGGAGCATACTTTATCAAATTTTTAAAATTTATCTCGTTTTTTACTTAAAATTAATTTAGCAATTAAATACAACTGATATTCGCAAGCACGTTAAGAATTTAATCAAAGTCCATTGACGCTTTACTTACTACTTTGTTCAACATTCTACCCAAGAATAAAGCAATGAACATAAAAACAGGAGCTAATAGGATGAGAAACCATAAACACGGATTACAGTACAACAACCTTTTTTCTGAGAATCAATTCGACGCTCAAGCAAGGTAGCCAAAAGAATTAAGCTCAAAAAATGTTGCCCGACTAATAAAAGGCTTAAGACACTAATAAAGTACCTTTTACGACACCACTTTCGTACAAAATGGCCACTAATCAAAATCACTTTCGTAAAAATAAAATGTATCGATATAAAATCGTAAAATAATCTCCCACACGGAATATTTTGAGTATCGGATAACAGGAGGACGTGCAAAAATATGCAAATACTAAACAAACGGCGCTGGTGACACTTTATTCGCTGTCATCTTGGCAATCCATTTTGTTTTGGGTTGCCACCGTGATATTTTAAAATGCGCTAGCACGCTTTTCAGGAATTTAAATCTTAGGTAGTTATTTTTTTTTCCTGCTGTAATATAATGTAGTTACATCGACATCCGAGGCAACACACTGTATTATCCCTTGTATTGAGGATGTCCAAAGGTGGCGGTGACCATTTACCATCAGTTGGGCAGCCTGCTACTTTAACACAAAATGGACTAAAAAAACACGGATATTAGGAGAGGGAAACATTAGTAAACTGTTTTTGTAGTCTGCCGTAGGTACCTATGCCCTACAAAAATAACAAATTTGCCTGTGCTTAAGTAAATTTTCCATCATTAAAGGAAAAAAATTGCTCCTGGCAACACCTTTTATCCAATCCAGCGCTTGTATTCGACGAATCGAAATTTAAATTTGTTTTGTTGCGTTCGAAATTTAAAATTGATGACACCCCGTTCTGTAATCAAATACATTGTAATATTTATTACTTTTAAATGCGTCTGCCAAACGCGGCGGCAGGCCAGGTTGGGGTCTGGATGGGTGGTCATTTTGGCATTCATGACATTTTCAGATAACGGTTCTAGATTTCAGAGGAGTCAATTCTGTGTCTGAGTCAAGTCAAGCTGTCAGAAACACATACAATTTCTTTTTTCGACTTGCCGACTTCAGGAGGTTATCAATTCGACTGTTTTTTTATGTGTGTCATCTTTACAAGGTGAACCAATTTTGATGAATCTTTTTTTTTTTAACTGTTGTTTCCCATACGGTCCCATTTAAATTTGTTCAAAATCTGATGAAGAACTTCATACAACAGAAATCTTCAATAGATCAAGGCAAATCTCTCGAGATTGCTGCAACCGCATGTCTGTTTATTGTTTACACGATTTCATAACATAATATCACGCAGATACGCTATAAAGGGTACGCAGATGTGAACAGTTCACCCTGGTACACTCTTATTTCACCGGTTGTGTTCAAGTTTCATGTTATTCGGGTAATCTATTCTGGCATAACTGTGTGAATTATACATATATACCACATCTAAAAAGTGAAAAATAAAAACTTCCAAATAAAAACACTGCAAAGTGAAAAATTAACTTCAATTGTGGCAGTCGGTGTCAAAAAACAAAGAAACAAAAACAAGAACACCGAGTTTTTTTTTTAAATACGCTTATTGACCTTTTAAAGTATTCAGGATCTAATGATAATATGACTTTATTCCATGTAAAGTGAATAAAAATACTCAATATTGGTCCATTCATTGAGGCTCAACTGGCTGCCAAAAAGTCGGGGATCCTTGCAAAGGTGAGACGGTACTTAATCGGACTACAAGACGTACGGCGAAGCGTCGTCGGTACATGGTGGACATCCCACCCATACGCACCAAACGTTTTCGGAGTACTTTCATTATGCGTACAGCTAAGAAGTGGAATTCCCTGCCAGAGTCTATATTTCCTGATAGCTACAACCTGGGAGTCTTTAAGTCAAGAGTGAATAGGTTTCTTCTACGTAAGCGTGCTACATCGTCGACCACAACATCGCTTACCATCAGGTGAGATAGTGGTCAAGCTTGAGCCTATCATCATCATGTCAGCCGAAAGACGTCCACTGCTGGACATAGGCCTCCCCCAAGCGTCGCCACATTGACCGGTCTCGTGCGTTCCGCAACCAGCGGATCCACGCAACCTTCACCAGGTCATCAGAGCCTATCAATAATAAATTAAAACAGAAAATACTCAATTACGAGCAATAAGGTAATATTCAGAGAAAGCTTCAGATTTCAGTGTTTCAGATCAAGTTTGTGCCATAGCTGAAAATGTTTTGTGTAATTATGTAATTGAAACAAAAATAAAAGCATAAAATCACACAGTGAAAATAATTAAAATCGTTAAGTCAAATGGATTGAGCACAATATTTGTTTAATTACAATATTTTTGCAATTATTTGCGATACGTATTCATTGCATGTTTACCGTGGCCGTTTTTACTTGAACAGAGTTTAAATAAAACCACTGGCAGGTATACAATAATATATAAGTGTAATAAATAAGTAGGTATGTATAGTTTTTTATATTTAATTATTTGCCTATTCACAATGTTTGTATAGCTCGATTGAAATTGACGACACGGTTAGCGCGGTGATTGTGCGATCGGCTGCCGCGCTACTCGTCGCGAGTTCCATTCCCATACGGAACAGATATTTGTATAGCCTACAGATAGTTGTTCCGGTCTGGTTGTTTGTGGGAAATGTATGTAAAACTTAATTGCGGTTCGGAAGTTCGCTTCTCGCTGCACAGTACCCCCGCTGAAACCCTTTTTAATATAGGGTACAGAAACAGACATACATACATAAACTCACGCCTTTTACCCATGCGGGTAGGCAGAACCTAAACTACAGAACGCCACCTGCTACGATCCTCACATACTTCTTTTGCTTCACTCACGTTCATACATCTAGTCATACACGGACACACACGCCGGTGATGAGTTCTGCGAACCTGGCCTTTCTGAAGAACATCACCAATAAGGTCTATGTATGTATTTATGTCTAAGCAACAGACAACAGAAAAAATACCTCATATTCGCTTAGTGTTTTCACCTCTCACTTTTAAACAAAATACTCACTTTCATCTCTATATTGAATTTAACAAAAAAAGTTTCTGTCAATGTGTTTTTTAAGTGAAAGAAGACAATAACCGTTAAATCTTTTCTAAAGACAAATTAAACAATTTACAGGCCGTTTAAGATGCAAGATAAAAAGATTATAATCACCAAACAGATTTGTACTACAAATAATAACAAGAGTAACATTTGAATTAATATTATAATAAAAAGTGAAACGAAAACATTACAAGCAATTATTAAACAATGTTGCCAGCATAAAAAATATACCCACTGTTTAATGGAGAAAACAAATTAAATAATAGCGACACGTTGCAATAATTTTCTAATAAAGTACATTTAATAACAGCACTTGTTAAAACGGAAAGAGCAATTTTGACAAGGGAGTACTTGATGTCATGTAAAGATTTTATTAAGCACTGATTCAAAAAACTTACAACCATCTTGAACCTTAAAATCAAACACAGAAAGGTCATGATTTAATTTAAAGAACGCATAAAAATATTGGCAGCAATACAATGTTAGACAAACGAAATAGAAAGTTCTACATCATGCAATGATTACTCATTCAAAAGATGATTTCATTGTAACACAGTTTTAATATTATTCATTGTAATATAATATGGGGATAAATATAATGACCACCTAAAATTACTTTGTGACCCTCTATTACCTAAAATTGTACTATGAAACCCAAATTTAGTAAATTGATCACCAAATTTAGTAAATTGATCACCAAATTTTAATAGCATATTATTGCGCTATTTAATGTTGTAAAATAGGTTAGGTTAGGTTAGAACTGTGACCAACCGCGCGCGAGCCGAGCGAGCAAAGCGAGCGGTGCCGCGGCAGCGGCCGGCGAGCGCTACTTCCAAGTTGCTTCCAGAAATTTTATAATCTTTTTGGTCATTGGTTTAATTTTGGTGATCATTTACTACTTTTGGTGATCATTTACTACTTTTGGGTTAACAATGATTTATTTGGAGTCATTTTGCCTAAACAGGATAGCGAGATGTTAAAACTTTGGTTATAATTTTACAATAAGATGCGGGTTTAATTTTGGTGATCATTTACTATTTTTGTCTGTTATATGTTACTATATCTGGTGGTAAGTTAAACATAAGCCATATAATATCAGTCTGCTACTCTAGCAATAGGCTTCATAATTATTTTCCTTTGCCTGCAAAAGTTCCCTCTTGAACGTCAATCACTAGATGACAGCTGTCAAATACCGCGGGAAATTAAAATGTCGTGAAAACACGGAGTCTTTGATTGTTTAGAAATAAGTTTGAGGTATGACAGACAGACTTTGTTGATCAGATAATATAAATAGAACTTTCATATAAAGTTTTATTATTTTGGTGGTGAAAGCACATTTCAGACGTTTTAGACGATCTCTTAACAATGCCTGTACGGTATATTATAATTAAATCGAAGTATCTAACCGATGTATAAGAGAGAGTCTCACCAATGATTGGTCAGTCTCTCAAAATCTAATCTTATACTGCTGGATTGTATAATAAACAGGTAAACCTCATTTATCCATACTAATATTATAAATGCGAATTGTATGCAATTTGCTATGGAAATAGTGACTCTGGGAAAGACCCAGGATAGTTTTTATGTCGGCAATCATTCCTAAGGGGCTGGAAAGCGGGGTGGAAGTTGTAAAGTATATGGTAACTAATAATTTCTCAAGTAGGACGGCCCACACACCTTCAATATTAATGCGCGATATAAAAATTGGCTTTAAAATAATATATAAAAAATTAGGTTGATAATTAAAAAATTGGGATATAAAAAATTCCGGAATCAGATCTCCAGTATTGAAACTCAGTTCCGGAATTGAAAACGTTGCGATATTGCATGCCCTAGTTTGAAGTATTAACGCTACGCAGAAGTCGCGGGCTACTGCTAGTATTTTTATAAAAGGAAATCTCTTAGATGTAGCCAATACTGATCTGATTACAAATTCTTTCACTGATATAAAACTACACTATCACTGAGTGAAAACATGAAAAAAACACTGTTTCTGGGACACTGGACCAACCACAGGCGCGAAGACGCAGAAAAATAAATAATAATGAATAATAATTATTTCTCCATAAAATTGTACAATTTGAACATTATCTATACTCTATACTAATATTATAAAGCTGAAGAGTTTGTTTGTTTGTTTGAACGCACTAATCTCAGGAACTACTGGTTGCAATTGTTTTTTTTTTTGTTTTGGATATTCCATTTATCGAGGAAGGTTATAGGCTATATTACATCACGCTACGAACAATAGGAGCGGAGCATAAATGAAAAATGTTGCAAAAACGGGTATAAATTGTTCCTTTTTTAACCGACTTCCCAAAAAGGAGGAGGTTTTCAATTCGACTGTATTTTTTTTTTTATGTGTGTTACCTCAGAACTTTTTACTGGGTGAACTGATTTTGATGATTCTTTTTTTATTTGAAAGCTGGTTTATAGCTTCCGTTGCGTGCCCTGCGTAAGCGGTTAAAGTTACGCAACATTCATGTATGTAGGGTAGGTAGGGTAGGGTACGTAGGTAGCCAGTTACGGGAGCGAATCCGCGTGGGACAGCTAGTAATTAATAAAGCTTGAATATGCACATTAATAAAATATGAACAACTGCGCCTGAGTTAGGTCGAGCCTGGACGACAGTTCGCAAAGACTGTATTGTTTTATTGAAATGCCACAGATCAAGAGCCTTTAATACAATTCTAATATTATATTTATTTTCTTTAAGTCCTTGATCTGTGGCATTTCAATAAAACAATACAACTGCAATAGCCTAATATATCATTACACCCCCACCTCTTTTAATCAAGAACCTAAGAAAGTGTCCAATCTGAAACGCCTCTTCTCTTATTTAACGATTCCACGTTAACCTGAAGGTAATTGATGTAATCCGTAATGAACTAAAAACTGGCCAAGAGCGATTAGGACTCGCGCACGATGGGTTCCGTACCATTATCGCAATAAACGGCAAAAAATCACGTTTGTTGTATGGGAGCCCCACTTAAATATTTATTTTATTCTGTTTTGAGTATTTATTGTTATACCGGCAACAGTAATACATCAGCTGTGAAAATTGCAACTATTTAGCTATCACGGTTCATGAGATACAGCCTGGAGACAGACAGACAGACGGACAGTGGAGTCATAGTAATAGGGTCCCATTTTTACCCTAAAAAAGACTTCATTAGTTAAGCATGAAATTAAAGAACATTTCCGAACCCTGTTTTATTGGAAATTAAGCGTTTCTAGTTAAGTACCTACTACTAGTTTGAAATTAAAAAGTCAGATAAAGCATTAATGGTCACTAGTCGACGGCACGAACTATTTTGTGCGCGGGGTTAAAATGCATTTTATATCAACCGACAACACGTGCGGCAGAGATAGATGCTGTGATGAGCAGTAGGAAGCTAGTTCGCGTACGAATACACACTTTTGCAAATTTGTAGCGAAATGGATAATGATTTAGGACGAAATCGAGCGCGCGAAATTTTATAAACAGACCCTTGTTAGTCTAGATATCATGAAAAAACGACTAAATCTATCTGTTCAAAATAAAATTATTTGCATTGTTGAACTACTAATCTATCCCTGTATGTAGGCTGTTTTGCAATTTTCCGTCTTCTTATGGTATTTATTTGCGCCCTAAAATGCGTTAAAATTAGTGTCGAAATGTGGAACTTTCGACGCTCATAACTTTCAAACATTTTCTTTTTTTGCTTCCATACAGGGCTAGATAATGATGAGATAAATTGATATCACTTTAAATTTTTAACGTATATCGTCAAACAGTGAAATAATACCTAGACTACGTTTGTATGGAAGAATTTTCGACTAGTGTAACCTTAACTGTCTGATCAGCGAAGATAACTTATGGTTTTGTTTTTATCTTTTGATGTTGGTACCCAATCCTAACCATTACTTTTATTTTTATGTGTTGATTTTTCATTAAACAATAATAATAAATACGAGCTGGGTAGCGTATCAGTTTCATAATTGCTAAGTCATTGTCTTGATAAAAGGTACATACGATACTGGAATAAATGTCTCGAACTAGTGATAGTGGTCAAGCGCGAGCCTATCAATCATCATCTGCCTAGCCTTTTCCCAACTATATTGGGGTCGGCTTCCAGTCTTACCGGATTCAGCTAAGTACCAGTGTTTTACATGGAGCGACTGCCTATCTGACCTCCACAACCCAGTAACTGGGTAAACACGGTACCCCTTGGCAAGACTGGTTGTCAGATCTCAAGCTTCTGACTACCCGTAACGACTGTCAAAGATCTTCAAATAACAGCCGGGACCAACGGCTTAACGTGCTTTCCGAGGCACGGAGGAAACCCGGTATGTTGAAATGGTCACCCATCCACGGACCGACCTCGTAAAGCGTTGCTTAACCTTGATGATCGACCCGTGCGGCTGTTATTATTTAGCCACGAGCCTATCAATAATAAAAAATTAAAAAAAAGAACTGTCGATACGACATTTTGAACAATGTATGTACCTAGACCTAACCAAATGTTCAAGAACTAAATACATAAAAATCGTATTGTAATAATCATATACAGGAGTGTTTCGGACTTGCAACAGACACTACAATGCCCATCCATCCAGAAAGTGAACTAGTAAAACATCATCAGTGCTATCCAAAAATATCCCTATTACAAAAAACCACTATCCTTAAAAAAATAAAATAACCCGACTGCTTAAGAAGCGAACTAATAAAAAGCCGCAGACAAGAAGAAAATCATGCTGTGCAGTCGGAGGATAGGTACATTCGCGAGCTGGCTGACCAAAACCAGACGTATCCTTCTACTGCACGGCATGATTTTCTTCTTGTTTACGCCTTTTTAGTTCGCTTCTTAAGGCGCTATATACGCCCCAATGTTAAAGCAGTATTAGCCGTGCACCCGCTCGATGCCAAAATGTCAACATTGAACCTCCTTTTGATCAATTTTGTTTGCAAAATATTATTTGATTTACATATGCTATGTTAGTTATGAAGAAATGCCAGCCATCAATTTTTCTGTGTAAAAATATTTTTAAACATCCAACTCGTTTTAGAGGAGTTTCTAAAAGTTGCGAAAAAATATCGTGTTGCTAATTATTTTTTTAAAGCAAAACTATTAGTTACACGAATAAACCTTGTGTTCAAAATTATGTACATGAATCAATAATAAATATATATTTTTTTCAAACCTTTTAACCTAGCCGTTGCTAAGGAGTATGCTTGAGAAAGTCACCGTTTGACAGCACTAAAGCGTATGTAGGCCCTTAAGCAGTCGGGTTTTTTGTTTTTTTAATTGAATTATAAGTTTTTATTTATAAATTTTTAGTTGACATTTTTTTTTTCGAATTTGTTACATTAAAACATATAATTATTGTACATTTTTGAAATCCCCTCTTAAAACCCCTTATTTTCTTACCCCACACGATGGGTCTGGAAGAAAAAAAATATTGGGGCCCACAATATGGCGCCCATAATCCGCCATTTTTATATTTTTCAAATTTAATGTAGCCAATGACACTCGCAAGGTTAAAACGAATCGATTGACGTAACAATCATCAAAACCGGCCAACGCGTTTGCTCTCTAGAAAGCCACATAGGAACAAACATACATATATAGACTGATAAACACATTACCCCCCTTCGGCAGTCGGGTAAAAATAATAAATATCCATTACATCACCATACCCTCACTCTGTACGGATGGCACAAAAACCCGGCACGGCCAATCCGACCGGTCCCATTCGCACAGCTAATTGGCAGGCATACCGCATTCCTGACACCTATGCGACATTTACTCGCATGTTACACGGCAGTTTGTGTTTAACAACCCTGAAGACTAGGGTTGCCAGAGTATTAAAGAGGGACGATTACTCACGCTGATGATGTAAATGGCATTGTGGGATCTATGTCATTGTGTTGAAGGCAAATGGAATGGTTTAGTGTCAAAAGGCTTAATCTGTTACCTATTAAAAATACGAAATAATAGTAGTTTATGCAATGGTCATATAATAGGGGTTTTTAAAACACGAGCATGGGTTTATCACATGAGGTGAAGCCGAAAGTGACAATAATAACACGCGAGTGTTTTAATACCTAATTATATGCCGTTGCATACACAACAGTGGAAACGGAAAAATATGTGATATGGCGGGCCATTTAGATTCTCATTGCGCATGACTGCGCAGCGCGCGCCTCCATAAACAATGACACTACTTTTCTACATTAAGTCAATGAGCCCATAAGCGCCATAAAATTAAAAAGTAAAAGTGTGCTATAAAAATTAAAAAGTAATTTTATGATGCAGTTGTTTGAAAATGGAAGGAAAATTTTGCACTGTCATGGTTTTTTTTTTAATTTTACCTATATTTTTAAGCCCATGTCACAACTCTAGTCTACTTTGCCCTCTCAAAAATCATAAGAAGATTTCTTTGGAGAGACTTTCTTTTCACTAAAATCGACAGACACAGACAAACCCAATGATGTATAATACTGAGGTAGATACGTATTACCGACGTTTGCGCGGCAACACAAACACAAGCTGACCAGCTTGAGTGAGCTCAGTGCGTACTGCGTCTGGCCATGACACGAACGTACGTTTGAACAGTATGTTTATCTCTTTCCGACAATGGAGTCCTAAATGATAAATGATTTTATTTCTACCAACAAACACTTTTACATGTCGATCATATTTTTAAAACTAGATGAGGTCGGTGTTTCCTATCTGACTACTCTGAGAAGAAAGGCCGAAACAAACTCAGAGGTCACAGTCTCTTTTAAAGTCCAGACAAAAATCTTGGTTAGATCATGTGAAGACCATGTAGACTGATGTCTAAAATGGTCTTTTGAGGAAAGAACCAGCCAGATTGAGTGGACCTATCCAGTCAGTGCACGCATTTGTCAATAACCGAGCAGCTCAACACAGAATTTAAGGAGCTCAACGATTCGACGAACAATACCAAAGAAAGGGCATTCGGGTAGGCCGCAAAACTACTCAATATGCCAGACGACGATTAAAAACTAAGATAAATTAAAAATAAAAACAAAAAATAAATTGTCCACATAGTCTTCACATTCACAATAATTAAAATAAAATAATGTAATACTTTAAAAAGTAAATATTCTTGTCATTGCAAGAAAAAAAAAAAAAAAAAAAAAAACACGGTGGAAAATATAAAAAATCAATATTAATTTTTAATTGGAGCAGCTCAATCCCAAGCCTTTTTGTCCTCAACGTAATCTTTAATGGTATAAAACGCTTTCTGGCACAACTTACGTTTAATGAATGATTTGAATTTATTAAGACTTAGAACTTGTACGTGGCTTGGAAGCTTATTATAAAAGCGCACACATTGACATCTAAACGAGCCACCTATTTTCTTGAGCCTTGTTGTTGGTACTACAAATTTGTGTTTGTTCCTAGTATTTATGTTATGGATATCACTGTATTTTTTAAACAATTTAATATTTTTATGGGCATACAAAAGATTTTCATAAATATACTGAGAAGGCACAGTCATTACATTAATCTCCTTAAATTTCTCTCTGAGAGAGTGTCTCGAGCTTAATTTATAAAGGATAGTATTTAAACGAGCGAAAAAAAATTCAAATTAAAGGTGTAAAAAATACTGAATATGGCTTACTGAAATACTAAGTGGGCGACAAACAGTGGGCGAATACAAATGTTTAAAACAGCGACTTGAAAATATAAGTTTGTCGACAGGGCTCCTTTTTCTGTCTGCAGGGTCTAAAGTAAACTAACATGAAGGAGATGACGGGAGCTAAGTTCGCTCGCTTTGCTCGCTCACTTCAGCTCCCGTCATCCCCTTCGAACCTAACCTATCCGTGTCGGGGTGCCCTAAGTTCCCGAGCTCGCTTCGCTCGCTCTTGGACACGAATAAACCCGAACTCCCGCACTGCACAGTGATGTCGCCTCGATAGTTGTTCAGCTATTTTCAAAATAATAATATTCTAAAATAGAAAAAATAGAAACCCAAATACAATTAAAGTATGTAACAATATTATTACCGCAGCTCACAAAAATCTCCTAAAAGGTATTACTCAAATCGGATAAATAGTTACTTACTTAGTATAATAGTCGCCCATTCAGTATATTTTTCACTCGGTTAATAATTTCCCATTTATAAATTGAACGAATAGCTCTTTTCTGCAAAACAAAGATAGTCTGGATGTCGGCGGCGTTTCCCCACAACAGAATACCGTACGGCATTACACTATGAAAATAGCTAAAGTACACTAAACGGGCTGTCTCTATATCAGTTAAATTATGAATTTTCTAACAGCATATGCTGCGGACCTTAGCTTTTTTGACAATTTATCTATATGTGGGCCCCACTGAAGCCTAGCATCCAAGGTTAAGCCTAAGAATACTGTGCTATTTTCAGGATTCAATTCTTCGCCCTTTATCAACACTTCAGTTTTCACCTGCCTGACGTGAGACAGGGTAAACTTAATGCATTTGGTTTTTTTTTCATTAAGAAGTAAATTGTTAACATTGAACCAGTGAACAACTTTTGAGATCGCGCTATTTACGTCGTCAGTAACCAGCTGACGTTTAAGTTTAAACAAAAGTGAAGTAACATCTGCAAACAACACTATATCATGGTTATCCTTTATGAGGTAAGGCAAGTCATTAATATAAATAAGAGACAAAAATGGACCAAGAATTGAGCCCTGCGGGACTCCCATTGTTACTATAGATCCAGGAGATCTTTTTCCATTAACGTCAACGCTCTGAATCCTATTACTCAAGTATGAAGTAAGAAGATCCAGAGCGCTGTCCCGGATCCCGTAGTGGCGGAGTTTCCTGATTAGCGTTTCATGAAGAACACCTTGGACAAATCACAAAAGATTCCCAAGGCATCGCACCTATCTTCCCATGCATTATAAATATGTCCTAGAAGCTTAACACCGGCATCAGTAGTTGAACGACCCCTTGTAAAACGAAACTGTTTGCTATGTAATAATTTATGTTTATTAAAAACATTAATTTCTCAAATATTTTACTAAACGTAGGTAGTATTGATATAGGTATATAATTTGTAGGGATAATAGCTAAACTAGGTGCGACAATGTCAATAATAGACCTAGCAACTTCTACAGAATGACCCACAGATCTGCAGTCTTTTTAACATTTAAAGTGTGAAAGGTTTTAATTATGTCTCTACAAGTAATATGTTCAAAAATAAATTCCGAATCGCAAACATTAACATTTTCTTTTAGCAAAGACTCAGCAACAGAAGGTGATGAGTTTAGGGATTTAGTAGTTGAAATGGAAACATCTGAAAAGAAACTTTTTATTTATGTCTCTGTGATCTTTTAACCTACTCAGTGATAAAAATAAAATTCCAAGTGCCATACGTCCTATGTAGGAATAGCGTATATATAAAGTAAAATATCGCCATTTTTTTTTTCTTTATAATGACTACGGCGTCTCTATTGGTAAAATCTTATTGGGCAAACCAAAAATTTCTCCAGAAATCCCAAAAATGTCCCGCAATGTAACCATTTAGCGATAAATCCCTTCCAAATGGAATCGCCAACGACTTAAAGTGAACTTAAAACTTAAATCGTCTTAAAATTGAAAATGCAAACTAGTTTGCGACTTTCAGCTGCCGAAGATTTTATCCTTTGTTTCTTTTAAACGCTGTGCCGTGGGGACACTTGTAATTTTTGTGTTTAGTTCAAAAGTTGGGAATATATTCAAGATGGAAATAGAAAATATATCTATTGATATAGAAGAAGAAGGAAAAACCGGCAAAGAAGGGTTCCGTACCATTATCGCAAACAACGGCAAACAAGTCACGTTTTGTTGTATGGGAGCCCCACTTAAATATTTATTTAATTGATTTTAGTATGTGTTATATCCGCGACAGAAATACATCATCTGTGAATATTTCAACTGTATATCTATCACGGTTCATGAGATACAGCCTGGTGACAGACAGACAGACGGACAGTGGAGTCTTAGTATTAGGGTCCCGTATTTACCCATTGGGTACGGAACCCTAAAAAGAATGAAGTCGGTTAAAAAGCTTTTTCTGTCACAGAAACTGGCTGGCCAATAATAATGTATGGTTTCCAATTGCGATCTTTGGCTTATCTCACCCAGCTCCTATAAACCACCCAATGCTAAAAAGAAGTAAGGAGTTGATGAAGAGTTTTGAACATTTTAAGAATTTAGTTTAGTTTAAATAAGGCCCCAATTTAATGCCGATAAATAAGCCGCCCACATCATTCTAGGCGAATGCGAGGCCTTGGCAAGCCAACATGAAGAAATCCTCGGCACAGTGAGGTCGCCCCGTGAAGCCTGTGGAGCAGGAAGCTTCTGTGCTTTTAGGAGCAGCTAGCCTGGCTATGTTACCCAGTGGGGAGTCTAAATGCGGAAATGGGAGTCCCTACTACAACTACTAGGGCCCAATTTCATTTTTGCCTGGGGCCCTTGGTTATAAACTACGCTACTGGTTGCAAAACTGGAAAACTCACGAAGATGTTAATTTAAAATATTGATTTGTTGCCAGACTATAATATTCCGGCTGCAATGAACTAAACAATTTGAAGCTCCATCTTATTTTATGAGTCATTAGGTGAAGTTTAGAGCTTTCAATTACACCTTACATCTGTGAAATGGGTATGTTAATGCCCCTTTTTAAATGTTCTAGTAATACTATCAAGTTCTCTGAAAAGCTTGGTTTAATTATTTTGGACCCGCATATTATTTACAATACAGTATAATCTCACTAATCCGTACTATTAAAAACCAGAGGGTGCCGGATTATTGGAATTTTCGGTTTACTGGATTATAGAGAAAATATAGTGTCTTGTGTTTCCGTTTATTTGTCAATTTTACACTTATTCTACACAATATCCTCACTTAAAAAAAACAGGTAAAAACGTGTGCACGTGATAACTTTTGAGGTTAGACTGCCAGACGACGACGCAGCGACCCGAGCGCATAGGCGTAGAGGGGCGAGGGAGGCGTGGGCGGAGGGTGCCGGATTATTGGATGTGTCGGTCTATTGAAGTGCCGGATTAGTGAGATTACACTGTACTTGTAATTATTAGTTTTATGGAATTTACGTTATGCATGTAAGTTGAGTTATTTAATGTCATCACATCATCATCGAATCATCAGCCTATTAATATTCCCACTGCTGGGACACAGGCCTCCTCTCTGTGAGAGGGAATGGGCCGTAATCCACCACGAGGGCCCAGTGCGGGTTGGTGGATGTCACATGTGTTCGAATTTTTGGTTCTAGGACATGCCTTCCTCACGATGTTTTTTTATTTCACCGTTTTTGAGAGCAGTGGTGATGAAATAATTTACACAAAGTAAAGCGCCTGCCTGGGTTCGAACTCACGATACCATTGGGCCACCACTGCTCTCTTATTTTTGTGGTACCAATATATTTTTGTAATTTATTAGTACAATATTAATAAAAAATCTTTTTACAAAAAAATACTACCGCCTTCAAAATTAAACTACAAAGTGAAAAATAACTCTATATTTGGAAGTCGGTGTCTTTCGTAGGTACCAATTTATTGCGTTATGGACAGTAGTTTAATTTGGAAGTCGGTAGTATTTTTTTAAAATATTTTTTTTTATTTTTCACTTTTTTGCTGTACCTACCTAATAGGCAAGTTGTTTAGTAAGTTACCTATAACGCCAGAATATATAACCCGAATATCATGGAACTTGAACATTACCGGTGAAATGAGAGATCTGCTGACCCCTTAAGAGCGTACTGGCGTGATGTTATGTTATGAAATAGTATAAACAATGAACAGACATGCGATTGCAGCAATCCCGAGAGCTGGGTTATTTATTGAAGAGTTCTGTTGTATATCTTCGAATTTCTTCATCAGATCTTCACCAAATTAAAATGGGACCAATTTCGGAACATACTCTTTCAAACAAAAAAAGAATTTTCGAATTCGGTCTACAATTGACCGAGATATCGGTGAAAATAAAAAAATAAAAAAAAAAAGAAACCGTGCCGACGTAACTAGCGTTTTTCGTCTGATTAATCTGATATTTTTTCGTACATCGAACGCGGTTCGGTTCTGTTTCACGGTGATAGATAGATGGTGTTAGCAGTGACTTGCAAGTAAAAGGGTTTACTAGGTTCGTGAATATTTTTTTCTTTAAATACAGTGAAGGTTCGTTTTATATTATTTTTTCACGTTTTTACAGTTTTTTTGCACCAAAATGTGTTACAATGTAAATTTTAACAATCGAATTTAACATTCGTAGAATGACTCAGAAATTTAAAAATGCGCCATCTATTGGCATCAATTTTAAATAATTCGTCCAAATAATCTTTGAAATGTGAATTAAGAGCCCAATATTCCATAACTCACCCTCAAAATTAACTATAAAATATTAGCTATCACAAAATAAATTAATTAAAAGCTGTCAGAATAGCAATAAAATTAAATTGTACAAAGCATAGATAACTTTATATTTCATCTATTAGCATACGGCATGTTTTTTGTGTTCGAATTTCAAAACTTGCCATAGACATAAATTCAACATTTTGTTCCACTTGTCAATACACAAAAGCTAATTGGCCCGAGGTGATAATTAAACTTAAATCAATTTAGAATTCTCAATTTTGCTAATTGCAAAAAAATACTTGTTTTGCAACATTTTAACAAGTTCTACATCAATGGACGGGATAACACGTTTATAATGTTCGGCGGGAAATAAGAAAGACTCAAGCGTCATTTTTAACCGCCTTAAAAAAAGGAGGAGGTTCTCCATTCGTCGGAATCTTTTATTTTTATGTATGTTCCCCGATTACTCAAAGACGTCTGGCCCGATATCAAAAATTCTTTTTTTTGTTCTGAAGGGTATACTTCCTAGTTAGTCTCATAGTCATCAGGTCAGGATCTGATGATGGGATCCTAGAGAAATCGAGGGAACTCCTCAAATATTATAGGCATACATATAGCGATTTTGGTAGTTTCATCAACAATGCAATCATTTGCACTCAGAAAGTATCATTTGGTGAAGTGGAACTGATGAAGAAGACCACAGATGGCCAATGGAACTCCTAAATCAACAACAGGCGAGATGGTGGTCAAACGCGAGCCTATAACAAATAAATAATAAATGCTAAGTATGTCACGGGTATAAGATATCTCGAATAGATACTTATTTATAAATGATACTGATAAAAATGGCACCATCGAACTGATCTGATGATGAAGCCGGAAGGTAGGCACTGTAACTCTGACATAAAACAATGTATCCTAGTCGTGTTTGGGCTTATTGGAATTTTATTGGACAGTCGAAGTTAAACAACTTGAAATTGATATAAGTCAGAACAGAAAAGAACCAAAGGAACTACTCCTAAGTAGTTAAACCAAATTATGCTTTTCTGTATGGGACGGTCTTGTTGCCCAAATGCCGCACTAAAAGAATTCCTAAGTTATTATTTATCAGTTTTTTTTTAACAAAAACAACATTTTCATGTAATACCAAATAATCAACATCAGCAGCCTACAGCAGTTTACTGCTTGGCAACGCCAACGACCTTGAGGGAACAAAACGCGCACTTTTTTCACACCCACGCGACCCAAAACTTTGTAGTTTTTGTACTTTCCTTTTCCTATGACTTTAAAATAAAAAACCGCAAATCAAAATATGGATAATTAAATTGTCTTTGAGATGGTGTCAATTTCATTAAAATACGCCTAGCGGTTTTGGTGCGATTGTCTTGTTTTTGTTCGTTTTAGACATAACTTTACAAATTAATTACACTATGTTATACGAATAAAACTAAAAATTTTCTTAAATCAAATTATTAAGAAAATGGTCTAATATTACATATATTTTTACAAAAAAATTACGACAAGCCGTTTAGACGTGATTCTCATTTTAAAATCAGCTACTCAAGGGTACCTGCGCCTTAAGTGCATTTACATCGATTTTCAGCAACTCTCATCTAGCTGCTACCAGCCACCATGCGAAGATCGTCGCATAATTAATTATCATTTATTACAAAATTCAAATGGCCTCGCTTTCAATAAAGCTTTTTCTTCAAATTTCAAATCATAGCTATAATGCATAACTGAAATGTAATTCACTGTACAACACGAACATCTACAGAAAATTACCATTCTACGCTGCACTTAAGACATTTTACCTTTACCCCTCATCTTTAACGGCATTACCTTCGTCTACACGAAAAAGAAACACTAAAAAGCGCGAATAAGTAAAAAACCTTGGCTGGAAGAACGCGTTCTCAGTGCGTTGGGTTCACATAAAAAAGTAAAAAACAGGCGTTCGAGAGGTGTGATTTGTGTACATTTTCGCGCCGTTCGATAAAGTGTAGGCGAATAATGACTCAACGTATGCGATATCGATTATGTTTTAAAATGCTAATATTAATCGGAAAGGTGTACAGATTAGTAAAAGCAAGCAAGCTTTTGATGTTTTATTTAAGCTTAAAATAAGCGTCATTACTGAGATAATCGTAAAAAAATACAAAACAAAAATAGATAATAATTCTTTTTTTAATAAATGATCCTGCTAAGCTGGCCTCCTGTTAATGGGTTTTTAAATAAATAAAAATGAAAATACAAACGATGAAATACATGAGTTTCATTACTAAATTCTTGTAAACTTTGCTAAAAATAAATTCTCAAATAAAATCCCTCACTAAAGTCTAAAGTAGTCGGGTCTGCGATCATTAAGTGGCCATTTTTTGTCTTTTTTTGTGTACTGCAGTATTTTATAGGGTTTCTTACACTCCCAAAGAATTAATATTCGATGTAAAACAAGCAATATCGAAAGCACTCTTGATTGTTGAGATAATCTTTAACAAACCAATAACTTTGAGAAAAGACAACACATATCGTCCTTTTCACACATACGAGGAGTGATAATGCAAAAATATAAATAACAATGTTTAGCGACAGTTTAATGGAGCCCCGAGTTTATACGAATATTTTCCTCGAAGTACGGGAGATGTAAAATATGCCCGCAGACCTTTATTTACAAGAATCAATCACGGATGTCGGTGTCCCAAAAATAAAGACCACAAGAACTTTAGTAATTAATATGATCTGAATAACATACATATCGATCAGAGTCCATCGATGCGTTAAATCTCCAACGACAAGATATCAAAACAAAAAATCTGGGAATTCTCGATTCATGAGCTAGCAACACTGGGAAGGGGAACGGTAAAACTGGTGCTATGTCTCGGGGCGTCGTATTTAATAATTTGAAGTGTTATTTATGCAGTTTGTAAATCATGTTAATTGTAATTTTGTTACACGCCCTGCCCGAGAAAGGAAATGCAATAAAGTTTTGTTCTTATAAAACATTCGTTCAACTCGCTCATGTGTCGGTCATTAATCTTTCGTTATCTTTGGCACATTCGGTCATAGGTCATATCCCGCCTTTTTGAACATCGAACTGATTATTAATAGATTTGGATCGATAAATAAAATATTCGACACAATATTTCGACGCATCTTTATTTTGTTTCTGTCATAATTCTAGTGCTTAGGCATTCAGCAAATTGATTAGGTAGATGATTAATTATTTATCCATTATTCAATCAATTTCCCTATACTTTTCCCAACTATGTTGGTTTGTAACCAGCAGTTGAATGCCTTTATTTAACATGGTTTGCTGGAAGAAAACTACACTTGGAGTTAAGCTCGCCTTTGTACATGAATTTTGTTTTTACTTTAAATAAATTATCGTGGTGTACAATAAAGAATTAAGAATTAGGATGGAACGACAGCCTATCCAATCTCCGCAAGGCAGTCACTGGTTAGCACACTGCCCTTTTTACCCGACTGTCGAACGAGGGTAATGTTTTTATCAGTCTATGTATGTATGTATGTATGTTTTCTCCAATGTTGCGTTCTAGAGACCAAACGCGTTGGCCGATTTGATGAACCTTGCGATTGTCACTGGCTACATTAAAATTAGAAAATATAAAAATGGATTTACGGATCTGGTTTTGGACGTTTTTCTTCTTGTTTACGTTCGCTTCTCAAGCTGTCGGGATTTATGATTTTTTGAATTAACTTTTTTTGTAAATACTTGTTGACAGATTTTCAAGCCGTGACGAATTCACAAACAATAATACCTAGACGTAATTTATTCCATCATAGCAATTTACCACTACTCTCAAAAGATAGATCCTCCTAGAAGCAGAAATTTGAAGTCCACTGATATCCGCACTGGAGTCTCGTGGCACGCACCCTCTCAAAGATACGGGGGCCCGTGAACCAGTAGTAGGACCTATAAGCTGATGAAACAAAAGTAGAAATCAACAGTACTGCTTCTTCCTGCTGTTCTTCATTCACACCAAAAAGTGCACATAAGTTACATAAAAAAGTCGATTTTAATCTGATCATTATTTAAGAAAAAAGTCCCATTTATATAATTAGCTATTACAGTATATCTTACATCAACGATATCGCTTTCCATTGCTTAAAAACAAGTCTTACTAAAAACGGTTAAAATATTAAAAGAGACTCCCGCGTCCCATAAAATAAACTGCAAGCAACCAAAATCAACTAAAATAATAATGGCCATTAGTGGCCATCTTCCTTATAACAAATGTAACATCGCCACCATTTAAAAATAAGAAATGATTGCAGAGATTTTAACAGATGTAAACATGGCGTCGTTTTAATGCAAAGAATACATTTAAATGTGAAGAATACTACTCAGATTTTGTCGGGATGGGATCGTGTAATCTGTTAATCGCACGCACGGCCCGCCATAACACAGTAACGGCTATTTTATGCATGAATGTATAATTTAATTATGGTTTCCAACGATGTGCGTCGTGAAAATTTGATTGGACGACATTTGTTACGACTTCAGAATTTTTATTTGCGTTCGTTTGCGGATCGGAAGCGTTCGGGAGTTCTGTTTTTGAATTAGATTGCGATTGTGAAGTTAGCACTTTCAAATGTGGAATGCTCTTCGAATCACTTGGGACTTTGACATTTTGTAACCGTTGGAGTGATGTGCTGAATGAAATTTGTACCTGTACTATTTCCATTTTATTGTTTTTATGACGTTATGAGATAATTTTCAGAATGGGACGTTTTGATACGTCTAATTTTCGTGAATCTAAAAGCATTGTAGCTATAACGGATTCGGATAGCCCTCAGAAGAAAGGAGATTGTAAATTGAAGCCACCATACATGGATATACCTAAGTCTCGCTGATTCTAACAAATAAGCACTTAGGTACTAGGATCAGACAAAAGTATGTCCGGGGAAATTCTATCTTTGTAAAGTTTGGCTGCCGGTGATATTATAGGCACAAGGGACTTCTCAAATGTGTCCCAATATTTATTAACATTTCTAATCAAGAGGGCCATCTTGCCTATCGCAAACGTACGTTTTTGGTTGGGAAATCATCCAATGACTTCTCCCGCTCTGGGTGAAGCGGAAGGGCGTGTCAGACTTTTACTGACCAAAACCCACCCGTGTTCCTTCAGTTGCTTGTGCCAGGGCCGCGGTAACTCTTTTTCAAATTTATCCGCGACCCAGACAGGCATCGGCCCTAGCGGACCCCGTCAATTTTGCTGACATCTCTTTGAGGCGCGCGTGGAACATGGAGCGCCTAGGTTCTACCCATATTCCTGCGACAGAAATAATTCTACACATTCCATTCACATTTGCCAGCTCATAAATCGTAATTATTGCTCACACCGAAAACATTTACACCAGTAGCATTTAACCTAGCTAGGGAACCTCCATTACAAGTACTTCACAGCACATAGAGTATTAAGAACAAAGGAGCCGTTACTCATTGATAGCAATCACAATCATAGCTAGATGCAAGAATGCGAGACCGTTGCTAATCCTCAAGTGTACCTTCGTGGCCCGTGGATTAGTAAGCAGGTTATCAATAACAACGTCTCATTTGGGCCAATTAGTGGTATGCGGTGAATTGGTAAAGTTAGGTTTTGTATGGTACAGTTAGAAAGACGGAGTTCTGCATACATTATATTACATTATTGAGGCTTTATTAAGTTGGATAGTTAAGTAATGTTTTACATCGGTACATACACTCATCGCCCCTCGAAACTTTTCGGCCTCAATGGCCATCTGTTCTGCGAGCAAAGTGCCCTGCCCACTGCCACTTAAGTTTGGCAATTCTTCGGGCTGTCGGTAACCTTGGTTGTCTTGCGGATGTCTTCATTTCTGATTCAATCACGTAAGAAAACGCCGAGCTTAGCCCTCTGCATTGGTCAAGGCTGCGGGAGTCCGGTGGATGAGAAACGCACTGGACTGATAAGTGTGGCGAAGCTTGGAGGAAGCCTATGTCAAGCAGATGATGATGATGATACAAGCATGCCTTTTTTCCATGGCTAGGCAGAAACGCCACCAGCTGGGATCCTTACAAATGATGCCTAGTTCTGGTCAGATGTGCAAAATACTAGACTAGACCAGACTGGAAAGGGGATGGTTTCCAGTCGGTCGTATGCACTTGAATATAGTTAGAAACCTCAATATAATTTGATAAAGGTGATAAAGGCTAGGCAAAATCATGATACTCCTATCATAAGCCTAAAAGATAAAACATATCTGCATCAAAGTTAATTATTTTTAGAATACAAATAACGGGAAAACCCTATATCGAATTTGAACGAGACATAAATTGTCAAAAGCATCGTCCGGTTCTGTTTTTCGGTACCATTGATTACAACAATTGCGAGTCCCATGGGGTGTTGAAAGTTTCAAGGGCCTTCCTTATATAAGGCTATAAGGAGTGCGGCCACACTAGCGAAATGACTACAGCAATCCAGTCACAGATGCATACATAGATAGCCTTTCTAAATTCTTACTGGCCAGTTGCCAGTTTCATTCCATCTATCGATCAGTGGAGGGACTTCTGAGTCAAGTTGTGTTGAAGAAATCTGAACTTCCTAAGACCTTAGCACCTTTAATTATGCACATACTCACCTCTACAGCTGGAATTGTCCAAATTATCACAGCCATTTCCATAACATAACCGTAAATGCTTCAAATCCACAACACACTACAATAAGTGTTTATTTATTCAACAATATTAGAGGGTCCCAATTCTCGAAACAAGCGGGGTCCACTTAAAAAGAAAAATGGCTAAAATTACAAGCATTTTGTTCACGATGCTTATCCGCGAGCAATAAATTTGTCCACCCACGAATACTTATGAAAACGCGGGAAGATAGCGACGTCGCCATTTTGTAAAAAATGTGTGTGTATTAAATGAAATATTTTTGTTATGAAACAATAGGTGTTATGTTTTGGAGAAAGACGTAAATCGTCGCAGAAAATATTTAAAAATTTTGGGTCCTGGTTTTGGAGGTATAGGATCTTACTGTAATGTGTCAAAACTACCATGGATCCATTGTAAGTGAGAGGCGGAGCAAGACAAATGGCAGTGTTTCTTTTCCACAACGGAATCAGGATGACGTAGTCGCTCCATGTGTAAAACTTGCATTCAGTTGGACTGGATGCCAATTAACATAGTTGGGACAACGTTAGGTGGATTTATTTGATCTCAATAAGAGAAACCCTAGAAAAACTGGGTGAAAATGGGTTCCGTACCAAGGAAAAATTTTCGATTTATCAATATATTGGTAAAGTATACGTAATATACATTATCACCAAATTTCAAGTTGTAAATCACAAAATTGTAAATTGTAAATCGCAAGGTTGATGCAAGGTCTAAATCTGTCTAAATCACACGAACCCTATTCACACAAGAACGACATTAATAAACGTCATTCCTCTGCAAATTATTCAGTCTACGAAGAAATTGAATTCAATTTACACGATTTACACAAAGATCAAGATAATTGACACTTTATACCAATTCTACTCATCCCACGAGGGACAAGCGTGAACAAACTTTACTTTTCAACGATAATAAGTTTAATACAATCAACTGTGCGAACCCTAAAAATTCATGGAGAAAACGTTGGTAATTAAATTTTTACACAATTGTAATAAAAAATTCTACGTGCGCCCTTGGACAAAGGACAGGGTTTTAATTTATTATATAAATAAATAGGAGATACGTGTCGCTGCTACAACAGATTCCTGGGGCTAGCATAATATCACATAACATCACTCTGTATTCCCGAAGGATGGGCAGGCAGATAAGCACCAGACACATCAACATTTCGGCAGTTATTTTAATTCCTATGTCATAAGGGACGAACCTTTGCCATAAACCGGGCACACATCTTACAGATGGAAAACCCAATAACACTTTACCCGACTCAGTAATTGAACCCAGGAATTTATGCTCTGCAGTTGCGCTTGCAACCAATAGGCCAACGAGGCAGTCACTGACCAACACGGCAGTCGCAGACCAACGAGGCAGTCACAGACCAACGAGGAGTCACTGATTAACGCGACAGTCACATACCAACAAGGCAGTCACTGACCAACGAGGCAGTCACCGACCATCGAGGCAGTCACTGACCAACGAGGCAGTCACAGACCAACGAGGCAGTCACTGACCAACGAGGCAGTCACAGACCAACGAGGAGTCACTGATTAACGCGACAGTCACATACCAACAAGGCAGTTACTGACCAACGAGGCAGTCACCGACCATCGAGGCAGTCACTGACCAACGAGGCAGTCACAGACCAACGCGGCAGTCACTGACCAACGAGGCAGTCACTGACCAACGAGGCAGTCACTGACCAACGAGGCAGTCACTGACCAACGAGGCAGTCACTGACCAACGAGGCAGTCACTGACCAACAAGGCAGTCACTGACCAACGCGGCAGTCACAGACCAACGAGGCAGTCACAGACCAACGAGGCAGTCATTGACCAACGAGGCAGTCACTGACCATCGAGGCAGTCACATACCAAAGCGGCAGTCACATACCAACGCGGCAGTCACATACCAACGGCGGCGGAGCGGCGCATATTTAGCCTATAATACCACCACCCGAATCCAGTCTACACATTACAGGACTAAGATCGTGTAAGTCTGGCTTGGGTTTAATTGTTAGGGAAGACAGTGGTGTGATAAAATGTTATCCTTGTAAAGTGGTAAAACTATATAGTTAAGTTACAAGAGTTATCACCGCAATCAGCCTATAACCAACGTGCCCACTGGTTGAACACTGGCCTTCACCCTGTGAAAGGGAGTGGGCCGTATTCACCACGCGGGGGTTCGTAGTCACATGCCTTCAAAGTTTTGGTTTTAGGATATACGTGGGCTGTAAACGGAAGTGTTAAAGCCTCAAAAGCTATCATTAATGGTCAAAGATATGGACAGAATGAGTTTGTATGAGATATACTTCTTCAAACTAAACTAATATCTACATTCATAGCAAAAGAAGAAGAAAGCAGAAACTAAAAACGCAATAGAGGCACTAGAGAATTCATACCTTTTCATGATACCTGGTAATAACCTTGACAAAATTAATTAAGACAACTCCAAGTCTCAAAGATGAAAAATCATTCAATAAACAATATCACATCGATATTCTACCAGTCATATTTGTTAAAAAACTAGTAAAGACTAAAATATTGTTGTCGCTAATAAACTTGTATTGTAAGACAATAAAACAGGGAGGTAGTTGGATATTAATTCTCTCCCTTCGTAGTTCGTCTGGAGCTATACATATGCATCTACAAAATATGAGCACTAGACAGGCAGGACAAGTAGGGAGTAGTGTTGGGAAACATTCACACTTTATCGATAGATTTACTTTACAGACAATGATACCTAATGTAATCTTTCTCTGGCACTTATTATAAAGTTAAAGTAATTTGTGGCTTTGTAACAAATCATCATGTCCTTACTTTATATATTAGCAATACAACAGCGATGGATTCGTTATTCTTCGGTCTGCTGATGAAACGGAATTCAAGAAGAACAATTTTTAAACAAGGGGAGGAACATGATGACGATTCTTCGGTCTGATGGAGCAGCGTGTCGTTTTCTTCAATAAAAACCGGCCAAGTGCGAGTCTAACTCGCGCACAAAGGGTTCTCATTCATCATCATCATCGTTATCGCAAAAAACGGTAAAAAAACACGTTAGTTGTATGGGAGCCCCATTTAAATATTTATTTTATTCTGTTTTTAGTATTTGTTGTTATAGCGGCAACGGTTACAACATCTGTGAAAATTTCAACTGTCTAGCTATCACGGTTCATGAGATACAGCATGGTGACAGACGGACAGACAGATAGACAGACAGACGGACCGCGAAGTCTTAGTTAGGGTCCCGTTTTTACTCTTTGGGTACGGAACTCTAAAAACTGTTACCTCTGCGGGATACTTGCGTAATACACTATCAATGACAATGCATTTTGTCAACAATATTTCGAGTAGGCAAATATTTTAAGCATTTGGACCTTTTCTGTCTTTTCTTCAATTAGACCTTTTCTTTTCTGAAGAAAAACATTCATGAGGGTTTCCTAACATAAATAAAACAATCCTATTACGAGTAATATAGAAAAAAACTTCATGAAACATTATAACGCTTCAGGGCGCTTTTGTTCCATTTTTAGTGGCTCTACTACATGACAGAAAGTTTGATTTTAAAAACTGTCGACATCGATACTTGATATCCCATCACATGCATTAATAACGACCCCAACTACTTGGCTGTCACTCGCCAAAGATTTATTGCCTCATCAGATGCCATCTTTTATTCATATTCATATCAGTTGTGACTGAGAAATCGCCTAATTGGCCCGCACTAGCAAAAACATTGTATTGTATTAATTGTATCCTATATTGATCGACATAATTGGCGACATCTGGACCGGGACAATAAAGTGTATTAGTGATGTTTATCGACGTTTTTAGTTTATTTATTAGTCTGATTTAGGGCTATTCTACTTTTTAGGATAAATTTGTAATGACTTAAAATGTGTGCGTTACCAAAGAATAACAATGTTGTTACTATGTCTACTTATTAATTAAAAAAATTAGCTCATAATTTATACGAAAATAGGTTCGTCAAATAAATGAATTCAAAAGTGTTTTCTTAATAGTAAAAAAATACTTACAGATTACTTCTAAACAAGGCAAGGTTGTTCCAAAGTCGGTCTCATCATCGCTTACCAATCAATCTCCCTAGCCTTTTTACCCGACTGCAATGAAAGGGTTATGTTTTTCGTGCGTATTTTGTATGTGTGTTTATATGTTTGTAATATTCTTTATTACGTCATATCTTTCAAAACTCTATACGGATTTATATGATTAATTCATCGTTCAATAGGTCTTAATCGCCCAAGTGTGCTTAAATTAGTGACGTTAAAAAAAAACATGGTAGCTTTTGGGCGCCATATTGTGGAGGTCCATATTTTTTTCTTCCAAATCCATCGAGTTAGGTATCAAAACGAAGGGTTTTTAGTGGTGATTTCAAAAATATATACCACTTATAGACAAAATTTCCGCAAAATTTCTAGTTTAAGCCTACCGGCGTTCCTGTCTTCGGTCCACAGCACTGAAAAGTTAACCAGGAAAATTTTGTTGCCATCACTGGTTAACTGTGAAGTGCCGTACTCGACCGATGCAGTGAATGCCTGGAAAGTGGCTTGCCCGAATACAGCGTTGCCCGAGACCCCTTTTTCCCAGAGACAGTGGGATGAGCCGCTCTGCAGGTTGGTACGGAATAAACTTATTGATACGTCCACCAATACTGCTGAGCGTGCGCGCCTGCTGGCTGTGGGAGAATGGGAGTCGGGCCTCTGGCTACAGGCACTACCGTCACCCAACATAGGTACTATGTTGAGTGACAACACCTTCCGGATCGCTACATGTCTGCGTTTGGGTGCTCCTAGCGGAGCTCCTCATCGTTGTCAATGTGGTGAAGCAGTCGACCGCCTCGGACACCATGGCCTATCCTGCAGTAGGAGCGCTGGTCGGTTAGCACGGCACGCTAGCATTAATGACATCATACGTCGGGCTCTTGTCACCGCCGGGGTGCCAGCTGTTTTAGAACCCAATGGCTTGGCGCGCGACGATGGGAAGAGACCAGACGGGATGACCATAATGCCTTGGAAGGTGGGTAGGCCTTTGGTGTGGGATGCAACATGTGTCGACACCCTTGCGCCATCCCATCTTCTTAGCACGGCGGGCTGTGCTGGGGCAGCTGCTGCTGGTGCGGAAAACCTCAAACGGCGCAAATACAACAACCTTATTGGAAGTTATATATTTGAGCCGTTTGGGGTTGAAACATTAGGTCCATGGGGTCCGAGTGCTCTTCGAGTGTTTCGAGAAGTAAGTAAACGGTTAGTCGACTCTTCACGTGACCAGAGGGCTGGGCTTTTCCTTGGCCAGAGAATCAGCATTGCCATTCAACGTGGCAATGCTGCCAGCGTTCTGGGCACTTTTCACGTTGACAGCGATGTGGACGGATTTTTTGACGCCCTATGACCCCTGCCCTTTTATACGCGTTCGTAGTTTAATTTTATTTTTATTTAAGTGTATTTATAGGTAGTTATTGTTAATTAAGTATATTATATTATGTAAATTTTAGATTATTAAAATAAATTGAATTAAATAAAGATGAAAATCAACTTATATGTTTAAAAATATTCGAAAAAAAAATATAACAAAAAATTTGTAAATAAAAGAAGTCAATATTATCATAAAACCCGACTGCTTATATGAAGCGAACTAAAAAGATATTAACAAGAAGAAAATCATACTGTGCAGTCGGAGGAAACGTGTTGGTTTTAGAGTCAGCCAACTCGTGAATATGTAGGTATCCTCCGACTGCCCAGTATGATTTTCTTCTTGTTTAAATCTTTTTATTTCGCTTCATACAAGGATTCTAGTTTTTTTGATTTTAATAAAAAATTTCAACCATGTTGCAGTCAAACGTATGTAGCTGAATACCAGTATATTACAAGGGGCAACTCTTTATCTGACCGCCACAACCCAGTAACTGGGTATCCCATCACCGCTTACCATCAGGTGAGCTAGTGGTCTAACGGTAGCCTCTCAATAATCAAAAAATACTTTCGCTACTACTAAGAAAGAAAAAGAAAAATATAGAAAAATTGTTTATTCTGCACAAACTAAACGCACAATACAAAATAAAGAGTGGCATTCACTAAAGGTACAAATTAACCAAAAGCCTCGTATTTAAAACGAAAAATTATAAAAGTATGTCAATTTCTACTGTGTTAGTAGGTAGTAGGTTTTGTCCGTCGAAAAGTAGAACGGCCCTATAGCCCGAGAAACAAGGGTTGTGTTGTTTAGTTGTGCTTGAGTGATTGAGTGCGCCTTTCGTTCGTATATCAGTCGAAACTAAGCCGTGTTTTAGTCAATTGTTATTTCTTTGTTTGTTACTGAAACGTTTACCTTGTTATTTTAGTTTATTAGGTAAATTGTAAGTAACGGGGCGAGGAGGAAGGCAATTTATTTAACTCGGGACATATTCAGGCTGCCACCAGTGTGGCTGTATTTCTATCGGTCAGCTACATTGAAACTACTATTCCGTTCCAGATGTCGTATTTCGACTAAAATTATCATGATGATGATATCTCATTAGGTCATTACAAACATGATTAGCACCGGTTTCTGGAACTAAATTATCTAAAAACATCAGATGACGTGTGCTGGCCAATTGGTCACATTATTTTTGATATAATTTATTTACCAGAACCACCAACCCGATGGAATGATGTGGTCAAAGATGTCTGTGGGGGGAATTTTCAGGCATCTGTCCGCATGGCCGAAAACCGCTCAGCATGGAGAGCGTTGGTGGAGAAGGCAACGACCTCGTGTGGCCACGACCCTCAGTCATGAGGAAACGAGGAAGAAGAATTTTCCAGAAACTGTAGGGCAGTTTGTTGATAGTATTAAATGTAATGTTATACCTACCTAGGCAAATCAATTATGCAATAAACAACAATTTTCAATGCAAGGTTCAACATATTTTCTGTAAAAAGCAAAAACGGATTTAAGTATAAACCGCAGATTTACCACAGATTTAAAAATAATATATCTACATACATACCTTGGCACGCGGCCTCACTCCCATCCGCTACAAAACGAATAAATATTAAAATTTTATTAAAATGTACGCCGATCACCGTCTCATTTGATTTATGTCCACAAAAAATGCCCTAAGCCTGATTTATGTATTTTTATGGCTGCTTGCATCATAGAAAATCTCTTTGAGTGAAAACGAAATGATAATAATGTGTTGTAAATCACAGAAAAAAGATCCATTGAATGAAACGTCATGCGTGGATTATCTAGTTTGTTGGAAGGATTGGAGCTTAATAAACTTAGTGATATTGATGGATCTCTGACGTTCAAGATTGATTTGCCTTGGTCAGACTTCCGATCAATTCCGATGGGAAACAATTAGAGAGCAAAGTTCCTTCCAGACCCTAAGAGATCACTTGGAACTTGACCAAGTTGTGTAGACAGTTGTACCTACCACGGGCAGATACTGCTTTTGGTTCTGAGAAAATAAAAAGCTCCCCACCTCTCGTGCTTATCAGAATATCTACAAAACAATAATATTTACCTCTTTACATACTATGGCGTTAAAAAAAAAATCCTTTAACGCCGCATAAATATGTATAATTTTGTAATTTTGTTTTAAAATAAAATACACCGAAAATATAAAAAGAATAAAAAGGTAATACTCTTGAATTAAAAAAATACAGAGAAACCACAGTTATCGATGGTGTATTATTTAGTTATTGTGAGTGAAATTTAAGTAGGTTTGAAAGTAATACACTGAACACATGTGCCTATCCTCAACGCAGTTTCAACCTTAAATTTTGACTTAAGCATTCTGGTAAGAACGAATCTTTAACAACATAAAGCTAAGTTTTAATCTGTGGAAATTTAAAAGATAAACTACTACGTAATTGCTAGGTTAATTCTAATACAAAAATAAATGTAAATAAAACATGATACGTCAGCCACTCGCCGAGGATTCGCGGCGGTCAAAAACCCACCTTCAATAGTACCGCACCAATTCTGGTTTACGGGCTGAGACAGCTCCGCAGTTCTCGTAGCAAAAATCAGGCAGTTGAAAAAATATACAGAACCCGTTATAAAATGTACGGAATCACGAAGACTGCAGGTTTAAAGGGGTCAAGCGTCCTGCCCGAACGGGGGCGCCAAAGTCGGCTTCTATCAACTGTTATCTACTGACAAGGAAACGGACAATCAAAATTATGAAACAAAAGTGTATGAAATATCAGAGCGGTATTCCAAAGAATAAATAATAAGAAACTACGTTACATACCAGTTTTCCAAAATATTATCCTAAGTTATCACCAGCCTTTTTCTTAAACAAGAGGTTGAATTTTGTCCAGAGAAACTGGTGTCATCTAACGACAACATTTTTCTTTTGACAGCCGACCATAGATTTCTTCCGTATTTAATAAATTACTCTTTGGTCCGCGCGCTCTATTGTTTGTCTATGGTTTCGACAAATAATTATTGAGCATCGCGGACGTCGGTCTACATAGGTCTACCTACATTTTAATATGTTTTATTTTTGTATAATACTTACACATACTCTGACCCACCTTCTGTGTTTATTTTATTTTGTTTGTTATTTATATATTCTATTTTATTGTATTAAGTATTTAAGTATTTTCCGTTTCCGTAAGCGTGACCGTGGCATCAACAGTTGGTCTTATCAGAATATCAGCGCAGCGTTATTTCCTTTTTTGGATATCGCTGCACATGCTGAGATAGGAGCCTTTTTGGTCTCGCACGGGGTTTTTATTTTTGTTTAATTTTAAGCCGATTTCTCGTGTCTCCTGTGCGGGTCACAAATAAATACTTTTTCTTTCTTTCTTTCTAACGATATCAATAATTTGATTAAGGATGTCTGAGGCATGAAGTTTCTATGAATGATTCGAAAAGATGTAACTAGCCAGTTTGTGAAATAAAAAAATAAGGCTTCATTGCAAAACGGCTTGTAGCGGATAAGCTACAATGTAAAATTGACCATTTTATATTACTAGACATCGGATGCATCGGATTCCATTTAATATGCAAATGCATAAAATGCTAATTTTATAGCATTATTGCATATTTTAGTAGATTTCAAGCCTGATATATTTCTGCAGAAAAGACGCCAAATTTCATGTTCATTCTAATAACGTCAGTGGACGTAAAGGTAATTTCAGCCTACAAATTAATACGTATATAAACTAACAAATTTCACCATTTTGCTCTAGAAAATCTAGGTAAATATTTGTTTGTATGTTGTCACAAAAATTACAAGTGATAAATAAACATAATTTTTATTTGGGGGAATGAACGTGAATTATAATGAAAAAAATTATTTTACAATGCATGTCCTCGAAAAGAGCGTTTTCCAAGCAGCCAAACTCTGCGGAAGGTGTCACTTTTTTTTACTAGTGCTTTTTATTTTCCTGTACTTTTTTAATTTTTAACTCCAACGTCAGCCCGCCGCATAGAGTTTTTATTATTTGAGAAAAGTTAGATTATCATTCATATAAAAGGTAAAACAAAACTAATACTTCATTTAAGGTGTTTTTAATTACTCTGGATTTAGATTTTGATCAATGAATTAATTATAAATATTCATTAAACATGTTTGGCAGAATGAATATTTTTGCTCGTGTCTTTTTGCGTTACGACCGCGACGTGACAGCTATTTGCACATGCGCAGTAGATATGCCCGAGGAACTATGAACTATTAGTTAATCTGTGGATATGCTGAGCGCCCTTGAATAAGCGCCATTTTATTAATTTCTTGCTTGGTTCAGATATATTTTTTTATTTCCTCGCACAATGCATAGTAAAATGTTGTATGATACACGTGCGTAAGAGGATTTCCGACTCGTGTCGATTTATCCACTCACTTGCTTCGCTCGTTCGTGAATAAAAATACTTCTCATCGGAAATCACCCACTTTCCGCACTTGTAGCATAAATAACTATTTCTGAAAAATGATAAGTAATGTTGTCATTACATCTCTAAAAAGTATCCAGAAAGTGAACTCTACCGGAGACTTTTCACAACTGTCCAGTAAGAAGCGATATTTTAAATTTGGAATCTCCTCCTCCTCTCAAGTATGTAATTTACTTACTGGACAGTAGTAGGGATTGGTCCGATATATCAAAACGTAACTTATATTGGATATGTGTTAGATATCATATCATATCGATATCTATATCAAAATAACCGATATTACAAAAACTGTATCTAATAAAAATCTTACTAGCGTGCGAGAACGAATAAGTCAAAACTTAAAACCGTAACAATGCGGAAACGTACGAACTACGAACAAAACGCAAACTTCACAAACGATAGGAACCATATTTCTAAGTATTATTTCGCGTTCGTTGTTAGTTTGCTCATCTAAATAACATTTTAACTTATGCAAACTGTACTAAATGATATCGATATCTGAAAACCGTTTTCGATATCGATATGAAAACTGTATATGGGTTACATAACCGTTTGTACAAAAAACCGAAAACACCCATCTTTAGACAGTAGGTCATCCTCTTAATTCTTTATTGTACACCAAAAACAACATTACATACAGTGTGATAATAAAATACATGTACAAAGGCGAGCTTAACTCAATGTTGAGTTCTCTTACAGCAAACCCTAGAGTGACATAGAAAGTTGACAATTATAGAGGGCAGGCATCCAGTGTACAATATCATAAAACTAAATTAAAACATAAATATACTTAAATACATAATATATATATATAAATATACATACTAATATTATGTCAATGTGCAAGGAAATGATCTTTAATCTTCCTCTTGAAGACCTCCAGATAAGGGCTATCGCGTATGGAGTGTGGAAGAGAGTTCCAGAGACGCACTGCTGTAACAGAAAAAGAGCCATCCTCTTCAGATCTGCTTTAAAAAACATAGTACCAGCCAGACAGATTAGAGTTTAGCCATTATAACATGGTTATAGGAGGGAGGCTCCAAATATATATCTATCTCTCTTTTTGGTATGACATTTTATGAAATAGATATATTTTTGAGTCCGTTAATCAAGAGGCACAACAAACAAATATCAATGCCCCCGGTAAATCGATCACAATATCTAACAGTAATTGCCCTAAAATGTATGTAACCTTCAATATTAATTAAACGAATTTGTTGTTAAACTATCTTTCATATTTGAGAAAAGCATTATACAAGCCTCAACCAGTAAGAAAGCCATCCTGGCCTCGTATTAAACCTCACCTGTGGTTTGGTCCGGTTAACTCGTACTTGGCTAGGAAGGCTTACTTATTGGATTCTGCAGTAATGTACTATTGATAGTGCATATTTTGTGCATATTTGCGTGCATATTTTGGCATTTTGATAGATCATAGAATCCGATATCTATTATAGGTATAAGTATAATTATTACCAAAAATTCATACTTATAAAATCACACACAATATTTTGTGTCCGAACACAACAATTTAACTATTAAAGTACGGCTACAACGATTCCAAGTTCTTAACCACCCTGTATTCCAGTTTGACAGCAACTATTATGATAAGTGACGTCACTTGTCAAGCTGTCATATAAACTACCCACCTCGTACCACTCGTAGGAGCAGACTCGTATCCTGCTAATCGTACCGCCCTATAGCTAAAATGTCACTATCTGATATTTGGCCGATTTTGAGTAAATAATGCCACCGTAATCAGAAACAAATACTCTATCTTTCTGTCCAAGCAACATATTTCTACTATTCATAGATTTCAAAATAAAAGCTCTCCGAATTGCTATGTTTGCAAATCTATTTTTATAAGATTGAGTAATTAAACCAAGAATGTGCCTATTCCTATGTGTAAGAAAACAATCTTAGATATGAATTGAATAGGACTTTACATCATTTGACATATAGTAATAATTTATTCCATTTAATTGACACTAACAATTATGTTGGTAATCACTTTTATTTGACAAAAGATAGATTTTTTATGGATAGGTACTTTCTTTCAAAGTATTTTAAACGACAGATAGCTGTGTCGCTATCATATTATTTTTCTATTACAGCCAAGAATTTGGCTAAACAACTTGCTCCTATTGAGCAATGCCAAGAAATGTTATTTAACTCAGCCAATAATTTGGCATCTGAAATTCATATTGATAATAATTTAAATTAGAGATTAGGACAATAGGGACAACCTCTTGCAAAAGTATACAGAACGAAAATTGCAAAATAAAATCAAATAAAAGCTTAAAATCAGTAAATAATATTAACCTGGTGCATCAAAATATTCAAGGATTTATGAACAAAGATTTAGAAGTAGAATTATTTATGAATTTTAACAATATTGATATTCTTTGTATAACTGAACATTGGCTTAAAAGCCACCAGTTATTGTTTAATTTTAATAATCACCAGGTTGGTAGTTCGTTCAGCAGAATTAATGCTATACATGGTGGCTCATTGATTTTAGTAAGTAACCAGCTTAAATTCAAGGACCGTAAGGACATTGTGAGCCTATCTGTTGAGCGGACCGTTGAAATAGCTTGTATAGAATTGGAGCAGTTTATTGTATTAAGTGTGTACAGGCCCCCTTCAGGATTGTATGACTGCTTTGAAAAGGTAATGGATGAAGTGTTACACAAGATTTGTAACTCGAGTAAATCCATTATCATTTGTGGTGATTTTAACGTTAATTTATTAGAAAACTCGGGTTCTTGTAGTAAAATAATAAGTCTGTTTCAGTCCTACAATCTTGTAAACCTATTTTTGGAGCCCACAAGAATAACCCCTACTAGTGCCACATGCTTAGATAATATTTATACTAGTGTTATACCAGTCCACAAAGAAATTATAAATTTGCTAGATTCTGATCATTGCGGGCAGAGGATTACTATACCTAACCAAAACAAAGTGGCTAAAAAGGATATCACTGTTAACACCAAAACTGCAAGTCGCTTGGCAGCTTTTAAAGGTAAACTCATTAATACATTACCAATTTTGTCAATTCATGCTAATCCGAATCATCTATATGAAGAGTTTTTTAGTATATACTGTAAACAATTTAATTCCACATTTATTCCCAAAACTATCTCCGTTAATAGTAACGCATCATTCAGTGATTGGGCTACCGTTGGTATTCATAAAAGTAGAACACGGCTTTATGAGCTGTACGATGAAAGGACTTATGTAAACACTGCTGAATTTAATTTATATGTTAGAAACTATTCAAAATTATTTAAAAAAGTTTGTTGGTTGGCCAAGTCGCGTTATTTGAGTTCTAAGATTAAAAATAGTAGTAATGTTATTAAAACGACTTGGAATATTATTAATAGTGAAACGGGACGATCTGGTAACCGAAATATTGACTACAGCCTGTCTATTAATGACAGCATCATAAAATCAGACTCACAAGTCGCAGTGGCTTTTGAAAATTTCTTTTCAGATGTTCCCATTTCAACTACTAAATCCCTAAACTCATCACCTTCTGTTGCTGAGTCTTTGCTAAAAGAAAATGTTAATGTTTGCGATTCGGAATTTGTTTTTGAACATATTACTTGTAGAGACATAATTAAAACCTTTCACACTTTAAATGTTAAAAAGACTGCAGATCTGTGGGGTCATTCTGTAGAAGTTGCTAGGTCTATTATTGACATTGTCGCACCTAGTTTAGCTATTATCTTTAATAATTGTATCGACTGTGGGGAGTTTCCTGACCTAATGAAAAATAGTAAAATAATACCTTTGTTTAAATCAGGTAGTACATCAGACCCTACAAATTATAGACCTATTTCAGTACTACCTACGTTTAGTAAAATATTTGAGAAATTAATGTTAGAGCAATTGCAAAGATTTTTTAATAAACATAAATTATTACATAGCAAACAGTTTGGTTTTACAAGGGGTCGTTCAACTACTGATGCCGGTGTTGAGCTGCTAGGACATATTTATAATGCATGGGAAGATAGGTGCGATGCCTTGGGAATCTTTTGTGATTTGTCCAAGGCGTTTGATTGTGTTCTTCATGAAACGCTAATCAGGAAACTCCGCCACTACGGGATCCGGGACAGCGCTCTGGATCTTCTTACTTCATACTTGAGTAATAGGATTCAGAGCGTTGACGTTAATGGAAAAAGATCTCCCGGATCCATAGTAACAATGGGGGTCCCGCAGGGCTCGATTCTTGGTCCTTTCTTGTTTATTATTTATATTAATGATTTGCCTTACCTCATAAAGGATAACCATGATATAGTGTTGTTTGCAGATGATACTTCACTTTTGTTTAAACTTAAACGTCAGCAGCTGGTTACTGACGATGTAAATAGCGCGATCTCAAAAGTAGTTCACTGGTTCAATGTTAACAATTTACTTCTTAATGAAAAAAAAACCAAATGCATTAAGTTTACCCTGCCTCACGTCAGGCAGGTAAAAACTGATGTGTTGATAAAGGGCGAAGAATTGAATCCTGAAAATAGCACAGTATTCTTAGGCTTAACCTTGGATGCTAAGCTTCAGTGGGGCCCACATATAGATAAATTGTCAAAAAAACTAAGCTCCGCAGCATATGCTGTTAGAAAAATTCGTAATTTAACTGATATAGAGACAGCCCGTTTAGTGTACTTTAGCTATTTTCATAGTGTAATGTCGTACGGTATTCTGTTGTGGGGAAACGCCGCCGACATCCAGACTATCTTTGTTTTGCAGAAAAGAGCTGTTCGTTCAATTTATAAATTAAGCCCGAGACACTCTCTCAGAGAGAAATTTAAGGAGATTAATGTAATGACTGTGCCTTCTCAGTATATTTATGAAAATCTTTTGTATGCCCATAAAAATATTAAATTGTTTAAAAAATACAGTGATAACCATAACATAAATACTAGGAACAAACACAAATTTGTAGTACCAACAACAAGGCTCAAGAAAATAGGTGGCTCGTTTAGATGTCAATGTGTGCGCTTTTATAATAAGCTTCCAAGCTACGTACGTACGTACGTACAAGTTCTAAGTCTTAATAAATTCAAAACATTCATTAAACGTAAGTTATGCCAGAAAGCGTTTTATACCATCAAAGATTACGTTGAGGACAAAAAGGCTTGGGATTGAGCTGCTCCAATTAAATATTAATTTTGTTTTTTTTATATTTTTTCCACCGTGAATTTTGTTTTATTATTATTTTTTGGTTTTCTTGCAATGACAAGAATATTTACTTTTTAAAGTATTATATTATTTTATTTTAATTATTGTGAATGTGAAGACTATGTGGACTATTTGTTTTTTTGTTTTTAATTTATCTTAGTTTTTAATCGTGGTCTGGCAGTTTGAGTAGTTTTGCGGCCTACCCGAATGTCCTTTCTTTGGTATTGTTCGTCGAATCGTTGAGCTCCTTAAATTCTGTGTTGAGCTGCTCGGTTATTGACAAATGCGTGCACTGACTGGACAGGTCCACTCAATCTGGCTGGTTCTTTCCTCAAAAGACCATTTCAGACATCAATCTACATGGTCTTCACATGATCTAACCAAGATTTTTGTCTGGACTTTAAAAGAGACTGTGACCTCTGAGTTTGTTTCGGCCTTTCTTCTCAGAGTAGTCAGATAGGAAACGCCGACCTCATCTAGTTTTAAAAATATGATCGACATGTAAAAGTGTTTGTACAAACCAACTTACAGAAATAAAATCATTTATCATTTATCATTTATCATTCGAAAGTGTACAATTATAACTCCATAGGTTTAGGTAGTTAAAAAAGGGTAAACAAAAAAAAACACGTGACTCATAGATGCAAAACCTTTTATTTCAAATGTTAAAATCATATTATTTATAGTTTGTTGAAAATGGAGGTGATCCATTTCTCAAAATTATGAACATCCATTTCTGAGTGGTAATCACCATCACACTTAGTTGCTTGAAATATTAGTTCACCTCCTTGAACAAAACCACTTGATGATTCTGAAACATAGTTTTAAATAACATTCAACAACTAATTAATCATTATATTTTCTTATAATATGAGCGTCTCACTTGTAATTTGACTTAAAATGTTAATTTATTATACATTGGCTGCCTCATTGGTCTAGTGGTTGCAAGCGCTACAGCTGAGCATGAAGTTCACAGTTGAATTCCCAGGTCGGGCAGGGTTATTGGGTTTTACTATCTGGAATTTTCAGTAGCATTCTGGACTCTGGAGTTGTGCCCGGTTTATGGCAATAGGCTCGCTCCCTATTACATAGGACTTAAACATAACTGGCAAAATGTGGGGGTACCATAGGTACACCTGTGCCCAACCCTTCGGGGAAACAAGGAGTGATTTATTTCTATAAAAAGCTATAAAGTAATGTACTTACCTATGTGGCCTAAAATAAGGTGTTTTCCTTTCCCGCTGGGATTCTTTAACCCTGTAGACAAACCCTGCTTGTGATCCTCTTTACATCATGTTATTGTATCTTGCCATGTTGAAGTTTTGGTGTCCTGCAAAAAACAATATTAATTAGTTTACAAGATATTTACTAAGGTAACAGTGTACAATATTTATTGTAAAACTTACAATCATACCTTCATTGACCCATGTTTCATCCAAACAACATATTTTCTTCCCGTCTCTTCTATATCTTGCAATCTCATTTAAATACTTTATACGCCATACTGCACTGTCTGGGTTGTCAATAAGCATACTCATGCGACTGCGTTTGGAGTATTTAAAGCCTAATTTCTTCATCAACTTACACAGTACATCTTTTTTTATATTAGGTAGACAGTCATCATCATTGACACTTACCATAACTTTTTCAATAGTAGGCATTTCATTTGCAAAAAAAAAACAATGTACTTTTCTCCTCACTGCAGCTAAATCCATATCATCGAAACTGTCGATTTTGCTTTGTTTTGTTGCTAGTGGAGGAGGAGACTCCACTCTATGCGATGTTTTGTATTGGTTAATAACCCTGTACACAGTTGGTACAGACATACCTATTATTTCACCAGTTTTTTGCACTATGTCTGTTTTTGACGGAAAACACTCTTTGGACCATGTTTCTTCTACATATTTAAACACATTTATCAATCTGTTACTCAGATGATGAAAGAAAGAGGTCCGGTTTTGAAGCGTTTCTTCTTCGGTGATGGAAATGTGTGTACGAAGTTGGTATGGCTAGTACCAGCCTCGGGTTCAATCATTTTTCCACGATACGAATTTAAAAACCAATAAGGATAAATAACAATAACTAAATAACAAAAACAAAACAAAGAAACAAGCTAATAATATCACAATTCAACAAAATCGATTCGAAATACACGCATAAATTCGCAAATGTCGAGTCGAGAGCGCTGTCAACAAAGGCGTCTGGTTAACCGACTAAACGTAATACCTGCCACTTCAGTTGCTAGACAACGTCACAGTTGTACTCTTCAATTTAGCAACGTTATCTAACTCGTTGTATTTTCTAAAAGGTTTGGGGAACCTGTCTTTTTAGGCTCTTTACTAAAGACAGATTACAAAATATTATATTTTACAATAAACCTAACTAAAAAATTGTGCTGAAGCAGATATATGTACGAAAAGTAGTTTAAGAATAAATGATAAAGTTAAACATACTATAATAAAAGAGGAAACTATCGTGTGATCGAAAATAAATTTAATTTTGTTAGAACGTATTTTTAAACAAGAGAGTGTCAAGTATAAAAAACCCTTTTTACGATTTGTTTACACTTTTTTAACTACCTAAACCTTTAGAGTATAGATATATTTTTTGACACCGCACACTTTTTCATATGATTAATTGTAATTGATAAACAATATCGTTTATACCATTCCCCCTCTAAAAAGCTTATTTTATTCAGTGAAAACAGTGAATAAAAAGTACTTGACTGAATACTTATTTGGATTGTAATTCTAACATTAATTGCATTGGTGTTTAAATAATTATAATTATGTAACGTAACGGAGGTGGTCACTGGCCCCTGAAACACAAGTGCTAAAACAACTACAACCTAACTAAGCTTCAAAGTTTAAACACTGAGGATTTATTATATTTTTTGTAAATTTTTAAGGTAAAAACCATTTATTTATTTTTTTATTATTATTCCTTGTGCTTTTCGCTTAAATCTTTCTGTTTCTCGTAGTCATTATATAAAATATAGTTTGCAACTCTTGAATAAAACGGATTTATATCGACGGCCATGAATCACTTGCGTCGCTCAGGATTCTAACACTTGAATCAATCACTATGCTCGTGATTCAATCATCATGAAGCACTCCCTGCGGTCGTGATTCAGTTGTTAGAATCCTCCACTTGTACGTGATTCATCCATTGCCCTCGCTTTAAATCCGTCCTTTATTCACTAGTTGCATAATATTTTTTTTTTCTATAACTCAAAACATGATTTGTCAGATAGCAGCACTCTAGCTATAGGACGGCATTCTGCCTTGTCTACCAACTTCCTTATAAGTCGAACTAATTAACTTCTCACTTATATTGGATATGAAAGCCTGCTTTAAGTACTAGGTATTAGAATTTATTAATCTTGTTTTTCTGAAAGAACTTGAATATGGACTGCTGTAATATTTTTTTGATTTTTATCTTGAATGTTGTGATAAATGAGTAGATAAATTGTCAAAGATAACTTAAGGCATCACATACATATTAATGTTCTTAAGCTTTTGCTAACAAGTTCACCCGCGTGAACGTTGAAAATAATATCGAGGGAATAAACTCCCGGGATAAAAAAGTGTCCAATGTCCTAATCCAGAACATTGTCTAACCGAGTGTCCAAGTTCATCCAAATCCGTACAGCCGTTTCGACGTGAATTGGTTACAAACGGCAGACAGACAGAACTAAAAACAGATTTACTTTAACTTTTATAATATTAGTATGGATTCTCAGAATGAGTAAGCGCAGGTGTATTATTTATTTATTATTAACTAGCTTCTGCTAGCGGCTTCGCCCGCTTATGTTAAAACCAAAACCATTTTATTTTTATTTTACATAGGCCTACATGGGCACTTATAAAACGTCGACAAAAGGTGCACGGTTCGGGTTGGTCGTTTCCTATGGAGAAGAACCGGCAATTATACATATAAACCTTCCTCTTGAATCACTCTATCTATTAAAAAAACCACATCAAAATCCGTTGCGAAGTTTTAAAGATCTAAGCATACATAGGGACAGACAGCGGGAAGCGACTTTGTTTTATACTATGTACCTAAAGATTTATTTCTCACCAATAAGTACACACACATCTTACAGAATTCCAAGACAATGTTATACCACAGAACAAATAGTGTGTGTATGTGTTATTATAGGACACTTACGTTCGCCAGTAATTTTGAATTCCTTGAAAAAAAGAGCGAGCATTTTAATCAGTCACTGACCTTTACCAGAAGCCGGGCTTTGACTGAGAAATTCCGGCATCATAAAATACCTACTAATTTTATTATTTTTACATCGTTTTTAATTTAATTAAGTATTGTAATTTTTATTACATTTTATGGCCCTACACATACCTAACACATCTTTTAATTACTTACGAAACAATTATAAAACTATGAGACAACTTCATTCAAGAAATTGGTGACTTTTATGACCATAGAATTTTTTTTCAATTAATAAAAATACTCGTTTCAAAATGTCTCAATTAATAATATTGGGTATGTTGACTTGAACAAACATTGTATTTTCAATAAAAAGTAATTAGTAATTACGGTTGCCGCCACTGATTAAAAAAGATGATTAAAATTAATTATTTAGTGCTGCCTCGCGGGGGGCGCATCGACATCGTGCGATGTAAAACATCGATAATCGAATTGCAGACTTTAGTGATGTACCCGATAAGAACTTCAGAACTTTATTATTTTGTGTTTTGCGAAAGTAAACCGTGTTAAAATTATAATAGCTATAAAAATGTTTTATTAATGTAGTTTCTGATTTTAAATTAGAGGCTACGGTATCAATTTAATAGATATTTTATTGTGTAGTACAAAATGTGAATCTAATAATATTGTACCTAATAAAAAGACGACTCTGAGTCTTATATATCGTCTGTACCGGTCTGGTACTCGTGCGATGGCTCAAAAGTGTGCGTACTTTTATAGTTATTTATGCAACTGTTGTATAATAAGCCGAGTGTGATAATAGTATCACATGAGTGTTTTAATACCTAATTATAACAGTTGCATACAAGACTTTATCTACACCCATGATATGAATCCTCTATAAAGGTTCTGAAACCATAGGGTATTGTACAGTGTTGTAAGAACTCTATGTAAATTCATGGAAAGTTTAATTACTGAGTACCTAATACAAACATACTATGTATAGGTAATGAAAATGTACTAATAGCACATCTTCAGAAAATGATGTACTACTCTTTAGTATTTTCCAATTCATGAAATTTTGGTACGTCTTTTCAAAATGTTTTCTCGACTTTTCTGGTAATAATTGGTTAGAAATGTCCTTTGCTGCATTAGAAATATCTAGTGGTGTGTTATTGTAACGCTTCTTACTGGTTTTCCTAACTTCCAGGTAGCTAGAGGGTAGTAAGGGAAAAAAACCAACTGAAGGTTAACAAATTTTATTAGACCTCAGGGTCGGGGTTGTCACTCGCGGTCCGAAGTACGTTGCAAGGCCACAAGATAGTGTACCACTGGCCTTAGCGTTAGAGGCGTCCGGCGATGGGCAGTGCAGTTTAAACTCGGGGCCAGGTCCCGGGAAGCTGTGGTGCAGAGTAGGCGGTAGGTAGACACGTAGCGCGGCGACACGGAGTAGGCAGCTAACAGTGCGTTGGGGTAGGCCAACACACGCGCTAGGTAGTCGTGTGAAGCCGATCTGAAGCCTGGGTAGGAACCCCAACACGTTGGGGTAAACTTCACGTGATTATTATTAGAAGGAAGAGTGCAAATTATTGTCGGATTAGCTAGATTTTACGAGAATTATTTTGATGGATAAAAATGTGAGCAGTGACAGTGCAACTCGTCTGCTCGCTCACGGTCAATGCAATGACATGCCTCGTTCAAGAACTTTAGTTCACCGCGGCTCGCATCAACGTCATCTCGCTGCGTTCGGATACTTAGTTTGCGTTGATAGATAAATAACTGTAGGGATTTTATTATAATTAGGATATTATTAATTAGATTTATTTTATAAGTTTTTTTTATTTTATAGTGAATTTAAGGTTGATTTTATTTGTAATTAGATTATTTTGTGTTATTAGTTTAAATTAGATGAAGTTAAGTAAAGTAAGGGAAGATTGTAACAAAACCGTTACATTATCAAAGCTTGTATCACTCATTTTTGTAAACAACAAAATATATTTTTTCATTCAATACTATTATTGAACAAAAATGGCGGGATACGACGTCAATTCAAAAATTCGAATAAGTTTTTTTTTAATAGGGAACTATCCGCAAAGCTGCGCTCAGATGGCGCCACAGGTTTCTGCGTAAACAAACTAGAGAAGGGCGTTTTCGGTTTTTTTGCGCAAACGGTTATGTATGTGTTTTCATATCGATATCGGTTTTCAGAAATCGATATCAGTAGTACAGTTTGCAAAAGTTAAAATGTTATTTAGATGAGCAAACTAACAACGAACACGAAATAATACTTAGAAAGATAGGTAGCGCATATGGTTCCTAACGTTTGTGAAGTTTGCGTTTTGTTCGTAGTTCGTACGTTTTCTCATTGTTACGGTTTTAAGTTTTGAATTATTCGTTCTCACACGCTAGTAAGGTTTTTATTAAAATCAAAATCTATTTTTTTATTTTACATATGCCTACATGGGCACTTATAAAACGTCGACAAAAGGTGCACGGTTCGGGTTAGTCGTTTCCTATAGACACGGGGTCTCATTGCAAACAAAGAAAAGTTGGTTCAAATAAATCTCACTAGATGGCGCAATATGCACCTGTCTGTTATTGAATGTGTGTAAAATTAATATTTTCTGGAATTAAAACATAAAAATTGTATGTTCTTGTTTAATCAACTCTCCTAAGTACAAAATTATGAAATATTGGGCTCTTAATTCACATTTCAAAGATTATTTCAACGGATCACTTAAAATTGATGACAAGAGATGGCGCATTTTTTAAATTTCTGAGGCATTCCACTAGATTGTTAAAATTTGCACTGTAACACATTTTGGTGCAAAAAAACTGTAAAAACGTGCAAAAAAATACTATGAAACGAACCTTCACTGTATTTAAAGAAAAAAATATTCACGAACCTAATAAATCCTTTTACTTGCGAGTCGCTGCTAACACCATCTATCTATCACCGTGAAACAGAACCGAACGCGTTACATGTATAAAAAAATAACAAGATTAATCAGATGAAAAACGCTAGTTACGTCGGCACGGTTTCTTTGTATGGGATGAGGCATCTGTATGCTAGTATTATATTATCTGTGCTATAGAGAAGAACCGGCAAGAAACTCCATGGTTACTCTTTTAAAAAAAAATTGTGATTACAATATTTCCATGTTACAGCATTAGTACTTGGATATGGGGGGACAACGTAGGCCCGACAATAAGTCGTACGAAATAAAAAGTTAACAAATGTTAACAATCATCTAGAAATCTAGAAAGCCTACAATGTTCACACATTCACAATCGGTAAAAGAATCCATACAAAGGTAAAAAAAAACAACACCAAATTTAAAATGTGGCACAATTACTGTTATCAGTGCTGTAACTTTTTTTATGAGATACAGTTTTTGTAATATCGGTTATTTTGATATCGGACACAACCCTAAAAAAAAACCAAACTGTCAAAGTCCAGCGGCAAAATTTCGCAGTTTATGTATACAAAATATAAAACAAATAGTGAAAGAAAAATGAAGCTAACTAACTTCCCCAATATTATTATTTGGTTTTTGAACACAAGTTATCTTAAAAACAGTAAAAAAGAGTTCGGTAACCACAAACAGTAGTAGACGCCATGTTGTTATGTTTTTGTTTACTCAGAGCCGTCAAGCGCCATCTGGCGGGAGCAATAAACGGCGCCAAACGGCGCTGGCGCTGTGGTAGTGAAACGCGCGTGCATGAGAATGTTCTTTTTTTGAAATTCATAAAGATGCCATGAGAATGTGGCTGTTCGATGAGTAAAAAAGGAGCTGCATTATGAAATTTAGTACAACATTATAACACCCGTTTGGATGATATTATGGTTACTATGACACTTGCTGTTTTAATGTTGACAATAAGCTAACTGTTTCAAGAACTTTTATAGCGGATTAATAGTATGGGTGTAGATAAAAGTATTTAAACACAGTTTCAAAAACTATAATTAGACGGCACATAAGCTCTGAACTAACAAGTGATCAACCGTCAGACAAAAGAACAAGACAGAGCTAGACAAAGTGTAATTCGAAGTCATCAAGGGCGATGCCAAAATTTTATGGATTGTTCACATGATATTTTGATAGCACTTGACAGTTTCATACATTTTTAGGGTTCTGTACCCAAAGGGTAGAAACGGGATCCTATTACTAAGACTCCACTATCCGTCTGTCTATCCGTCAACAGGCTGAGTCTCATGAACCGTGATAGGTCTCCTTTAACGCCATCAAAACACAGGCGTGTCTTTTTACTGCAAAAAGGAGTATTTTCGATCAAACTCTTACTTTTCGGGGTGCGTCTGTTCCTGTGACTGATAGGCTCGAGCTCCTAGGCATGGAGTTGACATCCAGTCTTAACTTCGGCGCCTCCATTGAGTACAAAGCCCAAATTGCGGCCAAAAATCTGGGCATCCTAAATAGAGTGAAGCGATACTTTACGCCTGGACAGCTTTTAACCCTATACATAGCGCAAGTCCGATCCTGCATGGAGTATTGCAGCCACCTTTGGGATGGCTCAGCTAAGTATCAGCTTGCCGCACTTGACTCGGTGGAACGCAGAGCCAAGAGGCTCAAGCTTCACAGATTGGCTTATCGCCGCAAAGTTGCCTGCTTGTCGCTCTTCTACAGACTGTACTTCGGTGAGTGTGCTCAAGAACTCCACGACCTCATCCCGCCAGCCCCCTTCTACCATCGGACATCTAGACGCACTGCAAGTCGCACCAAGCGCTTCCAAACATCCTTCATAATGCGCTCAGCGAATGAATGGAACTCACTACCTGCGTCTGTGTTTCCGAACACATTCAACCCGAAACTCTTCAAAGTTAGAGTGAACAGACTTCTTCTGGGTAAGTTCGCTCCATCGTCGACTCTGTCTCTGTCACCTCTGACCTAGACTAGAGTCAAGAGCAAACCCATCACAAATAAAAAAATTGCTAGACTGTTGATTTTTTCACAGATGATGTATTTCTGTTGCCGCTATAACAAAAAATACTAAAAATAGAAAAAAAATATTTAAGTGGGGCTCCCATACAACAAACGTGACTTTTTTGCTGTCCGACTCGCACTTGGCCGGTTTTTCTTATCTCTATGGCGACGCTTTCATTAATAGAATAGAGCCTTAGAGGCCTTCGACAAGTGACATTCTGACATCGAAAGCGTGGTCATAGCGATTGTCAAAAAGGCAAAATTGTATGGGATTGACCAGCTATATCGAAAAACCACGTGATCATTTTGACATTTCGACAATACCTTTCGCTGACATCGAATGCCACTTACCTAGAGCCTGTAGGAGTTTAATCAATTCTCCTTCTATTCTAATCTTCCTTCAATAATCCTGTTATTGGCAATATCTTCGTCTATCACTTACTAAGCAAACCTTGTTGATATAATTGACTCTTGCTTATAAATAAACATTTATGGGAATTACGACATTGTCTAACGCCTAGGTATCTTCATTATAATAGACAAGATAGTTATTATTTTTTTCGCATTGATTAGTGCTAACAAACAAGACAACTTTTTTTTAAGCACCTGATTACTACGTTCACCAAACTGAAAATATGTTTTGTTTTCTTGTAGAAAGTACAAAAATATTGAAAGAACCATTCCATTCGCTATCCACAAGCACTATCTCTGAAGAACTCTATCCTCTACAGCCCTTATTTCCTAAACCAGACCATCATCCACGTGTAGCAGTCCACTTATGAATTCTCTAGGTACACTCCTTTTTATTCGATCCTAGACTACTCTTATGATCCTATCTAGCTACAAGTACTTTACTAATTTCACTCCAGGGTTTCGCCCGCATGAAAGGCGTTGTATTATCCCAACAGAACATACTATACCCGTGTACCTACCCAGTTTCATAAAAAAAAACGTTCGACTTTTGAGGCGTGATTAATTAATAAATATCCAAATAGACAGATTTTCACGTCAATATCAATACATATAATAAATCTGTAGAAAAGTCGTGTACATAGAAAACATTTCCAAAAAAATTGCCGGGGTAATAAAGGATAATCAACAGAACCCATTGCCAGCATTTTTGGCATTTTTGTATGTTTAGTTTTGAACACAGAAATATGCGTAACTTGCAGTATGATATCGTTTTTTCGTAATTGGTTCAATGTACCAAAAGATAGATGAATTTAAGATTCACTCTTTACACACATTTAAATTAGAAGTAAAATATCGCAAAACACGCAATTTAGATACTCGGACAATCCCACCGCACTATTCCCAAACCACAGCAACTCCTGAAAGCCAGAATCAACAGTGGCGACCACCAGAAAAGAGAAAAGTGATTCTCAGACAGTTGATCTCCATATCAAATCTAATCAAATCATTTTTTTTTATTTTACATAGGCCTACATGGGCACTTATAAAACGTCGACAAAAGGTGCACGGTTCGGGTTAGTCGTTTCCTATGGAGAAGAACCGGCAAGAAACTCCATGGTTACTCGTTTATGAGTTACCAGGGAAGCCGCTTGCGCAGAAGGAGCTAAAGCCAAATATTTTATCTTCAATTTTTTATCTTCGTCCTTGATTTTATAATATGCTTTTTTAATAAGGACACGTTTGATGTAGTTTTTGAACTTTCCATCGGTCAGTTCTATAACTGACTTAGGTAACTTGTTATAAAAACGTATACTGTTTAGAAGAAAAGACTTGCTAGTTTTCGTTAATCTGAGTTTGGGTATTACAATTTCGTGCTTACTGAGTGTATTTAAATTATGTAAGTCACTTCTAGTTTTGAAAAACCCTCGATTTTTGCGGACTTTTTTTTTTTTTTTTTTTATACTCTATAGGCTCGCGTTTGACCACTATCTCGCCTGTTGTTAAGCGATGACGTGGTCTACGGTACACACACATACAAAACACATTCCAAAATATAAAGTGAAGGTAGAGTCAGTATATCGATCTCTTTAAATTTTTATCTGAACGACTCGCGAGGATCCATTTTATAGATCGCGCGGATTGCCCTCTTTTGTAAGATAAAAATTGAGTCAACTTATATATTCGATAGATGTAGTTGCAGTTGACGTCATTATCTGAAATGACCCTTCAAAAAAAATTGCTAGGTGGGAAGGCCAGTAGGGTAGGTATAGTTCTCGCCAAACTTCTTGGCCGCCCTGAAGTTGGCTACAATGGTTGCGCAGTAGTAAAACTCATACAAAAACATCACCGTTTCGTGCCTTGAGCATCCGGAAAACCAACTTCATGGTGGCTCAGAAGTTTAGCGAGAGCTATAGGAAGGTAAGTAGAGTGGTACAGCTAGTTTATAAATATGGTAAGATTGGCAGATATATGACTCTGTTTCATCTAGATAAAGTTTTGCACATAATATAAATTGAGTTTTGCTTGTCCATGACAGCTTGAATTTTGATAGTTTCTAACTGATCTACACCGCTATTGAATATCCTAAATTAAATTGGGGTGACTGAACTCATCTTGAGACGAACAATTTTTCTGGAAAATATTTTGTCTTTCAATTTTCGATTTACCTGGCTAAGTTATTTTTTAGAGTGAAACATAATATTTTTCTTAGAAATAAGGTTCATTCACATAGCTATTCAGATGAGAAATTGTCAATCACCTGAGTAATTAGGTCCGTACACTCAATAAAGCTTGAAATGCTTAATTGATTTGTGTAAAGTGCAATGAACACAATAAATTTTCTGAATTGTGATGGAGACTGATTCAATCATCGGTTGATACCTACTTATAGAAGTTTGCAGGTACATAATAAGTTAGATCTTTATGCAGTTCACTAGTAGGTAGCATAATGATTCTTAATCTAATTCTTCTGAAATTAGCGAAATAAAACTAGCAAAGAATAATGTAAGGATCGTAGCAGTCGTTCTGTAGTAACTGTCTACCACCATAGGACCAAGGAATGAGTTTATGGTTGAAATCTAATAATAGAGAGATGAACTTGTCTGTTTGTCTATTTATTAATCTCTGGATATCTAGGGTACCAATTCGATTACAAAAATTCTGCGACAGAAAGTTAGTTAAAGTGAAAGTTTCTCGCAGATTGTCAAAGCTACTTTATCAAAAACCGGCCAAGTGTGAATCTGATTCGCGCACAGAGGGATCCGTATAAACAGCTACATTCACCAAAATAAATAGGTAACATTACTAATGTTCATAAACAATTAAAGCACCGAACATTGCTCTAACGAAGGGACAAGATTAACTTTGCCGTTCGAAAACTGTTGTCACCATACATCAATATACAAAATTTTTACTTTTCCAAGTACATTTTATAAGTTGGTCGACTATTACTCGTAAACTTGTAAAGCCATACTTAGCTGTGATAGTTTTCCTTTTAATTTAGTTATATATACGTCCTACTACTGCCGTGAATTTTCTCATATATACAAAAGCAACCATTTAGCAGGCAAGGGGGGGATCCTTGACTCTAACAAAAATTAGCAATACGCAAAAGGAGCCCTGAATCGAAAATAGTTTTCACATACCCGTAATACTTTTGAATGGCGTACCAAAGATGCCCTACACCATGGGATAAAGGAGAAAAATAAACCTCCCCACTTTACGTGTACATGAGGAAACCTAAAAACATTTTTTTTTATCATTATATTTTATCACTTTATCGGCGTGATTAATTTTTTTTTTTTTTTTTTTTTTTTTTTTTTTTTTTTTTTTTTTTTTAAAAACGTTGCCCACACTAGGAATTTCTCCTGTATCGTGGGTGCGTTTACAAACATATAAACTCACATACACAAACATCCAGAGCCGGAACAACTATTTGTAGATCATACAAATATTTGTTCCGTGCGGGAATCGAACCCGCGACACGCAGCGCAGCAGTCAATCGCTCAACCACTGCGCCAACCGTGCGCCCAAAAATAAATATGTATATCCATGAGAAATTATAGCTTTCTAGTACAGAGTGTCTGAGCTAAGCTGCGGACGGATGGACAGACGGACATGGCGAAACTATAAGGGTTCCTTGTTGACTACGGAACCCTAAAAAAACTGCCCAAGAGCGAGTCGGACTCGCGAATGAAGGGTTCCGTACCACTATCGCAAAAAACGGCAAAATCTCACGTTTGTTGTACGGGAGCCCCACTTAAATATTTATTGTATTCTGTTTTTAGTATTTGTTGTTATAGCGACAACAAAAGTACATCATCTGTGAAAATTTCATCTGTCTAGCTATCACAGTTCATGAGATACAGCCTGGTGACAACCGAACAGACAGACAGACAGACAGACAGACGGACCCCGAAGTCTTAGTAATAGGGTCCCGTTTTTTCTCTTTGGGCACGGAACCCTAAAAAGCAGCAAAGCGAAGAAAGCAGTGAGTCAAAGTTAGTACTAGACAATTTAACTACGACAAATATGAACAACAATACAGGAGCCATTCAATACAACACTCGAACACAAACGAAATTTTTATCCAATTCCCATCAACAATACAAACCCTTCGTAAACGAGCACCAATAAATTTAAGTATTCCACATAAATTCTCAAAGAATCCTTAGCGGGAGACGTACTTTATCTTAGCTGTAATCACTCTAAAATGTAGTTAATCATCAGCCGAGCGTATCAAATGGGAAATTGATCGTAATGACTCCTTGATTGAATGTCATCGTAAAACACTGACAATCAAAGTTTACTTAGTGTTGAAATAGTGATAAAAGCAGAATTTGGTTAAAAACGTATGAATAAAATATTTACGAAATTGACAATCATTACGTAGCGATCCATATTTTTATCAATGTTGGTATAATTGTCACAACGGATCTTTGTGTCTCTGAAGTTGGCTACGCCATCCATTGCGCAAGAAACAGTTTGTCATCGAGTATACTGCATAGAGTAAGCGAGATAGGACGACGCGACAAACGTAAGCAAGTGCAAGAGACAGTTAGTTATACAATGCTATCTTCACTTTTAACATTGACACAAAAATTGCTGCTGCTCAGGGTCTTGCAGCCAATTCAGAGACACAAAGATCCGTTGTGAGTATTATACTAGTTTTCCCCGTGTATTTGCTCCCATATCACAGAAGCCGTGCCTTTTATCAGGATAAAGTAACTCGGGCAAATGTGTAACTTTTGTATTACAAAAATAATTTTCGTAGTTGAAACATTACTGCCTGAGCTTACCGCCTCCAAACAAACCTCTTTATAATTTTAAGGATAGATTACATGAACGATATTTTTGGGAAATTGGCAAACATAGTGATCCTAGCAGTCAATTAAGAAACGGAATCACACTAATAATAAGATTAATTTAAATTGTATTTTATTTTAAGTTATTTTTTTTAAAGTGCTACCGTTTATGGGGGGGGGTTTTAATTGAGTGTGCAAGTCATACCCTGCCACTCAGATCAAATAAAAAAAGGTAGATAGCGCACGGCCTATAGTTTAGGTGAAGCCAACAAAACCCAGCCGATTCAATAAACACACGCGCTCACGCACACACAAGCAATAAAACCACGCTGATTTTTGTTAGTATTTCACGGACCGTCGAGCAATAACATTGCCTAAAAAATGCCGTCCTGTGTTGTCAAGTGGTGCAAAAACAACACTATATTGAACAAAAAGTCTTTAGGAGTATCGTTTCCCACGTAATTACACACAAAACTATTTGTGTTTTGGTTTTCCAACATAATTTTGAGGTTATTCGGAACAGATAATGATATTTTCCCGAAATTGACATATTGGGAGAGTGTTGCCAGTAATTCTTATTTCTAATTACCCAAAATGTGGGTAATTAAATTGTAGGCAAAGTCAAAGAAAAGTAATTGAGTAGAGAGTTGATCTAATTAATGTTTATTTTCTATTAAATGACATGATTTTATGTATGTTACATAAATCAAAGTCAAGGTAAACACTTAGTTCTTAACTAATTTATTTTTGTTTAAATTCATGAGTACCTTCTATTTTGCTATCAAATATTATGGTTTTAGGTTTCCACCGAAAACTTTAATAAGAAACGAATGGGTAAATGCTATAAGACTAAGCCGAAATGAACCATAATGGCAGCCATCGTCGTGTATTGTGGTTAAAAAATAATAATTTTCATTATGTTAAGAATACACAAAAATTACAACCTATTTCTGACATCCGACTGCATGTCAGAAATAGGTCACCTTGTTTCAATATTTTTTAGGGTTCCGTACCCAAAGGGTAAAAACGGGACCCTATTACTGAGACTCCGCGACCCGTCTGTCTGTCTGTCTGTCCGTCTGTCACCAGGCTGTATCTCATGAACCGTGATAGCTAGACAGTTGAAATTTTCACAGATGATGTATTTCTGTTGCCGCTATAACAACAAATACTAAAAACAGAATAAAATAAATATTTAAGGGGGGCTCCCATACAACAAACGTGATTTTTTGGCCTTTTTTTGCGATAATGGTGCGGAGATCACGGTATGCGATAAGGCCGCCCGTTGTATGTATTTTAGTTTTAAGTTTCCTTTTCTTTGTTTTAACTTGGTGTACCTACAATAAAGCATATATAAATAAATAACCCTTCGTGCGCGAGTCCGACTCGCACTTGGCCGGTTTTTAAAGTTCACTAAGTTTGTTAGCATTCTGTTATAAGTTAATGCTCTATTTTGTACTTACTTAAATACTTATACATTTCATCTGAAAAAGTATATTTTTAATTCCATGGAATGGTTGTATTTGTGATATTTTTGTAATAAACCTGTTTCACATAATCTTTGTTGTATGTTTAAGTAAAATAACTTTTTCTGAGCTGCTCGGTGCTCTTACACACGAGCGACACATGTCAACGACAGGGGCGACTGCACGCGTTTATTAAAAACAAAGAGACAGATTTCCTTTCACATTCGCATAATAAGTACTTACCCATAATTATGAAATTAATATTTAAACCCATTTAAATAAGTTTAGGGACTTTTTTAAAAAGTGGCAACACCGCAGTGACTCACACATAGTTCAAAAAGTGGTTACATTTTTCTGTTCTAAGTGCGCTATCTACCTTTTTTTTTTTGATCTGAGCCCTGCCATTTTATATCCGTGTAGATCAATAGTGGTCAGGCAGAGGCCAATAGTATTTCAATAGTTTTAGGTAATCGATTCACGAAACCTCCCCAACCCTTAGCCTTTGTCTCCAAATTTTGCAATAGTCCTCCACCAGCCGGGGATTGACTTTGAGTGCACTTGCGTAGTGCATACACGGATAATTTTAGTGTCGGTTGGTGTCAAATTTTATGCTTCATGTCTAACAAAGCCTCTGGCTTCGGCCCCTGCCACGCCATCAAAGGTCTACCCTAAGGTCCCGAGAAACAAAAAAAGGTTAATAATTTGAACAGTAAACATTTTAGTTGAAAATATGCCTACTATGAGAAGATTTATAGCTCAAAACTATTTAAAAGAGACTGCGTGCCGATTCGCGCGAACATGCCGCATAGATTCTCGCACAAATGCTATCAGATCAGACCATAAACACTTACAGATCATCCAATCTGCCAGATTAAGCCTTAAACAGACCTCAGAAATAACTATCGACTTCGCATAATAAGAGAAAGATAAACAAAATTCCTCCAAGGAGACTTACAAGGCTAACGTTTCTACCAAAACAATGGATATTGTGGTAAATGTGTCCATTATTTATCAGCTTACTTTACTTACAAAAGATGTACCTAAGTAAGTAACTACTTTCTGACTCTTCCTGACCTTGACCTTGGCTGGTCGACCATAAAGTGTTCTATAGAATGAGGAATTAATGTCCTTTGATAACTTTGTTACTTAGCTTAAGTAGCTTAATGATTACTTTCTTTATCTTGTCATTGCTGTCCTTTTCTGAATGCTCATTAGGTAGTTTTGGCACAAGACATAAGTCCTTGTCATAGTGAAATAATTGATAATGCTCTCTTGTAGAATACAACCATTATCATCATCGGTACCAATAAAAGACTACGAATTTCAATATTGGTTTCGTGGATGACAACACTGTTAAAATTCCTTTGTTTCTGGCCAATTATGTATAGAAACGAAACAAGGATATAATTTTACCCAGTTACTGGGTTGTGGAGGTCAGATAGATGGTCGCTCCATGTAAAATTCTGATCGTAACTTGCATCTGAAACTGAGCAGAAACAGAAACTAAGTACAAAAATATCGTCTTTATTAAAAGAATACCGCTATTAAACAAGATAAATAAAATCAAGAACATAAACCTTAAAGAATATGACTCACCCAAAATTCCATCAAAGAAATGTCCCCAAAATTGCGAAACGATCCCACAAAAACGATAGAGCACAGGGGGGTGACCATAAGCTCTTAGAACGGTATCAATTTGATATCGAGTAAGTGACAGATGTATACAAGTCATATACATCTGTCCCTTATTCGATCTCAAATTGATACCGCTCTAAGAGCTTATGGTCACCCCCCTGTTACTTACGATATTCAATACACCTCCCATAATTCATGCAGTGCCGAATACCCAACGTTTACGGCCACAAAGTTGTATTTAAATAAACTCCAATAAATCCTCCTCTCAACACATAAAAAGATATATCTCAGATCTCGAGGATTCTGATATTAATTTCATATATCTTATATCTCCGCGGCTCGGATTTAAACCAAAAAAAAATTGAGACAGAAGGTCGATTCCATGCCATGAGTGTAAATAGACGCACGCACACATCGATGAATACGTACGGCTATCTCAAACAAAAATGTCAGTCGTGTTCACTCGCTGTACGGCTGTAGTCTGTACGTGAAGCATGCCAATGTGTGCGTGCGCTGGCATTCGTTGTTTGAAATCAACCTTCTGTGCTTCTCTATTCTATGTTTAAACGCAACGTTCGATTTTCAAAGACTTCTTGATACGCCAATTTATGGCATCGAACATATTTTATTGGTCAGTTTTTTGTGACGTCATCGCGAACGTTATAAAGAACGCTTTACAGTTATTTTGAATCGGTGACAGTAGATAAAATATGGCGTAGGCGTGTTTATTTATGATAAAGTTTTATTGTTGTTGTTCGTAATGTCTGTCGGCTTCCGGCAGTATTTAGTTATGGTTTTAGTTTGAGTGGGAGAGTTATGAGTACTTCGGAGGGTACTTCCGTGTAACATAGTGAATAGACTCTTAACGCCTACAACTTCTCTTCATTTAATATGTTTTAATGAGTCTTAAGGTTTCATCGGCCTTTCTTCACACCTATTAGCAAGTTTAACTTTAAGGAAAAATACTAAAAAGGGAAATTCTAGAAGTTTTTTTTTGTCTAAAATTGGATTATTTAGTTCAGATACAATACCTTACTCAGCTGTCTTAGCTATAAAACCTTCATGTGATGATATTCATCTAAATCAGCTTTAAAGTTGTCGTTTTGAAGTGTAGGCAGTTTATTCTATTGTCTGAAAAATCAGCAATAAATTTATCAAAGATCACATCTCTGAAACTGACCACCGAATTCAGCTGAATACCATTTTCATATGCTAATAAATATCCTAATTTCATGTGATCTAATGTTATATTTCATATAACCTTCATTTGTGTAACGTTAATTTCATATAATTTTCAATTTGTATAATGCTTTTATTATAAAACGTTAATTTGACCTTATTTTAATATTTATTAATTTTCTGTTTAGGTTACAATAATTTATTTTTCTCAAGGACGGTGCGGTCCTTGAGAAAAATAAATTATTGTAACCTAAACTCAAAAGACTAAAGTTGCTTCTGCATCGTCTCCAGCGCTGCGGGAAATGCAACCCCTTCGCCCTTACGTAACAAAGGATAGGCACCCGTGTGGGCCGTAGCGTCTGAGCCGGAGGCGACCAGCAAGCCGAAGCTGCGGAGGTGAGCTCTGTTACAGCAGGTGGGGCTCTCCTTTTGCACCTCCGGTTTTAATATACACTCTAGGAGTAGCAGCTAAAAGAATGCGTGAAGACGAGGTGCCCCGATTCGGTTTTGGAACAGATTCGACCTATTTCTAAATTATATTAGACGTTACTGATGATCATTTTAAATATTATAGTAACTGAATATTATACTAATTGAATATTAATTCAAATGTGCATTATAGAAAATGTTCATTAAACAATACAAAATTAGGTAAAATGAAATTATATCAATAATTCATTATATGTTTTGATCGTTATATTAAAAAAAGTCTATTAAATAAAAATAGGTCATTTGATCATTAGAACTTTTTTTATTATTTCAAACGTTACACACCCCTAGTTTCCGAGGCACGGAGGAAACTTGCTATGTAAAGATGATCGGACCCGTGCAGCTTTTATTTAGCCATGAGCTCCTCATCTCCAAAACAGATCAACAAACAAAAATTACAATAAATCACACGTAAAAATTCGTTGCTGAAATCTGTCCACCTCCATGATTAATACACGAACGAATGAAGCACAGAAGAATTTATACACGAACAGGAAGTAATATAAAGAGATCGGATAGTGGTCCGCCCATCTCATGGGCTGGTAACATGCCATGGGCGGTACAGCTGTGATGGGGAACTGTGACACCTTGTAAGATGTTGTTAGGGGTGGTGAATTATGTCAGGTGACAGTTAGAAGGTTGGAAGGTGGGTAGTTGAGGTCAGGACGATGTCATTGGTAGTAGATTTTATGAGGGAAGTAGGTAATGATTATCACATACAAAAGGGCTTTATTAAATCTGATTGAACCACTATTTGGAACCAAGCTTAGCTTAGCTGGCCCACCTATGTTATGATACTTAACTTACACAGCGTTATGTTTACTTAACTAAAAATTAGTTGCTAACACGAGGTGCCATACTTAATGGGCCGTATTAGCTATTGTAGCGGCACCGACGCCACCACTTACGAACGGGTATGCAGGATTTGTGTGACATGACGTCACACAAATCCTGCATCGCGCTAGCAAAGTTTTCAAAGTTACAACACTCCGATAATAACTGTCGGGCAGTTTCCCGGACCAGACTCAACACCCGTCTGGCCGGAGGATCCTACCTTTTCCATGAAGGTTTGTGGGAATTTACACCCTGTTCCGCATACTCCCAAACTATTAACTTGGAGTTAGTAAGTTATCACAGGGTGCCATGCCGCAAGTGGGCTTTAGTGATATCAGAATGTTCCAATCACCAATGCCAAAACCTAGTCGCATCGTTAAAAAAAAACTTATAAAACAGCAATAAACGAGTGTCTTACTTTCAATTGGCAAAAATGGAAATGCACAAAATAATAAGTAATAAACACATTTTATTTTCTAAAATAATTGACAGAAACAGGTTTTAAGAACAAACCCTTCAAATAAATCGTCAACTCGAAATCGGAATCCGTGGAAAATATCAAATTTCTTACAGAGAATTGCACCGAAATCTGCGCAATCGCATCTATCACACGATCAGAATGCATGAGTGAGATGCCAGCAGTGTGCGAGCGAGAGGCCCGAGTCACGTTCCACGGTTTACCGCGCGTCGATTTAAAGTTATAGTAATGAATAAAATATAAATAAGCTGTGCAAACTGCACACAGGGAATGTGAGGAGTAGTTTAAAGTTTGAAAAGATAATTCATTAGATGTAATGAACGTAGTCTCAGGAATTCTCGTTGTGAATATCTATGTGAATCTCAACCTGTCAATTTTTGATTGAAAATTAATCTTCATTAGCTTTAAGGCTGGTCTTTGTATATAATGGTGCAATGCCCTAGCCAAGCCTTAAAAGCACCTGTCAAATCTATGCATCAGATCCCAGCCCTTTGTCACATAACTTATCTGCCCAGGAACTTTGAGCATACATGCTTATTCAATTTTCCCAAAATACCCGGGCATTGCAAGGAGAAGGCCTGTGTCCAGGCATTAGGTCAGACAGGTTCATGAGCCAGATGATATCCAAAAAACAGAACACCGAACTTTTAAGCGCTATAAGGCGTTTTTTCACGGGGTTAAGAATGATTTCAGAATCCCTTCATCCTCTACGCCAAAAAGGAAAAAGTTAAAATGTAAAACAAACGGAAATAAAGTTTAAAGACCGTCTCTTAGCGAAGTATCTTAATTACGCCAAGAGATATCGTAAAAATCTAGATAACTAAAATTAAGCGGGAGTTAAAACTCAGGCTACAGCATTTACTTTATAGAAGCTCGTTAAAAGTCGCTATAACGAGGAATAAGTGGGGAATATCCTCAAAATACGAACCTTAAAATTTACACGGTTCTTAGATAGATCAGATAGATATAATCCTGCCTATCTTCATTCTATACTTCTTAAATAGGATAATGGCAGAAGATAGTTTTGAAATAAGCATTAATTACCAACGTCGCTACGCCTGGCTGACCTTAGGCAATCATCTACCAAACTTGCTGGATTGATGATATTTCTATAATAGCGAAGAACCTATCGGCCCTATCATAAATGGGAATCCGCTGGATGCGAGAAGCCACAGATACTGTGTTTGGTTGATGGGCCAGCGCTTGGGACAGCTATATAAGTATACGTCCAGCTGTGAACGTAAAACTAAAATGATAACGATGTTTAAGGCCTTACCCTGACCAAAAAATCAGCATGAGATATGAGCATTCCTATTGGCCTAGCAGCACTGGTGGCGCATGAATTACGGTAGTGAATACGCCCAGATTTTAGAATAAAATCTTTATAAAATCGAATATTGGTCTTCTGAAAAAAATAAAACTTACAAAATGTTCGTTATCAAATTGTCTATCCATTAGTGTTAGTATAAACAATAATTAATGAACACTTTACGAGGAGATGCATGCTGTCAATAATTATTTCACATTTAAATGGTTTTGTTGGAAGGAGATTAATGAAACATATACTTCTTTAAAAAAAAAGTGAACTACAATTTTAGAATCGAATTTATGTAGAAATTTAATATATTTTTATTAATTGATATTTCTTTTTAAATAAAGAGTAGATAGCTCTTAAAAACTGCACAAAAACGACTAGCGCGGCGTTTTGCTCGGGGAGGCGCCTTAATAAAGGTAACTAGAAAACAGAGACTGATTTGCATTCTGGTCCAACCCTGACGATTACGTGGACGTATGCGAGTTTTTATTTCATCGTCATAGTCTTCATGTTCGTCAAAAGATATCCACCGCTAGTCATGATTTCCCCGAAGATTGACAGTTTTCACTACGCTCTTTCTTCTGTTAAATAATAATTGTGTTCATCTACAAAGCATCCATATATTTATAATATCCTCCACACAATACAATATATTTCCCGAGGATAAGCCATCATTATTTACACTCAAGATGTCGGAAGCAGCATCATTTTGAACAAAGATAGAATTACATCGTTTATTAAACTTACTGACTGAATAATTAATATGTCTTTACGAATATTAATATTATCTAATTTTCCTCGTCCTTTTACACAGTTGTTTGTTGTGTAAAATATTGTTGGCAGGTGGATATTTTATTATTGGCAGCTTTGATTGTGGGTGCTTAGTTGTAATAGATGCAGAGGGCATTAGAACTATTTTACTTTTGTTATTAACATCATAGGTTTGTGAGTTCTGAAAATCTCGATTTCTTTATTGCTCACCCATTCGTCTTATTTCGAAGTTCTGTTCGACTTTTCAGGGCAATTACGACAGGATGCTTGTTATGACGCAATAATGGTCTTAGAGTACAGCTACTGTAAAACAGCCTAAATACAAACAAATCTCAAGCAACTACCGCTTCAACTTGACGAGACAGACAACGGAACCTACTTACCTAATTACACAAAACAGCAATGCTTGCCAAAATTAACTTAACTCTTTCAATATGGACATGCTCAGCACAAAATTGGTCATTAAGTTTTCTTCTATTATTTTTTTTTGTTTTCTTTAAGTTTGTGATTGTTGTTATTGTGTAATACACTTGAAGAATAAATCTTTTAAATGTCTGTTTCATCAAATAAATAAGCTAGTTCTGTAACAAAAATGTAATAAATTCATTCTCCCCAGTGATGAATAAAATAAGAATATTCAGTACTAAAATGCAAAACTGACGATTTATCGTGAAGCAGCTTGGAAAATTCACTGTTTACTCGTATCATGAGATTGACGGAAGATTCATGACCTAGAAAATACGCTGGTAGCTCAACCGAGGATAAACTAGAGGAATTTCCTCTTTGCATTTTCTTATACTTACACAGTTTAGTTTACTTGGTAGAGTAACCTAAATCTTCAGCATGATTATTAAGAAACTTTTATGGATCTTGAGGTGCGGATAAATTATGATAAAAATATGGTAGTCATAGTAAATCGTAATAGGGTCTTTGAAGACAATGAAAGCAATAACAATGGAACCGTTCTTTCGGTGACTCGTGTCACTTTTTCTCACAATTATTGCGAAGTAATGTGTTTGCTCGTGGCTCTTGAGAGTTCAAACACCCATTAATAAAGTTCAAAACAAACCCAGTCTCACCTTGTCTTAACTTAGTATTAACCACATTACTTCATTACTGCCAAAAAAATGTCTATACCTATTCTAACTTTTCATAGTCTAAATCTTACTAACGCAATCTCAACTTGGAAGTCTCCATCGATCTTGTTCCGATCCCCGGGAATGCATCGCGACCTCTCCCGCGGGCCTCGGCATCCCATTCACGGTACGACTGCTCGGCGACACTGCGACACATATCGACGACTATTTCCAGCTCAAACACGCCCCTGTGATCAGTTTGCATGCAAATAGGAATCTGTTGTCTGTTGTCTGTAGCTCTAAATGAGATTTTTAATAACCTTTCTAATATTGGATTGTAATGGTGATGTTTTGTGAGAGATTATGGGTCTATTCGTGGATTATATTATTTAGTCATTTACAGTGCATGCTTTATTGAACATTTGTAATTTTACTTGTATTTTAAGTTTACCGAACTTTTGATCTCATTTGGTTTAAGATTTGTAAGAGGTGTCTTGATGTATGTTGCTTTTATAAGATACTAGCTTTTGCCTGCGGCTTTGCCCGCGTTTAAAGTTAAAAAAAAATGTTCCGATCGCCACCAAACACCAAGAGGATTATCTGCTGGGTCAATCAAAATATTCTTAATTCTTTATTGTACACCAAAACAATACATTTATACAAAGTATAATCAATTTTCATGTACAAAGGCGAGAAAAAAAATAATGAAAATTTCATTTAAATCGGTCCAGCCGTTTCGGAGTCTATAAGAAACATACGTATATACTTTCTCTTTTATATATATATAGATTTTTTATATCATATTGATTCAACTACTACGTTACATAGCTCTGTTCGTATAGTCTTATCACTTTTAGTATGAAAACGCTAAGTGCAACTTTATTTATCAAGTTTCCTATTCTTCTGCTCTTTCACGTTTTGATTATTATATTATACGAAACCGTGTGTTTTAATTTTTTCTCATTTTATTTAGTACTTCTTTCCCTGATTTGAAAATATCGGGCTACGCTATGTTTGCCTACAAAATTTTACGAAAACTAGATAGTAGTCTAAACTATCGACAATCCCACGTAATATGAATAGCCCGCCTTATCCAAAAGCAATATTGTCCGGTAGATAACATAGTGCGGCGCGTTTGATTTGTTGTAGGCAACATTAACGCTAAATCTAATGCCGTTTATTGCGACTAAGTTATGGCACAGACATTCTAATTACATGTGGTACTGGAGGACTTAGATGTAGTGGTAGAGCTTGGAGTTTTTGTAGACATGCATATTACGTATGGAATGAGTTTGGTCCTTGGTATGGATGAAGGGAATCTTTTCAGGTTGGGGTTCTGTATTTTGACGTCACTCTTGGGGACTTCTGTCTGCGCACCAAGTGACTTCGGGAAGGACGGTGGCACATTCAGCACATGATGCCGTGCCCAGCGATGCTCAGGTGAGACGCTTTTGCAGTTTCTCGAGGGATGTGCCCTAACAGGCGTTTCACAGAGGGGTTCCGGCGTGGTCTTTTAAGAGGTGACGAGCTCCCTTCCATGTGCTGATCGTGATCACCGAGGTGGAGTGAGGTAATAATCCCACACTCCCTGATATTTTCCAGGTGCCTTTTGAAGGTTTACCCCGATAACAAAAAAGCAACATTAGCGCGTACTGGGGAACTTAGATGGTGTAGTAGAGCATGGCATAAGGATGACATAAAAAGCATAAACCTGTTACCAAAACCAACTGTTTACTACAGCCATCATTTGTCGTATCACCAACGCAATAGAAGTCAAAATCGGTTGAACGGGCAGTAAAATGAGCTAATTTAAACGTCTAACGTTATCGCAAATGGAGTTTAGGAGTTGCCTGGCATTTGACATCACGCCTTTTTTCTCCAAACGAGTTTACTCGAGGACCAGCGTCAGACAGCATCTGTCTGGCATAACTGCTGAAATGAATCTTTTTGTTACAGCCGAATACTTGGTCGGATTGCCGGGAACCGAACCCAGCATAATCAGCAGTACCACTAGACCAGTGGTGGGCAAACTTTCCTAATGGGGGGGCCAGAATTATAGGCAAAATTGCTTTTTGTGTTGAATCTTTAAATCATATAAAAACATAGCTGTTGCCCGCGGCTTCGCTCCCGTGGACCACCACACAGGACCCATTTTCGGCATTAAAAAATAGCCCATGTCACTCAGGAATAATGTAGCTTTCTATTGGTGAAAGAATTTTTCAAATCGGTCCAGTTGTTTCGGAGCCTATTCGGTACAAACAAACAAACAAAAACATCTTTACTCTTTATAATATTAGTATAGATTACAGCATCACACTTGTACAAATGTTAAAAATTACAATTTAACTTTTATTTGAAGACATGGTAGGCGGAAAAGTAAAATCTACTTTATACTTCTGGACCGTCAAAATATAATTATCGCGGGCCATATACATGTCGAAGGACCGTCGGCGGGCCGGATTAAACGCTTTCGCGAGCCGTACTTTGCCCATCACTGCACTATACCAAAGGCATGAGAACCTATCCAGAATTTTACCCAACCAATAAGGCAACACCTCATTCTAATTACATCGAATACCATTAATATAAGAAGGACCTACAAAGGCCGACTTATTGCTCTTTGACTCCCGATTGCGGAACCTTATTGTGCCGATAAGACTGGTTTAAGACCAAACAACACTTTATAGCAGATCTTTGTTGTATACCAGAGATCTAAAACGGACCAAAACACTCGAATTTCAACTTTAAATCTACGACACCAACGTTGATTTTCAAATGACAGCCTCTATTCTAAAAGATCGAATGTCCGAATTTGAGCTCCAATAGAAAATAAACTTAATACGTATATGTTAAGTTTCAAAATCCCAAAGCACAGGCTTTCTAAGTTTTATACAGAGTGATGTATAAATAAATATACAGCATGTTCGAAGATAGGGCTTTTTGCAACTAAGTTAGCAGTTTAGGCTAGATCTGTTTTCTAAATGCGTGCGATATAGTCTAGGTTAGTTAGTAGTTGTAGTTAACGTTAAAAGGGTTACTTCAAGTTATGACTGTGTTTCGCACATGAGTTTTGTCTCGGGAGATAAGTCTTAAGTGCTTGTGGGTGGGGGAAATCGAGTGCGACGTTTTTCAGAGGAAGGTTGATTTGGATTAAGTGCTTGTATATTTGTGTCTGATATAAGTAGTAAACAACTTATTTACATTCAGGTAAACAGAGGTAAATTACCTATTTCTCTTACCAAGGATTCCGTACATCTAAAACATGTTTTAGGGCACAAAGTCAAAGTCAAAGTCAAAGCCATTTATTTGCATTAAATGCGGTACAACACAAACACACAACTGCGGTGCGACGTCGCACCGTAAAAATCTACGAGCTTGTTGCTGTTTACAGCTTAACTTTTTTCTGCTTTGCGAATTCGCATCGCGTCAATTCGCAGTTGCAAAACAAGCTATTCAGCTGTTCTATGAGTAATGTGTAGCTATTACGATTGGTACAAAGATAAAAAGTTGTGAAGAAACGAACAGTGGCATAGGCTTTGCAACAGACTCCCGTTTACCTTGAAAAGTAGAGAAACCTACATAGGTTTATTTTAAAAACGGCTCGCGCTTGACCACTATCTAACCTGATGGTAAGCGTTAATGCGGTCGAAATTGGAGCACGCTTGCCCAGAAGTAAACTATTCACTCTTGACTTAAAGACCCCGAGGTTATTGCTATCGGGAAACACAGACCCGGAGTCTAGTAGTCAAGGAATTCCACTATCTAGCTGTACTGTACTTGGTAGGACATCCCACTGTCCACCATGTACCGATGGCGCATAGCCGTACGTCCTGTAGTCCTATGCTGAAACGGACTAGGCGCAATTAGATCATGCAATTCCATCGCACACTCGCGGAAATGTAACCGATAAAAAATCGACTAGCTGGCAACTCGGCGACGATTTTCAAGGCTCTGGAGCTTCTATTCGACCAGTGCCTCATTACCTATGAATCTCTTGGTCCGCTTTTCGATAGACTCTAGTGCATCAAGCTGGTATTTGGCAGATCCGTTCCAGAGATGAAAGAAAGAAAGAAAAAGTATTTATTTGTGACCCGCACGGGAGTCACGAGAAATCAGCTTAAAATTAAACAAAATTAAAAATAAGAACCCCGTGCGAGACCAAAAAGGCTCCTATCTCAGCACAGATGATAACAGTTAAGTCCACGTAAGAATGAACTTGCGCTTGACGCTTGTATAGCATGTGACGGTTGCAGTTTCTACCTACTGCCATGAGAAACTACGTGGGTTTATTACTATGTACAATGATACCAGCACATAGTTAACAAACCCTTTATCACCAAACGAAGCAATTCTCTCAGTTTCCATTCCACGCAGCCCTACTCTGACCTTATTAAAATAACGCGTGATATAAAGTAACTGTAAAGAATGTCCAACACGGCACCGAACCCGCTACAAGGGATATAATTCGCGCGAATGGGGCACAACCGCTATCCACCAGATGTACTGGATGCTAGATTGTTATCTACGCATTACACGGCTGATAAGATCGTATAGGTCTTGTGAAATGTATATGTTGGGGAAGAGAGTGGTATGATGATATTTATGCCGGTTTTCACTAAGCGACATCTAGGTAAATTTAATGTGCCAACAGCAGTTACTCTGCGTCAAAAACCGGCCTATTGCGTGTCGGACATCGCCTATTTAGGGTTTCGTACCAATTTATCCATATATTGGTATTTGTTAGTAAAATATACGTAAAAATAAACATAATCACCAAATTTCAAGTTCATAGGTCAATGAGAAGTTAAAAAAATCTGCGGAACAAAATGTGAGACAGATGACGGATAGACAGATGGACACGTGACGACGGACAGACAACAACAGGGCTCCGTTTGGGCCCTTCTGGTACGGAACCCTAAAAACATTTCATTAATCGCAAGGCGAGATACAGATTCGCCAATGCGTACTAATGTTGAGAATTTTATATAACTCTATCATCAGGTAGCCTAGCAAGAGATGTCTAACAATATTGATCGACATCGAACAAGGGGGTGACCATAAGCTCTTAGAGTGGTATCAATTTGAGATCGAATAAGGGACAGATGTATATGACTTGTATACATCTGTCACTTACTCGATATCAAATTGATACCGCTCTAAGAGCTTATGGTCACCCCCCAGGTCGTGGTTAAATAATAAAAGCCGCATGTGTCGGTCTTAAAGGTTAAGGCGCCGATTCCCTTGAGTAGCTGATTTTAAAATGAGAATCACGTCTAAACGGCTGGTCGTAATTTTTTGGAAAAAATATATTTACATTAGATAATTTTCTTAATAATTTGATCTGAGAATATTTTCAGTTTTATTCGTGTAACATAGTGTAATTAATTTGTAAAGTTATGTCTAAAACGGACAAAAAAACGAAAATCGCACCAAAACCGCAAGGTGTATTTGAAAGAAATCGACACCATCTCAAAGACAATTTAAGTATCTTCATTTTGAACTGAGGCTTTTTTTTGAAGTTGTAGAATAATAAGGAAAGTACAAAACTCTACTAAATTTTGGGTCGCGCCGGTGTACAACGAGTGCGCGTTTTGTTCCCTCAAGGTCGTTGGCGTTTAGTCTTCGTCTTAACGCTTGCCGACGACGTTCCATGGATCGGTAACCATACATGACGAAGTGTGCCTCAGAAATCGGGTTAAGTAGTTGTCCCGGCTGTCATCTTAGATATGTGACACTCGTTGCGGGTTTACATAAGCCAGTCTTGCTATGGATTATAACCAATTACTGGATTGTGGACACAGTAGCTCAGAGTAGCTGATTGAAAATACTGGTATTCAGTAAATCTGGATACCGATCCCAATCGAAAGCAAAGCCCGTCTGGGTTTGTGGTTTGAACCCACCTACTCACGATAAAATTTTGATTGCGTTTACTTCATGGAATGAGTCACTCTGGGTGGGGCGGCATTCTGTCTGTGTCCACTATTCAAATCAAATATTTTCAAAGCTTATTAACCAGAGTATTGGCATTTACTGTCTTTTATATAAACGAGATCTAGTTGACTGTTATTTAAGTGTAATCACATCATCAGCCTATTAATGTTCCCACTGCTGGGACACAGGCTATCCAATATCTGAATATTGGTTCACATTGCTAACGATGAAACGTGTAGACCGCATTTCAGGCAATTTGAAATCCTAACTCTGCCATCAATCTACATTCTAGAAAGTTGTAAATTTGTGATACAGAACCCAAATTTCTACCAAAAAATTACTGAACAAGATCGCCGATATGCACCGCGTTCACGATATGAAAACACACTCGTAGTACCATCATCAAAGTTAAAATTACATAGCACAGGTCCTAATCTGTCTATCGATCTGTGTTTGCGGATTTTACATACTTTGAATAGTTTTGTTCAAGATCTTAAAAAATTGGCAAAAACAGATTGATAGATATTTTTTCCTCATTAATATAGCATCAAAAGTAAAATATCAACCAGATGACGGATAACGGCATTTTAGTTATACCACGGCAGTAATATAATGTCTATAAAAATATATAATAAAATACCGAACGACATCAAAGTTGAGAAAAACGACAAAATATTTATTAAACGCCTCAAAAAACGGTTGGTTGATAGATGCTATTATACATTGAACGAATTTTTGAATGATGACTTTCGTACATGACTATCAGAGACGTTCACATTTTGATTTGACATGCTATTTATTTAATTCTGTTTTGAGATATTGTATTTTGTTTTCTTTTATTTTGTGACATTACCATTTATTTAGATTTTTTATTTTGATTGTTTTTTCACCATTTTATTTTACTTTATTTGACTTGTATCTAATTGACATCTATTTTATTTTACAATTTATTCCGTGGCATCATAATTATAATTACAGTTAATACTTAAGTAAAATTATTCAAAATTATATTTCCTGAACTTTATGCTATGTATTTATTAGATAATATTCTAAATTGCTGTGCCCAACGTATTGACATATTGTATTTTGTTTTATTTTATTTTGTTGACATTGCCATTTTTTATTTCACTTTTATCTAAACTTTAATTGAAATTCATCGTTTTATAATTGTAATTCTGTAGCATAATTTAATTACATTTAAAGCTTGCATTGTAATTTTTCAGCTAGGTATAATAATTAATTTATAATAAGCTAGGTATCGTACATCGGAGGATGATTACGTGTGGGGTTCCACAGGGGTCGGTTTTAGGACCAACCTTGTGGGATCTCGCATACGATGTGGTCCTGCGTGTTGACCTCCCCGTCGGCGTTAGTATCGTTTGCTACGCAGACGATACCCTGGTTTTGGCCGGCGGGGACACCTTTGACGAGACTATCCAGCTTGCCGAGCTCGGGGTGGCAAAAGTCGTGGCTTCGATCCGCGAGCTGGGCTTAGAGATAGCGCCTCATAAAACTGAGGCGCTATGGTTCCATAGACTGCCGAGAAGCAGAGAGCCGCCCAGCTCGTCAGTGACTCTTGGAGATGCGCAAGTCCAGGTGGGTCGATACTTAAAGTATCTTGGCCTTACCCTGGACGGTCGGTGGGGCTTCGAAGAGCATTTCGAGCGCCTGGTCCCTCGGGTTGGAAAGGCAGTGGGTGCTTTGCATAGACTGCTGCCCAATCTCGGGGGACCTCGGGAAGAAGTTCGCCGCCTCTACGCGGGTGTCGTGCGATCGATGGTCCTTTATGGGGCACCTGTTTGGTCAAACAGACTGTCAGGTGTCCGACGCTGCAGGACCAAAATCAATAGCCTGCAGCGGAAAATGGCCATTCGAATCGCACGAGGATATCGAACGGTATCTTTTGAGGCGGCAACACTCCTGGCAAGCTTTCCACCGCTGGACATTCTGGCGGATATGGACGCGAGGGTATATGACCGGATTCACGCCATCCGTCAAAGTGGCAATAGCGTGCCAGGAATCGCTACGGTTAGGCTGAGGCGGCAGGAACGGCGACACGCGCTCGAGCGGTGGCGCGAGCGGCTACAGTGGCCGGAATTCTCGCGCAAGCGCGTTGTCGAAGCCATCCTGCCACACTTCGAAGCCTGGCTGGAAAGAGGGGAGCGCATCTCCTACAGGCTCACTCAGGTGCTGACCGGGCACGGTTGCTTCGGTGAGTACCTGAACAGGATTGGGCGAGAGACCACGGCAAATTGCCATCACTGCGGAGGCGACCTTGACTCTGCACAGCACACGCTCGAAGAGTGCCCTGCGTGGGTCTCTGAGCGGCAGGTCTTGGTCGCCAGGATCGGGCGAGACCTGTCTCTGCCAGCGGTTGTGAGGGCCATGCTGGCAGAGACAGAAAACTGGAGATAAATGGCCTCCTTCTGCGAAACCGTGATGGTTCAGAAGGAGGCTGCCGAGCGGGGTCGTGAGAGGGCCGATCCTGCCCGGAGGAGAAGGCGTCGTGGAGGCAACCGCCTCGACGCCGCCTAAAACGCCGAAACCCCGCCTGCATCATTGGCTTGTGGGACTCCAGGGTCACGGGTGGTCAGATTGGGGATTCTGTCCACCCACCAAGTGACTCTAGGAAAGACGGTGGCACAGTGATCACGTGCTGCCGTAAAAAGCGAGGCTCAGGGGAGACGCTCCTCAGTCTCCCCAGGGATGTGCCCTAACAGGCGTTGCATAGAAGGGGTTCCGGAGTGGTCTTTTAAGAGGTAACGGGGCCCCTTCTAAGTGCTGATGGTGATCACCGGGGTGGTTTTAGTGAGGTAAGAATCCCACACTCCCTGGTCTTTTCCCCAAAAGTCCAGGCGCCTTTTAAAGGTTTCCCCCCGTAAACAAAAAAAAAAAAAGGTATTTATTCCAAAATAAATTGCTGTGCCCGACATGGTCCATGTGAACTATACTACTGTTATAAGATCTTTGTTATACACATGTGATATGCAATAAAGAATTGAATTGAATTGAATTGCAGACCTCCTCTCTGTGAGAGGGAATGGGCCGTAATCCACCACGCGGGCCCAGTGCGGGTTGGTGGATGTCACACGTCTTCGAAATTTTGGTTCTTGGACATGCCGGTTTCCTCACGATGTTTTCCTTCACCGTTTTGAGAGCAGTGGTGATGAAATACTTTTACACAAAGTAAAGCGCCTGCCTGGGCTCGAACCCACGAACTACAACTTGTAAGTCGCGGCCGATAGCACTGGGCCACCACTGCTTAAGTGTAATACCTTTTGTTATTTGTTGTACTGTTTTTTTTTTATTTTGGTTAGGGTCAGTGCTTACTAACATAGTCCTAAGTTTTACTAATAGCCTAAGAGCCGACTGCAGAAATCTGCATAAAAAAGGGTTTTTGATTAAACCTAATTTTCATGAATGATACTCGATTGTAAAATAGATTGCTACAGGGTTGCCTGGAAATATCTTTCCGCAATTACCTTAATTAAATAAATTGATATTTATTTTTGATAATGAACCCCAAATATAAAGTGAATCCAACGACATTAGAAAGAAACTGGTGTAGAAAATAGGAAAAAATAAGGTTGCCAGGTCTCAATGATGCAGCCACCTGCAGTAATCAATTCTACTGCCAGGAATCATTCATATACATTCATATACCTGCAGATTTTTGCATTGGTATCTCAGTATATAACCATTTTTTGTGTTGAATACTAGAGTTGAACATCTTTAGCAATTCTATTTATAATCATAACTTTAATTTTATGATCGGTGCAATAAAGCTTCTTCTATATCAACTCTTTTATCCATCAAGTCTTGAAAGATTTCATTGGATTGTAGGTATGCAACAAATTCATCTTTCATACTGTAATACATCAATATTCTTAGGTTAAACTCAAAACCCTTTATCATGACATGTTCTTCATTTGTCTCAATACCGGATACCTCATTTCGTACAGACATCGCCAGCCAATAAGCTGCTTTTATTTAACCCTTGTCTCAACCTTGTCATATCACATACCGCCAAGCTTTATTCGTTCGTCCTCGAGGCTAAAATAAGATTAATATAATGAAGACTCCAACAAACATTATTGTTGTTTACGACTATTGATAAATTATTAATGTGCTTTGAGAAGCCGCCTCGCGATGTTAGCAACCGGTTGAGAAAGTTTCAGCCTTCTACGGAGATTTGCAATTAGATTGAGAGTCTTATTTATATGTGTGTACTTACTGTTAAATATCAGTGTGCTTAGTGCGAGTTTTTTAACGTACTCACTCGTGATATCGTAAACGATCTCTTATGTCAAAATGTATACAAAAAAAGAGGTTTTGCCTTTCCGTCACCAGACGGCGCTTATCCAGTTTCAATACAAATTGGCGTTAACGTTAACGCGATTGAGTGTGAGTAAAAACTCGCACTAAGGCCTCTGATACTCATTACTGATTCTGTGTGCTTAGTGCGAGTTTTTTAACGTACTCACTGGTGATAACGTTAACGATCTCTTATGTCAAAATGTATACAAAAAAAGAGATTTCGCCTTGCCGTCACCAGACGGCGCTTATCCAGTTTCAATACAAATTGGCGTTAACGTTTACGCGATTGAGCGTGAGTAAAAACTCGCACTAAGGCCTCTGGTACTGAGTGCAAAAAACGAACAAGAAAGAGGGTAGACCGATTTGTCTCCTCATAAGCACCCACCCGAAATAACTTCAGTTTATCCGTGATCATGGTGCTTGCAACAGCACCGAAATATCGGAAACTCGTAACAAACAGTAATCATGGTAAATATCCCATTTCTAATGTTAATGATAGTATCTGAACAAGAACTTTATAAGCAGTTGTAAATATTTGGGTTGGTGATTTTCGACGAGAGTCTGGTGGGTTCGCTAGCGGGAGGCCTATGTCCAGCAGTGGATGTATCTCGGCTGTAATGATGATAATGTGATTTTAAGTTACAATGCCTAGCTATCTACCTTAAAAGAACCTAAAAACTCATTCTAGGGTAAGTAATATTATACAATGCACTTATACCTTTCAAGTTAGAAGCAACCAAATTGAATAATATAAATATAAGTTGAATGTGATTTTGTCATCTGCCTAGCCTTTTCCCAACTATATTGGGGTCGCCTTCCAGTATTACCGGATTCAGCTAAGTACCAGTGTTTTACATGGAGCGACTGCCTATCTGACCTCATGCAAGACTGGTGTCAAATCTCAAGCTTCTGACTACCCATAACGACTGTCAAAGATCTTCAAATGACAGCCGGGACCAACGGCTTAACGTGCTTTCCGAGGCACGGAGGAAACTCGGTATATTGAAATGGTCACCCATCCACGGACCGACCTCGTCAAGCGTTGCTTAACCTTGATGATCGACCCGTGCGGCTGTTATTACTAAGCCACAAGCTCCTCCATTGAATGTGATTTTGTGTTAGATAAAAATATACCTAATTATATCATTCAATACCGTCCATTCCTTGCGTATCTGAGCCTTTCGATTTCAAAAGCTTACAATTTGCTTGATTGATATTAGTTAGATTTACTTAAAACGGCTTTATGAAATAGCCAGTTAAATTTTCAAAACGCCATGTTAATAAATGAGTTTGTACTATTTCAGCTTTATAAATTGCGTCTAATTTCAAAACTTATTTTGCCAAATAATTGCCTGCGGTCATTATAGCCTCTGTTATTATAATTATATTTCTCTTAAAGCTACTATATCTTAAAAACAGTGTCTATTAAAGAAAACATATCAACTACACATGGATCCATAATATTTCTTATTCTGCCGTCATATAGCTAGAGTGTCATTATCTGACAAAATCATATTTAAAATATAGAGATTTTAAAACATAAAGAAAATTTAAGTCAATTATTAAATCTTGTCAAAAATAAGTTTTTAAACATAGCAACTTTGGACGTTTTTATTTTTTATTCGGCGATAGTAGAAAAACACCGCTTAGAGAGATCGATATGGATTTTTTTGCTGATTACCTGGGAGTGTACCTAAGAGTACCTAGGCGGCCGAGCTTTGCTCGGGTGAAAGTAGAGAAAACGACGTTTTCTAAAAATTCAACCTAGCTAGACCTATTTATCGCCCCCGAAAACACCTGCATACTAAATTTTATGACAATCGTTGGAACTGTTGCCGAGATTCAGATTAAAGGTATTAGACAGATATATATTAAAGAGTTAAAAACGGCCAAATGTCAGATAGTGACACTAGCTAGCTAGCTAGCTAGCAAAGTTATTACTCCATTTGCAATTAAATGAAAATCTTACTCCATTTCGGCAAATATTTAAATTTTACTATAAGTTTTAAGACCAGATAAAATTATTTAATTAATATTATAAAGTTGAGCAAATAACATGGAGACGTCAAAGCTTAAGTATTAATACTAGATAGAGTAATAAATAATAATAATAACGTAATAATTTTATAGATTATGCTAATATTGATCGGATGGTATCAGAATGGCTGTAAAACCGTTAGGATAGTGGACTTAAGGCAGATCTGCGGCTTATTTATTTATTATTTTATTTCTTGAAGGTATGCATAGAGAATTTGTAATAAGGTGGGAGTTAAAGTTAATAACATTGGTGCCCTAATTCTGATCGGCATGTCTAAACCTTTGGAAACCGACACAATCATGTACGAAACGTTAAGATATGATTTGTATGTTTTTGTGGTTACAGCAGCTAAATAACAAAATTGTTTGTAAAAGATAATCTTTGGACACACTCATTCAACATTATTTTTATAATAATGCTAGATAACTTTTTATAACGAAAAATAGCGCAGTTTTTTGGATTGACCACGAGGTAAAGTTGTGGGGAATGGCTAGAATCTAAACTTTGCTAAACATCGGAGGAGCTTGTGGCTAAATAATAACAGCCGCACGGGTCGATCATCAAGGTTAAGCAACGCTTGACGAGGTCAGTCCGTGGATGGGTGACCATTTCGACATACCGAGTTTCCTCCGTGCCTAGGAAAGCACGTAAAGCTGTTGGTCCCGGTTGTCATATTAAGATTTTTGACAGTCGTTACGGGTAGTCAGAAGCTTGAGATCTGACACTAGTCTTGCCACCGTGTTATCCAATTACTGGGTTGTAGAGGTCAGATAGGCAGTCGCTTCATGTAAAACACTGGTAATTAGCTGAATCCGGTATGACTGGAAGCCGATCCCAATATAGTTGGGAAAAGGCTAGGCAGATGATGGAGTTGAGCAACTTACACAGTGACACCTCACTAAAGTTTAACCAAAGATAAAACTTGAATTAAAATATTTTATTTATTTTATTTTATTAGGGAAACAAACAGATGCAATAACAAACATAAGCATACAATTAGTTCAACACAATCCAAAAACAGTTTCCACAGATTAATATACAAGTAAATTTCATTTTTTATTATATGATAGAATTACCTAGTTAGAATCGGACAAAGTTTCGTAAATCCATATACCTATTGACGTTTTATCTTTCGCTACATTGAAAACGTTTTCCAATAAATGCGTTGAAAGCTAAGCTGACATTGCAACAAAGTTATTTAAAGAAGAAGCTATGTGACAATGTGTGTTTACAAACATACATATACATTGTGGCGTGAAAAATCTATATATAAAAGAGAAAGTATGTATGTATGTTCCTTATAGACTCCAAAACGGCTCGACCGATTTTAATGAAATTTCCAGACAAACTTTAGATTGACCCAACGGATATTTTTTTTTAACTTTAAGGCGCAGATACCCTTGAGTAGCTGATTTTAAAATGAGAATCACGACTAAACGGCTAATCGTAATTTATTGGAAATTACGACTTGCCGTTTTATGTTAGTTTAAACCATTTTCTTAATAATTTGACCTAAGAAAATTTTGAGTTTCAATTAATTTGTAAAGTTATGTCTAAAACGGAAAAAAAACACGAAAATCACATCAAAACCGCTGAGCGTATATTAATGAAATCGACACCATCTCAAAGACAATTATCTACATTTTGATCTAAGGCTTTTTTTAAAGTCATAGAATAATAAGGAAAGTACAAAAAACTACTAAATTTTGGGTCGCGCGGGTGTGATACGAGTGCGCGTTTTGTTCCCTCAAGGTCGTTGGCGTTAGTCGTCGTCTTAAACGCGAGCGAAACCGCGGGCAGAAGCTAGTATTTCATAAAATGCAAGTTTGTATTTGTAATCTTTTTTATGTTTGCATGTACCTGTGTGTAAAAATATTAGTGATGCAACGGAACTGGCATAACGGAAGCAGAAACGGAAACAGATGTCAAAAGTAAATCTTAACGGAAGCGGAAGCGGAAACGGAAGCGGAAACGGAAGCGTTAACACTATGAAAAAAAAGCACAATTGTACATTTAAAACTTGTTTTATTAAATTTGTATTTTAGTAGTCAAAATTAAACAGCGGCAAGTTATATTTAATAAATAGTAACTTGGCCGCTTTTTCACCTTTCAGCCTATTTCGATGTTCTTCATATATTAAACCAGTTCCGCTAAATAATTGCTCACTGGCTACACTGCTGGGGGGAGCTGATAAGTATTGGCGAACTATTGGCAAAATATGGGGGTATTTGTGCACATTTCCATTCCACCACATAAGGGGATCCTCATGAAGAGGTAGTCTTTTTTCTTTCTTGTACTCCCGAAGGTGTGACTGTATCTTTAAAAGTAAATTATCACCATCGTCAGCTGTAGAAGAGTCCTCCTCCTGGTCTTCATTTACACTTAACATCGATTCCAATATTTGCAATGATGCTGATGATTTGGAAGTAGAAGGCTGCACTTCAATGTCTTCAATTGCAATTTGAGTTCGGCTTCTTTTGGGGGAAGGTTCGCAGTCATCATCTTGGATGGAATTGGATTGTCTGGTTCTAATAGTGTTAATCGTCATATTAAGTAATTTAGATTCAACCTGCTCTGCAATGACGCTGGTGAAAAAATGCGATTTGTATCGCGGATCCAAATACGTCGCAATAGTGTATTTGTCGTCTTCGACCAGGTTTCCAAATCTTACACTTGAATTCAATTCATCGCGTAATTTTGTTATAAAATTTATGAATTGTTCTGAAGTATTAGGTTTCGTCTCTTCTTGTTGTAATGTGGTCTTAAGAACTTGAATTAATGGTATGACTGATGAAATACTGATTTGAGAACTACTTAGATTTCTTGTTATTTCTTCAAATGGCTGCATTAATTGCACAAATTTTTGAATATTCATCCAGTCTTCGGGGGATATCATCGCGATTGGATTTGCGCTTAGGTACAAGACAAGCGAATCTTTGAGTTTTGAAAACCTTTCCATCATGTAGAATGTGCTGTTCCATTTGAAATTAAATCAAATCAAATCAATTTTACTTGCTAGAAATATGATCAATAAATAGATGGCCACAGAAAATAAAATGTTAGATATTTCACCTAATGGCTTGCAAAAATTTATACAAAATTAAATGTCAAAATATTAGTTCTTTTCAAAATATAAATCCAAATTCAATTACCTAATCTTAAAAATATATTTATTTATAAGTACAATCCTAATTCAATTACCTAATCTTAAAAATATATTTATTTATAAGTACAATTTTTTTTTTTTTTTTTTTTTTTTTTTTTTTTTTTACCTTTGTATAGATTCTTTTACCTATTGTGAATGTGTGAACATTGTAGGCTTTCTAGTTTTCTAGATGATTGTTAACATTTGTTAACTTTTTATTTCGTGCATTATTATTTTTTTTTTTTTCTCAATTTCGTACGACTTATTGTCGGGCCTACGTTGTCCCCCCATATCCAAGTACTAATGCTGTAACATGGAAATATTGTAAACAAAACAATTTAAAAGAGTAACCATGGAGTTTCTTGCCGGTTCTTCTCCATAGGAAACGACTAACCCGAACCGTGCACCTTTTGTCGACGTTTTATAAGTGCCCATGTAGGCCTATGTAAAATAAAAATATTTGATTTTGATTTTGATTTTGAATCAAAAAACTCCTATAACTCATAAAAACATTTGCTTGTTAGTAATTTAATAGGTATTTATATTTACCTTGTAGGACAATCCTGAATGACAGAAAGAGGAGACTGATTAAGGCGTTCCTTTTGAATTTTTGTAAGCTCTGCCTGTGCGACCAAGGAATGATTGAAATGGGTGGCAATTTTTTTCAATTTAGCAATAAGTTGTAGGAGCCACTCTTGAGATTCAACACCTGCTCGTATGCACAGCTGAATTTGGTGTATTGCGCAACTGATATCCTCAAAGCCTGACAACTGCATTGCTCTAACCATGTTGGATCCACGATCAAGAACCATGCAGTGAACTCGTGTCATTCTTCCACTCGCGGCCCCCGCAACCGCCCGCGCCGTGCCGCCGTCGCGTCTGCTGCACCGCTCCTCATCGTTTTCTCCCCGCTTCCGTTCAGAGTTCTGTTATAAAGTTTGCGGAACCAGAAGCAGAAACGGAAGTGAAAAAACATGCGGAACTTCTGCAGTTGCGGAAGCGGAAGCAGAGTTCTGTTGCAACACTAAAAAATATATAGCTTAGCATAACATATTATTCAGACATTTAACAAATATGAATATTTGCCTCTCTCTAAGAGGCTCTGACAAAGTGATATAATACCAGCAATAATGATAACGACTGTCAAAAGTCTAATATGTAAGGGATTGACTTTTTTTTAATACCCTGTAGCGCTCGCGCTGTTCGCGCTTGACCACTATCTCACCAGATGGTAAGCGATGATGTGGTCGTCGGTGAAGCACACTTGCCTAGAAGTAACCTATTCACTCTTGACTTAAAGACCCCTAGATTATAGCTGTCGGCAGTGGTATCTCATCCCATACAAAGAAACCGTGCCTACGTACTGTACTGATTATGCTGAAAATTTTTGTTCATCAATCGCGTTCAGTTCCTTTCCGCGGATATAGATGGACAATGATGATGATCTATCTATCGCCGTGGAACGGAATCGAACTCTATCGATGTACAAAAAATAATCGGTATAATCAGATGAAAAACGCTAGTTACGTCAGCACGGTTTCTTTGTATGGGATGAGGCATCTGTATGCTAGTATTATATTATCTGTGCTGTCGGGAAACACAGACTCCGGCAGAGAATTCCCGTCCTTAGCTGTACGCATAATAAAAGTGTTCCCAAAACCGTTTTGTGCGTATGGGTGGGATGTCCACCATGTACCGATGACGCATCGCCGTACGTCTGGTAGTCCGATGATGAAACGGGCTAGGTGGAATGAGATCATGCAATTCCATCGCACACTCGCCGAATTGATGGGACATTTCGCCTGCAGATGTCAATACCAAAAATTGGTAGTATATTAATCACTTCTAGATAGTATTGATCCTAAATATTTTTCCCCCGGTTTTTGAATTCAGAATTTTAGGTTGAGTATTATTGTCAAGCCCAAAAACCTGTCAAACTGACTTTAAAGTAGAGTTTGACACATTCTTAACTCCAAATTCTCAAATCAGAAACCGTTTATTTGTGTAAGTAGAATTCTATCAAAAGATTTAGTTTATATTCTCTCAATATTATCTAGCTGAACCAACATTAACTCGATTGTAAAAGGCACCATTATGGGCTAAATATGGCCGTTTTAGGTTAAGTATCCGATGAGGCGAGTAAATGTATTACAACTCACGACCCAAAGGTCGAATGTCTGCACTTTGGGACTCTGTACCGTAGTGATGGTGTCATCCACTGACTCGTTATTATGTTCACGGCTTTGCTAACGGCATGGGCAGAGTTCGAGTTTAGTGAGAAAATATTGAACCTGTTACACGTTATAGTCTCACTATCGTCACAGTCGCTCCATGTAAAACACTGGTACTTAGCTGAATCCGGGAAGACTGGAAGCCGACCCCAATATAGTTGGGAAAAGGCTAGGCAGATGATGACACGTTATAGTCTCACATTGAAAGAGACTTGATGACGACTAACAGAGACGTATGGAAGATGAAGACGTGCTTTGCCGATCCCAAGTGAACTGGAATAAGGGTGGTATAAAGATGATGATGATAATGATAGAGACTTGAAAATGAAGGTGCCTTTTTTCTTAGATAATCTGTCAAATTAACAACAGGTAGATTTCTAATCAAATTAACATGAAAAGTCATCATCAGCCTTTTAATGTTCCCACTGTTGGGACACAGGCCTCCTCTCTGTAAGAGGGAATGGGCCGTTATCCATCACGCAGGCCCAGTGCGGGTTGGTGGATGTCACATGTCTTCGAATTTATTGTTTTAGAACATAGCGGTTTCCCCACGATGTTTCCCTTCACCGTTTAGAGAGTGATGATGAAATAATTTACACAAATTAAAACGCCTGCCTGGGTTCGAACTCACGACATACAACTTGTAAGTCGCGGCCGCTACCACTAGGCCACCAGTGCTCTTAAAAAACACCCGAAACCACATAAAAAGTAGTACAAATTAATTATTTAAAGTGTCTCTCAATAAAATTAAACTTATTAGTTAACTGCCATTTTTGGACTACACCCAGTTTCATCAGAATATGTTAAGCATTTGACTGGCTACATGTTCTGGTATACATGTTCTGGAACAGGAGACAATATCCTGTTAAGTTAACCACACAAACTGCCCACAACAACATAGATCACACAGACAAATCTCCTCGATCAATAAACGCTAAATATACCAACCTGCGTGTGCGCATTGTTAGGGTCCGCCGTCTAACTGTAGACGGTATCGCGTGACGTCAGCGAGACGACCACGAGACGATCGATAACGTTAACGAGACAAGTGCTCAATGAAAACTTGACTTCATGTGTTTGCCTGTTGGCGTGTACACACGTATAGCTTATTATCTTACAAGTCTTGTAAGTATACGGCAACATCTCGCAGTAATTAAATTTTTAAGCACTTCTTGGCAAGCCTTGTCTAGAGGTCCAGAGCAGATTGGAGGTGTGGTGGCACAGACTGAAGAGGTTGGCTTGGAATTGAGCAGAACCAAAATAGAATACTTGTTCTGCGATTTTGGCGGTCTATCTACTTCCGTTCCTATAGCACTCGCTGGAACACCGCTTCCTTGTCCAAGGGGATGGCGAGGTAGATCGAGACGTAACGCACTGGATCAACTCGGGGTGGATGAAATAGCGACAGGTAACTGGATCACGTATGCCCCTCAAGTTAAAGGGGCAAATCTACAAGTACGTGATTAGACCTGTCGTACCGTATGGATCAGAATGTTGGGCTGTGAAAATATGGATGCAAAAATATTGCATGGAGCAGTGATGTGAATGTTGAGATGGATTTGCGTAGTGACGAGAATGTATAAAGTGAGAAATGAGTACATTAGAGGAAGTTTGAAAGTGGCGCCAGTGACAGAAGTGAATAGAAACCGTTTGTCCTGGTATGGTCTTGTGCAGGGATGAAACGCATGCTACTAAAAAAGTTATGAATATAAATATGTGCATAGAGCTGAAACTTATGTAACTTTGGAAACATTCAAATAATATGTATGTGTATATAGAGCTGGTCTCATGATGGAGCTCTTCAACCAGAAAAGATAGCACAACCGTGTTTGGTTCATTGGATGTGTATTAACAAGCGATAGTACATTTCCATCCATTAAAAGTTTTAAAAAGTTTGTTTTATTTTTATAATATAATAAAAAGCAGTGGTGGCCCAGTGGTATCGGCCGCAACTTACAAGTTGCAGGTCGTGGGTTCGAGCCCAGGCAGGCGCTTTACTTTGTGTAAATTATTTCATCACCACTGCTCTCAAAACGGTGAAGGAAAACATCGTGAGGAAACCGGCATGTCCTAGAACCAAAAATTCGAAGACATGTGACATCCACCAACCCGCACTGGGTCCGCGTGGTAGATAACGGCCCATTCCCTCTCACAGAGAGGAGGCCTGTGTCCCAGCAGTGGGAACATTAATAGGCTGATGATGTGATGTGACGTGATTTATACAATTACTCATTTTCCAAAGGATTTGAAGAAAATAATGGGGCAATGGAGAAGGCTATGCTCGGCGTTTCCTTGTGTGTTCGAATCAGAAATGAGGATATCCGTACGTGAACCAGGGTCACCGACACAGCCCGAAGAATTGCCAAACTGCAGTGGCAGTGGGCAGGACACATGCTCGCAGAACGGATGATCGATGGAGCCAAAAAGTTCTGGAGTAGCGACCGCAAACTGGAAGACGCAACGTTGGTAGGCCTCCTTCTAGGTGGATCGATGACCTGATTAAGGCTGCGGTAATCAGCTATATGCGAGACGCTCAGGACCGATCAGTGTGGCGACGCTTGGGGGATGCCTATGTCCAGCAGTGGACGTCTTTCGCCTGAAATGATGAATACTGATGATGAAGAAACTGTGACTAAGGACTGGGTTGCTTAAGTGGAGTATAAGGTCTAAGTTTTACTTTCAAAGGTGAACAGCAGATTTTGGTTCGGTTATAGAATTTGTACCACTTGCACTTATTAAGGCAACTAAGCCATTTATTTTCATGTAAGTTTACTATTTTTAGAACTTCGGATTGATTAATAATATCAATATAAAGATTTTAATGAATAAAGATTATAAAATCGTACACTAAACGCAGTTAGAAGTTGCCTTATGTAGAATAACACAAATATTGAAATGATAATTAATTATTTAGAAATAGAATTAACATTAAATATAATCAAACTCATCATTATCAAACTGTTGCAATCCGCTGCTGGATAATAGGTATCTCCTGAGTAGGTACGATCCTCATCTCAATCTACCTACTTAATGGTAAGTAAAACACTACAAAGATAGCAACAAACAATTTACTTTTCAACACACTTGCTTATAAAGTGCCTCTAATTTCACCGCAATTAGGCATATAATGATACCTGTAATCAAACTGTGACTTTTTCATTGCTATTATTCACAAGTGAGTTATAGTTTTTTATTAAATGGTTTCCCTGCATTTTAAATACTTTTAAATTAAAATAATTTTAAAAGTGTAACAAATCAATCCAATCAAAATTAATAGAATAAGTCATTAATTATAATTCAGTTAAAATTTAAGTATTTTCAATATAATAAAATGTAATAATGTTAATCAATTAAAAGTGTCCCATTCGATATTAATCCCTTTCTATTCCTGTCATGGAAGTAGTACTTACTATATCCATAATATGATATGGGTAGTAATTACTATTTCCATGATATCCATTAAATACATAAAATGTGGCATAGCTTCTAACAATTCAGCAAAATGCTAGAACCTAACATATTGCTTGCTCATTTCATGCAACTTCGTATTCAACTAGATAATTTCAACTTGTACGTGTTTAATAAATAAAACTTGCCCTCAAATATAACTTTTGTTTCTCTGCAATAAAGAAAACTTGAAATTCCCCATTTTGTACGTGGCTAAAACGCTATCCGCGAATAGCTAAAAAAAAAGTAACCTCATTGTTTTAGTCTATGGCCGACCGCCATTGTTAGATGCACGCGCATAGGAAAACTGATTAATTAACCCCGCCATTGCGAAAAAAAAATCACAACTCGTTTTCACTGATGAAAATGATTTTTTAGTATTATTTTCTTCACAAGTGTGTTGAAGAACGTCGTATGATACACGTGTGTATTGATGATTACGCACTTGTACCATAATGTACTATTACACATTATGTAACAATATGCAACTTTTACGTATAATATGTAACAATCTACATTGGTACACTAGTACATAACCTTAAAAAATAAAACTGGTCATAACTTTTACGTCCCAAGTTCTAAAAATCTAAGAATTTAAAAAGGGATTATCTGTCATATTACCTTACTACCAATTAAAACAAAAAATATCCCAAAACACGAAATTTCCTTGACTCTCTGACCTACATGATCTGGCTATAATACTAGTCAATGGCATGCCATGACTCGAATGGCTATCATTTCAGCTTCAACCGTTAAAACTACTGTTATTCAAAGACAGTCATCACTATTACTTTAAAACTGCAAATCTTTAAGGATCATTCAACAAACCTTAAACGTGCGTATGCGCACAGTTAGCCGCGACGTTATCGTGTCAGTCAGTTTCGGCGTGACGATAACGACACAATGCAAGAAACTTTAATGAGGTTTCAATGCCAACAGGATTCTATCATTCAATAGTGTCTAATTTCTTCAGGGAAGGTGGTGTCTGAGGTAGTGCTTGTTATTTTGGTAGTAGATAAGTATAAATGCTATATTTTGTAGGCTGATAGAACAAATAACAAGAAAGCGATAGATTTTGTGGCAGATGACGGTTGGCAGAGATTAAGGCATGCATGCTCAGGCGTGGGTCCAGGATTTCTCTCAGAGGGGTAAAAGTTTCTGGGGTTGTCCTTCAAATAAATGCACTTTAAAAAATTCTGATCGTATTTGAGAACCTTGTTTTTTTATATTCCGGTAGCATTTTTGATTAAATTGAAGCTTCAACATTTCTGCACATAATAGAGCGAAGCGAGCTCAAAAATTTAAGCACCTCATAGTTTAGGTTGACCACGCGCGCCCCTCTTAGACGTGGCAGGGAGAGTCAAACAAGGCAGCTAGAGCTATGTAGCTCGAGCAAGGTAGCTAGAGCAAGGAAGCTAGAGCTATATGACTTTAGCTAGATAGCTAGAGCTAGGTAGATAGAGTTAAATAGCTAGATATAAATGGCTTTAGCAAGATAGAAAGGGTTAGGTAGCTAGAGCTAAATAGCTAGAGATAGGTAGGTAGAGCTAGATAGCTAGGGCTACATAACTAGAGCTGCTAGAGCAAGGTAGCTAGAGCAAGGAAGCTAGAGCTATATGACTTTAGCTAGATAGCTAGAGCTAGGTAGATAGGGTTAAATAGCTAGATATAAATGGCTTTAGCAAGATAGAAAGGGTTAGGTAGCTAGAGCTAAATAGCTAGAGATAGGTAGGTAGAGCTAGATAGCTAGGACTACGTAACTAGAGCTGCTAGAGCAAGGTAGCTAGAGCAAGGAAGCTAGAGCTATATGACTTTAGCTAGATAGCTAGAGCTAGGTAGATAGAGTTAAATAGCTAGATATAAATGGCTTTAGCAAGATAGAAAGGGTTAGGTAGCTAGAGCTAAATAGCTAGAGGTAGGTAGGTAGAGCTAGATAGCTAGGGCTACATAACTAGAGCTGCTAGAGCAAGGTAGCTAGAGCAAGGAAGCTAGAGCTATATGACTTTAGCTAGATAGCTAGAGCTAGGTAGATAGAGTTAAATAGCTAGATATAAATGGCTTTAGCAAGATAGAAAGGGTTAGGTAGCCAGAGCTAGATATCTAGAGCTACGTAACTAGAGCTACATAGCTAGAGCTACGTAACTAGAGCTGCTAGAGCAAGGTAGCTAGAGCTAGATAGCTAGAGCTACGTAACTAGAGCTGCTAGAGCAAGGTAGCTAGAGCTACGTAACTAGAGCTGCAAGAGCAAGGTAGCTAGAGCTACGTAACTAGAGCTGCTAGAGCAAGGTAGCTAGAGCTATGTAGCTAGAGCAAGGAAGCCAGAGCTAGATATCTAGATCTACGTAACTAGAGCTACGTAACTAGAGCTACATAGCTAGAGCTACGTAACTAGAGCTGCTAGAGCAAGGTAGCTAGAGCTACGTAACTAGAGCTGCTAGAGCAAGGTAGCTAGAGCTATGTAGCTAGAGCAAGGAAGCCAGAGCTAGATATCTAGAGCTACGTAACTAGAGCTACATAGCTAGAGCTACGTAACTAGAGCTGCTAGAGCAAGGTAGCTAGAGCTACGTAACTAGAGCTGCTAGAGCAAGGTATCTAGAGCTATGTAGCTAGAGCAAGGAAGCCAGAGCTAGATAGCTAGAGCTACGTAACTAGAGCTACATAGCTAGAGCTACGTAACTAGAGCTGCTAGAGCAAGGTCGCTAGAGCTACGTAACTAGAGCTGCTAGAGCAAGGTAGCTAGAGCTATGTAGCTAGAGCAAGGAAGCCAGAGCTAGATAGCTAGAGCTACGTAACTAGAGCTACATAGCTAGAGCTACGTAACTAGAGCTGCTAGAGCAAGGTAGCTAGAGCTACGTAACTAGAGCTGCTAGAGCAAGGTAGCTAGAGCTACGTAGCTAGAGCTGCTAGAGCAAGGTAGCTAGAGCTATGTAGCTAGAGCAAGGAAGCCAGAGCTAGATATCTAGAGCTACGTAACTAGAGCTACATAGCTAGAGCTACGTAACTAGAGCTGCTAGAGCAAGGTAGCAAGAGCAAGGTAGCTAGAGCTATGTAGCTAGAGCAAGGAAGCTAGAGCTACGTAACTAGAGCTGCTAGAGCTAGGTAGCTGGAGCTATGTAGCTAGAGCAAGGAAGCCAGAGCTAGATATCTAGAGCTACGTAACTAGAGCTACATAGCTAGAGCTACGTAACTAGAGCTGCTAGAGCAAGGTAGCTAGAGCTACGTAACTAGAGCTGCTAGAGCAAGGTAGCTAGAGCTATGTAGCTAGAGCAAGGAAGCCAGAGCTAGATATCTAGAGCTACGTAACTAGAGCTACATAGCTAGAGCTACGTAACTAGAGCTGCTAGAGCAAGGCAGCTAGAGCTAGATAGCTAGAGTTACGTAACTAGAGCTGCTAGAGCAAGGTATCTAGAGCTATGTAGCTAGAGCTGCTAGAGCAAGGTAGCTAGAGCTGTGTAGCTAGAGCAAGGAAGCCAGAGCTAGATAGCTAGAGCTACGTAACTAGAGCTACATAGCTAGAGCTACAAAGCTAGAGCTACGTAACTAGAGCTGCTAGAGCAAGGTAGCTAGAGCTAGATAGCTAGAGCTACATAACTAGAGCTGCTAGAGCAAGGTATCTAGAGCTATGTAGCTAGAGCAAGGAAGCCAGAGCTAGATAGCTAGAGCTACGTAACTAGAGCTACATAGCTAGAGCCACGTAACTAGAGCTACATAGCTAGAGCTACGTAACTAGAGCTGCTAGAGCAAGGTAGCTAGAGCAAGGTAGCTAGAGCAAGGAAGCTAGAGCTAGAGCTTCGTAACTAGAGCTGCTAGAGCAAGGTAGCTAGAGCAAGGTAGCTAGAGCAAGGTAGCTAGAGCAAGGAAGCCAGAGCTAGATAGCTAGAGCTACGTAACTAGAGCTACATAGGTAGAGCTACGTAACTAGAGCTGCTAGAGCAAGGTAGCTAGAGCAAGGAAGCTAGAGCTAGAGCTTCGTAACTAGAGCTGCTAGAGCAAGGTAGCTAGAGCAAGGTAGCTAGAGCAAGGTAGCTAGAGCAAGGTAGCGAGAGCAAGGTAGCTAGAGCAAGGTAGCGAGAGCAAGGTAGCTAAAGCAAGGTAGCTAGAGCAAGGTAGCTAGAGCAAGGTAGCTAGAGCAAGGTAGCTAGAGCAAGGTAGCTAGAGCAAGGTAGCTAGAGCAAGGTAGCTAGAGCAAGGTAGCTAGAGCAAGGTAGCTAGAGCTATGTAGCTAGAGCAAGGTAGCTAGAGCAATGTAGCTAGAGCAAGGAAGCCAGAGCTAGATAGCTAGAGCTACGTTACTAGAGCTACATAGCTAGAGCTACGTAACTAGAGCTGCTAGAGCAAGGTAGCAAGAGCAAGGTAGCTAGAGCTATGCAGCTAGAGCAAGGAATCTAGAGCTACGTAACTAGAGCTGCTAGAGCAAGGTAGCTAGAGCTATGTAGCTAGAGCTAGGAAGCCAGAGCTAGATATCTAGAGCTACGTAACTAGAGCTACATAGCTAGAGCTACGTAACTAGAGCTGCTAGAGCAAGGTAGCTAGAGCTAGATAGCTAGAGCTACGTAACTAGAGCTGCTAGAGCAAGGTAGCTAGAGCTACATAGCTAGAGCTACGTAACTAGAGCTGCTAGAGCAAGGTAGCTAGAGCTAGATAGCTAGAGCTACGTAACTAGAGCTGCTAGAGCAAGGTAGCTAGAGCTATGTAGCTAGAGCTAGGAAGCCAGAGCTAGATATCTAGAGCTACGTAACTAGAGCTACATAGCTAAGGCTACGTAACTAGAGCTGCTAGAGCAAGGTAGCTAGAGCTACGTAACTAGAGCTGCTACAGCAAGGTAGCTAGAGCTATGTAGCTAGAGCTAGGAAGCCAGAGCTAGATATCTAGAGCTACGTAACTAGAGCTACATAGCTAGAGCTACGTAACTAGAGCTGCTAGAGCAAGGTAGCTAGAGCTACGTAACTAGAGCTGCTAGAGCAAGGTAGCTAGAGCTACGTAGCTAGAGCTAGGAAGCCAGAGCTAGATATCTAGAGCTACGTAACTAGAGCTACATAGCTAGAGCTACGTAACTAGAGCTGCTAGAGCAAGGTAGCTAGAGCTACGTAACTAGAGCTGCTACAGCAAGGTAGCTAGAGCTATGTAGCTAGAGCTAGGAAGCCAGAGCTAGATATCTAGAGCTACGTAACTAGAGCTACATAGCTAGAGCTACGTAACTAGAGCTGCTAGAGCAAGGTAGCTAGAGCTACGTAACTAGAGCTGCTAGAGCAAGGTAGCAAGAGCAAGGTAGCTAGAGCTATGTAGCTAGAGCAAGGAAGCCAGAGCTAGATATCTAGAGCTACGTAACTAGAGCTACATAGCTAGAGCTACGTAACTAGAGCTGCTAGAGCAAGGTAGCAAGAGCAAGGTAGCTAGAGCTATGTAGCTAGAGCAAGGTAGCTAGAGCTATGTAGCTAGAGCTAGACAAGATAGACAGATACAGATTGCTCAAAAAAGCATGCAGAAAAGTCATATTGCATTACATTAATAACCACCAGAACTAACTTCGTATTAAAATTCTTCATTCATATTTCACTAAGTTTCTATAAAGATTGGTTATGATTCTGTCTAATAATAGCCTTTTAACGTTCCCACTGCGGACGCAGGCCTCCACTCTGTCACATGTCTTCAAATTTTTGGCTCTAAGGTAACCGGCATGTCCATGCCTGTTTCGTTATGAAGTTTTCATTCAACGTTATTAGAGCAGTAGTGATGAAAAAAGTTATTTGCCTGACTGGGTTCGTACTTCGTACCCACGACCTACGACACGTAAGTCGTAACCTTTACCCAATGGCTAGCAATGTATTGTCTATTTACAAGTCTCTATTTTACAATTTGGTTGTCTTGAAAACTTTTTAAGAAAACTGTAAACTTGATCACAATCGCCATACGCAGATACACGCACCCACATTTAACCAACAAGCAGTATTTTACAAATAAACACAAATCCCTGTACTCGTAAACTTCGTACATATCCCATGCGTTTGCGCAGTTAGGACACGGATTTACGCTTATCACTACATGCGCCCATGTGACGTCACGGGCTCAAGGGTCATCATGCGGGACCTACGCCTACTCTCCATCGATTAGGCTCTGACAACTAGGAAACATGGAACGGTAGACGGTGTTGTGTGTTGTGTTGTGTATACCTATGAATTTAAATAATGATTACGAGGTACCGTTTAGGTGTCATAAAGGAGAGTTAAATAAATATCTATTGATATGGAGACAAGTGGAAATGTTGTTTTTCTATTTCTTTAGATTGTCAGAAAGTTAAATCCGTTCGCCGGGACTCATCGAGATACATTTTTGCAAAAATCAAAAACTTTATTCCGAAATGACAATCACTCCCATCCCTACCAGGATCATTTACGTGGCATGGGGGCTAACGATTCTGAGCCTAAATTGTATCACCTTAAAGCAATTTAAGCGCAGTCACAATGATAATGTCATGTCTGGACCCTGAAACTATTCGGAGCAGGAATTTAACCGCTTAAATTCACCACTCAGCTACTTCACCAATCGTCAACAAAAACTTTCGTCTACTGGATGAAGGCCTCCCCAATAAACGCTACAAGTATTGACCCGCAGAAGTAGTAACAATATGGATTTCCCTAACTGCTGCAATAATCTTTACGCGATTTTATTCACTTTAATTTACCTACTAACCGACTATCTGACTTCTCGTACTGATAACGGATACATTGTACAGAGAGGATAAAGGTCACCTCACACTGAGACGAAGTGACGATACTTGAAGAAGCATGCGCAGCGCGGCGGCGAATTCGAGACGTAGCATGTTCATAAACGCCGCATCTACCGGCAAACAGTTGCAGCGTGATGTCACGGAGTGTATTCGAATTCCCTCACTGAAATGAACCATTTACTTTCCTGCACACATGCACCTTCTACGACTTCTCATAGATCGCTACCTTGGTGGCTGGATGTAGACGGAGAAGGAGAGAGGAGGTCAAAGGAAAGTTGAATGGATTGTGTGAGGAGTGATATGAAAGAAAAGGGAGTCAGCAATAGCATGACAGTAGACAGAACGGAATAAAAGGAATAAACGTTTTACGTGGGCCTAAGAGTGCAGGAAGATTATGATGATTGTATCGCTATCATAAAAAGTGCAGCGTCACGTCGCATCTCAGTGTAAGCTGAGCCTAAGAGGCTAAAGATCGTAACTACGCAACTACCGATCGTTGGCGCTACTGGGTTACGGCCCTGTCGCTGGTAACTTTCATAATGGGAGGTTTTCCGCACTGGTGCTTGCTACATTCTAGAATTCCAATCTTCTACAATAGCTAGATATTTAACCAATATACAAATTGAATCAAGAAACCTTAGGCGTGGTACCGAATACCTATTATAGATTGAATTTTCCCTGAAGAAGTAAGCACAGTGGTAAAAGTACCGCTTGTACTCTTATTAATAAGTAACGTTTTTAAGCCCTATGAAGTGACTCGCATCACTAACAGGTCTTTGGGTTCGTAAACCAAAATACCCTATGTGACGTCCCAAATACCTTTTTCAATAAAACAAATCTTTGTTGTACAGCAAACATGTACATACTGCATACGCGAAAGTTTTTGGATCTAATCATACGCGATCGTTGTTGCATTCCCAAATCTCATACCATAATATCAAACATCTCTCTCCATTACAAAATCTTACTTCCCCGTTTTTCCAAACCCCGGAAACAGAACCGAAATCACACCAGCTCACCTCGATATCTTACCAACATACAACAATTTAGCCCCTTCAGAATGAGTAACCGTCGACTTTCAACATTACTAGAAGCCTGCGTCTGCGCAGAACATGCGCTGACCCCGGCAGGTTATTTATCGTTGCGTTTAATAGGCACGGTGATCACCGCTATCAGTAACAGATAGGTGCAGAAGGTCGGGTATGGACAACGAGCGAAAATAAACGCACACATAGACGCGCTTAAAGTACAGCGAGTGCAAAAGCTAGGCTTTGTCATTACTTTATAACCACTTTTGTGTATCACTTTGTGTTTTTGTGTGTTTGGCGTATCCGGTGTACGTTGTCATTTACTCATAAAAACTGACAGCTCATTACTATTTTTGTAAAGCCTGTGACAGCAAAATGAGCGTTATCATCATCAGTTCAGCCGAAAAAAATCTACTACTGGACATACCCATTTCCCAAGTGTCGCCGTCGCGTCGCCGTCCTTGGCAGGTTATTGGCCAACCTTGTGGGAGGCCTTCCATTGTTGCGTCTTCCAGTAGGGGTCGCTACTCCTGAACTTCATCCTCGCAAAATGAGTGCTCATCTCTAATTGAAGGGGCACAAATATGTTCAGCAATTTCGTCTCTAATCTCTATCCCGTCGGTAATCCCGTGTTCTATATTGACTGTCATTTGTTTGAGATCGCCGTAAGTGCGCGTCAAAGTGTGCGTACTCCTGTTTTCGGTCGTTGTATGAAACCGACCTTCTGTTCTTTGCATTGTCGCTATCATTGCGAATGCTTTTACGATATAAAGATTAACTGTTACGGTTAAGTTTGTGGTTCAAACTATAAATACGGTGTTGTATTTGTTTGAGATAAGTAGGCCTTTGAGGAGACCGAGGGTTTGTTCAAGTTACTTGGTGTCTTTTTTGTGCAGTTATCGTTTCTGTAACCGGCGCGTTAACTGTTGGAGAGTCATATATGGTTAAGCGCTGGTTTAGTGATGAGGTGAGATTTTAAATCATGGTAAGTGGTTACAATATCCGATTAACAGCCACATTGACAAAAATATTCTATAAAAAAAAAGTTAATTAAAAAATTCAAAAAACCCGACTGCTTAAAAGGGTTTTTTTATTTTTTTTTATTAACTTTTTTAATTTACAACTTCTTAGTTATTTTTTTTTAGAATCACGTACATTTAAACATATAAGTGTTATATATTTTTGAAATCACCTATTAAAATCCTTTATTTTGATACCCCACACGATAGGCTTGGAAGAATAAATAAAATAAATATTTAAGTGGGGCTCCCATACAACAACCGTGATTTTTTTGCCGTTTTTTTCGATAATGGTACGGAACCCTTCGTGCGAGAGTCCGACTCGCACTTAGCCAGTTATTTTTTTCTTCCTACTCCTCTGTTATTCTTTTCTGATTAACTTCGTTGCGGTGGATCCGACAATTAAATTCAGCTTTTCTGGTGGTCGCCACTGTTGATTCTGGCTTTCAAGAGTTGCAGTGGTTTGGAGAAGAAGGAATGAAAAAGAAGAAAAAGGTTTTTTTCTTGCAGCGCGGTAAAAAAAAATACTTTGTCAGCTAATAACAGTCCACTGTTTGACAATCATCAACATCATCAGCCTTTTTAATGTCCCCACTGCTGGGGAACAGGCCTCCACTCTGTGAGAGGGAATGGGCCGTAATCCACCTCGCGGGCCCAGTGCTGGTTGGTGGTCACATGTATTAGATTTATTTTTTCTAGGACATGCCGGTTTCCTCACGATGTTTTACTTCACCGTTTTGAGAGCAGCGGTGGTGAAATAATTTTACAAAGTAAAGCGCCCGCCTGGGTTTGAACCCACGACCAACAAATTATAAGTCGCTGCCGATACCACTAAGCCACCTCTGCTTTCTGTTTGACAGTAGGGGTCTCTAATGCCACACAATTCGGCTACTCTCATCCAGCTGCCACCAGCCACCCTGCAAATATCGTCGCTCCATAGCCTGAAAACATAATTCATTTGCCGATTTCCAGTCTCAATATCTGTACTCAAACTTAATATATATAGTGAAATATGGCACTTTGCCTGATATAGAACTGGCAAGGATGTACCTAGTCCTCAAAAACTAAATTTAAAAACTGAAACAAAACATTAAACCCAACCAATTTAATCTCGCCCTAGATAACCATCTCATTGTTTACCAAAGCAGGACCAGCTAGCCTATCAGGCACTTAGAACAACATCAAAATCGTCTCAGCAGTATCTGACGTCGCATCTGCATTGCGCGAGCGCACTCCCTCCATATAAAACGACCCTTAAGGTTCGAGTGAGATTAGATTCGCTTAGCGGGAGCCATATTTAGATAACAGTGGCTTCGAGCCTTATTCAAATAGAAACAAGCTGGTTAATAGGGTACTGTAGTGTAAATTGTAGGATTTTGTTTTTTTTGGTGATACAAAATGGTTGCGTTAGAAGATGCTGCAGACATTTTGCATTCGTCAAATTCACTGCTGGAGATAGGCCTTGACTGCTTAACTTTGTCTTTTATGAAGGCAATGTTAAAGACTGATTGGCAAGGCAAGCCCGCTGGATTTGCAGCGTCCTTATTGTTTTTATTGCGTAACTGATGGATGACCAGGGGGGTGACCATACGCTCTTAGAGCAGTATCAATTTGATATCGAGTAGGTGACAGATGTATACAAGTCAGATACATCTGTCCCTTATTCGATCTCAAATTGATACCGCTCGTAGAGCTTATGGTCACCCCCCAGATGATGATAAACTGATGATACCAGGCCCAGACCAGCCAGCGGCCAGGAACTGATGACCCAGGTTTATTTGTCCTCTGGACTAGTTCGGAATGGTATCTAACTTATTAATTATAATCTCATTTCTTTGTAGCAGAGCAATAGGCACGCCAGTAAAACGCTAGCGAAATATGTGGGTTCTATTAATTCTCTGCTTATTCATACAAGCTTGCTTATTATTTCAAGTGTGATAATAGGTAAGTTTTGCAAATAGTACGACAACACACCCATAATTCCTTTCATGTTGCAGGTGTGCCTTGCGTCAGCCCCGGTGGGTGCCCGCATTTTCAAGGCGGGAGGGCTCAGTAGCCGTAGCTTGGTCACCCACGGTGAAGCGAAGAGGAACCCGAGGGGCCGCTCGTCAGGGCTTTTGCCGCTTAAGCCGACGACGTAGCGGCCAACAAGTAGGTTGCGGTGCCGCTTGGTAACAGAGGCGATATTGCAACTGAGGCAGGCCGCCATGTCGTATGTAGCGTCCCAGGTCCCATACGATATCGCGGATGAGGGTTGGAGGCCGCGGCGGGAAAGGAGTGCTGGTATTGCGGTGCGCCACTCTTCCTACCTTCTGCGGCTTGGACGGGGTCGCCACCATCTGATGACGGACGCGGTGGGCCGCAGAATTGGTAGGTGGCGGTGCTACTGACCTGACCCGTCACAAGATAGTGTTAACACACGTTCGAATTTGGTACGGCTGGACCACGGATTTGTGGGCGGGGTTAGTCCGGCCCCGACCATTTCCGAGCGTGTGTAGAGTGGTCTGCGGACATTATTATTATTAAATTTATTCCGTCTCGGTCCAAACAAGCGTGTGTAAGCGAAAAAGCATTTGTGGGCGGAGTCGGTCCGGCCGTACCAAATCCGAACGTGTGTTAGCACTAGACCAATGGTGCTATACACGGGGTCGTCTGGCGTCCATGTGCTGGTTTGGTCCCTGGGGTGGTCACGGCGTGCAATGTGTTTTGGTGCGCCGGTGATGGGGGTACACTACACCCCAAAGGAGGGTCCGGTGACGGATAGCCGCGGCGGGTTCGCGGTGAGTGCTAACACGCCCGTCTTCCGGGTTGGAGTCCCACATAACTGCACTATCTGCCCGTGGTAGCGCAGTATGCATTAGCATTTCTCCACGCTAAAAAAAAAGGTGTGCCATGTGCTCATAGGCAGTGGGAACCATTTTCTATCAAGACATACTTCAACACGTCTTCTTGTTCGCCAACATATCTTTTCATAAACAAACAAACGTATGTATGATGCAATCTTATTCATTCATAAACAGAATACATATTAAATCCTAGCATTTATAGCTAAACTAAACATTTATAACGAAATTGCTAGGTTATGTTATGTAAAGGGTGTCTCAGTAAGAAAGCACTTTTTCATTTTAAAATAAAAACAAGTATTTTATGACAGAGTTTATTTATTTATTTATTTTAGTACATGGAAGACTTACAGCTAATAAAAACAGACAAAAAGTAAACCATAGTCAACAGAAAGCCAGTTACAAGTCCTCACGTATAGACTTATAATAATAATTTTAGTGTGAGCACAAAAACAAAAATCTCACCGCTTTAATTATAGTAAGAAGCAATATTAGCAAATATTTGGTTTGCAATTATATGACTGTTGAGAAAGAAAATAACAAATTAATAAAAACAGAAACAAACAATATAACCTACCGCTACTTGAAAAATTTGAGGCTTAAGCACCTTCTGGCTGAATTTACACTGATTGTGAATGGATCCAAATTATATTCCTTGCAAATATCATTGAAGTATCTGCTTGCGCGCACAATATAACTGTTCTGCCTATAATTCGAAGAAGTATGAGGTACACGTATGGGTGGATTAAACCGAAATATTTTACATGGCACATTGAAATAGAATTTTGACAATAACTCGGGGTTATCAATGTTGTTATTGAGGATTTTCAACAAGAATAAACAGTCAGCAATCTTACGTCGATCTACCAAAGGAAACTACTACACAGGTGATACTTCTTACAGAGTCCAAGATAATTAGTTGACTGATATGGAATCTTTTGATGAAAGCAGAGATATTTTATGAAACGTCTTTGGATGTTTTCAATGCGGTCAATGTATTTATGATAACGTGGATTCCATATCTGAGACGCATACTCTAGCTGACTTCTTACAAAAGTGTAATACAATATTTTAAGTGTTTTAACATCTGTAAAACACTTAGAGAGACGCATTACAAACCCAAGAAGTTTAGAAGCTTTTTTGACAATTGCATCAATGTGTGTGTCAAAAATTAACTTACTGTCTTGATGGACGCCCAAGTCACGAATAGTATTACACCTTGGCAAGATCTGGCCCGCCAAAGTATAAGTAGTGGCTAGGACTGCACGTTTTCTAGTGTAAGTGATCACCGAACACTTGGATGGGTTCAGATCAAGTTTATTAGCCCGACAGTACTCCTCGAGCCGACACAAATCAGCCTGAAGTGCTAGTCTATCTTCGAGCGTTGAAATAGTGGCAAAGATTTTCATGTCATCGGCAAAGCAAAGTAGTTTGGATGAATGGAGGCACTGATAGATGTCGTTCACGCATACTACAAACAAAAAAGGACCGAGCAACAAACCCTGAGGCACTCTGCTGGGCACGTTTACCCAACTAGACATATAATTATTGAGTACTACTGCTTGTGATCTGTTATCAACGTAAGAAGAGAACCACCTCAAGAGGTCCCCGCGGATGCCCATGTAGCTTAGCTTCTTTATCAGGGTTTCGTGATCGATCCGATCAAATGCCTTGCTATAATCTGTGTATACCACATCGACCTGCTTACCGTTATCCATGGCATCCGTAATGAAATCATTAAACAAAATCAAGTTAGAAGTGGTAGACCGTCCTTTTAAAAATCCGTGTTGAAAGAAGCTCAACGAGCTAGCAAGGGCGGGATAAAACTGGTTATAGACAATCCTCTCAAATATTTTAGCTATAATGCACAGCTTGGATATAGGCCTATAATTATTAATCTCAGTTTTAGCCCCCTTTTTATGTACGGGCGTAATAAAAGCAGATTTCCAAACTTTGGGGACCACACCCTGAGTCAAAGACTTGGAAAACAAAATTGAGATAGGTAGGGCAATGGAAGGCGCGCATTTAATTAGTTGAGTTGTGATATTTTTATTGTATTGTGAAGAAGACATGTGCCGATTAAGTTTGGAATAAAATTTCCGGCAAATGACCCCCACGGCTCCGATGACAGGCCATTACTCTTTTCATGAAATTTTCCATGACTTTTGCACAGAGATGTGGCTGTATCTCATCGATGACGCGTTGGATTACCGATCTGACCTCAGGAATTGTTTCGGGTTTATTCGCATAAACCCGAGATTTCACAAAACCCCAAAGAAAAAAATTCGCACGGTGTTAAATCGCACGATCTTGGTGGCCAGTTGACATCAGAATTTCGTGAGATAATGTGTTCTGGCAATCGTTGCTGCAATAAGTCGATTATTTCATGCGCGGTGTGGCAGGTTGCGCCGTCCTGCTGAAACCACATGGTGTCCAGATTCACGCCGTCCAGTTGAGGCCACAAGAAGTCCGTTATAATATTCCTGTAACGAATGTTCACAGTCACAGTCACTGCGATTTCGTAATGAGTTTTCACAATTGTAACGCGTTGTTCTTTCGAAAAGCGCTCCATTTTTAATAATCGGAATAAACAGTGAAAGTTTTCACAGTTTAAAAAGTGCACTCTTACTGAGACACCCTTTAGTTTTCATTAAATGTGTCGCATTGTCTCGCCTTTGTCCAATTAACGCACAACGCCTGTCTGGGCGATCCTTTAAGTCGTGGTAATTTAGCGATAAACTAAGCCTATGTTATGAATAGACGCTTAAGTCGTGAGTTCGAGCTCGGCCCTTTGAACCGGAGCCGTTAATACGCGTCCTCCATCTTGTATAGACTTCCGTGTAACATTTAAGTTAGTATTTATGATTAATCGGGAAAGGGCACTACATAACTCCTAGTTCCTTGAGAATTTTATAGTTTTTAGGGTTCCGTAGCCAAATTCCAAAAAACGGAACCCTTATGGATTCGTCATGTCTGTCTGTCTGTCCGTCCGTATGTCATAGCCACTTTTTCCGAAACTATAAGAACTATGCTATGATGTACATTACCATGTGAACTTAATTCCACCGAAAATTGGTTTGAACGAGATCTAGTCAGTAGTTTTTTTAATACGTCATACATCATAAATCGTAAAAGGCAATTAAAAAAAAAAACTATTTATTTTTATTTTACATAGGCCTACATGGGCACTTATAAAACGTCGACAAAAGGTGCACGGTTCGGGTTAGCAAGTACGGAACCCTTCGTGCGCGAGTCCGACTCGCACTTGGCCGGTTTTTTAAAACCTAAGTAGGTGATACAGAAAATTATTTTGTTTCAGAGACAGTTCCAGATTTCATCATGTTTTACATTCTTTAGACAAGAGACATTCTTTCATTTAAACCGTTGTGATAGCGATTGGTAAAATAAAATGTCAAAAATTTATGTGGTTGCCAAACGCTATCAAAATGTCACGCGATCATTTTGGCATTTCTACCATCACCATCGCTGATAGTCTAGAGCCTCTGGCGTCAAGTGTTCAACTTTTATGCAACTTATTAGCGAATAAACCCAATTAATAATCAACTATAAGTGAAATCTAATGCAGTCAAAAAGTCTATTGGCAAACACAAATCCAAGATTTAATTAAACTAAATCATCTCAATTTCATAATTCATCATCATCATCAGCCTTTTAATATTCCCACTGCTGGGACACAGGCCTCCTCACTGTGAGAGGGAATGGGCCGTAATCCACCAGGCGGGCCCAGTGTAGTTTAGTGAATGTCACTTGTCTTCGAATTTCATAATTATGTCAATTCAAATACTTTTAGATGATGGCAGAGACATAATTCCTAAATTTCCAAAGTTAAATAAACAACAAAACCTAAATAAAAACTCTCGCTAGGAACGTTTTTACTGCGTCACGCTTCAACGAATGAATGGACCAACATCCTGTGTTTACTAATTACTGCAACATTTTGTTAATGGCTTGTGTAAACCATACCATAAAGGATTCTACACATTTTACCGGAACGACCATCATGAGGAACAATCGATACATATTTTTGGATTGACTGGTTTTTGACTTATATCCCATCTGTGTGTGTTAGCACGGTATAACAATGTCTCTGGTTAGCACTATTACGCAAGTAAATTGTCTTTGGCCTCTCACCCACAGATAGCTGTGTATTGCTCTCATCAAGCAATAGACATTTTTTTTTTGTTTTTTTTTTATAATTTTTCGTTTTATATACGAGGCTTCTGGCTAATTTGTACCTTTAGTGAATGCCACTCTTTGTTTTGTATTGTGCGTTTAGTTTGTGCAGAATAAACAATTTTTCTTTCTTTCTTTTCTTTCTTTCTGTACTTACATAATTCGAGTATGTTGTTGGTGTGGTGTCGGTGTAGGAGGAAAACCAAAGAAAAGATAGATGGACTGTGTGAGGAGTTAAATCATGCAGTGCGGTCGAAGGAAACATATTCGTGAACTGGCTGACCACCTGATCCTCCGACTGCACAGCATGATTTTTTCTTGTTTACAGCTTTTTAGTTCGCTTCTTAATCAGTCGGGTTTTTGATTTTTTAATTAACTTTTTTTTTATTTACAACTTTTTAACCGACTTCAAAAAAAGGAGGAGGTTCTCAATTCATCGGAATCTTTTTTTTTATGTATGTTCCCCGATTACTCAAAGACGCCTGGACCGATTTCAAAAATTCTTCTTTTGTCTTGAAGGGTATACTTTCTAGTTCATCCCATATTCATCAGGTCAGGATCTGATGATTTAATCCTAGAGAAATATAGCAATTTTGGTATTTTCATCAACAATGCAATCATTTGCATTCAGAAAGTATCATTTGGTGAAGTGGAACTGATGAAGAAGACCAGAGATGGCCACTGGAACTCCTATGTTAAGTATGTCACGGGTATTCGATATCTCTTATAGTTAACTGATTATGATGAAGCTAATACTTATAAATAAATGGTACTGATGAAAATGACACCATCGAACTGATCTGATGATGAAGCCGAAAAGTAGGCACTGGAACTCTGATATAAAACAATGTATCCTAGTCGTGTTTGGGCTTATTGGATTCGTCATGATATGTACTTTGGCTATAAATGATTATCATGTTAATTGGAGATACCTACCAAAACTAAAAAGAGAAAAATAAAAACTTTTTAACAAAAAATCAAACCGACTTCCAAAACCAAAAACTACAAAGTAAAAAATAACTTTCTTTTTCGAAGTCGGTGTCGAAAAACGGATAAGCATATATACTTGGAAAAAGAAAGTTATTTTTTGCTTTGTAGTTTTTTGTTTTGGAAGTCCCCTTCATTTTGATACCCCACTCGATGGGTTTGGATGAAAAAAAGAATTGAGACCCGCACAATATGGCGCCTAAAATCCGTCATGTTATCTTTTTAGAACATTACCTATCTAAGAACACTTGGGCGGTCAAGACTTATATTATATAAATCGGTCTAGCGGTTTAAAAAAAATTACGTAATAAAGAATATTACATACATACATACAAGAGACGCGCGTAAAACATAATCCTTGCCCGGGGACGAGGGACAGTACGGTATGGAAGAAGAAAACGTGTTGCGCCGACACCAATTAACATGGGTTAAGGGCAGTAAGATGATGATGATGTCAGTGCAGGAGCTTATAAATCCAAAAAAGTTGTATTTTTTCAGGAGACACTAAAAACTTGCCTACAAGAAATTCAAACACACATGCAGAATTTCTGTTAAATACTCTTATAGCGAATATACAATTGACAAATTTATTTTGTATTTAAATCGAATCTTACTAAACAAGAATTTTTCTACTAATACTGTAAAATAAACTTTTTGCATTAACTGCTGAGTTGCTTTAGTGTTTAAGTTTTAAAGTCAGTTTTGTACAAGTGAATTGTTTCGACGATATTGCCTAGAGATTTCGCTTGGAGTTGGTTTCTAGAAAATATTATAAGCAACTTAAGGGTACGTTATATACTATGATATACAAGATCTTAAAGATTTAGCAATAGGCGATAGATTCTCAAACAATATTGATAAAAAGCGCAGAAACACCTAGAAATACAAAACATGTAACCTATTTCCCGCTGTTGAGCAAGTACCCCTTTTTGTGCCTAATAGCTCTCTTTATACTTGTTATTTCTGACCACACCTGCCCGGCAAACGAAGATATCTTCCTAACAAAACATTCCTTCAACCAACATATTTTCGATAGTAGGTATGGCCCTTATTGAAGAAATCCACAACATTCCTTTCCGTACAAATGCAAAACCCGCGTAATCCATCGGTTGCACCATCACACTTCGGCGTCGGTCCGATAGGGAGTTGGCCAACATATCGGCGGCAGATCTCCGGCTGGTGCGGTCTAATGATATCGTTGTGACATTCTGAACTCTGCGGTTTAAATGTTAGCACATTCTTGTTATGTACACTGAGGAACGTAACTTTTGTGGGATTGTTTCTAGGTTCAGCTATTTAGGACTCAAAATTGAGTGTTGACTTCAATGAGGCAATGGTGTTTAATAGTAGTTTATGCAATGGTCATTTAATAGGGGTTATTAAAACACGAGCGTGGGTTTATCACATGAGGTGAAGCCGAATGTGATAATATTAACACGCGAGTGTTTTAATACCTAATTATATACCGTTGCATACACTACTTTACCTTCCAGTCAAGGAGCTCATAAACGCCAATAAATTAAAAAGTAAAAGTGTGCTATAAAAATTGAAATAGTTATTTATGCTACAAGTGCGGGAAGTAGGTGATTTCCGATGAGTGGCATTTTTATTCACGAGCGAGTGAAGCGAGTGAGTGGATAAATCGACACGAGTCGGAAATCATCTTACGCACGTGTATCATACAACATTTTACTATGCACTGTGCGAGAAAATAAAAAATATATCTGAACCAAGCAAGAAATTAATAAAATGGCGCTTATTCAAGGGCGCTCAGCATATCCACAGATTAACTAATAGTTCATAGTTTTACTGCGTATGTGCAAATAGCTGTCACGTCGTAACGCAAAAAGACACGAGCAAAATATTCATTCTGCCAAACATATTTAATGAATATTTAATATTAATTTATTGATCAAAATCTAAATCTAGCGTAATTAAAAACGCCTTAAATGAGGTATTAGTTTTGTTTTACTTTTTAGATGAATGATAATCTGTACTTAACTAATTTTAAAATGTTTCTCAAATAATAAAAACTCTATGCGGCGGGCTGACGTTAGAGTTAAAAATTAAAAAAGTACAGGAAAGTAAAAAGCACTAGTAAAAAAAAGTGACACTTTCCGCACAGTTTAGCTGCTTGGAAAACGCTCTTTTCGAGGACATGCATTGTAAAGTTATTTTATGATACAGTTGTTTGAAAATCGAAGGAAAATGTTGCACTTTAATTTAAAGTACATGTTTATACAATATTTTTTTAATTCACATATGGAACATTACGTTGTGAGTGTAGATAAACATATTTATAAGTTTAATATGTGTTTATTTCTTTATAGATAAAATATATACATATATATCTATATATATAATCAACCTTTAACGTTAACCCTGCTGGAACATAGGCCTGCTCTTTATGAGAGGGATGGGACGGAATACTTCATGCAAGCTCAGTGCAGTTTGACAGATGTCACTTGTCATTGAATTTTTGATTGTTCACGTGGTTTTGAGTAATAAGGTAATGCTGTTTCCTCATGATGTTTTCCTTCACAGTTGTTGGATAAATAAATTACACAAAGTAATTCTACTAACCCTTGTTTGGCTGTCCAGTTTCAGCTTGCAAGGACTCCCAAAGCACGCTTATTCTTCGGTACGTTGCGGATAGTGCTGCTCAAAAGCTTGAATACCAGTCCATGTTTATCTTACTGATTATTGTAAGTATTGAATTGGAAACTTCATATGTGAAATACTGATTTACTATTAGCTGTATCATCACATTTCTGCTCTAAATTGAAATGTATTTAGGGTCGGCGCAGCTTTTTATCTTCTGCCATCATCATCATCTCAACAGTCACCTCCTTACTCACCATATTTCATACATCTGAAGGAATTTTATTCCTTTCAGTTTGTTTCGATTGTTCGGATATCAGAAGGGAAACTGCACAGCTATAAGTGACTCGTATATTTACTCTATTAACAAGGTTATACATAAACTGGATAAAGCGTGACTTGGAGTATTTGATATCACCAGGATTGGGTGACAATATAATTCTCAGAACACTCTGAACAGAAAAAACAAGGGCACCTCAACTGCCAACAAAAACATTCAAAACACTTACTTATAAAATATTTACAAACATCCAGTAACTATGTACAATCAAGCAGTACGTATTTAAATAAGGTGGCGCGCAAATCGCCACACATCCTTCATTTCTTTGATCTTCCTCTACGCTTTAACCATACTTTATTGAAAGATTCATAATCACAACTTTCCACAAGACACTCGAATGCACGCATAGTATCAAAGACCAATTTCATAAACGCAGTGTACAAGAAAACTAATGTCCGAGAGGTCATCGATTTAATTACAGAAAATCCTGTTATCTCCTTAGGGATGGTGGTTTTAATGAGGTAAAAGGCCCACACTCATAGGTCTTTGTTGCCCCAAAAGTCCAGGCACCTTTTGATGTTTTTCCCCCAACAACAAAAAAAACCGGCCAAGTGCGAGTCGGACTTGCACACGAAGGGTTCCGTACTTTGTAAATTGCGGTTTACGATTTATGACGTATTAAAAAAAACTACATACTAGATCTCGTTCAAACCAATTTCGGTGAAAGTTTACATGGTAATGTACATCATATATTTTTTTTAGTTTTATCATTCTCTTATTTTAGAAGTTATTACACATTTTACCACTTTGCAAGTGTCTCTCGCGCAAACAGAAAAAAGATATTAGAAAAAATTATATTAGAAACCTCAATATCATTTTTGAAGACCTATCCATAGATAACCCACACGTATGGGTTTGATGAAAGAAAAAAAATGAGTTTGAGTTCTAAGTATGGGGAACCCCCAATTTTTTTTATTTTTTTCTATTTTTGTGTGAAAATCTTAATGCGGTTCACAGAATACATCTACTTACCAAGTTTCAACAGCATAGTTATTATAATAGTTTCGGAAAAAAGTGGCTGTGACATACGGACGGACAGACAGACAGAAAGACATGACGAATCCATAAGGGTTCCGTTTTTTACCATTTGGCTAAGGAACCCTATAAAAGATAAGCCTCATCTTTCAATAAACAATCCATACCTAACCAGTCTACTCCGAGATTTACAGAGAGCGAAACATGATCATCGCATTGTACCATTGACAGGAAAATCCGATTACCATCGTAACTGACTTTCTCTAGTTCAGTTAACTTTAACTGCAAGACTGTACGTTACCTAACCGCGAGGAGCTAACCAACAGGTAATTAAACTTTATCTGAACGCGTTCATTAATAACATTAAACCATTCTAATATATTAACTGGGAACTGTTGTTGCTTTATCAAATGGAATTCTGATATTACTTTTGTGAGTTACAGCACTATAAAATAAGGAATAATTTGCTTTGATCGCTTTTTCGTTGTGTGTTTTGCGAGGGTATTTATCTATTCGATAAATATGACTATAATTAATATAATAATTATAAATTGTTGCAAGTTTAGCCCAGCAATTGGACACAATTTAGGCAATAGAAAAAGTTTAAGATGCAGTACAGGGTATTTCTTTTTAAGGTTACACTAGTCGAAAATTCTTCCATACAAACGTAGTCTAGGGATTATTCCACTGTTTGACGATGTACGGTCAAAGTAAAAAGTGATATCAATTTGTCTCATCATTATACCACGGGGTCTCATTGCTAATAAAGAAAATTTGGTTCTAATAAATCTCACTAGATGGCGCGACATGTACACACAATTCAATAGAATATAATAATTGTGTGTAAAATTAACATTTTCTGGAATTGAACATAAAAATTGTATGTTCTTGTTTAATCAACTCTCCTAAGTACAAAATTATGGAATATTGGGCTCTTAATTCACATTTCAAAGATTATTTTAACGGATCATTTAAAATTGATGTAGTTTTTTTTTAAATTTCTGAGTCATTCCACCCGATTTTTTTAATTTACATTGTAACACATTTTGGTGCAAAAAGACTGTAAATACGTGCAAAAAATACTATAAAACGAACCTTCACTATATTTAATGAAAAAAATATTCACGAACCTAGTAAACCCTTTTACTTGCAAGTCGCTGCTAACACCATCTATTGCCGTGAATGGGGATCGAACACGATTGATGTACTTACAAAAATAACAAGATTAATCAGATGAAAAACGCTAGTTACGTCGGCACGGTTTCTTTGTATGGGATGAGGCATCTGTTTGTTAGTATTATATATTATCTGTGATTATACAAAATAGTTCGTGCCGTCAACTAGTGGCCCTGCAGCCCAGGCAGAGCTGGCGGGATAAGCTGAAATCTTTGTAACTAAGGTTACTCCTTGAACTCCAGCACTATCTGGACCATTAAAAAGTATGTTACTTTAAATCTCTTTCTGAGATTTTTCACAGTTGTAGACGACAAAGATTAGCAACAAAGGCCTAACTGTTAAGGTGTGGACAGCCAGTCGTGATTTCGAAACCCACCCATTGCACTATTCATTGACGTCTTACCAATCCTACCAAGAAAACCTTTTAGCATGGATTGACAGGAATCGTTAATTAGCCAACATAACAATATATCTTTAAAATAAATCGCAAGCAAGATAGTCAAGTTATGTCTATCCTAACTAATATTATAAGTGCGAATGTTAGTTTGTTTGCGTTGTGTTTTGTTTTTTTTTTTCATACCTTAACGGCTTAACCCATTTGGATGAAACCAGTCATATGGATATAATAGAACCTGGATTAGGACATAGGATACCATTCATCTCAGTATAACGTTTCCTTGAAATAATAACACACTTTTCATATGGGCGAATCATTGGCCGCAGCTATGGTTAGTTAATTAAAAACCCATTTTATTTTACAATTGATTTATTATTTATTTATTTAATAATTCATGCACAAAAACGTACAGAGGCGGACTTAATGCCTTAGGTATTTTTTACCAGTCGACCTTTGGGTGATGCAGAGACAAATAGCATAGCTGTGATATTTCACAGTTTCTATGGGAAACTGGGAAATAGATGAACAAACCTCTTTTATGCAAGTATTATATATATGCGGAATAGTGAGGAAAGTCTTATAAACACAATTGAAAAGAAAGGATCTGTCGACCAGACGTTGAGTCTGGTGGGAACTGTCCGATGATTGTTGTCGGGCAGTTGTATATGTTCAAATAGCGCGGAGAACTTTGATTGCACGATGTAGGATTTATCTGACGTCTGGTCTTTTTGTAGTTCATATGTGGCGGTACTGTATGGTGTGTATTGTATGGTGACCGACATAAAGAATAGCAACGTCTCATATCTTCCAGAGGGTGTCGTAAGAGGCGAGTAAGGGACCCTAGAGACCCGGCAACCCTTCTACCCTCGGCTACGGTAGCGGTCGAGGTTACGGTGAGAGTGCGAAGAATCTCCAGAAAGGATCCGGCTACCTCAAAAAATACCGACGACTGGAACCGACAACATACAACACGCGTACACTCCGGACCGACGAGAATATTACCGAACTCGAAGAGGAATTGAGAAGGTTACGGATTGGATGGAGTATTGTGGGATTATCTAAAGTCCGAAGATAGGGGGAGTCTGAAATCCGGTGACATGCTCTATTTCCGGGAGGGTGACCGGCAGTCCCAGGGTGGTGGCGGGTTTATCGTCCACAAGTCCCCTATGAATAACGTGGTGAAGTTCGAGAGTGTTTCGACCTGGGTGGCGTACCTTATACTCAAGATATTCACTGAAGGTCATACAGTTACGGTTACGGCTAGTTTTATGGAGAAGGAGGGCTCACGCTCACGCTTTCTGAAGAAGGATTTCATCATATACAGTATGATGAAATCCTTCTTCAGAAAGCGTCAGCACAGGAATTGGATAAGGCACAGCCGCGATGGTGCAATTAAAAATGAGATCGACTTCATCATGTCAACCAAGAAGCAAAATGTTCAATGATGTCTCTGATCAATTCAGTGAAAACCGGGCGCGTTCTCCGCATGGTTTGAGGCACATTGAACATTAATATCAAGCTTGAAAGTTCTCGACTGATGAAGTCTACGCTCCGTCTAGCACAGATCTAGATTCAAAACCCAGAAGTGAAAGCTTGAACTCCAGAATCGTTACGGAAGCCTAGAAAGCTCAGTGGACGAATACAAAGATGGGTCCGTGGAAACTGTCCATACGATTGGGTCTAAGTTCTTCAAGACGCGTCGTATAGATAAGAATAAAAAACTCTCTGATCCTACTCTCAAGTACATGAAGGAGCGGCGTGAGATGATCCTGCAGTCTTCGGATGAGGCGTGCAAATACCGGCAGCTCAATACACGGATCTCTAAATCCTTCAAAAGCGACCTTCGCCGATTTAATACCGAGCGTATTAAAGACGCAATTGAGCGGAATAAAAGGCTCCAAGGTATTTGCAAGAGATCTGGCTATTAGGCAGAGCTCACGAAATTAAACAGGATTATTATTATTATTTAATACTTCATCCACACACAAGTACATAGGCGGACTTAATGCCTTAAGTATTTTCTACCAGTCGAACGGAAGTTAAAGTTAGTCGGTGATGGAGAGATAAACAGTGGTAGGTGCATATAAATGTTTAAGCTGACATGGTCACAATCATTAGAATTAATATTTGTTTCGGGATATTGACCTTATTTAAATATACATATAAACTATAAATACAATATAATTATACAATATTAACCGAAACTTGGCTGAATGGTGGTGTGCTCAGCAGTGAGCTCTTTGATAATGAGTATGTAGTCTACAGAAGAGATAGGGAAACAACTGGCTTTCATCCCAATAAAGACGGAGGAGGAGTTTTGATAGCCGTTTCAACTAAAATCAATTCCAAACGTATTGATAAATGGCAAAGTAAATGCGAAGATCTCTGGGTCACTATCGATATTTCAACTACGCGAAAACTTTCTCTCTGTGCAGTCTACCTCCCTCCACCTGTATATCTATCAACATTTAAACATTTCATCGAACACTGTAATAACGTGTTTGAAACAACTAACATCCCAACTTGTATAGTAGGGGATTTTAATATGGGCATAATAAACTGGACCCCAGGTGCAATTAACAGTTCACTGCCCAGCACATGTTTAAGATTATTAGAGTTCATGGATCTAAAATCTATATTCAAAATAATAAACTAAATACATAAATATACTTAAACATTAGTAGTAATAGATAAATCTTCTTCCCGATTCTAAGATCGTACCTAAACAGTAGATGTTTTGAGGTGAAATTTAACAACGAAGTTACTCCTTTATACGAAATTCTCTCAGGAGTACCACAAGGAAGTATATTGGGACCCATCCTGTACTTGCTTTTCACCACAGACCTTCCAACGCACGCTGATACTATGACTGCCACCTATGCGGATGATACAGCCCTTCTGTCGGTACACGTGGATCCCGCTATAGCATCGGCCAACATACAAACCCACATTTATGAAGTGGAAAAGTGGCTAGATAAATGGCGTATTAGGGTTAATCAAGGAAAATCTGTCCATGTGACCTTCACCCTGAGAAGGCAAACTTGTCCCCCAATAAGGCTTTATAATGAAAATATTCCTCAAGCTGAAGATGTCAGATATTTGGGTATGCATCTAGATAAAAGACTCACCTGGAGAAAGCATATCTGGACCAAGCGTAAACAGCTGGATACGAAAGTCAGATCAATGTACTGGCTAATAGGACGAAAATCAAGCCTGTCACATGAAAGCAAGATAGCTATCTACAAGACCATCCTTAAACCAATCTGGACTTACGGAATCCAGCTGTGGGGTACTGCTAGCAATAGCAACATAGAAATTCTTGAGAGATTTCAAAGCAAGACATTGAGAGCCATGCTGGATATACCCTACTATGTGAGCAACAAATACATACACGAGGACTTAAAGATCACTACCGTCAAACAAGAGATCGCTAGATATAGTGAAAGCTATCAGACGAGAATATCAACTCACGTCAACAAACTGGCATCCAAACTGGAAGGCAAAGGAAGTATTGTGTATTCCCGATTGAAACGGCATAGTGTCTCTACACTTACCGTGAGATTTGGTGACACCAGATGAAAGGGACTCTTATGAATTCCTTCTGCTAACAAGACATAGATCAAGATACCTCATCTGAATGGCGTATTGTGTTAACACAGATTGCCACGTAACAGAATTCATTAAAAAAAAAAAAAAAAAAAAAAAAAAATAGATAAATAATTTAAAAACATTAGCGCTGTTACGATACTACTGCCAACTTCTTACGGATATGCTCGCGAACTTTAACTTTGAAGGTTAACCGGCTGGTTGCCATCCTGATTTCCTGGGGGAGCGCATTCCACGGAGAACTAGACTGAACGAAGAAGGAACGGTGAATGAAGTCAGTACGGTGAGTGAGACATTGAACATTGAAGAAGGGGGTTATGTGTTGACCGTAGATTTTTACTGTGGTTGACGCAAATGTTTTGTAAATAAGGGACCAGATAACTAGGGCAATTGGAAGAGTCGAGAAATGAGAACAAGGTAGTTAGTGCCCTTTGCTCTCTGCGCTGGCGTATGGGCAACCACTTTAGAAGTGATCAATGCGCAGATACATGATCATAATATTTACGCAGGATTGTATCTGCCAATCCGGTGCTTTTGAGGGAGATCGAGAGATTCTATGGGCAGTTGTACACGTCTACCAGTAATCCCGTTGTAAATCTAGCAAACGAACCTTAGAGTTAGAATGACACTGTACCATAGACATCCCGGACCTCAACCTGTACAAGATTCGGATTGCTCTGAAACAGCTTCAAAACAACAAGGCACTGGATGATGATGGAATTACAGCCTCATGAAGGCGTGTGAAAAACCGATCCTTAAGAAGCTATTTGATCCCGTCATACTCGAGGGGAAAACTCCACAAGCATGGTGCAGGGGTGTGGTGGTACTCTTCTTCAAGAATGGCGGCAATGCCCGGCTGAAGAATTATAGGCCCATATGACTTCTGAGCCATGTATACAAGTTGTTATCAAGAGTCACCACGAATCGTCTCGCATGCAGGTTCGACAATTTCCAGCCTCCCGAACAAGCCAAATTTTGAAAAGGATTTAGTACCGTAGACCACCTACATACACTGTGGCAGAATATACAGAAGACCGGTGAGTATAACCTGCCTCTCTGTTTAGCGTTTGTAGACTACGAGAAAGCCTTCGATTCAACCGAGATTTGGGTACTGCAGCGTTTCCAACGGTGCCAAATCGACTACCGGTACATCGAGGTGTTGAAAGTGTTTGTACAAAAACGCCATCATGTCAGTCCGACTTCAGGATTAGACCTTAGAACCTATCCTTCTGCAGCGAGGTGTGACACAGTAGATAGACGTCATATCTCCGAAACTGTTCACCGCTGCACTAGAGGATCTCTTCAAGGTTCTGGACTGGAGAGAGCTAGGCATCAACGCCAATCGAGTACATCACTCACCTTTGGTTTGCCGACAATATAGTGGTCATGGCTGAGACCATGGAGGACCTCAGAACAATGCTCGATGACCTCAGTAGAGCTTCCGAAAGAGTGGGTCTTAAAATGAACATGGACAAAACCAAGGTCATGGTGAATGCCCATGTAACACCCACTATCAAGGTCGCGACCTGGTGAAGGTTGGTTCCGTGCGACCGCATCCGGATGCGAGCGCACGGAACCAGTCAATGTGGTGACACTTGGGGGAGACCTATGTCCAGCAGTGGACGTATTTCGGCTGATGATGATGTTGTGGCAGTAAAGATATTACATAAGCACAGTGAAGAATATATGTATGGTAACTTATTTTTAATTATTTAACTCCGAGTTTATATTCTTATATTTTGGTGTACCTACAATAAACTATAATACATATATACGTTACGTTTTGTGTGGGCTCTGGTGTAATTATCCGAAGAACTGTCGAATTCGAGCTAATGGGAAACAAACAGGAAAATATTATGTTACACATGTTTAGATTTGTCATTGATACTAAAATATCTTAGTTGCAAGGATGTCTAATTTTTGTTATGATTTGGCTTTGATATTTGGGTGTTCATGGCATGTTCTACTAATCAGTCATCAATCTTCTGTAAATGTCTTAGTTGAAATAAATGCATTGAGTTTGAATTTGAGTGTAATTAAGTCACAGCAAAAGCATGCAGAGCATATGCAGGGTTGTCACAGAGTTCAACGGACAGATTTCCAAATAAGCAACCAGTTTAATCCACTATTTACCGTGGTTTTAAAATCTTACTAATATTAAAAATGCGAAAGTTTGGATGGATGGATCGATGTTTGTTTGTTACTCAATCACGCCAGAACAGCTGAACGGATCTAGATGAAATTTGGCACAGAGATAGATTATAGTCAGGAATAGCACATAGAATACTTTTTATCCTGGGACTATCTTGGGAATGTCTTAGTATAATTTTCGAAAGTCACGCGTGCGAAGTCGCTGACAGAAGCCTATATAGGATAACATTAATTTATTCATGTATTGTAAATCGGGTTTTAATTACAGCTCCAAGCTTATAAGAATTCTCAACGAGATATCTTTACAGCTCTATCATAGGACCACACAACTCGAGAAAATCTTGTTATGCTAAACTAAACTGTTGCATCAATAAACCATTTTATCTTGTTTAGGAATTAGACTAAGACAGAATGCACTCAATATCCGCTTCTTATCATACCGCTATTGCAATAGTCGGTTAAAATTACCTATAGTACATTATCGAGGAAATACCAGGCAAACATAGATTTTAATAGTATAGAAACAGTCGTCCGAACGTTTGCTTGTAGCGACATCTATGATGCTACATATGAACTAAATTACAATAATCCCGTATCGCGTAAGCAAACGCGACGTAGTTTGAAAATAACAATCGTCAGGTAGTTGCGGACCAGACACATACCCGTCTGGTCGGAAGATCCTCCCTTTTCAATGAAGGTTGCAGTACTTTACCTGTTCTGCATACCTCCAAATACTTATCAAGAAATATGGGATTTATGTCTCGCTCACACGACCGATCCCGAAGATAGCCAACCGCGTGGCGAGTTAGCTTCGATCTAATATGATCTATGTATGACCTGATAGTGGCGTCAGTCACAAGTAGCCCACTTTGGCTAATTTAAGAGGAAACGAGGGCAGAGAGCGCCGACTGAATTTCCTTAGTAAAAAGTCATAATTCGAGGTTTGGCTCTCGCCTGTTTCCTCTTCCAATATTGGACCAATATAAAAGATATTCCATAAACTGAAAATTGAAGATATATACTATGTCCCTATGTTTTCCTTTTTGATGATACATTATCGTAAGAAGCATTAGAACTCTCAAAAAATGCTCAAAATTGCGCTGTCAACAGAGGCTTAGTGTAATAATTTGACAAATATAAATGAAAAAAGAAAAACATAGGGACATAGTATATATCTTACTTTACCATTTTATGGAATAGCTTTTAAATAGGTCCAATATTGAAGGAGAAAAGAGACGAGAGCCAAACCTCAAATTATGATTAAGGAAATTCAGTCGGCGCTCTCTGCCCATATTTCCTCGCACCCAGGTCATCATGCAATGCGAGACCGTTCTATGTTCTATGCTAGGGGGTTTTGGTTTCCGCACTTAGTCCCTCAAATGGACCTTTGTACTTGGTCGTGAGACCGTTCTTAACGGGCTGAAATCCTCGGAACAGGGTGGTCGCTCCGCGATGCCTGTGAAATCTCCAGGAAGCTTATATGCTTTTAGGTGGCGCAAGGCTGGCTATGATAGCCAGAACCCACGCACAACGGACTGAATGGGAGTCTAAGTGCGAAAAATGGAGTTCCAATAGGTACTACTACTAAGGTGACGTCTGGAAATCGCGTTGTCCGCCCTGTCCTAACTATATAAGCCAATACCTATTGCAATAGTCGGCTAAAGTGCCGATAGAACAGTTTCGAGCAAATACTTATCAGGCACGACTAAGTTTATTGCCTATCGCAAGTAATTACTTGACTTGAAAGCGCACACCGCTTTCCATAACCGCGTTATACTAAATCCAAATGTCCCCTTTAATTATGTAAAACAATAACTTAATTATTACATTTCTAACTACGATTTGTGACTATTGGAGTATTGGCTAACAATCGCTTTGGTACGGCCTTATACCAAATACAGAAATAATCCCGCTACAATCTAATTCCAATCGTCAAACCGTACACTTCCTGGTATAATAAGGGAACAGTCAATTCTATTTAATGCGAAGAATCGCCGCTTTGTGCTAGCTATCGTAACTCAAGAATTAAAACGAATGGAGGAAATGATGCAATTTATTCCGAATCCTATTAAGAAATAACCATATAAATAACGTTAGTCTTTGGCATCGTTGGGAGTCTAAATTAACGCGACAAAGTCCACGGGACCAACTGGAAATACTCCAAGCCCGTGACATACATTGCTGCGAGAAAACAAAGCTCAGATTAAACTTGAGAGAAAAACAGTGGATTCTAAGTAAAATGCTTTTAACCTAATTGTATTTCAGTGCGAGTTAAAACGAATACAATATTCTGTTACCTGAGAGTACGTAGCGCAGGAACGGAGCGGGTAATACAATTTCTACGATATCACTATTCAAGCGACCCTTTTCTATGCATATCTTTGCTTATTATGTAAATGTACAAAGAAATTTTTAAGAGAACAATCTCTGTTGCAAAATAAAAGTTTCGGAGTGGTGCATTATTTTGTCCGTAAGTGTTTGAGTCGGGTACCCCGCCCTGTATCGTGTGTTGACATTTTGATGGCTATCCGCACATTGCAAAATAATAACATCACTATCTTGCTCACGCGTTAAGAATTCTCTTAAGCCAGAGAGGGGTGGAAGATAACTTTTCTCATTGCCGCAATGCAACCTGCGCAGGAGTCGATGCGCATTTGCGATACGTACGACACCGGTGCAATTGTAATGCAAAACCAGTCGTTAGCTAAATGTGGTTAAAATATTCGTGATTGACATCTGTCTGCTCACCGCCCGCCGGTAAGGCTGTAATGGTAGGCTCTTGCTACGTAAGGACGAATTAAATTTAATCTTTACATCTTTTTTAGAGTAGGTAATGATGCTACATTACATTGTCCACATGTGTATTATTATTTTCTTCATAAAGTGTCGCTGGAGTTAACGGATGTGTGTTTAAAAGATTTAAGTGGGAAGAAAATAATTGTTTTGTAGTGAGAAGTGGCTATTATCATCTTCCTGCCCTTGTCCCATGTTACTTGGGGTCGGCGCAATAAGTTTTTTTCTTCTATACCGTCCTTTCAACCGTCACGCTTGAAGAAAAATAAGTTGTTATCGTAGGCGTGTATTTATTTATTTATATATACTTTATTGTACACCAAGATAAAAATAGTTCAAAAAGACATCTTATAACAAAAACAAACATACAACAGGCGGCCTTATCGCGATCCGCGATCTCTTCCAGGCAACCAAGAAGTAGTGTGTAGTACGTTATTACCTCAATGTCGTAGGCTAGATTTTTTTACTAGGGTTGTATTTGCAAATACAAAATCTGGTAAAAGGAATAAATTATGCCAAATCATAATAAAATAGGCAAGACTTGGCGCATACAAAACCTTATCTTATACCTAAGCTAAGCTGCTGTTGCCAAAGCAAAATACTAAGTTCTAAATGTTACAACAGAAATGCATGAGGTGCTGGGGTTCGATTCCTGGGTTGGGCAGTGTGTTATTGTTTTTTCCATCTTGAATTTATCAGTAGCAGTAGTCTGAATGTGTGCCTGGTTGATGGAAATAGGCTCGCGTTTGACCACTATCTCACCTGATGGTAAGTGATAATGTGGTTGATTAAGCACGCTTGCCTAGAAGAAACCACTTGAACTTTGACTTAAAGACTCCCAGGTTGTAGTTATCAGGCAATACAGTCTTAAACATAACTGGCGGAATGTGGCTGAACTATCGCACCTCTGCCCAACCTGTCGGGAAATACTGGTGTGATATTATGTTTTGTAAATGGTACAACTGCACTGCATTAGATTATAAATGTACCTATTTGCTAAACAGGTGAAGAAATCTGTAAGGAAGCTCAAACCCGATCAATCAACATGCCTCACAACTTTTACGCAAGAACATTACTTTAAACTGCTATAAATATCAGAATTAAACATGTAACAACCAAAAATTATAGTGTACGAGTGCAAATAACAAATATATGTTCAACATTATCATACAGGTCGGGAAACGCAGTCACAAATCTAAGTTACTCCGTGACCGTTGCCATAGAGAAATCATAGATGCGACACGGAGACATAGGCATTTTAATTATGCCTACAGCTTCGGGTGTATCCAGAAATTGATCCAAAAGTTGTAACCGTAGACAATATTGACAGTTTTTTTTGGTGACCATAGAGCCGAAAACTGTAAAGTTATGGAGTGGTGACCACGTAAGGAAGAAGGCGTAGCGTGTGTATTGTAAGTCTCTTTTTAGGTTGTAACAAGTCGGTGACGAGTTGACTTTTACACAGTTTGTACTTCTTTATGTAGTTAAACAGGGAAAAAAAAGGTAAGTGAGATATTACATTTACGGTCTAGAAATTTCATGCAAAACATGAGAAATAAAGCTAAATAATAACGGATTGGTAGCCCAGAAATAGTAAACGGAGCAGAGGAAAGCTACTAAAAAGTAGCTCGATATAGACAACAATGGAAACAGCTAGAGGAGGCCTTTGCCTTAGGCATGCTGAATTAAGAGATAAACTTCGTAATTCTTTATTGTACACCAAAAACAACTCTTACAGCAAACCCTAGGGTTGTCAAATTCTCTGTCACTCTCTAGAGAGTGACAGAGAATTTTGACAAAAGAGGATCCAGTGTACAATTTTAAAATAACATAATTATAATCATAAAATAAATCATAAATAGGTATATACATACGTACATAAATACACATATATATATTTATATCTACTAACATTGCGTTAAAAGGAAATGCTCTATAATTTTCCTCTTGAAGACTTTGAGAGAAGGACTATCGCGAAGGGAGTGTGGGAGAGAGTTCCAGAGATGCACTGCAGTTACAGAGAAGGAGATATCATAACGGCTGGAAGTGTGACGTGGAGTACGAAGGAGAAGCGAAGTGGCCGTGCGACAAGGTTTGCCCCTCGGGACGAGGTACTCAAACCGTTCTCGAAGGTATTGGGTAGAAGTAGATTTGTGCAGGATAGTATAGAAATGGGATTAGATACTTTATCAACACACGAAAAGCAAGGGCTTATAAATAAATAAAATTTTCAAGAGTTTGTCGCTTCTACTCGGTTTCTTTAGTCTATGGCCGTAACACCTTTTAGTTAATTCATTAGTTTACGTACAGTTCGACAAAACTTTGGCAATAATTTTGAATAAGTAGGCGGAACGAGACAAAGGTTGATAGGCTGTTTGCGAATTAACTTTGGGGGCATAGAGTGGGCGATTATGTAGTGTGGAGTGTTATCTTCAATTTCATCTGAGTCTGATATATTTTTACTCTGTGTTGCATGGAACACAGCAAAAACTAAGCACATATTTAGTTTTTTGACGTGACAACGTCTAATAAATCGATGAAAGCCGGCTGTACGCACGAAAAAGGATGACTCAATGTAATGTTACGCTCATCGTTATAATCGTAACGTTACAATGACGTTAATTGTATCGTTAAGTATGCAATCATTTCATCAATGTTTTGTTATGATGTTCACGTTAAACTATCTTCCGTAAACCGACTTTACAGACAACCAATTTTTTTTTTTTAGACAACAACAATACTTATTATCCTACTTGTCTGTATTTTTGTTAATCAATCACGTCCCAACGGCTGAACGAATTTGGAAGAAACCTATTTATTGGAAAACCACATCCCAGGTTAGGGCCATATGATACTTTTTATCATGGTTGTCCACTAGTAAGTTTTCTTTGTATAATTGCCGAAATGAACGCAGCTGAACCCGCTGGTAAAATCTAAGTAATTTTCTGTTGATTTCTACCCAAACTAGCAGCATTATCATTTTTCATTGTTGATATACGAACGAATTTATAGGACTTAGACTTGGCCACATTATATCTGGATGTTCTCGTCTAGCTAACGAAGATTATTTGTATAGGCACAAGCATGTAGCCAGGATTATCCATCAGCAACTTGCTCTGAAGTACTCTATTGTGGGATTAGAGATGCCGTACTATAGGTATGTGCCCGACCCAATTCTCGAGAATGGCAATATCACATTGTTCTGGGATCGGTCCATTATCACTGACCGGACTATAGTAGCCAACAAGCCTGATATTCTGGGGGTGAATCGAATCGAGAGGCGTGCAATGATTGACATAACCGTTCCGCTTGACGAGAACCTCCTAAAAGCTGAGAAAGATAAGCAAATATGGCTCACGAGGTTGTCAACATGTGGGATGTGGACTCAGCGATTATTTTACTGATAGTCGTGTCAGCCAATGGCTTAATAGCCACGAGCCTCGATCAACACCTTAGGAGGCTCTAGTTCCCCCCCGGTGGGTACCGGCAATGTCGAGTTGGAGGGGCTGTGAGCGTCAAAATGAAGGGACAAAATCTCCAATGTCTGTCATACATATATAAAAAAATAATACCATTAATCTACTATTTCCTACTTTTGCTATAATTTTAGCTACCTCATCATATACATAATATTTTAACTAAAAGCTTGGTCCCTCTATCATGATATCAAGTTCAAGAGATTAATGGTATTATTTTTTTATATATGTATGACAGACATTGGAGATTTGGCCCCTTCATTTTGACGCTCACGGGGGGGCTCAGTAGCCGTGGCTCGGTCATCCATGGGCCACGGTGAAGCGTAGAGGAACCCGAGGAGGGGCCGCTCGTCAGGGCTTTTACCGATTAAGCCGACGACGTAGCAGCCAACAAGTAGGTTGCAGTGCCGCTTAGGCAACATCGCAACTGAGGCGCGGCGGGAGAGTAGTGCCGGTATTGTGGTGCGCCGCTCTCCCTACCTCCGGTGACGGACAGCAGCGGCGGGTTCGCGGTGAGTGCTAACGCGTGCCCGTGTTCCCACCACAAGTGGCACTGGAGGACACCGTGGAGTTTTAATGGGTTGGAGTCCCACATAACTGCACTATCTCACCGTGAGTGCATGAACATTCCTGAGGCAAAAAAAAATAGTAGGTAGGGCTTGATTTAGAAAGCAGTACTTCTGGACACGGCTCGTAAAGTTAGGAGGTTCCTTTCTTTGGAGCCCTGACCGCGGGTAGCTTGAACCCTGTTCCCGGAACCGGTGGGACTCTATTTACTATAAATTCGTTCCAAATTTGATATTTTCATTAAAGTGGCTGGCAGGGGATAAAAAATAAGAAATCCTAGTTCGCTTATTTTAGAGCTTGCAATTTAAAACAAGAAACAATCTCAGAAATTGCATTAGAACTCAATAATTATCGTTACTAAATTACCTTATAAGGCGTTTATTTAGCCCAAAATTACATTTAAGCCAATAGACTAAGAATTGTTTATGTCAGTGATTGGAATATAGGTCTAGTACCTACTAATAATAATGAGCCCTGCACATTCCTGGAGGTATAAGAAAACTAGATACAAAGGATACCTTGTCCGAAACTACTAAAATCAATGGTGTCCTTATTTCAATTTATCACTTGCTATACTGTCCAAATTAGTTCAAACATAATCATGGTTACTCTACTGGTAACATTTTTTAGCTTTTACTGCATTCTGTCTGAAAATTATGTAAAGCTTTAAATATCAGCTTCAGACATTTTTAATATAAAACTATATAACTACACCTCTGGCATTAGGGTAGACCCTAGAATTTAGACAAAGTGAAATTCTAGCAGCGATAACAATTTTCAAAATGTCCATAGTGCATGGGGTTGACTGTACTACCGAAATCACGAGGTCAATTTCGAATATTCGGACTTTGAATGTCACATTGTCACTTTGATTTGAGACCTTCTCTTTTGTTCAATTTATATGACTCAACACGTTCCAATTAGATACCTAAAACTCGACTTAATAATACCTACAAAACGAGAACAAAATAGTCACATAATTGTGAGAAGATTAACAATCAATTACCAGAACGTATCTATAGGCCAGGGCTTATAAATGGTCGGCCGTGAGGCCACAGCCTTAGATTTTAGGTCGATTACGCACTGTGACTGTAATAGCCACTTACAACCATAGACATGGAGTATGAACTGAGTATTTTCATTTAGACAACCTATATTTTCCTACTGCTGGGCAAAGATCTCCTCCATAGCCTGCCACTATTCCCGGTGTATTGTCTTCTCTGAGCGATCCGTAGTACACGCCTCCAAATCGTCACACCAACGTGTCCTATACCTTCCTCGGTGACTACGCCCGCGTCTTCCAGCTCCCACTAATGACTTTGGTCCATGTGTCCAATAGACTAGCTACACCTTCTTCTAGCAATACCTTCACAAAATGGTCTAGATACTCTGTAGAAAGTGATTCACTATTCACTTCCCCTTATATTATCCCAATTTATTTGACTTTCAATCTTCTCTTTTAGTCGTCATCTCAGTAACCATCCCATTTCTAGATATCATCTTTCACACAGTATATCCATCCTTCCCTTGCCTTCTCTTTTGGGGTTGGCACATTATATCTTCTACTTTCATACAAGCGCTGCGCTGTCACTTTAATGTAGGTCGTAGTGACGTAAATGACACTGTATTGACAATGTACATTATAATTCTAGAAAAGGACACTACTGACGGCGATCACTTTATCTCTCTCACACTTTCCTGTCCTTGGAAGGCTCCGTCCATTCTACATGTCTAAGCTTACAATCAATAGCGGGCTGGCATTTACAATGTTTATTATATGAACATTCTAGGGCAAGCGTGTGCCGCTTCCTTTACGCAAACTATTTAAGAGTTAAGGGGACATTAAGATTTCTAATTAAACGAATTAGAATATGTTGTGAAAACTACTAAAACAGAACAAGACATCACACCCGTTGGATAACAGGCGTTCGCTTAAGCCTTCATATCCATAAAGGCAAAGGAGTAAATAGTGTTTTGTTAGAGTCCCGGAGCAGTGGTGGCCTAGTGGTATCGACCGTGACTTACAAGTTGTAGGTCGTGGGTTCGAGCCCAGGCAGTCGCTTTACTTTGTGTAAATTATTTCATCACCACTGCTCTCAAAACGGTGAAGGAAAACATCGTGAGGAAACCGGCATGTCCTAGAACCAAAAATTCGAAGACATGTGACATCCACCAACCCGCACTGGGCCCGCGTGGTGAATAACGGCCCATTCCCTCTCACAGAGAGGAGGCCTGTGTCCCAGCAGTGGGAACATTAATAGGCTGATGATGATGATGATGTTAGAGTCTCTTGAAGTAGACGGCGAGCCTACTAGAGCATAAGTCTAGACTACGTGCTAATAGTTCCAGTTTGAATAACTGATTATGCTATGCCCGACCCTGGAATCGAACCTCGGACCTCATGATAGTTTGAAGTAGGTCAGCACAAGCATAGAAAGTTCACTGTGATAGCTTTGGCGAGGTAGAGGTCCAGCAGTGGACGTCTTTTGACGATATCCTTGATGATTCCCATTCATAGAGTAATAGTCATCTTATTTAGACAAATCCTTTTGCTATACACATACAACTTCTTTCAAAACAGCAAGCACCACACAGTATTACCACAAACAATTAACACTAAAATAACTAGTCAATATCTCTGAAAGCAGCCATTAAACCGCACCTGCAATGAAGATATAAATTAAATATTTAAACAAGGCAATGTATTAGAACTGGCGCGTTCGTGAAGTGTGCAAGTTATTGCAGATCTAGTTGCAAAAGCCAATCTAAATGTCAAAGATCTCCTTATTGGTTCTAGTGTAGAACATTAGGGACTGACTGAGGTCGATTCACTCACAGGTTAGCTGCAAAATATCTGTATATGTAGGTATGTGGTATATGTAGTCACAAAGTAAGTAAGCAGACAGAGAGTCCACTACGAACAAAGCGACATTTTGCACGCACACATTGACATTACGATTTTACAGGGATTCTTGGGCATTATTGTAAGAGCTCAGTCAGGGCTGTCACGAGTGCTAGCGCGGGCGTTTGTCACGCCATTCAGTGTTTTTGAAGAAGTTCAAAATCTTCGTAATATTATTAATGCAAAAGTTTGGATGGATGTGTGTATATTTATGACTAAATCACGCCAGCACGGGTGAACGGATCTGGATGAAATTTGGCCCAACTTTTTATCCAGAGTCAAAAAAAATATGAACTTTATGAAGCAGGCCTAAAAAAAAGGCCTCACTGATAATTTACAGGGAAACCGTTTTTTTATTTTTTTTTTATTTCTCGATAGGCTCGCGTTTGACCACTATCTCGCCTGATGGTAATCTATGATGTGGTCGACGGTGAAGCACGCTTGCCTAGAAGTAACCTATTCACTCTTGACTTGAAGACCCCAAGGTTGTAGCTATAAGGAAACAAAGCCTCCGGTAGGGAATTCCACTCCTTAGCTGTGCGTACAATGAAAGTATTCGCAAAACGCTTTGTACGTATGGGTGGGATGTCCACCATGTACCGGTGACGCATTGCCGTACGTCTTGTTGTCCGGTGATGGAAAGAGCTAGGCGGAATCAAATCCGTTTCGTACTTGGCTGGGTTATTGTTTTTTCCATTTCTTTTTGGCACCTTATAGCCACAAGACCACCGGAAAAAGCCATTCAAGAACCCTTGCTGCAATACAACTAATGTCAATAGTTAATCCGTTTGGAGTCAACGACCCCAATAGGAAAACCAGTCTAACATCGAAGGAAAGGCTATGAAACTTGTCACCCTTCTAGATCTCAACTCGTCCTCGTTGAACATGGCGCCTTTTTTTTCACATTTATGTTTTTGTTGAGTTTGGTGCCTTTTCACCTCTGTATGTTTTTGGTGGGATCATTATTACACCATTGTTAACATCCAATCTTCGTCATACGTAGAGTCGTGATCTTTAATGGATATTTGATGCTCTGTCTACCCTCTAAGGCATGTAAGCATGATATGATGTATGTTTAGACGAATCGATGTATTTGTGTTTGTAAATTATACACACATCAACACGGTCTAGGGATATTTCATACTCAATTAAATAACTCGAAAAGTACTGGCCGCATTGGAATCTTTTATACACCGATTTGTTTGTAATTTATCTCAGACTAATTCCAAATTCAATCTTTTTTAAATTCTTTTGTTTCGGTGGCATAAAAATGTCTTGATATGTAGGAGAGGGAATTTTCATTTGTGCGAAATTTAGAAAACAATACGAATTACGTTTAGTTACAGTTTTTTTTTCATTTTTAAACGAAAGATAAAGTTAAAATTGAGGTATTGTAGCCATGCAACGCCAACATTTGACGAGGGCGGAGATGTTACGAGCTGTGGGAATGCTGGAAGCTGGGTCTGTTCAGCGTAATGTTGCTGAGGCCATAGGGACCCACCAAAATGTAATTTCAAGATTGTGGACACGCTATCGTGCCACAGGTGAAGTAGCGGAGAGGCACCGGGGGCCAAGTCGCATCACTACCCCCAGACAAGACCGATTTTTGCAAATTACTGCGCGAGCTCAACCAAATGCAACGACGACTCAATTGGTCCAAAGGCTGCGAGTGGAACACCAAGTGCTTGTGAGTGACCAAACTGTAAGAAGGTGTTAGATTTAAGGAGGAACGCCATATAAAGGTATCGATATTTACGAAGATAGCAAGTTTAGCTTGGAATGTCAAGATGGTTGCTGGTTATTTACTGTGTATCAGAGTTCCTTTGTGAAAAATAAGGGAAAGGTTTTATTAATAAAATCACAGAAAGACAAGACTAGGTATTTATTTCAATTAGGTTTGTCAATTAATTCATATTGAGGCTCAGAGAGCTTACTGCCCGTTCGCTAAACTAGTTCTCGTGGAGAAGAAGGGCAAGAAACTCCACGGAAGCAACTATGGTTGTAAAAGTATCCATATATATCTTTTACAACCATATAAATATCGTTTATCACAATAAAGGTCTAATTCTATTATGGCCATTATATGATGAATCTTGTAATATTCCACAATGTTACATAATCAAAACAACAAGGATAAGGCAAAGAACATGACTAGCCCTTAAATCAATTTAACATCATTATAAATAAAGGCCACAACATGAAATAGAGTTTCAACACCACCATTAGCAATAATCAAGTTATAATATCAAATAACTTACGTGAAGCTTGTGTAGTCCATATTTCACAAAATATAACAATTCAGGAAATAATATCACTATCATAATATAACAACTGGTCTGTACTGGCTTGTAGTTCACGATAAAGTGTGTCAATCTTACGAATTACACACTATTTATAGTAACGAGTCGAACTGTCAAATGTCCCCACCATTTTCTACATTTCTATAAACAATATCACAATTAGGTCAATAATCAATTCTTGTGTAATGAAACCTTTTTAAAACGTATCAAGACAATTAAGGAATTGAATATCGCCTATTTAGTCATTCTTAATCAATATTCGAAAGAATATTGATACTAACTGACAGTCTTGTACTAATTGTCTCAAAGGACTTATAATATTAAAATGGCAATATAAAATCCAGGATACATCACAATGATCATTATAAATTACGTAATATTTTATTGGAATATCATCACTATGGTTTATATGTAAGTTTAGACTTATTTCCTGTACACACAACAATATTTACTCAGCTGGGTACTCTAACAGTTGTAGGTATTTGACAACACAATAATAATTTAGGTAGGTACTTAGACATTTGTCGGTAGATGCTTAATAAATATGACAGTTTGTATTTTGTAGCAAAACATTGTGCTTAAAAAGTGAAAGTTCATAATTAAATGACGTCACACGTACTTCCAATACTAACAAAGGCGACTGCATGAAAGCAATCTACGCTCTCGTAGACCACTCCGGGTCCCACCTTTACGGAGAGGCAATCGTGGACGACGATTAGAATGGGTTCGGAACCACGTGGACTGGGGCCGTGAGCAAAGGTCCAATGTGCTGTTCACAGATGAATCCAGGTTCGGCTTCCATCCAGATTTACGAAGGACGCGTGTTTGGCGAGTTCCTGGACGATGGAGCCGTCTTCAGAACCCTCAGGAAGTTCACCCATACCAAGGAGGAACAATTATGGTTTGGGCAGGAATTGGTCTTGGAGGACGGACGGATCTCGTTTGGGTGCGGGGCAATATGACGGCAGAACGATACGTCCAACAGGTGCTGGGGCCCGTAATCTTGCCCCACAGAACACAAATGGGGCAAGATTTCCTGCTCATGCACGACAATGCCCGGGCACACACGGCGAGAACGGTAGCAGCTTGGTTACATACACAGAATGTTAGGGCCTTAGACTGGCCTGCTCAATCGCCAGATATAAATCCCATTGAGCATGCGTGGGATATGCTGCAAAGTAGAGCTCTGAAGGAAGTTCCTGAAAATCTGGATACAGAAGATCAACTTTTTGCGCACCTCAGAAGGACATGGGACAATATTCCGCAGCAAGACACTGACAACCTTGTTCTGAGCATGCCGAATCGTTGCCGATGTGTTATGAACATCATGGGCGCTTTCGCAGACTACTAACTTCAAGTTTATAAACACAAATTAAATGATTTTTCAATTTTTTTCAGTTTTTACTCATAAATTAAAAGTTAATTCATATACGGTTTCCGTCTATGCTTCATTTTTTTTCCATAAAATCCTGAAATTTTAATCGAAGTACCTTAACCATTATTAAAAAATGGTAGAATATTAAATAACGTATCATTTAAATATATACATGTCATATAAATAATTAACACATTGATAGTAATTCGCTTTTTTAAAAATATCCCTAGACCGTGTTGATGTGTTTACTACCCACTCTTTTTAAAATTTGGAATCAATAAAATCATAGTAGCAACCCTAGTGATTCTGTAAAGTTTACGTTTAAGTTAGATGTCAATTTTCGAAATGGCAGGAGTGGCCCATCTGTATACTTTCTATTTTGTGGTATAGCTAAAGATAGTTCTTTATAGTTTTTAGTGGATAGACACGTCATGTTCTAGATTGCTCTTTTTACAAATGAGCTTTTAATAAAAAAAATGGTTGTCTATAAAGTCGGTTAACGGACGATAGTTTAACGTGACAACGTCATAACAAAACATTGATGAAATGATTGCACACTTAAAGATACAATTAACGTCATTGTAACGTTACGATTATAACGTTACAATGAGCGTAACGTTACATTGAGCGTAACGTTACATTGAGTCATCCTTTTTCGTGCGTGCGTTGTCACGTCAAAAAATGCAGCTTTGGTAGCAGTGGCCCATTGGCATTAGGTTAGTTCACTGAAAATTTGTTTTTTGTCCGTCATCAGGTAGATTAATAAAAAATATTGGACACATATTATTTTTTATTTTGACACGTTATAAACATCAAGTGACGACGATATAATGCGTTGAAATATCGTGTGACGTCACGCCGTTTGTACACATTATACTGCCTTAGTGACGTCACAGTAATTTTTATTGATTTAGCAAAGCAAATATACTCAACTGTAGTCATCATCTGCCTTGCCTTTGCCCAACTATATTGGGGTCGGCTTCCAGTCTTACCGGATTCAGCTAAGTACCAGTGTTTTACATGGAGCGACTGCCTATCTGACCTCCACAACCCAGTAACTGGGTAACACGGTACCTCTTGGCAAGACTGGTGTCAGATCTCAAGCTTCTGACTACACGTAACGACTGCCAAAGATCTTCAAATGACAGCCGGGACCAACGGCTTAACGTGCTTTCCGAGGCACGGAGGAAACTCGGTATGTTGAAATGGTCACACATCCACGGACCGACCTCGTCATGCGTTGCTTAACCTTGATGATCGACCCGTGCGGCTGTTATTATTTAGCCACGAGCTCCTCATATACTCAACTGTAGTATTTCTTAATATTATTTGATCATTTCACTGACTTTCTTTCTTAATTTCATAACCACTAATATATCCACTTTAAAAACGGTGAAGGAAAATATCGTCACGCATGTCTATCGATCAAAAATAAAGGCGGCTGCATACGTACCGTGTTTTAATCCCGACGACGACGTGGCTTTTAATACAAAAAAAAGTCGCCGTCCTGTCCGTGCATCCGTGACGTATGCTCTTTCGTATACATTTTGTATGAAACGACATTTTCAAAACATGTGATCCACCAATCCGCACAGGGCCCATTCCCTTTCATAATGGGGAGGATTGTGTCTCAGAAGACTTCCAGTCTTTTCTTGTATTTTAAACGGATCATTTGCCTATCTGATCTCCACAACCCAGAATGCACTAGAATCTAGTGATGGATCACCACTAGAAACTGGTTATTATTTATTACGAGTAAAACATATAGATGTTTTAATAAATGAGGTAAACTTTTACCTCAAGCATTTACGAATTTAACTAAAATCAAAGATATTGTAAAACACACTCAGAAATTGTAACAAAATGAATACACAATCGCAATAAGGATTTATCAATAACACTATTATTCATATAACACTTTCTAAGCACGATTACAAACCAGTTGAAGCAGTTCCCAGACACACCTGCACACATAAAGGTATATTGATCATAAAATATATCTACAAATGGATCCCTATACAACATTATCGTTAACTAGTTAAGGGCCCACGCAGACGGACGATTAAACTTCCGTGATGGCGCAACAAACCATGACTTGACAGTTTACGTGAGTTCGTCGAGTGTGCAATAATCATAATCATTATTATTGGCACTTATCTTGATAAATCTGGTACAATTAGGTTTTTGGTATCAGGCATAGAGAAATCGGCATACTGTAGTAATACTTAAAGTATGAGTCGATTAGAAGAAAAGATATTTCAAAAGAGTTTCAGGCACTATATACTTCCAATATGATATAAGCCCATTTTACAATGGTTAATACTGAATATGGCTTACTGAAATATTTAGTGGGCGACAAATAGTGGGCGAATACAAATGTTTAAAACAGCGACTAGAAAATAAAAGTTGGTCGACGAAGCTTCTTTTTCTGTCTGCAGCGTCTAAAGTAACCTAACATGAAGGATTCAACCTAACCTATCCGTGTCGGGATTCTCTAAGCTGCCGAGCTCGCTTCGCTCGCTCGTGGACTAATTCGTTGATGACATGAATACACCCGAACTCCCGCGCTGTACAGCGATGTCGCCTTGATGGTTGGTTAACTATTTTCAAAAGAATAATATGCTCAAATAGAAAGAAAGAACCCCAAATACAATTAATGTATGTAGCAATTTATTATTAACGCAGCTCACAAAAACCTCCTAAAAGGTATTACTCAAACCGCACAAATAGTTACTTTGTATAATAGTCGCCCATTCGGGCCATTCGGTATATAATTTCCCTTTTACAATTAGATACATCTCAAGCTTCGTACGATGATTTGCGTAAATTGGAAAATAAGCTGATTTTTTTTTTGTTTTCTTCTAACTTAGATTTTTCATAAAAAAGACCTAATATTATTTTGAAATGCAGAAATAATCCTTAAGGGTACACTAGTCGACGGCACGAACTATTTTGTGCGCGGGGTTAAAATGCATTTTATATCAACCGGCAACACGTGCGGAAGAGATAAATGCTGTGATGAGCCAGTAGAAAGCTAGTTCGCGTACGAATACACACTTTTTCAAATTTGTAGCGAAATAGATAATGATTTAGGACGAAACCGTGCGCGCCTAATTTTATAAACAGACCTTTGGGAGTCTGGATATCATGAAAAACGACTTAACGTATCTGTTCAAAATCAAATTATTTGCATTGTTGAACTACTAATCTATCCCTGTATGGAGGCCGTTTTGCAATTTTCCGTCTTCTTATGGTATTTATTTGCGTCCAAAAAAGCGTTAAAATTAGTGTCGAAATATGGAACTTTCGACGCTCATAACTTTCAAATATTTTCTTTTTTTACTTTTTTGCTTCCATACAGGGCTAGATAATGATGAGACAAATTGATATCACGTTTTATTTTGAACGTACATCGTCAAACAGTGGAATAATCCCTAGACTACGTTTGAATGGAAGAATATTCGACTAGTGTAACCTTAATTTGGTTTATTAATCTTTTAGTACTATAAAAATCTTGACTATGTTTATATCTGCTTATATACAGTTTGAAACGTAAATTGCCAAGGGATATTAATAACAAACCTAACTGATCCAAATACCTTTATAGAAATTAATTTCCGCTCAGATACGACAAGCAATGGCTACTACATCATATCGCCGATTTATCTGCCACTTCCGACCGTGCAGCATTAATAGCGCTCGGAGACAAATACTGGACAAGCTGTAGGCATAAATACTGTCATCTATTGTAAATTAATGATAGGTAGTACTTCGCTTAGTCTAGGAGTACTACAGTAAATCCTATCCAACTAATGTTATAAATGAGAAAGTCTGGGTGTATCTTAAGGTTACACTAGTCGACGCGACGGCACGAACTATTTGTGCGCGGGGTTAAAATGCATGCTATATCGACCGACAACACGTGCAGAAGAGATAGATGCTGTGATGAGCAGTAAGAAGATAGTTCGCGTACGAATACACACTTTTGCATTTTTTTTGCGAAATGGATGATGATTTAGGACGAAACCGAGCGCGCGAAATTTTATAAACAGACCTTTGGGAGTCTGGATATCATGAAAAAACGACTAAACGTATCTTTTCAAAATAAAATTATTTGCATTTTTGAACTACTAATCTATCCCAGTATGGTGACTGTTTTGCAATATTCCGTCTTCTTATGGTATTTATTGGCGTGCGAAAAAATGCGTTAAAATTAAGTTATAACTTTCAATTTTATTTTTCTTTTTTGTTTCCATACAGGGCTAGATAATGATGAAAAAAATTGATTTCGTTTTTTTTTGAACGTACATCGTCAAACAGTGGAGTAATCGCCAGACTACTTTTGTATGCCTGCAGACATGTGCCACAAAGATACGACGGACGACACGTTATCATAGAAATTGCTAGTCGTCTGCGGGAGCCTTTCATCACATTCACCTCAACGGCTGAACGAATTTGCATCAATTTGACGCATGGGTAGTTCATGACCTACATTGCACACACGGGACACTTACATGGGAGACTTTTTATACCGTGGGATGATTACAGAAATCTACGTGAATGAAGCCACGTGCAAAAGCAAGTCTTACAATAGGTAACAGGTACCAGGCACACAGCTTACTCTAGGAGTGCTGTTGTAAAGTATTTCATAAAGAGGACAGTTACTATTTGCGTGGGATGATTAAGTATTGATGTTACACTTAATTTAATGTTAGGAATGTAAGTAGTTGTAGTAACTCGGATCGGCTACTGTTTGTAACTGTACTTTCTTTATTGATGGCTCTGGGTTGGAGAGAGCAGACAGCACTAACGATGTCATACATTTTAGAATAAGCCAAAATTCTTCAAGTTTACTATACTACTGGTTTCGCTCTATTCCCATTGATGTCAGCAATACTGCTCTTGTAATAGAAAACACAGTCAGAGCCGACAAACTACAGACTTTATATCCGATACTTTGGTGTCGGAGCAGTAAGAGAAAGTATGCATGTGCGCACATTATAATGATTCTGTAATAAATGTAATTTTCGATCCGACCAAACTATCGACCGATAAAAAGTCAGACAGAAGAGAAAGAACTCATTGTAATAGATCTGGTTCAGGGAATTAGTACCACAATACTCCATACTTTGACCATAAAACAGTGTTACTGCTGTATAGCATGCCAAAAAAATGCCTCAATCCCAACGGTGACAAACGAAGTTTTGGTTGTTTTTTTTTTATATTTTTGTTTTGTCCCCGCCTGCAGCATATCATAATGTTTAATGTATAAATTATATCTAGTACTTGTTTTTCTCATTCCATTTACAATAATAATTATATATTGCGACGGCGGTATTCGTCCAATTGCCGTCGGATGCACCTACAGGCGTATGGCTGCCAAAATTTGCTGTAAACTGTATGGTAAAACTCTGACTACTAAATTCCAGCCCCTACAGCTTGGCTTTGGCTCCAGAGGGGGCTGTGAGGCTGCCGTACATGCCCTTTCCACTTTTTTGAATTCCGGTAAAGGTGAGGTCATCCTCACCTTTACCGGAATTCGCGACGTTAAAAACGCCTTTAATTCCGTCAACAGGGACACTTTGTTGGCTGAAGCAAAAAAAGAGCTACCAGAAATTTTCGGCTTTTTGTGGCAATGCTATAGGCACCCATCAAAATTATTATACAAAGACAATGTTTTGGAATCTTCAGTTGGTTGCCAACAAGGTGACCCTCTCGGGCCAGTCATTTTCAGTCTGGCTATTCATCCGATCGTTCAAAAACTAAATTCGAAATTTAACGTATGGTATTTGGATGATGGAACACTAGGAGGCGACGTAGACACCGTTTTATCAGATTTCCAATTCCTGAAAGAGCAGTTCAAATCCATCGGCCTAGACCTCAACCACTCCAAATGTGAAATTTTTCTTTGTGAAAGTACCGACAGACAACCGATGCTACAGAAATTCTATGCAATAGCCCCAGAGATCAAAATTTTAGATAAAAGTTCACTGCACCTCCTAGGTTCCCCAATTTTGGAAGACAGTTTTTCTTCATTCATTGATAGCAAAATTAACCATTTTAATGATATTTCGGATAGACTCTCCAAAATTACCTTCATTCGGCTTTTACTCTTATTAGAGGTATTGCTGTTTTGGACCAAATTTTATGTATTTTCTCCGCTCTTCCCCTTTATGGAAGCAGCCACCTCTACTGGAAAAAATTTACGAAATTATTCGATGCACTCTGACATCTATCTTAAATGTGGCCTTAGATGACCGAGCCTGGACGCAAGCCACGCTACCCATTCGCTTCGGTGGGCTCGGCATCCGCAAAATTTCTAGTATAAGCCTACCGGCGTTCCTGTCTTCGGTCCACAGCACTGAAACGTTAACCACTAATATTTTATCCCTGTCGGTGGTTAACAGTGAAGTGCCGTGTTCGACCGACACAGTGTGCGCCTGGAAAGTGGCTTGCCCGAATACGGCGTTGCCCGAAAACCCATCTTCCCAAAGACAGTGGGATGAGCCGCTCTGCAGATTGGAACGGAATAAACTCATAAATACGTCCACCAATACTGCTGAGCGTGCTCGCCTACTGGCTGTGGGTGAGTGGGAGTCGGGCCTCTGGCTACAGGCATTACCGTCACCCAACATAGGTACAATGTTGAGTGACACTACCTTCCGGATCGCTACATGTCTGCGCCTTGGTACTGCCAGCGGAGCTCCACATCGTTGTCAATGTGGTGAAGCAGTCGACCGCCTCGGATACCATGGCCTATCCTGCAGTAGGAGCGCTGGTCGGATAGCACGGCACGCCAGCATTAATGACATCATACGTCGAGCTCTTGTCACCGCCGGGGTGCCAGCTGTTTTAGAACCCAATGGGTTGGCACGCGACGATGGGAAGAGACCGGACGGGATGACCATAATGCCTTGGAAGTTGGGTAGGCCTTTGGTGTGGGATGCAACATGTGTCGATACCCTTGCGCCATCCCATCTTCTTAGCACGGCGGGCTGTGCTGGGGCAGCTGCTGCTGGTGCAGAAAACCTCAAACGGCGCAATTATAACAACCTTATTGGCAGTTATATGTTTGAGCCGTTTGGGGTTGAGACATTAGGTCCATGGGGTCCGAGTGCTCATCGAGTGTTTCGAGACATTAGTAAACGGTTAGTCGACTGTTCGCGTGACCAGAGGGCTGGCCTTTTCTTCAGCCAGAGAATCAGCATTGCCATTCGACGTGGCAATGCTGCCAGCGTTCTGGGTACGTTTCCCATTGACATCGATGTGGATGAATTTTTTGATGCGCAATGAGCCCCTTTTCCTCTGCCCTTTGTATGTAAGTTTGTTTTGTTATTAGGAATAAGATTAGAAATATTCAGTTGTATATATTGTTTAAATTATAAATAAATAATCATAAAAAAAAAAAAAAAAATGGTTTTATTTCAGATTTTTTCGTTTTACTTTTGAACGATTTCTCCAAATAAGTTATGTGGTTATTTTGCTATCAAAGTTACGCTTATCTTGAATTTGTGATAAAATAGGAACATAAAAGTGTTACAATTTATATATTTGGAATGGCCTATTTAGTAGCTTTCATTTGATACCCATATTGTTAGGATAACGAAAAAAAAATATTTTTTCCAACCCCATTTTTAGGGGGGCGCTACTTTAAAAAAAATAGCCATATAGCCTGTGTCACTCTCACAATTGAGACGAATCCAACAACACCTCATATGTCATAATCCGTCAACCCGTTTGGGCTGTAGAGCGTGCTATAGAAATTGATGAAACTTGCTATTCCCTAAGTTGAGAGATAACTAATCCAATAAAACAATTATGATCACGATCCGATAAGTAGTTTCGGAGAAATGCGTGAACAAACATACATATATACATATGCTTGAAAAACATAACCCCCCCGAAGTCGGGTAATAAAGACACCGGCAATCACTTGGGGTAAACCGTCTAGTAAGCCTCTGATTTGCCAAAATGCTAGTTCTTTAGCTCCAAACACAAAAATAGATTTCTACTTATCTATCTATCCCAGAAATTAGATTACCAGGTCAATAACGTCCCCTACCCACAGGTCAATTCCAGAACGTTGCATAGTAAATGTACTGGACCTACACATAGACATGGTATAAACAGGTGAATTGAATCGCGCTGACGTCACGCGACTTCACAACATGGCGGCGTTCATCTCCGGTCAATCATCACGCGGTTTATTAGCTGAGATTGACACAGTATTGGTTGTGATGGGTCCACAGATGCGGTATTTCAGTACATATAATATCCGGGTTGTACGAGTTCAGAAATGGTAATGATACTCGGCTATTCTTCTGGTATACATAGCTCCATACCAAAAAGCGTCATTATAAAAAATGTGCTTGCAAATTCAAAATGAAAATCAAAATAGTTTATTTCAAATAACCCTTAGAGGTACTGTTGAATTGTCAAACAAAAAATTAATAAAAGATGACTAGTTGCAAATTCGCAAGCGTCTGTAGGTCTTAATGGAGAATAATTTGCAAGCAACTCCACGGACACTCTTTTCCATCGGTTTTAATTACAAGTTTTTGGTTACATAACTAATTCTTGTTGAAAATATACATATATGTGAGGACGATGTAAAAAGACGTGTACGTAAAAGCGTCTAGAGTAAAAAACAATAAAAAAAGTACAATCACAGGCGAAGACAGCTAAGTTATGACCAATTCCAACTGATGGCGCCCGTTCACGAACATGACGCATGGATCGGCACCACTCAGCTCAACCATCATGAAGGGAACCGAATGATCCACCATCAGAGAGAAATCACACAGAAGTCAACGAACGACACATAGGTACAGTGAATGGTAGATTTATCTACAGTCGGAACATAGTACTCACACATGTGCTGTGCAGTTATATAATACTAAAAGAAACTGAGTTAATACAATACAAATGTATTCATACAGACTTTAGCAGGTGCAACAATACTTCGGAACTTTTCTACCCATCACTAATTGTTCTTGCGCCCTAGTGGCTGCGGAGCAGGACCAGCATTGAGCCAAATTTTTTTATCAGCAATGTAATCCCCCAACTTATAATATGCTTGCCTGCATAGTGTGCGTTTTATACAAGTTTTCAATTTCGTCTCATTTAGTTCTAGAATGTGGGGAGGTATTTCACCCCATAAAAGATGATGCTACTTTAGCCAGCCTGAAACCTGGTTGAATTAATTGGTCCCTATTTCTAGTAACATAATTGTGTCTGTCGCCGTTTTTACTCGAAAGATGTAAATTCTTTCTATTATAATAATATATAATAATTAACTTTATTATTGGTAATGTATTCTGAAGTAGCCTCTAACAATGTCTTTCAGCGCTAGAGGCCTACCACAAGGTGGACTGATGAGCTAGTGCATCTGCTGGCTACGAGAAGCAAAAGTCTGGTCGATATGGCAATAGTAGTGTTTGTCATTTGGCTAAAACGATGTCATATGGTCTCAGGGCAAGTGGACGATGATAGAATGATAATGATGATGAGGAGAGTCTTGCCCAAAACTGATGCACTTTTGCTTAGGGAAATGTATAATTTAGATCAACAAAATTAAGTTTAAAATTTGGTACATAGCAGGTTTTATTGGTAAGTTTTTTACAAGCTTTTTTTTATTTTTTTTATTTGCAATGTATGTATGTATGTAAGTGTGTTCGGGTCAAATCTTGCAACTGATTTTTAAAGCAGTTATCCTCCACCGATTAAGATGAAATTTTGCATACACGTTTAGTTTGAATGACAATGCATGGCAAGCTAAGTGACGTCATCCTAAATACAACATGGCGGACGGCCCTAGATGGCGGACTAGTTGTTTTTATGCATTGCCATGATATGGTTATCAAATGAAAGGGTTTGCTGGGCAGAATACAGCAGTTTCAAACAACTGTTTGTAGGTAGAAGGGCCCTGACTTCTAATCCGACTCACTAAACTATTGTACGGTACCACAGTATTACAATGGTACCTACATTTCCTTCATGATTACATCGTGATTAACTCTGCTGGAGGCGTGAACTGGTATTTCAATCTGATTATAGGCTAGTTCTATTAGGTACTCAATGAGTTGATCAGCCGTGCATAATGTCTACCTTGATATCTCATGTATATGTAACTGTAAAAGCCTAAACTACGGTAAAGCCTAAGATTTACCTAGTCTTACTGGAAATGTCGGAAACAGTCCATGATAAACGCTTATTTCGTGCTTTTACCAGCAATCACAAGGTAAATCTTAGGATTTCCTTCAGAGACTGTTGTAAATGTTGAAAATTTTTTTGTCTGTCAATTTCAAAAGTGATTTAAATAAATTGTAACATGTAATTATAAAGTTAATTTAGAATTCAAAAACCCGACTGCTTAAGATGTGAATTAAAAAGCTGTAAACAAGAAAAAACATGTTTTGCAGTCGGAGGATACCTACGTATTCGCGAGCTGGCTGACCCCCTGATCCGGCTGCACAGTGTGTTTTTTTCTTGTTTAAAGCTTTTTAGTTCGCTTCTTAAGCAGTTGGGTTTTTGATTTTTAATTAAATTTTCACACCACTTGCTCAAAAATGTCCAATTACAGTAGATTATTAACCAAGGGGATAAAACAGTGTCTTCTGTCGCGGGTGACTATCGCGGTGGTAATGCTTTATATACTAACTCAATGGTGTAAACACCGATGTAGTTCAGTATAAATTTCGGTAAGTATTCCAAATGTAAATCACATTCTCCCCCTAGAGGATGAATTAAATTCAGTACAATTTTCTTTCCCTGTTTTTAACAGATTAAAAATGACTATGTTATGTTCGCTTTTTGTGGCATAGAATGTCACTTTTTTGAGCAAGTGGTATGAAATAAATATTGAGGCCCGCATAATATGGCACCCAAAGCGTATCTAACGATGTCTTAATTCATTATATAAATCCGTCTAGTGGTTTGAAAGATATGTGGTTATAAAGAATATTACATAAATACAAGATATGCGCGAAAAACATAACCCTTTCCTTGCAGTCGGGCAATTATTTAGTCGGGTTAGTATTTTACCGTTAATGTAAAATAATTTCGTATCATATAATTTCGGACTTTTACCAGCTAGTCTTGGTAAATATTAGGTTTTACCGTAGTTCGGGCTTTTACAGAACATATCGATGTTCATACGGTGATGGACGTAGGCACGTAGCTAAGTTATGTAACTTATTATTATAATCACAGCACGCCTGTTCGCCCAGAAGTTTTAGACCGAGGTAGATACATATACTTAAATTCATAGTACCCCTATGGCGCTAGTTATGTTTGTGTTACATTAACCAACGTTAAAATCTATACTCGGTTGCTTTGCAAAAAATTAATATAAAGGACATGACCAGTTTCTGCCCTCCGAATCAATCAGAATACATAAATGTACAGTAATTATGAATATGTGAAAATTACTTGTAAAATAAATAAAAATTAACCGCAAAGATTACATTTGTCTAGAACAGGCGACTAAATTCCAATAAAATATGTGTGTTAATCGTTTATGGGAAATTATTAACCGAGGGAAAAATAATGAATGGGCGACTATTATACTAAGTAACTATTTATCCGGTTTGAGTAATACCTTTTAGGAGATTTTTGTGAACTGCGGTAATAATATTGTTACATACTTTAATTGTATTTGGGGTTCAATTTTTTCTATTTTAGCATATTATTCTTTTGAAAATAGCTGAACAACTATCGAGGCGACATCACTGTGCAGTGCGGGAGTTCGGGTTTATTCGTGTCCAAGAGCGAGCGAAGCGAGCTCGGGAACTTAGCGCACCCCGACACGGATAGGTTAGGTTCGAAGGGGATGACGAGAGCTGAAGTGAGCGAGCAAAGCGAGCGAACTTAGCTCCCGTCATCTCCTTCATGTTAGGTTACTTTAGACCCTGCAGACAGAAAAAGGAGCCCTGTCGACAAACTTATATTTTCAAGTCGCTGTTTTAAACATTTGTATTCGCCCACTGTTTGTCGCCCACTTAGTATTTCAGTAAGCCATATTCAGTATTTTTTACACCTTTAATTTGATTTTTTTTTCGCTCGTTTAAATACTCCCCATTGTTTATGTGCGGTTACTATGCAATGCATTTGCGTCTGGATACACGCATAAGACAAACACTGTTTCTGAACTACGCCTGATGTTCAGGTTAAAATATAAAACAACGACAACTGCAAGAACGTATTGCTAAGGGAAATACCTCTAAAATAAAAGTTAAGGTTTTAAGATTATCGCTGACACAATTTTTTGAGCTGCCAAGCGTCATGTCATAATGCTGAAAGCATCGACAATATATTCCAGAGTGAGTATCCGAACGTTCTAGTCATTTTGACGTTTCTACGCGCGCGCACTGCACTGGTGCAATCTAGTCTGTGGTGCAGTCTTGCGTTGATCTTATCACGATGTTTTATTTTTTATAGTGTCTCTCGCTTCTTTTCTGATCATAAAACTTAAACTATTGTAAAGCCATAAGCTTTAATACGACGTACTGTATGTCAATGTACATGAATATGTTTTGTTAGGGCACAGCTCCATACAAATTCTGGCCATGTCTTTTTCATCATGTCTTTTGCACAATCTGGGCATTAACTGGGCTCAGCAAACGCTTGATATTGAGACCACTGGACCATCGAGGCAGCAGTTGTATTCTAGCTTATTATAATTGATACTCAATTGGGAATCTCCCTTCAGTTTTATTAGTTTTGCCACAACATGTTATGCAACGTCACTGGTTAAGAAGATAAATGTATTCATTGTTAATCAATCAATCAATCAATCCATTAGTTAAATAAGGCTACAAGTCCAAATTGATGTGAACTATTACAGTATTGCCCTCATTCCATATTTTACCATATCCTGTTCGCCATTGCGAGCAAATTAATGAATATTAAAGTCAATTATAGAATTTAGCAAAAATAGGAGATTAATTTACATTCAGCTTAATGTGATTAATTTGACAGAAACATAACATACTCCATATTGTCGCTGCTCTAAGTCAGTAAGTCATTTTTAACGAAATACATTTTGTATATCATTCGATAAGGAATCTTAAGATGCATCGTTTGACGAATCAAACACTAGAGTTTGAACCAATGGTGAGGATTTATTCAAAAAAGAAATACACCACGTGTGTCAGTGTTGCTCAAAAAATCCACAGGAAATCCACACGCGTTATTGCCATAGAAACAGCACGTAACGACGTAACTCAGTTTTTATTGAAATTGGCTTCCGCGGTGTCAGGACAGATTTTTTGCTTGCCTGAAAAGTTCCTGATTCCGACTACCGCGGTGTTAGAATTTAAGCGACGATATATGTTACCAAAATGAAAACAAAGCCTTATCCGTTCTGCGAGCATGTGCCCTGCCCACTGCAACTTAATTTTCGCAATTCTTCGGGCTATGTCGGTAACTTAGGTACTCCTGCGGATTTTTTCATTTCTGGTGCGGTCACGCAATGAAACGCCGAGCATATCCCTCTCCATTGACCTATGGGTGGCTTTAAGATTTCTGACTAGGCCCATTGTGAGCCACCACGTCTCGGTCCCATAGGTACTCACTGACAACAAACACTGTCCAACTAGCACACTGGTGGAAATAGCAGCCTATCTTGCAACTTTTAGCTGTACAGTAGCGCTTTAGGGGTTCATAAAGTGGTTTTAAGTTCTACTATTGCTTCCGTAACTGCTCATAGCTGTAAATATCACTAGGGGTAGCAGTAACTGAACCAAATGCCACTCTAGGCTTTATAAGAGGTCATTTTACAACCCATTGCCGTCTGTAGCTTTAAAAGAGAGTTAAAACATGTATGTTAAAGCTTAAAGCTGCTAAAAATTTTCTATTGCCGCTGCTGTACGCTTTAGAACTGTATAAAGACTTAAATTGCAGACTTTTTAACGGAACTGTATAAAAGATATATTTATCACTGTTCTACCACTGAAAGTTTCATTTCAGAAGTGATTTGTACTTTTGCGCAGCCTTAAGTAGCAATTTGATCGACTATTTTACTAATATTTTACTAATAGCGATATTAAGGCTTCACAATAGAAGCAGGAGCGTAATGCCACGCGCCAAATTCGAGTTCAATAAACACAAGCAAGGGTCTCGTAGACTTTTGTCTTGAAACACTGCGGGCAATTGCACGAGAAGATACCGCGCAACTTCCCGAACGCTGCCCAGCCGAGTCGGATTCGACGGTTTATCTCTTTCTCGGAGTTAGTTACCCAACAGGACCCATAATCGTCTACAACTTCGAGTGTAGAGTCTCCGACCTAGATAGGAGTGGGTGTTACATGGGCCACCTAACCTTGGTTTTGTCCATGTTCAATTTAAGATCTACTCTTTCGGAAGCTCTACAGAGGTCATCGAGCATTGTGCTGAGGTCCTCCATGGTCTCAGCCATGAGCACTATGTCGTCGGCAAACGGAAGGTGGTCCGCTTTATCAACATCTCTATATACCGCCACATCACTTTTTAAACTCCTCGTGACAAACAAAGGCTATTAAGTAATTCCAGCATTACTAATTCTCAACTGTTAGCTACACACATACTCTATTTCGAAATCGCTCGATAATTTCCCGGCCATACCTTTCCAAGCAATCATTCGAAAAGGGCAGTCGAAGCCAGATTCCTCTATCTTCGGCATTAACTCCTCATTAAGAAATTGTCGCTGCAGACGAATTGACAGCATAATAGGCCCCCAACCTCAATTGGTACTCGATTTATACTTATTAGTTTTAACTAGTTAATACTGGTTATTGACTGTCGAGACTCAAGAGTTGTAACTCAAAGTATAAAAGGTACACTAGAAATTGCCTTCGGTTTCATTCGCATACTCACTCGGAAAAGTTCTATGTTTTAATCCAGGTCATAGTCTACCAGTTTTTCAAAACACATACAAATTCCTTTAGCCGTTTAAGCTTAATCGAGTGACACACAAACATATTTTACACTACTCTAAACTGAAAGCACACAATAAATGGGAAGGCAGGACTTTTCTTGGTTGCGTGACTCCATCTACCGGAAACATCACCAAAGAGAGATGCGATCTTTGGCGAGAAAAATTTAAACCCTCTCATTATTTCCTAGAGCCATCGGAGATTCTTCCGCCTGGGCACGGCACAGTCGGCCGCAGCAAAGATAATCTCATAGATGGTGGGTTATCGGGTGGTTCCGAACCTCGGTGCTTGTGCAGCCTCACTCCCTAGACCACGGCCTACCATTCGTCTTGTGCCGCATGTCCTGTTGTCTGTTCACGTGACGACCTTATGACTGCGTTAGCAAAGGGCGTTGCCGTGGCTGAATTCTGGGCAGGCAAGGCATTTAAGGTTACACTAGTCGAAAATTATTCCATACAAACGTAGTCTAGGGATTATTCCACTGTTTGACGATGTACGTTCAAAATAATAAGTGATATCAATTTGTCTCATCATTATCTAGCCCTGTAAGGAAGCAAAAAATTAAAAAAATAAAATATTTGAAAGTTATGAGCGTCGAAAGTTCCACATTTCGACACTAATTTTAACGCATTTTTGAGCGCAAATAAATACTATAAGAAGACGGAAAATTGCAAAACGGTCTCCATACAGGGATAGATTAGTAATTCAACAATGCAAATAATTTTATTTTGAATAGATAGATGTAGTCGTTTTTTCATGATGTCTAGACTGCCAAAGGTCTGTTTATAAAATTTCGCGCGCTCGGTTTTGTCCAAAATCATTATCCATTTCGCTACAAATTTGCAAAAGCGTGTATTCGTTCGCGAACTAGCTTCCTACTGCTCATCACAGCATCTATCTCTTCCGCACGTGTTGTCGGTTGCTATATAAAATGCATTTTAACCGAGCGCACAAAATAGTTCGTGCCGTTGACTAGTGTACCCTTAACGAAAAAGAGTCTGTTTGTCATCGACATGCTTAGGCGAAGAATAGGAATAAACTTTTACAGGAATTTACTCTTAACGAGCTAAAATTTTGAAAAGGAAAAAATCTTTGTGTGTTAAAATCTCTAAAAAGTAATTATCCAATTACGATAATCTTTCTGTGCTAGAAAGCTACACTGTTTTTGTGTGTTATGTGCTACTTTTTTATACAATTAATTTAAAAAAAAAATTGAATCATCGATACGACAAAGAAGATCCTGGCAAAATGCACAGTTACTCTGATATAAGCCGCGGGAGCAAAGCCGGCGAAAAAGCTAGCTTATAATATTGTAAAGTTATTAGATTTTCATGAAATACTTGTCTTATTTATTTACATTTTTTTTTATAAATGCATTTAGCATTGATGTGTCCATGAGTCGTTTATATTTATTCATTGCTAATAGCTGTATAAAATATTCGTGGCTAGTTTAGTCTAGATTTTTATTAGTCTGAATATATGTATAGGAATGAGCTTTTGATTTAGTTTTACCTAAACTAGATTTGTGGGTGTATTTGTTTTGTTGAAAATGATCTTAGCTGTGCTCTAGTGAGTTATTATAAAACTTAGTAGCTACATTAGACACAAAACAACTTAATTTTATGTTGCATTGTTTTCACATTCGTTTTATTTTTGTTTAAGTACTAAATCTAACCTGAAGGTCATTCCTCGTCCTTAAGACTTTCAAATAAGTATAAGTCACAAATTCGCAATGACTAACACCTTCAAAATGTGGCGAAATTTTAGGTATCTTTTTCCAAATTGCGACTGAGATGCGAATGCGTTACCAGTATGAAAAGGTAAAATGCTTAGTATATTGGGGGTATTCTTTGGTGGTTAACCGATTATGATTACCTACATTAGGCACAAAGCAACTTTATTTTATGTTGCATTGTTTTCACATTCCTTTTATTTTTGTTTAAGTACTAAATCTAACCTGAAGGTCATTCCTCGTCCTTAAGAGTTTCAAATATAAGTCACAAATTCAAGATGACAAACACCTTCAAAATGTATGTACACCTAATGTAATGTATACCTTATTATGTAGGTATTTTTTTCCAAATTGCGACTGAGATGCGAATGCGTTACTAGTATGAAAAGGTAAAATGCTTAGTATATTGGGGGTATCCTGATTTTTAGTAACTGCTACATGATCGTCGACTGCTATAATTATATTTGTCTCGGAAAAATACACGTCGTTTGTAGTATAAGGCCACGTGATAAAGCCTCAGGTAAAATCTAACTACAGATAGCCGTGGCCACAGACATAAATCTAACTAGAACGCAAGTCCCTCCATCTATCTGTATAAAAACCAAACGCATAACAACAAGGATTACATAGTAAAAGTACTTAATACTAGTATACTTACCTACTGGGCCACCACTGCTCTATATATTAAATACTGTATAGAAAAAGTTGGCCGAGGCATAGGAAATGTTTTCTTTAAAGGGGAATGCCCATTTTGTAAGGGAACTTGGGCCCCTTTGAAAAAATGGTTGTATCTTGATGAACTTAGTTGTATATTGTAGAAAAAACACGTTATATTCATAATTAGAAAACATTTTTTATTTATTTTGCGGGGTTCACGATATATAACGATGTTTCTGTTCTTGAAATGAACCCTTATTACAATGCAATAAGGTGCATACAAATGTCCAAGTGAAGAAACCTGATCTGTTGTTGTCTGTACATAATAAGTAAAGGACAAGGATAGAAAAAAACACAAAATATAAATCCTATTATTGGATAATATTGAAATCGCAGACACTAATAATAAAATAAAATAAAATGGTTTATTTCTCACCAGTATCACATCACATCAGCCTATTAATGTTCCCACTGCTGGGACACAGGCCTCCTCTCTGTGAGAGGGAATGGGCCGTAATCCACCACGCGGGCCCAGTGCGGGTTGGTGGATGTCACATGTCTTCGAATGTTTGGTTCTAGGACATGCCGGTTTCCTCACGATGTTTTCCTTCACCGTTTTGAGAGCAGTGTTGATGAAATAATTTACACAAAGTAAAGCGGCTACCTGGGCTCGAAATCACGACCTACAACTTGTAAGTCTTCTTGTAGTTGTTGTTATGCTGGTGAGAAATAAACCATTTTATTTTATTTTATTATTTTAAGCGTGCCACTTTTTCAAACACAATTTAAAAACAAATTTAAAGAAAACATTTCCAATGCCTCGGGCAACTTTTTCTACACAGTATTTACAGCTCAATATCGCATAATTAGGATTTTCTAGTTTTCGGTGGATTTCCGGTGCCGTTAATGCTAAATGAAAATCTCAAAGTACGATCATTGATCGTAATTTTACTCCGTATTTTTGACACGCGAAGTACCTACATACAATCGCGTCATCTAGATTTTTTTTTTTTTTTTTCTTTCTAGATTCAAGATCATTTATTTGTGGAAACATGAGTACACATACAGAGCATGCAAGTTATTAAATTACATTATAGATTAAGATCAGTCATGTTTGGCCTTAGTGGCGTACAAATATTAAAATTTCAGCAATAAAAGTCATTGGATAAAGTATTAGATTAAATAAGAACAAAATAGTAAATCACAATTTCGAAAACAAATAAATGAAATAAATGGTCCTAGTGGTAACAATCATTAAATGTCAATTAAAGTTATACAATGTCAAATGTCAATTAAAATTATCCAATGTCAATTAAAATTAAAATTATCCAGTGTCAAATGTCAAATCAAATGTCAGATGTATTTATTTCAATAACAATATTATGTTTCTCTAAGTACAGATTACGTCAAAGATGTATTGATAACATTGGATACACGGCATTAGATGTTGTCATTAAGAAATTCTAGAATACTGTAGTATGATTTCCCTTCTAGCAGTAGTTCTAGTTAGATGTATATCTGTAGCCTTGTCGTTACGAAATAAATGAAAGAGAGCAATTAGAAATGTTAAATCATCTAAACCAAATATTCGTGAGAGGTCGATAAAACATGTGTCTGTCAAAGTAGGTAGGTATCCTACTTTTCCACAGTGTCAAGAATTTCACTACATTTTCGCTTGGAAACCTGTTAGAATACTCTTATGCACAATCGTGATCTTTTAACCTAACACGACCGACACAACACGACTCGAATGGGTTCCTTCACCTAATTCTGACACCGATTGTGAGTACCTAGGTAAGCATGTTGATGTGTGAGGTCGACCCTCTGATCCCTGTGCTTTTGAAAATATAAAATACAATGTCTTATTATAAATTACCCTTTCCCTCTCACAGAGAGGAGGCCTGTGTCCCAGTGGGAACATTAATAGGCTGATGATGATGATGATGATTATAAATTACTAGGTTCTGCCCGGCTTTTCCCGCACTTAAAGATTTTTATCGTCCCAAGGAAACACTATCGGGATAAAAGCTATCCTTTGTCCTTCCCAGGGCCTCCAACTATCTCCATACTAAATTTCATCTAAATCTGTTCTTCCGTTTAATGATGCGTTTAATTATTTGTCTGCCTGTTAACAGACAAAGTTACTTTCGCTTGTATAATATTAGTATCGATTGAGACAGAATCCCTTACGAGACACAACCAAGATACGGTCTCTCCTTACCACAGGCGCCGATTCCCTTGAGTAGCTGATTTTAAAATGAGAATCACGTCTAAATGGCTAGTCGTAATTCTTTTAAAAAAATAAATGTTATATTAGACTATTTTCTTAATAATTTGATCTAAGCAAATTTTGAGTTTTATTTGTATAACATAGTGGAATTAATTTGTAAAGTTATGTCTAAAACGGCACGACAATCACACCAAAACCGCTGGGCGTATTTTAATGAACCATTTCACAGATAATTAAATTATCTACATTTTGATTTGAGGCATTTTTTTAAAGTCATATAAAAATAAGGAGAGTACAAAAAACTACTAAATTTTGGGTCGCGTGGGTGTGAATAGAGTGCGCGTTTTGTTCCCTCAAGGTCGTTGGCGTTAGTCGTTGTACACCATTCAGTTTTGCTTATCAAGTACCTAATTAGGTGCCTCTCACAACAATCTTAATCGTCTACAAGTATTGCGTACCATCTACCCTTGATGTCAAATCTCGAACTACCAAACTGAATAGCTATATAGTGTATGTAGCTACATAGGACCCTAGCTATTAGAGTAAATAAGTAAGTCACTATGTAATCTTTCTAGTTAGTTCTCGGTAACATTTTCACAGTTACTATAAACCATACCCAATGTAACATTTTAAAGTATTATATTATTTTATTTTAAGGCGTCTCCCCGAGCAAAACGCCGCGCTAGTCGTTTTTGTGCAGTTTTTAAGAGCTATCTACTCTTTATTTAAAAAGAAATATCAATTAATAAAAATACATTAAACTTCTACATAATGTTGATTCTAAAATTGTCGTACGCTTTTTTTTTTAAAGAGGTATATGTTTCACTAATCTCCTTCCAACAAAACCATAAAAATGTGAAATAATTATTGATATCATGCATCGCCTCGTAAAGTGTTCATTAATTATTTTTTATACTAACACTAATGGATAGACAATTTGATAACGAACATTTTGTAAGTTTTATTTTTTTCAAAAGACCAATATTCGATTTTATAAAGATTTTATCGTAAAATCTGGGCGTATTCGACACCGTAATTCATGCGCCACCAGTGCCGCTAGGCCAATAGGAATGCTCATATCTCATGCTGATTTTTTGGTCAGGGTACGGCCTTAAATTCTGAGTTGAACTGCACGCTTATTGACTAATGCGTTTTCTTTCTTTCAGGTACACTCAATCTGGCTGGTTCTTTCCTCAAAAGACCATTTCAGACATCAGTCTACATGGTCTTCACATGATCTAACCAAGATTTTGTCCGGACTTTAAAAGATACTGTGACCTCTGAGTTTGTTTCGGCCTTTCTGCCCAGAGTAGTCAGATAGGAAACGCCAACCTTATCTAGTTTTAAAAACATGATCGACATGTAAAAGTGTTTGTACAAACCAACTTACAGAAATAATAGTACATTATGGTACAAGTGTGCAATGTTGGTGATTACCGCTGAGGCGCCATTGAGACTCGAGCCGTAGGTGAGGGTCTTAAGAGAGCCGAGGACGGTAATCATCAATACACACGAGTATACGTAGACGTTTTTCAACACACTTGTGAAGAAAATAATACTAAAAAATCATTTTCAACAATAAAAACGAGATGTGATTTTTTTTCACAATGGCGGGCAAAATTAATAATTTTTTCTATGCGCACGCATTTCACAATGGCGATCGGCCATAGACTAAAAGAATGAGGTTTTTTTTTTGGCTTTTCGTGGATAGTGTTTTAGCCATGTAAGTACAAAATAGGGAATTTAAATTTTTCTTAATTACAGAGCAAATAAAATTTATATTTGAGTGAAAGTTTTATTTATTAAACACGTACAAGTAGTAAACTATTTAAATACGAAGTTGCATGAAATGAGCAAGCAATAGGTACATTAATTTATTTGTACTATTGAGCACGATCTTTTTTGTATCGAAACTTTTTTAAGAACAAAGCAACTCGACCAATAAATGAAAAAAAAAACTCTATAACTCACTTGTGAATAATAGCAATGAAAAAGTCACAGTTTGATAACAGGTATCATTATGTGCCTAATTGCGGTGAAATTAGAGCCACTTTATGAGCAAGTGTGTTGAAAAATCATTTATTAATTTAATAAAGCATTAAAAATATCCCACAGAAATATTTCCTACACCTAGGTGTCTAAAACTCGGTATGATTCCCAGCATAAGTTGTCCATTGTCCGATTGTGTGGACGTCAAATAGATGCAGCCTCAGGTCACCGTGTCACCGGCAGAGATCCCTGTATTGTGTTCGTCAGCTATTATGCTATTCTCAATGGAGCTACGTATCTACGTAGCTAAAACTACTAAGAAAACTACTCGTAAGTTACCACTCTACCATCTGGTAGAGTGGTAACTTACGAGTAGTTTTTATTGATTTGGAAGTAATTTAGGTTTTTTAACCGACTGCGGCGAATCAAAAGGGAGTGTTATGTTTTTGACCGTTGTGTGTGTATGTATGTATGCATGAATGTTCATCTGTACCCTCATAACTTCTAACTTCACTTCACTTGTCAAATTATGATACTTAAGACTACTTAAGTATCAAACTACAAGTGAGGTGTCGTTGGAAGCGTCTTGTTTGTCCGCTGGTTATAGGCTAATTGACGTCACATAAAATTGAATATGGCACCCTCTAGGGGGCACGAAGTCAAGAACAAAAAAAAAGATTTTCGCCTCAACCCATTATGTGTAGTATCATTGAACAGGGAATTTAAAATGAAAGCAGAATTTGGTACATCATATTTTTGTCAAGCGTAGGTACCGTTTGCGAGATATATCCCGTCAAAGTCATGAAACTAGTGAATAGTTAATCTCTTAAATCAATTACTTTGTCATTATACGTTATCTTATAGAGTCCACTTTTGTAACTTATGCACATAAGGTCGTATGCTTCTTTGCAGAATGAATTGTTTTGTTATGTTAGGTGGCATACGACCACGTGCTATCCTCTGAACACCACTATGAATATGTATGAAATACAATAAAATATGTATTACATATAAGTAAGTTTTTATTTCACATCATCACATCACATCATCAGCCTATTAATGTTCCCACTGCTGGGACACAGGCCTCCTGCGAGAGGGAATGGGCCGTAATCCATTACGCGGGCCCAGTGCGGGTTGGTGGATGTCACATGTCTTCGAATTTTTGGTTCTAGGACATGCCGGCTTCCTCACGATGTTTTCCTTCACCGTTTTGAGAGCAGTGGTGATGACATAATTTACACAAAGTAAAGCGCCTGTCTGGGCTCGAACCCACGACCTACAACTTGTAAGTCGCGGCTGACACATTACAATTTCAGATGAGAGTATTTTCTTGTTTCATGCGTTTTAGAGCGTGAATTTAGTCGTATTTTAGTTTTTGACCTTTTTTCTTTTTTCATCATTATTTGGTGAAGGATCCTAGCAGGGGGCGTTCTAAGTTTCTGCCTACCCCCATGGAAAAAAGCCATGAGTGTTTGTAATAGGAACATGTGTACTATGGGAGTACTTTAAAATCATACCGAATTGTCTAGATGTTTATAGTTAGTAGAGTCCCTTGTGGAAGAACTCTTCCGACAAAGCTCTAAAACGATATCCGATTCTGCTGCAAAGGACATGGCTAAATATAGTATGGACGATTGCCCTAGCAATGGATAACTATTTTAACTAGTAATATGTAATGCTGAATTTCGTATGAAAAAAGTTACAGACACTTTTTATATCGTCACAATACTGAAAATAAAATCGTAGAAACTCCTACATTAATAGGTATACAAACTTGTAAAAGAATAAGATTTTGCTATGCTACTTTATTAAGGCGTTTAGAGGAGCCCGTGGATTAATAATAACAGCCGCACAGGTCGATCTTCAAGGTTAAGCAACGCTAGCCAAGGTCATTCTGAGGTTCCATCGTGTACATAGCGAGATTCCTTCGTGCCTTGGAAGCTAGATAAGCCGTTGGTCCCGGCTGTCATTTGAAGATCTGTCATCTGTCAATACGCAATTGAAACTTAAGATCATAATATTAGGCTCTGTAATTACATACTTAATACCCGGCGAAAGGAGCATCGTTCAAAGTGAGTTCCCACGACACCCCCAACATGTTTTTTATATTTGGTTCTAATCGAATCAAGTGTAATCTAGAAGAATCGACTGTAACTTTTTAGTGTCAGCACTATTTATGTGCCGTTTCTTTCCAGATTTTACCAACAATTTCTAGAAATCAGATAAATGCAAAGAAAACAACATCTATGGTTCTATCTCTAATGTTTTAAGATGTATAGCGACAGGTACAAAAATAAATAATAATGAATACTGTTCGTTTCGATTTACGCAAATGTCTTTAAAAGTAGGTTTATTGACTACAATTTTTCGTAGAACGGAATCTTATGTTCTTCTTGTCAAACAAAAATATTAAAAAACTTTAAATTATTTGATTAATTCACGAAAGTTCTAGAAGAATAATAAAACTGTATAATAATTCAATAATGAATATTTCAGATGTATTGCGATAGGTACAAAAATAAATAATAATGAATACTGTTCGTTTCGACTTACGCAAATGTCCTTAAAAGTAGGTTTATTGACTAGAATTTTTCGTAAAACGGAATCTTATGTTATTCTTGTCAAACAAAAACATGAAAAAACTTTTAATTATTTGATTAATTCGTGAATGTTCTAGAATAATAATAAAACTGTAATAATTAATTAATGTTACGCCACACTGCCTCAGCTGATGACAGCGCGCCATTCAAGAGGGCCAATCACAGCGCGCAACTCAAGCCGGCCAATCACAGCGAAGCCACGCCACCGCCGCTACTACCGGAAGCCTCCGGTAGGGGAAAAGCTATATAATGCACTGCCAGCTCATTTTGCGCTCTCTTGTTGCTGCGATTACTGCGAAGCTGAAACTCTGTTCGATTGTGTAAGTTTTATTGAATACTAATAGATCTGTGTGATTTAAGCTTTATTAAGAAATAAATCGGTGTGATTATACAGTCTATCGTTTTTATTTATGCCCTTCTGTTTCATCTCAGAAGTGGGATAAATAGAGAAAGCTATGAAGCGTAATCACGCCGAGGCGGCAAGGTCAGGAAGGCGCGAACCCCAATTTGAAGAATCATCCGAAACGAGCGGCGATGAAGATGACGTCACATCACCCGCCGAAACCCCACCGGCCCGAAAAATTCTTAGAATACTTTTGGAAACCGAGGTACAAAAAGCTATGCGCGAGTTAAACGACGAGACACCCTCCATCACCACAAGAAAAGAACTCCGCGCGGCCTCTCTGATACCAGAGTTTGATCCCGATAGTGAAGAATGCACTACAGCGTCAGCATGGCTTAAAAAGATCGATCAACTCGGCGAGATTCATGGCTGGAGTGAAACTACGAAGTCATTTCACCTGCAAGACCGATTAAGAGGTCAAGCTAGAAGATGGTACAATCGGCTTGATGAATATGATTTTTCCTGACAAGATTGGAAGCAGATGTTGATGCGTGCGTTTCCCAGACATCGCGATTTCGGAAACATGTTAGAAGAGATGATGAACCGGAAGAAACAAGCTACAGAATCGATGACGAAATACTACCAGGACAAAGTGGCCATGTGCTTCCGGTGTAAGTTGTCCGACAACGCAACTGTTTCCTGCGTCATTCGCGGCCTACCACTAGCACTCCAAGCGAATGCGAGAGCTTACCAGTGTGAGCGACCTGAAGAACTATATGAAGGCTTCCTTTCCGCGCTGGATGATTACCAACCTCCACCAACGTCGAGCGGAACACGTGCGCCAAATAAAGATGCCAACAATCGACAAGGAAACGATAAAAAATATACTCCTATCAACCCTGACGTCGTCCCGTGTCCGCGCTGTAAAAAAACTGGGCACTTACTACGTAGCTGCCCTTATCCAGATTTACGGAAATGCTACAAGTGTGGTGAGCTAGGCCACATTGCTCCACGCTGCGTAAATGTTTCGAAACAAGGCGACGATAAAGTCAAAGAAATCAAGCTACTACAAAATTACAACAAGATTTACGAAAAAACGGTAAAGATCAACGGCACTTACGTTAAATCTTACATTGACACCGGCAGTCAAGTCAACGTGCTCTCAACTCGCGTGTCAGAACTGCTGGATCTCGAAATCATCCCAACTAACACCATCCTCAAAGGCTTCTCCGGAGAACATTTACCCAGCCGCGGGCAAGTAACTTTCCAGCTGGAAATCGACGGCATGCTTATCCCCTGCAAGGCCCATTTATCAAACGTGGAGATGGGGAACATAAATCTGTTGGTTGGGCAGCCGATTATCAACAGCGACGGTATGTCTTTGCTGGTCAGCGGAGGAAGAGCCACACTCAAACAAGATTTCGACTTTACAAGACACATGGATGTAATTGAAGAACGCACTCGCTTCAAGGTCGTCACTGCTGAAAAAGAGTGCCTATTGCCAGGACATTCCATCATCAAAGTTAACGTGCTGGACAATGATGAAGACAACGATGTCGTCACTACGCCACAAGATTATGAGCTGCGAGGTGTTGCCTACTCGATTCCTGCCACGCAGCTAAGAGGCCCCATCGGATACATCAAGATCATCAACAATGGCGCTCAAAAAATCATCTGGGAGCCTGGCGAAGTACTGACCAGAGCCGACAGCTGCATCACTTCGCCACTACCAGTTCAGGTTAGTCTACAAAATTACACTTTGCCATTGAATTCTGCAGCTAAAGCCAATAATGACTATAGCCATCCGATTGCGTCTCATTTGCACACTAGCCAAGCCAATGTAGGCACTATTGGGGGAGTAAACCTAGGTGATATCAGGTCGGGTGAATTAAATAAAAATGATCACGATAGTTTAATCACTTTATTGACAAAATATAGTGACTGTTTTGCAAATAAAACAAAAGACTTGGGGTGTACAGATTTATTACAAATGAAAATAACATTAACAAGTAAACAACCTATATACCGCCAACCTTACCGTTTATCTCATAGTGAGCAGGACATAGTTAGGTCAAAAGTCTCAGAGTTATTAGACGCAGGTATAATCCGAGGGTCCGAGTCTTGTTTCGCTTCTCCAGTTATCCTGGTTAAGAAAAAGAACGGCGACAGCAGGCTATGTGTCGACTTTCGGGCGCTTAACGCCATTACCGTCAGAGATAGGTATCCGTTGCCCAACATCGATGATCAGGTCTCAAAGTTAGCCGGCAAGAATTTCTTCACAAGTCTTGATTTAGCCCAAAGTTATCATCAAGTTAGAATCGCCCCTGAAGACGTACACAAAACAGCTTTTATAACACCACAGGGGCACTTTGAATATACTCGTGTTCCATTTGGCCGGGCTAACGCACCGTCTGTTTTTATGCGACTCATAAACAAGATCGTTGATTCTATACGAAATTGCAATAACGTTTCTAAAGGCGGTAGTATGAAAACCTGCAACGACTTTTCGAACGAATATGAGGTACTAGCATTTTTAGACGATTTATTGCTACCTTCCATAGATGTGCAGTCCGGTTTAGATATTTTAGAGAAAGTTCTTTATAAATTAAAATCGGAAAATTTAAAGTTAAATATGAGTAAGTGTTCATTTTTACAAAAAAATATTACATATTTAGGACATGAAATTTCATCGAATGGCATTCAACCGGGTGAATCGAAATTGGCAGCGGTGTCGCAGTTTCCCATCCCTAGAAATGTTCACGAGATACGTCAATTTGTTGGGCTCTGTAGTTATTTCCGTAAGTTTATTAAAAATTTCGCAATAATTGCGCGCCCAATAACAGATTTAACAAAGAAAAACGCTGTATGGAAGTGGGGCAGTGAACAATCTAATAGTTTTGAACAATTAAAACAGTGTTTGTGCACAAAACCCATACTTGCATTATATGACCCTGCACTGCCAACGGAGATTCACACGGATGCATGCAAATCGGGTATAGCAGGCATTTTGTTACAAAAACAGACTGATAATTCACTACGCCCCGTTATGTATTTTAGTAGGGTAACGAGTAAGGAAGAAAGCATGTATCACAGTTACGAGCTCGAAACGCTCGCCGTGGTCGAATCATTGCGTAGATTTAGGGTGTACATTGTAGGTAAACACGTTAAGATCGTGACTGATTGCACGGCGGTTCGTGCCACTCTAACCAAACGTGACATTATTCCCCGTATAGCCAGATGGTGGTTGTCAATCCAAGACTTTGATATGAGTGTAGAGTATAGACCCGGAGAAAGAATGAAACATGTAGATGCGTTAAGTAGGAACCCAGTCGATACTATGAATGTCAATCGCCTTGAAGTGTCAGACTGGTTCTATACCGTCCAGTTCCAGGATGACAAATTAAAGCGAATCATTGACCAGCTTAGGAATGACTCGGCTGCTACTGAAATAACCAACAATTACGTGTTTATTAATGATAGGTTATATAAAAAGACTTTGCATGGTAATCGCCTCGTAGTGCCAGCATTGGCTAGATGGAGGCTGGTCCAAATGCACCATGATGATATTGGACATGTGGGTATACAAAGATGTATGGATTTGATAAAAAAAGATTACTGGTTTCCCAAAATGACTCGCTTTATTCAAAAGTATGTTAATGCATGTCTCCATTGTGCTTATGGTAAAGGTGATCATGGAAAGAAAGAAGATAAAAATTGTTCCCTATTCCGAAACCCACAGAGCCTATGCTCATGGTGCATGTCGACCATTTAGGCCCCTTTTGCAAAACATTAAAAGGTTATCAGTACATGCTAGTTATGACAGATGCTTTTTCAAAATTTGTTATTGCTGAGCCCACTCGAACAGTCAATTCAGTAGAAACCATTAGAACACTAAAAAAAAAATTTAGCTTATTTGGATACCCTGATAAACTTGTAAGTGACCATGGGAAGGCTTTTACTAGTAGATATTTTAAAAAGTTTTCAGCTGACAGACAGTTTAGGCATATCTTGACCTCAGTTGCATGCCCGCGAGCCAATGGTCAAGTGGAACGCACCAACCGAACCATATTGAATGCATTGCGTGCCACAGACCCTAGTGAAGCAGCAAATAATTGGGCCAATAGCTTACCCGACATTCTTTGGGGTATCAACAATACCACAAATGAAAGTACAACTTATAGGCCCTATGATTTGATGTTTGCCAAAAGTTCTAGGCCACGTTGTGATGTCATTACTAAAGAAAGTGTTAGCGAGCCAGTGGAGGTTAGGCGCAACAAAGCTAGTGCTCAGTTAAGAGTTGCAAGCGATAGGATGAAACGCAACTTTGACAAGAAACGCAAAACTAGCCACATCTATAAAAAGGGTGATTTAGTTCTTTGGCGGCAAGCACCAACAAGCAGTGCCACAAAAGTTAACACTAAGCTAGATGATATTTACTCAGGTCCATATATCGTAACCAAAGTGGTGGGCAATGACAGATATAGAATCCGAAGTATCAAGGGACTCAGAGGCTACAAGGCCTTTATTGGCCTGGTGGCTGCAGATTCCTTGAGGCCTTATCACAGTAAGATTCCTATATCTGACAGTGCTAGTAGTTCTGATGAACAACTCGAAACTGAAGACCTTATTGATCTACTTGAAAGTTAACTAACAGTCTTCTCCCATTGCGGGAGCAATCATTGTTTCAGGACGGCCGAATGTTACGCCACACTGCCTCAGCTGATGACAGCGCGCCATTCAAGAGGGCCAATCACAGCGCGCAACTCAAGCCGGCCAATCACAGCGAAGCCACGCCACCGCCGCTACTACCGGAAGCCTCCGGTAGGGGAAAAGCTATATAATGCACTGCCAGCTCATTTTGCGCTCTCTTGTTGCTGCGATTACTGCGAAGCTGAAACTCTGTTCAATTGTGTAAGTTTTATTGAATACTAATAGATCTGTGTGATTTAAGTTTTATTAAGAAATAAATCGGTGTGATTATACAGTCTATCGTTTTTATTTATGCCCTTCTGTTTCATTAATGATTATTTGAATGTTACGAGCTAGTGAATAATTTCTATACATGCTTAGGGCAGTTGTTTAGCCATGTCCTTTGATGTGTTTCGGTTTGACACGAGATAATGAGACATTAGACTCTCGGATTACATACACATTACCTTGCACTCTGTCAATTGTACCAATACTCTTTGTTCGGTGTAATTAAGCTTCAAAAGCCAGACTACCTGTACAGCAGATTGAGCTGGATCGCTGGCAGACGAGAATGTGGAAGAAGGCAATGTTCGAAACAACTCTCATCGCAGCCCCACAGTACAGCAGCATTCAGAGGAAGTTTCCGTTACGTAGCATCCAAAGTATGGAATAATCTACCGTCGCCTATTAGAGCATTAAACACAATAGGTACATTTAGAAAACGTTTACGGCAGTAATTAACGGACGTGCAACGGAAACTAGACTTGATACACTTGAACCTTTCATTGATATAATGTCGATCCTATTCGCAGTTGATAGTACTCGGTTTTCTTTTGTGCGCGTGTCAGTGGCAGTATAAGTTGCAAAAATTATGAAAGAGTTTATACATTGCTAAAATATGCGGGTGGTTAACGTTCCGTGCAGCTGCCTCAAATAGCTGCCTCGTGCAGTCATGCCCACGGCCGCGGGCTGGTGTGTCATCCATCCTTGACAGGCTTGACACCTACTTTCGCTCGAGGTTGGGAGGCCTATGGGTTAAAAGGAATGGATTCCACTTACCGTCTACCCTTCGGCCAATATCCTTATTTCACTTATTTCACTTTGTTTCACCTCTGTCACAGAGTACATTTTAATATACTGAAACTCTATGACAATATTTTAAATGTGACGTAGGTACATACTGATCGCAATATTTCTCAAACTACCCGAGTATAAAATCAACTTTCTTTTTTAATATTAAACTTTATTTGCAATCCGTCTATTTCGCTCAGCTGCTCATGTCGTAATGGTTCACACTAATTATTATACATATATATCGTTTATAACACACTAACATATATCTATTAACCTGTATATTTTAACACCGTAAAAACTGATTCACGTCCGTGCATTTCAACGTAAGGTTCAGTTGAAAACCAGCGTCAGGCAACTCCCAGTTGTCTGGCATTTTGCTGAACTGGACCTTTTTGGCGCAACCGCGGGGCACGCTATGTATGTAATTGTTTTAAAATTAAGTTCCCGTTTATTTGTGTGTATCCGTGTGTGCCAAATAAAATAGTTTTCTTTCTTTCTTTCTTCTTTCTTTACAATAAGCATGATTAGCTTAACTGAAGAAGTTAACAAGAGTTTCTTCTTCTCCGTCGTTCCATCACTGCTGAGGATCACGACTACATCTGAGGCACCTGCAAGTCTTCAGGTCTGTGGACGGCTCAGTATATCTGCCACCACCAACAATTGCGTCTGACATTTTTCAAGTAAAGCCTCTAGAAATTATTAACCCTATCCAGTAGTTTCCAAAAACAATCCACTCCTAAACTTATCAATCCTTTACAAAATCACTACCCATTTCAGCCATTTACTACCCACCAAACACAATGACATATCTACCTATCATTCACGCACAATATGCCCCACTTTAACTTCGGCCAATCCGCGTATTGCCCATACCCTATATTAAATGAGTGGCCGTCCATTATCTACATACGCCGGTAAATTCGGTAATCCGCGGCCGGTTTGTTAAATTGTATAAATCATGTGTGCGACCGCTGTAATCTTTCGCGACATTAATCCCAGCGTGCGGTGGCTATTCTGAACAATAGCGGGGAAATTGCGAGTGGTTTTAGTGAAACGGGGTGAAAAAGAAAACTGGTTTGCAGCGTTATTTTTTAGGTATTAATTAGGTTTTCTTTTTGTATGAAATGATGTAGGAAAAAAACGTTGAAAGAAAACATCGTTATAAAACATGCATGCAGGCATGTCCTATAACCAAAAATTCGAAGACAATGTGACATCTTCATCAAACCGCACTGGGCCCGCGTGGTGGATTAAGGCCCATTCCCTCTCTCACTGGGAGGTGGCCTGTGTTCCCAGGGCTGATGAAGATATAGGAATGACTTTTATTACTGGTATTCAGAAGCCCGAAAGTTTGGCAATTAGTCTTACCAATGGTTATCGTGTCATCCTTTTAGTGGGTTTTGGAGGTCAGATAGGAACTAGATTCATGTAATAATGGTTCTCAAATGCTACCGGTTTCACTGGACGAACCCCAACCAGTTGGGAAATTGGCTGGACAGATTAATTGACATAGTGAATGAGTACTTAATTCTCTATCAGAAGCGATCATTACCAATATATTCTTTTAAGTATTACTAGAAATCAAACAGTTATAGTTTTGTTCAACAGATTGCCACGATGCGGGTAGGATAGGGCAATAAATAGTAAAAATTATCATTAGTTTACAATTAATTAACCTATGGCCATATTGTCGGCAAAACTCATCAACTGTATCGAGAAACAAACAATATGAAAGCGCTCTTCTACACGGAAAACAAGACAAAAAGTTCAAGGTGTAACTGAGCACTATTGTTATTACGTTTAGAACATAGCTATGCTAGGCTAGGCTAGCATTTTCCATAAGGTCATGTTGCCACAAAGCTCATTATTTTGAGATTGTCTCCCCTTTTAGCAAAATAATTGTAAGTTATTTGTGTTAACCTATAACGCAGTATTAACTAATATATAATAAATAACTATACGATGCTTGGATTTATTGTATTGTGGTTCGGAATCGATTGTAAACTGTTATGTGTAGGCTAATTTGTTTATTCGGAATTTTAAGTTAACCCAAACGAAATAAAAAAACCGGCCAAGTGCGAGTCGGACTCGCGCACGAAGGTTTCCGTACCATTATCGCAAATACGACAAACAAATCAAGTTTGTTGTTTGGGAGCGCCACTTAAATATTAATTTTATTCTGTTTTTAGTATTTGTTGTTATAGCGGCAACAGAAATACATCATCTGTGAAAATGTTTGCTGTCTAGCTATCACGGTTCATGAGATACAGCCTGGTGACAGACGGACAGACAGACAGACGGATCGCGGAGTCTTAGTAATAGCGTCCCGTTGTTCCCTTTGGGTATGGAACCCTAAAAAGAAACCTGATGTAATATTGGCGTTTTTCATAGTCAGCCAGTTTCATGAGTTCGTTTCTTAAAGTTTTCCACTCATTTGTCAAATTAATAAGGTACAACCAATGAGATTGTACCAATTGAGGCGTCATACTCATTATAAAGAAAAAAACATGGCGATACTTTACTTTAGCTACCAACATAAGACCTATGGAACTTGGAACGTTATTTCTATCACTGAATAGGTTAAAAGATCATAGAGTTATAAATAGGACCCCGTTGTCAGAAAGAGATAAACATACTGTTCAAACGTACGTTCGCGTCGCGGCCAGACGCAGGACGGACTGAGTTCACTCAAGCTGGTCAGCTTGTGTTTGTACTGCCGCGGAGCCGTCGGTAAAACGTATATACCTCAGTATATATATAGCATTATTGTACAACCCATAGAACTATTGGCATCATCCGCAAAATTGTAAACTAAGATATTTACACAAGTTGAACTTGTGGAAATCTCTTAGTTTGCCAAGATGTCTCTTCGTAATTCATCAGATTTGGGTAAAAGAGACAATTATTCAACATGTCGATTACAGCCATATATTTACACTATATTTTCAAAATGTAGATTAACCCTCGATAAATTATAAGCTGATAGACAATGATATCGAGTGAGTTCGATAATACTACCCTTAAATTGTCGTCCGCAAATCCATCGATCATTCCGGATTCCGCTAAAGCTAAGTATTGTTTTATGCTAAACTCAAACATCATTTTTGTATTTAATATTTTTTTTAATGATTTGTGACTTTAACGTGTTTAATAATAAATAATTAAAGCCTATTACTATTATAATTAAGTCTATTTATATCACTTCAAGTTTCACCCAAATCCGTGATTAAAATGAAATCAGGTACATAGGTGGTAGACCGTCTCTGTGCATTGGATACTTTTTAGTCCGGAATTCCATTCCAGTATATCTTGAATGCCTTTTAACAAAAATAATTATGTTTCCATAGTAGGGTCAAAAACGTTTCGTACCATTATAGCAAAAAATCGGCCTAGTGCGAGTCGGACTCGCGCACGAAAAGTTCCGTACCATTATCGCAAAAAAACGGCAAAAAAATCACGTTTGTTGTATGGGAGCCCCATTTAAATATTTATTTTAAACCTTTTTTAGTAGGTATTTGTTGTTACAGCGGCAACAAAAATACATCATCTGCGAAAATTTCAACTGCCTAGCTATCACGGTTCATGAGATACAGCCTGGTGACAGACGGACAGACAGACAGACGGATCGCGGTGTCTTAGTAATAATCCCGTTTTTACCCTTTTGGGTACGGAAGCCTAAAAATGGTGAGGCTTTTCATGAATTTCAGAGACTTCTTGATCACGAGATTTCAATAACGCTTATATATTTTTTATATTTTACTAATCGGTATCGAGGCCTTTTCGTTGAAAGAATATTATCTGTTTAGTTTCTATTGTCTTATTCAACTTTTCAAACTTACATTCATTAAAAAAAAAACTGCTTAAAAGTAATTTTTATATTATACCTTTTTGAAAAAAAAACTTGATTCCACCATAATGCTTTTACAACAAAATGGCCGCCCGTTCACAAACTCGTGTGAGCATGCGAACACCGCGGCGCGGGATAATCCAAGCAAGGTGCGAGGCGCTCCACACAAGTTCGCGACTCACACCGGACAGGTAATAGCTTTTGTTACTACACGCCACTGGGGACTATGAATTAGAGATTATGTGGGACTTTTCTTTGATTTTTTGGGATTTTTGCTGAAAATTGGTCTCGATACTAAAACTTACTTTTTATGTTATTTTTCAATAGGGTTTCTAGTATTTCGTGAAATGTATTTCTGTCGTGTCGAGGAACTAACTGAAAAATTAGCAACTGCATGACGCTGATATTATCAGAAGCTGGACTGAAAATGGCTTTCAAAAGTGAAAGCCATTTTCTAAAAAATCTAAATTGTTTTAGGAAAAACAGTATTGTAAGGATCAAAACAGTTGGCGTTTTGTAGTTTCGTCCTACCCCATTGGAAATAGGTGTGAGAATGTGGTTTCTTTTAAGAATAAACTGTGGTTAAATTTTCAGGTTTTGATAGAACACAACTCACACGTGAGTTTCACATCCCAGGATTGAAAGAAGACGGTCTGGGTATCTCATATTTAAGGAATAAAAATGTCCTAAATGTTCCACTATCACAGTCACCTCTCCGCGGCACTGCGGTGGTTGTCGAAGCAGTTACGCGACGCAATGGCCGATTTGCAGCCGCCAACTCTGCCGCAGTTTAGCGCCCCCCGACTTTGCCTGCAATCTTGCAGACGCTAGACTAGTAGACACATATTTATGCATAACCTTTCAGTTGCCTGTCAATAACAAAAGATTCCGTTTAACGAAGAAAGCGGGCGGAGTTTGGAAAGTGGTTTTGTATTTTTATGTTGTTTTGTTTTTCAGCTACTAAGGGTGCAAATTCTGGACTCAAGTATCCCTTATATATTTTGCACTACTCGAGAGTTCAGCAAAAAGTATTCTTATTCTTATTCTTTATTGCACACAAAACATAACATGAAGATACAAATACAATGGACAGGTTATGTACATAGGCGAGCTTAACCCATAATTGGGTTTTCTAACAGCAAACCTCAGTTGTAATAGGAAATTTGCGTATGAGGACAGTGATCCAAGTGCACAACAAAATTCCAAGTTAAAAAACATTGAGTATTAAAAATTCTTACATACTAAATAAACTAAACAGATACCTACGTGTAAACATAATACATACTATATTACAATAAAATACATAACTAAAATCTTAGATTTATAAATACATATGCGTCATGTTGATAGGAAATGTTCCCTTATTCTTCTCTTGAAAACTTCCAACGAAACGCTGTCGCGTATAGAATGTGGAAGAGTATTCCAGAGGCGAACAGCACGAACAGTAAATGATCCACCGTAACGGCTTGAGGAATGGGGAGGAAAACGAAGGAGAAGAGATGATGAGGAACGGCAAGGTTTTCCTCTCGGAACAAGATACTCAAAGCGCTCTCGAAGATACGAAGGAGATTTAGGATTGTGAAGAACAGAAAAGAGTAAAGATAGAGTGTGGATATCTCGGCGCTGTCGAATAGGCAGCCACTTCAACCGCTTCCGAAATTCCGACACATGGTCGTACTTTCGAAGGCCAAAAATGAAGCGGATGCACAAATTCTGCAGACGTTCGAGCTTATCAAGGAGTTCCTCAGTCGCATCAAGAAAGCAGACATCAGCATAGTCAAGAAGAGGAAGAAGTAGAGACTGAGCAAGAGTAACTTTGGTTGGAAAAGGCAGGAACTTCTGGAGACGTTTAAGAGACCGAAACGAGCAAAACACCCTCCTGCTTACTTCTGCAATGTGAATATGCCAAGATAGGGTGTTGTCCAAGTAAACCCCTAAATTTTTAACTTTTTTAGAATAGGCTATAGCGACGGCATCATACAAAACAGGTGGAAGAGACTGGTTACTCAACAAATTGACGAAGTATCTGCCACCAATAATGAGAGCTTGTGATTTTGCTGGGTTCACCAAAAGTCCAAAACTTTTAGCCCATTGACAGATATTTTCAAGATCACTATTGATGGCATCGATAGCTCCAGTCGCCTCTTCAAATTTAAAGTGGCGATAAAGCTGCAGGTCGTCTGCATAGAGGTGATAGTGTGAAGATAAGACTTTAGTGATAGCGTTTATAAAAACCGAGAAAAGAAGAGGAGAAAGGACGCCACCCTGAGGAACGCCCGAAGCGAGATCGCACCAGTCAGAGGAAACCTCCTCTGAGCGAACCGACTGCGAGCGACCCCGAAGATAAGAGTTAAACCACGTAATCACAGAAGGAGATACATTTAGAGAGGATAGGATTCCTAAGAGGATGTCAAAATCGACTGAATTAAAAGCACTGCTAAAGTCCAGTAGAATCAATATTGTGAGGAGCCTGTTGTCCATGGCCAGTCGGATGTCGTCAGTAATTTTAACTAAGGCCGATACAGTGCTGTGGCCAGGACGGAAACCCGATTGATAAGGACTTAGCAGGCCATTAGAGGAAAGGTAATGAGACAGCTGATTATTAACTACACTCTCAAGGACTTTTGATAGGATTGGAAGTATGGAAATTGGACGGAACTGGGAAACTGACGAGGGTTTTGGGACTTTGGGTAAAGGTAGAACATGCGCTTTCTTCCATGCGGAAGGAAAGCGGCATGAAAAGAGGGAGTAGTTTATAGTGTGAAGGATGACAGGAGCAAGTTCATTCAGGATAGGAAGAAGCATCTGGAGTTGCAGACCGTCATCACCCACCGCTTTCGTGGATATAGATGTGACGGCCCGCTTTATATCCTCTTCTGTAACTGGGTGAAATGAGAATGAAGTACACAATGGCAGAGGAAGCTTAGAAAGATTGTTTAAAGTGGAGGCTTTCACGTTGTCGTCAAGAGTGACAGGTGATTTCGAGAAGTGTTGGTTAATAGTGTCAAGGTCAATATCAAGCGTGCTGTCATCAACAGCTTTACCGATACCAAGGGTTTTGAGAAATTGCCATACTTGTGCTGTATTGAAATTTTGAACAGAGTTGTGGATGTGGCGCCTTTTAGCATCTCTACACATACGACCGCACCGATTGCGCAGCTTCTTGTAAAGAGTCCAGTTCTCATCAGTGGGATCCCTTTTGTACCGCCTTTTAGCCTTATCCCTTTTTGACATTGCACGTTTAATGATGTCAGACAACCAGGGAGCTGGAAAATGCTTCACTCTGACCTTTTTAAGCGGAGCATGCTTATCAAAGAGTTCCACCACTATCTTAGTAAACTCGGCAACCTTACTGTCCAGGTCATTACTATCGTAAACAGGAGACCAGTCAATATTGCCCGCGTCCTCTCTCAAGCAATCCAGGTCAATGTTCTTGAAACTGCGAAGGAAGAGAAATTTCGATTTACGTTTAGGAGGGCGAATTTTATAAGAAAGAAAAATAAGATCATGATAAGAGAAGGAGGCAGCAAGTTGACCATGAGTGGCTACTCTGCTGGGATCGGAAACCAGAATAAGGTCTAGAAGTGAGGGGTTACAGTGAGGAGCATGATGAGTGGCGTCAAGCTTAAGGATATGCATGTTGACAGAAGAGACCAGAGACTGGAGTTTACGGCTGCGCACATCATCCTTGATCAGACAGGTGTTGAAGTCTCCGAGTATTATCGTGTGGTCATATAACGAAGAGAAGTTTTCTAGTTTTGATTCAAATGAATAGAAAAAATCTATATGACATGAAGGACTATAGTAAACACCTAACAGTGATTTTGTGTTGTTAAAAGTAACCTCAATAAAGAGGTGTTCAGCAAATTTTGAATAATTACTCGGAGACTGATCAACGACTTTGTATGGAATATCGCCACGGAGGTAGATGGCGACCCCTCCACATCCCCTGCCCGTTCTGTCGTTACGCACTAGCTTGTAGCCGGGCAACGAATATTGCGCTGAAGGAAGTGCGGGTTTGAGAAAAGTCTCTGAGACGAGAACAGCATGAATAAGATCGGAGTCGAATGAGGATAATAAATCGGAGTGATGAGCAGGAACGCTTTGAGCATTTAGATGAACTATATTGAGAAATTTACTGTAGCAAGAAAACACAGAAGACAATTGATCGCGTAGGTGTACTGAATCATCACTGAACGCACCGGAACAGCTCTCATCAGACGAACAAGAAGAAGAACAAGAAACAAAACTATTATCAATATGACCTAACATGACACAAATATAAAAATAATATAATACCACTAATAATAATACAATAATAATAAAATTATTACGCTTAAATAACAAAATAACAGTCCTCGATGCACTCGTCATTTAAACAAATGTTAAAAGACTTATACCCAAAACAGTAAACTTAAAACAATTATTGGGGAATGTTTCCGAACGAGCACTTTACATTATCTATGACACATCAATGCTGTCAAAGTCGCAATAGTCAAAACAAAAACAGAGTTAAAGTATTAAAAAAATGTTCAGTGACCGGCATGACGATATATAAAAAAAGAAACAACAAAAGAATGATTATGACTATTTAGCTTGCCTGCGCGAGGTCTTATCCGACGACGCATTGGCAGATGCAGCCATCGGGAACCGCGCAATCAGTTGTTGAAGTTCTACCACCGACTATGTATGTATATGTATAAAAGTATGTCTAAAAAGGCCTAAAAATTGATAGTCAGGATTGTTGGATACAAAAGTTTGTGGCCAGGTGGTTAGTCATTGGATGACTTCCCACCCAAAAAAAAAACTGGCCAAGTGCGAGCCGGACTCGCGCACGAAGGGTTCCGTACCATTATCGCAAAAAACGGCAAAAAAAACACGTATTTTTCATGGGAGCCCCACTTAAATATTTATTTCATTCTGTTTTTATCACGGTTCATGAGATACAGCCTGGTGACAGACGGACAGACAGACAGACAGACGAATCGTGGAGTCTTAGTAATAGGGTCCCGTTTTTACCCTTTGGGTACGGAACCCTAAAAAAAGGTGGTTACGGCTCTGACTTTTGAATTGAAGGTCATAATTATATGGGCGACCCCGACAGGCGCTTCACTTAGTGTTTTTTAGGGTTCCGTACCCAAAGGGTAAAAACAGGACCCTATTACGGTCCATCTGTCTGTCTATCACCAGGCTGTATCTCATGAACCGTGACAGCTAGAGAGTTGAAATTTTCACAGATAATGCATTTCTGTTGCCGCTATAACAACAAATAATAAAAACAGATTAAAATAAATATCTAAGTGGGGATCCTATAAAAAAAACGTGATTTTTTGCCGTTTTTTACGATAATGGTACGGGACCCTTCGTGGGCGAGTCCGACTCGCACTTGGCCAGTTTGTTTTATTATTATTGTTAGACTTGCGCTTGACAACTATCTCACCTGATGGTAAGCGATGATGTGGTCGACGTTATTTCATCACCACTGCTCACAAAACGGTGAAAGAAAACATCGTGAGGAAACTGGTTACTCACAAAACTAAAAGCTCGAAGACATGTAACATCTTCTAATCCGCACTGTGCCCGCGTAGTAGTTTATAACATTTTCTAATCCGCTCTGTGCCCGCGAAGTAGTTTATAACATCTTCTAATCCGCACTGTGCCCGCGTAATAGTTTATAACAATTTTTAATCCGCACTGTGCCCGCGTAGTAGTTTATAACATCTTCTAATCCGCACTGTTCCCGCGTAGTAGTTTATAACATTTTCTAATCCGCTCTGTGCCCGCGAAGTAGTTTATAACATCTTCTAATCCGCACTGTGCCCGCGTAGTAGTTTATAACATCTTCTTATACGCACTGTGCCCGCGTAGTAGTTTATAACATCTTCTTATACGCACTGTGCCCGCGTAGTAGTTTATAACATCTTCTTATCCGCACTGTGCCCGCGTAGTAGTTTATAACATCTTCTAATATGCACTGTGCCCGCGTAGTAGTTTATAACATCTTCTAATCCGCACAGTGCCCGCGTAGTAGTTTATAACATCTTCAAATCCGCACTGTGCCCGCGTAGTAGTTTATAACATCTTCTAATCCGCACTGTGCCCGCGTAATAGTTTATAACAATTCTAATCCACACTGTGCCCGCGTAGTAGTTTATTACATCTTCTAATCCGCACTGTGCCCGCGTAGTAGTTTATTACATCTTCTTATCCGCACTGTGCCCGCGTAATAGTTTATAACATCTTCTAATCCGCACAGTGCCCGCGTAGTAGTTTGTAACATTTTCTAATCCGCACTGTGCCCGCGTAGTAGTTTATAACATTTTCTAATCCGCACAGTGCCCGCGTAGTAGTTTATAACATTTTCTAATCCGCACTGTGCCCGCGTAGTAGTTTATAACATTTTCTAATCCGCACAGTGCCCGCGTAGTAGTTTATAACATTTACTAATCCGCACTGTGTCCGCGTAGTAGTTTATAACATCTTCAAATCCGCACTGTGCCCGCGTAGTAGTTTATAACAATTCTAATCCACACTGTGCCCGCGTAGTAGTTTATAACATCTTCAAATCCGCACTGTGCCCGCGTAGTAGTTTATAACAATTCTAATCCACACTGTGCCCGCGTAGTAGTTTATAACAATTCTAATCCACACTGTGCCCGCGTAGTAGTTTATTACATCTTCTAATCCGCACTGTGCCCGCGTAATAGTTTATAACAATTCTAATCCACACTGTGCCCGCGTAGTAGTTTATTACATCTTCTAATCCGCACTGTGCCCGCGTAGTAGTTTATAACAATTCTAATCCACACTGTGCCCGCGTAGTAGTTTATTACATCTTCTAATCCGCACTGTGCCCGCGTAGTAGTTTATAACAATTCTAATCCACACTGTGCCCGCGTAGTAGTTTATTACATCTTCTAATCCGCACTGTGCCCGCGTAGTAGTTTATTACATCTTCTTATCCGCACTGTGCCCGCGTAATAGTTTATAACATCTTCTAATCCGCACAGTGCCCGCGTAGTAGTTTATAACATTTTCTAATCCGCACAGTGCCCGCGTAGTAGTTCACAGCCTACTCCTTCTTACAGAGAAGAGGCCTATATCCCAACTGTGGGAACATTATAGGATGTTCATGATGCTATGATTATGTTGGTTACATAACTGTCGACAATCGTGTGTCACTTAGCTGCAGTGGCTATTGCTACAGAAATACAACAGTTGCCTACTCAAAGAAAAGTGATAAATACAAAGTATTTAGAATAATAAAATCCCTGAAAGTGTGCAGCTTCAATAAAACAAGACCGCTCTATTACAACATTTTTTATTTCTAGAACTTCTATACTTTATGAATAAGGGCATTACATTTTTATGGCTCATCTCGCGTCTCGCGTTGCAATAAAACTGAAGGGTTTGTCTCTGGTCCCTCGAAGTGTCGACCACAGATTTATATACTAATGGAGGAATCATGGTACGTCCGAATAACGTATTTTTTTTTTTATCCTAGATAGGCTTGCGCTGGACCACTATCTCACCTGATGGTAAGCGATAATGTGGTCGAAGGTGTAGAACGCTTGCCTAGAAGTAACCTATTCACTCTTGACTTAAAGACCCCTAGATATATGTATATAGGTATATACATGATGATGGATGATCTAAATATCTGTGGCAAACAAGCACCTAGGCTCCTAGGTAACATAAATGTAACAATTTGTGAGATCGCATCTCTCTCCTACGTCTTGGCAATTATTATTTTTTTACACCAAAGACAACAAAGACAGACGATTCTTTTTTCAGGTTAATGTTATTGTTTTTTTTAACAAGTTTTCTAAGGACGACACAGAGAGACACAGGACCGATCGTTGTTACGATGCTTCAGGGAAGCCTAAGTCCGTCTTAGACCTAACTAAGTCTTTCGCCTGGAATGCTGATACTGATATTGTTTTGTCCAATCGCTGTCAAAGCTGATACCTACGTAGAGCCTGTTGTGCGCAGTCACAAGTTGTCACTCCATGATAACATTCTTCCGTGTGAGTGACCTACTTACCAAATTCTCGCTAAATATTCTCCAACCAGTAGTAGTGGTGCGATTTGAACATACCATCATATCACTCCTGTAGGTACTTCTCGAAGGGATATGGAGAGGTTTAAGGCCTACGCCTTCATTTTGCCAATGTTATGGGAGCAAGCCATCAACTTTTTCATCAAGTAGTATTTCGTGAAGAGCCAGATGTCGACCGCAACAACGCTTGATTGAAAGCGATGGATAAGGTCCACGATAGAACGAACGCGCACAGAAAAGCGTTGTTCACTCACTAATATTATCGACATAATTTCAACCGGCGTACGTTTAAAGTACGTTGTAGAATGCCTTGAATTTCTAGTTCATTTGATACTAGATAATTGGATTAATACCCAGTAAACGCTAATTAACAATACTAAGAAGGTTACTGCTTCATGGTATAATGGATTCCTAGAAGTACTTAGGTAAGCATAGATGGCTTCGTAACTTCAATGCGGTATTTATCAATTTAATCATTATAAAAATCAACTCCTAAAGTCTCGCCCAAGGTTTTAATTAGAAAGACCACATTACCTATTTGTCAGATTGCCGCTAAAGATACTTTGGTTTGTCGGTAATCAACTAATTTGCTTGCCCTTAAGGTAACACTAGTCGACGGCACGAACTATTTTGTGCGCGGGGTTAAATTGCATTTTATATCAACCGACAACACGTGCGGAAGAGATAGATGCTGTGATGAGCAGTAGGAAGCTAGTTCGCGTACGAATACACACTTTTGCAAATTTGTAGCGAAATGGATAATGGGAGTCTGGATATCATGAAAAAACGACTAAACGTATCATTTCAAAATAAAATTATTTTCATTGTTGAACTAGATCTATCCCTGTAAGGTGGCCGTTTTTCATTTTCCCGTCTTCTTATGGCATTTATTTGCGCCCAAAAATGCGTTAAAATTAGTGTCGAAATGTGGAACTTTCGACGCTAACTTTCAAATATTTTCATTTTTAACTTTTTTGCTTGCATACAGGGCTAGATAATGATGAGACAAATTGATATCACTTTTTATTTTGAACGTACATTGTCAAACAGTGGAATAATCCCTAGACTACGTTTGTATGGAAGAATTTTCGACTAGTGTTTAGTCCTTAAAGGCCTTCCACCGATTTAGTGCCGTAAAACGGTTACTTTCTAAAGCATACTCCTTATAACGGCTAGGTTAAAAGGTTTGGAAAAAATATATATTTATTATTGATTCATGTACATTATTTGAGAAATATGGTTTTTTCGTATCACTAATAGTTACGCTTTAAAAAAATATTAACAACACGATATTTTTTCGCTACTTTTGGAACCTCCAACACGACTTGGATGTTTAAAAATATTTTTACACAGAAAAAATTATGGCTAGAATCTCTTCATAACTGAAATAGCATATGTGTAAATCAAAGAATATTTTGCAAACAAACTGTCCAAAAGGAGGTTCAATATTGATAGCGAGCGCATGGCCGGTACTGCTTTAACATTGGGAAACATAAGTAAATGCCTTAAGCAAAAATTCAATTTGGCTAGCCTTTTATCAACTTTGATAGGGTTGGCTTCCAGTCTAATCGGATGCACCTGGGTACCTACTACCTATCTGATCTCCACAGTCCAGTAACTGTGAAGACTGATGTCATGCAACAATAAACCAGGCACATGAAAGAGTTGCCCGGCAAATCATCCGGTCTTTAAATTGTAACGTTTAAGCTCCCTAAATCGTGCCATTGAATTTCTGTAATACAAGATCTTGCATGGAATACAATCCACATTAATTCAACTGCACAGGTCCCAGTCGTCAGACGCCGTTTTCAAAGTTTAGCGTTCCACATTCAAATTTAAAGTTTCCACCGACACTCACGACTCGAAGGCGAACATCTTGTGTTCGGAATTTGAATCTTCGCGGGACGATAGTTGCATTAAGCTTGATTGTCACAGATTTAGGTAAATAGAGTTTTCTCAAAAATGGTATGTAATGTTATCATAACATCTCTAAAAAGTATCCAGAAAGTAAACTCTACCGGAGACTAATTCACAACTGTCCAGTAAGAAGCGAGATTTTAAATTTGGAATCTCCTACTGTCCAGTAAGTAAGTATGTAATTTACTTACTGGACAGTAGTAGGGATTGGTCCGATATATCAAAACATAACTTTCGGATATGTGTTAGATATCATATCATATCGATATCTACATGAAAATAATCGATATTACAAAAACTGTATCTAATAAAACCTTACTAGCGTGCGAGAACGAATAAGTCAAAACCTAAAACCGTAACAATGCGGAAACGTACGAACTACGAACAAAACGCAATCTTCACAAACGATAGGAACCATAATTATGCGCTACCTCTCTTTCTAAGTATTATTTCGCGTTTGTTGTTAGTTTGCTCATCTAAATAACATTTTAACTTATGCAAACTGTACTAAATGATATCGATATCTGAAAACCGTTTTCGATATAGATATGAAATCTGCATATCGGTTACATAACCGTTTGTGCAAAAACCGAAAACACCCATCTCTAGACAGTAGGTCACCCCCTTCAGATCTGCTTAGAAAAAAAAACATAGTACCAGCCAGACACATATTAGAGTTTAGCCATTATAACATGGTTATAGGAGGGAGGCTCCAAATATATATCTATCTCTCTTTTTGATATGACATTTTATGAGATAGATATATTTTTGAGTCCGTTAATCAAGACGTACAACAAACAAATATAAATGCCCCCATTTATTGATATCATTTAGTACAGTTTGCAAAAGTTAAAATGTTATTTAGATGAGCAAACTAACAACGAACGCGAAATAATACTTAGAAAGAGAGTTAGCGCATATGGTTCCTATCGTTTGTAAAGTTTGCGTTTTGTTCGTAGTTCGTACGTTTTCGCATTATTACGGTTTTAAGTTTTGACTAGTTCGTTTTCGCACGCTAGTAAGGTTTTTATTAGATACAGTTTTTGTAATATCGATTATTTTTATATAGATGTTGATATGATATGATATCTAACACATATCCGATATAAATTACGTTTTGATATATCGGACCAATCCCTACTACTGTCCAGTAAGTACATACTAACTATACACACTGTTCAGTAAATTACATACTTACTTACTGGACAGTAGGAGATTCCAAATTTAAAATCTCGCTTCTTACTGGCCAGTTGTGAATAAGTCTCCGGTAGAGTTCACTTTCTGGACACTTTTTAGAGATGTTATGACAACATTACATACCATTTTTGAGAAAATATAATAACGATTTTCCCAGCAGTATAAGTTTCATCTGAAAAGTGTTACAAACCGAAAATTTTTAGAACAAACTTTAATATGTACCTACATAACTCTGAAACTACTCTTCTCTACACTTAAGACTTCAACGGAATTATGTGAACTAGGACGGAAATTCATAAAATGTGGGTAGTTCTAATTCCAGGTTTAGGCTTTTTTGCCACCAGAAATGATCCATCTATTTTCATTTAATTTCCCTAGCCCGACTTATTGCAACTCTCGCGAAAAGGACAATCGGAGCAAGAAATTTATACACAAAAACACAAGAGGTGTGTGCGAGGGATGCGAGCGAACAATTTCACATTTGTGTGCAAGACGGTGTAGGAAACTAGAGCTACTGGACAACCGTCAGCAAGCGCAGTGAGTCCGCTACGCATCCTGGCACCATTCAGCTACACACAGTTTCACAGCTTCGCTACGCATCCTCGCAAATTTTCGGTTTATGTAGTTACACATTTTCACAGCACGGCGACACATCTTCATCCCGCCAAGCTACCTAGTACATCTCTGTTGGTAAAGCGCCCTTAGTCTAGATTTTATCTAGTAATTAGCTATTAAGGTGCACTTGCCGGAAAATAAAAGGCCACCTGAAGCGCTCTCTTGAGTGTAGTAGGCAACTTGGGACTGGTTCAAAAAGATGCATCAGTGAAAAAGAAAAGAAGAAAGAAAGAAAGAAAAAGTATTTATTTGTGAGCCGCACAGGAGACACGAGAAATCAGCTTAAAATTAAACAAAATTAAAAATAAAAACCCCGTGCGAGACCAAAAAGGCTCCTATCTCAGCATGTGCAGCGATATCCAAAAAAAAAATGAAATAACGCTGCGCTGATATTCTGATAAGACCAACTGTTGATGTTAGTGCTTTTGTGGGCTAATGTATTAAGGCTCCCGTAGACAGACGCGAGGCGACAATGCGTCACCGAATCGTTGACCATTTTTCTACGAATAATATATCCGTGAAACAATTCCTATGAAAAAATTTCGGCGCATCGATATTGCATTGTCGCTCTGGGAGCTTTAAAACTTAATATATATAGCTAGCTGTTGTCTGCAGCTTCGCTACCGTGGACCACCCCTCAGGACCCGTTTTCAGGATAAAAAATATCCTATGTCACTCAGGAATAATATAGCTTTCTATTGGTGAAAGAATTTTTTATATCGGTCCAGTAGTTTCGGAGCCTATTCGGTACAAACAAACAAAGAAACAAAAAAATCTTTCCTCTTTATAATATTAGTATAGATTAGCTTGCTTACGGATTCTCTAAACGCAAAAACATGTATCTTCTTTTCGTGTCGTTGGTCTTTACATAGTTTTACTGCCAGGGCCCAGTAAGTGGCCACATTTGTTGCAGCGTCCGAGGCGTTCAGAACATCGAGGGTTCAGGTGAATGGATATTCGGGACTCTCCAGTAGATGCAGGTACATAATTTGAGCAGGAGGACTGCACGAGACGCTGCTAACTAATAATGTAATCATGCATACCTAATAACCCTACAATTAATTTGGCTAAATATGCGAAACCACTTCAAAAAACTCATAAGTATACCTACTTTGTATTCGAAAACCAATTATGCCCCAAGAAGGCAGGCCCAGGTTGAAATGTAGCCAATCCCCAGAAACTCCCTAAACTTCACTCCAATTGCCGTTGTTTCGACCGTTTTTACGATAGTAATGACGTTAAAACAGACTCCGTTCCCTCAGAAACTTGTTATAAGTTTAATAAAATATAACTGTCAACCGTAAAGTGTGGGAATCATAGTTATGTGGAAAGTTCTGGATGTTCTAGAGTAGGGATGGCGAACTTATGGTAACTAACGCGAAGACGGTTTACGAAACAAAATTGGGCACGACATTGATTGAAGTAAGTGCTACTGGTCTCTATCTCTTCTTCAACCTATCATCATCATCATTTCAGCCGAAAGACGTCCACTGCTGGACATAGGCCACCCCCAAACGACGCCACACTGATCGGTCCTGTGCGTTTCGCATCCACCGGACGCCCGCAGCCTTGAACAAGTCGCTCCACCTTGGATGGCTTCCAACGCTGCGTCTTCTGGTACGCGGTCGCCACTCCAGAACTTTTCGGCCCCAAAGGCCATCCGTTCTACGAGCAATGTGCCCTGCCCATTGCCACTTAAGTTTGGCCATTCTTCGGGCTATTTCGGTAACCTTTGTTCTCTTGCGGATTTCTTCAACCCGTATCCACCCAATGCTGAGTGAAGGTCTCCTTCATCCATTGCTCGCTACTTTGCACTATCCTATGCTACGGCATCCATCTCTTACATAAAACTGCAGCTGATCGTCGGTCTACCTATGCTTTTTATCCATAATTCTATTTCACATCTATTTATTATCACCCTAATTTCCTTTTGTTGGGGCTTCAATGAACTCGAATGAAACTCCCGTATTGAGGTACTGGTTGTTTAATTCCTTTAAAATATATTTTTTATAATAATATAATACAGAGCGTACAAAATCGTGGTGATAGTTTTGCACCCACTTAGAAGGAAAAAAATAATAGCTTGTGACGGTACACGTGAAACAAAACACTTGGCGCCTGGCCTTTTAAGTTGGCAATCACCACACGCACTGAAACTCTTTATATTAAAAACAGGCGTAAACATCCTCCCCCCGTTGAAACTCCAGAGTTTCAACCCTTAAATAGTTCCTCTTCGGTTGGTAAAGGGCAGATGCGAACCAGAGGGCGCCGTATAATTCCTCTTTTCGTGTTTATGTCGGCCACTCTAGAAACCCCATCTGATCCTGGGAAAAGCCGTACAATACGTCCAAGCCTCCAACATAGGGGTGGGACGCCATCTTCCTTCATCAGGACCATGTCCCCAATTTTGACTGCGTCAGGGTTGGTCTTCCATTTACGGCGAAGTTGCAACTCGGCGATATACTCAAGTTGCCAGCGCCGCCAGAAATGTTGGTATATTTGCTGCAGCCTGGCATAGCGCTGCAAGTTGGTTGAGCGGCATTCCTCCAGAGATGGTTCAGGCAGCGCGGTAAGAGCCCGACCGATGAGAAAGTGCCCAGGAGTAAGGCAATGGAAATCGTCAGGAGATGCGGATAAGGGACAGAGAGGTCTACTATTTAACACAGCTTCTACCTGAGCGAAAAGAGTTTGCAGTTCTTCAAAACTTAAATGAGAGTTACCCATTACTCGCCTAACATGAAATTTTGCTGAACGAATACCGGCCTCAAAAATACCGCCAAAATGAGGAGCGTAAGCTGGTGAAAAGTAAAACTGAATGCCTTCCGTGGCTGCAAAATCAGATAGCTCGTTTTGATGAATCTTAAAAAAATCATTAAGTTCTTTAGCCCCTGCGACAAAGTTGCGCCCATTGTCGCAGAACACTTCCGCTGGCCTGCCTCTTCGTGACACAAATCTTCGGAACGTCATAACGAAAGCGTCCTTTGATAGATCGCTCACGGCTTCGAGGTGACAAATTTTATATCGAAGGCATATAAAAAAGCAAAGATAGCACTTGACTAACGAAGCACCACGTCCCTTTCTGTTTACAATAAGGAATGGCCCAGCGAAATCAATTCCCACTGTGTGAAATGGAAAATTTGGCATGACGCGTTGTGAGGGCGAATGTCCCATTATTGGCGCAATAGTCTTGCCCTGCAAACGTCTGCACCTGGGGCAGTTATGAAAAATACGTCTGGCTAAATTTCTACCGTTAATCGGCCAAACGTATTCCCTAACAACGGCCAACAACAATTGTGGACCAGCATGTAGTCCGCGTTTATGTTCGTACTCGAAAATCAATTTGGTCAAATGATGCGAAGCATGCAGGAGAACAGGGTATTTTTTGTTGTAATTATAGTCAGATGAGCCTAGTCGGCCACCAATGCGAATGATCTTGTCTTCACTTAAAAATGGAGTCAATGATAAAATATTTGATTTAGTACTTAAAACCTTGTTGTTGCATAGTAAATTGGCTAAGTGGCAAAAACACCTTTTAATTCCTAACCTTTTCGAAAAAGAAATACCTTCACGATCGCTGTTATATTTATTGAACAATGTTTGTAATGATTTGGAGTGCACATTGGCTAGACAGCTCCTAATTGTTGTATGACATGAGAAACATTGCAATTATGTTATTTCTACTACGTTGACTAATTTAACACCAAAATAACATTTACTGCATGGAACACTTTACAAACCAAAGAAAAATATTTAAAAATCGAACAGACGCCATTTTTAATAAACATCGAGCAGATTGAACTTTTTTTTTCTAATATTAAATGCCATCCGTCAAATATTTCAAAAGCCTTGTGATAAATCGCACAGATTAAATAAACCAAACAAATTAAAACATAAGTTTATCTCTAAAAGGCGATATCTGACACGGCTTATGGCGTCAGCTTCATTAAAATTAGCTTATAATGTCTATAAATCTCATAATTCACCATCTTGGCGGCTAAGCCGTCAATAATTTACACATCTATAGGTACATACTAATATTGGAAATGCGAAAGTAACACTGTCTGTCTGGTTGTAGCGGTTTCATTCAAATCATGAAACTTTGCATACGGTCTTGGATTATGACATAGTATACAATTTAAACCGTTACTACGTTCCCCTGTGATAATTACAGAAAAATCGCATTTGATAGCCCAATAGGGAATACGGATGTAATTTTTTTAATTGCTAAATGAAATGCTTATTAACTAAAGTAAACGAACATGAATGATTTTTTTAAATATCTTGATCAGAGACGAATTTATAAAGCGTCAAAGTTGAGAATTAGAAAGAAAACGCCGACGTGGCACTTGCCACATGACGTCAGATGGAACAATGCCCATACAACTGCCATAGAAAACGGCGTTTTCATAGAGAGCGAATTGTTATTATATCTCTTTAGTATTTCGGTCAATTTTGAATCTGTTTTCACTATTACTATTCTATTTTAGTCTTTTTACCCGGCTGCAAAGAAAAAGTTATGTTTTACGCGCGTATCTTGTATGTATGTAATATTCTTTATTACCTCGTAGTTTTCAAACCACTTGACGGATTTTTATAATTAAGACATCGTTAGATAGGTCTTGGCCGCCCAAGTGTTCTTAGATAAGTGCCGTTGAAAAAAAAGGAACATGTCGGATTTTGGGCGCCATATTGTAGGGGTTGCAATTTTTTTTTCTTTGTAACCCATCGAGTGGGGTATCAAAATGAAGAGTTTTCAGAGGTGATTACGAAAATATAACACTTATATGTTTGAAGACATTAAAAAAAAAAGTTTAACTAAAGAGTTGTAAATAAAAAAAGTTAATGAAATCAAAAAATGATAAATGTATCCTCCGACTGAACATCAAGATTTTCTTCTTGTTTACATGTTTTTAGTTCGCTTTTGAAGCAGTCGGGTTTTTATTGACAATATTGTGTTTTTTATTCATGCTTATTCCCTATTCTTGAGGAAAGTTATAGCTTCTGCCAGCGGTTTTGCCCGCGTTAATGTCGAAAATTATCCTAAGGGAGCATACTCCCGGGCTAAAAAGTATCTTTTGTCCTAGTCCAGGACATGGTCTACACGTGTGCCAAGTTTCATCGAAACTTTCTCTACGTTCGCATTTATAATATCAGTAATTAACTTCACGCTATGACCCTAAGAGCCGAGCAAACAGAAAAAAATGTCAGAAAGAACACTAAACGAGAACGAAGTAATAGCAAGGCCAGCAGTCTAATTGCGTAAGTGAATTCGGCAAAGGAAACGAGTCGATTCTTTCAAAGAATCAGAAACGTATATTTCAAATTTTTATTGGTATTGTGCAACGACAAATCCTAGGCGCCAAAAAATATTGGACATATCAATGACAGCGACGAAAGGGTTTTACGCTTGTCAAATATACATGACATTTGCATTACATAATACCAATAGTGAAGTTTTATCTCGATTCTTCCGCTTTCGTTCATTCTTTACAATCAATTCTACGTCAAAATATTGGTAATCGAAAGGAGCATAACCTTTCCGTTTCAGAGTGTTATATGCAATACGTAAAGTCGTTTTTGGGAAAGAATCGACTTGTTTGCTTTGCCGAATTAACTTACGCGATTAGGCTGCGGGTGAAACCGTGGGGCACAGCTAGTCTTACATTAATAATGACACCCACGACATACAAGATAATGATTGATAGAACTGCTTTTAATATACCTACGATTGAGTTAATTGATTAACCATTAGGGTTCGGTGACCGAGTTGCGAAATAACCTTTTGAAGTTAAGCAAGGCTATGTTACATCTTAAGTCACCCGCAGACAGGTGTGACGAGGCAATGCGACAACGATGCGACTATGCGCTTCTGAAATCTGAGTTTGCCTTTAAGACGACGACTAACGCCAACGACCTTGAGGGAACAAAACGCGCACTCGTTTCACACCCGCGCGACACAAACTTTAGTAGTTGTTTGTACTTTCCTTATTATTCTAAGACTTAAAAAAAAGCCTCAGATCAAAATGTAGATAATTAAATTATCTTTGAGATGGTGTTGATTTTATTAAAATATGCCCAGCGGTTTTGGTGTGATTGTCGTGTTTTTGTCCGTTTGAGGCATAACTTTACAAATTAATTACACTATGTTATACAAATAAAACTATAAATTTGCTAAGATCAAATTATTAAGAAAATTGTCTTATATAACATATATTTTTTTCAAAGGATTACGACTAGTCATTTAGATGTGATTCTCATTTTAATATCAGCTACTCAAGAGAATCGGCGCCTTAACGGTTTATAAAAAATAGCCTATAGGAGCTATAAGATTATGGCCCATTCGCGTGAGCGTGGGTTCATTTAGGTAATTTCCAGGTCGGACACCTTGGCCTATGGGGGATTTTGTGTTACGGTTTTTTGCTGTCCGGATTCTGAGTGCGTTCCCCTGACCGGTGTCTGACAGTATTCTCGCTGAGTGTCGCGCATATAACATGGAACTTAAACATTATTGAAAAAATGTGATTACCACTAATACCTAAGTATGGCAGAATTTATAACAAATCTTCTATCATCATCATCATCCTTATCATCAGTGCGGGTTGGTGGATGTCACATGTCTTCGAATTTTTGGTTCTAGGACATGCCGGTTTCCTCGCGATGTTTTCCTTCACCGTTTTGAGACCGCTCTCTGTGACGAAATAATTTACACAAAGTAAAGCGCCTGCCTAGGTTCGAACCCACTATCTACAACAAGTATGTCGCGGCCGTTACCACTGGGCCACCACTGCTCTCAATCTACTATACCAAGTACATAACTATTAAAAAAACTTTTTGACAAAAAAATACTACCGACTTCCAAATAAGAAAACTACAAAGTGAAAAATAACTTTATTTTTGGAAGTCGGTGTCTTTCGTAGGTACCATTTTTTTGCGTTATGGACACCGACTTCCAAAAATAAAGTTATTTTTCTTAATTCTTATTTTCACTTTTTAGTTGTACCTACCTAATAGGCAAGTTGTTTAGTAAGTTTCCTATAACGCCAGAATAGATTACCCGAATATCATGAAACTTGAACAAAACCGATCAAATGAGAGATCTGCTTACCCCTTAAGGGTACACTAGTCGACGGCACGAACTATTTTGTGCGCGGGGTTAAAATGCAATTTTTATATCAACCGACAACACGTGCGGAATAGATAGATGCTGTGATGAGCAGTAGGAAGCTAGTTCGCGTACAAGTACACACTTTTGCAAATTTGTAGCGAAATGGATAATGATTTAGGACGAAACCGAGCGCGTGAAATTTTATAAACAGACCTTTGGCAGTCTAGATATCATGAAAAAACAACTAAATCTATCTGTTCAAAATAAAATTATATGCATTGTTGAACTACTAATCTATCCCTGTATGGAGGCCGTTTTGCAATTTTCCGTCTTCTTATGGTATTTATTTGCGCCCAAAAATGCGTTAAAATTAGTGTCGAAATGTGGAACTTTCGACGCTCATAACTTTCAAATATTTTCTTTTTTACTTTTTTGCTTCCATACAGGGCTAGATAATGATGAGACAAATTGATATCACTTTTTAACCGACTTTCGAAAAAGGAGGAGGTTCTATGTTCGACTTCTTGTATGTTTTTTTATGTATGTTCAGCGATATCCGTCGACTACGTTTGTATGGAAAAAAAATCGACTAGTGTAACCTTAAGAGCGTACTGGCGTGATGTTATGTTATGAAATGGTGTAAACAATAAACAGACATGCGATTGCAGCAGTCCCGAGAGATTTTCCGTTATTTATTGAAGCGTTCTGTTGTATATCTTCGAAGTTCTTCATCAGATTTTCACCAAATTAAAATGGGACCAATTTCGGAACATATTCTTTCAAACAAAAGAAAGAATTTTCAAAATCGGTCCACAATTGACGGAGATATCGGTGAAAATATATAAAAAAATAAAAAAAAGTCGAACATATAACCTCCTTTTTCGAAAGTCGGTTAAAAATACACATACAACTTCGTGGTTCTCTCGGCCTTCTCCTATCCCTACTTAGGTTTGACGCAACATGTTATTATTACTCTCTTATTCAATACTTCTCCATAATTTCTAATCTTACTCTGTCTCTCTTCTCTAAGATGATGATGATTCTGAAAAGATGATGTTTGGTATTCCCCAATGTAGCGGTACGCCGCGCCGTGCGCCCGCTCGGAGCCAGAATATCAATATTGGACCTCGTTTTGGACAAATATGCTAATTATAAGCTTAATATTTTTGATTTACATAACCTATGTAGGTTAAGAAAAAATTCTAACCATTATTTTTCTATGTAAAAATATTTTTAAACATCCAAGTCGTTTTGGAGGTATAGGCAAAAGTAGCGTTCTACAATTTTTTTCAAGCAATACTATTAGAAACACGCAAAAACCATGTTTCACAAGTAATGAATGAATGAATCAATTTTTTTTTTCATACCTTTTAACTTAGTCGTTACTATGGAGTAGAAAGTAACCGTTTTACGGCACTAAAGCGGAGTAAGGGCCTTAACCAGGTAAGTTCGCAATCGAATACGGTGACTCAGTGGTTTGTACTAAACACAGTCGCAAAAAAATATGTGCAGAACATTTAAACCGCTAACGGTTTTTTTTTAGCTCGAACAGCGAAGACTAGCAATAGTCCGCCGGACTCCGGTCTGACAGCGGGCGGATGAACTCCACATAATTTAATTTACCATATTCTTCTTGTACTAATAATTAAACCTACAGCTACCTACATTACGACCTGCTAGTGTTGCCATGAGGAACGGTTTTGTGGGACATTCCTGAATAATTTTACAATGTCGTAAAACTTAACAGGAATTTTGAAAGCTAGTCTTTAGCTGTGGGTGTTAACCCTTTTGTGTTACTACTCGTACGAGTATCTGTGAGCATACCACTGATATGTTTCAACCGACTTACCAAAATGAAGGAGGTTCTATGTTCGACTTCATGTTTTTTTTGTGTATGTTCACCGATATCTCCGTCAGCTGTTGTGGACCGATTTTGAAAATTGTTTTTTTGTTTGATAAAGTATGTTCCGAAATTGGTCCCATTTCAATTTGGTGACGATCTGATGAAGAACTTCGGAGATATACAACAGAACTCTTCAATAAATAAAGGCAAATCTCTCGGTATTGCTGCAATCGCATGCCTGTTTATTTTTTACACCATTTCATAACTTAACATCACGCCAGTACGCTCTAAAGGGGTACGCTGATGTGTATAGTTCACCTTGGTACACTCTCATTTCACCGGTTATGTTCAAGTTTCATGATATTCGGCTAATAAAATCTGGCATTATAGAACCTTACTAAACAACTTGCCTATTAGGTAGGTACAACAAAAAAAATAAAAATAAAAATACTTTTTTGGAAGACGGTAGTATTTATTTGTAAAAACGTTTTTTATTAACTGTACTGTGTATACAAAATGTGAGCCATTTTTTAACACTATGACTACAGTATTCAAAAAATGGCTAGGGTTTTGAAATTACATATTTTTTCATCTCACCTATTCGAAAAACGAAAATTGTCTATAGAGGATAGCGGGAGCCAAATCCAATTTTGCGCCCGTAGGAGTTTGAGCTTTCTCTCTTCTGATTGGTCCGCTTCGTGCTTCTGATTGATTTGCGTAGTTGGGTTGGAGGCGCTCGCGTGAAGGTATAATGTAAAAGAAAATATAGTTTCGAGTTGGTAGGTACTCGTGGCTATTTGTTTTTCTCTTAGGTAGTGATGAAAAATAGTGTGTTTTCGGTGACAAAATATTTTGTTCTCGGGCGGCGTATATTGAATTCCTCGCTAAGCTCAGGATTCTACGTTAGATTCCCTCTACCATCTACTATAAAATCTTTCGCTTAGCTCTGAATTCAAAATAACGCCCCTGAAAAAACAAAATATTACTTTTCCCCGTGTAACTTGTAACACAAATAACTATAATGCGTGACCCATCGTGATATTCCTTTTGCCGCCCGTATATTAATTGTCCTAAGAGCGTTAATGCAACACGATATAAAAGTCATATATCAGGGCAATTAATGAAATGGTGGTATGAAAGGACCCGCTAAAAAAAAAAAAAAAAAAAAAAGTATGTCTATGAAGGAACTTACACAGAAAGGCAGGGTGAAAAGAGTTTAAGCGAATTAGTAATAAAGATCTTTTTTCTATACTAACAAGATTTTTTTGTTTGATTGTTTGTTTGTACCGAAAAGGCTCCGAAACTACTGGACCGATTTAAAAATTTATTTCAACAATAGAAAGCTACATTATTCATGAGTAACATAAGCTATTTTTTTATCTCGAAAACGGGTCATGTGGGGTGGTCCACGGGAGCGAAGCCGCGGGGAGTCTATACTAATATTATAAAAGAGGAAACATTTTTTTGTTTTTTTTGTACCGAATAGGCTCCGAAAATACTGGACCAATTTGAAAAATTCTTTCACCAATAGAAAGCTACATTATTCCCGAGTGACATAGGCTTTTTTTTAATCCCGAAAATAAGTCCTGTGTTGTGGTCCACGGGAGCGAAGCCGCGGGCAACAGCTAGTCTTCGATAAAGTTACAAGTACTCTTAAAAGATCCCGTTTAAAACCCCAACTTAAAACTACTCATAGCCACCCTACAGTACTTCGGAGGTCCACAGAGGTCCCTTATACGTTCGAACGACCATTCCAGACCCGTTACCTTCGCAAATGGAACCATTTACTGGAATATTATGGCGATTGCCACGAACAACAATATTATTTCTTAGCGCAGCTGTGATTGCAATCAGGTTGTTCTGGGTTGTTCGAAGTAAATGTGCAGGCATTTTACATACTCGTTTCTGCGATAATTGTTATTTGTTGGATGACGTTTTTGTTAATTCTTGGAATAATTAATGGTAGGCCTTTTTAGGTTTAGTCGTAAATGTAAGATTGGGCGGTTCTGGTTGCGTCGCGGATAAATTTCAAAGAGAGTTACTGCGGCCCTGGCACAAGCAACTGAAGGAACATAGGTGGGTTTTAGTCTGTTAAAGTCTGACACGCCCTCCCGTGGCAGAGAGTCATTGGATGATAACCCAAACTCAAAAAATTTAAAGCGGTTCTGGTTAAGCAGAAGGTTGGCAAATCGTTCAATGATTGCGTTAATTGTGTGGTAATAAGCGCAAGAAGAATTAAATAAATATGTACTAATGTCAATTTACTTGACGACAGCATGCGTATATCCAGAAGGTCAATTAGATTTTACCAATAGAGACGTCATACTCATTATCTATACTAATATTATAAAGCTGAAGAGTTTGTTTGAACGCACTAATCTCAGGAACTACTGGTTAGAATTGAAAAATATGTTTGTGATGAAAAGCCCATTTATCGAGGAAGTTTATAGGCTATTTAACATCACGCTACGACCAATAGGAGCGGAGAATAAATGAAAATTCTTCAAAAACGGGCAAATTTATTCCTTTGTTTTGAGAGCTTCAGTTGCGTGCGCTGCGTAAACGGTTTAAGTTACGCAACAATCATGTAACTAGGGTAGGTAGGGTAGATTTGTAGATCTAGATAGGTAGCCATTTGACGGGAGCGAAGCCGCGTGGGACAACTAGTAAGAAATAAAAACATGGCAATATTTTACATTAGTTGCCTACATAGGACCTATGGAACACAGAGATGTAAATAGGATCCCGTTGTCAGAAAGAAATAAACATACTGCTCAAACGTACGTTCGTGTCGCGGCGAGACGCAGGACAGACTGAGTTCACTCAAGCTGGCCAGCTCGTGTTTGTATTGCCAAGCCAACAGGGGTAAAACGTATCTACCTCAGTATATATGTAACATCATTGCAGTAGGTAGACTTTTAGGGCTGGTATAATGTTAAGGAGTTTAATGCAACTTTCTTTGCATCCAAATTTTTAGAATTACTCTGCCCGTGGCTACTGTAGCTACAGGCCATCCCACATAAGCAGAGTTCCGTGACAAGCATTTCGTTCAGAAGTAACACCCATACTGAACTGCCGTTCCATTATGAAAGGGGAATGAGAGCTGGTGAACAGATAGGTATACTATGATGCTCTGTCTCCCCCCAGTTCGGTGCTCAAGATTTCCTCGCCTCGGAAATCCCTTGGTACCTATAACAAAAAATCATGTTCCATCGACCATCATGAATTCATCAGCCATCAACCTGCTTGTAAGTTTTGGGATCCTATGTTCGTAAAGCATTGTAGGACATGAAGGCTTTCAAGCAAGCAAGGGAAAACAAAAACCCGTTGAGATATTATAAAAGTTATTCATATGACGAGGGTCGCATACAAAAAATGATTTATAGCACGTGTTAGAATTTGACGTATGTGTGACGTCATTAAATCATGAATTTTTATCTTTCAAGTGATAATGGTTTGCTATATAATACATACCTGTCATATTTATTAAGCGCCTACCGACAAATGTTTAAGTACCGACCTAAATTATTATTGTGTTGTCAACTACCTACTAATGTAAAAGAGTCCCTACCTAAGTAATTATTGTTGTGTACAGGAAATAACTCTTAAACTTGTATTAAGCCACATTGATGATATAATATATAATATATTATATTTCCTTTATTATCAATAATTTTGGTGTAAGATCGACTACACAAGGCTAACGTAAGTTATTTGATATTATAACTTTATTATTGCTAATGGTTGTGTTGAAACTGTATTTATATCATATTACGGTTTATTCCTAATATGTTATATTGATTTAAGGGCTAGTCTATGTCCTTTGGGTTATCCTTGTTATTTTGTTTATATAATATTGTAAATACTTTGTTGTTGTAAAAGATATCGATAAATAGCGAACGGGCAGTAAGCTCGATGAGCCTTCTAAATATAAATTAATTGACAAGCCTTATTTAAATAAATACCTAGTCTTGTCTTTCTGTGCTTTTATTCATAAAACCCTTGCCTTACACACCGCATACATTGGAACCCTGATACACAGTAAATAATCAATAACCATCTTGACATTCAAAGCTTGCTATCTTGGTAGATATCAATACTTTTATATAGAGTTCCATTCATGATTCTAACACACGCAACCCCGCTTTCATAACTGTTAGGTACTAGTTTTACTGTAATTTTCACATTTTTGATAAAGAAATAGAGCTATACGTCCCTTGTTCCTACACCACATTCATGTTGCCTAAGAATCTTGCTTCGGCTTCTTCCTGATCATGATAGATTGTATTTTGAGGGTCAGTCATTTTAAATGGAGTAACTACCTTTCTGAACAGAAACTCCACAAACCAGTAAGCCTGTAAAGACATTGGTCAGACTTTCAATCTTCTGACTACCTGTTACTACTGTTAAAGATCTTCAAATGACAGACGGGAGCAATGGCTTTACGTGGTGCGAATTCCATCCGAGGGTTGGAGAAGTGTCGGTATGTGTAATATATTTGTCACCCATTCACGTACCTACAGTTCAACTATTATCTTAATGTCTCTCGGCAATCATCGCATTGCCGTATAAAAACGAATGCTAATTTCTATGTCCATCAATTATTAGATTAATCGTGTATAATAATTTGAAATCAGAACTAAGTAAATTTATATAGAGCTGTAAAATTATTAGCTTTCCTCCCATTTTTAAAATAAATTACACTATGTTAAAAGAGTATTAATAACTCTATATACTTCCAAGTTGATTGAGAGCGTCCGGTCTGCATCAAGTGCAAAGAGTAACTAATAGAAATCCGAACTAATCCGAAGACTGACGAACACTGACCTCTATCATACAAGTACGCTGGACTACATATATTAGATGAAATGACAGTTGATTTTTGTGCCGAATCAAAGCGCCCCACTCGAGGTTCTCAGGAACTAAAATTGACACATTTAGAGATAGGTTAATACCGATATTTCTCAAGATTAGGTAATACTAATATATTCGCCTGGAAATATTATATTATTTGAACTAATACGAGTATTAGTAATATTTTTAAATTACACTAATATCAAAATAGTAGACTTGGCAAGGCGTATCACTCATCTACTGAATGATGTTCCAACCGAGTGAATCCAAACTATTGTAAATGTAAATATTAACTAACTAGTATACTTGAGCGAGCAGATACTTGCGCTATAACTTTAGTAGCACGCTATCCACTAGTTTATAGCTTGCAATCTGATTGAAAGTATTTTTCAGTTAACCTTTAGAGCAAGTTTTCTAATACTTAGAAATGAATCTTAATTAAAATAATTGGGATTTTCTTGTTCTCCTAAGTATTAAATTATTCTCACGTATTTTTATAGCGAAGGCTATGTCCCATCTCTAATATTAGTTCCATGGAATCTCACGTTAAGTCACGTTGCTATCAGCGCCAAAATGGCGAAAATCAAATGTCTTAATTTTGTCATCGATAATATGAAGTCCAGCGTACTTGTATATTAGAGGTCAGTGCTGACGAAACACGAAGGTTGCATAAGATCAAATAGAGGCTCTAGACGAGTTTTATTCGATGTAAGCGATGGCGTTGGTCGAAATGTAAGGAATGATCACGTAAAATTTCGATAGCGTTTGACATGCGGCATACATTTTTGTCACATTTCCAATCTCTATCGCCATGTTTTCGATGATAGAATGTCACACTTGTCTAAGATTCTGACTTTTATTTTATGTTTTGATTTTAATTTAATCTTAATTATGTTTTTACCGGACTGACGAAAGAGAGTAATGTGTTTATCAGTCTATGTATGTAGGTGTGTTTGATCCTATGTGACGTTCTAGAGACCAAAGGCGTTGGCCGATTTTCTTCCAAATCAATAGTGTGTGATTTCAAAAATATATGACACTTATATGTTTAAATGAACCTAATTTGCAAAAAAATTGTTAACTATAAAATTATAATTAAAAAAATATAATAAAAAAAATCAAAAAACGGGACTGCTAAAGAACCGTGCGGTTTTTAAATTTTTTGAATTAACTTTTTTATGTTAATTTTGCACTAACACTCAACAACTCCGGGTAGAACAAAAATTCGAAAGAGCTTCCTGCGAACCAGACAGGCGATCCAGTATGGGCCGCCTAGGGAGAGGAGCAAACTGTGACTAGAGAAGTACCCGCCTCCTCTTGACTTCATTAAGCCCATAGAGCATCTTCCTCTCGATCATGAACTGCAATGGCCCGTGTGGAAGGCACTGAATAGTTTGCGCACCCAAGTAGGCCGCTGCAAATATAATTTGACAAAATGGGGCATTATTATTCCATTGAAAACCCGGTGCGATTGCGGTGATCCTGTACAGACCAAGCTCCACTTGCTGGAGTGTCCCGACTGCCCATTCACTTGCACCTTGGATAATCTCTATAATGCCTCTGACGCTGCAATAAACATGGCTATCTACTGGGCCCAAATAGTTTGATCAAATGTACCATCGAAACGAAAAAGAAAAAAAGAAAGATGTTAATTTTATTTTCATTTTCACTTAGATTTTTATTTTAATTTTGACTTTAATTGTTATTTTAATTCTGATTGCGATTTTAATTCTGATTTCGATTTTAATTCTGATTGTGATTTTAATTCTGATTTTAATTTTATATTTAAATTTAATTTCTATTTTATTATTGACTTCAATTTTTACTCTGATTTTGTTTTTCATTGTAGTGTGCATTGGTGTCTAATTAATTATAATTATGTAACGTAACGGAAGAGGTCTTTGGCCCCTGAACACATGTACCTAGCTTAGGGGTCAGGGTTTCGCGTGTTTGTAAAGGACATGGCTAAACAACTGCCCTTAGCATGAATAGAAATTGTTAACTAGCTCGTAACATTCAAATATTCATTAATGAATTATTACAGTTTTATTATTCTTCTAGAACTTTCGCGCTTTAATCAAATAATTAAAAGTTTTTTCATGTTTTTGTTTTACAAGAAGAACATAAGAATCAGTTCTACGAAAAATTGTAGTCAATAAACCTACTGTTAAAGACATTTGCGTAAGTCGAAACGAACAGTATTCATTATTATTTATTTTTGTACCTATCGCAATACATCTCAAATATATATTAATGAATGGGAAATAATTAACCGAGCGAAAAATATACTGAATGGGTGACTATTATACTTAGTAAGCGACTATTTATCCGATTTGAGTAATACATTTTAGGAGATTTTTGTGAGCTGTGGTAATAATATTGTTACATACTTTAATTGTATTTGGGTTTCTATTTTTTCTATTTTAGAATATTATTATTTTGAAAATAGCTGAACAACTATCGAGGCGACATCACTGTGCAGTGCGGGAGTTCGGGTTTATTCGTGTCCAAGAGCGAGCGAAGCGAGCTCGGGAACTTAGGGCACCCCGACACGGATAGGTTAGGTTCGAAGGGGATGACGGGAGCTGAAGTGAGCGAGCAAAGCGAGCGAACTTAGCTCCCGTCATCTCCATCATGTTAGGTTACTTTAGACCCTGCAGACAGAAAAAGGAGCCCTGTCGACAAACTTATATTTTCAAGTCGCTGTTTTAAACATTTGTATTCGCCCACTGTTTGTCGCCCACTTAGTATTTCAGTAAGCCATATTCAGTATTTTTTACACCTTTAATTTGATATTTTTTTCGCTCGTTTAAATACTAGCCTTAATGAATTATTACCGTTTTATTATTCTTCAAGAACTTTCGCGAATTAATGAAATAATTAAAAGTGTTTTCATGTTTTTGTTTGACAAGAAGAACATAAGATTCCGTTTTACAAAAATTGTAGTCAATAAACCTACTTTTAAAGACATTTGCGTAAATTGAAACGAACAGTATTTATTATTATTTATTTTTGTACCTTTCGCTATACATCTCGAAACCTCAGATGTTGATTTCTTTAATTGCATTTATCTATTTTCTAGAAGTTATTGGCAAAATCTGGAAAGAAACGGCACTTTCTAGCACTTGATTCGATTAGAACCAATTAAAAAAAATACGTGTTGGGGGTGTCGTGGGAACTCACTTTGATCGAAGTTCCTTTCGCCGGGTATTATGTATTAATACAGAGCCAACTAGTATGGCCTTAAGTTTCAATAGGGAACATTATTGCCAATTGCTCTCGCCAGATGGCGCTTGACGGCTCAGAGTAAACAAAAACATAACAACATGGCGTCTACTACTGTTTGTGGTTACCGAACTATTTTTTACTGTTTTTAAGATAACTTGTGTTCAAAAACCGAATAATAATATTGAGGAAGTAGTTAGCTTCATTTTACTTTCACTATTAGTTTTATATTTTGTATGCTTAGACTGCGAAATTTTGTCCCTCGACTTTGACAGTTTTTTTTTTTTTATGGATGGGACCGATAAATCAAAACGTAACTTATATCGGATATGTCTTAGATATCATATCATATCGATATCGATATGGAAATAACCGATATTACAAAAGCTGTATCTAATAAAAACATTACTAGCGTTCGAGAACGAATAATTCAAAACTTAAAACCATAACAATGCGAAAACGTACGAACTATGAACAAAACGCAAACTTCACAAACGTTAGGAACCATATGCGCTACCTATTTTTCTAAGTATTATTTCGCGTTCGTTGTTAGTTTGCTCATCTAAATAACATTTTAACTTTTGCAAACTGTACTACTGATATCGATATCTGAAAAACGTTTTCGATATCGATACGAAAACACATACATAACCGTTTGTGCAAAAAACCGAAAACGCCCTTCTCTAGTTTGTTTACGCTGAAACCTGTGGCGCCATCTGAGCGCAGCTTTGCGGATAGTTCCCTATTGCGTATTGATTCATCATGAGATGCATAAACTGTGGTGTAGCCATAAATGACAGATCTTCAAATGACAGCCGGGACCAACGGTTTAACTAGCTTTCCAAGGCACGAAGGAACCACGGAATGACCAAGGCTAGCGTTGCTTAACCTTGAAGATCGACCTGTGTGGCTGTTATTATTAAACCAAGAGCTCCTCGAAACGCCTTAATAAAGTATCATAGCAAAATCTTATTATTTTACAAGTTTGTATACCTATTAATGTAGGAGTTTATACGATTTTATTTTCAGGATTGTGACGATATTAAAAGTTCCAGTAACTTTTTTCATACGAAATACTAATATTCAGCTATTCAGCATTACATATTACTAGTTAAAATGTTTATATATTGCTAGGGCAGTCGTCCATACTTTATTTAGCCATGTCCTTTGAATGCTATTTTTTTTAATGAATTTTTGACGATTGTCCAATCGCTATCGCGTCGCTTTCATTAAACGAATGCCACTATTGTATAGAGCCTTAGTTGCAGGGTTTTTCAGTAGAGCGAGAAGTACCGTAATCGGTACCCGGCGCCTCCACCAAAATATGAGGGTGTAGCTCAGAGAGCTATCAATAATACTCAAAAATTACTTTTATCTGTTATATTTTATAAACAACGAGCCTGTCTGCAGGCGGCTTCTAGCAAATTGTCAACCAAAAGCTAAACAAAAACATCTTCTATAATTTGACAAGCGTTCCTATTTCAATCACCTTCTAAAACAAAACAGTTATCTATTACCAGTCTTATAATAGGCAAGGAGTTCGCCTCTAAATAGGCTAAGAGTCCTCACAGTACCTAGCTACTGAAATAACCGGTTAGTTATAACCGGTAAATAGTGCCGCTATGCACGAAATCACATTCGCGGGCAATGATGAAGAAAAGTGAAAACCTAGTATGTACATTCCGTTACAATTGCAAAAAAAAAAAACGTTCCGTTTCATCATACTAACGCACACTCGCCACGCCGACACTCAACACGTCACGTCATTCGTTTTTATGAATTCATACACTTTTCTTTCCAACTGTACCTTCCATTGTTTACGAAGAATCGAAGAATTTCGTGCATAGCGAAACTTTTTAGTAGGTATTTTTTCGAGTCAAGCATAGCGGGACTAGAGCATAGCGGGACTAACCAGCAATAACCACGAATGGGACCCTGTCTTATAAAGCCACCATTCACTTTAACTCTTCCCTGTCCAATGAGTCATATATGACTCACGTGATTGTTTACCTATTGTGTCTGCTATGTGGACAGTGAACCTTTTAATAATGTCTTAGGTTTCTATTCCTATGATCCAATGCTACAAATATTTCGCAAGAATTCTATTTTAATTACACAGGAAGATATTAGTTCGACGTTTTATCTCGAGGTGGGCTAAAGAAATGGCAGTGCGTAGGTTGGTAATGCGAATGTCTGCCCGATCTCGTTAGCTGATTGCAATAGCTTTTGCAGTATGCTTAGAAGTGGTTCTAGTAATTTGTCTAAGTACTGGTATTCTAATAGGGATTTTCTAATATTTTTACCAATAAATTGAAATTCATTGAAGCTAGTTACTTGTTCATCACCATCATCAGCCTTTTAATGTTCCCACTGCTGGGATACAGGCCTCCTCTTTGTATTTTTTTTGTTGTTATGTTTATTTAGCCCTACACTAGAAATTTCTCCTGTATCGTGAGGCCGTATGTCACATTTTCATGGGTTACAAGATTTAGCAGATAAACTGGCAACCCACAGGTTACGGCTAACTGAGACCTGGCAACCTTAATTTTGTCTATCTTATACACCACTTTCTTTTAAATGACGTTAGATTCACTTGAAAAACTTATATACCTACTTGGGGTTAAAAATCAAATATAAATTTCAATGTATTCTATTAAGGTAATTGCGGCAAGATTCCAGGCAACCCTGTAGCAATCTATTCTGCTATCAAGTATCATTCGTGAAAATTATGTTTAATCAAAACCCTTTTTCCTGCAGTTTATGCTAGCAGCTAAAACTAAATTAGTCTGTAACTGACATTAAGGTTACACTAGTCGACGGCACGAACTATTTTGTGCGCCGGGTTAAAATGCATGCTATATCAACCGACAACACGTGCAGCACAGATAGATGTTGTGATGAGCAGTAAGAAGCTAGTTCGCGTACGAATACATACTTTTGCAAATTTGTAGCGAAATGGATGATGATTTAGGACGAAACCGAGCTCACGAAATTTTATAAACAAACCTTTGGGAGTCTGGAAATCATGAAAAAACGACTAAACGTATCTGTTCAAAATAAAATTATCTGCATTTTTTAACTACTAATCTATCCCTGTATGGTGGCCGTTTTGCAATTTTCCGTCTTCTTATGGTATTTATTTGCGCCCAAAAATGCTTTAAAAGTGTCGAAATGTGGTACTTTCGACGCTCATAACTTTCAAATATGTATTTTTTTTACTGTTTTGTTTCCACACAGGGCTAGATAATGATAAGACAAATTGATATCATTTATTTTTATTTTGAACGTACATCGTCAAACAGTGGAGTAATCGCTAGACTACGTTTGTATGGAAGAATGATTGACTAGTGTAACCTTAAGGCGATGGATGTTCATTCCAAGGAATTTAATTTTCGTTTCTGATTCATCTTCTTCTTTTCGTGTGAGGTGTGGCCACCTCTGGTGTCAGAGTTAATTAAGCCGCCTCTGGGAACCCCACAGGCTGGCTATTTCAGACTTACATTAACTATATAAGTCCAGGTTTCCTCACGAAGTTTTCCTTCACCTGTGATGTCCAAGATAAACTTAGAAAGCACATATGAATTTGAAAAAGTCATTTTGGTACTTGCCCAGATTTGAACCCACGACCTTAAGCACGACAGGCGAAGTCTTAGCCACTGGGCCACCACGACATAATTCATTCAATTCTGATTCATGAAATCATGCCATTCGAATTTTCAATTAACAAAGGTCTTGTACGTTAAATGTTGTAAATTAAAGAAATACGGTAGGATATTTAAGTTTCTAGATTGCCAAGCTAAATTATGCGTTTTTATACATAAAAACGCGGTTTAAATGAACCATAAACAAGTACCTATTTCTGGTACTAGGTCACCGAACAAGTTAGTTATAAAAGGCACCTATTCACAGGTATAAAGTTGTTAATATCCTTAGAACGAGCACTTTAAAAAGCTTGTAAACCAAGGTATATAAACTTGTGACGCAACAAGAATAGGTACGTAAAATGAAATTTAGGTTATGTACTAAGGTTCCTTGATAAGAAAATTAGGAACTGTAAAATTCAACACTAAACCTAACAGTAAGGAAATAATCATATTATTGTTGTCTTCTAACTAAAAGACTAAGACTGTGTGTATTTCAGCGGGGATGGCAATGTAAATAAAAATGCCTAAAATGGGTTACTCACACACGTGTATTCTAATATCAAAAAACAGTTACACGAAACACAATTTTTAAAACACAGTTTATAATTAGAACAGCACTTATCCTTTTAGTTCTTTATCGCGTCTCGATCAAAGTTGGACTGACTTGGCATGAGCCACACTACTTATAACCTTGAAATGGGCGAGAAAGAAAATGCAAAGAACAATGGCAAATTCTTAGCCGACTTAAATTTGAGCGTCTGAAAGTGAGTTAAATAGGAAAGAAATTCCAATAATTGACTACGTTTTTTGAAAGTATAACATTAACTGGTACATTTCGGATAAAAAAAAACATTATAAATGTAAGTTATTTGATTTTTACGTTCACTCTCATTAGCTTAGTGTTGCCATTTTACACTTATTCTGCCAAGTGACAAGTAGTGACAGTAGTAAGTAAACCATTATTGTATTTGTTATTATAATAAAACGGAGCAAATGAATGTCAATACAGTTTGTCTAAGTGTAGGTGTCCCAAATTAATTACTTACTTCCATAAATGACAGGCAAAAAGACTAGTATCCAAGTCTAAAAAAATATAGCTTGGTTATTGACGACGACCTTTTACACGTCAAAGTAGCTTAAATAAATAAATATACTCTTTCCAAAGAGTGGAAATATACTCTTTCCAAAGTGCTGGGCGCACGGTTGGCGCAGTGGTTGAGCGATTGACTGCTGCGCTACGTGTCGCGGGTTCGATTCCCGCACGGAATAAATATTTATATGACCTACAGATAGTTGTTCCGGCTCTGGGTGTTTGTGTATGTGAGTTTATGTGTTTGTAAATGCACCCACGATACAGGAAGAAATTCCTAGTGTGGGGCAACGTTTTTTAAAAAAAAAAAAAAAAAAATTTTTACTTGTCATGCTGAAATAACTAGGAAAGGGAAATACTAATGCAATATTGGCCCTTTTACTTCAATGAAATTCAATAATATTACCTATTAAACACATTATTTATAGTATCCAGACATAACCTACAAAAGTTCTTGACTGAATATCTATTATTCTCGGCAATATTGAACAAAAATTCTTGCACAAACTTGTTCAGAACATGACCCTGAATTAAACAAGATATTTTTCATCTAGAGTCGTAGGAATTTAATCTCAGCTAAAATAATGTATGGGCTTCTGCCGTTGTCCTTTATCGTTTACCAACCTTACAAGTAGCAGTCCATCTTTGCTGCAAGCGTAAAAATTTTAAAATAATTATTGCCAACACAGAAAAATCAGTTGGTGTGCTCAATTAAATATAAAGATCGCTAACACTATTTATTGGTATTCAAGTGCATTCATAAGTTTGAAGAAGGATAGGAAGATGGATGAGTAAAGAATTAGCAAACGAATTGGCAGGAAGCAGGTCATATGGGTATTGGAAACAACAGTCAAGGCCTTTTGGCAGACAATCGTGATATTGCAACCACAACACAAGATAGATAATCCACCTGGTAGACAGCGGGTGCCGAGGTACGAGACCAGAACAGATACCTATTTGAGGAAATCTTTGAACCATGTTCAACCGTCGAATTTCGAGTTTCTTTCAACAATACAATTATCATTGGTACTTATACTTGCTTTTTCAATTTATTTGGAGACGGTGCAGCATGACATGCTGAAAGACATGAGTGACAAGATTGACATGTTGAAAGAATGAAGACAAGACAAGACATTGTCAACACAACATTGTCAGACAAGACATTGTCTTGTCATGTCTTCATTCTTTCAACAATACAATTCAGCAAAGAAAATGTGTTTTTCTTTCTCATTATTGCCCCTTGAAAAGGAAAACCCATTGCAAATGGTCAGTTACCCCTCGCTATATAAAAATACAGAAATTAACCTATAATTTATAATAAAAACCATAAAATTTTCCTAACGTAGTGAAAGGCGATTTTCATTTTAGTTTCATAACAAAGTAACGTGCACCTAATTAAGTCGTCGGCGGTCACAGAATGCGTCAATAAATCATTTCGAGGTTCAATCGCCTGTGTAGTAGCCTTGTTTTTATACTGTGCGGGATTTTGAAGAAAAATAGGTCATTGTTTTCTCTGTATTTATGTGTATTTGATGTTACAAGAAAAAAAATAAAACCAAATAAACATTATACTTCATAAAAGATAGCTTGATCTCTGCTACAGCTGTCAGTATCAATACAGTAACAATAGCGCTTGACAGGCTAGAATAACAATAACATATACGTCAGTTTGACATAATTATGTCGCAGAGGTCAAGCTATCTTTTATGAAGTATAGTAGGTATGTACTTAAATGGTAAAGTTGGCTATATGTCTGTCTGTAGTCTATGTTTTTGTTAATAAAATCTTCCGTTAGTTGTTATAAAATTAACCACGTCGTTTTATTAAGTTTTCGGTGTTAAAAACCAATGGAGTGCTTTTTATTTTACAACACAAATATCTATGGATGGAGAGGGAGAGAGAGACCAAAGAAAAATGGATGGGCTGTGTGAGGAATGAAAGAAAAGGGAGTTTATGATGGCGAGACGGGCAGGGGAAAATGGAAGAAGAAATCGAGTTGTGCCGATTAGTTACATGGGATAAGGGCAGGAAGATAATATTATTTTATTTATTTTTCCTTTTATTTTAGGTTACTTAAACCACAGTCTATGTGTAGATAGACCCCTATATAACATTATGTCAAATGGTTTATTTCGTCACTTGTTCTAAATATCAGCATAATCATCGCAATCGTGTTAAAGTTATGGTGGAATTATGAAACGCCTACGACATGGCTAGTTAGATCGTTTCTAAATAGTGGGCTTTACATGTCACGCTAGAAAGAAAGAAAGAAAATGTGTCTTTAAAACAAAAACACCTTAAAATTAAACAAAATAAATAATAAAGAAGGGCACTAGGATTATGTGTAATTGTTGAAGTAGAAGATAACATTGTATAACTGCCTCTTTCACTCGCTTACGTTTGTTGCATCGTACTGTATCGCTTACCCTATGCATTACATACGTAAATCGCATCGAAAGTATACAAAATAAGTTCTTAAGGTACATTCAGTATAGATCCAAAACCTATTTACCTAACTATTACAGCCGCTGCAGGAAGTTTCACATTCTTCCACTAATTGAGCGGAGAAGAATTGCCGACATGGCATTCCTGTTCAGTTTGGCTAATGGTTCAACTGACTGTTCTGAACTGTTGAGCAAAATTGGGCTGCGTGTTCCATCCTTCACCTTAAGGAATCATCAACCTCTGTATGTTCCCTCTGCGCGGTGCACTTATCGACAAAACTCATACATAATAAGAGCTAGCAGGGCATACAACTCGATGTGTCAGAGTGTTGATGACCTTGATTTGTTCTCCACCAGTGTTCCGAAACTAAAAAAATGTTATGTAAAAACTTCTTTGAAGATCACTGAAACTTGTTCTGTCTCTTCTTTCATTGTCTACGAGTAATTACTTCTTAAGAACTCTTGCATGTCTACTGTTTCTTGTGCTACCCTAATATTGTCTGTGAAAACTTTTAATTGGCCTTCCATCACTAAGTGTCTACTATCTGTATCCTAGCTGTAAGTTTTCTTAAGTAATAAAATAAAATAAATAAATAAAATACTCGATGACAAACTGTTTCTTGCGCAATGGTTCGCAGAGCCAACTTCAGAGACACAAAGATCTGCAGTGACTATAATCATAATGGTTCTCCTTTAGACACTTTTTGACCTTTTCATTGCACGGATGGATAAGAAATTGATGATTAATTTGTTGCTTTGATTCCAATGATGTTATATATAAACTTAGTCTGCGCGGCAATACAAACATAAGCTGACCCGCTTGAGTGAACTCAGTCCGTCCTGCGTCTGGCCACGACTCTCTATTGGTAAAATTTCATTGGTTAATTCCGAAAATAGTTTCCATGGGGGAATTATCTGTAATACTTAGGTACCATAGTTTATTTTAGGTATTAAATTAACACACAGCGTAAACTTTTTTAAACTGTCCGTTTTTCTGCTGTGAATTATTGGTCTGGATTAAAATCCGTTGGTGAAAGACTTTCGGTGACTAGGTATATATCTGCCATAGCTCCCAAATCCACAAACCTAACCTAAAACCACATTGAGTAACTATATATTAGTAAATATTATACCTGTCGAACGTTTGTATACCAGTACAAGGTAATCTGTCTTAAAAATTTCCACCTAGACTGCGACACCTCTGTACCCCTAAGACCTAAGATGACATTCAAATAACAATTTCTCGTCTCCTATCCAAAGGAAATTAACTGTCCATCAACCAACCCGTATCGCACTCGTGTCGTGCGCCCTAAAATCGACCCATTGCAGTCGAGGTGTAATTTTAACTTGTCTAATAGTCGACAAGGCCTCTATTACTAATAATGGCTGCCTGTGACCTGTAGATCTTGATCGAGTCTGGTGAAATAGCTGGGGAGTAAATATCAGGTAGAAATGTTGGAAGGTTGTGGATCAAAACTTTGCTTATGTTGGTGATGAGTTAGTCTAATTTTGATTATATGTCATGGATTCTCTTTGTGGTGAACGGTTTTTGTTTTATTTATTTTTATTTATTTATTTATGTACACACAAAAAACACTTTACAGAGAAAAGAAATAATACAGATTGAAGAGCACAAAGGTACTGCTTATTTCATTAGAAATTTCTTCCAGCAGACCTGCGACAGGAAAGTTGCATGATAAACGAAGACACAGTGTGTAGAAAGAATAAGGAAATTTCAAATAGACAAAAATAACTTAATTAATCATATAAATTACACATATACTTTAACTTAATAAATATAGAAAATAAAAATACATTTATAAATATACTTAATATATAAAATTACAAGATGGTGCAGAGGTAATGTTCTTTGACTAGTTTTTTGAATAAAGATAAATTTTGGGAGTCTCGCATTTTAGGTGGAAGTGAGTTCCACAATCGTACTGCATGGACAGAGAAGGAGTGGGAATAGAAATGGGTTTTATGGGATGGGAAATTGAGATGTAGTTTAAGGCGGGATCTGCACAGAGCATCAGCAGGGCGAGTAAAAGAAAAACGATCGCGCAGGTAGCCAGGGTATGCAGGGTTAAAAAGGATATTATATAGGAGACATAATATTCGAGTGTTCCTGCGAAGACGGATAGGGAAAGAATGGAAAGGAAGTTACATTTTTTAAAGATCAAGTGACTATAAACAATAACGGTTGTCAAAATTCCAAATCTTTTGGGATTGACCATGTAACATTTTGCTTGTATTTAAGAATTCGATTTTTTACTTACTAACATTCGTCACTGCTTTTAAAATTACGCTTTGTTTAGTCTGAACCGTGGTCAAGTATTTTAACATACATTGGTAATCTCTGAAAAAGATTAGCAAATCTGCTGTCAATTATTATACATAAAAGATCCTGTGATCAAGTCTTGTTAGTAAACATACATATAAGTAGACTAGCTGTCCCACGCGGTTTCGCTCCCGTCAACTGGCTACCTACCTACCCTACCCTACCTACCCAACATACATGAATGCTGCGTAACTTTAACCGATTACGTAGTACGCTACGGAAGCTCTCAAAAATGAATAATTTTGCCCGTTTTTGCAACATTTTTCATTTATGCTCCGCTACTATTAGTCGTAGCGTGATGTTATATATCCTATAACCTTCCTCGATAAATGGACTATCCAATACAAAAAGATTGTTTTAATTCCAATCAGTAGTTCCTGAGATTAGCACGTTCAAACAAACAAACTCTTCAGCTTTGTAATGTTATATAGTATAGATTATATGCCTAAAAAAAACATATAAGATAAGTCTGATAGCATTATAGGATTCTTTTCCCTACCAAATAGCATACCTAAGCTTTGATGAAGTAATAATACCAAATAGTAACAGGTATTTTACTACCAAACATGTACTTATATCATAGACATAAGTAACTTATATCTATCCATCACGAAACATTAATATAAATCACACACCAACCTAACATTACGGCTAAATATGCCGTAAACCGAGAATTGCACAATCTAGATTACGAAAACCTAATACCTAGAGTACACACTATCATGACTTAAGCTCGGGATACACTAGTAACACGCTAGTCTATAGTACACGTGAAAGTAGCCAGCGAGTGGATATTGATATCACCGATATCTCCGTCAATAGGGAACATTACTGCCAATTGCTCCCGCCCGCCAGATGGCGCTTGACGGAGTGGAGTAAACATAACAATTACTGTTCATGTTTACCGAAGTTTTAAACAAAAATAATAATATTGCTAGCTGTTGGTCAACAATCATCATCAGGGTTGTGTTTTTGCATGCAGAAATAAAACCTGCCATAAAATATGTCCTAAAAAACGCCAACATTCGTAAGCAATGAGAAATTACTGTTCGTCGCCGGAATTTTACAAAAAAATCAAGGCTGTGTCCTGATCGTTTTAAAGCAGAAGATTTAAAGAAAATTTAAGAAAGACCTAGAGTACACTTTCATAACTTAAGCTATAGTACACGTGAAAGCAGCCAGCGAGTGGATATTGCGAACGAAATCACGCGTGCAGTGGCGTCGGATGCTACAAGTGTGGTTGGCCCTATAATGTGAATAGGGATTGCGAATCTCTGGTGTCCTACGCGTGGTATTAAGTTCGATCTGTTATTTTTCGTAGGAAACATAGTACAGTCTCGCATACTGAAATTCTTTGGCCATGTCTCAAGGCGGAATAACGACTCCATTGAGCGCCTAGTGGTGCAAGGCAGAGTAGACGGTAACCGGCCACGCGGGAGGTCACCGATGAGGTGGACCGACCAAATTAAATCTGCGATAGGAGGTCCAGTAAATGAATGTGCTAAACTTTCATCTAACAGAGCCAAATGGAGAGAGATCGCGAGGCGAGTGACAAGAACACCAGCGATCGGACAAAATTCATCGTGACCACGACGAAACGGATAAGAAGAACATCAATACCTATTAAATTCTCCGAATGGCCTTACCTATATGTTATTCAGTGAGTAATCTACCATGTCCCATTTTACCTATATCAACTCGGCAGTTTCTGCTTATCTTGTCAATACCATAGGTCCGAGATCCGTGCACCATTTTACGGTATAGTAGCTAACATTGTATAGTATTGTCATTAAAGTGTATAGTCCTCGCGTGCGAGGCACGAAACGGTGTCGTTTTTGTATGAGATTTACTACTGCGCAGCCACTGTAGCCAACTTCAGGGCGGCCAAGAAGTTTGGCGAGAACTATACTTAAGGGTACACTAGTCAACGGCACGAACTATTTTGTGCGCGGGGTTAAAATGCATTTTATATCAACCGACAACACGTGCGGAAGAGATTGATGCTGTGATGAGCAGTAGGAAGCTAGTTCGCGTACGAATACACACTTTTGCAAATTTGTATCGAAATGGATAATGATTTAGGACAAAACCGAGCACGCGAAATTTTATAAACAGACCTTTGGCAGTCTAGATATTATGAAAAAACGACTACATCTGTCTGTTCAAAACAAAATTATTTGCATTGTTAAACTACTAAACTATCCCTGTATGGAGGCCGATTTGCAATTTTTCGTCATCTTATGGTATTTATTCGCGCCCAAAAATGCGTTAAAATTGGTATCGAAATGTGGAACTTTCGACGCTCATAACTTTCAAATATTTTATTTTTTTACTTTTTTGCTTCCATACAGGGCTAGATAATGATGAGACAAATTGATATCACTTTTTATTTTGAACGTACGTCGTCACACAGTGGAATAATCCCTAAACTACGTTTGTATGGAATAATTTTCGACTAGTGTAACCTTAAGAGGAAATATGGGCAGAGAGCGCTGACTGAATTTCCTTGGTAAAAAGTCATAATTCGTGGTTTGGCTCTCGTCTCTTTCTTCCTCCAATATTGGACCAATTTAAAAGATATTCCGTAAACTGAAAATTTAAGATATATACTATGTCCCTATGTTTTATTTTTTTTCATTTATGTTTGTCAAATTTGTATACTAAGCCTCTGGTAACAGCGCAATTTTGAGCATTTTTGAGGGCTCTAGTGCTTTTAAAGATAATGTATCATCAAAAAGGAAAACATAGGGACATAGTATATTTCTTTAATTTTCAGTTTACGGAAAATCTTTTAAATTGGTCCAATATTGGAGGAGGAAAGAGACGAGAGCAAAACCACGAATTATGACTTTTTACTAAGGAAATTCAGTCGGCGCTCTCTGCCGCCCGTTTCCTCTTAAGGTTACACTAGTCAAAAATTCTTCCATACAAACGTAGTTTGGGGATTATTCCACTGTTTGACGATGTACGTTCAAAATAAAAAGTGATATCTATTTGTCTCATCATTATCTAGCCCTGTATGGAAGCAAAAAAGTAAAAATAGAAAATATTTGAAAGTTATGAGCGTCGAAAGTTCCACATTTCGACACTAATTTTAACGCATTTTTGGGCGCAAATAAATACCATAAGAAGGCGGAAAATTGCAAAACGGCCTCCATACAGGGATAGATTAGTAGTTCAACAATGCAAGTAATTTTATTTTGAACAGATAAATTACGTAGTTTTTTCATGATATCTAGACAGCCAAAGGACTGTTTATAAAATTTCGCGCGCTCGGTTTCGTCCTAAATCATTATCCATTTCGCTAAAAATTTGCAAAAATATGTATTCGTACGCGAACTAGCTTCCTACTGCTCATCACATCATCTACCTCTTCCGCACGTGTTGTCGGTTGATATAAAATGCATTTTAACCCCGCGCACAAAATAGTTCGTGCCGTTGACTAGTGTAACCTTAAGTATGTATATTTAAATGAGTAGGTGCCTATGATAGTCGAGACGCCTGACTTTTCATAGCAAAATAAGTAACGGCACAGATAATATAATACTACAGTAGTAACGGCAAACTTTTTGTTTAAAATGGCACGCTCTTTTGCAAAAGGTTCACTACCCCTGTACGCGGCATATGATTATAAAATTACACGATTCACGATCTTAAAAACACGTTTCTCGTGTTAAATCAGTACATTAGAAACTACAGCGATCGTTTATCCCTCTTAATGAAATAAACTAGTAATTTTAGAATGGTAATCTCAGGTATTGGCGTGATTTAGGGGTTAAGTAATGTCTTTAACTGTTTACGTATAAATTACTCGACGGAACTCGTGAAGGGGTTAATGAGAACTGAGTATGTTAATTTATTCTGTACTTAGTTGAGTTACAGCACAATATTTAACTTGAATAATGATTAATTCAAGTTGGTAGTGATCGGTAAGTATGATTGGAGCAGTGGTTTGGGCGTTTGGCTCCTGTGTTGAACGGTCGTGGATTTAATTCCCTGCACGGAACAAGTTGCTGCCCTGCTACTTACATAGTTGCTTTAGGTCTTTTAGAAGCATGTAAGCCTGATGTGTATTATTTTCTAAAATACTCAACTGAATTGAGAAACTCCTCCTTTGTTAAAAGTAGGACAATACCTCGAAAAAGCAACTGAAGTTACTATAGGTACCAAAATAAATAATTTCATCCCCTGTTCCTTTTCTAAATAACATTTTCCAATACAAAAACACTTTTAAATATGCTTTTTACCCAACTGCCGAAGGAGGGTAATGTTTTTGTCAGTTAATGTATGTATGTATGTATGTTTGCTCCTATGTGGCGTTCTAGAGACCAAACGCGTTCGCCGATTTTGATGGTTCGTACGTCAGTCGATTCGTCTTAACTCTGCGAGTGTCACTGGCTACATTAAAATTGGAAAATAGGAAAATGGCGGCTTTTGGGTGCCATATAGTGGGGGCCAAATTTTTTTGTTCCTAATCCATCGTGTGGGGTATCAAAATGAAGGGTTTTAAGAGGTGATTTCAAAAATTGATAACATTTACATGTTTAAATGTACCTTATTCGAAAAAAAAAAAACTGAAAAATTATAAATAAAAAAAGTTAATTCTTCCGACTGCACAACTTGATTTTCTCCTTGTATACGTCTTTTTAGTTCACTTTTCAAGCAGTCAGGTTTTTTGATTTTTTGAATAAACATTTTTTTTCCGCTTACCGTAGAATGTCATTCAAACCAAACGTTTATGCAACATTTCATCTGATTCGGTTGAGGATCTCTGCTTTAAAATTCAGTTGCAAGATTTCACACGAAAAAAGCTTGTAGAAACATTCCATCTTATTGTAAAAACTCCTCGATAAAATCCTGTTCTAATATCAATTTAATAAAGGTCATTGAGCACAATAAATTCGAAATAGGTAGATGAGTACTTACTACCGCAGAAAATGCTTACCGAAATACCTTGGTAGGTATCTAATATTCTTTCTCTTGAATCTGTTACCAGTACAATTGACCCGCGTGTTGACCTTTAGTTCTACCTACGCAGTGAGAATGTTTACTTCGAAGATGTTTTTTCTGTCTGTTTGCTGAAGAAAATTGCGAGCAAAAAAAACAGTGCTTGTATTTACAGCCATCAGTACAACTTTGTTTTACTGAAAAAGTGTAAATGTGACTGCTCACGGAGATTTTTAAAGTGCTTGTGTAGGGATTCTATCGTGAATATCACGATACAGACGCTTACCTACTTGTATTGCTACACGATGTCGTCGTTGATATTTTTACATATTCAGATTCGTCAAAGAAGCGTAAAATTTTATTGAAAATGGTCTGAACATTTAAATAATGTATTGGAATGTCTTATTGATGTGTTGTATTTTAATGTTTTATATGTATGTTATCACGTCGCCTTGGTAATTAATGAGTAAATAAATAGATAAATTTTCGGGTGAGACATAAAACGTTTTATTGTCGTAACGATTACTTATAGTGATTAAATATTTAAACTACATCATCATCATCACCATCATCAATACATATAATAAATCTGTAGAAAAGTCGTTTTTGTACATCGAAAATATTTACACCCTGGCTATTTTTACAAAAAAAAATAGCCAGGATGTTAAAGGATAACCATCAGAACCCATTTCCAGCATTTTTGTCTGTTTATTTGTGCACTCATTACGTAAATTTTGCGAAACCAATGTTGATAACTTTTATACATATAAATTGTGCGTAACTTGAAGTATTACTTAGTTTTTGTTTCATCAAAGGTTATTTTTGTGATAAATATATTCTGGTTATCCGAAAGTTATTCAGTCAAAATTAAAAAAAATCTACTAGAATCAAACGTTTATTAAAAGCGTATATTATGCAAACATCTCCCCAACATTTGGAAAGGTTTTATGTAAAGAAAAATACGACGTATAATATGTTGAAAAATCAAAATATGTCCAGCAGTGGACGTCTTTCGGCTGAAATGATGATGATGATGATAATCAAAATAAGATTGTTTTGTGCCACGTGATCTATTGCATCTATTTCGAATTCAGCGACCTGATTGGCTGTTGACGAAGAACGTTTTACAGATGAAATAGAATTAAAATGGTAAGTTATTTTGCAGAAAAACATAAAACAAAAATATAAAATTGTCTAAGACCTGGAAATCTCTAAACAGACGCCGCACTCGGCGCGGCGCGTCGGCCGATGCAAAGAAAACCTCCATAGGTGGTGATTCTCGGATGGTACCGATGTCCAGGGTCTCTCCGCAGACCATGTTCCAGTTCGTACTGTACTGCATGCCCTGTAACCTGTACATGTGAGAACCTTATGGCTGCGTCAGCTAGGGGTGTTGCCCTGGCTGAATACTGGGACAAACATAACATTTGAAAATTGTATTTGCCATCGACACGCTAAGCAGAAGAAGACTAGATTTCAGTATACAATAGAAATCAATGATTTTAAGTAAGGGCCACCAAGGCGCACTCACTCGGCAGTTGATCTTTCGCTGTCAATAAGTTCGCACGTGTTAGTACAAAATAAATAGCTGAAAATATCAACTATATTAGGGTCGGCTTCCAGTATTACCGGATTTAGCTGAAAATATCGATGTTGATTAATTAAGATGTTGTTCGCAGTCCAAATCTAGACAAAAACTGCAAGTTTGACACGTTTGAACCGATAGTTGAGGCATGACAAACGTGACCAGATGTCCCGTTTTGAACGGGACTGTCCCATTTTATAATTACGAGTCCCGGTGTCCCCGAAATTAACTCTGGGACGCAAAATTGTCCCGTTTTCTGAAACCGACGGCCGCCGCATGTGTTAACGAAATTACAATCATCTCTGATAAAGCCATTAATAGGTATTTAATGTGGAGCCCATGTTATTCACAATGCAATAAAATCTGCTGCAGACAGGCTACTTAGATTACGAAAGCATAATTGTGACGATACACGATTTACTCGATTCTTGTTGAAGCTCTAAAGGAATTTTGCGCCGAAACTGAAACTGAATATCCACAAATGCTAAACCAAATGGCTTGCTCTTATGTCTGCCTTGGAAAGGGTTTTAAAAATGTATCATCCATTAAAAAAACTAATATTTGAGTATTGAAAATTGTCATGCCGCATGACAGCACCGTATCGTGCGCCGCGCCGTCTTTGTGATGTGTCCACGCCGTAAGACCAAGGCCGAATGTTCGGTTTCGACTTCTGCTCAAAAACCCAGTTTCGGTCGGACATTCGGCCTTGGTCTTACGGCGTGGACACATCACAAAGACGGCGCGGCGCACGATACGGTGCTGTCATGCCGCATGACAGCACCGTATCGTGCGCCGCGCCGTCTTTGTGATGTATCCACGCCGTAAGACCAAGGCCGAATGTTCGGTTTCGACTTCGGCTCAAAAACCCAGTTTCGGTCGGACACTATAATAATTAGCCATGACGATAAATCTATAGTAACTTTTCAGTATATCTATACTTTGATAATAGAAAGATCTGCTACTAGAACGATTTTCTACTATTTTAGGAAATTTTGAAAATATGACGTTTGTCGTTTAGCGAATATGACATTGACCTTTTGGTACTGAGTCCTCTAGGTTTGTTTTGCAGTGGCAAACATAGGTACCTACCTAAGACAAGTACGAGGGCTATTGATGGAAAATGAATACCAACAGCCTAAGATATTAATAAACTTCCACTCATAATTACCCAATATTGGGTTTTGTACATTAAAATTTTGCACGAACACTTAATTATAATTTAAAATGATTGGTATTTTCGTTAATAGCACGCCATATTAACTTCCTGCTATATTCTTTAATAAGTAGGAAACCAGTCAAGTGAATGATTTGTATCATAAAGTACCTACATTCATCTTGGATATGATGAGAGTAGATTCTGTGGTTAATTTTGTACTTATTACCTTTAATTTGATAAAGTAATTAGCAAATGAATAATAAATTATTATTCGGGGTAGCCTGATTCCCTAGAGGACGCGTCCCCAGGTGGCGGATAGGGGGATGCTCGATGGAGGGTCAGACCTCCATAGGGTAGGAGGGAAATAAATACCTCCCGCGGACCACAAGGCCGGAGATGGATACTCCGATAACAAACCCCGCGCGTAGGCTTCTCCGACGTATTCGGAGTAGAGGCTGCACGTGTGCTGGGCGCTCAGGCTGGAGCGTTCAGTAAGGATGGCGGCGGATGAGCCTTTAGTGGGCCAACGGCGGCGCCTAAGCCTCGTAGCAGGTTACAGTCTTGGCGTCAGGTGGTAACCGGCCGTAAAAATTCAACCAAAACAGCCCTCCTATTTCACTATGAGCAAATACAAGAAAGACAAGGGCAATGATACTAGGACGTACCCCTCAAGCGACGCGGACATGAAAAGGGCGAAAAATGCTAGGGCGTTCCCCCCAAGCGACGACTTTGACAAAAACGCATGTTCGCAGCCCGTACACACTTTTAGAATAGCGATGTGGAATCTGGGATCCCTGACAGGCCGTACATAAGAACTAGCAGAAACCTTGAAACGAAGGAATATTAACATTTGCTGTGGACATTGCTGTATATCTTATTAGCTACTCCCACATGCCCATTTAGGTCTCCCATGACAAATTTTGTTTCATGTGATGGTATGCTGGCTATATATTCGTCAATTTCCTCCCAAAAGGAATGTTTTTCCTCATCCTTGCATCCTACTTGTGGTGCATATGTACAGATTACATTAATAATAGGTTGATCGTCTAACGCCAATTTTATTCCTATCAGCCTATCTGACTTTCTCTCGATACTAATAATTCTATTTTTGAGGTGATAATCGAGGACAATGCCCACGCCGTTCTGTTTACTGTTTTGTCCATGGTAGACCAGCTGGTACCCCATCCCTAGGTCTCTGGATTTGGATCCCTTCCATTTCGTTTCCTGTACGCAAACAGCCCGTCGAAACTAAACTAAACTCCGCCGCTTCCTTCGCGAACATTACTGCTTCGCAGAAGGAGGTGACAGCTTCCCATGCCCTTTCACTCCGTACCATGGCCTAAACCAGGGCCGGACGCGAGAGGTCGCCACCGCTGATCTTCTCCACGAGGACACGGTGGTGCTTTGCCCAAGCGTGGCAGACCTCCACCGTATGCTCCACCGTGTGTCTGCCCTAACCCCTAGAGTGTAATTTAAGCCCGCGTAGACCCGGAGGGGCAATACCACCACTGCTGAAACCCGAGGAGAAAGCCAACTTGTTTGCCTGTTTTTTTTGCGGCATCCTCACGCCTTGATTCTGGTGACGTGCATCCCCCTCCTTCTCCTGGTGGATACGAGACGAGTATGTAAGGTGCTGCGTAACCTTGATGTGAACAAGGCTTGTGACCCACGCGGAAAACCAGCAATTGTTCTGAGAACTTGTGCGCCTGAACTGTCTCAGATCCTGACACGCCTGTTTCGCCTTTCATATAAGACTGGAAAAGTACCGAATGCTTGGAAGCAAGCTAATGTTCAGCCTGTGCCCAAAAAGGACAGTCGGGCTGACCCGGCCAACTACAAACCCATTTCAGTTACGTCCATCCTCTGCAAGAGTATGGAACGGGTGCTGAACTCCAAGCTCCTGGCATACCTAGAAACTAACGACCTAACGAACTAACTCCTTAGTGATCGCCAGTATGGCTGCCGCCAAAATCGGTCTATTGGGGATCTTCTAGCGTATGCCATTCACATCTGGAGTGAGGCCATCGAGAGGCACGGGGAAGAGCTTGCCGTCTCCCTCAACATCTCGAAGGCTTTTGTCAGGGTCTGGCACGAGAGCCTTATTGGTAAGCTTCCTTCATTCGGCCTGCCCAGTGGTTTGTGTGATTGGATCGCAGACTTCCTGAGGGACCGGTCTATACGAATAGTACCGCTCGTCTGACCAACTGGATATCAACGCCGGAGTCCCTCAGGGGTTGGTACTCTCAGCAACATTGTTCTTGCTGCACATAAATGATCTGCTAAAACCTTTGGGTACGCAGACGACAGCACTGTTTCTGAGAGATACGTATCCGACGCGCGCGCTAGTGGGCCTCAGATCCGGTCTCTCCAGGAGGCCATGGTTGGGCGCTTGAATCTGTCCTTGAAGGCAGTCTTCGAGTGGGGCGATGCCAATCTGGTCAGGTTCAATGCTGACCCGAGTCCAATGAGAACCCAGGCGTGTCGATTTTATCATCTGTGAAAATTTGAACTGTCTAGCTATCACGGCTCATGAGATACAGCCTGGTGACAGACAGACAGCCAGACGGATCGTAGAGTCTTAGTAATAGGGTCCCGTTTACCCTAAAAAGAGGCGAGTCGGCCCGTGCGTAAGACCGCCGTAGCGCGGCAGCGCCGTAGCCGTGACAGAAACCATGCCTGCTGCGTGCTGAATGCTTGCTGCATGAATGGTGTATGCTTGTTTGCATGCTGCATGCTTGCTGCATGAATGGTGTATGCTTGTTGGCATGCTGCATGCTTAATGCATGCATGGTTTATGCTTGTTTGCATGTTTGCATGCTACATGTTTGCTGCATGTAGGAGCAGCAATAACGGCAGCCGAGTAAGCACGTCCCGGTGTTGACGTGCTGTTTTTCGTCGGTGCCCCAACGATGGTAGACGCGGGCAGAGGGGTGAGCGCTTTTACATCGCTTGCAGTGACGGCGGCCAGCGACGAGTCAAATTTTGCTGACTCAAAACTCAGCTGCGATGCATTGAATGCGCCGTGACGTGTGTTGTCGTTGTTAGCTGGCTCGTGTGACCTACATACCGTTTTGCGTAAGTCAGCCAACTCGGTACGTAGATCACTGATAATAGTAACTGATAATAGTAATTATGTTTGTTTACTAATTACAATAATTTCTATGAAGTTGTATGATTAAAAGTAGTTGTATTGACTTCTTGTGATTGGTCGAGACTTTGACAGTTATCGACGACCTAGCAAGTTTAATTGCTACAAGCAAGTTTAATAGTGGGGATTGCTGGGGATAGAAGCGAATCGGCGGGTATTTTATTGGTATGCCCGGCCATTCGTTTTCTGACATCAGTGCTAGTCACTTGCATTGTATCGCTGTTGGTTTAACTCAACCTGTACTGCTGTGTACTATAAAGAATAAAGCTGATCTTCGAATTTATAAAGAGTGTTTTGCATTCAAAGTCCTTGCTCCTGAGTGTTGGACCAGTACGGTTCACAATTAGCAATAAGTTGCGAAGTGGGCACAGAGCTATAAGCAGTAAGAAATGAGATTGCTATTACAAAAGCGCTAGGCGTTACCGACTGAATCTACTGAGTAATGCTAAGCGAATGATGCAATGTTTTCTTTACACAAAACAAAATAAATTATATTTAATTCACTGGAATAATGCAAAATATATCGAAAAATGATTAAAATAAGTAAGATTTAGATTAAAAATCGTTACAAATAACGGAATTGTGATTGGTAGGCCTACCTTAACGAATTATTAAAGTCATTTTGTTAACAGTTAATTTAAATTGTATACCTGTGTAGGTACTGTATAAGGCAATGGAAACTGTTTAAACAAGTTGATAGGCTGAAGATTATGGGTAGACTGAATTTTAATGGAATTGTAACTATTAAATAAGTTCAAATTAGGAAAAATAATTTAGCAAAATGTTGGGAAAAAGAAATTGGAACGTTTTCACGGTTTTATGCTGTCAACCTCTGATGATGATCTGACGACTGTGGCCGAATTTTGAAGTCTTCTTGGCGATCTTTTCTTGCGCAGCCCGTTGGTTTGAAGTCGATGAAGACGGCTGATGCCGTATCGACGTTCAAGATGCCCAATGCTGACGATGACACGCGAAGAATGAAGATCTTTTGAGCCCGAAGATAAAGTCCTTTGTTCTTCCACCGACGAACCGTAAATTTTTTTTATTTGAAAATTCCGTTGTCTTCTTCGTTTGGCTTGATCGTTAACGGTAGAAGGACCAATGATCGCGACGATAGGTCGTGGTAGAGGAAATGAAGGTGAGTGGACTGTATAACAAGATGAAAGTATATTAAAGAAGAGAAGAAGTGATATTACAACGGTCGGTTAAAAGGTAAACAAAGGCAATTTTGGTATGCGCAAGCGCAGCCGTGCGTGGATGTGTGCAGCAGCTGACTGTCGTGGCGGTGCGCCGCTCGCTCGGCTGTCTGCCGGCTGGTACCCCGCTGCCCCACGTCCTTCATTCACTGCTGCTGGCGCACGACGGTGTTGAGAGAAGCGGGTCTCAAAAATGGGGTACTGAATAAAATGTTCCAATAAAATACCGCCCCACATTCTAGAACTGAATTAAGCGAAATTTAAAACTTGTATGAAACGCACACTGTGCAGGCAGGCATATTATAAGTTGGGGGATTACATCGCTGATAAAAATTCTTGGCTCAACGCTAGTCCTGCTCCACAACCACTAGGACACAAAAACAAGTGATAAACAGAAATGTTCTGAAGTATTGTTGGACCTGCTGAAGACTGTATGAATATATTTGTATTGTAATAGCTGTTCCCCGCAGCTTCGCTCTCGTGGACCACACCACAGGTCCCGTTTTCGGGATTAAAAATAGCCTATGTCACTCAGGAAAAATGTATCTTTCTATTGGTGACAGAATTTTTTTTACTCGGTCCAGTAGTTCTATACCAATATTATAAAGAGGAAAGATTTTTTCAATTTCTTTTAGTATTATATAACTGCACAGCTCATATGTGAGTACTATGTACTAACTGTAAGTCTACCATTTACTGTACCTATATGTCGTTCGTTGACTTGTGTGTGCTCTGGCAGTTAGTGTCATGCTCTCTCTAATGTCTCTCTGATGGTGGCACATGTGTTGGATCATTCGGTTCCCTTCATGATGGTTGAGCTGAGTGGTGCCGATCCATGTGTCATGTTCGTGAACGGGCGCCATCAGTTGGGATTGGTCATAACTTAGCTGCCTCGGCCTGTTTTTAATTACCTATTTACTGTATTTTTTAATAGTTTTATTATACTCTAGACGTTTTTACGTGCACGTCTTTTTACATCGTTCTCACATATATGTATTTTCCAACAAGAATGATGTAACCAAATACTTGTAAACCACTTTTTTTAAAGAGTAAGTGTGGAGTTTCTAGTCAGTTCTTCTCCATAACAAGCTACATTCCCGAATTAACGGTACAATCTATTATTATTACATTTAAACTAAAAATTTTGACATTCAAAAGTGTCGCTTAATGGCCTTATTGAATAAATCAATATTGATTTTGATACTATTCTTAGTCATAACAATACAATATAATAATGAATTAGAGTTAAATTGCTATTTATGTTTAGGCTAGATTGTAATCTATTTTTAAGAACTTTAGTTTTTATCAATAAAGAAAATAAATAGATGAGTCTCCGTAGTTTTACGCAACCAAAAGCCCTTTAAAGGTTGATAAAATATCCTAGGCCAAAAAAAGTTGTTGCTTATAAATATTAAGATAACACCGATATCAGTTGAACAAGTTGTGCAGCCTAAAAATTTAATCCTTTTGAAACATTATCATAAATAAAAACACACCCACACCTATTCATAATTTTATTATATTATAACTATGTTATTGTCTTTTCATTAATATTTACACTGCAACTTACACTATTGTTAAAATTACAAGAATTGTTTATCTACCCAAAACTATGCTGAAGAGACTGGTAAAGTGACCATTCCTGTATCCTTTTTCTCATCATCTTTCTTCTTGTATATAGTATCCTCTATATCTTGCAAGGTTCTACCATTTGTCTCAGGCAAAATAAAACTAAGGAATATACCTGTGAACAATGTGACACCTGCAAAAGAGGCATACATAACTTGCTCTCCGAACATATACAAAATCTGTGGGGTAACTTTTACAGAAATAAATAGCAAACTAAATGATATTGCCGAGCTTAAACCTGAGCCAAAACCACGAACTTCTGACGGAAATACCTCTGAGACGAATGACCAAGATATAGACACCAATACACTTGCCATAGCTATGTAAATAATCATACATGTGATAGCAATCCACACTAAGCCGGGAGGAGTTAGATACAAGTATATCACTAAGCCTATCAACACAAGAGTTGTTGATATGGAACAGACCACAAAAGTAATTTTACGTGGAAGAACCGTAGCAAATATACAAATAAAAACAGATGCTGCAATTCTTATAAAATCAGTAACTAACACTAACGTAAATGCGTCTATATCTCCAGAGAATGTCTTCTCAAATATCACTTGAGCGTAAAAAGACAAAGTATTGATACCACACCATTGTACGGAAACGAACAATAATAATATGGTCGCCACAGACTTCATGAATGGTTTACTGAATATAATATTAAGTATATTTTTAAACGTGGTATTTGCTTCAGCTTTTTCTTCAGCCTTTTCCAAAACTGATGACAGTTCCTTTTCAGCATTGTCTCCATTTCCTCGGAATTGTCTGAAAGACTCTATACCTTCGTCAATTTTTCCTTTAGACAGCAGCCATAGCGGACTTTCTTTCAAGAGCAAAAGTATAGTAAAGGCTATAATGGTAGGCAGTGTGAAGATGAAGCAACTGGCTTTCCAATGAATGTATTTTCCAACTGTATGGCTGATGATGACTCCTATATGGATTGCTGCTGATGGGCAAAAAAGGGCCACAGCTCTATACTTAGGATCAGTCAATTCACTGATATAGACCATGCTATTGGCTCTCACGGCTCCCGTACAGACTCCTGTGATAAATCTTCCAATAAGCATGACTGCGTTGTTATGTGCGAATCCCATGATGATCCAGCCGATTGTGAAGGGTACTATCAGGACTAGCTGACCGAGCTTCCTGCCGATGCCATCGCTCATGGAGCCAGAAAAGAGGGAGCCCATCACCATGGCAAGCGGGGAGATGGAAGCTGAAACAGAGATTGTTATATTAAATTTATTTTGTTTTGTACTCAATTGTATAATATTTTTCCTGAAGAAATGAATGTAACTGCATTAGTTAAAATGTGATTGATTCAATAAAAATGGGAAATTATTAACTAATAGGTACAATCTTTAATCAATCCGGGTGAAAAATGTACTGAATGAGCGACTATTATACTAAGTAAGTAACTATTTATCCGGTTTGAGTAATACCTTTTAGGAGATTTTTGTGAGCTGCGGTAGTAATACATACTTAAATAGCTGAACAACCATCGAGGCGACATCGCTGAGCAGCGCGGGAGTTCGGGTGTATTCGTGTTTTCAACCAATTAGAGAACCCCGACACGGTTAGGTTACTTTAGACCCTGCAGGCAGAAAAAGGACCCCCACAGCGGGGCTCCGTCGACAAACTTTTGTTTTCAAGTCGCTGTTTTAAATATTTGTATTCGCCCACTGTTTGTCGCTCACTTCACTTAGTATTTCAATAAGCCATGTTCAGTATTTTTACACCTTTAATTTGAATTTATTTTCACTTGTTTAAATACTATCCAATAATAGTACATTATGGTACAAGTGTGCAATGTTGGTGATTACCGCTGAGGCACCATTGAGACCCGAGCCGTAGGTGAGGGTGTAATGTTGGGGTTCCGCAAAGCAGACAACCAGTAGGTCTAAGTAGGATTTATTGAATGTCTCATTAAAACATATAGTACAGTTACAATAATGCGCGTTACGTAAAGTACATATTAAGCATTAATATGATACCGTTTTGTTAAGGGTAATACTAAGTAGATTTACTTAAGGCTAATACACTTCACCTCCCGCGAAAGTGAACACTTCACCTCCCGCGAAAGTGAAAAAAAAAAAAAAAATCATACATAGTTTTTTTTTTTTTTTTTTTTTTCGTTTACTAACAATATACCATAAACCGAAGTTAACATCTTAAGTAAAATAATAACTATTTCTAATCTAGCTCACAAATTACTCATTTTGTTACAGTTCAGTTTTTTTTTTTTTTTTTTTTTTTTATTTATTCATAATAGGGTCTAGTCCTATTCTTATGCACTAATTCTATTTTATTATTCTTACTTATTCTAACATTACAACCTAAATCTTCTATTACTATATAAGGACCTTCTAATATCGCATCTAATTTCCGACCTGTCTCATTTTTCAACAAAATTAAATCATCTTTGTCATATATGAATGGATTCATGGATTTGTCATACAAACATTTTCTTCTTAATTTACTATTAAACAAATTTTTCTTTGCATCGGCATGAGCTAACTGTAATCTATACTTTAACTGTAAAGGATAGCTGTCAATATTGTACAATGGTTCTAACGTATCAGTAATTCTACTGGGTATTCTACAAAGTTTGCCAAAAACAAGCTCATGTGGAGTGTAATTTGTTTCGCTATGGACTGTGTTGTTGAAACTAAAACACCAGAACGGTAACCAATAACTCCAACCGTCTGTGTGGTTTTCACACTGAATCCTTAAAAATGAACCCAGGGTTTTGTGCGCATTTTCAAGAGCTCCAATGGACTGGTGATGGTAAGCTGTTGAGGATAACTTTTCAATATTAAGAAGTTTACATACCTGTTCCATAGTTGCTGATATGAACTCTGCTCCACGGTCAGTCGCTATGATCTCAGGAATGCCAAAAATTAAAATAAAATATCTTACAAATGCATCTGCAATGGACACAGTTTCCTTATTTTTTATGGGAACAGCTTGCACATATTTAGTTAATTCACATTGCATAGTCAATATATAGCAATTACCGTCAATGTCTCTATCCAAAGGTCCCACTAAATCTAAATAAATTTTCTGAAATGCCGAGGAAGCCGTTGTGGTTAGTTCCATCGGCTGTTTAATATATCGAAAATATTTCGATTTCTGACATTTCGTGCATTTTTTGACATAATTCTGGACGTCCTTATCGATACTTGGCCAGTAGTATCGTTTTTTAATCGTATTTACCATTCTACGGACTCCAGCATGACCACTGGATGGTAGCAAATGGAAATCGTTCATAATAATTGTCTTTTCCTTGTCGTCATTTATTTTCTTAACTCCTCGCAATATACATACTCGTGGTCCGGACCAATGCGTGAGTGAAGATATCTCATCGCATATACTCTTTATAAAATCTATATTCTCTTCGTTTTTAATTATACAAACTTCATCGATACGTATCTTTTTACAAATATCATTTAATTTCTGTACAAATTCGGCTCGCGAGAAATGTACCTTGAAATCAAGATTTATAAACAATTCCTTTTTATTTGCAATAAACGCAAAACATTCAATTTCCTCTGATATCTGGTTTTTTACTCTCAGCTTTTTTAATTCATTACCTTTAATTAAACACATTTCTACGGAGTCTATCGGTTTTCTTAATATATCCACAACTCTTGGTTGATCAGACCTATTGTTAGTGAATTTACTAGGATCCGTTGCCTCAGTTTCATCCTTATTATCATCACACAGATCGTTCATTCTCTTCTTCTGAGCTCTAGTCATCACAGCTACAACTTGTTCATGCATACTCTTTAGTTCATCTGATGTCATATACATTCTAGACAAAGCATCCGCTATTACGTTATTTTTTCCTTTTACATAAACAATTTTAAAATTATATTCTTCCATAGTTAATCGAAATTTGAGTAATCTACTAGAAGGATCTTTCAAACTAAAAAGGTAAACCAAAGGTTTGTGATCCGTCATTATGGTAAATTTTCTTGCATATAAATACGGCCTAAAATACTTTAAGGACCATACTATCGCTAGAAGCTCTTTTTGAATAGTAGGATAATTCTTTTCTGCTTTATTTAGCGGTCTACTTGCATAAGCAACTGGTCGAAGATCTTTATTACACAGCACTGCACCAATACCTGTGCCTGATGCATCTGTTTGTAGCACAAATTCATTGTTATCAGAAAAATCTGGATATTGCAAAATAGGTGAAGAGATTAACGCATTTCTCAAAAACTCAAAAGCACTTTGACACTCATTACTCCAAACGAATGGTACATTTTTCCTACATAATTTATTCAATGGCATTGCTATATCTGAAAATGACCTTATAAATTTCCGATAATAGTTACAAAAAGCTACAAAGCGTTTAACTTCGTCTGAACTTTTAGGTGTTGGATAATTAACTAATACTTTAGTTTTGTCTGGATCAGGCAAAACTCCTTTTTCAGATACAACATGGCCTAAATACAAAATCTCTTTCTTTAAAAATTGACACTTTTGAGGATTCAATTTTAAATTGACTTTTCTTAATCTCTCCATGACATTAACTAAATTTTGATTGTGATTATATAGATTTCTTCCAAATATTATCAAATCGTCTTGATAAACTAAACATTTCTCATTGGTTAGACCAGACATTGCTACAGACATCATACGGCTGAAAGCACTAGGGCTTGTCTTAAGGCCCATAGGTAGGCGTTTCATCTGATATTGACCTGAATTCGTAGTAAATGCTGTAATTTTACGACTCTCGGGTTCCAAGGTCACTTGATAATAACCTTGGTGAAGGTCAAGATGACTGAAGTAAATAGCACCAGATAGGGAATCTAAAATTTCTGTTATATTGGGTAACGGGAATTTATCATCACAAATAGTTTCATTTAATTTTCTGTAATCTATCACTAACCTCCATTTCTTTTCACTTCCTTCGCTACTTCTTTTTGGTACTAATAAAATTGGACTTGACCATTCACTATTCGACTCTTCTATAATATCATTTTCTATCATTTTACTAATTTGCTTATCTATTTCTGGTTTCAATGCATGTGGCAACCTATAAGGTTTAACATAAACAGGTGTTGAATTTGGCTTTAAAATTATAGATTGTTCATAAATGTTTGTTGTAGTTAATTTATCTCCATTTACATAGAATTCATCCGCATATTTCGTACATATCGCCTCTATAGATTCTTTTTCTTCTCCATTTAAATGACTTAAATTCAATTCCGATAATAACGATTGAACTCTAGGAACATTAATGTTGTTATGACTAAATTCACAAACGTCATACTCACTCAAAGATTTTAAATCAGGAGTAAAGATAGTAAGGTAATGTCTTCCTCACAAACGTTTAGTATTTTAACAGGCATTCTATTATTTATTACTTTTGCTATCGTATTTGCTAAAAATACATTGTTCGTTAACTCTCTTCCGCAAACAATCACATCTTCATTCATAATCTGATCCACAAAAATAAAATGTATTGACTCTGACCTAGCTGGTATAGTTAAAGTATTCCTTATCCTATCACTTTCATCCACTAAACTAAAATGATATAATTTCTCATTCTTAACCAATGATAAAATATTCGATTTTAAATTAATATTTGCTTGAAACTTTTTTAGAAAATCTAATCCTATGATTCCATCAGATTTTAATGGTAAGGAATCAAAAATAAAAAAATTGTGTGAAAACGTTTCGTTGCCATTTCTCAGAATTAAATCTACTGAACCTTTAGATCTACGCTGTCCTCCTATTCCATTTATTAAAGTGTTGTCTCCATGAGTAATACAATTTTTCGGTACTGTTTCATATTTTATAATAGACAATGTAGCGCCAGTATCTATTAGCCAATAATATTTAACATTATTAATATTAAACGCTACGTATTTAGCATTGCCATTACAAGATAGAATTAAATTTTTAAAATCGAAAAAACTGATTTGGATTCTCTAAATCTGGCTTGGGTTTATTATCACCTTGTGATTGTGCCTGTGGTATATTATTGTCAATATGACCACGTTGGCGTTCAGGGTCATGTTCAACAGAATATACACTTGGACCTTGTCTTTGATTTCTAAAATATCTTGGACCTCTATTACCTCTTTGACCGTTTGGTGACCCACGGTAGTAACCTCTAAAATTACCACGAAATGCTTGTGGGTAAGCACCACTATATTGGTGACGAGAACCACGGTTATAATAGCTATATTGACCACGCATTCTACCTCTTTGATTTGGGTTACGGGAACCATGACCTTGACCATTTGGTCGTCTAATATTTTGATAACCATGTCCATTTTTGAACACATGCATGACGTTACCTGATGAAGACTGGCAGGATGTAGCCTCCTCATCTTTTGCAGCTTGGATGGCGTCTTTCAGGCTAGTGTAGTTTCGGGCGGAGATAATTGTGCCTAATTTGGAACTTCGCAGACCACCTGAAAAACGTTGTAGGGCAAGTTTTTCATTCAATGGCTTTAAAACTTTGAACGTTTCCGAATTTCCGTCTGCTTGGGAAATTGTTAATTCGGTGAATAATTTTTCCACTTCGGAGCCATATACTTCGACAGACCTTGAACCTTGTTGCACATTCTGCAATTGAGTCTGTACGGCAACAAAAGATTTTTTGGGCAATAGATGTTGTCTCAAATCGGTAATTAATTCTTTAACAGATGTATATGATGTAGAAATTCTCAATTTAGTACTTTCAGAGAGTCTATTTTTTAAAACAAATATAATTAATAAAACCTCACCTGATTTATCCAGCATGTCCGCGTACATCTCTACTGAGTCTATCAACCGTTTAGTGGTGTCCTCAACACCGTCCATAACTGGAATTAAACTACATGCCACTCTTAGGTCAAACTCCATTTTTTCTAAATTTACCTGAATAGGGATAACACACAATTTATTTATCTATTCATATAATTTCTTAATATCGTTAAAAATCTCTACTGCCGATGACAACTTATCATTCTTACTACTCTTTAATAATAAAATTATTTGAGTACTTTTATCGAAAATATTTTTAGCTTCCGTTAACTTTATCTCAATTACGTTACCTTTATACCTACTTTGTCCCTTTTTAATCAAATTTTTCCGAATAGTTAACAATGTTTGACAATTATTTATTAAACTATCAGTCATATTCTAAAAATAGCATATCTACGTAAGTAGTTACACACGTAAGTCACAAACAAAAGAATCAAGTTCAACATTATAAGGAAACGACACACAGGTTATCACTACGTTGCAGTTTTGCGCGCGGAGTATCAAGTTCACGTATAATCACTGCACTATCGAAGCTCGTTTAAGTATTTGCGTTATGAAATGTGACACTTGTCTATAAAAATAATGAAACGCTTTCTTTTTCTCACGATGACGCTGAAATGTGATGTGGGCGGGCCAATTTCAATTGGCAGGTGAAGATTCGTTGACTCGTCCTCGTATGGATGCTCTAATCCTCTGCATCGTGCTGAGCCCAATTTCCTCCTGCATCCATCTGCGATGGCACTTCTTGTACACACGTATCCAGATGTAGATGGCCAGTACCAGTATACCAGCAAGAATGATGTAGGTCACGATGCTTAAGTGCTCAAGGTTGCTTCCCATGGTCTTCAATGTACCGTCATTTTGTCCTCCAGCAGCATTCTGGTTAAGGAAAACCTCTTCTTTCTCCACATTTGATCGACACATCGTAAAAATTTACTTGAGAAGAGCTGTCCGAAAATAACGCCGCAAACTTTTAAATGAAAACGCGACAGTCTAAAAAATTTAGAGCCCCTTGGCAGGCCTTGATGGCAGGGTCGCCATGTAATGTTGGGGTTCCGCAAAGCAGACAACCAGTAGGTCTAAGTAGGATTTATTGAATGTCTCATTAAAACATATAGTACAGTTACAATAATGCGCGTTACGTAAAGTACATATTAAGCATTAATATGATACCGTTTTGTTAAGGGTAATACTAAGTAGATTTACTTAAGGCTAATACACTTCAAGGGTCTTAAGAGAGCCGAGGACGGTAATCATCAATACACACGTATATCATACGACGTTTTTCAACACACTTGTGAAGAAATTATACTAAAAAAACATTTTCAACAGTGAAAACGAGTTGTGAATTTTTTTTTGCAATTGCGGAAAAAAATTATCAGTTTTCCTATGCGCGCTCATCTAACAATGGCGGTCGGCCATAGACTAAAAGACCGAGATGCTATCCGCGAAAAGCAAAAAAAAAAAGAAACCTCATTTTTCATTTTTTTTTGGCTTTTCGCGGATAGCGTTTTAGCCACGTACCAAATGGGGAATTTCAAGTTTTCTTTATTAACGAAAAGCAAAAGTTATATTTGAGTGAAAGTTTTATTTATTAAACACGTACAAGTTGAAATTATCTATTTAAATACGAAGTTGCATGAAATGAGCAAAAAATAGGTACATTAATTTATTTGTACTATTGAGCACGACCTTTTTTGTATCAAAACTTTTTTAAGAACAAGTTTGATTATAGGTGTCATTATGTGCCTAATTGCGGTGAAATTAGAGCCACTTGCTCATAAAGTGTGTTGAAAAAAATAATATAAAAATTCTACCAATTTTATGATTATTACTGTCTTATCATTATCCTTCCGAATATGTGTCTTTAACATTAGAATACGTCTCTTAATAAATCCTCAAATTGGTGGCCTATCTTCAAAGCCGAATTTAAAAGTCCCTCCTGTTAAATATTTATTTTTTTACTTATTTCCTTTATTCTAAGCATCAAACTTACCAATCCATGAATCGAAGCTCTCATCATAAGGGAAACTGGAGTCAGTCTGCAGCTGTGGCAACAGGACTGTTGTGAAACCGAAGGTGATGCCTCCAGCGAGGGACAGCAAGGATGCCGCAAATGTTGCTAGAATCTGAAAGAAGTGAACAAAAAAATGGTTATGGATAGATTTGTTTATACGGATGAAGATATTTCGTGGAGAGTCCCCGGCCAAGTACTAGTCCGTTTGAATTCATGCGGAAAAAATCATGCTGTACCACCGCAGTTCCAATTCAGAGGCGAGCGCCGGGCCTGTGTCTGTTCAAGCAACAGGCGGTCCAAGTACAGCCGATAGCTACCGTCTAGGGGTCTTTAAGTCAAGAGTGAATGGGTTTTTTCTAGGCAAGCGTGCTTCACCGTCGACCATATCATCGCTTACTATCAGATGAGATAGTGGTCAAGCGCAAGCCTATAGATAATAAAAAAAAAAGTTAGTCACCTGCAGGCCATACTTTATGGCAGCTGGATATCTTCACACACTCTCCGATCTTAACTGTCCATATTGCCGAATCGGATTAAAACAATGGTAATTTCTATTGTGTATGCTAATTGAAACTTGACAGATTATATGAGCTATTGACAGCTCACTTTACCTTTGCCATAACGGTGAGACTTTTACAAAATAAGCATTAAGGACTTGCTTGCGTTTCAACCTAAATTACATTGGTTTAGTATAAGTTTTTAAGCTTACATGGTCACAATCGAGAACTAAAGTCTTTGCGTGTTTTTGTCTTTGTCTTTGAGTCGTGATCATGGCGCTTGTAACCGTGCCGAAATATCGAGATCTCAACAAAAAACAAAATATACATGGTAAATAGCCCGAAACAAACATTAATTACATAGGTTTAAATAAAGGCATCGAGAATATAATATTCGTATACGTTTCCCCTAAAAGATTATTCTCATTTTGTTATGTTTTTACGTTAATTTGCATTCAACCTAAAATAACAGCGATTGAATAAAACATTTTCATAATAATCAAAACTATTAAAGGAATCGAATATGGACTTCGCACATTTAGGGTTCCGTACCACACTGCAAAATCAAGTTGGTTGTAATAGTTTATTTTAATTTATCTCAGTTAGTTTTTAATCATGGTATGGCAGTTTGAGTAGTTTATGCGGCCTACCCGAATGTCCATTGTTCGTCGAATCGTTGAGCTCCTTAAATTCTGAGTTGAGCTGCACGGTTATTGACAAATGTGTGCACTGACTGGACAGGTCCACTCAATCCGACTGGTTCTTTCCTCAAAAGACCATTTCAGATATCAATCCACACAAAAAAATTGGTTGTCTGTAAAGTCGGTTTACGGACGATATTTTAACGTGACAACGTCAACGTTGCAATGAGCGTAACGGGACAATGAGCGTAACGTTACAATGAGTCATCCTTTTTCGTGCGTGCAGCCGGCGTTCATCGATTTATTAGACGTTGTCACGTCAAAAACAAAGGCTATCTCTAAGAAATTGCCCTGTGCGATAAGACCGCCCATTGTACACTTTGTTTTTGAAAATGTTTGTCCTGTATGTTTTTTATTTTGTGGTGTACAATAAAGTTTATAATAAATAAATAAATATATGGTCTTCACATGATCTCACCAAGATTTTGTCTGGACTTTTAAAAGAGACTGTGACATCTGAGTTTGCTTCGGCCTTTCTTCTCAGGGTAGTCAGATAGGAAACGCCGACCTAATCTAGTTTAAAAAAATATGATCGACATGTAAAAGTGTTTGTACAAACCAACTTACAGAAATAAAATCATTTATCATCTAATAGACAAAAAACGTTTTAACAAAAAAATCATACCGACTTTCAAAATAAAACACTACAAAGCGAAAAATAACTTTATTTACCGAAGTTGGTGTCGAAAAATGGAAATCAACAGGTAGCAAAGACACCGACTTCGGAAAAGAAAGTTATTTTTCGCTTTGTAGTGTTTTGCTTTGGAAGTCGCTTTGTTTTTTTTGTTAAAACAGTTTTTTATTTATCTCTTTTTTGTTTTGGTGTGTGATGTGTGAATGATTTCCATGGTATTTGGAGGTACCTCTCCAAATACCATGGAAATCATTTATAGCCAAAGTAAATCTCATGACTATTCCAATAAGCCCAAACACGATTAGGATCCATTGTTTTATTTCCGAGTTCCAGTGCCTACCTTCCGGCTTTATCATCAGATCAGTTCGATGTTATCATTTTCATCAGTTCCATTTCACCAAATAAAATGAACTTTCTGAGTGTAAATGCTTGCATTGTTGATAAAAATACCAAAATCGCTATATGTATGCCTATAATATTTGAGAAGTTCCCTCGATTTCTCCAGGATCCCATGATCAGATCCTGGTTTCCTTATCATGGTCCAGCCTTTAGATATCTCCTTTCCAACAAAAAAAGAATTATCAAACTCGGTTCATAAAAGACGAAGTTATCTACGAACACATAAAAAATAGTTATATACGGTCGAACTGAGAAACCTCATTTTTTGAAGTTGGTTAAAAAATTATAAAAGGTCTAATTGAGAAACCTCCTCCTCTTTTTGAAGTCGGTTGATAACGAGGGCATTTCAAAGAAAAATCTGATTAATATATTGGCATTGTGTTGGTTTTTCACGCCCCCCTTTAGCTGTGTGGGAACATTGAGAACCCCCTTAAAAACATTAAAAGATATGTTTTGCATGGCTTTGGGTCAACAAGATGCGTATACTGTTAAAATTTTAAGACTGTAACTCGGACTGTTTGGCTGTAAAACCTGTGTGACAGACGACGGACAGACACACGGACACGTCATCATCATCATCATCAGCCTATTAATGTTTCCACTGCTGGGACACAGGCCTCCTTTCCGTTTTCCTTCACCGTTTTGAGCGCCTGCCTGGGTTCGAAACCACGCCTACAACTTGTAAGTCGCGGCCGATACCACTGGGCCACCACTGCTCCTGCACTGGTGGCCCAGTACTGGACACGTGAGTGACAGAAATAGGGCTCCGTTTCGATCCTCCGAGTACGAAACCCTAAAAAAAAAAACCATGAGTGGTTTTATTTTCAACAGAATTGCATTGTTTTAATTATTTATATAGTAACAACAATGCATCTGCTTCACATAGTAAGTACCTATATAGGTACTACTTATTTTTAATTTTCTGAGCAAAATGTATTTTCCTAAATGACGGCAGTTTTGTTTTAGTTATTTGAATTCTGAGTTCAGAATAAGGAATACTTTTGAGTATGAAGTTCAATGGCCCTAAGAGCAGGGTAATAACAAAGAAGCGATGGATGGACTGTGTGAAGGTGAGTTTAGAATGGATAAGAGCAGGAGAATGAGAATGAGAGGAATCTGGAGAGTTCTTATTAGTAATGTATTATACTTAAACACTAAACAAAAGTCCAAAGGTTTTCCGCATTCACCTTTTTTTCTGCGTCATTCATTAAAGTATATTTGGTTTTAGCATGCTTGGTGTTAAAATGGCGAGCGAGGTTAAAACCTTTAAATACGATAACCTTTTAATAAAAACTTTTAATAAACCTTTTAATAAGACATAGGTACTATTCATGTCGAAGGATCGTCGGCGGGCCGGATTAAATGCTTTCGTGGGCCGGAGCTGGCCCGCGGGCCGTACTTTGCCCATCACTGGTCAGGACCAACGGCTTAACTTGCTTGCCGATGCACGGAGAAATCTCGGTATCATATAATCTTATATATACGTCATGGGCCATATGATTAATCAGGGCACTAGGGGCACTATGCTAATGGGTATTATGAATCTAGTCAAGTCAAAGCGGGCAATTTAATGAATACTGATTTATACTTCTATGTTTATTACATTGTCTGGTCATTGATGAATATTGCTACATAACGGTTGGGTAATTCGATAATTATGGTCAATGAATTAGTAACACGGATACGTTAAGTTCGAAGGAGACCGTTCGCCCGTCAACTCCTTCATGTTAGGTTACTCTAAATCTTGCAGACAGAAATAGGAGCCCTAGAACTTTGTTGCTTAAGGTTACACTAGTCGAATTTTTTTTAAGATATTTGCAAGTAATAAAAGTTGATTCTACCGTGCTCGTTTAAATTGTTTGTCCCAAATGCCTTACCAAGATCTTCAGGATTAGCGACTTTTTAGTTCAATTTACCATTAAAGAGTGTTTTTTTAGTTTTTAGAACTACAATTCATTATTTCTTCTTTATAAACACCATGACATCTATATTGGTAAAATCTCATTGGCTCTGTTTTGTTGCTGGTAAGAAAAAAGTTCGTAAATCCCAATTACTTTTTTCAGTGCAATTTCGAGATTCTGTTTAATATTGCTAAAAGAAATAATATACTTTGTTAGGTCATCGTCATCATACTCCAAGCCCTTTTCCAACTACGTTGAGGTCGGCTACTACAATAGGAGGGTTCGTACAGTCTACTGCTCGTCGATGGTAACACTTAGACCTTGAGTTGACCTAGCTTAGTACGGGGTGTCGTAATGCTGGCTGCATAAGCTGGTAACTGGTTCCATTACAAGTGACGTCCAGCCTACTACATTTTTTTTTTCAATTAGGTTATACCTATTGTTTAAATGTATCTATATCAAGTGTTGAATTTAAGGTTACACTAGTCGACGGCACGAACTATTTTGTGCGCGGGGTTAAAATGCCTGCTATCCCATCCGACGACTCCTGCGAAAGTAATAGATGGTGTGATGAGCAGTAAGAAGCTAGTTCGCGTACGAATTAGCACTTTTGCAAGTTTGTAGCGAAATGGATCATGATTTAGGACGAAAACGAGCGCGCGAAATTTTATAAACAGTCCTTTGGGAGTCTAGATATCATGCAAAAACGACTAAATGTACATTTTCAAAATAAAATTATTTGCATTGTTGAATTACTAATATATCCCTGTATGGAGGCCGTTTTGCAATTTTCTTTCTTCTTAAGGTATTTATTGCCGCCCAAAGATGCGTTAAAATTTGTGTTGAAATATGGAATATCGACGCTCTTAACTTTCAAATATTTTTATTTTTTACTTTTTTGTTTCCATACAGGGCTAGATAATGATGAGACAAATTGATATAATTTTTTATTTTGAACGTACATCGTCAAATAGTGCAGTAATCTCTAGATTACGTTTGTATGGAAGCATTATCGACTGGTGTAACCTTAAAACGAGGACAATAATAAGAACCTTGTAACACTAATTTTATTAATTACAATATAAATGCCTAGTTCTGAAGCCATCAATCAATAAAGGACCGTGGTTTTTTCAACCTTTGTAAGATCAATTCACTGAAGTGACACTTTAATGCGATAAAGGATCAATTATTGTTTGCACAGATAATATAATACTAGCATACAGATGCTTCATTCCATACAAAGAAACCGTGCTGACGTAATTAGCGTTTTTCGTCTGATTATACCGATTATTTTTATAGGTACATTGATCGCTTTCGGTTCCGTTCCACAGCTATAGATGATGTTAGCTGCGACTTGCAAGTAAAAAGGTTTACTCGGTTCGTGACTACTTTTTGCATTAAAAACAGTGACGATTTGTTTTAATAGTAGTTTATGCAATGGTCAAATAATAGGGGTTATTAAAACACGAGCGTGGGTTTATCACATGAGGCGAAACCGAATGTGATAATAATTACACGCGAGTGTTTTAATACCTAATTATATATCGTTGCATACACTATTTTATCTTCACTCATACAGTGGCAATAAAAATATGTGGTATGGCGGGCAACTTAGATTCTCATTGCGCAAGACTGCGCAGCGCGCGCCTCCTTAGAATGTTTTTCTTTCGCCCTACTGGGACAGGCTAACTAGACTAAGGTCTTGGATCATACCGCCTCGTCTTCAGTACAAATTTAACATTCTTTAGTTTGCATTAGAAACCGTATATTTGGCTATTTTTGGAGTATTTGGCTGCAAATTGTATCGAGTCAGCATTCCTAGTAAGCTTTGCGGAGGTAGTCAATACTACAATAAAATTCTCCGCTCCACTATTCTGCGATCGTTTCTTTCAATGATTTCACATATTTTCTAGTTGCGTAGACAGTTGACAACAAAAATACACCAATTTTATATCACAATATCCACTAGGAATCAATTAGCAAAGCCGCTGAACTTCACTCAAAAAAATCCCGGCAAAAACGCCGCCTCCTTAGACAATGAATGACACGACTTTTCTACGAACCCATAAGCGCCATTATATTAAAAATTAAAAAGTTATTTTATGATGCAGTTGTTTGAAAATCGAAGGAAATGTTGCACTGTAATGGTTTTTTTTTTAAATTTTACCTATCCACGAATATAAAGTACGTGTTTATAGAATATTTTTTGAATTCATATTTGGAACATTACGTTGTGAGTGTAGATAAAGTATTTTTTTGCAAAAAAAAAAATACTTTAAAACAAATCGTGTAATAATGATAACCTTTATTGTCTTCTTTATTGGTTCGTATTTATGTCAAGTTTCAAGTTCATTAACCCAAGAAATAAGATTCTTCAAATAACACCTTTGGACGGCTGAGTCACCCTCGTCCGTAGGAGAGCACCCCATACGATTCCCTACACGTGGCCCCTGGGTGGTGCTAATCAGGTGACATTAACTGGAGGTAGGCTACGGCCGAAGGCTTGCGACCACCCACCGGGCAAAGACGTACCGCCAAGCGGCCTAGCCGTGTTCCGGTACGATGCTCGGTGTAGCCAACTAGAGGAGTTGGATCGAGATAGCTGTTCCACTGCAGGCGGACCGGTCTGACGCGCGCTGTTATGGGCGTATCGTGAGACTGGTCGTGGAGGGTAGCGGGATCCGAGGCACCGTGCGCCGCTGGCCGACCGCAGGTAGTTGGGGGCCCAAGTAGTTTGCCAGCCACACACGAAAGGCTGCCCCGCCAACTGTCGAAAAATCCCGGAATGCACCATCGTGCTGGTTGGCGACCAGAAGACAGGGCCCGATGGACATTCCCGGAGGGGCTCGGGCGTCCCCGCAGTCTCCAGATCAGTCCCCCACTGATTGCGTCCTGTCAGTGCGTGTCTGTGGGTTGCCAGCGGGAACCTCATCCCCTTCAATGAAATGAAGAATAATAAAAGAAAAGCTGTACAGCGGCAGCACTCCCTGTCACACAAAGTGCACCTCGGCAATATTAGAGGGCTGCACTCTAATCTCGAAACAGTCCATCACCATCTGGAGACTGATAGACCAGCTCTTCTTTTCCTTTCGGAGACGCAGATCGGATGTCCGTCAGACGTGTCGTACTAATCATAACCAGGGTTTAGCCTGGAGCACAATTTTAAACCACGCGCGGGTGTATGCATGTACGGCCAAGACGACATCTGTTATCGGCGTCTCCGAAACCTTGAGGACTCTAGGTTTGCCGTGCTCTGGGCACTGGTGGATACAGGCCTGGATAAAATTATTTACGCCTGTGTCTACCGATCGCACAGTGGAGATCAAAAGACAACCAGGCTTACGGAACATCTTCGTGAGGCGGCTGATACGGCACAGCAGCGGTACCCTTCTGCCCAATTAGTGTTACTGGGGGATTTCAATGCTCACCACCAGGAGTGGCTCTTCCCATACCAGTGCACTGATCATGCTGGGCGAGAGACGCGAAAGCTTGCACTTGCGTTAAATCTCGCCCAGCTGGTCCAAGGAGCAACGAGGGTGCCAGTCGTTGATTTGCACACTGCCAATTGCTTGGACCTTTTGCTGACAACAGATCCAGACCGCTACTCTGTGTCGGTATCTTCACCTTTGGGTAGCTCCGATCATTGTCAGGTGAAATCTGTATCCGTCTACTCCCCGCCCGATCCCAGCCCAAGAGGCACTCGGCGGGTTTGGCGGTACAGGTCAGCAGATTGGGATGGGATGCGTTCGTTTTTTGCATCTTATCCTTGGCGGCCCACTTGCTTTTCTTCAGCTGATCCCTCGTCGTTTGCGGACGCCGTGACCGATGTGTTGCGTCAGGGAATGGAGTACTTCATTCCATTCTCTGACGTAGCAATGTCTAGCGTTGACCGGCCATGGTTTGGCGCCGAGTGCAATCGCGCCAACACGCTCAAACATGAAGCGTACCTGGCATGGGTCGACGCTCGGACGCTAAAAGGAGCCAATTCCACCCGGCTCTATCTTTCCGTGATGTGACCGTGCCGATAACGGACCATCTTGAGCTTCTTGGCGTTAGGCTGACATCGACCCTCAATTTTGGTCCATTCATTGAGGCAAAAATTCAACTGGCTGCCAAAAAGTTGGGGATCCTTGCAAAGGTGAGACGGTACATCACGCCAGAACAGTTGCTCAACTTGTACCAAGCGCAAGTTCGGTCATGCATGGAGTACTGCTCTCATCTCTGGGATGGATCTGCCAAGTACCAGCTGGATGCACTGGAGTCGATCGAAAACCGGGCCAAGAGGCTCATCGGCAATGAGATATTGGTTGAGTCTAGGCTCCAGAGCCTTGATCATCGGCGCCAAGTTGCCAGTCTGTCGGTTTTTTATCGGTTACATTTCGGGGAGTGTGCGATGGAATTGCATGAACTAATTCCTCCTAGCCCGTTCCATCACCGGACTACAAGACGTACGGCGATGCGTCATCGGTACATGGTGGACATCCCACCCATACGCACCAAACGTTTTGGCAGTACTTTCATTATGCGTACAGCGAAGTAGTGGAATTCCCTGCCAGAGTCTGTATTTCTTGATAGCTACAACCTGGGAGTCTTTAAGTCAAGAGTGAATAGGTAATTCTTCTAGGTAAGCGTGCTACGTCGTCGACCACATCATCACTTACCATCAGGTGAGATAGTAGTCAAGCGCGAGCCTAACAATAATAAAAAAAAAACACCCGTGAATCGTCTTTTGGAAGGTAAATAAAAAAAAACCTTTATTTTTACTTAGGTTGGTATTTATGTCAAGTTTCAAGTTTATTAACCCAAGAAATACGATTCTTCAAAAAAATATTAACGCCCCCTAACTACCTTTTAATCACCTTTTAGGGTTAGTTTCGAAAAACTTATAATTACAACCTTTATCATTTAATTAGATTACTATTTGTACCAAGTATCAAGAATTTTGGCCGAAAGAATTAGATTTTGCATACAAACTTTTAACCCCCTTTTTACCCCCTTAGGGGTGGAATTTCCAAAAATCCTTTCTTAGTGCTCATCATCAGCCTTATACCTCCTGTCCGTAAGAGAGGTAATGGGCCTTAATCCACAATCCTTTCTGCCAAATTTCATGCTTCTAGGCCTAGCGGTTTTGGTGCGATATATACGCCCCAATGTTAACGCAGTACTGGCCGTGCGCCCGCTCGATGCCAAAATATCTATATTGAACCTCCTTTTGAACAGTTTTGTTTGCAAAATATTATTTAATTTACATATTATGCTATTTCAGTTAGGAAGAAATTCCAGCCATCATTTTTTTTGTATAAAAATATTTTTAAACATCCAAGTCGTTTTGGAGGAGTTTCCAAAAGTTGCGAAAAAATATCGTGTTGTTAACTATTTTTAAAGCAAAGCTAAACGAATAAACCTTGTTTCAAAAATAATGTATTAATTTTTGTTTTTCAATCCTTTTTACCAAGCCGTTACATTGGGTGCTTTAGTGTAATTTTTGACTTTCACGTGAGTGAAGTTGCCGGCAAAAACTAGTTTATATATATTTATTAATTTACCTGTCTATATACATGTGCAGATACCGCGACATTGGGCGCAATCAATTGCAACACATTCGTCATCTTGACTTCTTCCATTTCTCAATATCTCCTTAGTTTTCACATCTCGAATCTTCTATCGTTGGGCGAGATAATAAAACCTGCCGTGGTGTGGTGCTGTGGTGGTGTTATACCAGTATTTTTTTTATTAAACCTGTTGAGAAAAGAAAGAATACAGATAGAAGAACACAAAGATACTGCTTATTTCAATATAAATTTCTTCCAGCAGACCTGCGACAGGAAAGTTGGATGATAGACGAAGATACAGTGTGTAGAAAAAAAAGGATACTTAAAATAGACTAATTTAATTTAACTAATTATATATAAATTACACATATACCTTAACTACATATATAAAAGATAAAATACATACAACAATGAATATAATGTGATGCACAGTGTAGGTATACGGTATCACAGGTCAAACACGTCTAACAGAATGCCATAAGAAATCGTACCCGAAAAACCTATTGAATTCTGGCCCTCTATAAAAGGAGATCAAATTTTCTGGCCTATCATATTTAGTACATTACTGCAGAATCCGGTAAGTAAGCCTTCCTGGCCAAGTATGAGTTAACCGGACCGAACCGCAGGTGAGGCCAGGATGGCTTTCTTACTGGTTGAGGCTTGTATAATGCTTTTCTCAAAAATGAAAGAAAGTTTAACAACAAATTCGTTTAATTAATATTGAAGGTTACATTCATATTAGGCCAATTACTGATAGATATTGTGATCGATTTACCGGGGGCATTTGTATTTGTTTGTTGTACGTCTTGATTAACGGACTTAAAAATATATCTATCTCATAAAATGTCATACCAAAAAGAGAGATAGATATATATTTGGAGCCTCCCTCCTATAACCATGTTATAATGGCTAAACTCTAATATGTGTCTGGCTGGTACTATTTGTTTTTTTTCTAAGCAGATCTGAAGAGGATGATCTACTGTCTAGAGATGGGTGTTTTCGGTTTTTTGCACAAACGGTTATGTAACCGATATACAGATTTCATATCGATATCGAAAACGGTTTTCAGATATCGATATCATTTAGTACAGTTTGCAAAAGTTAAAATGTTATTTAGATGAGCAAACTAACAACGAACGCGAAATAATACTTAGAAAGAGAGGAAGCGCATATGATTGCTATCGTTTGTGAAGTTTGCGTTTTGTTCGTAGTTCATACGTTTTCGCATTGTTAGAGTTTTAACTTTTGACTTATTAGTCCTCGCACGCTAGTAAGGTTTTTTTTAGATATAGTTATTGTAATGTCGGTTATTTTGATATAGATATGATATGATATCTAACACATATCCGATATAAGTTACGTTTTGATATATCGGACTAATCCCTACTACTGTCCAGTAAGTAAATTACATACTTACTTACTGGACAGTAGGAGATTCCAAATTTTAAATCTCGCTTCTTACTGGACAGTTGTGAATAAGTCTCCGGTAGAGTTCACTTTCTGGATACTTTTTAGAGATGTTATGACAACATTACATACCATTTTTGAGAAAATGTATATTTTGTCGTTTTGCAATTTTCCTTCTTCTTATGGTAATTAAAATATTTCTTCTATCGACACTCGTAACTTTCAAATATTTTTCTTTTTTGCTTCCATACAGGGCTAGATAATGATGAGACAAATTGATATCAGATTTTATTTTAACCGTACATCGTCAAACAGTGGAGTAATCGCCAGACTACATTTGTATGGAAGAATGATCGACAAGTGTAACCTTAAGCGGTACTTTTGAACGACAAAAAATTTGATTTAATTTTAATAATAATTGATTCTACTGTCCATTCGGAAAAGTAGCTTGTTATGGAAGAACGAACAGGAAACTCCACGATTACTCTTAAAAAATAAAGTGTTTTATAATACTTACATACATACATTAATTCATATACATGAGGACGATGCACCCAGAACACTACTATACTACGTATAGGTAAAAAGTATTACAAGCACTAACAGGTAAATTCATACATTTGACTAATAGGAACATGGTTCTCACATACTTACAAATATTGCAAACATAGATAAATTACCTAATTCAACAACAAAGGAACATTGTGTGACAAAACAAAAAAAGCAATACAATAATATTGGAAATATCGGTAACACCATGGCAAGGCTGGTTGTCGGAGTTTCGAGCTTCGGAGCTCGGACTTGCCGAATCGACTATTATAGATCAACAAGTGCAGCCGGGACCAAGGGCTTTCCGAAGCACGGAGGGGCCCAACCCCTGGGTGTAATATAATGGTCACCCATCCAGAGACCGACTAATTTTTAAGCAAATAGCACTCCTGAATAATGATTTCTTCTACATTAAAGTCTCTTAAGACTTTTTGTTGAGAATCTGCGATAGGTACTACTTAAAATCTCTATAAATAAATCTTGTGAGAATTTTAAATTCAATAGAAATGATAAGTTATGCTAAACTTATTCACAATTCTTTTATTTTTAAGTCGAGAGATTAAAACGAAAAGAACATTTTGGTAATTAAATTCGTTTTTTTTTTTTTTTTATAAATTATTTCGCTGATGAAGTTCTAGAGTGGCGACCGCAAACCGGATGACGTTGCGTTTGAAGGCTTCCCACTAGATGGACCGATGATCTGATAAAGGTTGCGGGGATCCGCTGAATGGGAGACGCACGGGACCGGTCAATGTGGTGACACTTCGGGGAGGCCTATGTCCAGCAGTAGACGTCTTTCGGCTGAAATGACGATGATGGAATAGCTGATGAGCCTATATATAAGCAGGGACGTCTAAAGGATCGACGGCTGAATCTACAGAGTTTCAGCTTTCGTTTCTTCCACCAGTTTTAATAACTGATAGATATCTAGGAATAAATAATGCGGCGATCAAAAGAAATTTATATTATAGCAGAAAATATGAGTTCATTGTAATTGCTATTATTAAAATAAAGAGTCTAATTAATAGGTACAGTGCAAACCGCATAGCACAATGAAACAAATAAGTAGCTTTTTATTTTCCCACGATGGTTAAGTATTCCACCATTTCTTGACAGCTACTGAAGGTGAATTTAAAAATGGTGCTAATCACTATATTTATGCATATTTACATCACGAATGACATTTGCCAATAACTCAGGCTATCGATTTCTAAACCAGCATGGGTTGTTGGGTCTGTGTTTCTTTTGTCATCAATATAATTTCAGCTGGGAGATGTCCATAGCTGGAAATAGGGCTCCCGCAAGCGTCACCACATTGACCGGTCCTATGCTTATTGTATCGAGTGGAAAAACAATTAAGATTCTTAAATCATCTGCCTAGCCTTTTCCCAACTATATTGGGGTCGGCTTCCAGTCTTACCGGATTCAGCTAAGTACCTGTGTTTTACATGGAGCGACTGCCTATCTGACCTCCACAACCAAGTAACTGGGTAACACGGTACCTCTTGGCAAGACTGGTGTCAGATCTCAAGCTTCTGACTATCCGTAACGACTGCCAAAGATCTTCAAAAGACAGCCGGGACCAACGGCTTAACGTGCTTTCCGAGGCACGGAGGAAACTCGGTATGTTGAAATGGTCACCCATCCACGGACCGACATCGTCAAGCGTTGCTTAACCTTGATGATCGACCCGTGCGGCTGTTATTATTTAGCCACGAGCTCCTTAAGATTCTTAAATAAGAGATTTATTTATTTTTGAAAATAATGCTGTTGAAAATAATGGTTCTGTGTAGTCTACTGGTCATAAAAGTGATTGCTGACCGTGGAATTCTAGATTCAATTCCTAGGTTAGCAGTATTTTTGGGTGTTGGGAAACTTCTGACTAGGAGTCGAGGATGTTTCCTGGTTAGAAAAATTACATTTCAATTTATTACGTCAGTGAGATTATAAAATAATATTGGTCACGTTTGTTTCATCAAATAAATAAAAATTTACAAAGATAAAGCGCATCAAAGTTCAGTAGTGGGGGCTTGTGACGTCACTTTTTCAGTAAAAGTATATTGCGGCATGACGTCACACGATATTTTAACCCAGTATCGTCGACATTCTTTGTTAACGTGACAAAAGAAAAAATACGTGTCCAATATTTTTATTTTTTTCTTCCTGTCGGACAATTTTTTTTTTTGTCATCTGCCCTATTAGCGCTCGGTCTATGATAACAACTTAGCTTTGGCAAATGATTCGCCCCCTTTTGAAACATATGGTGAAATATGCGTTAATTACTTCTCTGCCTATCCCTTCGCAAAAAACTTGAGATGATTTTGACGCAAAAGTATTTGGAGCAACCCACACGGCAAAGTTGTTATTTTAAAATCAAACATGTTCATTTTTATAAGTTTCATATTAAAATTGTGACGTTAATGGAACCGGAATTCAACCTCTACGTATTTATTTAAGTTACTTTTCTTTAATCTTTTTTTCCACTTTGTCAAGCAACTCAAAAACTGTGACGTTAATGGAACCGGAATTCAACCTCTACGTATTTATTTAAGTTACTTTTCTTTAATCTTTTTTTCCACTTTGTCAAGCAACTCAAAAACTGGGGGGTGACCATAAGCTCTTAGAGCGGTATCAATTTGAGGTCGAGTAAGTGACAGATGTATACAAGTCATATACATCTGTCCCTTTTTCGATATCAAATTGATACCACTCTAAGAGCTTATGGTCACCCCCCTGATGTCACTATAATTTTTTTTTTATTTTATGAATAAAACTTTTACTTAAAATACCGTACCGTAAGTACTTCATTTGTTCTTAATTTTAATTCTTCAAATATTTTGCCAAAAGTTGTTAATGAAGAAAGTAAACTGCTAGTAATTTAGAGACATAGATAAATCACAGTGAAAATGTGAATAAGTAAATAAAAAAATACCAACCTGCTTTTATTCTCTTGCAAAAAAAAAGTGGGCAATTCCAAAATGCATGCAATCCTACTTTCACTGTCACCTTTCACTTCGAATAACTCAAAAAAAATATGATGATATTTTTCTTAGAATAAATCATAAATATTAAATGACGAATGATAAACGAGACAACTTCTTGAACTAACTACATAGTAACGTAATGGAGCCTACACTGAGTTAAAAATCTACTCAGCTGGGGAAGTTCGTAACGATGTTGCAGTCAATGTGTTGAAACAGACTGAATGAAAATTGCCTAATCGAGTGTTATGCAGTTTTTTACGATGTTGTTATTAGTGCACTGCATGACTAGGGCAGGAGTGTCGAACCAACGCGCAAATGAACGATTACCAGTGATGGCACAGGGCACTCGTCGAATTAAATCAGGCACGCCATTTGGCGTGACGACGTAACGATTAGATGATTCTAGTAGTCCAGAAGCTAGAAAAATGGAATTATGTATAGGATTTCCTAGCGCCATAGAAAATTGAAATCTCTTACAGCACGGTTAACAAAACTGAGCACCCAAAATGTCAATGTCACTAACGCTCACGAGCAGTGGCGGCTGGTGGATCATAGTAGTGGTAGTGCACTTTGCCGTCTCACTGGGTAATTGTGTTAGGTATGCTAAAATTCACAGGAGCCTATGTAAATCGGCAAACCATCTCGCTAGCGACTTCTAATTCGACGCCAACGCCATCTAGTTACGTCGTTGTACAACTTTTAATGTTGGTACTCGACCCTAAGATAAATTTCGTTCGTCAAACCTCGCCTGCTCTCGGTAATCTTCGGTTTTTTGGTGCGGCGCACGAGAATGGTCATATTTCGCCGTACATTTTCTATTGAACTATCTCTGTCTCACGCGCCAGGCGTTTTCGCTTGTTTCTCATAGAATTGTATGAACTCTCGCCGTGCGCTTTAGCCTAGCGCACGGGTAGTATTTTTTACAGCAATATACGTCTTATTACTTTAGCAAAGAGCTTAAATTTGTTCGTCATAATTTCGTATATATTGAATAGATCGTTAATCAGATATTATTAAACATTTTTATTTTATTTCTAAACCTTTTTAAATCTGGCAGTTCAGTGCACGAGTGAACTTAAAGTACAGCCGCCTCTGCTCACGAGGCGAAACCGGGGCACCGCGCGGTAGGCGGGAGTGGGATCATTTGACATTTCAGGTGCACAGTTATGTTGCCCGTGTAGTACATTTCGACCATCGCCTTTGCATCAGCTAAACTGAACTCTAGAAAGCGTTCTTCTATCAAGAATGAAGAATGACACTTTCTAGAGTTCAGTTTTAGCTTGCATTCTGCTTGAAATATTAAAAGTTTTTCCAGGAGCAGTAATCACACAAACAATTTATTTAATTACATTTAATTTTATTATTTGTCCAATAAAACAATAAGTTAAGATTAGTTGGTGGCCCGTCGTGATTGTCGTATAATTATTTTAATTCTTATAAAAATGGCACAACCACTAATAAAGTTTCGCCAACCCTCTGCTAGGATATGTGCAAACTGATAATAGGTTTGAATTGAATTTCATTAGCAATACAGTATTGCTCACGTTGTATATTATGCTAAGGTAAATGATACTTCCTAAAGAATGCATGTTCTAAAACATTCAGTTTCCAGAAAATTTGATATGTGACTACCGCCAAACCGCACTGGGCCCGCGTAGTGGCTCACTCTCTCGCAGAGCGTTTGCTTTAATCCCAGCAGTGGGAACATCATCAGCTGATTATACTAATGACTACTTCACTGCCTCGTTGCTCGCAAGTATGAAAGTTCTGAGCATGGATTAGGCTTCAGGTCTCAGTTTCTAGGTCGCGTAAACGTAAAGGTCCTTATATGAAAACAACTTGATTTTAACTTTAAAATGTAGCATTAGGGTCTGGATTCGCGCAATTTAATAGGGTCCTTACTTATTACATAATTGGTATAGTGTAGGTGATCTATATAATACACCTATGTATAAGGCTCTGACTCTCAAAATTGCAGTTTTAAAGCTGTTTTGCATTAGGTATAACGCGGACTGTAGGCTGGCTTAGTGATAGCACAGCAAGCCAAATGCACACCAACTGCAAGCTGACTTCAAAGTCGATTGGGCGCACGGTTGGCGCAGTGATTGAGCGATTGACTGCTGCGCTGCGTGTCGCGGGTTCGATTCCCGCACGGAACAAATATTTGTATGACCTACAGATAGTTGTTCCGGCTCTGGGTGTTTGTGCATGTGAGTTTATATGTTTGTAAACGCACCCACGATACAGGAGAAATTCCTAGTGTGTTTTTTCTAAAAAAAAAAAAAAAATTGGTAAGAGGAAAGTTTTGAATTACATCAAAACATGTAAACACGGAGTACACAAATTTTGCTGTTGTTGTACAGTTCAAATGCAACCCGTGTGTTAGAGCCTAACATTCCGAGAAATACAGGTGAAAATATTACGAGGTAACCTGGATTAATATAAGCCTAAAATCGCCAACCTGCCTTCTCTGTATGAGAAGAGGCATTTGCCCTGCAGTGGAACAGTAACAGGCTGATATTAAAATATTATTTTCACTTCTCATGCTCTGAAATTGCTTATTTGTGCAGGATATAGGCTGCACTAAATCGATTTGTGTGCACAAGTGCATTAACGTATCTACTTATAAATGTAACTATTAAGGCAAAGAAAATGAGCCATACAGCCAAACACAATAAAAAGTTCACAGATAGAATTTGTTATTTTTAACAAATTCTATTTAAATAATATTTACTTTAATTTATTTGCCTTTTATGTGTTTTTAAGACATAAAAGACATTAAAATTAAAATACGGTAGGTTTTTTAATTAAAATAAATATACAAATAAATATTCAAGATGCCTTGTTGTCGTCAGAGCCACCTTCTCATAATATGCCATCTTCTCACAATATGTCACCTTCACAAATTCTGTAAAATACCGTTAACATTTTACCGAAAAACAATTTCCTTCAGTATTCAAAACTTAATAATTTTACAATGCATGTCCTCGAAAAGAGCGTTTTCCAAGCAGCCAAACTGTGCGCAAAGTGTCACTTTTTTTTACTAGTGCTTTTTACTTTCCTGTACTTTTTTAATTTTTAACTCCAACGTCAGCCCGCCGCATAGAGTTTTTATTATTTGAGAAAAGTTTTAAAATTAGTTAAGTACAGATTACCATTCATATAAAAAGTAAAACAAAACTAATACGTCATTTAAGGCGTTTTTAATTACTCTAGATTTAGATTTTGATCAATAAATTAATTTTAATTATTCATTAAATATGTTTGGCAGAATTAATATTTTGCTCGTGCCTTTTTGCGTTATGACGTGACAGCTATTGCACATGCGCAGTAGAACTATGAACTATTAGTTAATCTGTGGTTATGCTGAGCGCCCTTGAATAAGCGCCATTTTATTAATTTCTTGCTTGGTTAAGATATATTTTTTTATTTCCTCGCACAATGCATAGTAAAATGTTGTATGATACACGTGCGTAAGATGATTTCCGACTCGTGTCGATTTATCCACTCACTCGCTTCGCTCGCTCGTGAATAAAAATGCCACTCATCGGGAATCACCTCCTTCCCGCACTTGTAGCATAAATAACTATTTCTTCCAACTTTGCTTTAATTTTATCACAATCACTCTAAAAACTCAGTACAAAGCGAGTCTTTATTGCTCTAGAGCAATAAAAATGTATGAAATTTCATTATTGCACAGTTTATTTTTTTAATCGCACCAAAAGGTGCCAATCTCAATGGATTAGCTCTATTCAGCCAGCCGATATCAATACTTTTTTTTTACGTACGTATTATTCGTTTCTATCCTACTTGTTCCAAATTTAAAAAATGATTGCTGCTAACTCTGATTTAAAAATGAAAGAAATTTAAAAAAGTGATTTTCGACATCGCCGCGCCCGTGGCCGCGCCCATCTACTTCCCGTGATAACGACTTCATTGTAACAAATCAGCCAGGCCCATCTAACTCGTCTGATAATATTATTCAGTCCCAAGTTAAACAAGCAAAATATATAAATTTGCCCAACAAAACTTAACCTTACGTTTAATACTTGCTCAAGTATAACTTTTAATTTCAATAATTAAACTTCTATTTTAACTGTTTGATATGAGTTTCTTTTATCTACTATTCCTATAGGTAATAGTTGAAAGAAAAGCAGATTATGCACCTCGCCTTAAGTAATTTATATTGCCCTCGTGCCTGTTAGAATAGAGCCCTCGCTAACGCTTGGGCTCTAAATCAGGCACTCGGTGTAATAATAAATTACTTTGTGCTCTATTAATTAAAGAAATGTTATGTTATACTACTGTTTTATTTCCTCGCAATCGAAATGAAAAGCAGAGGTTATAACTCGTCCACAAAACCATTTTATCCTCGACATTACTATCAGTCTGCTAATAGTCTCGGATAAAAATGGTTTGTATTGTGCACTCATTGTAAAATCTACTATTTGTTGGAATATGCAGTCAATTACTGCATTTTTTTGTTTGAAGCAAATGAATTATTTATAACTGGACCAAGTGATTAATTAGTGCCCTATATATAATGCCCGGACATTATGAATCAAGTCAAGTCAAATCAAGCAATGTAATGAATACTGATTTAAACTTCTATATTTATCACATTGTCTGGTCATTATGAATATTGCTACGTAACGGTTGGGAAATTCGATCATTTTGTTCAATGAATTAGTCCAAGAGTGAGCGAAGCGAGCTCGGGAGCTTAGGACACCCCGACAAAGATAGATTAGGCTCGAAAGGGATGATGAGAGCTGAAGTGAGCGAACTCAGCTCCCGTCATCTCCTTCATGTTAGGTTACTTTAGACCCTGCAGACAGAAATATGAGCCCCGCTCAGCAGAGCCTCGTCGACTTTTTTGCTTAAATAGTAATCGTACTTATCTATTAACTTTAAAATCAATGTCAACGTTAAAATAATGAAAAGAGACATCGTTTTATCACCCGTCCCAATTAGTGATGGGCATTATTCAGAAAGCCCGGTCAATTTAATTATTTCAATAGTTTTTAGCATATAGTCTTCTTATATTGGACATTTTCAAATTGTCTAGGCATTATGAATCACTTGGTCCATAATATAGACACGACACAAAAATTGGTTTCTTACTAAAGTAAGAAACCAGTTTAAAGAATGCTTGACCCTTTGATTTTTGTTCTATCTTTTTAGAAAGAAGAAAAAGTATTTTGGTTATAAGTATAATCAGTATAATATTTATTTATTCATGAATAAGAGACAACCATACAGAGTAACTTAATAATAAACACATAATAGACAAAAATCGTTTAAAGTAATTTTGACAATAAAATTTAGCCAGGTTGTATAAGGGCATGAGTATAAGGTAAATAAGTACTTATGTATAATAAACCTATTTCTGATTAGAAAATCAAAGTCATTTCCAGATATTACTCAAATGTCAATTTATCTACAGTGACTGCTACATACAATACTTACTTCCAAAAATATAAATTAAAGTCTTATTTTCATTTGGTTTGTACTCGGTACCGGTTTGCTTGTCCAGAATCCAGATTTAGGCACTTACAGAGGTCACAAATATTTTTATTTTGTGTTACTGTTATAAATAACGAATTTTATAAAAACGGTTTTGTAATTTTAACAATTGCAATTGATAATTCAAGTATCGTCTGTCTTAATCCAGGACATGGTCTACCCGTGTGCCAAGTTTCATCCAAATCCGTTCAGCGGTTAAGATTTGAAAAGGTACATAACATTTACTGATTTCGAAATTTACAACCATAAAATTGGTTTCTAAACTTTTATCAATGTAAATATTATCTTATGTTTTAAATATATTTTAAATTAGGATGTTATTTATTATTGAAACCACAAGGAGGATCATCTGAAAATGAGTCTGACAATGAGATTGTTGTAATGAGTTATAATCGATCTGCTAACATTACAATAACAGTAAGGCTAACCATCTCATCTTGCCTAGCCTTTTTCCCAACTATATTGGGGTCGGCTTCCAGTCATACCGGATTCAGCTAAGTACCACTGTTTTACATAGAGCGACTGTCTATCTGACCTCCACAACCCAGTAACTGGGTAACACGGTACCCCTTGGCAAGACTGGTGTCAGATCTCAAGCTTCTGACCCGTAACGACTGTCAAAGATCTTCAAATGACAGCCGGGACCAACGGCTTAACGTGCTTTCCGAGGCACGGAGGAAACTCGGTATGTTGAAATGGTCACCCATCCACTGACCGACCTCGTCAAGAGTTGCTTAACCTTGATGATCGACCCGTGCGGCTGTTATTATTTAGCCACGAGCTCCTCAACAGTAAGGCTAACCATGGTGTTAAAAAAGATTAGTGAAAAAAATTCGGCCATAATAAAAGCCTCGCATAGCACGTGGAAATGGCGCTCTATAAGAATGGTGGAAAGCGAGGGGAATACTTACACAAGGCGACCAAGGCGTACAATCGTTTGCTGGGCATTCCACCTTTTTATTGCTATCGGGAGGAAACCTTCAAAAGACGCCTGAAGTTTTGAAAAAAAAGCCATGGAGTGTGTGATTTTTACCTCACTAAAACCAACCCGACGATCACCATCAGAACACATAGCCACCTTTGCCTCTTAAGACGATGACTAACGCCAACGACCTTGAGGGAACAAAACGCGCACTCCTTTCACATGCGCGCGACCCAAAATTTAATAGTTTTTTGAACTTTCCTTATTATTAAAAAAAAACCTCAGATCAAAATGTAGATAGTTAAATTGTCTTTGAGATGGTGTCGATTACATTAAAATAAGCGCAGCGGTTTTGGTCCGTTATAGACATAACTTTACAAATTAATTACACTATGTTATACGAATAAAACTCTAAATTTTCTTAGATCAAATTATTAAAAATATAGTCTAATATAACATATTTTTTTTCATGAAATTATGACTAGCCGTTTAGACGTGATTCTCATTATAAAATCAGCTACTCAAGGGAATCTGCGCCTTAAAATACCACTTCACGGGACCCTTCTCTCCAACGTCTGGTAAGTCACATTCCTGGGAAAGCTGTGAAGGAATCTCCACTGAGCCTCGGTGTGCATGGCAGCACCCTATAACTGTGCCCCCGTCTTTTCGATGTCACTCTGTGGCGGACCGTGTCCCCACTCTGAGCGCCCGAAACCCCGGAGTCTCGCCGTTTCTACGCCTAACACCCCGAAAGGGGTGTTAGGCGTAGAAACGGTTGCCTCCGCTATGCCTTCTTCTCCGCGTGGGATTGGCCTTCCAACGATACCACTTGGCGGCCTTCTACTGAAACGTCAGAGTATGATAGAAGGAGGCCATTTCCCTCCAGTTTTCCGTCTCCGCCAGCACAGCACTTACTAATACTGGCATAAACAGGTCTCACCCGATCCTGGCGACCAAGACCCGCCACTCAGAGGCCTACATAGGGCCCTCTTCGAGCGTGCTCTGTGCAGATTCCAGCAGCCTAATTGCGTTAGGGAATTCAAATAGACGGAAATCCACATCGCGTCTTTCATCTCGCATGTGATTGGTCAATTGATGGGGTGGGGAATGGAAGGCGCAATTAGGCTGCTGGTCGCCTCCACAATCGTGGCAATTTGCCGTGGCCTTTCACCCAGTCCTATTAAGGTACTTACCGAAGCAACCGTGTCCGGTCAGTACATGAATGATGTGCTCCCCTTTGTTTAGCCAGCCACGTGCGATTCGAATAGCCTTTTCTTCCGCTGGAGGCTTAGGCGGGCTTTTAGTCCTGCAGCTTTGGACACATGTCAGTCTGTTTGACCAAACAGGCGCTCCATAAAGTACCATCGATCGCACGACACCCGTGTAGAGGCAGCAAACTTCTTTCCGACGTCCTCTAAGATTGGCTAGCAGTATATGCAAAGCAGACTGGGACCAGGTGCGCTAAATGCTCTTCGAAGCCCCACCGGCTCTAAGCTCCTTCGTAGTTTATGTATCCATAGCAACTCAGTTTTATTAGTAGCAATCTGTTAACCCAACTCGCGGATCGACGCTGAACGAACAACTCTTGCCAATCCCAGCTCGAAAAAAATATGACGATATCGTCGAAGTAGTGGTAGCAATTTAGTGTAGTTTTTAAAAATGTGATTTGTTCAATTGAATATAAAAATACATTTTATAAAAATACCAGACAGGATGCCAAATCCTTGTCCGGACAAATCCGGACGGATGGTAACCCTACTCTTGCGCCAATAGCACAGATTACTAAATTGTTACCAATAGCGAGAATCAAAAACGTTAGACTGACGTCAAAACGCCAGGTGCACACTTATGTATTTAATTATTACTTGTATTTGTTAAAAAAACATCATACTTATTGTTTTCTTTTTAGAGTTTCGTACCCAAAGGGTCAAAACGGGACCCTATTACTAAGACTCCATTGTCCGTCTGTCTGTCACCAGGCTGTATATCATGATAGCTAGACAATTGAAATTTTCACAGATGATGTATTTCTGTTGCCGCTATAACAACAAATACTAAAAAAAGAATAAAATAAATGTTTAAGGTTACACTAGTCAACGGCACGAACTATTTTGTGCGCGGGGTTAAAATGCATTTCATATCAACCGACAACACGTGCGGAAGAGATAGATGCTGTGATGAGCAGTAGGAAGCTAGTTCGCCTACGAATACACATTTTTGCAAATTTGTAGCGAAATGGATAATGATTTAGGACGAAACCGAGCGCGCGAAATTTTATAAACAGACCTTTGGCAGTCTAGATATCATGAAAAAACAACTAAATCTATCTGTTCAAAATATACATTGTTGAACTACTAATCTATCCCTGTATGAAGGCCGTTTTGCAATTTTCCGTCTTCTTATGGTATTTATTTGCGACCAAAAATGCGTTGAAATTAGTGTCGAAATGTGGAACTTTCGACGCTCATAACTTTCAAATATTTTATTTTTTTACTTTTTCGCTTCCATACAGGGCTAGATAATGATGAGACAAATTGATATCACTTTTTATTTTGAACGTACATCGTAAAACAGTGGAATAATCCCTAGACTACGTTTGTATGGAAAAAAATTCGACTAGTGTAACCTTAAGTAGGGCTCCCATACAACAAACGTGATTTTTATGCCGTTTTTTGCGATACTGGTACTTCGTGTGCGACTCCGACTCGCATTTGACCGGTTTTTTAACACGCTTTTATTAGCTTGGTATGTATGTATCTATGTATCTATGTATCAATGTAACAATGTATCAATGTAACAATGTATCAATGTAACGGAATCTTTGAACGTGATTTTCACCCACTTCAAAACGATGGATTGATTTGAAACTTTGCACACTTATCAAGGACCAATGACAATGCAATAATTTAAACAGTTTGTCTCATTATCCTTACCATTAAAGCGTGTTTTTTAGTTTTTAGAACTACAATTTATTTACTAGTGTGTTTAAGGAAAAAAATACTTTATTTCAAATACCACCAGTACCTTGAGAATTGACCTTTCGACTCGCTTTTCTCAGAAATAAATTATCCAATTTGATAAGTCTATAATAAACGTGCGATGAAGAAGGAGGGTAGGCACTGTGCCCGTGTTTACATCAGCTCTGCACTAACTTATTAAAATAAAAGTTTGAAGTGTGTTTTAAGTGTTCGAGTACTATAATCAAAAATAACTAGGAGTGATTGACCGTATAAAAATTGGTTGTCTGTAAAGTCGGTTTACGGACGATAGTATAAGGCGATATATACGCCCCAATGTTAACGCAGTACTGGCCGTGCGCCCGCTCGATACCAAAATATCAAAATTGAACCTCCTTTTGAACAGTTTTGTTTGCAAAATATTACTTGATTTTAATATGCTATGTTAGTTATGAAGAAATACCCGCCATCAATTTTTATGTGTAAAAATATTTTTAAACATCCATGTCTTTTTGGAGGAGTTTCCAAAAGTTGCGCAAAAATATCGTGTTGTTATTTTTTTTATAGCAAAACTATTAGTTACACGAAAAAAGCCTTGTGTTCAAAATTATGTACATGAATCAATAATAAATAATCGAATTTTTTTCCATACAAACGTAGTCTGGGGATTATTCCACTGTTTGACGATGTAAGTTCAAAATAATAAGTGATATCAATTTGTCTCATCATTATCTAGCCCTGTATGGAAGCGAAAAAGTAAAAAAGAAAATATTTGAAAGTTATGAGCGTCGAAAGTTCCACATTTCGACACTAATTTTAACGCATTTTTGGGCGCAAATAAATACCATAAGAAGACGGAAAATTGCAAAACGGTCTCCATACAGGGATAGATTAGTAGTTCAACAATGCATATAATTTTATTTTAAACAGATATATTTAGTCGTTTTTTCATGATATCTAGACTGCCAAAGGTCTGTTTCTAAATTTCGCGCACTCGGTTTCGTCCTAAACCATTATCCATTTCGCTACAAATTTGCAAAAGTGTGTATTCGTACGCGAACTAGCTTCCTACTGCTCATCAAAGCATCTACCTCTTCCGCACGTGTTGTCGGTTGATATAAAATGCATTTTAACCCCGCGCACAAAATAGTTCGTGCCGTTGACTAGTGTATCCTTAAAAACGCCGCGCTAGTCGTTTTTGTGCAGTTTTTAAGAGCTATCTACTCTTTATTCAAAAAGAAATATCAATTAATAAAAAAACATGAAATTACTACATAATGTTGATTCTAAAATTGTAGTACACTTTTTTTTTAAAGAGGTATATGTTTCACTAATCTCCTTCCAACAAAACCATAAAAATGTAAAATAATTATTGATAGTATGCATCTCCTCGTAAAGCTTTCATTAATTATTTTTTATACTAACACTAATGGATGAACAATTTGATAACGAACATTTTGTAAGTTTTTTTTTTTTCAAAAGACCAATATTCGATTTTATAAAGATTTTATTCTAAAATCTGGGCGTATTCACTACCGTAATTCATGCGCCAACAATGCCGCTAGGCCAATAGGAATGCTCATTATCTTATGCTGATTTTTTGGTCAGGGTACGGCCTTAAAATATTATTTTGTTCGAATATGCAGTCAATTACTGCATTTTTTTTGTTTGAAGCAAATGAATTATTTATAACTGGACCAAGTGATTAATTAGTGCCCTATATATAATGCCCGGGCATTATGAATCAAGTCAAGTCAAATCGGGCAGTGTAATGAACACTGATTAATACTTCTATATTTACCACATTGTCTGGTCATTATGAATATTGCTACGTAACGGTTGGGCAATTCGATCATTTTGTTCAATGAATTAGTCCAAGAGTGAGCGAAGCGAGCTCGGGAGCTTAGGACACCCCGACAAAGATAGATTAGGCTCGAAAGGGATGATGAGAGCTGAAGTGAGCGAACTCAGCTCCCGTCATCACCTTCATGTTAGGTTACTTTAGACCCTGCAGACAGAAATATGAGCCCCGCGCAGCAGAGCCTCGTCGACTTTGTTGCTTAAATAGTAATCGTACTTATCTATTAACTTTAAAATCAATGTCAACGTTAAAATAATGAAAAGAGACATCGTTTTATCACCCGTCCCAATAAGTGATGGGCATTATTCAGAAAGCCCGGTCAATGTAATTATTTCAATAGTTTTTAGCATATAGTCTACTCATATTGGACATTTTCAAATTGTCTAGGCATTATGAATCAAACCAATTTTTGTGTCGTGTCTATATTATGGACCAATCCATAATATAGACACGACACAAAAATTGGTTTCTTACTAAGGTAAGAAACCAGTTTAAAGAATGCTTGACCCTTTGATTTTTGTTCTATCTTTTTAGAAAGAACAAAAAGTATTTTGGTTATAAGTATAATCAGTATAATATTTATTTATTCATGAATAAGAGACAACCATACAGAGTAACTTAATAATAAACACATAATAGACAAAAATCGTTTAAAGTAATTTTGACAATAAAATTTAGCCAGGTTGTATAAGGGCATGAGTATAAGGTAAATAAGTATGTATAATAAACCTATTTCTGATTAGAAAATCAAAGTCATTTCCAGATATTACTCAAATGTCAATTTATCTACAGTGACTGCTACATACAATACTTACTTCCAAAAATATAAATTAAAGTCTTATTTTCATTTGGTTTGTACTCGGTACCGGTTTGCTTGTCCAGAATCCAGATTTAGGCACTTACAGAGGTCACAAATATTTTTATTTTGTGTTACTGTTATTTCTGTACGTTGCCCTTTATAAATAACGAATTTTATAAAAACGGTTTTGTAACTTTAACAATTGCAAATGATAATTCAAGTATCCTCTGTCTTAATCCAGGACATGGTCTACCCGTGTGCCAAGTTTCATCCAAATCCGTTCAGCGGTTAAGATTTCAAAAGGTACATAACATTTACTGATTTCGAAATTTACAACCATAAAATTGGTTTCTAAACTTTTATCAATGTAAATATTATCTTCTGTTTTAAATATATTTTAAATTAGGATGTTATTTATTATTGAAACCACAAGGAGGATCATCTGAAAATGAGTCTGACAATGAGATTGTTGTAATGAGTGATAATCGATCTGCTAACATTACAATAACAGTAAGGCTAACCATCTCATCTTGCCTAGCCTTTTTCCCAACTATATTGGGGTCGGCTTCCAGTCATACCGGATTCAGCTAAGTACCAGTGTTTTACATAGAGCGACTGTCTATCTTTTTTTTTTTTTTTTTTTTATTATAGATAGGCTCGCGCTTGACCACTATCTCACCCGATGGTAAGCGATGATGTGGTCGACGGTATAACTCGCTTGCCTAGAAGTAACCTATTCACTCTTGACTTAAAGACCCCGAGGTTGTAGCTATCTGGAAACACAGACTCCGGCAGGGAATTCCACTCCTTAGCTGTACGCATAATGAACGTATTTCCAAAACGTTTAGTGCGTATGGGTGTGATGTCCACCATGTACCGATGGCGCATTGCCGTACGTCTGGTAGTCCGATGATGAAACGGGCTGGGCGGAATTAGATTATGCAATTCCATCGCACACTCCCCGAAATGCAACCGATAAAAAACCGACAAGCTGGCAACTCGACGACGATGTTCAAGGCTTTGGAGCTTTGACTCGACCAATGCCTCATTGCCGATGAGCCTCTTGGCCCGTTTTTCGATCGACTCTAGTGCATCAAGCTGGTATTTGGCCGATCCGTCCCAGAGATGAGAACAGTATTCCATGCAAGATCGAACTTGCGCTTGATACAACTTAAGCAGCTGCTCTGGCGTGAAGTACCGTCTCACCTTCGCAAGGATCCCCAACTTTTTGGCAGCTAGTTGAGCCTTTGCTTCAATGTATGGGCCAAAATTTAGTGTCGATGTCAACGTTCCACGTTATCTGACCTCCACAACCCAGTAACTGGGTAACACGGTACCCCATGGCAAGACTGGTGTCAGATCTCAAGCTTCTGACCCGTAACGACTGTCAAAGATCTTCAAATGACAGCCGGGACCAACGGCTTAACGTGCTTTCCGAGGCACGGAGGAAACTCGGTATGTTGAAATGGTCACCCATCCACTGACCGACCTCGTCAAGAGTTGCTTAACCTTGATGATCGACCCGTGCGGCTGTTATTATTTAGCCACGAGCTCCTCAACAGTAAGGCTAACCATGGTGTTAAAAAAGATTAGTGAAAAAAATTCGGCCATAATAAAAGCCTCGCATAGCACGTGGAAATGGCGCTCTATAAGAATGGTGGCAAGCGAGGGGAATACTTACACAAGGCGACCAAGGCGTACAATCGTTTGCTGGGCATTCCACCTTTTTATTGCTATCGGGAGGCAACCTTCCAAAGACGCCTGAAGTTTTGGTAAAAAGCCATGGAGTGTGTGATTTTTACCTCACTAAAACCAACCCGATGATCACCATCAGAACACATAGCCACCTTTGCCTCTTAAGACGATGACTAACGCCAACGACCTTGAGAGTACAAAACGCGCACTCCTTTCACATGCGCGCGACCCAAAATTTAGTAGTTTTTTGTACTTTCCTTATTATTCTATGACTTTAAAAAAAAACCCCAGATCAAAATATAGATAATTAAATTGTCTTTGATATGGTGTCAATTTCATTCAAATAAGCGCGCGCGCAAGCGGTTTTGGTCCGTTTTAGACATAACTTTACAAATTAATTACACTATGTTATACGAATAAAACTCTAAATTTTCTTAGATCAAATTATTAAGAAGATAGTCTAATACAAAACAATTTTTTTTTCAAAAAATTATGACTAGCCGTTTAGACGTGATTCTCATTTTAAAATCTGCTACTCAAGGGAATCTGCGCCTTAAAAGACCACTTCACGGAACCCTTCTCTCCAACGTCTGGTAGGTCACATTCCTGAAAAAACTGTGAAGGAATCTCCACTGAGCCTCGATGTGCACCGTAGCACCCTATAACTGTGCCACCGTCTTTTCGAGGTCACTCTGTGGCGGACTGTGTCCCCACTCTGAGCGCCCGAAACCCTGGAGTCCCGCTTGCCTTAAATGATACAGGTGGGGTTTTGGGGTGTTAGGCGTCGAAACGATTGCCTCCGCTATGCCTTCTTCTCCGCGTGGGATCGGCCTTCCAACGATACCACTTGGCGGCCTTCTTCTGAAACATCAGAGTATGATAGAAGGAGGCCATTTCCCTCCAGTTTTCTGTCTCCGCCAAAAAAGGACTTACTAATACTGGCATAAACAGGTCTCACCCGATCCTGGTGACCAAGACCCGCCACTCAGAGGCCTATATAGGGCCCTCTTCGAGCGTGCTCTGTGCAGATTCCTGCAGCCTAATTGCGTTAGGGAATTCAAATAGACGGAAATCCACATCGAGTCTTTCATCTCGCATGTGATTGGTCAATTGATGGGGTGGGGAATGGATGGCGCAATTAGGCTGCTGGTCGCCTCCACAATCGTGGCAATTTGCCGTGGCCTTTCACCCAATCCTATTAAGGTACTTACCGAAGCAACCGTCCGGTCAGTATATGAATGATGTGCTCCCCTTTGTTTAGCCAGCCACGTGCGATTCGAATAGCCTTTTCTTCCGCTGGAGGCTTAGGCGGGCATTTAGTCCAGCAGCTTCGGACACCTGTCGTCTGTTTGACCAAACAGGCGCTCCATAAAGTACCATCGATCGCACGACACCCGCGTAGAGGCAGCAAACTTCTTGCCGACGTCCTCTAAGATTGGCTAGCAGTATATGCAAAGCAGACTGGGACCAGGTGCGCTAAATGCTCTTCGAAGCCCCACCGGCTCTAAGCTCCTTCGTAGTTTATGTATCCAAAGCAACTCAGTTTTATTAGTAGCACAATCTGTTAACCCAGCTCGCGGATCGACGCTGAACGAACAACTCTTGCCAATCCCAGCTCGAAAAATATGACGATATCGTCGAAGTAGTGGTAGCAATTTAGTGTAGTTTTTAAAAATGTGATTTAGTTTAAATGAATATAAAAATACATTTTATAAAAATACCAGACAGGATGCCAAATCCTTGTCCGGACAAATCCGGACGGATGGTAACCCTACTCTTGCGCACAGATTACTAAATAGTTACCAATAGCGAGAACCAAAAACGTTAGAGTGACGTCAAAAAGCCAAATGCACACATGTATTTAACTATTACTTGTATTTATTAAAAAAACATAATACTTATTGTTTTCTTTTTAGAGTTTCGTACCCAAAGGGTAAAAACGGGACCCTATTACTAAGTCTCCATTGTCCGTCTGTCTGTCACCAGGCTGTATGTCATGATAGCTAGACAATTGAAATTTTCACAGATGATGTATTTCTGTTGCCGCTATAACAACAAATACTAAAAACAGAATAAAATAATTTTTTAAGGTTACACTAGTCAACGGCACGAACTATTTTGTGCGCGGGGTTAAAATGCATTTTATATCAACCGACAACACGTGCGGCAGAGATTGATGCTGTGATGAGCAGTAGGAAGCTAGTTCGCCTACGAATACACATTTTTGCAAATTTGTAGCGAAATGGATAATGATTTAGGACGAAACCGGCCGCGCGAAATTTTATAAACAACCTTTGGCAGTCTAGATATCATGAAAAAACAACTAAATCTATCTGTTCAAAATATGCATTGTTGAACTACTAATCTGTCCCTTTATGAAGGCCGTTTTGCAATTTTCCGTCTTCTTATGGTATTTATTTGCGACCAAAAATGCGTTGAAATTAGTGTCGAAATGTGGAACTTTCGACGCTCATAACTTTCAAATATTTTCTTTTTTTACTTTTTCGCTTCCATACAGGGCTAGATAATGATGAGACAAATTGATATCACTTTTTATTTTGAACGTACATCGTCAAACAGTGGCATAATCCCTAGACTACGTTTGTATGGAAAAAAAATCGACTAGTGTAACCTTAAGTAGGGCTCCCATACAACAAACGTGATTTTTATGCCGTTTTTTGCGATACTGGTACTTCGTGTGCGACTCCGACTCGCATTTGACCGGTTTTTTTACTAGTGTGTTTAAGGAAAAAAATACTTTATTTCAAGTACCACCAGTACCTTGAGAATTGACCTTTCGACTCGCTTTTCTCAGAAATAAATTATCCAATTTGATAAGTCTATAATAAACGTGCGATGAAGAAGGAGGGTAGGCACTGTGCCCGTGTTTACATCAGCTCTGCACTAACTTATTAAAATAAAAGTTTGAAGTGTGTTTTAAGTGTTCGAGTACTATAATCAAAAATAACTAGGAGTGATTGACCGTATAAAAATTGGTTGTCTGTAAAGTCGGTTTACGTACGATAGTGTGATTAGCGTGAGAACGTCATAACAAAACATTGATGAAATGATTGCATACTTAACGATACAATTAACGTCATTGTAACGTTACATTGAGCGTAACGTTACATTGAGTCATCCTTTTTCGTGCGCGCAGCCGGCGTTCATCGATTTATTAGACGTTGTCACGTCAAAAGATACTTTCGTGAAATAAACTTGTGCAATACCGTTGAAAATTTGCCAGTTGAAGGTATACAGTGAATCTAACATTTTATTTATACAATTACTCGAAACTTGAACTACTATTTGTTTTATCACTCTGCTTCATGTAATTAGTAATTTGGTTATTTCCTTTATGTTTCTTTTTGTTTTTGGTTCTGCTAAAAGATAATTATGCTATCTTCAGTGAAGGTAGATTCCGGTGGAGAACCTGAAGGTGCCCTTTTGTTGTTGGGCTTCTCATTAGTTGGTTTTATAAGTTTATCATTAAGTATGAAGGCTTCAATTTCTTTTTCTTTTTCAAGCTTAAGTTGCTGTACCTTTGTGGGAAAATCGTGTTTTATATAAATATTTGACCCTTCCAGTTCTTTCTTATTCTTCAATACTTTAATTTTCATTCCATGTGTTGTAAAAGTGACAACCACTGGTCTTGGGTACTCGAGCTTTTGTCCCAGTCTTTTAACTGATTCTAACTCAAACTCCTGAATACTAATTTTTAATTTTTCTTTAAGTATGTTTGAAATTCTTTCTACCAACTGGAAGTATGATATTTCTCCTTCTTCTATACCAAAGAACACCACATTTCTCTGCCTTATATTCTTCTCTAATTCATCAATTCTTGTCTCTTGCTCTTCTATTTGAATATTTAAATTATTCAGGTTGCTATCAAGCTTTTTTTTTTAATGTCATTGTTTATGTTAGTAGAAATTTTCTCTTCAAGATTAGTGAGTGAATTTGCCACCGTGTCAAATTTTAGCTGCAGCTCAGATTTTATGTCTACAATAAGTTGCCTAAGATCACCCATATTGATTGTTATGGCACTAAGACACCCTCTATTGGTAATTAGTGAAACTACAACAGTGACAAGTTATGTGACACTGGTTGATATTCGTTGATTCAGGTATTAATTACTAGATGGCGCGTGTGGTGTAGTAAATAATGATTTGCAAATAACGAGTTTCACTTCTTACTTTTAAATAGGAATTATAAGCGTCTTACAAATGGTTTTTTTCACTCTTTGAATGTCCACACTTTAATACTTTTCTTACAAACTTTGATAAGGGATGAATAAAAAGCTAAAAATAAATAGGAATAAATAGCTTATTATTATTATGTCCTTTATTTAATATCCACCCCACAGGACACGATTTCGGGATTGAAAAATAGCCTATGTCACACAGGAATAATGTAGCTTTCTATTGGTGAAAGAATTTTTTAAATCGGTCCAGAAGTTTCAGAGCCTATTCGGTACAAACAAACAAACTAAAAAATATTCCCTATTTATAATATTATTATTAGTATGGATAAATGGTACGGATGAAAATAGTACCATCGTAATGATCTGATGATGAAGCCAGAAGGTAAGCACTGGAACTCCGTAATAAAACAATGTATCCTAGTCGTGTTTGGGCATATTGGCATTGAAATGAGACATACTCTGGCTTTAAATTATTTTCACGGTAAAAAAAGAAGAGTAAAATAAAAAACTTTTTTACAAAAAATAAACTCGATTTCTAAAGCAACACAACAAAGCAAATAATAACTTTGTTTGCCGAAGTCGGTATCGAAAAAACCGGCCAACTGCGAGTCGGACTCGCGCACGAAGGGTTCCGCACACCACTATTGCAAAAAACAGCAGAACAATCACGTTTGTTGTATGGGAGCCCCACTTGAATATTTATTTTATTCTGTTTTTAGTATTTGTTGTTATAGCGGCAACAGAAATACATCATCTGTGAAAATTTCAACTGTCTAACTATCACGGTTTTTGAGATACAGCTTGGCGACAGACAGACAGACGGACAGTGGAGTCTTTGTAATAGGGTCCCGTTTTTACCCTTTGGGTACGGACCCAAAGGGTAAAAACGGGATCCTATTACAAAGACTCCACTGTCCGCCTTGCCTTTAGGGTTTCGTAACCCTAAAGGCAACTTTATTACATAAACGGTTCACATTATCAACCGACCAACCACTGGTTCAAGGTGGACATTATCTAAGATAAAACTGGCTAATATTATTTAAACTTGTTTATTTGAAATGCTAAAAAAAATACAAGCTAAGCGCTATAACTAGTATTTAAACAAGATGCCTCTTATATAAAGGCACTGATTGGAAAGAATCACGCCAATAATATAATTTTATACATATAATTTTATTTAGAAATATCGCCCGACTGAATTTCGGTCACGGTAGCTAACAACTTCCAAACGCCGAGTTGCTATTGAGAAGTTGTTAATGGAAGAAGAAGCCTTTTCACCCGTCCTGGGAATCGAACCAAAGGACCCCACGCTCGGCAGTCTGTATTTCCTGATAGCTACAACCTGGGAGTCTTTAAGTCAAGAGTGAATAGGTTTCTTCTAGGCAAGCATGCTACATCGTCGACCACATTATCACTTACCATCAGGTGAGATAGTGGTCAAGCGCGAGCCTATCAAAGATAAAAAAACTCTCACTTGCGACCAAAACATGTCTTTGTCTCTTGATACAAATAAAACGAATTTAACAAAAAATATCTGAAAATAAAAAACCGGGCAAGTGCGAGTCCGACTAGCACCCGAAGGGTTCCGTACCATTATCGCAAAAAACGGCAAAAAATCACGTTTGTTGTAGGGGAGCCCCACTTAAATATTTATTTTATTCAGTTATTAGTATTTTTTGTTATAGCGGCAACAGAAATAGATCATCTGTGAAAATTTCAACTGTCTAGCTATTACGGTTCATGAGATACAGCCTGGTGACAGACGGACAGACACGACAGACGGATCGTATAGTCTTAGTAATAGGGTCCCGTGTTTACCCTTTGGGTACGGAACCCTAAAAAGGTACTAATTGAAAAGTGATAAGAAACACCAATAATTTCATTCAATTGTAGGTTCCAAAAACACCGCCTACCGATATAAGCCGATAGCCTACGTATCTGCGTCATTCATCGAATGGATCGGGAACTTTCTCGTTCTAAATACGCCCGAGACTGATGCCAGATCTGTGAATCAGCGCACGCGCATATATAAACAAGTCCCGCACGAATTCCCGTAGATCAAAAGGAAACGCGCTAAAGATAACACAGAAAATGTCTCTGCGACCTTGTTTCTTCGATTACGACCTACCAAGATGGCCGAGGCGTCTTCGCGACCAGAACTTCGGGTTGACAGTGACACCTGATGACTTGATGACGGCGTCTGTAAACCCTATCAGCCCAATCATGGCTGGTGTTCAACCCTGGTGGCCAAAAACCTCCGGATCTTCAATCAAAGTTGACAAGGACAAATGGCAGATCAACCTTGATGTACAACACTTCTCTCCTGATGAAATAACTGTCAAAGTCAGCAACGGATTCATCGTGGTCGAAGGTCAACATGAAGAGAAGCAAGATGAACACGGTTTCATCTCCAGAAAGTTCGCCAGAAGATTCAAGCTGCCGGACGAAAGTAACCCTGACACGGTGGAATCCAGGCTTTCATCTGATGGAATTCTAACAGTTGTTGCTCCTAAGAAGGCTGAAGTGGCGAAAGGTGAAAGGGCTGTTCCAATAACCCACACTGGTCCAGTAAGGCATGATGTCCTGGATCAAACTAAGAAGGAATAAGAAGAAGATCATCACAGACTGCTATTTAAGAGACTGCTTTTATTTATACTAAGTTTCTATTTCTATGTATTAAAATACTCATTTCTCAATTTTTTTGTTTCTCTCTCAAAATAACCTGTTTACCTAAATATTATGAATATCGTCTGATATTTTTAGACAGTTACGCTAGTGTGTGGGCAGAATCCACACACGTTTTGTTTTACAAACAAAACGTTCGTGAGCAATGGAACAGTTTTAGAACTGTTCCATTGCTCACGAACTCACGGTTATTTAATTTGTCACAGGTAAGATAATTTACATTCATTCATTTATTACCAGAAAAAAAAATAATGACCATAAATACAATCAATCAATAAATCTGCTATTGCCCATAAATACAATCCACTGATTTAATGTAGTGGATAGTAAGGTAAATAATTAAACTAATTAATACAAGTCAAATTTTAAATTTTAGAAACCTCCGACACAAGTACCTCTTTAAACTAGCTTTAATAAGCATTACCCTATTCGCTGGAGCAAAAAAGAAAGGCGTAAAAACAAAAACCATAAAGATGGTTTTTAGTGTCTTCTTTGCTGTCACGAAAAAATAAAAATAAAAAACAACCAAATACACGCATGCACGAATATGTCAAACATTAAAATTATTATTTTCTTAACTGTATTATTTTTAAAACAATATCAATATTTTTAAAGTGTAAACAACAAAAAAAATGGCATTATTAAAACCAAACCCAATAGCCGACTTTAAAAATCATCTCGAAAGTCTGGAGTTCGGAACTATTATGATAACTAATTAAAGAGTGCTACAAAATTAACCATTTTTAACCGACTTCCCAAAAAGGAGGAGGTTCTATGTTCGACATTATGTGTTATATGTTTTGTGTATGTTCACCGATATCTCCGTCAATTGTGGACCGATTACAAAAATTATTTTTTTGTTTGAAAGAATATGTTCCAAAATTGGTCCCATTTTAATTTGGTGAAGGACTGACGAAGAAATTCGAAGGTATACAACAGAACTCTTCAATAAACAACGGCAAATCTCTCGGGATTGCTGCAATTGCATGTCTGTTTGTTGTTTATACCATTTCATAACATAACATCACGCCAGTACGCTCTTAAGGGGTACGCAGATCTCTCATTTCACCGGTTATGTTCAAGTTTCATGATATTTGGATAATATATTCTGGCGTTATACGAGTAGGTAACTTACTAAACACCTTGACTATTAGGTAGGTACAACTAAAAAGTGAAAAACAAAAAAACTTTTTACAAAACAATACTACCGACTTCCAAATAAAACTACAAAGTGAAAAACAACTTTATTTTTGGAAGTCTGTGTACATGCACGAATATGTCAAACATTAAAATTATTATTTTCTTAACTGTATTATTTTTAAAACAATATCAATATTTTTAATGTATAAACAAAAAAAAAGTATTATTAAAACGATACTTAACAGCTGACGTTAAAAAGCATCTCGAAAGTCTGGAGTTCGGAACTATTATGATAATTAATTAAAGAGTCATCATCTGCCTAGCCTTTTTCCAACTATATTGGGGTCGGCTGCCAGTCTTACCGGATTCAGCTAAGTGCCAGTGTTTTACATGGAGCGACTGCCTATCTGACCTCCACAACCCAGTAACTGGGTAACACGGTACCCCTTGGCAAGACTTGTGTCAGATCTCAAGCTTCTGACTACCCGTAACGACTGTCAAAGATCTTCAAATGACAGCCGGACCAACGGCTTATCGTGCTTTCCGAGGCGCGGAGGAAACTCGGTATGTTGGAATGGTCACCCATCCACGGACCGACCTCGTCAAGCGTTGCTTAACCTTGATGATCGAACGGTGCGGCTGTTTTTATTTAGCCACGAGCTCCTCCATAATAAATTAAAGAGTGCTACAAAATTAACCATTTTGCGTTGTAATTTTAAAATAAGTCTGATTAAAACCGTTTACCTATGTTTGTTTATCTTTTACTTATTTCGCCAGCGAATAGAGTACAGTAGTAAACACGCTTAGATCGACAATCCATCTAAACACGTAATAATTTTATCACGATATCTTGCGAAAATACCCCGATTCAGAGAGTATAATGCGCATAACTTTAGAACGGCTGAACCGATTTTCATTAAACAGCTAAGAACAGAAACATTTTGGCGGCAGTCGGAAATGAGTGCAAAATAGTTTGTTTCTTTGATGTAAATGTTGTGCATCACATTAATTGTATTAGTTTGATGTTGCACGACTCGACATAGTTTATTACTTTTAATTTAATATTTGTCTACCTATCATTATTATTTTGTTTTATGTATAGGTATCGCTGTATTATACGACATGTCAACATATTCGCGAGCTAGCTGACCAAAACCAGATTTATCCTCCGACTGCACAGCAAGATTTTCTTCTTGTTTACATCTTTTAAGTTCGCTTTTGAAGCAGTCTGGTTTTTTGATTTTATTAACTTTTTAATTTATAACTTTTTAGTTTTACTTTTTTTTCGAATGATTTTAAACATATAAGTGTTATATATTTTCGTAATCACCTCTAAAAACCCTTCATTTGGATACCCCACTCGATGGAGTCCGAAGAAAAAAAAATTAGAACCCCTACAATATGGCGCCCAAAATCCGCCATGTTTATTTTTTTTCAACGGTACTTATCTAAGAACACTTGGGCGGCCAAGACCTGTCTAACGATGTCTTAATTATAAAATTCCGTTAAGTGGTTTGAAAGATACGAGGTAATAAAGACACTATAAAGACAAAATATATACATACAAGATACGCGCGAAACACATAACCCTTTCCTTGCAGCCGGGTAAAAACATGGCGATATTCTGCTCTAGCTACCTACATAGGACCTAAATATGGAACTTTATTTCTATCACTGAGTACGTTATAAGATCACAGAGATAGAAGCAGGACCCCGTTGTCAGAAAGAGATCTTGTTGGCTACAACCTGGGAGTCTTTAAGTCAAGAGTGAATAGTCACATATATGAATTTATTAATGAATGTACTTATATGTAACTAAATATTGTAAAAAAAACTTTTTTTTTAAAAAGAGTAAGTATGGAGTTTCTTGTGCATTCTTCTCCATAACAAGCTACTTTCCGAATGCACGGTAGAATCAACTTTTATAACTTGTAAATTTTAATGTACCTAACGTTCAAAAGTGCCGCTTGGTGGCCTACTTGAAATAAAATATCTTTGTCTTTGTCTTTGTCTTTGTAATAGGTTTCTTCTAGGCATGCGTGCTTCATCGTCGACCACATCATCGGTTACCATCAGGTGAGATAGTTGTCAAACGCAAGCCTATCAACAATAATAAAAAAGAGATAAACATACTATTCAAGCGTACGTTCGTGTCGCAGCCAGACGCAGGACGGACTGAGTTCACTCAAGCTGATCAGCTCGTGTTTGTATTGCCGCGCAAACGTCGGCAAAACGAATATACCTCAGAATATATATAACATCATTGGGCATGCTACAGAGGAGGAAAGCGAAGGAACCAGTCCTGCGCTAATATAATACACTACAGTCCAGGCACTAGTTAGGCAATTTCTCCATCATCACACTTGAAACAAGCTTACAAAATCATTGGAGAAGCAGTAAAGAACTTGCCGCACTGATTTTTTTGCAGCAATAATATCATAGATATTAAGAGTAGGGTATACGGTCTAGATCACAAGAAATATTTTATCCACACGTATTCCTTAACTCTCTTTACCATCCTGAATGAAAACTCGTGCTTATTTTAATATTTTAAGAAAACTACTAAGTATATTATGAATTTCATTTATTTATACAACCTTTCAACTTACTTTAGCTACAAACCAATCAACAATATTTCGATTATATTCTGGTCAAGAAACTATATCCACTAGTGTTCATTATCATTTTTGTATACCAAGCTTACCTACACTCTTGTCGATGTTACCATACCTACATCCACTTTCTCATCACCTTTCTTCTTGTACAAAGAATCTTCTATATCCTGCAAGCTCCTATTGTTTGTCTCAGGTAGCATAAAACTTAGGAATATAGCAGTGAAAAATGTCACACCAGCAAAACAGGCATACATTACTTGCTCTCCAAACCTATACATAATGTCTGGGGTAACTTTTACAGAAATAAATAGTAAAATACATGTTATTGCTGAGCTTAAACCAGAACCAAGACCACGCAATTTTGACGGAAATATCTCTACGACGAATGACGACGATATAGATGACAATGCAGTTGCCATAAATATGTAAAGGACCATACATGTTACAGCTACCCACACTACACCGACAGGGTTTACATATAAGTATATTACCAAACCTATCAACGTAAGACCAGTTGATACGCAACTAAACATGAAAGTAGTTTTACGTGGAAGAACCTTAGCAAAAACACAAACAAATATAGCTGCTACTATTCTTATACAATCTGAGCCTAACATTAGCATATATGCATCTATATCTCCAGAGAAAGTCTTTTCAAATATCGCTTGAGCGTAAAAAGGTAAAGAAGTGATTCCACACCATTGCACGGCAACCATCAATAAGAATACAGTGGCCAAAGACTTCATAAATGGTTTACTAAATATAATGTTTAGTATATCTTTAAATGTGGTACTCTCTTCTGCTTTTTCTTTAGTCTTCTCCAAAACTCTTGTCAATTCCTTTTCAGCATTATCTCCATTTCCCCGGTATTGTCTGAAGGACTCTATACCTTCGTTAATTTTACCTTTTGACAGCAGCCATAGCGGGCTTTCTTTCAAGATCATGAGTATTATCAAGGCTAGAATAGTTGGTAATGCAAAAATGAAGCAACTGGTCCTCCAATATAAGTATTTTCCAACTGTATGGCTGATTAAGATTCCTACATGGGATATTACACAAGGGATGAAAAATGCAACAGCTCTGAACTTTGGATCAGATATTTCGCCGATGTAGACAAAGTTAATGGCTCTTAGGGCTCCCCTGCAAATACCTGTGACAAATCTTCCAATGATCATGACTGAGTTATTGTTGGCTACTCCCATGATGATCCAGCCGAGGATGTAGGGAATGATCACGATTAGCTGGCCCGTCCTCCTGCCAATGGCATCGCTTATCAAACCGGAAAAGAGAGACCCCATCACCATAGCCAGTGGGGTGATGGAAGCTGAAACAGATAAATGCATTTCGTTCACTTGTAGCTTTCATTTGAATATACTCAAAGGACGTAAGTCATAAGTGTAGAAGAATTTTTCGCTGCCAGTATGTGTTTCAGTCACTAAGGTTTCTTACTTGGGATAATTGCCATCGGCATCGTACTCCGATAGTTCAAAAGCCATACCATCAAAACACAATACATCTTTTTCCATATTTCCATTGCGAGTGTGTTGAACTTACCGTACAATTGTAATACAGTTTATAACTAGTACGGGGGTCAGGGAGTTTCGCATCAACCTAATTGCAAATTAAATATGTAACTTTTTGCAATTTCAAGCATAGATGTGCTGTGATGTTCATCTGCTGTTTAGGCTGTCTGTCCACTTGGCGTGGCGCGGAAAAAGAGGAGTGGAGCCAACCAATCGAATTGCATAAAAAGGCCGCTCCGCATTAGTGGACAGGGATTTGAAAACTAGTTTCAAAATTCATTAGTTACGCGGTATGGGGCTGCGGAGATGAAAAACAGAGCAGTGAGGTAGAGGGGGTGAGCGGAACGGAGAAACGGATTTTTTTGATAACATTTCTACTGCCACTGATATCCCGCGTAAAACTAAACCAATCCCGCCGCCGGCAACTCAAATGATTTGTCGCTTGCTCGCAACCGCAACTCCACTCCGCATCTCCGCTCCACTCTAGTGGACAAGCAGCCTTAAAGTTATGTATTTTTTATGTATTTCAATGAGGCAGTATGGTGGTATGAACCTCGGTGCTATTAAAGACTAGTTGCAGCTGCTAGACACGAAAGTCGTCTAACTAAAGCAAAATTGTTAAGACACAGGTAAAAGTACCGTATGTGCCCTGGAACTGTGTAAAACTTACCAATCCATGAGTCGAAGCTCTCGTCATAAGGGAAGCTGGAGTCATTCTGGAGTTGTGGCAACAGGACTGCCGTGAAACCTATGATGATACCTGCTGTGAGCGCCAGCAAGGATATCGCGATTGTAGCTAGGATCTGGAAGTGAAGAATCAAATATTTTATTTCATATCACCCGATTGAGTTGTGTTAGGCCTTTTATGGGTCTTCCACCAATTAAGGTTACACAAGTCGATTTTTTTTTCCAAACAAACGTAGTCTAGGGATTATTCCACTGTTTGACGATGTACGTTCAAAATAAGAAGTGATATCAATTTGTCTCATCATTATCTAGCCCTGTATGGAAGCGAAAAAGTAAAAAAATAAATATTTGAAAGTTATGAGCGTCGAAAGTTCCACATTTCGACACTAATTTTAACGCATTTTTGGGCGCAAATAAATACCATAAGAAGACGGAAAACTGCAAAACGGCCTCCATACAGGAATAGATTAGTAGTTCAACAATGCATATAATTTTATTTTGAACAGATACATTTAGTCGTTTTTTCATGATATCTAGACTTCCAAAGGTCTGTTTATAAAATTTCGCGCGCTCGGTTTCGTCCTAAATAATTATCCATTTTGCTACAAATTTGCAAGTGTGTATTCGTACGCGAACTAGCTTCCTACTGCTCATCATCGCATCTATCTCTTCCGCACGTGTTGTCGGTTGATATAAAATGCATTTTAATCCCGCGCACAAAATAGTTCGTGCCGTCGACTAGTGTACCCTTAAGTGCCGTAAAGCGATTACTTCTAAAGCATACTCTTAAGTAAAGGCTAGGTTAAAAGGTTAAAAAATATATATATTTATTATAATATCGATTCATGTACATTATTTGTGAAACATGGGTTTTCATGTAACTAATAGAACTTTGCTTAAAAAAAATAATTAAGAACACGATATTTTTTCGCAACTTTGGGATACTCCTCCAAAACGACATGGATGATTAAAAATATTTTTACACAGTTATATTGATGGCTAAAATTTCTTCATAACTGAAATAAAATATATAAATCAAAGCATATTTTGCAAACAAAACTATACAAAAGGAGGTTCAATATTGATATCCTGGCTCCGAGCGGGCGCACGGCCAGTAGATTACCTACATTAGTATAACACCTTAAATACACGCTTCACACTAGGCAGTGTAGGCAGTGGAGCAGCCTAATATCTATTTATTAGTAGTAACAAAATTAAACGTACATCAAATCGACTTTTAGAGCATAGTGAAACTTTGAATACTTCATTTGTTAGTTTGTATCGAGGAATAAGTAAAGAAAAATGAACCAGTAAAATTCATAAACCAAATAAGTTTAATTCTTAAGAAAATATCTTACAACATATTACGTCATATAACATGGATCAACGTAACAATACATATATATTCTACTTATCACTGCCACCTTGCGGTTGTTATCATAATAAACATAAAACAATAACACATGTACAATAATATTTACCTGTCTATACACATGTGCAGATTCTGCAACTTTCAACACTATCACTTGTTTCACACTCTTCATTTTATTTCCTACCACCTCACTGAATCTTCTACAATAGAATGTTATCATATATTCTGTTGTAGCTCACACGAGGTTTAAACAAAAACCAGTTGTAATTAAAATATTTAATATGTCAAATCGATTTTAGCACCTTCTTGTGATAAACTTTTTAGTTGTGTAGTCTATTTTAAACACGTTTTAAATGTTTGGCTTTTAAAAGTTGCTCATATTAACGAGTTGACTTTGTTTGCTCATCATCATGATCATCATCATGATCAGCCTATTAATGTTCCCACTGCTGGGACACAGGCCTCCTCTCTGAGCAAGGGAATGGGCCGTAATCCACTACGCGGGCCCAGTGCGGGTTGGTGGATGTCACATGTCTTCGAATTTTTGACATTTCATTTCCTTTTTTTTTTCATTTCATTTTTTTTTCGTATTGTTTTGGACATGCCGTTTACCTCACGATGTTTTCCTTCACCGTTTTTGAGAGCAGTGGTGTTGAAATAATTTTCACAAAATAAACTTGTAAGTCGCGGCCAATACCACTGGGCCACCACTGCTCTTATTTTATTTTGCTGCTCATTAATTATTCCCATAGCTTTAGTAATTTGTGCAACATCTGTAAAATAAATCATGATCGGTTGATTTGAGATCGATGAGTTTGAAGTTATTTCGGCAAAAAAAAATACATGAACTAAAAATAAGAACGGTCCCAATATTGAACCTTGAGGATCACTTATATTCAATCCAGATCCCACTGAATTTACGCTGTTTACCTGAGCTTCTACTTGTTTAACTTTAAGGCAAGTAAAGGGCTCCGTACCATTATCGCCGCAAAAAAAAACATGTTTGCTGTATGGGAGCCCCACATAAATATTTATTTTATTCTGTTTTTAGTATTTGTTGTTATAGCGGCAACAGAAATACATCATCTGTGAAAATTTCACCTGCCTAGCTATCACGGTTCATGAGATACAGCCTGGTGAAAGACGGACAGAGAGACAGACGGACCGCGGCATCTTGGTAATGGGGTCCTGTCTTTACTCTTTGGGTACGGAACCCTAAAAACGGCAATAAAATCACGTTTGTTGTATGGGAGCCCCACTTAAATATTTATTTTATTCTGTTTTTAGCATTTGTTGTTATAGCGGCAACATAATTACATCATCTGTGAAAATTCTAGCTATCACTGTTCATGAGATACAGCCTGGAGACAGACGGACAGACAGACAGATAGACAGACAGACGGATCGCGGAGTCTTAGTAATAGGATCCTGTTTTTAGGGTTCCGAAGTCAACAAGGAACCCTTATAGTTTCGCTCTGTCCGTCTATCCGTCCGCAGCTTAGCTCAGAGACTCTAAGTACGAGAAAGCTAAAATTTGGCATGGATATACATATTAATCATTCCGACAAAGTGGTACAATAAAATCATGAAATCAATTTTTTTTTGGGGTTCCTCCTATAGACGTAAAGTGGGAATGTATATTTTTTTCTTTTCTATCCCATGGTGTGTGACCTATCGCTGGATAGGTCATTCAAAAATATTACGGGTTTGTTAAAACTATTTTCTATTCAGAGATTCGTTTGCGTAAAATTAAGCTTTAAATTACAAATTTATGTTATAGTCAAGTGTCCCCCCCCCCCTGCCAGCGAAATGGTTGGTCTTGGCTATGTGAAAAAATTCACAGCTATAGTATAGATAAGTAGGCTTTACAAGTTTACGAGTAACAGTCGACCAACTGTGATGATGTGTTACTTACATAATTTTGAATAAATAAATAATAAATAAATAAATAATAATAAACTTATAAAATGTGCCTAGAATGAGTTACAGGCAGTCCTGTATGAATAAATAATAAATAAATAAATAATAATAAACTTATAAAATGTGTCTAGAATGAGTTACAGGCAGTCCTAGACACAGAAAATATAGACGTGTGTTTAATCTTTGAAACGCACTTCACTAAACAATCTTTTGTTAAATTTAGAGGATACAAGATATATAATTCGCTTCACCCTGACAACTCTGCCAGAGGAAGTAGCGCGGAGAAAACCTTAACCATTACAAGCACAGTAAATTTGAAGAACATGACAATCAAGCTGTGGCAGTATCAGTCAAAACTAAACGTTTGTTACGTTTCAATAGCAGCTGTAAACTGTCCTTCAAGGCATATGATAAGAAAAGAGCGATATTTGTAATTATTTGCAGTTTTGGGTCAAAGGTTCATCCTAGGCGGTGATTATAATGCCAAACATACGCATTGGGGATCAAGACTTACTACAACAATGGAAAGACAACTCTTAAATGCATTTAGAAACACACATCGTGAAGTTATGAGCACTGGAAAACCAACATATTGGCCAACTGATCATCAGAAAATACCGGATCTCATAGACTTTTTCATTTGCAAAAACATATCTACCAATTATGTTAGTTTGGAGGAAGAGTTTTTTATGAATTCGGATCACTCGCCGATTATACTAAGACTTAATCAAAAAATCCTTTTAAGAAAATACCATTTAACTCTGGTTACAAAATTTACAGATTGGGATAGTTTTGCGCTTGATCTAGATAATATAATCGACGAACCAAAACCAAATCCATTACATAATCAGGATCAGCTTGAATCAGAAGTTAACAAACATATTGTTAATATCCAACAATGTGCGTGGAACAACACGGCATAATTAAAACGGCAATGTAAGGGACATATTTATCCCAAATATATTGTGAATTTACTATCAGAGAAAAGAAAGTGGTGGCAGCAAACAAGGGGGATAAAACAATATTAAATAACCTAACTAAAAGACTAGAGAGGAAAATTATACAATTTGAGGATGAAACTCTAAACTCTAACCTTGTGCTGCTAACCAACGACCAATCAACGGATTACTCTCTTTGGAAAACTACAAGAAAACTAAAAAAACCGATTATCTAAATACCTCCCATCAGAAACAGCTAATGGAAAATGGGCCATTAGTAATGAACAAAAAGCTTTAAGGATTACCCAATACTGAAAAGATACTTTTTAACCCAATGAAAGTTCCATAGAAATATCTGAGAGTGGAAATTTATCACAAAACCAAAGAATTTGGCTTACCTGGGTAACTCCTAAAGAAGTAATTAGATAAATTCAAATAACATAAGCTTGAAGAAATCCCCAGGTTATGACCTCATAATAGGAAAAAATCGAAAATACCTCCCGCGCAATGCCATAGTTAAACTGATCAGACTTAATAATGCTACATTTATGCAAAATCATGTACCTGAGCCATGGAAAGTTGCTGAAGTCATTATGATCGCAAAGCCAGGGAAACCGCCTTCTCCAAAGTCCCTGCTGCCAGTATTATAGAAACTATTTGAAAAGTTAAAATTAAAACTGCTAAAAGCAATAATAGAAGAAAAGACCTTATGCCGAACCATCAATTTGGCTTCAGGGAAAAACATTCCACCATAGGCCAGGTACACAGAATAACAAACACCATCGCTCGAAAACAAGCAAGTCTGGGCCACCGTATTTCGCAAAGATGTCACAAAAGATTTTGACAAGGTTTGGCATGAGGGTCTGATATACAAACTCAGATGCATACTCCAAGAATTTTCAGATATTCTAGAGTCATATATAAGCAACAGAATATTTAGTATAAGGCAGGAGGACGCATATTCTGAGATAAAAACCATTAAGGCCAGAGTACCACAAGGAAGTGTGTTAGGCCCAATCCTGAACTTGGTATACACATGTGATATCCCAGAGCTTAAAAACAATACCATAGCGACATTTGCTGATGATAATGCTATTATGACTACTGGTTCAAGCCACAAAGAAGCAGTAGAAAAAGTTCTACTAACTGTGAACAAAGTTTACGACTGGACACAAAAGTAGATGATCATACTGAATGAGTCAAAATCGATTCACATTGACTTCACTAATAAATACTGGGATTGCCACCCAGTTTATAAACGGCATGCAAGTGATTTTTGCGAATACAGCCAAATATATTGGGATAACTCTTGACGCCAATTTGCGTTGGAAATCTCACAAAAAAAAAGACAGGCACTCGATGTACGGTACAAAAATATGTATTGGTTCCTCGGAAGGAAATCCTGTCCATCAATACACAATTAAATTATAATATACAAATATTATATATTATTATTCTTATGCCAATTTGTACGTATGGTATCCAACTACGGGGCTGTACGAAATAAAGCAATGTTAAAATTAAACAACAATTTAAAAATAAAGTACTCAGAGATGCTGTTAATGCATTATGGTAATTCAGAAAAACTCGTCACCAGCGTTATCCAAAACTTTGCTGAAGCCCACGAACACAGACTTTATCGACACGTGAATGTGGAGACAATCCAGCTGCTAGATGACACGGACATAGTGCATAGGCTTAGTGTAGTGTATAAATAGTAAACAAATAATAGCAACAATACTGTGCTATACATGTAACACGTGAACTAAGTGTTTTTATCGTATCAGACTCTAAGAAAGTGTTACCCAATTGTATAAAAGTGAAAATTGACACTAAGAATAGTGTCGTCAGTCACAACATTATACAATAATATAATAATAAGATAGAGTTAAATTGCTTATTAGTTTGTTTAGGCTAGATTGTAATCTATTATTAAGGTATTTAGTTTTTATTAATAAAGATAAACAAATCAGCTGAGTCTTGTAGTTTTATGCAATCGAAACCCCTTGAAAGGTTGATAAAATATCCAAGGACAAAAAAGGTTGTTGCTTATAAATGTTAAGATAACACTGATGTCAGTGAAACAAGCTGTGCAGCTTAAAAATGTAATCCTTTTGAAACATTATCATACATAAAAACACAGCAACACTTATTCATAATTTTATATATACCATAACTATGTTATTGTCTTTTATTTTATTTTTCTTTATTGAAACTTTATGCACAAATACAAAGGTGGCCTTAATTAATATTTAAACTTTAACTTACACTATTGTTAATATTACAAGAATTTTAGTTAAGTTACTGTCTTTTCATTAATATTTACACTTCAACTTACACTATTGTTAATATTACAAGAATTGTTTATCTACCCAAAACTATGCTGAAGAGACTGGTAAAATGACCATTCCTATATCCTTTTTATCATCATCTTTCTTCTTGTATAAAGAATCCTCTATATCTTGCAAGGTCCGGGGCTATTTGTCTGAGGCAAAATAAAACTAAAGAATATACATGTGATTAATGTGACACCTGCAAAGGAGGCATACATAACTTGCTTTCCGAACTTAGACATAATCTCTTGGGTAAATTTACAGAAATACATAGTAAAATAAATGATATTGCCGAGCTTAAGCTTAAACCTTCTGACGGAAATACCTCTGAGACGAATGACCAAGATATAGACAACAATACACCATAGCTATATAAATAATCATACATGTGATAGCAACCCAGACTAGGCCGGGAGGAGCTAGATACAAGTACATTACTAAGCCTATCAACACAAGAGTTGTTGATATGGAACAGACCACGAAAGTAATTTTATGTGGAAGAACCGTAGCAAATATACAAATAAAAACAGATGCTGCAATTCTTATAAAATCAGTAACTAACACTAACTTAAATGCGTCTATATCTCCAGAGAATATCTTCTCAAATATCACTTGAGCGTAAAAAGACAAAGTATTGATACCACACCATTGTACGGAGACGAATAATAAGAATATGGTCGCCACAGACTTCATGAATGGATTGCTACTGATGGCCAGAAAAGGCTACAGCTCTGCACTTACAATCAATGAATCACAGCCAATCACTTAATCAATCAATTCACTGATATAGCCCATGCTATTGGCTCTCACGACTCCTGTACAGACTCCTGTGATAAATCTTCCAATAAGCATGACTGCGATGTTATGTGCGAATCCCATGATGATCCAGCCGATGGTGAAGGGACTAGCTGGCCAAGTTTTCTGCCGATGCCATTGCTCATAGAGCCAGAGAAGAGAGAGCCCATCATCATCGCAAGCGGGGAGATGGAAGCTGCTACAGAGAATATTACAATAATAGTACATTATGGTACAAGTGTGCAATGTTGGTGATTACCGCTGAGGCGCCATTGAGACCCGAGCCGTAGGTGAGGGTCTTAAGAGAGCCGAGGACGGTAATCATCAATACACACGTGTATCATACGACGTTTTTCAACACACTTGTGAATAAAATAATACAAATAAATCATTTTCAACAGTAAAAACGAGTTGTGAATTTTTTTTCACAATGGCGGGCAAAATTAATCAGTTTTCCTATGCGCGCGCATCTAACAATTTATCACCGAGGAAAATACTCTACTTTTCGTACCATTTGCGAAAAAAATAACACAATAATAATATGAGATAAGCATTTATTAAAAATAATAACAATTAAGAGTAAAAATAAACTTAACGTTTATGTATTTGGAGAAAACAAAAATGCGGCAATTTCCTAGACTAATATTTTTTTGTCGGAAAAGCAAAGGCATCAAGCTCATACGGGTTTCGTAATTTTATTTAATAATCTTGCATAATAAATGCGTATTCCTTTTTCAAACAGATGTATAATGCTTTATAAACAAACTCAATGGTGTAAACACAGATGTAGTTCAGTATAAATTTCGGTAAGTATTCCAAATTTAAATCACATTCTCTCCCTAGAGGATGAATGAAATCCAGTACAATTTTCTTTCCCTGTTTTTAACAGATTAAAAATTACTATTGTTATGTTCGCTTTTTGTGGCATAGAATGTCACTTTTTTGAGCAAGTGGTACGAAAAATATTATTATAGTATAGATATTATATTATAGACAATCATATCTATTGCCTGAAATGTGATAGTCAAGTTTCGATAGGGTAAACATATAAAACAAAACACATTTAAAATTAATACACGAGTATTTATTAGCTTAAAACAATCAGTCTTAGACAAAGAGGAAATTGAAGGAATGATTAAAATTAAACACGAGATGATATCAATTCACTTGTCACCATTTGCCTGATCTTTGACCTCCTTGCGAACTGGTCCGGTTTGAGTGATGGGGATGTTCCGCTCGCCCTGGACTGCAAGAGGCACCTTCCTAGGAGCAGTCACTGACAACACTCCATCCGAAGACAACCTGGATTCCACGGATTCAGGAACACAACCCTCCGGCAACGCATAGCGTCGAGTAAACTGGCGGGAAATGTAGCCATGCTGGTCTTTCTTCTCTTCGTGTTTACCTTCAACGACTATGTAGCCATCGACCGTCTTCACAGAAATTTCTTCCGGCGCAAAATGTTGCACGTCTAGATTCACTTGAAACTTGTCTTTATCGGATTTGATGCTGGAGCCAACGTCTCTTGCAGACGCAGCGAGGTGACGCCAGGGTCTGTAGTACTCCCTGCAGATTAAAGGCCCAGCTGCAGCGTGGAGTAGATCTTCCGGCGTGATCCCCAAGCCGAAATGCTGTTCCAAATGGCGAGGACGGTTCAACTCGTAGTCAAGCAAAAATGGTAGCAGCGACATTTTTCTCGATTGTTTTCTCACGTATACCTAAAAAAATCTTCGTAGAATTTGCAAGATCACAGAGTAACTCTCAGAATCGCTTACTGGTTTGTTTCGCACTCGCTTATTCAATTTGAACTGATGACATTTCGGCGCGCTCTACTGTTTTTATACGGTGGCGCCATCTACGAGAAGGTTGTGGAATGTTCGCGATTGCAGCGGAGCTCAACCTACGGTTCGCTTGCGTGTTGATGTTTTATGGTTCTGTGATATTTGATTGCCATATTTTCGGTTTCTTAATTCAATTTGATACTCAATCGAGAAACAAAGTTTCTAGCGCAAGCTGATCGAAATTTTGATGCATCGAGGCATTATCGCGCCCATAATTTATTGATTACAAGTACAATCGTTCTAACGATTTCGAGCGTTTATTATGACTAAATCTTCATACTATTTTGAGATAGAACGCCTCCATAACAGCGATGGTATATGAAATAAAGTGATGACGCCAAGATTATGACAATCTTGGCATAAGCAAATAAAACAATAACACATCCAATAAAGTTTCTATATGAAAACAGAAATACTACAACGTATAATTATTGCAAAAAAACTGTCTAGTTTTGGGCTCATATCTATGTAATCTAGCTGTAAGTAATATTTAGGCTGTACTACTTTAACATTTCAACTTCTTTATAAATGTGTTTTAGTCTTCAGCTACAACATGGATATTAACGATTCTTAACTACATGATATTATAAAGAGGTATGGGCTAGGTAGTACAATATAATACATTCACATCGGAAAACATGGAGATTTTCATAATTTCATAAACCACATAAAAGTATGTCTGACATCAATCTAAGTAAGAAAGGCGCCAAAATGTAACTGCAAATAATATGCTACAACAGGCTGGCAGTATTTGCCCTTCAATGATTAGGTGATTATTTTCAAAATAAAATATTCAACCGACCGACCCAAGCTTGAAAACCCCTGCATCGAACCCCGTAGAAGTTTCCCGGTCTTTATTTCAACCAATCACAATGCAGTAAACCCGACGGTGTTTCCAGAATCTTCTAGATTATGTGTAACAGCGCCATCTAGTATCGAGTAGCTACATTAAATACATTTGAACTGTACTTGAACCTACTCAAAGATTCAAATCAAACTTTCAAAAATTTTACCCATAGATGGCGCTTGAACAAATTTCACATTTCCTTTTTTATCTTTCATAACTTTGAGTAGGTTGGTAATGCTTGTCAATGCGAATAGTTAACGTTTCATTTATTTAAAATATATTTCATTCTGATTAAAACCGTAAAATTATTTCTCAAAATCGAAGCCGCAGATAATTATCAACCGATTTCAAAAAGGAGGAGGCACTCTTTTCGCCACCTACCGCAGCAAAACAATATATTCTCGACAACGAATAAAGTATGAATATGTATGAAATTCAATAAAATATTTATAACATGTAAGTTGTTTATTTAATACCCAATACATACAGAATATTTTGTACATAACAATTTTAGATGAGAACATTTTCTTGTTTCATACTTTTTAGAGCGAGATATTTCAGTACCTAGTCGGATTTTAGTTTTTGAACTTATTTTTTTTATTTTATGGTTTTTAAACTACCTATAGTAGACTCACTTCAATCGACAATCTATCGAAACACATAATTATGACGGAATACCTGTATATTATTAACACATAATTATGACGGAATATCTTTATATATAGTTTGTTTTTGTTTGAAAAGTCACCTTTCAAACAAAAACAAACTAAATTTAAAAAAAAGTCTGTTCATCCGTTTAGGAGCAATGATGCCACAGACAGTTACACAAATACACAGATACACCGATACACAGATACACTGTAGCAACACACGACAATCTTATACCTAGTAGTAAACTCACTTCAATCGACAATCTATCGAAACACATAATTATATCGGAATATCTGTATATTATTAACACATAATTATGACGGAATATCTTTATATATAGTTTATTTTTGTTTGAAAAGTCACCTTTCAAACAAAAACAAACTAAATTTAAAAAAAAAGTCTGTTCATCCGTTTAGGAGCAATGATGCCACAGACAGTTACACAAATACACAGATACACAGATACACTGTAGCAACACACGTCAATCTTATAACACCCCTCTTTTTCCGTCGAGGGGTCCGACATCATCATCATCAATCAATATCAATACATATAAATAATCTGTAGAAAAATATTTTTTGTACACCGAAAAAAATTCCAAAAAAAATAGCCAGGGTGTTAAAGGATAACCAACAGAACCCATTTCTAGCATTTTTGGAATTTTTGTCTGTTTGTCGGTTTGTCTGTTTATTTGTGCACGCATCACGTGAAATGTACGAAACCAATGTAGATAACTTTTATACATAAAAATTGTGCGTATCTTGAAGAATTACTTAGTTTTTGTTTCATCGCAATCGGTTCACTCTATCAAAAGTTAGATGAATTTAAAGTGTTCAAGAAGTAAAATTATCACAGCTCACGCAATTCGGTTACTCGGACAGTTGAACTCGCTATTCGATAGATGGCGTTGTGCATTTAAAGTCATTATCTGAATCGCGGTGTTAAGATTTTACGCGAAAGAATGAAACTAGAAAAAAAAATTGGTATGTAGTACGTATATGTTTCAACCGACTTCCCAAAAAGGAGGAGGTTCTATGTTCGACATTATGTATGTTATTATTATTTTTTTTTGTCTATGTTCAGTGTTCACCGATATCTCCGTCAGTTGTGGACCGATTTCAAAAAATCTTTTTTTGTTTGAAAGAGTATGTTCCGAAATTGGTCCCATTTTAATTTGGTGTAGGACTGACGAAGCAATTCGAAGATATACAACAGAACTCTTCAATAAATAACGGCAAATCTCTCGGGATTGCTGCAATCGCATGTCTGTTTGTTGTTTATACCATTTCATAACATAACATCACGCCAGTACGCTCTTAAGGGGTACGCAGATCTCTCATTTCACCGGTTATGTTTAAGTTTCATGATATTAGGGTAATATATTCTGGCGTTATACGAGTAGGTAACTTACTAAACAACTTGCCTATTAGGTAGGTACAACTAAAAAGTGAAAAATAAAAAAACTTTTTACCAAAAAATACTACCGACTTCCAAATAAAACTACAAAGTGAAAAATAACTTTATTTTTGGAAGTCGGTGTCCATAACGCAATAAATTGGTACCTACGAAAGACACCGACTTCCAAAAATAAAGTTATTTTTCACTTTGTAGTTTTATTTGGAAGTCGGTAGTATTTTTTTGTAAAAAGTTTTTTTGAGTATGTGGAGTAGGCAGGCAGGCTGGTAAGTATGGTAGGGTTGGCAGGCAGATGACGGGAGCGAAGCCGCGGGCACAGCTAGTTTTTACTATGTTTTTACTTTCACAAAAATAATTACTTATATTTTTAACTAAAAGGTTACTTCTAGGCAAGCATGCTTTACCGTCGACCACATCATCGCTTACCATCAGGTGAGATAGTGGTCAAATGCGAGACCATATTAAGGCGCCTCCCCGAGCAAAACGCCGCGCTACTCGTTATTGTGCTGCTTTTTAAGAGCTATCTACTCTTTATTTAAAAACAAAATATCAATTAATAAAAATACATTAAATTTCTACATAATATTGATTCTAAAATGGTAGTACACTTTTTTTTTTTTAAGAGTTATATGTTTCACTAATCTCCTTCCAACAAAACCATCATCATGCATCTCCTCGTAAAGTGTTCATTCATTATTTTTTGGACTAACACTAATGGATAGACAATTTGATAACGAACATTTTGTAAGTTATTTTTTCAAAAGTCCAATATTCGATTTTGTAAAGATTTTATTCTAAAATCTGGGCGTATTCACTACCGTAATTCATGCGCCAACAATGCCGCAAGACCAATAGGAATGCTCATATCTCATGCTGATTTTTTGGTCAGGGTACGGCCTTAAATTAAACATTTTCACAAATAACTTCATTTTCGGAAGTCGGTGTTCCTGTTTTCGTTTCTTTGTTTTTTGACACCGACTTCCGAAATTGAAGTTATTTTTCACTTTGTAGTGTTTTTGTTTGGAAGGCGGTTCTAATTTTTGTTAAAAAGTTTTTTAATTTTCACTTTTTAGTTGTGGTAGGTACATAATGGACCAGTTCTATAGGCTAGGTACCTATAACGCCCAAAGTGAAGCCAGAATAGATAAACCCAATAACATGAAACTTAAATAATCAAAACCGGTGGAATGAGAGTATACCAGGGGTGAACTGTTCACACCTGGGTTCACCTTTAAAGCGTACCAGTGTGATGTTATGTTGTGAAATGGTGTAAACAATAAACAGATATGCGATTGGAGATTTGCCGTCATTTATTTATTGAAGAGTTCCGATGTATAGCTCCGAAGTTCTTCATCAAATCTTTATGAAAATTAAATGGGACCACATGACAAACACCAGCTTTCGAATAAAAAAAGAATCATCAAAATCGGTTCACCCAATAAAAAGTTCTGAGGTAACACACATAAAAAAAATACAATCGAATTGATAACCTCCTCCTTTTTTGCGAAGTCGGTTAAAAATAAACCGACTTCTAAAACTAAACACAAAAATAACCTGCTCCAGAAGGTCTTCTACGCTAGGGATATCTGCGCCATCTATCGCTATTTCCTCCTTGCATTTGACCCGAACCCGCAGCTTGACTGCGACTTCGACTTATTTAACAATTTAACCATCACCCAATTTTTCAAAGGAGTCACCAGTGTGAGTTAGTCCCTACCCCCTACAGGTGGTGGTGTTAATTATTACGACACAAACACATTAGGACATTAATTTCTCGACATCAGAGACATCAGGTCGGATGTGCAAAATGATAACTTTTCAGGAGAGCAAAAACAAAAGTGACAAACATTTTTTCTTCATTATTATTAAACTATACGTATTTAAGTCATTAGGTATTCTTTTATTTAATATTTGGTAGGCAGTACTACCTTTCGATTTTAATTACAAGCATCATCCCATCTGATATAATTTTTAATCTATTTAATCATTTACATCGGACTTTATGCCTGAAATATAATACGATAGATGAGTGCTTGTGCTTGGATGTCTTCAAGGTTCTGGATTAGAAAGGGTTTGGCATCAATTTTAATGGCGAGTACATCACTCACCTTCGGTTTGCCGACGACATAGTGGTCATGGCTGAGACCATGGAGAGCCTCAGTAAAATGCTCGATGACCTCAGTAGAGCTTCCGAAACAGTGGGTCTTAAAATTAAAATGGACAAAACCAAGGTCATGGTGAATGCCCATGTTACACGCACTCCTATCAAGGTCGGAGACTCTACACTCGAAGTTGTGGGCGACTATGTCTACCTGGGGCAAACGATCCAACTGGGTAGGGCCAACTTCGAGAAAGAGGTCAACCGTCGAATCCGACTCGGCTGGGCAGCGTTCGGGAAGTTGCGCGGTATCTTCTCGTCCAACTTACCACAGTGTCTCAAGACGAAAGTCTATGACCAGTGTGTGTTGCCAGTGATGACATATGGCTCTGAGACGTGGTCGCTTACAATGGGCAATCAGGAAGCTTACAGTCACTCAAAGGGCAATGAAGAGGGCTATGCTCGGAGTTTCCTTGCGTGATCGAATCAGAAATGTGGAGATCCGCAAGAGAACCAGGGTTACCGACATAGCCCGAAGAATTGCCAAACTTAAGTGGTATGGTAGTGGTAAAATAAAAAACTTTTTTGCAAAAAAATTCTACCGACTTCAAAATAAAAAACTACAAAGTGAAAAATAACTTTATTTTTGGAAGTCGGTGTCCATAACGAAGAAAAATTGTACCTTCGAAAGACACCTACTTCCAAAAATAAAGTTATTTTTCACTTTGTAGTTTTTTATTTGGAAGTCGGTAGAATTTTTTTGCAAAAAAGTTTTTTATTTTTCACTTTGTAGCTGTACCTACCTAATAGGCAAGTTGTTTAGTAACCTATAACGCCAGAATATATTAACCGAATATCATGAAACTAAAAACTACAAAGTGAAAAATAACTTTATTTTTGGAAGTCGGTGTCCATAACGAAAAAAAATTGTACCTTCGAAAGACACCTACTTCCAAAAATAAAGTAATTTTTCACTTTGTAGTTTTTTACTTGGAAGTCGGTAGAATTTTTTTGCACAAAAGTTTTTTTATACTCTTAGGACATCAACAAATGGCTAGACCGCGTTGAAAATTTTGGTCAGTCTACCAAAATCAATCGTAAAGCAGCTTCAGGAGACTAAAAGCCTGGTTGAGAAGTATTATGGGGGAAAATCGCCTCAATGGTCTGGCCATAATGAATGTGCACAGAAAACTTATTAATGAAAACTTATAACCAATTAATTATGTAAATCATAACACTTTTGCAAATTTGTAGCGAAACGGATAATGATTTAGGACGAAACCAAGCGCGCGAAATTTTATAAACAGACCTTTGGCAGTCTAGATATCATGAAAAAACGACTAAATCTATCTGTTCAAAATAAAAAAATGCATTGATGAACTACTAATCTATCCCTGTATGGAGGCCGTTTTGCAAATTTCCGTCTTCTTGTGGTATTTATTTGCGCCCAAAAATGCGTTAAAATTAGTGTCGAAATGTGGAACTTTCGACGCTCATAACTTTCAAATATTTTCTTTTTTTACTTTATCGCTACCATATAGGGCTAGATAATGATGAGACAAATTGATTTCACTTTTTATTTTGAACGTACATCGTCAAACAGTGGAATAATCCCTAGACTACGTTTGTATGGAAAATTTTTAGACTAGTGTAACCTTAATAATGCACTGTTTAATGGTAAGATGACTGTTCATTAACCGAGAATTGTCTCACTGTTTTCGATTCGATCTTTTGTTGAAGAAGACCCAAGTTATCCATTCATCTGTTTAAAAACGTTTATGCTGTGTCATAATCAGAAAACCTCGTGATTATCCAACGTTAATCATATACCTAACATTAACTGAATCCGGTAAGACTGGAAGCCGACCCCAATATAGTTGGGAAAAGGCTAGGCAGATGATGTATCATATACCTAATATTCTACTTAAAATTCATCATCATGATAAGACTAGCCTAATTCACATAAGATCATCATAAAACATCGACGTCTTCTGCCTCACCTTCCAGGTAATCAACCACCCCTGGTACAAATCAGCGAAGCGCATAGACCTCTACATGAGCACTGACCAGGAGATCAACACGGCCCCCATCATCAGCCACATCAAGGCTCGAGGGGTTTCAGCCTTCGTTCCCCACACCAATAATGTACTATTATTGGTGTTTTATTGATTTATTATATATAGATATATTTATTTATTTAACCATTAATGTACACACACATAATACACAGACAAGAAGAAGGAACAGAAAATAGGTACAAAGGTATGCTTATTTCTAACGAAATCTCTTCCAGCATACCTGCGAGAGGAGAGTTGAAAAAAAAGATATGTAGACAACGTGTGTAGAGGATAATAAAAAGAAAAATATATTTAACAATTCTCAATAAAGAAGAATACTGTATATATAATAATATATACTCTTATATACATGCATATTAATAAAATAAATATTACAATAATAAATACTAACTAATGTCACAAATACTTAAATAATAATACATAATTATATGCAACTAAGACGGAATGGAAAGATAATGCTCTTTCACTCTCTTTTTAAAAACTGCAAGAGTTTGGCAGTCCGTAATATCAGGTGGCAACGAGTTCCACAACCGCACCGCGTGCACAGTAAAGGAGTAGGAGTAAAAGTCGGTAGTGTGGGAAGGTGTTTCAAGGAGATGCTTGAGATGCGACCTGCAAAGTGCATCGGAAGGACGGGAGTAGGAGAAGCGTTCGCGGAGGTAGGAAGGCGTTTTAGGGTTGTGAAGGACGTTATATAGCAGACACAAAATCCGAGAGTTCCTGCGAAGTCGAATAGGGAGCCACTTGAGCATTTTACGAAAGCCTGAAACATGATCATACTTTTTGAGATTGAAAACAAAACGAATACATATATTTTGTAAACGCTCTAGTTTATTTAAAAGCTCCTCAGTGGCATCCAAATAACAGGCGTCGGCATAGTCGATGATGTGTTGAATAAGAGTTTGGACAAGGGAAATTTTGGTGTTCAAGGGCAAAAAGCTCTGGAGGCACTTCAGCGAGTGGAAAGTGTAGTGCACCTTGCGACTGACTTCAGTGACATGGGCAGTCCATGATAAATAGGAGTCCATGATCACCCCCAAGTTTTTAGCCGTCCTAGCGAATTCAATTTGAACTCCATTCAAACTGAGAGGAGACAGCACCGCATCATCAAGCCTGTTTCGCATATGTCTACCGCCGATAACCATGGCCTGAGACTTCTTAGGGTTGATTTGCAGCCCAAAGGACCGCGACCACTCCCCAATCAATCTCAGCTCACTGTTAATGGCGGACACAGCGGCTTCCACATCTTGAATTGGAAAATGATGGTAAAGCTGCAAGTCGTCAGCATAGAGATGGAAGATTTTTTTTTTTTATCTTATATAGGCTCGCGCTTGACCACCATCTCACCTGATGGTAGAGTTAAGTTACACGTGATGACTCTAGTGACAGAGTTAATAAAAATAGAAAAGAGAAGAGGGGAGAGAACGCCACCCTGTGGCACACCCGCAGTAAGAGAGCACCAATCCGAAGAAGTCTCGTCGAGGTGTACCCGCTGCGAGCGGCCTCCAAGATAGGAGTTGAACCAATCAATAGTGGAAGAGGAGAAATTGAAAGATTTGAGGATCCCGAGAAGGATATCGAAGTCAACAGAGTTAAAAGCGCTGCTGAAATCGAGAAGTACAAGTAAAGTAAGAGATTTGTGGTCCATAGCCCGGCGGATATCGTCATTAACCTTTAACAAAGCTGTGACAGTACTGTGACCGTATATATATACTCTGCATTGTTCATTTTTCTATTTTATCGTTAATGTAAAGGACGGATAGATGGCCCCTGTTATACAGGAAATTCCTAGCATGGGGGTCATTGATCGTGTACTTTTAACCGACTTACCAAAAAGGAGGAGGTTCTATGTTCGACATTATGTATGTTTTTTTTTTGTGTATGTTCACCGATATCTCCGTCAATTGTGGAGCGATATTGATATTTTTTTTTGGTTTGAAAGAGCATATGCCGAAATTGGTCCCATTTTAATTTGGTGAAGATCTGATGAAGAACTTCGGAGATATACAACAGAACTCTTCAATAAATACCGGCAAATCTCTCGGGATTGCTGCTATCGCATGTTTGTTTTTGTTTATACCACTTCATAACATAACATCACATCAGGGGGGTGACCATAAGCTATTAGAGCGGTATCAATTTGAGATCGAATAAGGGATAGATGTATCTGACTTGTATACATCTGTCACTTACTCGATATCAAATTGATACCGCTTCTGATATTGATACAGCTTATGGTCACCCCCCTGTACGCTCTAAAGGGGCACTCAGATCTCTCATTTCACCGATAATGTTCAAGTTTCATGTTATTCGGGTAATCTATTCTGGCGTTATACTTACTAAACAAAGGTAAGTTGTTTACAAAGTGAATAAAAAATCTTTTTTACATAAAAATACTACCGACTTCCAGAAAACTACAAAGTGAAAAATAACTTTATTTTTGGAAGTCGGTGTCTTTCGTAGGTACCATTTTTTGCGTTATGGACACCGACTTCCAAAAATAAAGTTATTTTTCACTTTGTAGTTTTCTGGAAGTCGGTAGTATTGTTTTGTAAAAAAGTTTTTTATTTTTCACTTTTTAGTTGTACCTACCTAATAGGCAAGTTGTTTAGTAAGTTTCCTATAACACCATAATAGATTACCCGAATATCTGAAACATGAATAAAACCGATCAAATGAGAGATCTGCTTACCCCTTAAGAGCGTACTGGCGTGATGTTATGTTATGAAATGGTATAAACAATAAACAGACATGCGATTGCAGCAGTCCCGAGAGATTTGCCGTTATTTATTGAAGAGTTATGTTGTATATCTTCGAAGTTCTTCATCAGATCTTCACCAAATTAAAATGGAACCAATTTCGAAACATACTCTTTCAAAGAAAAAAAGATTTTTTTAAATCGGTCCACAGTTGACGGAGATATCGGTGAACATACATAAAAAAAAACATACAAGAAGTCGAACATATAACCTCCTCTTTTTTCGAATTCGGTTAAAACTAACTATTTTTGGAAGTCGGTGTCTTTCGTAGGTACCATTTTTTTGCGTTATGGACACCGACTTCCAAAAATAAAGTTATTTTTCACTTTGTAGTTTTCTTATTTGGAAGTCGGTAGTATTTTTTGTAAAAAAGTTTTTTTTTATAATATAATATATTAGGTATATACCAACAAATATGTTTCTTTATCTTTTAGGCCAAAATATAAGTTCAGCTAACCTTCGAAAAGCTTTACTTGCGCGAAATTTTTTTCTAGATACTGGATGATTTTTCGTACCTATTGAACATTATTATTTCTGGACATTTTTCGTATTCGTCATTTTAATTTTTGGACATTTTTCTTATTGGACGTTTATAATTTATGACTGTATTATAGTAAACCAGTAGGATATACAGTGTGATTGTGTCTTTGCTAATTCAGCAACTGAAATGTGATAGTCAAGTTTCGATGGGGTAAACACATACAAAACACATTTTAAATTAATACACGAGTATTTATTAGCTTAAAAGAATCAGTCTTAGACAAAGAGGAAATTGAAGGAATGCTTAAAATTAAACACGAGATCACATCACTTTATCACCATTCGCCTGATCTTTGGCCTCCTTGCGAACTGGTCCGGTTTGAGTGATGGGGATGTTCCGCTCGCCCTGGACAGCAAGAGGCACCATCCTAGGAGCAGTCACTGACAACACACCATCCGAAGACAACCTGGATTCCACAGATTCAGGAACACAACCCTCCGGCAACGCATAGCGGCGAGTAAACTGGCGGGAAATGTAGCCATGCTGGTCTTTCTTTTCTTCGTGTTTACCTTCAACGACTATGTAGCCATCGACCGTCTTCACAGAAATTTCTTCCGGCGCAAAATGTTGCACGTCTAGATTCACTTGAAACTTGTCTTTATCGGATTTGATGCTGGAGCCAACGTCTCTTGCAGACGCAGCGAGGTGACGCCAGGGTCTGTAGTACTCCCTGCTGATTACAGGCCCAGCTGCAGCGTGGAGTAGATCTTCCGGTGTGATCCCCAAGCCGAAATGCTGTTCCAAAAGGCGGGGACGGTTCAACTCGTAGTCAAACAAAAATGGTAGCAGCGACATTTTTCTTTGTTGTTTTCTCACTGATAACTTGAAATCTTCGTAGAATTTGCAGGATCGCAGAGAAACTCAGAATCGCTTACAGTTTTGTTTCGCACTCGCTTGTTAAATTTGAACTGATGACGTTTCGGCGCGCGCAACTGTTTTATTCGGTGGCGCCATCTACGAGAAGGTTGTGGAATGTTCGCGATTGCAGCGGAGCTCAACCTGCGGTTCGCTTGCGTGTTTAATGTTTTATGGTTCTGTGATATTTGATTGCCATACTTTCGGTTTGCTAATTCAATGATACTCAATCGAGAAACAAAGTTTCTAGCGCAAGGTGTTCGAGATTTTGATGCATTGAGGCACTATCGTGTCCATAATTTATTGATTACAAGTACCTACAAACGTTCTAACGTTTTCAAGCGTTTATGAACAGCGATGGTATATGAAATAAAGTGATGAAGCCAAGATTATGACAATCTTGGCTTAAGCAAATAAAGCATTAACACATCTAATAAAGTTTCTTTATGAAATCAGAAATACTACAACGCATAATTATTGCAAAAAACTGTCTAGTTTTGGACTCACTGGCTATATACCTATGTAATCTAGCTGTAAGTAATATTTAGGCTGTAGGTATTGCTTTAACATTTCAACTTCTTTATAAATGTGTTTAAGCTACAACATGTATATTATCGATTCTAAACAATAGCTAGGTAGGTGCTAGATAGAACAATATTTCACATCAGAAAAGCTGGAGATTTTCATAATTTCATAAACCACAGAAGTATGTCTGACATCAATCTAAGTACGAAAGGCGCCAAAATGTAACTGCTTATAATATACTACAACAAGCCTGCAGTATTTGCGTTTCAATGATAAAGTGATTAGTTTGAAAATAAAATATTCAGCCGACCGACTCAAGCTTGCAAACCCCTGCATCGAACCCCGTAGAAATTTCTCGGTCTTTATTTCAACCAATCACAATGCAGTAAACCCGACATTGTTTTCCAGAATCTTCGAGATTATATGTAACAGCGCCATCTATTATCGAGTAGCAACATTAAATACACTTGAACCGTACTTGAACCTATTCAAACATTCAAATCAAACTTTCTAAAATTTTACCAATAGATGGCGCTTGGACAAATTTCACATATCCTTTTTTTAGGGTTCCGTACCCAAAGGGTAAAAACGGGACCCTATTACTGAGACTTCACGATCCGTCTGTCTGTCTGTCTGTCCGTCTGTCACCAGGCTGTATCTCATGAACCGTGATAGCTAGACAGTTGAAATTTTCACAGATGATGTATTTCTATTGCTGCTATAACAACAAATACTAAAAACAGAATAAAATTAATATTTAAGGGGGGCTCCCATACAACAAACGTGATTATTTTGCCGTTTTTTGCTCGATATTAATAACGGCAACGCTTGAAATATTCACAGAATATTTAGTTATATATTCACTTCAAAAAATAATTATTATTAAATTTTAAATAAAATAAATTAAGGGGGGCTCCCATACAACAAACGTGATTTTTTGCCATTTTTTGCGATAATGGTGCGGAACCCTTCGTGCGCGAGTCCGACTCGCACTTGGCCAGTTTTTTATATTTCATTACTTTGAGGCTTGTCAATGCGAAGACCTAATTAATGTTTTATTTGAAATATATTTTATTCTGATTAAAACTAATATTATTTCTCAAAATCGAAGCCGCCGCCGACGATAATTTTCAACCGATTTCAAAAAGGAAGAGGTTTTCTTTTCGCCACCTACCGCAACAAAACAATATATTCTCGACAACGGTCCTCTGAACACCACTATGAATATTGTATGAAATACAATAAAATATTTATTACATGTAAGTAGATTATCCAATACATATCGAATAATTTGTACATAACAATTTCAGATGTGAATATTTTCTTGTTTCATACTTTTTAGAGAGATTTTTAAGTAGTCGGGTTTTAGTTAGAGGATACATCAGAATCTGGTTTTGGTCAACCAGCTCGCGAAATTGTATCCTCCGACTGCACAACACTATCGTTCGCTGTTTATGCAGTCGGGTTTTTAGATTTTATGAATTAACTTTTTTTATTTGCTTCTTTTTAGTCGTGGTTTTTTATTTTCTTTTTTTTCGGATTATTTTATAATTACATTGATCGCGTTCGGTTCGCAGCAGCGACTTGCAAGTAAAAGGGTTGACTCGGTTCGTGAATATTTTTTTCTCTAAATAAAGTAAAGATTTGTAAATAAAGTAAGTATTTTTCGCACATTTTTACAGTTGCACTGTACCAAAATGTGTAACAATACAAATTTAAAAAATCGACTGGAATGCCATAAAAATTATAAACCGTGCCATCTATTGCAATTAATTTTAAATGGTCCGTTCAAATAATCTTTGAAATGTGAATTAAGAACCCAATATTCCATAATTTTTAGCTTAGGACAGTTGATTAAACAAGAACCTACAATTTTTATGATTAATTCGAGAAAATGTTAATTTTACACAAAACTCAATAACAAATCGATGCATAAGCATAACGATGTCCGCCACCAAGTGAAATTTATTTGAACCAAATTTTCTTAGCGACGGCACGGGGTCCTAGCGCTCAGAGATAATTTGGTTAAAATAAATGTCACTAGATGGCGCGATATGTTGCGACAATACGAATAGTATATGTTTTATTTACAATATACTTTATTTTTTTTTTCTTAAATTTTTATGTATTTGATTAAAACTGTAAAAAAAATTGTCAAAAACGAATCCTTGGATTATTTTATTAAATAGAACTTTTGGCGTCCATATTATAATCGTTAGACTGGCAACATTGCATAAAACAGCAACGCCAACATTAGTGATGTGCATTAAACGCACAAAACAAATTCGATATTTATATTTTTGCTATTATAAATTACAACTTTCACAAAAATATAATTTTTTAATTTTCCCATAATTTATTGAATTATTGAAAAATAACTTTTCAATTTAATTTCTAAGTTTTCCTATATCATCATCTGCCTAGCCTTTTCCCAATTATATTGGGCTTCCAGTCTTACCGGATTCAGCTAAGTACCAGTGTTTTACATGGGGCGACTGCCTATCTGACCTCCACAACCCAGTAACTGGGTAACATGGTACCCCTTGGCAAGACTGGTGTCAGATCTCAAGCTTCTTTTCCTATATGAAGTTAATTAATTCTATGATATTGATGTTACGTACAACCAACGATAAGAAATGGTATCGCTTAAAACGGTGTTCATAGTCGACTGAAAATTGCTTCGACTTAAAGTCAAAGTACTGCAACAATTTCCTCTGAACGGATTCATTATGCGATTTGTAAATCTCGTATTGAGGGTTCCAAACTTAAGGCGCGTCCCCGAGCAAAACGCCGCGCTAGTCGAATTTTGTGCAGTTTTTAAGAGCTATCTACTCTTTATTTAAAAAGAAATATCAATTAATAAAAACACATTAAATTTCTACATAATGTTGATTCTAAAATTGTAGTACACTTTTTTTTTTAAAGATGTATATGTGTCACTAATCTCCTTCCAACAAAACCATAAAAATGTGAAATAATTATTGATAGCATGCATCTCCTCGTAAAGTATTCATTAATTATTTTTTATACTAGCACTAATGGATAGACAATTTTATAACGAACATTTTGTAAGTTTTATTTTTTTCAAAAGACCAATATTCGATTTTATAAAGATTTTATTCTAAAATCTGGGCGTATTCACTACCGTAATTCATGCGCCATCGGTGCCGCTAGGCCAATAGGAATGCTCATATCTCATGCTGATTTTTTGGTCAGGGCACGGCCTTAAGACACTTACATACATCATCATAGGTATTGTTTTACTAAAGACCCCGCATGCCGCTTTCGGCACGTGTCACACAACTAAAAATTTAAATTCATTCAACAATGGGGATGTGAACTCAAAGCTGAGCGCAGATGTCGCTGGCGGCGCAATGGCTGCTGTCAAATCACGTTTTTTTGTTATTTTTTGTTTTTAAACCGGTATACCATAGTTATTGATAATATGTATTGGTCCTGAAGCTTAAGGAACTGAAAGACGAACTAAAGAAATTAGGAGCAACAATAACTGAAAAGAAAACAGATCATATTGAGAAGGAGACTTTTATGTAATATTTATATAATATTTTTTGATATAATAAATCAAAACGTTAATAGCTCCACTTTATCGCCGAAGATTACCAAGCAACATAATCAGAGTTACTTTGACATAACCTATAAATATGTATAGCCTTTTCCCAGTTTTTTTTGCATTGTATCTTTGCGCAACAAACGAAAACTGGGGTTGGTAAATCCTGGTACTGACACAGAGACATATTTCGAGAAAATTAAAAATTACTGAATGATAAGTTATAAAATGTATGGATTTGACAGCTTTCAATAGCCTTAGCGAAAATGCGCCACCTGTCGTGAAAAAATGGCAGTTCACATTCCCATTCATGGGAACCTTAATTTCCTCGCAGTACCGTCTCGTTTCATCGACATCGATGTAAACTAAGTTATCGAACCAACGCGCTTCACTACACAGCCGCTGCGCAGCAGAGTGGTCGGTTTGACTTGACGTATTTATAATTTGCACTCGCTTCATGTTATCGCGTTGCGAGACCGTGTGGTAATTTTTAAGTGTGCCTCCTTCGCTTACACTAGTTGTAGAGTGCTGTGATTTTTATACTACATTTTTATTTTTATACATACTTCGCTAATACTAAGTGAACTGTGAAAAGAGCGTTTTTCAAACACTCGTTAAATTGTCGATGTGATCATTGTTTTTGTGATTTTATTTGTGTGACGATGGCAGATAATTCAAAATTGACCGACGAAGAGAGGACTGAGATCAGAGAGCAGTTTGAACAGGTAAGTTTGTTACTTTTAATTCATATAAAGTTAGATCGGAATTGATTTGTCGGCGTTTTGTTCGGCATGCGAATTTGGGGCATTGCTTATTCGTAATAATGTTTTGCAATATTCGATGTACAGTTTGCCGTAAAAGGAATGCTAGCGTACGTGTTTTTGACGTGTGTTTTCTGAGGCCGCGTGTGGTCTGTCTTGTTCGCTGATCGCCTCCGCCACACTTGTAAAAACCGGCGACTTTGAGATCGATCGAATTGGAAAAACGTGTGTATGTTGATCAATACGCAGATCTTACCTGGATTTCTATAAAGGAAAACTTAAGTTTGAATTTAGAACAGTTAAAAAGCTAAAGTTTCATGTTTAAAACGATTTTTGCTCTTACGACTACTCTCTCAGTAGTTAGATAAATTAAAATAGTTACAATTACAAAGTGTTTGATTAATACTCCTATGTTTATCAACTTCCCTTTCAAGTACAGAAATAAGGAAAACTAAGATGATTATGTACTTCATTAGTCAAACATTGTTTATTTTACATTACTCAACCATTTAGCCTAATTAAACACCATTAAATATGAATAAAACTATTGGACATTGTTACACTGTAGATTTTGGTCTTAACAACTAAAATCCGCAGTGTATAAGGCCAGTATCAATTGTTATCTATTGCTGATTAGACACTCAATTATTACCATGAAAGCATAATATAAATATACAACCCAGCCTAAGTGCCTTATGCACAATGTGTGCAAATATCATGCTATTGAATTTGTATGATCACAGTATGGAATGTAAAACCTTATTGATTCTGTAATGTTTGTTTTGCTATTATTCTTATGAGAAAAACCAGAAAGCAAAACAAAAATTTATTCTGTGAAATCAGATTTATCTTCTGCATATTTTAACACTATAACTTTCCCAAAGTTAAGACACAGGCCTCTTCTCTGTCAGAGTTATTGGGCCGAATGAAGTTTGGTGTTTGTCACATTTCTTTGTACAATCTAGGCCAGTCCTGTTTCCTCACAATATATTTTCTTAACCATTTTTTAACTCTGTACAAAAACCTGTAGTCGCCTTCCAACTTTATAGTTTACTTACCTTGCAAACCTTAATAAAGACTCATTAATCACTCAATTGCTCTCCTGCAAACTGCTGAAAAGCCCGTGCCAATTCCCAAATCACATGAAAAATATGCCTCATACTAAAAACTATGCTGTCCCACTATGACATAAGCCGATAACAAAACAAATTTACAAACTTACAACTTAACCAGTATTTGGCATGTAGCAACAACCTATCTGACTCGTCCTATCCTCCACAACCCAGTAACTGTGTAACAAGATACTAAACAATTAAAGTAATTAATTAAAACTACAATGAAACAGTCCATAACATGCAAAACTTGATTAGCATACTTATTACGAAGAGAACTTTAATAAAACTATTAATATGAAGAACTTCACAATGCAGGCCGACAACTCATTACTTATGCAGACAATTGATGGTCCGTTGCATGCTAACTATTCATGCAAATGCTGTATTGCAGTGTGAGCAACCTCTACAGTTATGAAAAAGATAGTTATGGCATTGTAAACAGTAGTGGAAAAATGGTGTTTATGTATGTATGTAAAAACGATTGAGAGTGATTTAGTCAGAAGATAATTTAAGTACCTAAGAAGGCAAATCCCAGCTGCTGCAAGTTTGATTAGTAACGTCAAAAGGCGATTCGCATACTAAATTTCAAAATATAGTCGCAATTACAGAAAAAAACAACAATAGTCCTCAGACTGGCTGTTTTGATTGGTGTGCAATATAATAAATTAATAGTGCAAGCAAATCTGTTAACAATATTGATTGATTTAAAAATGAATCAAATTATTTAATATAGCTGTTTCCTTTAGAAAAACAGTTGCAATTAAAGTGAAAAAAAAATAAAACAGTCATCAATTTATTCATGTTTCTTTTTCATATTCAAATTTTCTATTAATTACTGTCATGCATCAAATTTTTTGTTGATTGATTTAAATATATCATCACATGGTTCATAAAACAACAGCATCTAGAATTCATTTATTAATTAATTAGGTACTTAAATAATGATATACATTAGGTCATTAATGATAATTATTTTTAAATGTTGTATGAGTCACTGACTAGTTTGCTGTCTATTTTTTTTAATAATTTTCCTCATTTTCACAATAACTTGATTTGACATGTCAGTATTGTCCTAAAGAATCATAGACCACTAGCTGACCCGGCAAACTTTGTTTTGCCATAAAAACACCAAACATTCATCTACCCTACTCTACCTACCCTACCCTACCTACAATACCCTACCTACCCAACCCTGCCTACCCTACCTACCCAACCCTGCCTACCCTATCTACCCTACCTACCTACCCAACACTACCTAAAAAAAAAAAAGCCTAAGCATTTGGTTTGGATAGGTGAGCCCGTTCTTGAGTTATAAAATTACAACGAAAGGTGGTATTGATTTTTATATATATAGATATTAAGCAATAAATAAATCTAAAGTTAGGTAAAGGGCCGCGGCCGTTACCACTAATAGACAATATTTGGCGCCCTTTAAAATGACGCCTTACAGAGAGGTTAATGTTTCAGGATATTATCTATTGAAAAACATGCTGTTTTCAACTGTCGGATCATATAAGGCCGCTTTTTTGACAACTTCGAGCGAAGTGAAAACGAAGTTAGGGTTAGATTCTGGCACGGAACAAATATTTGTTTGGCTTGCAGATCTGGATCTGGGTGTCTTGTGTATGTGAGTTTAAATGTTTGTAAACGCACCCACGGTACAAGAAGAAGTTCCTAGTGTGGACTAAGGAAATAAAATATATTATTTTTTGAAGTGAACATACAACTAAATATTCTGTGAATATTTCAAGCGTCTACCTTTTGCCTTTATTAATATCGAGCAAAAAAATCACGTTTGTTGTATGGGAGCCCCCCTTAAATATTAATTTTATTCTATTTTTAGTTAATAGATCTGTGAAAATTTCAACTATCTAGCTGTCACGGTTCATGAGATACAGCCTGGTGACAGACAGACAGACAGATGGATCGTAAAGTCTTAGTAATAGGGTCCCGTTTTTACCTTTTGGGTACGGAACCCTAAAAAAAATAAAGAAACGCTCGTAAATTTCACCAAAAAAATTTCTGGCTGTGACTGGGCCAGCACTGCTCCAAGGGTGATATACCTATCTAGAAAAGTAGTAAGGTGATAAATACTGAGATGAGGTCTAATAAAGAAGTATGGAGGAAAAGAACATATTGCACCAACCCCAAATAAATTGGGCCAAAGCCAAGAAAATTATGATGATGTGTTTTGCATAGATCTTTTGTTCTAATGATGAATGCCTCGAAAGTCATTGTTGAGGCTTATTGTTTCATAACTCAATGGATTATATTCAATTATGGAAATTTGTATAATTGAATAGATCCATTGAAAGGGTAAGAAGATGATCCAGTTAACTTCTTTTTTAGCATCTTTCATAAAAAAAAATTGTTGTAATTTCTTAGCAGTCTCAACCAATCATAATGCGGTATTTTCATAAACTGAGTTTAGTTGAACTAATCGCATATAGTATCATTGTTGAAATTGGTCCTTAGGGGCACAAATTCTTGTTTGAACAAGCAAACCTGTGTGTTCAGACAGCAAAATATACAAGAATTTGTACTTATAAGATTGACCATGTAGCCAGACCCTTAGTCAAGGCAAAGAATATTATTTAATAAAATGTTATCAGTCAGCAATGGTCAGGTGCACGTTTTAGCTTATCAGCTTAATCTTTATAAGAATGGATATTCATTTATTTGTAAAAATAAAACACTTAATTTTCTACATTATTTAATTTATTCGCTTCAATAAGCATCGCCCAACTTATATTTTTAACACCATTGCAGATCTAATCTAAATAAATGCAACCTTACTAAGATCCTGTTACATCAATGAAGGTATGACCAACAAGAACAAAGTAATCTCAAAGCCAGTTTTACTCGATTTCGATTCAAAATTAAACTCAGGTGTGATTACACAGACTACCATACAATCGTTTAACATACAAGTCACCAGTTACCCAACAGGCAATTTTCTTCACACATGTTTTAGTATTCAAGAGACGTTGATACACTCGCCTTGACATGTTTTATACTCTGTGGACATGCTATAGATATTGAATAACCAAATAGATTATCGTTTGCTTAGCCAATGCATAGCACATGTTGTTTTGTGGTTCAATTGCTTTCGTGGACGTTTTTCCTTGGTGTGAAACCTAAAATTGTAATTTGTATGGTGTTGAAAGCCTATTAAAGTACTATTGAATCATTTATGGCTAGTTGACCTACTAGACATATTAAATTACTCCATGGGCCTTTAAAATACATTCCGTTTTTCTTGCTGAATTTGACTAAGGATTTCGGTAGCAGTAGGTACTTCAAGAAATCAAGATGTACAGTGACTGCAAATATCTAAGCTTATACCTGTAAAACAACGATAGGGTCCATTGCCCCAAGTACCTTTTCAAAAGGACCCCCTTCTCCAGAGGCTACTTTAGCGCAGAGAAATCAGCCGCCTACGTTATCCTGGAATGCGAGGCTGTGGCTTCCAAACTTGTCTAAATAAGATCGCTCAGCGAATCCTGTGAAGCCCTCAAGAAGCTTCAGTGCTTTTGGGTGGAGCTAGGCTGGCCCTGTTAGCCAGGACACGGGACACAGAACAGACCGAATTGTCTGCACTTAATCGCACTTAACTGAGTCTTAATGGAGTCTACATCCAACAACAAACTCTAAACAAATTTTTTAGAAGAGGTACAAATTTGAATATAAATATTTACATTCAAATGGGCCTTCCAGACATGAAATTCAATCTTCAGAGGTTATCAATACTTGGGTGGCGCCATGAATAGATCACAAGTAATTAAGTAGTATCAAGGTAATTCAGACTGAGTAATATTGGTTTTTCATATATTTAGCTGCATAATAACTACATATAAACCGACTTCAATAAAAAGGAGGTTAATTTTAATCTTATCTCTGAAAATCTGCAAAGTTTATTTTAGTTCAATAATTTTATTAATCTTGAAAATATTCTTATAAGTAACATTGTTAACATCCAATTTTATGTCTCTTTCACAGCAATTTAAATATTTATGTGAGATAGTATGCAAATGTTTTTTTTTTCCTTTGGTAATTTCCATAAAGTATTTTATGCTATAGTCGTGCTAAAGAGGGGACAGACTACTGGTTTTGCATAGTTAGTAATAACTTTTACTGCTATATTGTTATCACAGGCAATGGGCTAGAAACAAGTAACAAATTTAACATGAATGTATATTTTTATGCCAAAACGTAAATTTCCAAATTTATTTTCCAAAAAAAAAATAAGTTAAGATTTTAGTCACATGTATGTCTGTCCTTGCACAACTCTAGAAATACCAAACAAATTCTGAAGAATCATCCAAATGTCACGCAAATCGATTGATGTTCCATGAAATACCTAACATAACATCACGCCGCACGCAAGAGCGAAAGCAGAATGCAAACTCTCTAAAGAAATTCTATTTGTGTGTATTTCAATTATAAAATTAGATGCACTTTATATGCAAGAGGCTTCTCTTAGAGCTCATTAGACCTCTGCAAATAGTTGATGACTCATAGCACCGTACTCGAAGTGGGTCAATTAATCAATCAGTGCTTGTAAGTTAGTGTCCTGGCTTCTTAATAACAAGCTTGTAATGGTTTGTAGATAGCACTGGGTCATTAGTCATTGGAGAGTAGATCTTAAGGTTCCCCTAGTCGACGGCACGAACTATTTTGTGCGCGGGGTTAAAATGTCTGCTATCTCATCCGACAACATGTGCGAATGAGATAGATGCTGTGATGAGCAGTAAGAAGCTAGTTCGCGTACGAATTAGTACTTTTGCAAGTTTGTAGCGAAATGGATGATGATTTACTCCTAGGACGAAAACGAGCGCGAGAAATTTTATAAACAGAACTTTGGGAGTCTAGATATCATGAAAAAACGACTGAATCTATATTTTCAAAATAAAATTATTTGCATTGTTGAACTACTAATCTATCACTATATGGTGGCCGTTTTGCAATTTTCCTTCTTCTTATGGTATTTATTTCCGCCCAAAGATGCGTTACAATTAGTGTTGAAATATGGAACTTTCGACGCTCATAACTTTCAAATATTTTACTTTTTTGTTTCCATACAGGGCTAGATAATGATGATACAAATTGATATCACTTTTTATTTTGAAGTACATCGTCAAACAGTGCAGTAATCGCCAGACTACGTTTGTATGGAAGAATGATCGACTAGTGTAACCTTAAGACTTATTTTGCAACTAAATGCGTTTGCATCAAGTGCAATTGACGTGTCTTTCCTTTCCTTAAAAGTTGCTTGCCTTGTATTAACACTTCTTCACTGGTATCAGCGCGATAAGCTATCTAAATGATCAGCTGCAAAATAAAAAAAATATGTACCAGACGTTTTATTATAGATAGGCTGGCGCTTGACCACTATCTCACCTGATGGTAAGCGATGATGTGGTCGTTCATTCTTGACTTAAAAACCCCGAGGTTATAGCTATCGGGAAACAGAATCCGACAGGGAATGGTCCTTAGTATTTTCAAAACGTTTAGTGCGTATGGGTGGGATGTCCACCATGTACCGATGGCGCATCGCCGTACGTCTTGTAGTCCGATGATGAAACGGGCTAGGCGGAATTAGATCATGCAATTTCATCGCACTCACCCCGAAATGCAACCGCAAAGTATCGCCTCATGAGGCTATAATATATTGATGTAATTATCTGCTACTTCAAATAGGAGTATAGGAAGACCAAATAGATTATGGATGGATTGTGTGAAAGATGATAATTATGGTTAGGAAGGAGGTTACTTTTGGTATGACACCAACTAAAGCTGTAATGCAAGAATTAGACATGCTGCGGCGCGCGGCGATCCCAAATAAATTAGAATAAAATCAGGAGGATAGTCATGAATCTGCTTCTTTAACAAATCATAACAAGAAATTATGCTCTGCCAAACATACCGTCAATTTCGTATGTGTAAAGTATAGGCTATAAGCAGATAGACTTGGAAACAACGTAACCTTCACCACTTCTACCTATCGAGTTCAGAAATGACTGCATTGTCGTGATCAACTTGACCCTGTCTGACTGAGTGATATAGGTAGGTACTTGACGAGCCTGATTGGGATCGATAAAACCACAATACATGCAATATTTAAGACGACGACTAACGCCAACGACCTTGAGGGAACAAAACGCGCACTCGTTTCACACCCGCGCGACCCAAAATTTGGTAGTTTTTTGTACTTTCCTTATTATTCTATGACTTTAAAAAAATTTAATTGTCTTTGAGATGGTGTCGATTTCATTAAAATACGTCCAGGGGTTTTAGTGTGATTGTCGTGTTTTTGTCCGTTTTAGACATAACTTTACAAATTAATTACACTATGTCATACGAATAAAACTCAAAATTTGCTCAGATCAAATTATTAAGAAAATAGTTTAATATAACATATTTTTTCAATAAATTACTACTAGCCATTTTGACGTGATTCTCATTTGAAAATCAGCTACTCAAGGGAATCGGCGCCTTAAGTGCCAGCATACACTATAGAATAACGAGATTTTCATCCTACCTACCTTATTTCCATTAAAATAGTACACGCGAAGGTTTATGTTGTTAGGATGCATGTTTGTTACAAAACGGATATATGCATGAAAAAACATTTTTGTTATTTGACCAGTTTATCGATAAAAAGTCTAAAATAGAATACTATTTGTGAAAACAGAATCAAAATTGATCGAAAAACGAAAGAGATAAAACAATTTAAAGAAATTTATATACTTTATCTATGTAAAATTCAGTCTGTATTGTTCCACTATAGGGCAAATATCTCCCTTTTTAGGGTTCCGTACCCAAAGGGTAAAAACGGGACCCTATTACTGAGACTCCGCGATCTGTCTGTCTTTCTGTCTGTCCGTCTGTCACCAGGCTGTATCTCATGAACCGTGATAGATGTATTTCTGTTGCCGATATAACAACAAATACTAAAAACAGAATAAAATAAATATTTAAAAACGGCCAAAAAATCACGTTTGTTGTATGGGAGCCCCCCATACAACAAACGTGATTTTTTGGCCGTTTTTTGTGATAATGGTACGGAACCCTTCGTGCGCGAGTCCGACTCGCACTTGGCCGGTTTTTTAATTTTCGTTCCAACTCAACACTATCCTTGGCCACCATGGACAAAATCCGCTCTTAGGCGGCAACCTAAAAAAAGTTTGAGCGAAACCTTCATCTGTAATATCACTCTTTCAATATTTTCGTACGATATATTCTACTTAAATTCCGTCTGCCGTCATAGATTTGCCTTCGAATCGAAAAGTTCCATTAAATCCAAAATGTCTGGTCGGGACGCCTTAATTCCGTCTAGGACTAAACTTGTATCAAAACGAAATGCGAGGGTTGGAATTCCTTGGGATATCGTTTTTGGAATATTCCATTGCCATTTTTTGTTGAATCCCTTGTCGAGACATGCAAACTTTTGAGACTTGAGCGAAAAGATCCGAATGAATCCGTTATTGATATTCAGGAGACGTACTGTGACTGTCGTATAATTGTCTTTGGTCGAAACTGTTTTAGGTTTCGGATAATGGATGGTTTCGTCGAAATTATCTGAACACTATGCTTATTCCTTCTAACTGTCTGACTTTTGGTCTAAATCTATTCCTCAATCGCTTTGTGCCGCCCAAGGGTTATGATAGTAAATTTTCGCCACGTGTGCTCTAAATACCGATCTGTCGTCTGCAGTTCTGGTATATTTATAATTTCCTAGTGTAAAGTCGTTCACTTGCCATCTATAGTCTACTCGAAGTGATGAGTTCCTGTATTTGACACGGGAATTTCATTCAGTCATTTGACCGTCATAATCCGACTACAAGAGATTCCTGTCCAAAAAGTAGTCTTGTGGTCAACATAGCAAAGAAAACTAACAATATCTACGCCGCAGTCTTATCCAACAAACGTAAACTTTCTTATCAATAGAACCACCTTCAACAAATTCTCAGTAAACATAGTGTACTTTGAAAGCATGTTCCTTTGAAGGCGACGTGAGGTAATGCTCAACTTAACGTAAACATAGCCAGCAGTGATATGGAACTGTCTACCATATTTATGCTGTCTTCCTTTGATGTACTTACTGCAGTTACTTTAAATAGATTAGTTAAGTGAGTTGTGGGTGCATTATCCTTGGGTATAAAGCTCTCTTTTTTATTAAGTTGGAGACTCCTTTTCTTCGGTTTTACAGCAGCACACGAATTTTCAACTGCGCAGTGGCTTGCGGATTGTTCAGGGCATCAATTATGCTTAAATCGCAGTAGGTATCCTCCAACTTTTATAAAGTAGAAGTTTAAATCGTTCTCTGGCGCAGGGGTATGCTTTTTAGGATCCGTACCCAAAGGGTAAAAACGGGACCCTATTACTAAGACTCCGCAGTCCGTCTGTCTGTCCGTCACCAGGCTGTATCTCATGAACCGTGATAGCTAGACAGTTGAAATTTTCACAGATGATGTATTTCTGTTGCCGCTATACAAACACTAAAAACAGAAGAAATAAATATTTATGTGGGGCTCCCATACAACAAATGTCATTTTTCGCCGTTTTTTGTGATAATGGTACGAAACCCTTCGTGCGCGAGTCCGACTCGCACTTGGCCAGTTTTTATTTGAATCGTTTTTAAGAAGTCTGAGACTCTCCATTTCTTGCATTAGTACGGACAGCACACGAATTTGCAACTGCGCAATGTTTCGAGCCACCATTAAGTTTGAATACCTAGTGTTCCGCGACTGTCCAGGTGCCAGATTTTATCAAAAATTGCGGCATTTTCTAATAAATATATAGTGTTTGGTTTAACTAGCTCTCATGGTGTGCAGGTATTTGCATTCGTCCACTTCACCAAAACCAAGACTTCTATGAATCTTGTTGTTGTTGAGGTTTATGAGGTGGGCACCAAAGAAAAGAACGGTTTAAGGGTTTGAATAATAACAGTTTAATTACCCTTTGTTTTATATATATCGAAAGGTGTGTGTAGCACGTGTTGCTCTAACTGAGGCTTAGACCGCTAAGACGGTATACAGTACAGTGCCAGCTAGCATTTCAGTTTCCGAGTGTCGACAAGGGCTCACATAATTAACTTTGTTATTTATGGTTAGACAGAGAAAGCTATATAGTGTTGAATAGTATTAATTTATTTTTGTTAAACTCCAACAGTTGTCGTCTTTCGTTTCTGTTCATTGTTGTTTTTATTTTGTTAAGTGTTTGTCTTCTACGCCATTGTCATTCATGTTATATTAAAGCCAAGATGTTGTTCATTAATTATCGATTAGTGCCTATGATGTTTTTCCTTAATATTAAGAGACCACAAGTGACTAGGTACATATAATTAATGAGCTATTGTTAGTGCGTCATCATTACTTAGTCAGAAAACAATAACATGGTTATTTAGGTACCTCCCTCTACTGGAGTTTCAAATCATTATGTATTAGGAATACTTTACTGATCATTTTAGTTTTCGAAATATAATATGAGTGTACTGTAACTCGCTATAAGTCGCTTACAATGGGCCTTATCAGGAAGCTTACAGTCACTCAAAAGGCAATGGAGAGGGCTATGCTCGGAGTTACCTTGCGTGATCGAATCAGAAATTTAAAGATCCGCAAGAGAACCAGGGTTACAGACAAAGCCCGAAGCAGGGCACATTGCTCGCAGAACGGATGGCCGATGGGGCAGAAAGGTTCTGGAGTGGCGACCGCGAACCGGAAGACGTTGCGTTGGAAGGCCTCCCACCAGGTGGACCGATAACCTGGTGAAGGTTTTTTTTATTATCTATAGGCTTGCGCTTGACCATTATCTCACCTGATGGTAAACGATGATGTGGTCGACAGTGAAGCACGCTTGCTAGAAAAAAACCATTCAATCTTGACTTAAAGACCCCTAGATTGTAGCTATCGGGAAACACAGACTCCGGCAGGGAATTCCACTCCTTAGCTGTATAATGAAAGTGTCCCCAAAACGTTGCGGGGATCCGCTGGTTACCGGTTAATGTGGCGACGCTTTGGGGGAGGCCTATCTATGTCCAGCAGTGGACGTCTTTCGGCTGATATGATGATGATGATTATGTACTATAACTACACTCTGCCTTACCATTCGATATACAGCCATTATGATATGTTTACCGAAAAATCAATAAACAAAAACAGGATATTTCCTAATTACTCTAAAACAATATCAGGTTGTCCTAATTTAGAGGCTTATTTAATGGGTTTACCTATAAACGTGTCCTAACAATATCCCCAAACTACCTACATACTTATTCATAAACAAAAAAAAAATGCTTGATGGCTAAGTTTCAAAGTATTTAATTAAACTTTCGTACAGGTAAATTGGCCATGTTACTACCTAATTAGTTAAGTTGAAATTATCTGGGTCATTCATTCGATATGGGGGAGATTGGACTAATTTTAAAAAGTAGGTCAGTTTAGTAGCGTATATTTTTGGAATAGTGGTATGATTAAAACTATGACTTAAATAAGTTTTGTTGCGTTAATAAGGAATTAATCCGTTGTATTATTATAGTAGAATACCGATTAATCGCCATTCTGTATGGTAAATTGTCGAATAATAACCATTATTACTCGTCATAAAAAAGGAATATAAATAATACCTAGTGTATTTATTCTCAAATCTACTTCACTTGTAGTAGTCTCTTGAACTGCCCAATCATTACTGTAATCTGAATATTTTAGAAAACCGGCCAAGTGCGAGTCGGACTCGCGCATGATGGGTTCCGTACCATTATCGCATAAAATGGCAAAAAATCACGTTTGTTGTATGGGCGCACTTAAATATTTATTTTGTTCTGTTTTTAGTATTTGTTGTTATAGCGGCAATAGAAATACATCATCTGTGAAAATTTCAGCTGTCTAGCTATCACGGTTCATGAAATACAGCCTGGTGACAGACGGATCGCGGAGTCTTAGTAATAGGGTCCCGTTTTTACCCTTTGGGTACGGAACCCTAAAACTAGTTTTCTGCTTATTATTAATTAAAAAGTTTAACGTACTAACTTTAACATGACTGATTTTTGTCTAGTTTTTTATATATTAATGATAATAATACTAAGTGTTTTGTTTTAATAGATTAATAAAAGTATTACTTTTAAGTATACATCGTTTTTTTATTAATTAGAAGTTTTTTTTTATTAAGACATCTATTTGCCGAATGTCGAATAATATACACTATTATTCGGCAGGTATTCGACGAAAAACAAAGAAACCGAGTAATACCTACCGAATAATAGCGAGTATTCGCGGCATCACTTATAAACCTTTCAGATTCAAGCTCCTTAAAAAGAGAAGTTGTAAAGAATATCGAAAATTTCACCGATTCATATAAACTTTACGAAATAATTGCTATGAACTTGAACATGGTCTTGGGTTAACGTTGACCTTACCAGGTCGACTACAGTTCCGGTATGACTCATTGCCCTCAAAAATATGAATATATAATCGGACTCACAGCTTGCTGTTTCTGGTTTTTTGACTTAATACGTAAACAAATCTATATTTAGCACGGTTTTTGTAAGGGTTTTTTGACTAGTGGTAAACAGTGACGTATTCTTCTGGCATTTGACATCAGAAGTAATTTCGTCAAGTTATGAGTAACTTACGAATGTCTATTTGCAAACCAGCTTTTTTCTGCGACTTGACTCTTGTGGACATTACACTGGAAAAGTGCATATTGCCGAGATAAAATCCCTAGCCTATGTTACTGTTAATTTTACTTAGCGATAGTATAGCTTTTCTACCAATCAATCTGCCTACCCTTTGTCCAACTATATTGGGGTCGGCTTCCAGTCATACCGGACTCAGCTGAGTACCAGTGTTTTACATGGAGCGACTGCCTATCTGACCTCTACAACCTAGTAATTGGGTAACACGGTACCCTTTGGCAAGACTGGTGTCAGATCTCAAGCTTCTGACTACCCGTAACGACTGTCAAAGATCTTCAAATAACAGCCGGGACCAACGGCTTAACGTGCTTTCAGAGGCACGGAGGAAACTTGGTATGTTGAAAATGGTCACCCGTCCACCGACCGACCTCGTCAAGCGTTGCTTAACCTTGATGATCTACCAGTGCGGCTGTTATTATTTAGCCACGAGCTCCCTGATCAACTCTATTCAGCAATAAATTACCGTCAAGCTTAGTACGAACTAGGGTTAAGGCTACACTATAACCAGCCAAGTTCCCAGAACTGTCGATTCCTAATCACGTTTCCTCCTCGTTATCGACCACAATAATTAAAAATAAACATCCGACCAATACAAGCCCCTTCATCATGGCTGCAAAGCAATTTTTAATTGCATCCAAAGATAATTAGTATAGTACTTTATTTGCTCAGTTAAACACGGCACACCGTAGTTCGTTGTGCATCGACCTTGGGCCAAGAATGTGGTCACATAAACATGGCTATTTTAAACTCTATGACGTAAGGTATAAGGTCTAATAAGGTTTGATGTGTTTTTTCCACCTAGACGGTTCTAGCGCACCTATAGTACCTATGTAGGTGTTTATCTCTACGTTCTAAGTTAGTAAAAGAACACTAAGGATCCATTGTGGTCTTTGTTCAACTGGATGCGACAGCTTTGTTTGTTTTTTTCTTCCCTTCTAGTATCTGGTCAGCCTTGTGATTTTATCTAAGACAAGTTAGGTATTTGAACGTCGCAAATGCCAAGTCCTTACTGTTGACTTTCAGAATTGGTGTGACAAACAGACTTATCTAATTACTGAGTTCTGATAATTTCGATAATTATTATTATAAGTGGACACTCGAGGGCCATAGACACTTAATCTATGAAACAACCTGTACAAAAACGTCAATAAAAAGTTCGCTCAAAGAAATCCTCTCGCCGCCAGTTAGAAAGACCTCTCCCACTCGATGCTGCGTCTCTACAATGTGATAAGTCGAGGATCAGAATGACCTCCGAAGGACCAAGTTATAGTGGTCGGGTTAGTTTTAAATGGCATTGACCGCACACTCTACGTCTCATTGGTCAAAACGACAGAATATTATTGTTACTTAACTAGTCTCTTGGTAATCTTATTAAGGCAATGACGTATTCGAAGAGAAACTGCATTTAATAATAATTGCTTTCACGTGTTTGTTAATCTGGATCCCAAAAGTGCATTTGACTTCTGTTTTAAATGCATAATTAGCATTAGAAAGTAGAGAACAAACAAAAAAGTCGACGTTTCTGAATTAAGAATTTGGAGTGTCACAACATACTCTAAAGTCAAAGGTTAAGTAATGTTTGACGAATACTCAATCTCAAATTCTTAATTCAGAAATCGAGCCAGGAATGTTATTCGATTACAGAAACCAAGCAATTCAGCAAAATACTTGCCATAATAAACAACGTTTCGTAACAATAATAAACTTTAATCCAAGATTTATTAACCAAATTGCCTACTTTAGCAAAACGTTCGCAAATACTCGTACATTAGTGACAGTATCACGCAACAATGCAGCATTGCAGACTTTCATATAACCGTTCGTTTGCGGTTACAAAACTGTGATTCATTCGATTATGCGACAAACAGTCGTAAAGCAATTTACTATAGTGCCACCCGGCTTTGCTCAATACGACACGAACTGTATGAGAATCAGAATAATTCATGCCTAGTCTTTTCCCAGCGTTGGGATCAGTTCCATTCTAACTGGAAGCAGAACTAAATAGCTCACGCTTCTTTTTTTCGTGTCATCCAACCAGTATTAACCACTGTCATTATGTGAAGGTGGGTCGCGGATAAATTTGAAAGAGAGTTACCGCGGCCCTGGCACAAGCAACTGAAGGAACACGGGTGGGTTTTAGTCAGTAAAAGTCTGACACGCCCTTCCGCTTCACCCAGAGCGGGAGAAGTCATTGGATGATTTCCCACCCCAAAAAAATAAATAAATGGTATGTGAAGGTGGGTTATATTGTATAACCCACCTTCACATACCATTTTTTTTATTTGATGGGCATGTATAACTTATACATGTACAGGCTTTGTGAGGACACCACATGACTCATACTGTGGTGGAATTACTAGTCAACAAGAGTGGGTCTGACTGATCAGGGTGCGCCAGTACTTACGAGTCCTCATTCGTCCTCCTTATGATTCATTGTCGTAACTGATTTAAATTGCTGACGTTGATCTTTTCTTGAGAAATTTTACTTCTTCTTTACACAATAAAGCTTGGCAGGAAAAAACAAACCTCATCATTATATTTCTGCCCTTGTCCCATGTTACTTGGGGTCGGCGCAACACGTCATCTTTCTCCATTCCGCCCTTTCACATAATCCATTCATCTTTTCGATGCCCTCCCTCTCCATTCATCCACATTTATATTCATATCTCCCTTAGCCACATGTTTCATCTCTCCTCTTCACATGTCTTTAGTTTAAACACGAACCTAAGTGAAAAATAAACCCACTTAGGAAGCCCCGTCAGCGATGCAATAAACTCCCAGACATCCGACTGGAATGCCTTTTACGTCTTGGAATTTGCAATGGAGTCATGTAAATTGAGCATCTAAAGCCTTCCAGTCAAGCCAATAACGTAGGCAAGGAAGAGCTTATAGCCGTGAATGAAATAACATCGGTTCTTATTCTAAATGTTCGCTACAAGCCACTTATGGATCGATTGGCAGTAATTGGTGATTCAATTACTGGGAGATGAAACTTCTGTATGTCAAAGTAATATTCGTCGTTTAGAATATTATTGGCTATTCTGTTTGGTTGAACCAACTTAATTACCAAATGCGTGTCATTAAGACAAATTCATGAAAAAATAACATTCCCTAAAAACTAAATTCTGCCTAACCTTATTATTAAAGACTAGCTGTTGCCCGCGGCTTCGCTCCCGTGGACCACCCCCACAGGACCCATTTTTGGGATTAAAAAATATCCTATGTCACTCAGGAATAATGTAGCTTTCTATTGGTGAAAGAATTTTTCAAATCGGTCCAGTAGTTTCGGAGCCTATTCGGTACAAACAAACAAACAAAAAAATCAATCCTCTTTATAATATTATAAGTATAGATGAGGAGGTCACAGTCTCTCCCAAAACTTCGAGTCTAATTTCTGAAGGACCAAGTTTGCCACTGCTTATAAGCAAAGTGCCCTCTTTCTCTGTTCTCTCCTTTATAGTGTTCCTCCTTTTCTACATTCAGCAACATGAAAACCTTCCGTGGCTCTGGTGTTTCACGATGTTCTGATTTGATCTTTCTAGTTAGACATACAGACAGTCAAAAATCTCGCCACGTGCTACGTGCTGCCAGTTGATCGCATGATGCGTGCAATCCTTTTGTTTTCCAATTAATTACTGCAGATTGTGACCAGTAAAATTACAGATTAATATTGATAAACGACTAGTATTACGAAATTGTGATAAGCTTACGTGATCGACACGGTATTTTTGTGCAGCTAATTTGTTTTACGCTTACTTTTACATGTTTTAGTTGTTGTAAATTGTAAAAACAAGGTCTACGTCTGTGTGTGAGGAAACTGACATGTCCTAGACCCAATCGAAGATCCACCAACTCGCAGAGAGGAGGCCTAAGTCCCGGCAGAGGGATCATTAAAAGGCAGATGATGATGATGACGTCTGTGACTACGTCACTTTTCCATCTCTCCGGTCGCATTTCTGCTGGAAGACTTGCAGCACTTTTGTGCTCTTCTATCTGTATTGTAAGCATTAAATAAACATTTAGCTTTGAGATTTTTTGCTTGGCTCTCTTCTTGGAACATCCCGTCTGGTACCTAAATAACTTTCAGAAATTAACACAGTCAAATTACAATATTTTTAATCTTCAAGACAGACAGATTTATCATATTTTATTATACCTAGTAAAATATTCGTCCTACTAACAGTACTAACCGTACGACTTACTTGTCTTACGGTCAATAGTTTACTAGACATGACACATATTTCTTCGCAATAAATCACTGACAAACAGGTTTTTTTTTTTTTTTTTTATTATCTATAGGCTTGCGCTTGACCACTATCTCACCTGATGGTAAGCGATGATGTGGTCGACGATAGAGCACGCCTGCCTAGAAGAAACCCATTCACTCTTGACTTAAAGACCCCTAGATTGTAGCTATCGGGAAACACAGATTCCGGCAGGGAATTCCACTCTTTAGCTGTACGCATAATAAAAGTGTCCCCAAAACGTTTTGTGCGTATGGGTGGGATGTCCACCATGTACCGATGACGCATCGCCGTACGTCTGGTAGTCCGATGATGGAACGGGCTGGGCGGAATTAAATCATGTAATTCCATCGCACACTCCCCGAAATGTAACCGATAAAATACCGACAAACTGGCAACTCGGCGACGATGTTCAAGGCTCTGGAGCTTTGACTTGACCAGTGCCTCATTACCGATGAGTTTCTTGGCCCGCTTTTCGATCGACTCTAGTGCATCAAGCTGGTATTTGGCAGATCCATCCCAGAGATGAGAACAGTACTCCATGCACGATCGAACTTGCGCTTGATACAAGTTGAGCAGCTGTTCCGGCGTGAAGTACCTTCTCACCTTCGCAAGGATCCCCAACTTTTTGGCAGCCAGCTGAGCCTTTGCCTCGATGTATGGCCCAAAATTGAGAGTCGATGTCAACGTAACGCCAAGAAGCTCAAGATGGTCCGTTATTGGCACGGTTACATCACGGAAAGTAGGAGCCGGGTGGAATTGACTCCTTTTAGCGGAAAAAAGACACGCCTGGGTTTTAGCAGCATTAAACCTGACCAGATTGGCATCGCCCCATTCGGAAACTGCCTGCAAGGACAAGTTCAAGCGCTCCACCATGGCCTCCCGGAGAGACCGGACCTGAGGCCCGGTAGCACGCGCGTTGGACAAGTATCTCTCAGCAACAGTGCTGTCGTCTGCATACCCAAAGGTGCCGGGCTTCAGCAGATCGTTAATGTGCAACAAGAACAATGTTGCTGAGAGTACGGACCCCTGAGGGACCCCGGCATTAATATCCAATTGGTCCGACGAGCAGCCATCGATAACCACTCGAATGGACCGATCTCTCAGGAAGTCTGCAATCCAATCACACAGACCACCGGGCAAACCGAATGAAGGAAGCTTACCAATAAGGCTTTCGTGCCAGACCCTATCGAAAGCCTTCGAGATGTCGAGGGAGACGGCAAGCGCTTCCCCATGCCTCTCGATGGCCTCACTCCATATGTGAATGGCATACGCTAGAAGATCCCCAGTAGACCGATTTCGGCGAAAGCCGTATTGGCGGTCGCTAAGGATATCGTTAGTTTCTAGGTATGCCAGGAGCTTAGTGTTGAGTACACGCTCCATACTCTTACAGAGTATGGACGTTACAGAGATGGGTCTGTAGTTGGCCGGGTCAGCTCTACTGCCCTTCTTGGGCACGGGCTGTACGTTGGCTTGCTTCCAAGCATTCGGCACTGTTCCAGTCTCATATGAAAGGCGGAATAGGCGTGTCAAGATCGGAGACAGTTCAGGCGCACAGGTTCTAAGAACTATAGCTGGTATGCCGTCAGGGCCGCTAGCCTTGTTCACGTCGAGGTTGCGCAGCACCATATTGGTTATGGTCATAAAAATACAAATTCATCTTAAATTACTTTCATCTAGGTAGATTATCATAACCTTGACTAACTGTTAGTCGTTTATTAGTTTATGACACATAGAGTTATTAATAAACTGTTATTAACATCAATTAATTAGTGTCCATAGGTCTTTAGTAGTTCATAAAATGGTACACCTGTATTTCTTGTTCCCCTTGAATAGATCAGAATGGTGTATTTAATGTGCCCTGTTACAGGTAAGTGGTATTTTTGATGGGGGACTTGTGATCCCAGCTATTCTTATGAATGATATAAACATGTTTAGGGTCTTCTATTGTTGTTAAGCTTACTTTATGGTTCAATTTTGTGGCAAAGGATCAAGAAATTGTTGGTCCTTCTGTTCAAAATTATTTAACAGGGTTTTGTAAAGTTGTATTTCAAATCAACGCAGGTTAAAATAACCGCCTCCTTTTTTGAAGTCGGTTGAAATTTAAGTGACAGATGACTGGAGAGGTTGTAAAAACAAATTTGTGCTCCGACCCTAAGCAGGTAACATGGGGCAAGGGCAGGGAAATTATTAGAGGTGCCGCGAATACTCGCTATTATTCGGTATTCGGCATTTTATTACAATTTTTTATCTACATTCGGCGAATAGTTGTCTAAATAAAAATAAACAATTAATGAACAAAAAAACTATAAAAATTAAAATAATTAAACTTTTATTATTCTTTAAAAACAAAACACACTTAGTATTATTTTCATTAAAAAAAAGTTAGTCAAAATCAGTCATGTTGAAGTTAATTAGTTAGGCTTTTTAATTAAAAATTTAATATTTCAAAGTCCACAGGGGCATATTGGGATCAAGTCGGTTGCGCTTTTTATTCATAAAAGCTGCCTCAGAAAATAGATTTTTTCTGAATAAACAGAGTTTACTTCATTGTTTTCTTGCCTTCATAATCTAAGTTTTTTTTTAGATTACAGTAATGATTGGTAAGTTCAAGAGACTACTACAAGTGTAATATTATTAATTGAGATTAAATAAATTATTTTGTATATTCCTTTTTCTAAGTCGAGTAATATTGGCGAGTATTCGACTATTCGCCATAGAGAATGGCGATTAACCGGCATTCGACTATTCGCTATAATAGCTATTCGTGGCATCCCTAAAGATTATGATGGACTGGTTAAGAATCTACTCACTCACGGGAATATTGGCCGCTATTGCAAGCCTCCCAAGATTTAAATAAGAAAACATACGGGACCCCGACCAGATAAAACAACATAACCTAAAAGAACGAACAAGACCCATTTCTAAGTACAGTAAGAACAATTATTTAAACAGATGTTTCATTCCTCGACAATGTTTTAAAACAATATTGAAATTTCCTTTAACGAGCACCGAGGCCTTTCGCTTCGTTTCGAAATAACAAGTTTAATACTGCCGGTTATATCGGCCGAATAGATAACAACAATGACTCATTGTCACAGTTTCTCCATAATACAACGTTCTGACCGGTGGTGACCAGATACAAAAAGGGTGCTTAATCAACGCTATTCATAACGTACATTTGCAAGGGGTTGAAAATCGATAGCACGTGCAGTAAAGGGTTGAGGAGCCCTAGGACTGCGTATTGATCGTGTAACCTATTCTGTGAAATGAATGGAACAAAGAAAATTATATAAAATTATGTTTTAAACTGTGCTGTTGACATGTCTTTCTATGCAATAGCAATGGCGGGCGATGGCGCCAGTACGCGTGATTGGACGTCGTAAAATCTAACAAATTCTAATCAATATTCGAACACTGTTATCATGACAATGCTTGTCTGTCTACCTAGCTTTTGTTTCAACAAGGTTTTTCCCGAAAATATCCATCACCTTAATATAGGAGGGAAAAGGACAAAGAAAAGATGGATGAACTGTGTGAAGAGTGATATGAAAACCGGCCAAGTGCGAGTAGCATTCGCGCACGAAGGGTTCCGTACCGTTATCAAAAATCACGTTTAAGCCCCACTTAAATATTTATTTTATTCTGTTTTTAGTATTTGTTGTTATAGCGGCAACAGAAATACATCATCTGTGAATATTTCAATTGTCTAGCTATTAGTTCATGAGATACAGCCTGGTGACAGACGGACAGACAGACAGACAGACGGAACGCGGAGTCTTAGTAATAGGATCCCCTTTTTACCCTTTGGGTACGGAACCCTAAAAAATAAAATAAGTTCAAAAACTAAGCCGACTACTGAAATATCACGCTCTAAAAAGTATGAAACAAGATAATATTCTCATCTGAAATTGTTATATACAAACTATTCGATATGTATCGGGTATTAAATAAACAACTTACATATACATAATAAATATTTTATTGCTTGTAATATTCATAGTGGTGTTCAGAGCATAACCGTGGTCGTATGCCACCTTAAACAAAACAATACATTCTGCAAAGTAGCATACTACCATTGTTCTCGTCATATCGGTCAAAAACATAACTCTCCCTTTTGCTTCGCCATTATCGGGTAAAAAGGGAGTCGGTGTTAGCGTGACGGTATGGAAGAAGAAAACGTGAGACATGGGCAGGAAGATGAAGATGATGATCCATCACAATGCAATCTGCAGTTATTTTCATTTTGAAACGTCAGTAAGAAGATCAAGACAAATAATATTTTGAAATGTGCATTTGAATATATTGCCTGGCGCCTGGGTGACAATTTATTATGCGTCAAACGGTTAATAACCATGCTGAGAGATACAAATACTTTCGAGCATGCGCCTCAGTGTCTGACCCTTAATAAAGTCTCGTATGCACAAAAGGAACAAAGATAATTTATTCACAAGTCTTGCTAGGTTGCCTAAAATGGTCCGTTCTCAATCGAAACCAAGCTCAGTGATAAAGACACTAGACATTATGTCATCTGACTTATAGCTTCGCATTCTCATTACTTTTGCTCTAGCCTAAACTGCTGTCGCAGACATCTTTAGTAAAAAGTTTTAATTCGAGGTTTGACTCTCGCCTATTTCCTCCCTCAATATTGGACCAATTTTAAAGATATTCCATAAACTGAAAAAGAAAGATATACAGAAATATATATCGAATGTGCCCCTATGTTTTCCTTTTTGATGATACATTATCTTTAGAAGCACTAGAACCCTCAAAAGATCAGCTCAAAATTGCGCTGTCAACAGAGGCCTAGTGTACAAATTTGACAACTGTAAATGAAAAAAGAAAACATAGAAGCATAACATATACCTTTTTAAATCAATTTATGGAATATCTTTTAAATTTGTCCGATACATGGAGGAGGCAATAGGCGAGAGCCAAACCTCGAATTATGACTTTTTACTAAGGAAATTCAGTCGGAGCTCGCTGCCCGCATTTCTTCTTAACGGTCGTCAGATTTTCGAACACTTATCAGACGAGTTAGATGGGCCTGGCTGATTTGTTACAATAAAGTCGTTATCACGGGAAGTAGATGGGCGCGGCGATGTCGAAAATCACTTTTTTAAATTTCTTTCATTTTTAAATCAGAGTTAGCAGCAATCATTTTTTAAATTTGGAATAAGTAGGATAGAAACGAATAATACGTACGTAAAAAAAAAAGTATTGATATCGGCTGGCTGAATAGAGCTAATCCATTGAGATTGGCACCTTTTGGTGCGATTAAAAAAAAAAACTGTGCAATAATGAAATTTCATACATTTTTATTACAATAATGAAATTTCATATATACAAAGCGAGTCTTTATTGCTCTAGAGCAATAAAGACTCGCTTTGTACTGAGTTTTTAGTGTGATTGTGATGAAATTAAAGCATAGTTGGAAGAAAAAATAATTATGCCATATAGATAGAGCTGTAAAGACTGTATTGGAAAAGTTGGCCGAGGCATTGGAAATGTTTTCTTTCACTGGTAAGTAAATTTGTTTTTAAATTGTGTGTGAAAAAGTGGCACTCTTGGTTTTCATACACATGGAGGGCTTTGCGTTATCTAGTTAAGAATTATGTCTGTGTCCTGATCTGATCTATTTTAGACATCCATTAATCCTAGTCTGAATTAAATAACTTTGACGGGCACAGACAGGGAGTGTGGATCGGCAAATTTTGCCGGTCATCCATTGGGACCACCTCTGTGGGGAGGCAAAAAATGCAGGTGTTCCCGCGCTACAATATTATTCTGGGGAATGGTAGATTCCGCATGCGGGAGCGTGTTTCCGTGGCGTGGCAGTAGACAAGGATGGTAGAAATGCATGCAAATAACCAGCAACACCGATCCTCGCTACTTGATGATTTTTTTTTTGCTTCGGACCTGTCAAAGCGCGTTCGCGGTGTTCCGACCGGTCGGCGATGGTTATATTTTCGAGTTTATGGTGAATTTAGTGCTGTGGGTGTTAAAATATCATGGAATAATAAGTGATGAAGTGTTTTTACTAGCGTGATTGTGTATGTGTCGTGAATTCCAGCAGAAATACGTATTTCAACGAACAAAGTCCTCTATTGTTCCAGCCATGACGACCGTTTTGCCGTAAGTCCTTTTTCGACATCTAATTTTGCCGTATTCTTATCAAACTGTCGTTATTTACATTAGTAGGTTAATTAACAACGCCACTAAAGCCACTAATTGAAGTGCTAACGCCGGTTCTTTGAATGAAGTCGAAAACAAAAACAATAACAAACAAAAAATCCACCATTTTTTTTTACGGCGGTCGGGTCAAGTATTTTGAAAATTTTTTTTTTCGTAAAATATGTGTGGGGAGGTTTATTTATTGATTGATTTATGTGAAATAGGGTATTCTTATGTAAATAAAAAAAAAACTTATTGAAATAATTTTTTATTTTTTTATTTCTAACTACCTCTGTACAAAAACTGTGCAAAATATTCCCTTTCGCTGACTTTACACAATTTTTGCAAATACATAACAAATCCAAACATGAAAAATCCATTTGAAATCTGATAGCTTAGTTCATTGACATTACAACAACATAAGTTTCATGTATGGCTCCCATACAAAACTTTCGTGATAAATTAATAAAGGCCGCTCAATTGCCGCCCGGAAATACCCCCGGAATGACCCCCCACAGGTGCGGCTTGCGGGCGGTTTCGCGCTCCACAGTGCAGTGGTTCAGTCCCAAGTTAAACAAACAAATATAAATTTGCCCAACAAAACATAACCTTACGTTTAATAATTGCTCAAGTATAACTTTTAATTTCAATAATTAAACTTCTATTTTAACTGTTTGATATGAGTTTCTTTTATCTACTATTCCTATAGGTAATAGTTGAAAGAAAAGCAGATTATGCACCTCGCCTTAAGTAATTTATATTGCCCTCGTGCCTGTTAGATTAGAGCCCTCGCTAACGCTCGGGCTCTAAATCAGGCACTCGGTGCAATAATAAATTACTTTGTGCTCGATGCAATAATCTACTATTCTAGATTTCTGTGGATTTCCGGTGCCGATAATGCTAAATGAAAAGCTCAAAGTACGATCATTGATCGAAATTTTACTCCGTTTTTTGACACACGAAGTACATAGAATCGCGTCATCTAGTTAGATTTATGTCTGTGGATCAGGTCTTGTTAAGATCGTGGTGTATCTTACTAATACTCACGAACTCCTAAAAGCAAAGCCCAAACGAAATCAGAACGCATCGTGTATTCGCGATTAACTTCCAAAGAATTCGTGGTTACTCACACAAAGAAAGCTAACAATATTTCACACTGAGCCGCCTCAGGTCAACACTCCATGACTCACCCGCTCCTAAGGTGAGTTGATGAGAGCACGCATGATGTAAACTAACGCATTCCAGTGCTAAGTGGACGACGTAAACAGTGTGCTTGAATGGTTGATGGTCTAAAGGGGTTGAGAGCATTTTTCTGCAAGTGTGGATAGAAATATTGGCACTGTGAGAACAGCAATAATACAAAGGATTAAAATTTAGAGAGTATCCAAATTCTGGATACTCTTCTTCGGAAATGTTTTAAAATGATATACGGGTAATTTTTGGTCTGAACGTATCTGATCATATTCTTAGGCCAACCAGAGCGCTATAACTTGTAAACCTGGCAAAAACGAAAGCAAGAAGAAAAGTAATGATCGAACTAAGACACCAAGATGCTAGGTTGGTAAACTCGGTATTCGCAGAAGGATGTAAGATTTCGGCGAAAATCATTGCTGCGTTTTAGCTTAGCAAACTGATCAATAAGCAACAGTTTCACCTGGCCGTGAACTGCAGTAGCCTGTATGGAAAGCACTCAATCGATTGCGTACCCAGGTAGGCCGCTGCAAAGACAATTTGGCGAAACGGGGTTTTATAGACTACACACAATGTGAGTGCTGTGCCCCTGTGCAGAATATGACACACATGCTGGAGTGCCCCAAGTGCCCACTTGCACTTTGGAGTACCTTATGAACGCCACAGATGCTGCTATTGGTGTGGCTGCCTCATCATCATCATCATATCAGCCGAAAGACGTCCACTGCTGGACATAGGCCTCCCCCAAGCGTCGCCACACTGACCGGTCCCGCCGTGAACCGGTCCGGTGTGGCTGCCTATAACTGGTCCCAAAATATCTAAAAAGGTTTTCCATCGACTCGAAAAGAAGAAGTAGAAGAGTGGTTACTAAGAAGTCGAGGAACGCTTCTACACGTCTTCTATTTCTAGAAAGACGTGTACAACGTACTAATTTCTCGCGACCCGCGCTTGCCGTAATGTTTACCACCTCTGGTTTATTTATACAAAGGTTGCCCGATGAATGTACGCGGTACGGATATAGTAATGAATGCGGAAAAGAATATAAATCTGGGTAAACCACATACTTGAACACCTGATAAGCACTAAGTACCTAGATGCATCACTTTGTACGGTTTTATGGGTTACATGGATGTTATTTTAGTATGTATAAGCGATAAGTGAGTTTAGTTTAGAGCTAATGACGACGTAAGTGCAAATTTATTCCATGTTTATGTAAAGTGTCTTTCAGCTTGTCATTGGCTAGAGAATTCCAATCTTCCAAGAATAATATGTCATATGAATAAATAAAAAAAAATATGAGAAACTCCCATAATAAACGTCAAGGTTTTTACGTTAAAACAATAACCTAAAAGCTGGCTTTATACACCATGGAATATCTATAGGTAATTCCAGGAATGCAAGCTTGTGATGCCGTCACTGCGGAAACGGTGTGCTGTGCATGTGTCGATCAAGTTTGGAACATAAATAGCTAGCCGGATTTAGTCACGAAGTTGGTACAAAATGGAGTGCTCAAATGGGGAATCCTAAATCATGGGAGAACAAACGCCAATTGGCAATACGTTGTTTGAAGGACTAATAATATCCGTTGAAACTAACTCCAAAACTCGTCTTTAATTGCAAAGCTGCAGTTGAAGATCCAAAAGGAGTGCGGAGAGAGTAAAATAGCGCAATATTTTGCTGGTGCATCGAAGGTGCTTCTAAACGGGCTACAAAAACTATCTTGTTGTAGCTCAGAATATATACAACTTATACCCTTGCTGCAATTTCATTGCGCAATACATTGCCGAGTGTAGTCCAGCAAGATTCTGCAACTGCATTGCCGATTGCTTCAGACAAGTAAATTGTCTTATTACCATCCTTCTGCCTTTATCCCATGTTACTTGAGGTTGGCTCAACACGTTTTCTTCCTCCATTCCGTAGACTATCCTATATATATTCCTAGTTAACCGACTTTCGAAAAAGGAGGAGGTTCTATGTTCGACTTCTTGTATGTTTTTTTTTATGTATTATAAAAAAGTGAAAAATAAAAAACTTTTTCAAAAAATACTACCGACTTCCAAATAAGAAAACTACAAAGTGAAAATAACATTATTTTTGGAAGTCGGTGTCCATAACGCAAAAAATGGTACCTACGAAAGGCACCGACTTCCAAAAATAATGTTATTTTTCACTTTGTAGTTTTCTTATTTGGTAGTCGGTAGTATTTTTTTGTAAAAAGTTTTTTATTTTTCACTTTTTTTTAAAATATGTATGTTTACTGTAGTTCCTCGCCGTCCATTCAAACATCTCACATCACAGTTTTGCTGATGCAACGTTCGACAAGTAAGCTGCCTTATCATCAACATATTTATGTCCTTGTTCTGTGTTATTTAGGGTTGGCTGAACATGTTCTTCCTCCATTGCGCAGGCTAAATTCTTAGTTTAAATTTTTATCTTTCCTGTAGTTCCTCGCCTACTGTAGTTCCATTGTCACTCCAATAGCTTACTACTCTATGTTCGAAAACATAAATAGCTCTACGCTTACTAGCTAGTACGTTACCTTTGCCTTGTTTATCAAATGGTGTACCACTAATAACTGTAATCATCGCATACGTTTGTTTGTACGGTATATAGTTTGAGTCAGAGATTGAATAATTAAATCATAGGTCGTTCATGACTCATTATGTTTGCTCGTATGTTTTCGTCGCGCTTCCGAGTGTATGATCCGAGTAGTGTGTTTGGTAATTGGTTAATGGGCATGTAAAATTTTATTATTGTTGTTGGGTAACTGTTTATTTTAAAAATAACTTCTCGAATAACAGATATTTCCAGAATACGTGAATCAGACTTTTATCTATCTTAATTAGCGTAATCTAAATTATTTAGTTTTTCATTCCGATTTCCGACTAGCAGTCATGGTCTTTCAAAATCTGCATCTATGTTGCCAAATTTTCTTCAATACCAGTTTTATAAGTTAAAGTTAATCTACGTCTTCATCTCCTACCGTTTTCTCGATATCTTCATCCCTGAAGCTTGCCTTCTATCAGAATCATCTCGAACAAAAACGTTTTCACTTAAGACTGTCCCAGACATGCACTTATCTCGATCAAGCATAATATCGTAAATAACTTTCAGCCTGTCTGTCCGTTCGTCCGTATCGCTCTCGACTCGCTTATTAAATAGCCGACCGATTTCATTAGCTGTATTCTTTGATAGGTGTGAGTGGTTAAGAGATGAAGTATTATGAATGATTAGGATTTTATTGAGCATAATCCTCAGCCTATAATGAACTGCTGGGACACAGGCCTCCTCTTTGTGAGAGGGAGTGGGCTGTAAACCACCACGGGTGCCCACATATTATGCCCAGTGCGGGCAATAGTAGATAATAGAATATCTACGAGGGGTTTATTTGCTGATCTTTGGTTGGTTTATGTGGCTTCTGGTTATGCCTCTAATCATTGAATTTAGTTTCAAATTCAGACTCAGTCCCTACTAGTATAGGCTTCTTCCAAGTTGTTTTCCACAAAGTTGATTATAAGTGTGAGTGTTTTTCTAATTTTGTCCCTGGGACACTTTGTAGTCAATATCTTTTGTTTGTTATTCACTTCGTGAGGGTATTCGATTTATTCCATTATAATACCAAAAACTAATACCACTGGTATTTTTTCAACTCATATTTATTTGTTATACCGATCGGACACCACTCTTTAAATAATTAAATTTTATGTGCAAACGAATACCAACAACTTGAATTTTGTACAGTCAGCACAGTCAAACCTAATCAAATAAACACGTTTTCTGATATTTTTACGAGGTTGATTTTCTGAGATATTTAGTATTTTTTTACTGTAAGTAAATTGTTCTTGTTTTGATGTAGTTGCAAAAAATATTATTCAGGTACAAGGAGGTGAGATACCAGTGGTATTAGTTTTTGGTATTAGAACGGAATAAATCGGTTATGCACGTGATATTAATAATAAATTCTATTGCGTCATTTAACAGTGAATTTCCATTTGTAGTGTGTTGTAGGGACTTTACTCGACCTTTATCATCACCAATAGGCTGTAGTGACTTCCTAATACCTAGAAGTTGTATGCCTACTGTATTACTAGCTAAACGAAATGAATTACCATTGTTGTAAATTCAATGTAATAAATCATATTAGTCATAGTCATAATTCAATGGACAAGCCCTTCGTCATATGGTATTTATTGACTCATGATCTCGATATGGCCATAAATACGCATATCACTATGGAGTTATCAGTCATTCATTTCACATCTGTAGGTGATCTCTTGTTTAAATAAGAAGAATAATATCAACAAGGTGAAAGTACCTATTTCGAAACATTTACTTTGATATGGAATAAATCTTTGCTTTGGAAAATTGCGACGTTGCCTCTTTAAGTGTTTGTCCTTAGTTATTTGTTTCGTGGTGCTTGTCAGATTAGCTATTGATTAACAGGCAGATGTGTGCGCCACTTTTTCCAGCTAAAACACTTCTTCTTCGTCGGTACACTCTTGGCAGAGCGGTCGTGGTCATCATGTTGCAATGAGACTTCGGGTTGCCATAATATGTTTAACGATGCGACGCCATCCCTCTCTATCGGCTGTTATTCGTGTGCACTCATGCAATGGGCCACCCACTGCAGACTTAATCTGGTCGGTCCATCGCATGGGCGACCTGCCGCGCGCTCTCGTTCCTTCCACTCTACCCTGAACTACAAGCCGCTCGATAGAGTCGTTGCCTCGTCGGGACACGTGTCCAAAGAACTGCTAAAACACTACGAAGTTATAAAGTTCTTTTTTTGGGACTGTCTTTTGTAATTTTGACGTTGAAAGTGAGCTGAATTCAGTCTCATTAAATAAATGATTTAATTCTTAATTCTAGCCCAAATTACTTCACAGTTCTTCAGAATTAAGTAACACAACCTTAGTCCTGCAAGACTCGAAGAACCAAACCTTTTAAAATTATCTGTCATGTTAAAACAAAAGACGACTACAAACTTGCAAAGTAATTTGCGGATTGATTGAGGCGTTCTTTTTCTAGACGTTGATAAATATTTTAATTTCAGAATGATTAATGGTTTGAATATCGCTATCTTTTATAGCACCATCTCCGCTTTACCGGCCGCCGTTGCTCTATTAAGGTCATAATCGATTTCAGATGTTATCGATAAAAGGTACCGGGTCATGTTCACGCTATCATGTTTATCAGCGATGGTGTTCTGTTATCCAAGCTGTATTAGAATGATTGCATAAAACTGAAATTCGCTGAAATTGTGCGACTAATAATAGGAAAACCTTTTTAGATAAACAGCAGTAGTAGTACTAAACTTTATACTTTGTGATTCGTCCATAAAATATGTGTAGTTACATAATGTTTGACCACTTGGTCAAATAACTACTGGTTAAAATACTGGTATTACTCTGTGTCTGGTTCCAGCCTACGGCAAGTCTACTGGAAGCTCAAATAGCTGGGATTTTTGGTAAAAGGCTACTATTACGTGGTCTTTTTCCAAAAAGCCCGGCTATTGATTGATTAATTGTACGACCACAATAAACTTGTATGAGAACGTTTTTGTTTCTTCCTTATACAAGTTATTTTCACAAAATTGTACATGTCTGGTCCTTTAGCATGCAGCTCATCTATAAATTCAAAACGCTGCGCTGGACTTGTCAGTTTAGCAATGTTTGCTCTATGATCATCATCATCATCCTCCCCTTCTATGTCACTTGTGGTCGGCGTAACACGTTCTCTTCTTCCATACCGTCCTGTCCCCGTCACGCTATCACTGACTCCCTTTTCTTTAATATCACTCCTCACACAGTCCATTTATCTTTTCTTTGGCCTTTCTCTCCTTCTCCATTCATCCACGTTTATATGCATAACCCTTTTAGTAACATGCGTTCCATCCCTCCTCATCACATGACCATCCCCAGGTCTTTCAATTTAATTTTTTTAACCTTTGTTCTATTAAATGGGAACTTTTTCACTCTTCCTTTATTGCAACTTTAGTCCTTTCGTGTACTTCGTTGGTTTTATTTCTACTCAAATTGCCGTTAATTTCTCAATCAGTTTTGTGTTCATAAACAACACATCGCTTCGCTTATTATCAAGTTTTATATACAATGATGTATTTACAAACTGTTATTGTGTGTAAACAGCTCGATAATGTATTGTTTCGCCTTTATCATTCGCATCCTGTGGCTGGCCGAGCTTAGATAAAAGGGCTTTTCGGATACGATGACTCAGATGTTACGAGTCTGAAGTACCTAATTTATTTTTTCACTCGAACCGTGTTTTTAGGAGACTTGGGTTGGTATAGGTATTGCCTTAAATCAGGCAAGTGTTCTGTGCCCGAGTCTGATTCTAATATTGTGTCAGAATTTGTACTGAAGATATTGCTCAAGATCACCAAAAAAGCTTCGTGTATTTAGAACTGTCAAAAGACAAATACAAATAATCATTATTGACATAATTGGTGAAAGCAATTTTATTAAGACGACGACTAACGCCATCGACCTTGAGGGAACAAAACGCGCAATCGTTTCACACCCGCGCGACCCAAAATTTAGTAGATTTTTGTACTTTCCTTATTATTCTATGACTTTAAAAAAAAAACCTCAGATCAAAATGTAGATAATTATGAGATGGTGTCAATTTTATTAGAATACGCTCAATGGTTTTGGTGCGATTGTCGCATTTTTGTCCGCTTTAGACATAACTTTACAAATTAATTACACTATATTACACGAATAAAACTCAAAAATTTCTTAGATCAAATTATTAAGAAAATGGTCTAATATAACATATTTTTTTTTCCAAAAAATTACGATTAGCCGTTTAGACGTGATTCTCATTTTAAAATCAGCTACTCAAGGGAATCTGCGCCGTAAGCCTCTGACTCCCGAACTAGGCGGATCTGTATTCTGTATGACAGGAGTCAACGCTTTGCTCATTTTATTTTGTATTAATATCTAATGTCAAATTAAAATCAAGCATCAACATTCTCTTGCACTTATCCTAAGTTATTCGGGATCCGCGATCGATTTATTTGGCTGTCTTCTTTTAGACTTCTTAATTAGTCTTCATATCCTACCCCCATGGGGAAAAATGCGTGAGATTATTGTATGTATCTATATTGTCACTGCCTTCCTAGCCATGTCACCTATCACACAGTCCAAATGAAGGAAAAGTTGGTGCTCCTAAGATTTGTAGTCACCTTTTAACAGGGAGACCGAATTCTCTCCCAAAATACTAAAAATGGTTTCGGTATACTCGTAAAATGGCGCACAAAACATAACACGCAGTAACAATTCAAGGATCCAATAATACGCTGATATGTTATCCAGAACTTCAGAGGCGTTGCAACGGATGCTGATTGAACGAATGAGCGATAATGAACGGAATTACCACGTTTATTAATATAGAGCACTTTGACGCCACTTAAGGACACGTGCCGAGAGCAGACTTAGGTCTTGAAGTGCAGAAATGAAGGTGTAGAATCGAACGTCCTTTGCAGATTCTAATCCTTAATACACTGGTGTCCTATGGTAATCCTTAATAACTTTGATGAAGGATTAGTGGCGCAGATACCCCTGAGTAGCTGATTTTAAAATGAGATTCACTTCTAAACGGCTAGTTGTAAATTTTTGAAAAAAATATAAGTTACATTAGAACAATTTCTTCATAATTTGACCTAAGAAAATTTTGAGTTTTATACGTATAACATAGTGTAATTAATTTGTAAAGTTATGTCTAAAACGGACAAAAAAAGACAATCCCACCAAAACCGCTGTGTGTATTTTAATGAAATCGACACCATCTCAAAGACAATTTAATTATCTACATTTTGATCTGAGGCTTTTTTTTAAAGTCATAGAATAATAAGGAAAGTATTGAAATCTACTACATTTTGGGTCATGCGGGTGTGAAACGAGTGCGCGTTTTGTTTCCTCAAGGTTGTTGGCGACAGCCGTCTTAAGGATGTACTGGTTTATTTTTGTCGTATTTTGTATTGCTGGACTGAAAACCAGCGCTGGTTGTCTAATGCCCAGCTAATGCTGACCCATATTTATATTGTTTTCCACTAGTATTTTCTTTCCTTCATAAATTGGCTCTTTCGAAAAGCAAGTATACAACCTTCGCGTAATATATTTTCTATAACCACAAAAACAAATAGGTGTTTTATTTAATATTATTTGAAATCTGAACCGCGGTAACAATTTCATAAAACATTTGCGGTTAGGGCCGAAATTGAATGTTAAATTTTTTAGCATAAAACAAATAAAATAGTATAAATTAACTGCTGTAATCTAAACCTATAAACCGGTACAGTTATCTGTACAAAAAAAATATGTAAAATTAGTGATAAGTTTGTAAATAAAGTTAATTTGAATCTAAAACGGAACTTAGAAGGAAAAACATATTTTGATATGCATATATATAGGTTTTGTAAATAATAAAATTCTGATGATAGCTTATCCCGAAAATTCTGATGATAGTTTATCCCGTAAATTCTGATGATAGCTTATCCCGAAAATTCTGATGAAAGCTTATCCCGAAAATTCTGATGATAGCTTATCCCGAAAATTCTGATGATAGCTTATCCCGAAAATTCTGATGATAGCTTATCTCGAAAATTCTAATGATAGCTTATCCCGAAAATTCTGGTGAAAGCTTATCCCGAAAATTCTGATGATAGCTTATCCCGATAAAATTACCAATTGTGGTAACTATTTAGAATGATGTATGTATTTAGTTATACAAACAATCATATTATTGTTTAATATAACATCTGGTAAATCATTATCATCATATCAGCCGAAAGACGTCCACTGCTGGACATAGGCCTCCCCCAAGCGTCGCCACATTGACCGGTCCCGAGCATCTCGCAACCAGTACAAACAATCATATTATTGTTTAATATAACATCCGGTAAATCATCATCATCATATCAGCCGAAACACCTCCACTGCTGGACATAGGCCTCCCCCAAGCGTCGCCACATTGACCGGTGCCGTGCATCTCGCAACCATCGGATCTCCGCAACCGTTAAATAAACAAATAAAATAGCGAACATTCATATTATTTAACAAATATAACAAGTTTTTTTATTTAACAAATCTTAATTTAAAAATAACGAATCTAGAATCTTCATAATGACATCGTATTTGCAATTGAATGAGCCAATTCGATGTTTTTCAGGTAGTTGCTTAATCAATTTGAGCAAGTATAAAAACGTTATAAAGAAAATAATTGCAGAGCGGAAGGAGGCACAAATTGGTTGCATAATAACTATTAACACGAAATAAATAATACTCGTTTATACATTTTATAATTATTTATATCGTATTCGTAACACTTTTACATCAATAAATAACTGATAAAAGTATAACGAATACAATTAATTTCAGGTCTGAAAGGTAAATTAATACAATTAGTGTTTCCTGTCTGAACAGAGGTGATTCTGTCGTGAAACCTGAAACCGTCTGGGACAGAAGCCTTATTAAAATAAAATTGAAAGTACCTTCATAGTCAGACTTAAGTCTTAAAATGCTGAGGTCAGATAAAACATGTAGGTACAACACTAAACATGTAGATTAACATGAAAACTCACTCCTTGATGATCATGAATAGAAAAATATTATGCCTGCGAAGTGGTCCTTGGAGTCACACACACACACCTCACTTTGTCTTGTGTTTGCTTAGCGCCGGTCTCAAACTTCCTCCAATCCTTCAATGAATTATACCAGCAACTGGCACTGCGTTGTTATTTGAAAACATGATCTACTACAGTACCACAATTGCTTACAAAAAGGACTCTAGTTCCTACTAGATATCCCAATTTGATTTCATAACAAATTGCATGATAGCTTATGCCACCAATTTTCTATGCTTATCCAATCTTTGCCTTTGCTTTTCGTCAGGAATTTTCATTAAGGTTACACTAGTCGACGGCACGAACTATTTTATGCGCGGCTTTAAATGCCTGCTATCTCATCCGACAACTCGTCCGAAAGAGATAGACGCTGTGATGAACAGTAAGAAGCTAGTTCGCGTACGAGTTAGCACTTTTGCAAGTTTGTAGCGAAATGGGTGATGAATTAGGACGAAAACGAGCGCGCGAAATTTTATAAACGGACCTTTGGGAGTCTAGATATCATGAAAAAGCGACTAAATGTATATTTTCTAAATAAAATTATTTGCATTGTTGAATTACTGATCTATCCCGGTATGGTAGCCGTTTTGCAATTTTTTTTCTTCTTATGGTATTTATTGCCGCCCAAAGATGCGTTAAAATTAGTGTTGAAATATGGAACTTTCGACGCTCAGAACTTTCAAATATTTTTCTTTTTTGTTTCTATTCAGAGCTAGATAATGATGCGAAAAATTGGTATAATTTTTTATTTTGAACGTCCATCGTTAAACAGTGGAGTAATCCCTAGACTACGTTTGTATGGATGAATTATCGACTAGTGTAACCTTAAGCTTCAGCAGTGGTCGTCTTTCGGCTGAAATAATGTTAATGATGTCTACGAGTATCAAAGTAAATGTAAAATTTCATTAAAACAAACCCAGCCTTATCCTTCGCCATATAAACCTTATCATCACTAATTTCACATACATTGGACTGCGGGCCTATCTTATCGCTTCGATAATTTCAAGTTCATATCATATCATTGTTCATGATATTATTAAACTTGCATGAGCATTATTGATCTGTTGTGTTTAGAACGAGTGGAATCCGCATGCAAAATGAGTTTTTTGGCTGTCTCAAGCCGTTAAAAACCATAATATCCCTTGATATAACAAAAATATATCTTTCAGTCGTTTGTGTGTATTGTGACATGCCGCCCGACAAAATTTCTTGACCATCTCTCTCCTTTTGAGACGATCTTAGACCTGTTGTAATTCGTGTGAGATCTTGGTGTCTAGGTGTTGCTAAACTTAGTCAGGCTATCGTGTTGGGCTACGTTTCTTAGGTCCATTCTTTCAAAAGTGTGCTGACCTCAACTAGGACAATATTGTTAATAAAGTGATTTAACAGTCAATCATATCTTCTAGTGAAAAAAGAAAGAAAAGAAAAAATATTTATTTGTGACCACCCACACAGGAGACGAGAAATATGCATAAAATTAAACAATAATAAAAAATAAAAACAAAAAGGCTCCTATCTCAGCATGTGCAGCGATATCCAAAAAACCGGCCAAGTGCGAGTCGGACTCGCGCACGAAGGGTTCCATACCATTATCGCAAAAAAACGGCCAAAAATCCCGTTTGTTGTATGGAAACCCTACTTAAATCTTTTTTTTTTTATTATTAAAACTTATAATTTAGTTATAGCGGCCACAGAAATACATCATCTGTGAAAATTTCAACTGTCTAGCTATCACGGTTCATGAGATACAGCCTGGTGACAGACGGACAGACAGACAGACAGACAGACGGATCGTGGAGTCTCAGTAATAGGATCCCGTTTTTACCCTTTGGGTACGGAACCCTAAAAAGAAATACGCTGCGCTGATAGTCTGATAGGACCCACTGTTGATGCCACGGACACACTTACGGAAACGGAAAAAGCATGTTGGCTAGTGGAAGGCATGTTGTCATTGTCTGTGGTGTCAACAGTGTGGTCATCCTGTCCCGATACTGTCTGCTGATCTCGTCCATTCCCTCATGAAACAGTCTACTTTGTCTTGCTATCTTCTCTAGTATATTCTACAGGTTCGCTTTTCATTAATATTTTGTCTTGCGATATAATCAGTTCTGACATAAGACATTCTAATTTTAACTTACACCAAAAATGCAGTCATCTGAACATAGGACGCTTGCTTTAGTTCGATAATTTCGTGCCCTCTCAATGTTTACGATAGGTCCAAAACCCACGCGAACGTTTTCTGTGCCAATAACTCACTGAGGTGGTACTCCTATCGATTCATAGATCTAATGCAAAGACAATTGAACAGGCAAGGCTTATTGGCTCCGATAAAATGCTGCTTTAATAAATGCTAAGTACATAGGTACCGCTTTTAGACTATATTTTAGGTTTGTTTTAATTTCCTCCTATAATCGCTGTCCAATAACACAGTATTTTCATATTTTGGAACAATATAGCGTTTAATGATCATAAATAGGAAAGTTAAATATATTATTTATTTTGGCTTAAGTCATGATGGGAAACCGAAATAAATTCTAAAATCTGGCATCTGTTTTCTTTCATGTGTAGCCCCTGTACAGTTCAGTGTATTTGGGATTAAACACAAAATATTGAGGCTGGCTTTAAGAATAGGGAAAGACCAAAGAGAAGATGCAATGAAAGATGATAAAATATAGCTGGAAAGTAGAAAGGAAGTGAATTCTGAGACGACATGATTTGCTGACCCCAAAGGCAAGGATAAGTATGATCAAAGGATTCATGAAACAAAACATTGCAAAAATCATAAAATTCAACAACCGTTACCTGTAAACACACATCCTGACGTGTGAGTTTATAACAAAAAGGATTGCAGCCATCGACAACCATTGCAGTAATAAAAAAAAAGTAAAATCGTAACAATGCAATGGCGAGTCAAATGTTACGCAAACTTTTTGCAATACATGCACGAGAGCATACGAAATTTATTCCATACTCGCGAATTTCGTATTCGCGAAATTGCTACGTACGAACTCGGAGTTACTGAGGCTTAATTGCATTTTTGATCTACTTTACTGAATACTTCGACTGCAAGCTCTGCTTTCATTGTTTTGAATACTTTAGGGTTCTCTGCATTGGCATTAACCAAGTTTAAATTGAATGCTTTTATAAATTCAAGCACGATTTCAACAATAGCAGCTTATAAAAGATTTATTGGCATATCTGTCAATTACTTTGAAACTTATTGAAAGACAATAGCTAGATATTATTATGGATAAGGTGTGGAAACCAGTTCTGAAATCGTGACTGATCTAACCCGAATATCTGTAAAATGAATAAGTGTCGAATGTTGCATTGAATAATACAAATTGCTTTATAACTCTTAAGTAGGACATTACTAATCCATATTGTATTGCGAATAACAATGTTGGCAGCCATTTTAGCTCTGCACTTGGCGTTTGTGCTTCTAAATTATCGTCTTGCTGATGCTTAACCTTCCTCTCTTCATCACCATCATTTTCCTGCCCTTGTCCATACTTGGGGTTGACACATCCCGTTTTCTTCTTCCTTACCGTCCTGTCAACCGTCACGCTATCACTGATGCCCTTTTCTTTAATATCACTTCTTACACAGACCATCCACCTTTTATTTGCCTTTCCCTTCCCTGTCTATCCGTCCTCTTTTCAAAATTACTATATTATCCAGTCAATTATTCAGCAGCGTTGAGGTCTCAATCAACCTATAACAGCTGTGCGAAAATACCAAACAAATTGCCGTTTAATACAAAAAGCTAGCACTAACCATCCGTTGTTTTAGCACCTTGTTCCGTGCGAACTTTCCGGGCGAGTCCATTCACCATGTGCACAGTTATTTCCCATGCTCCCGTTCACAGCACCATCATTCGTTAATTACTGCAACCTGACCTTTGATGCGGTGTGACAGATCTTGATGAAATCCCAGGAAACTATTTGCATAAGCTGGTTAGGAATAGTGAAGCTGGAAGGTTAGACGCTTTAGAGATCGAATTTATGTACCTTAGGTGAATCTTTCTATCCTTTCCTTCTGGTTTCTTAATCTTAAGATTTAGTAACACTGTCCGTTTGCTAATTTGTATATTGTGATGCCTCAGGTTCGAACTCAACGGTATGTACCTAACTGAGATTGTTTACTGTCTTAAAAAGTCTTCTGGTTAAATTAGATAAGGCAACAGTTTCCTTTTGCTGATCTTGTTTTTTTGGTGCCCCAGTTTTAAACTTAACTGTTTGGAACCGAGATTTGATTCGTGTCCTTTCTTAAGTATTCTGAATGACCGTTGCTTTTTTTTTCTTTAATCTACTTGCGAACGTCGCTTAACCTTTTGTGATCTCTCAGTCCCTACATCGGAATGTATTCATGTCCCCATTCCCATCTTAGTCGCAGGGACAGTTTCACTGAGCATTACTATAAAGAGGTAATGGTCACGAAGGCCGGTTGCTCCTCCTTCTATGATTGGCCACTTATAAGCGTCCGGTGTCAGTCCCTTCATGTATACCTATGTAATGGAGTATACTTGCACTTTCTGGTCGAAATGTTGTAGATGTTCCATTTGTAGTTGGTTCTGAATCGAAACCTATCCCAACTTTTGGTAAATTCCGTCCTGAAGCGATCTGAATCTATTGTTATCTTGGCATTATTGATTTTCAACAAGGTAAAAAATTTAACAGACTGATAGGAATCCCCGAGGAATATAATCACCTTCAAAATTAACATGTTTTTAATCAATCCTATTTTGAACAACTTACCGAATTAAAAGTTATATAAAAAAACAAGGGAAGGCACGTCTACATCGTTCGAACGCTCGTGCAGTAATGACCTGCATGATACCGATCAAGTATCAACTTATGAAGTGACACTGACAGTTCGCGAGTCTATTAGTGTCACGATAACCCGTTACCCTCAATTGATACATTACTACTTTCGCTGGGTCATGAATAACTCATTAATGGAGGGTTTTCTTTCACTGCCATCATAAACGAATGATGAAGCAGACTTTCCATTGATATTTTATTAAGTAGGAAAGTGTTCTTCACACAGTCCATCCATCGTTTCTTTGGACTGCCCCAACTTATTTTCATCGACATTCATACTCAAAACTTCCTTTACGACATTATCATTCATTAATCTACTCTGAATTCTTTCTTTACCCCCAGAACTTGGTACTTGCCTGCATCCCATTTTGACACTTCTAAGTGGTCCTTTGATCCGGTATCCAGCAAAATATATATGAGTGAAGGACCATTTTTCCTAGAAACTATAAAGCTCAGTCTTATGAACTATTTCAGTAATTCCAGACATCTGCAATACCTTACAATGTTAGAGCATCCTCAATAAACCTATGTCAGTCGACGTGACATCCTTCATACAAATTTAAAACCGATTAAGATATGCTATCAGCGTGTATAAAAATACAATGGGCGTCCATCTTTAATCCAGCGCATTTATTTACGTGTTCTTGAAAGATTCTTTGAATTCTATTGATATTGATTGTTTTATATATATAAATTATTTTAACTGGCCTATCTATTTATAAATATAAAAGGATTGTGTGATAGATAATATTGTTAAAATAAAGGTGACCATTGAGATGACGGTAGTTAAAGATGCATGGATGTAAAAGACATGCTTATAATACCAGCCTGGAACTGTCTCACTTCAGTGCCAAGGCCTCTTCTCATACAGAGAAGGTTTTCCCTCAACGTTCTGTCAAGATACACTTAGAAAGTACATAAGAATTTGAAAAATCACAATCTTACCCGGATTTGAACCCACGATCTCAAGCACGAGAGGCCTGCTAAGCCGTCGCCAAATAAATTGTTGTAAAGGCAGCAGGATGATAGGTTTATTCAACACATTTATATTCAATTATGGGGCAGGCACTGTTTCTCCTAAACACAGGTTGCATTGTAACTTACCTCGGAGAACAGAACCACACCCACAGATTTGTCATAACCTACTACATGTTCATATTATAGATTAAGTACCCATTAATAATGTACAAATACCTGTTTTTGAAATAATGTTATATTATATTACATATTATTTTCAACACACTTGCTCATAAAGTGGTTCTAATTTCACCGCAATTAGGCACATAATGACACCTATAATCAAACAGTGACTTTCATTCACAAGTGAGTTATAGGGTTTATTTTTTGGTTGAGTTGCTTTGTTCTTAAAAAAGTTTTGATACAAAAAAGGTCGTGCTCAATAGTACAAATAAATTAATGTACCTATTGTTTGCTCATTTCATGCAACTTCGTATTTAAATAGATAATTTCAACTTGTACGCGCTTAATAAACAAAACTTTCACTCAAATATAAATTTTATTTGCTCTGTAATTAAGAAAAAAATAAATTCCCTATTTTGTACGTGGCTAAAACACTATCCACGAAAAGCCAAAAAAAAAGAACATCATTCTTTTAGTCTATGGCCGATCGCCATTGTTTTCTAAAAAAAAACTGATTAATTTTGCCCGCCATTGTGATAAAAACTTCACAACTCGTTTTTACTGTTGAAAATGTTTTTTTAGTATTATTTTCTTCACAAGTGTGTTGAAAAACGTCGTATGATACACGTGTGTAATGATGATTACCGTCCTCGGCTCTCTGAAGACCCTACCTACGGCTCGGGTCTCAATGGCGCCTCAGCGGTAATCACCAACATTGCACACTTGTACCATAATGTACTATTATTTGCTCTATTCAGAATGCATCAATGCTTACGATTGTTGCTTGCTGCGTTGATTGAAGTTTCTTGTTGATGTTGTGTAATGGTACTATTAACCTGTATCAATTAGTTGACTAATGGCTTTGAGCTACTAATCATTGGTAAGATAAAGCTTTAGTGCACTAGACAACTTGGCTACGGTCTCCATGTCACCGTTTTTACTGTTATACACTTACTCAACTGGTTGTAATGTCTGTCTTTTGTCAAGAATTCTTAGTGTATAACAGTAATAATATCGAGCTTTTCCATTGACCTTTTTATTCTGATTCTTATTGTACACACAAGATAAAATACAATTTAACTTTAGGTTAGCTTATTTCCAAAGGCGAGCTTAATCCAGAACTGGGTTATTTAGCAAAGCTCAGAGCGATAGAGTGATCAATATAACAATAATGGAATTCCCTGCCGAAGTAGCTGTGTTTCCCGATAGATAGCAACAATGTCGGAGTCTTTAAGTCAAGAGTGAATAGGTTACTTCTAGACAAGCGTGCTACACCGTTGACCACATCATCGCTTACCATGAGGTGAGATAGTGGTCAAGTGCGAACCTACCTACAAAAAAAAACCGGCCGAGTGCGAGTCGGACTCGCGCACGAAGGGTTCCCTCCCATTATCGCAAAAAAACGGCAAAAAAATCACGTTTGTTGTATGGGAGCACCACTTAAATATTTATTTTATTCTATTTTTAGTTTTTAATTTGTTGTTATAGCGGCAACAGAAATACATCATCTGTGAAAATTAAAACTGTCTAGGTATCACGGTTCATGAGATACAGCTTGGTGACAGACAGACGGATCGTGGAGCCTTAGTAATAGGGTCCCGTTTTTACCCTTTGATCACGGAATCTTAAAAATATCAATACGATTCTTGTATCGATAAACAATATTGCACAGCAACACCTGGCCCTTAGTTTACCAAACCTAACTCAGCTAAGCTTTTGGGAAAACATGAAATTTATCCATCCACCAATAATTTTCCCATCGATCTAACCAATATTACTAAAACGAATATCATTAACCATTACCAAAATAGCATGCCAAACTATCATAGATAATAAAACTGCCACACTGGCCTTTTCAGCTTACATAAGTCAACATACTTTGACTCTATCTACACAAAGTCTGTAAAGGGTAGGTAGTATTCATACTCCATACTAAAATTATATATTCGAAAGTAACTCAGTCTGTCTGTTTATTACGTTTTCATGTCTAACACGCTAAACAGGATTTTGAGGAAGCTTGGTACACGTATAGATTATGACCAGGATTAGGACTAGAGATGTGTTTAAACCCAATAATCGAGTTTAAACCGGCTCGATTGCAATTCTCTAATTCGAAAATTTAAATAAGAAGCGATAATCCACTCGAAGAAAATCCATAGTAAATAATGAAACACTATCATGCATGCGAAGCCACGAGCAGAACCTAGCATCTAATATTATGAAAGTACACACTAGCGTGAACTTCGAACCCCTCGTAGGGTTTCCGAGAGGGGAGACAGTGCTTTATATAAGGCTATGAGTCACGGCTTCTGATAGTGACAGCTGGTCTAGGTAGATATGTTTTGTATGTAGAGATAGATGTGTATCCTTGTCGTGTTATGTAAATAGTGGGGTACGAAAGTTTGAACTGGTGTTTGTTTTTTAAAATCGATATTTTTTATCGTAACGGGACAGCACTACATGTTACCACATCACACATCACATCATCAGCCTATTAATGTTCCCACTGCAGGGACACAGGCCTCCTCTCTGCGAGAGGGAATGGGCCATTATCCACCACGCGGGCCCAGTGCGGGTTGGTGGATGTCACATGTCTTCGAATTTTTGGTTCTAGGACATGCCGGTTTCCTCACGATGTTTTCCTTCACCGTTTTGAGAGCAGTGGTGATGAAATTATTTACACAAAGTAAAGCGCGTGCCTGGGCTCGAACCCACGACCTACAACTTGTAAGTCGCGGCTGATACCACTGGGCCACCACTGCTCCCAATGTCTCATGTTACCAATGTCTAAGTTATTGATAATTTACAGTGAGTGCAAAAAAAAACTGGGTCATCCGAATTTGGACTGAAAACATCATAACTGTTCGGATCGACTTCCAGTCCAGTCTAGCCAGTCCTTCCAGTCTGACTGGGTGTAACTGAATACTAATATTTTTCGTGGAGCGACAGCCTATCCGACTTCCACAACACTAGTTACTGGGTAGCACGATAATCGATACGATTTTGTCCAATTTCTGTTCATGATTCTGTCGGTCTTGTGGGCCACTCAGGCAGTTTTCCCCATTGACATCCTTGCTCTTTTAAACATTGTTATAGTGGTATTCTGTCGGTCTTGTGGGTCACTCAGGTAGTTTGCCCCATTGGCATCCTTGCTGTTTTAAACATTGTTATAGTGGTATTCTGTCGGTCTTGTGGGTCACTCAGGTAGTTTGCCCCATTGGCATCCTTGCTCTTTTAAACATTGTTATAGTGGTATTCTGTCGGTCTTGTGGGTCACTCAGGTAGTTTGCCCCATTGGCATCCTTGCTCTTTTATACATTGTTATAGTGGTATTCTGTCGGTCTTGTGGGTCAAGGTAGTTTACCCCATTGGCATCCTTGCTCTTTTAAACATTGTTATAGTGGTATTCTATCGATCTTGTGGGTCACTCAGGTAGTTTGCCCCATTGGCATCCTTGCTCTTTTATACATTGTTATAGTGGTATTCTGTCGGTCTTGTGGGTCAAGGTAGTTTACCCCATTGGCATCCTTGCTCTTTTAAACATTGTTATAGTGGTATTCTGTCGGTCTTGTGGGTCACTCAGGTAGTTTGCCGCATTGGCATCATTGCTCTTTTATACATTGTTATAGTGGTATTCTGTCGGTCTTGTGGGTCAAGATTGTTTACCCCATTGGCATCCCTGCTCTTTTAAACATTGTCATAGTGGTATTCTGTCGGTCTTGTGGGTCACTCAGGTAGTTTGCCCCATTGGCATCATTGCTCTTTTAAAAATTGTTACAGTGGTATTTTCCGAGAGCAGTGGTGGCCCAGTGGTAACGGCCGCAACTTACAAGTTGTTCGGTCGTGGGTTCGAACCCAGGCATTTAATTTGTGTAAATTATTTCATACCACTGCTCTGAAAACGGTGAAGAGAAACATCGTGAGGAAACCGGCATATCTTAGAACCAAAGATTTGAAGACAACAATACGCACCGGGCCTGCGTGGTGGATGACAGCCCATTCCCTCTCACAGAGAGAGGCCTGCTCGCACAGCGGACCAAATGGGAGGTCTAAGTGCGGAAAAGGAGTCCTTCTATCCTATTAGGATAGCGGTCCTAGTGGTATTTCCTTTTATCAAACAAAAAATCTCTCGCATTCTCTTAAAGATATGATTATTCTTATTAGACATGACAATGTGTCCTTGACCTTCCTCATACTCACGTTCTCGCTGTGACTCATAAGAATTAGGAATTACACTGTCTAGACAGGCTTCGAAATCTGAGCAACTGAAGGAAATGGAACGGAAGGAATCCTTTCCGTTTCGTAGCTTAAAAGTTACAGGAAATTAATGTTGTAGACGTCTGAGTGCTAGTGTCAATCTGCTATGATGTCGGTCCTTCGGTACGCTTTGGCAGACCGAAATTGATATGAGTGATTTGGTAATTAAATAAATAGGAGAAACTTGTGGTAACTTGCATGGTAGACACATTAGTTGCCTGTCGATAAATTTCGAATACAATATCGATCGATAGGTGTCTTCTAGTATGTTTTTCCATAGAGCAGAAAATCGCTGATCGCATGAATTCCAAAATACCAGTAAAATCGCGAATGTAGTAATGTTTTTCTTTATTTTTCTAATCTTACTTTTCCTAATATTACTGGTTTTGGCTGTATCAAAAGGAGGGCAATTGCCTTAGGAATTATCTACCAGTTAACCTTAAGGTGACTTTTCACTCTACGAAAGCGATGAACCTCAAATCATATCTCAAGTAAACCAAACAAGGTTACAAATCAAAGGTGCACAGTCGATCAATTAATCGTCACGCTCGACGGGTCAACGGCTTCCTAATCGCATCATCGCGGGTCCTTGACCTCCACTAATGTCTGCGCAGTACTGCCTGACTGTACTCCGGGTTTGGTCTGAGACTAACGTGGCATACTAAGGTTTTGCACAGGTGGCCAATGAAAATTGCCAATGGAGAAAATGTTTGCGAAAATTAATTAAAATTGAAAAGCTTTGTCGGGAAATTCTGCAAGATTGTGGAGTGTTGCACGTTCTTATCGATAGAGATCACGCTTTTTACCCGACTGCATTGAAAGGGTTTATGTATTTTACAAACTTTTGTTTAGTTTACCTGCCTGCTCTGTACGTGTGTAATCAATGTTTGCAAGTTAAATTTTACCCTCGTTTCGGGGTTCGAATGAACTGAAGTTTTGCAAACAAGTTTATTTCTTGTGACAATGTAATTTTAAAAAGTTTATTTATAAAAAAAATATATATAAAAGCTTGTTCATCTTTTTGATTGACCGACTCCTTAAATAACTATAGGTCTGGTATTCCCTATTACCTACTTGGCTCGCCTATTAATTGCCCTATAATTAAAGTTAAATAATGGTCTAACACATACATTAATAATTACCACAAATAACAATTTTACTTTACAAACAGTTTATATATATAAACTGTTTGTTTATTGTTATTTGTGTTTTACAATATTGTAAAACAATTTTTTTTAAATAGTATGTGTGGAGTTTCTTGTGCGTTCTTCTCCATAACAAGCTACTTTTCCGAATGGACGGTAGAATCAATTATTATTACTTTTAAATTAAATATTTTGACGTTTAAAAGTGTAGCTTAATGGCCTAATTGAAATAGAGAATTTTGATTTTGAGTTTCAATAGAAGAAACAAAGAAAGAAAATATATTTATTTGTGACCCGCACAGGTGACACGAGATAAGCAAAACACAAACAATAATAAAAACTAATAATAAATTACACCGTGCGAGACCAAAAAGGCTCCTATCTCAGCATGTGCAACGATATTAAAAAGAAAATATCACTGCGCTGATATTCTGATAGGGCCCACTGCTGCACTGTAGACAAAAAAAAAACTAAATTCTGTCTGCGGCAAGCACACTTTGGAAAGAAAAAATATCTAAGTCTGCATCGTCTCCTCTAGCCAAATAATATTATGTCTGCATCACAGCATTGCGGAAAAAAATACCGCTATAAATCTTATAAGTTGCGACCTGTTTACAGCTAAGTGCTAGCAGAGATATATCGATAAATTAAACACATACACTCAATAATATATCGATATCCGTCACTCGAACATAGGTATGTCGTGTACTGTATTTTAATATGTTACCTATCGCACTATCTTGTTTTATCGAATTAATTTTATTGGGTTACGTCATCACTGATATACTGTAAGTAATTACTAGCGTCTGCCAGCGGCTTCGCCCGCGTGGATGTCGAACATTATCTCGAGGGAACATATGTTATCCTTTTTAACCCAAAGGTTGACTGGTAGAGAATGCCTTGTGGCATTAAGTCCGCCTATGTAAGTACCACTATTGTACATGTAGTTTAAATAAATAAATGTTCTCGGCATAAAAAGTAAAAAGTATCCTATGTGCTATTCCAGACTATAATCTATGTCTGTGCCAAATTTCACCCAGATCCGTTCAGCCGTTCTGGCGTGATTGAGTAACAAACATACGTCCTTTCATCCCAGCTTTCGCATTTATAATATTAGTACGAGAAGTTTTTTTGTTTTTTAAAGTCATGGTCTTTCAGTCCTTGATATCTGAGCAAAGAACCACATAACATCACACCCGTAATGCCTAAAGGTTTAAGCAGAGGTGCCCACACCCACAAAAACTTGATTAATTGATTGCGCAAAGAAATTGGGTGCTAAGTTCCGCTAAAAGTCAATCTGCTTATTTAGGACTTGATAAACACAAAAAGCCGGTCAAGTGCGAGTCAGACTCGCGCACGAAGGGTTCCGTATCATTATCGCAAAAACGGACAGAAAAATCAACAGAAATACATCATCTGTGAAAATTTCAACTGTCTAGCTATCACGGTTCATAAGATACAGCCTGGTGACAGACAGACAGACGGACCGCGAAGTCTTAGTTATGGGGTCCCGTTACCCATTGGGTACAGAACCTTAAAAACAATGTTTGAATTCCTCCCACAAGGTGGACGTATGACCAGGTGATGGCCGCGGGAATCCGCTCGATGCGGCGACGCTTGGGGGAAACCTATGTCCAGCAGAGGCTGTTGGCTGAATGATGATGATGATTTAGTTATCCTAATTATCACTGTGCAAGTTGAAGGCACTCGACATGTCGCCCACAGATTTACTATTAATACTTATACGAGTACTTTTCTATCAACTCGTGTTTTTCTAAGTGTTCACAATACCCTTCACACTTGGCATTAAGAATCAATCGAAGGAATGCAATGACAAGCGTAGTCAGTGAGTTGGTAATTATTATATTAATATATTATGATAATATACATAACTTAGATGCCTTTTATAGAACCTAGGCCTTCCGGACACTGAATAATGTTCTTGTGGCCATACTGTCTGCAATACCTACCGTTTATCTTAGAAGACGAGAACAATAGGGAAGATGTAGCATATACTTTGAAATATTACTGAAATCAGCCATGTTCTAAGCCTAAGCAGCGTCGTGATGAACCTTACACCCATTGCAGTTTCTGCCAATAAATTATATCAAAAGATACGATTGGTTGTAGAAAATTTATTCAACCAATCACTGCGTTTGAAAATTTGCCACAATAATTTTGCTAAAATGTTCGAAACTTTCATTATGCGTACAGCTAAGGAGTGGAATTCCCTGTCGGAGTCTGTGTTTCCAAAAGTGAATGGGTTACTTCTAGGCAAGCGTGTTACACCTTCGACCACATCATCACTTACCATCAGGTGAGATAGTGGTCAAGCACAAGCCTATCAAAAAAAAAGTAGTTCCGATCCCACTGCTAAAATTTGCAGGTATTTTTCAATGCAGGGATCTCGTACTAGGAGTACTATCCAATCAATATCTAATCTATACTTCTATAAATCTATAGTATTTTAAATGATTGGATATTGTTGCAACTTCGAACAACTTAGATATCTCTCTGCAGAGAACAAAAGCGTGTTTGGACTACGATTTGACCCGTAGCGTGAAGTTTACTACGCACTTGTACATAAACGAGTACATAATGAGGATGTTAAACAAATAAATTGTTGTCGGCTACTGAATCATACTCCTATGAGTCATGTTACTCCTCGATTATGTACTATATACTATCTTGGTGTAGTATGTACTCGCGAATCGCACCTACGCTCAGTGTGATTTATGTCATTGTGTAAGCACAAAGAGTATGTAAATTAGAAAGATAATTATATATTATTACTGAAGGACTAATTTGTTACGAGTAATGCTTGTTCATTATCTTTGCCGAAAGACGTCCACAGCTTAACATAGGCTTCCCCCAAACGTTGCTATATCGATCTGATTTGTTCTTCTAGCAAATTAAATAAATTAAATCATCGCAGGCATTTTTTAGTAACTTTTGTATAACCATTTATAAAAGCTATACTTCATAAAATATAGCTTGATCTCTGCGATTTATGTCAAACTGACGTATACGTTATTGTTAGCCTGTCAAGCGCTATTGTTGCTGTATTGATACTGACAGCTGTCGTAGAGATCAAACTATCTTTTATGAAGTATAGACTACTGTTAGGTTAAATATAAAAAGTGCTAATCCTACGATTATACCAACAACAGTGTAAACTTAGGGTTGCCAGTTAACACTCTAAAATATCAGGATTTATTTTACTAACTATATAAAGCTAATATTTTAACGTAACTATTATCAATTTATAATGTAAACATTTTACAGTTACAAACATCAGTCTTCTCTATGTAAACTCTTCTTTGTAACACAAAAGGGGAACGAACTTTCACAACATTTTTTACCCGACTACGAAAAAGGAAGAAAGTAATGAGTTCAGCATTCAATCTTATAATAATAGAGAAAGGATGTAATTTTGGCTTCAAGTAGAATAATTGAAATTTTATGTTTCCTTATTAGGTTTGTACTACTGTTACTATTGCCATTTGGGATATCCTGGTCGTTGCTAACATTTGAATATTCAACGCAGGAGAGCTTGTAACGTTACCAGGAAATTATAATTAAAATAGATCTTCCTAGAATACTTTGCTAGCTTCTGCCAGCGGTTTCATCCACGTGGATGTCAGAAATATATTGAGGGAACGTAGTTTTGGGATAGAATTATCCCAGGATAGACGTCCCAAGGGTATAGTTGTCCCGGTTGATATTACTCTAGTTTCACGGATGATCGCATGCTATTTTATTAATTTATCTAAAGGTTCTCCAACTATCACTAAATTGACCGTGTCTCAAGTCTCAGTGTGATTGCATGGGACGGCAAAATGCGATCATAGTTTTTGCGGGATAGACGCCCTGTTTCTCTGCGGGCATCTATCCTAAACGTAATATACATAGAATAAGCAGCTATGTGGGATAGTTGTCCCAAAATATAGCGGTGCGCAGAAATCGCTAATACTTTGAAATTTTTTTTTTTTTTAGATTTCATAAATTTGTAGATAAAAAACCAAAGTACCGGCCAGTATTACAAATAAAGTAAAAAACGTGCCCAAAGGGTAAAAACGGGAACCTATTACTAAGACTCCACGATCCGTCTGTCTGCCTGTCACCTGGCTGTATCTCTTGAACCGTGATAGCTAGACGGTTGAAATTTTCACAGATGATGTAGGTATTTCTGTTGCCTCTTTATGCAATATTTAAGTGGGGCTCCCATACAACAAACGTGATTTATTTGCCGTTTTGCGATAATGGTACGGAACTCTTCGTGCACGAGTCCGACTCGCACTTGGCCGGTTTTGTACTAAGGGCCGATTTTTGAATAGTCTGATAATTTATAACCGAGGATTAAAATGGCCGTTTGACATATTTTCTATACAAAAGCTGTCAAACCGCCATTTTTATTCTTCAGTTAAAAGTTATCAGACTATTGAAAGATCAGGCTGAGATATAGAGTTATTTCTAAAAATATGGCAACTATCCGGCTATTATTCTATTCGAAAATGTATTCATTGATTCAGTGGTTTAGGCGTTAATTTTGCATTTATTATATTACTACTAGAGGTAGAGCAGTGGTGGCCCAGTGGTATCGGCCGCGACTTAAGTTGTAGGTCGTGGGTTCGAGCCCAGGCAGGCGCTTAACTTTGTGTAAATTATTTCATCACCACTGCTCTCAAAACGGTGAAGGAAAACATCGTGAGGAAACCGGCATGACCTATAACCAAAATTCGAAGACATGTGACATCCACCAACCCGCACTGGACCCGCGTGGTGGATAAAGGCCCATTCCATCTCACAGAGAGGAGGCCTGTGTCCCAGCAGTAGGAACATTAATAAGCTGATGATGATGTACCTATATTACTAGCTTCTGCCAGCGGCTACGCCCGCGTGAAGAAAGTCGGTGGTATCCCAATGGTACCTACATACTCCCGCGATAAAAATATTCCTATGTCACGGTCTACCCACGTGTCAAGTTTTATCCAAATCCGTTAACTGTAAACAAACTCACATACGCATTTATAATATTAAAATAGTAAAATACAATATTATGAATTACTCTGTGTGTGGTATAAAATAAGGACAAATAACCTGCAGCATGATGGTGTTAGCAATTAAATAAAACGCTTGTTAAATTCCGAAGTTAGTCATGTTGTGCGAATTTTTATGTTTAACAAGTTAACAATTGTTTCAGTATAGCTTGAATTCCTTTACCTATGTTCATTTCCTGTTTTGACAGTAGGTTTTTAGAATATTTTTCCTATTACAGCTTCCCCTCTTAAGAGGAAATATGGGCAGAGAGCGCCGACTGAATTTCCTTAGTAAAAAGTCATAATTCGGGGTTTGGCTCTCGTCTCTTTCCTCCTCCAATATTGGACCAATTTAAAAGATATTCCATAAACTGGTAAAGTAAGATATATACTATGTCCCTATGTCTTCCTTTTTTCATTTATATTTGTCAAATTTGTACACTAAGCCTCTGTCGACAGCGAAGTTTTGAGCATTTTTTGAGGGCTCTGGTGCTTCTAAAGACAATGTATCCTCAAAAAGGAAAACATAGGGACATAGTATATATCTTTAATTTTCAGTTTACGGAATATCTTTTAAATTGGTCCAATATTAGAGGAGGAAAGAGACGAGAGCCAAACCTCGAATTATGACATTACTAAGGAAATTCAGTCGGCGCTCTCTGCCCCCGTTTCCTCTTAACTTCCTCAGATTTGTAACTAACAGCAATATACAAACATTAGATTTATTTATAAGTAGTTAACTCCTGCCCTCGGCTTTACCCGCATGAAAAGTATTTTATCGTTCCAAGGGAACAAATACAGCGGGGATAAAAAGCCTATCCGATGTCCTAATTCAGGTCATGGTCTACACATGTGCCGAGTTTCATGTAAATACATTCAAGTCAAGAGTGAATAGACTTCTAGGCAAGCGTGTTACACCTTCGACGGCATCATCGCTTAGGTGAGATAGTGGTCAAGCGCGAGCCTATTTATATATAAAAAAAAACTGGCCAAGTGCGAGTCGGACTCGCGCACGAAGGGTTCCGTACCATTATCGCAAAAACCGGCAAAAAAAAACACGTTTGTTGTATGGGAGCCCCTCTTAATTTATTTTATTTTAATTTAATAATTATTATTTTTTGAAGTGAATATACAACTAAATATTCTGTGAATATTTCAAGCGTCTACCTGTTGTCGTTATTAATATCGAGCAAAAAACGGCAAAAAAATCACGTTTCTTGTATGGGAGCCCCCCTTAAATATTAATTTTATTCTGTTTTTAGTATTTGTTGTTATAGCGGCAATTAAATAAAAATACATCATCTGTGAAAATTTCAACTGTCTAGCTATCACGGTTCATGAGATACAGCCTGGTGACAGACGGACAGACAGACAGACGGATCGTGAAGTCTTAGTAATAGGGTCCCGTTTTTACCCTTTGGGTACGGAACCCTAAAAACAGAATAAAATAAATATTGAAGTGGGGCTCCCATACAACAAACGTGATTTTTTTGCCGTTTTTAGCGATAATGGTACGGAACCCATCGTGCGCGAGTCCGACTCGCACTTGGCCGGTTTTTTTATTCATGCTTACTCCTCATTTATTTGCACGCTGCCTTTTGCTAACATCCATCTTTCCCCTCATTCATTTTATATTTATGATAATACCTTTTACGTTTTACGATCATCCTAAAGATATATTTCTACTTGAATTCAACATGGAATTGAATAGAAATGAGTCAACTGAATTGGGAGGCCCGAACATCTGTTTAAACAATAGCTATGTGGCCGCGTCACGGAATATTCTTCGATTGACGTGAAGCTTGGAAATCTGTATTTGGCTTCTAGGTTAACTCGAACAAATAAACTATAAGTGAACTCGAGTAAATTGATGAAATCTGCTAGAGTTGCCGCGAATAGTGTTTATAGCGAATAGTCGAATACCGATTATTCGCCATTCACTTTGGCGAATAGTCGAATAACTCGACATTACTATCCGACATAAAAAAAAACATTAAACACATTAAAAATATTTGGCTTTGAGTACCAATAAGAATAGATTTCCTATTTTAAGTAAGTTTGCTAAACGATACTTAATCACATCAGCAAGCTCTGTTTATTCAGAAAGACTATTTTCCGAGGCAGCTTTAATTTACGAGGAAAAACGAAACCGACTTGCTCCAGAACGTGCAGAAAAATTGTTTTTTTGCACCACAATCTGCCTCTGTTTGATTTTAAATATTAATTAAAAAGCCTTACTAATTTAATTTCATGAATATGATAGGCACAGGCACATATTACAGATAATAATTGATATTGTGTATTGTTTTATTAAGGAAAATAATTAAAAAAATGATTATTTTTAATTCATTAGTTCTTTTGTTTTTATTTTCGACGACTATTCGCCGAATGCCGAATAATACTAGCTATTATTCGGTATTCGACGAATATCAAAAAAATGACGAGTAATGCCGAATACCGAATAATAGCGAGTATTCGCGGCAACTCTAGTCTGCAACCCTTAAGAGTGACAGAATGCTTTTCTAACAGAGACCCAGACTAAATTGTTGGCAAAAGGACATTCATCATCGCCATAATTATCAACTAGAACACTTCCACTGATTTCTCCTTGTGTCCAGCGGATGAGCAAGCATCTATAACTTTTCATAGAAAAAACTGCTACTGCAGTCTTATCTTATTCTACTTTGCTATCAAAACGAGAATATGACTCTCAGAAGCCTTCAAAATTATGTGGCCACGTACGATTTACCATACAAAGTACATTCGCGAAGTTACACTATAAACCCCTCGACCTTCAAGCGGTTATGTTTTCTTACTCCGTCATGGGCAAGGCCTTCGGTTGGTCATGGTATAAAAATTTGCCGTAACTAATTCTTATAACTTACGTGAGGTGAATCATATGCAGTCTTAAGTGACGGCTGACGGGTTTCCATTCACTAAATCATGTTGTAAGACTGTCTGATTTTGGAAAATGCCTTCTTGAATCTGTAAGGGATGATTGTGCATCAATAACAAGCTTTTATTTAACTTGCAATGTTTGTGTGTATGTGTGTTCGGGTCACACCTTGCAATTGAATTTTAAAGCAGTTATCCTCCACCGATTAAGATGAAATTTTGAATTCACGTTTTGTTTGGATGACAATGCATGGTTAGCTAAGTGACGTCATTCTATATCAAATATGGCGGACTAGTTATTTTTGGTGCACTGCCATGATATGGGTATCAAATGAAAGGGTGTGCTGAGAAGAATACGAAAAAAGTTTGCTTTGAAAACGATTTTTAATGAATAATTTTATTAATCTCTCAGTTATTGGTCGGGCTATATGCACTGTAAGAGCCAAGCGACAAGGTAACAAGGGACTCTGAGTGAGATTCTATTGGCGCGAACGGAATGTCACGTGGTGAATCCTCATTTTGACTTTTTGACGTTAACGCTGATATAATGTAATTTTATCGGGAGCAGAGGTTCGAGGTTTTCTGCATCGGCGGCTGCTGCCGGTGCAGAAAACCTCAAACAGCGCAAATACAACAACCTTATTGGAAGTTATATGTTTGAGCCGTTTGGGGTTGAAATGAGGTCCGAGTGCGCTTCGAGTTTTTCGAGATATTAGCACAAAGCTCGTCGACTCTTCACGATACCAGAGGGTTGGCCTTTTCTTCGGCCTGAGAATCAGCATTGCCATACAACGTGGCAATGCTGCCAGCTTTCTGGGCACGTTTCCGACATCGATGTGGACGAATTTTTTGATGCACGATGAGCTTTTTTGCCGTCTCCCTATTGTATTTGTATATAGGTTTGTTTTTTTAGAATATTCAATTGTACATATGTTAATAAATTTAATTGGGCGCAAAAGTTCAATTTTTTTCTCTTCAATTTTCAAGTTGGTAATAGTCTTGTGATTGAACTTCTAATCGCGATGTAGACACTACCTTTAGCGCCACAGCGCCATAAATAAATAAATAATAATCAGCATAATTCGTGACAGAAGTATTATCAATAGTCGCGCTAGTATTCACAGAAATGAAGCATATAATTACTATGATTAGATAACATTTTCTAATATAATTCCATAAAATATTGTAATCGTTTCCGATTGGAGAATTTAATAAATAATTTATTTACAAAATATGTACATTTATTTATGTCTGTCACACCTCCAAACTCATTAATTCTAATGTTTGCATAAAATGACAAAAGTTAATAGAGAACTTGACGAACTGTGGCAAATTACACATCCGACCAAAAAAATGGGCCACAGGTCAACATTCAATTAAACACTCAGGGTTATCGACTTAACAAATTAATTAATCAACCGCTAGATAATAGTTTTGTTAACCAACCATTTTTTCGGAACATTTGCCGTCAAATTAATTTTATAACAGAAATTATCATATGACGTTTGTTTTAATCAAATTATCTTCACAAATTACGTTTGATAGGCCTGCTATAAAGAATTGATAAGTGAAGAAAATTTATTATTTCTCGTAATCAGTCCGACAAATTGATTTAATTGGAATGTTTTACCGACAAAACTGTATCTGATTGATAATGAGGATGGTATAGATAATATTTTCTGTTTGTTTTCCTTTATGAAATTTATATCATTAGGATTATTTAATTTTAAAATTGCATTGTCCTATTATGTAACTTTTAGCTCGTTGATCTGTCCCTGTAATACAATTAATTCATAAATATTGTTACAAATATGGTACACAAGTCTTTATATTCCAACGGTCATACATGTTGTCTTCGTTAAACATATTGTATCGCTGACCTTGCTTCCACATTTCGTCGGAAACAGAGCGTGGTCGCAATAACATTATTTAAAAAAACTTACCGTTACTAATTATAGTACACAAAACCATGATGTAACACGGAAAGAGGTAAATATTGCATTTGTACTTGCATTGTTCTGTAGTGTAAGCAATAAATGAAATATTTCATAAAAATGTTCAGCAGAATGGGCTTACAACTTCGTGTGTAACATTTGTACAATCAAATTGAATTGTACGTAGGATTTTTAAAACAATATAGAATGAAGGCAGTCCCATTGTAATTATTTTTGGCATCTATTGAAAATTCTAATATTTACATAGAATCGTTAATAACAAAGATACAAATGAAATTAGTACAATGGATAGCACTTAGCATATACATTTGTATCTCTTGTATGCCAGCAACAACAACACTTCAAAGGGCTACGTATTACTAGAGAACACTACAAAGCGAAAAATAACTTTCTTTTCCGAAGTCGGAAAAGGGCTCACGCCCCACACACGACTAGGATACATTGTTTTATTTCGGAGTTCCAGTGGCCATTTTGATCTTCTTCATCAGTTCCACTTTACCAAATGATACTTTCTGAGTGCAAATGATTGCATTATTGATGAAAATACCAAAATCGCTATATTTATGCCTATAACATTTGAGGAGCTTTTCGATTTCTATAGGATCCCATCATCAGATCCTGGTTACCTTATCTGGTACCACCCTTGGGATATATCCTTTCCAACAAAAAAAAAATCGTCAAAATCGGTTCAGAAACGACGCAGTTCGATTTGAGAAACCTCCTTTTTTGAAGTCGGTTGAAAAACAGTGATCATGTCCTTAGTCATCCTCTTCATAGATCTGCGAAAATATTTGAAGTATTAAGTTAAGAATTCTACTAGTTGCCATCACACTAAGGCTAGGATTGCTGGCAGAGCCAGCCATTACAAATTGCAATGAACCTCTCTTCTCTCCTTCCGGTGAGGAACAAAATGATAGATGTGTTTCAGAGACCCAAAAATCTACATGCTTTAGGCACAGCTGTTAGTATCATTCCATCTAGGGCTAATCCCCTTGCTTATCGCGGTTTTACGAAACTATGACTCCATATCATAATCTCTACATCACAATAAGTTATATCACTGGTGACTAATGTAGTAGTAGATCGCACGCTGTTAAATAAACATTGAATTGTTTGATTGTCCGTGTCTCGTTTCAATCGTTTGGTAGTTATTCTAAAGACAGGAGTGATATTCATTATGTTATTGCTTAATTTGGCTTTATTAATAGAATTCAAGATTCCATTATTAAAGCCTTCCATTAAAAGAGCTTGTTTAACAGATTGAAACACCCACTAAAAACAACAAAGTCACGAAGTTTTCGACATATGCTATCGTTATATCGAAACTACACGACCTATATCTGCTTCAAAGACCCGTCATCGTTGATTTCTTATCACGGAACTCATGATAAAAGATACATATCAGAGTCAATGCTTACGTCACAACAGCCAGGCAGATAGCCCGCCACGGATATCAGCCTTCTTGGTATAAACAAACATGTGTTTTTATTATAAAGCTGTTTTGAGTCTGCAATAATAAATACATTCAGTGAATCTCCATTACCATAAATACATAAGTCGTGTACTTGAACAGCCACAAAAAGGTTCGTCGAGGCCAATAATTCCTTGCTTTACGCTCCATATAGTTATTTATTTGTATTGTACCTACTTGGATTTAGTAGTTCGTTGCCATATGGTTGGCTCTAGCAAAGACGGCCTTACAGGAAGAAAGTTTAGCCATTTCTTTGGGATGCCTTAGCTAAGTATGAGAAAAGATACTGCATTATAGCGAATGCCAAGCCGAAACTTTCTTCTGTGGTAACATGTACCAAAAGGGAATAAGCTTACATACGAATGATTTCGCATAATCCATCTACTCTTGGGATGGAACAGAAGGACTCAGGATCAATAAACTCAAACTTAGATCACTCTTTTTGCCTTCAAGCTGTCAAAATCAGAGAGCATCATGATGTGTGTTTAATCAGTGAGTCAGATCGTGTGGTATAAAATTAGAAATTTATTCATATGAAGTCATCATCATGGTGATTATCTGCAGTAGTAGGTGTTAATTGATTTATATCAGAATTGTAATTTTAGAAAATTCTATAATTTTGTTAAACATTAAGAAAATTTGCTCAAATCACTCTATTCTAAATATAAACTTCAGACATGCAAATTCATGCAAGTCCTGTCCTGCCTTTAACTTAAACCAACCCTTAGCAAGCACAAACATAAAACCTCGACAAACGACCCCAAGTTTTGAATAAAGTCAACATCGTGCATGCTAGCATTCCCGTGTCATGTTTTTAAATCATCACCGACCCAGTAAACAAACATAACAATTTGTTTACGCGTGACAACCCTAAGCCCCCTCCCTTACCCGCTCACCGTACGCAAACTACGCGCGCACGTGTAAATGTGTACGTTTTTCTGGCCGACAGTGTAAAGATCGAAACTTGTAATTAATTTCACACTCCGTTAAACTAGAATTATGCGTTTTCGTATGTAATTTAATTAATAATAATATGCGTTTGAAAACGAGAGTGATGCACAGTTATTTAGGTACTTACAGTTTATTTTCAAATGAATGTTAGGAAAATTAAGGTTACACTAGTCGAAATTTTTCCATACACACGTAGTCTAGGGATTATTCCACTGTTTGAAGATGTACGTTCAAAATAAAAATTTATATTAATTTGTCTCATCATTATCTAGCCCTGTATAGAAGCGAAAAAGTAAAAAAAGAAAATATTTGAAAGTTATGAGCGTCTAATTTAACTAAACTAATTTTAACGCATTTTTGGGCGCAAATAAATACCATAAGAAGACGGAAAATTGTAAAACGGTCTCCATACAGGGATAGATTAGTAGTTCAACAATGCATATAATTTTATTTTGAACAGATAGATTTAGTCGTTTTTTCATGATATCTAGACTGGCAAAGGTCTGTATATAAAATTTCGTGCGCTCGGTTTCATCCTAAATCATTATCCATTTCGCTTCAAATTTGCAAAAGTGTGTATTCGTACGCAAACTAGCTTCCTATTGCTCATCACAGCATCTATCTCTTCCGCACGTGTTGTCGGTTGATATAAAATGCATTTTAACCCCGTGCACAAAATAGTTCGTGCCGTCGACTAGTGTACCCTTAAGTACGGTAGTAGTTACTTCCAAATTTAGCAGAATATTGGTTTTTCATTTCTCGTCAGGGAAAAATTATAGTAAATTGTTCCCAATAGCCATCAAAACGGTTCGTTACAATATAATTGTATATTGTCTGATTAAACATTATATGCCGAAACAAAATTAAAGTAGGCAGTTACATATTTCATTACTATCAAAAACATTAATTTAATTTTATTTTCTTGTTACAGTTGGACACAGACAGCAGCGGCTACATCGATTTGAAAGAGTTAAAAGAGGCCCTTGACAGCGTCGGTTACAAAATTCCACAATGGAAGGTAAAAATCTTACACGTGTTTTAATACTTCGATTTTAGATTAAATTTCCTCCGGTAAAGTAAAGAATGATATTATGAAAAGGGAGTGAGTGATAGCGGGATGGTAAAATTTGATAGACTGGAAGATGATAACGGTTTGTGCCGACCACGAGTATTTAGGGACAAGGGCAGAGAGATGAGGATTTCAATTTGAATGAAATGTTCCAAACTTTTCTAATTACTCAGAGATAGGGAATGTGTATTGTGTCATGACCAAATAAGTTCATTATTTTTATTTGGGGCCGTCCATTAATCACGTGATGTTTTTTGCATTTTTAACCCCCTCCTCCTCCTTGGTGATACGTGGTGAGGATTAAACTAACCAACCCGCCCCCACCCAAAATAACGTGTATTTTTAGTACCTTTTTTTTTTTGGGAAATCATCCAATGACTTCTCCCGCTCTGGGTGAAGCGGAAGGGCGTGTCAGACTTTTACTGACTAAAACCTACCCGTGTTCCTTCAGTTGCTTGGGCCAGGGCCGCGGGAACTCTTTTTCAAATTTATCCGCGACCGTATACAAACTACTTTAGAATATTATCTTTAAATACAGGTATGGTATGAAGTATAATCTAATTTTATTCTCAAATTAAGGACCATGACAAAAATGTCTAGACAGAAAGGTTGCAGGTTGTTTTTGACTGGCATAAAAATAATACTCGTATTACACGCGCAATAACACTACACGCCGCTTTTCGATTTAGAAATCGCGCGTTAGACGAAATAATAAATACATGTGATATTTTACTGCACCTACCAAGGAGTAAATTTAAAGGCGTTTTAAAGCATAATCTGTATCCATTATAACGTTGACCCAGTTCTTAGCAAAGGTCTCCACCAAGTCCTTTCCAGAACTGTTTTTTGGTATAATAAGGACTCAATCCATTATTCTATATCTATACTTATACTAATATTATAAAGCTGAAGAGTTTGTTTGTTTGATTGAACGCGCTAATCTCAGGCACTACTGGTTTGAATTGAAAAATTATTTTTGTGATGGATAGTCCATTTATCGAGGAAAGTTATAGGCTATATAACATCACGCTACAACCAATAGGAGCCGAGCATAAATGAAAAATGTTGCAAAAACTGGCAAAAATATTCCTTTTTGAGAGCTTTTGTTGCGTGCGCTGCGTAAACGGTTTAAGGTACGCAAATATAATGTATGATGGAATTGTTCTTCTTTATAAGTTCTAAAAAGAAGTCTGCGATAGCATATGTCTATCTTTTAAGATTGACTCGCAATAGCAGCTTTTATGTTCTAAATTTTAATTAGATCGCCGCCGCCGGTAGAAACACAAGTTTACAGGTTACATTCGTATAGTAGTAAGGGTAGGTTGGGTAGGGTAGGGTAGGTAGGTAGGTAGCCAGTTGACGGGAGGGAAGCCGCGGGGGTCAGCTAGTCTGTATTTATCTTGGTCCACCATAAAGAAAAAAGCTCAAGTAAATTGAAACTCAACTCTGAAGTCAATAAAGTATATTCCACTCTAACATATAACATGGCTGTTCTTCTACAGGTGCGGTGTATGATCGAGGAGTATTACGACAATGGCAACAACAAACGCGGCGTCAACGGCAGTATGAACGGCGATGCACGGAAGAATGCCATCAGCCTCGGAGAGTTCGAGGAGCTCATCGGCAATCTTAAGGCACAACAGGTAACTGAGATGCTGACTGCTTCTATGATACTAGGGACGAAATTACACAACCAGAAGTCCTTTTCGTTTCGATGATACATTTGATAAAACTATTTGGGTCCAGTAGGTAGCCACATTTATTGCAGCATCTGAGATATTATGCAGGTCATTCGTGATATGTGCATGAAAGAAGCTCTCCGGGCGGCGTTAACCTAAACCGTTGCACTGCGCCCGTCGCACCCTGCAGCCTTATTATTGCGTAATTGAATACGAAAACGCAAAGAGTTTGACCGCTATCAATCGACCAATCACACAGACGGAAACCCACATCGCGTCATTCATCTCGCATGTGATTGGTCGAGATAGATGGCCGTTAAACCCTTCGCCTTGCCGAATTCGGCTGCGGGACAGCTAGCACTCGGTAACGTAGAGTCTAACTGACTAATTAATTCTTTCACCGCGATGATACATCCAAATGGTTCTTCTCAGAACCATGACCAAAATAACCAGAAGTCAAAGAGTGTAAAATAGGGATGGAATCGTTTCCATATCTATTTTACACTCTTGTAGTTCAATCAAGTTATCTTAGCCCCAGAGTACTAGTAGATGAATTAATATGTACCTTTTATTATCTCACTGAATGATCTGCCCCGTTCTAGCAAAATGCTTCCAAGTCATAACACCAGATTCCCAGGGCTGCCTCGGCGATAACGCCTTTCTTCTGGCACCCGTTGCTTAAGGATTCTGGCCCATCAGTTCTACTGTATTTGAAAAATATGGCCTGTCAAATCCCATCCCATCTAAGAGCTCCAGAAATTTTTCGGACTCCAATTTATATTATTTTGGAGTCGTGAGTGTTGAAGGAACAAACAAAACCTTTGTTTGTTCCGGAGCGGCATCACGCCAAAACGATACTCTCTTTAAATATTTGGAATGCTATTTAAAACCCGAATACTTAAATCAACCTAATGATTAAACTTCAAAATGGGCTGATATTTATACCATACAAATTAGACTGTTTTTTTTTTTAATTCACCTATTTTAAACCAAAGGTAGGCCACCCAATCTGTCCAGTGTTTCGCATTCGCCGGCCAATCTTCCGTAAACGTTTAATAATATGACTAATATAGATTGTAACGTTGCCACGTTAATAAAAATAAGATAAAAGAAGGGTTATTAAAAATTAAAGCTATGAAAAAGGATATAGGGTATAAAAAACTAAGGGTCGGCTTCGCACGACGCGGGTTGCTCGAGGTAGTCAGCTAAGCGGGCAGCACGACGGACAGGAACTTCATAGGACGTGAAAGCCGGGCTGTGGCTTCATACGCCGGTCATCGCTTCGCATCAAAGGGCTCGCTGTTCCCACATAATCATTACTGCAGCTATCCTCAATAAAATAATATCAACAACATTAAACTGTTGTCCCGTTGCACGTAAACGTACTAAAACTATAAATTATACCGTGCTGCCCCGCATCATCATCATTTCAGCCGAAAGACGTCCACTACTGGACATAAGCCTCCCCCAAGCGTCGCCACATTGACCGATCTGATCCGACCGTGTGTCTCGTGTCCAGCAATAAAAACTAAAAGAATTAAATTCAACAAACACAATTAAGAGTCCGATTAAACAAATCAATATTATTGACCTCATAAACAAACGAATTGACTAGCCATCACGACTGTTCATGTGGACAGATTAGCTCGGGGATGGTCAATAAAGTGATAAATACTAGCGATTGGGGTCAAATAGATGACACTGGATGTGGCAGGGTTACCAGTTTGTTCGGCCGACTGTGTAATCCGTTTTACAATGTTATTTTTTTTATTTATTGAACATAATGTAAATAACAAACAAAAAACTATGAAAAAAAACCATATATTTTAAAAATCAGCAGAATCAAAATTATACAGAAAATAAAATAAATTAAACTCGATAAAACGCAACATAAAATTAGAAATTATTTTAATAAATATTACCCTCCTTCGGCAGTCAGGTACGAGACAGACATTTTCTGCTCAAGATTTTAACACAAAAAAATACAGTAAAATCAAAATTATACAACAAAAACAGAACACAATCAAATAGAACATAAAATAAAAAAGTCTTCAAGACTTTCACACAAAAAAAACAAAGAATAATCAAAATTATACCACAAAAATCGTTATGTTTGATGGAAGAACTAGACTGGGGGCTGGGTCTTACTCGCACGTGTCAGAACTATCATGGTTCCACTGTGAGAGAGAGACGGAGCTGTACAGAACGAATAACACTATCCCTCTTTCACAACGGAATCATGATGGCATTGAAGGTTCAAGTTCATAGCCGACTGCAGGTGGTAACAGCAGGTGATGTGTCGCGTACCCGTTTGTTAACGACCTTTTGTGCCTATTGGCCTTGTTTGTTCTGTCTCCTGCTTGATATGGAGGGAAGTGGAAATTTGTATTTTTCTCTACTCCTCCGTTATTATTTTCTGATTAATTTCGGCGGATCCAAGACAGTTAAATTCATTTGCCGGGACTTCGTCGAGCTTCATTGTCTCGGCGCTTTTCTGGTGATCGCCACTGTTGATTTTAGCTTTCAGGAGTTGCAGTGGTTTGGGAATAGTGCGGTGGGATTGTCCCAATAAAAAAGAGGCGATGTGTGGCCGCGACACTAATGGTTTCTAGGAAGACGACGCCGACGTGTCGAGCTGCGGAAGGTCATCATCATCTGCCTAGCCTTTTCCCAACTATATTGGGGTTGGCTTCCAGTCTTACCGGATTCAGCTAAGTACCAGTATTTTACCCCTTGGCAAGACTGGTGTCAGATCTCAAGCTTCTGACTACCCGTAACGACTGTCAAAGATCTTCAAATAACAGCCGGGACCAACGGCTTAACGTGCTTTCCGAGGCACGGAGGAAACTCGGTATGTTGATGGTCACCCATCCACGGACCGACCTCGTCAAGCGTTGCTTAACTTTGATGATCGACCCGTGCGGCTGTTATTATTTAGCCACGAGCTCCTCGAGCTGCGGAAGGTATTTCATAGAAATACATAGAAACCAGTAGTGTGAACTTGTACCTTGAGACGTCATAGTATGCTGTGCCCCTAGCCAAGTTACAAACGTTTCGTATCAAATCTCTTTCTACTATCTTGATTGTGATTGATCGAATTTGATTGCCAACTTGGCTGGTTTTTTAATTTTAAAGTCAGGGTTTGAGGAGGTTTTAAAGTCACTTTAAAAGAAATAAGGCCTCGTATACTATGTTTGTTGTAAAAAAATACATCTCTAGGTGCCTGGTGCATTAGTTGATACGTTTTTTGAGCGATCACATTTCGGACTGAAAAAAAAAGGATAGTCTTGTAGACTCTGTCTCTGTCACCTTTGACCTAGACTAGAGTCAAGAGAAAACCCATCACAAATGAAAAAAAAAAAAAAAACTGGTATTTTTCGAGGATGTTTTTAAAAACAAATTTATGATATAATCATGGTTTTGAATAAAGACCGGATTATAAGCAACATAAAGAGCTTGAAATATGCATGCAAAAATATGCATGAAAAAAGCGTAAAATATGCATGAATATTTGTAAAATATGCAACATTAAAAGAAAAATGTGGTAGGTTTTAATAATTTTATTTCTAAATCAGCATACAATTAATGAATTATTCAATCATAAATTGTCAATAACAAAATATAACAACTTTGTTGACGATAACAATGCACTAAAACGAAAAATTAATTTAACATTTTTGTAAACTTCAAACAAACAGGTGTTCTAAATGTGTGTGTTTTATTATTGAAAATTGTTAGTGTATAGGGAGAAATTTTGGTTAAAGAGTTTATTATTACACTTATTAGTAGACTAACCTACCGAAAAATATAATAAATGTAGCGAAAATATGCATCATCACTAGATATTAGATATTATATGCAATTTCCGCTGTGAATGGGGTAAATATGCAATTTTATATGCAAATGCATATAATCCAGTCTCTAGTTATAAATATGATAAATCGTGAAATTAAATCCAAATAATAGCATCCATTTCAAAAGACTCTTTGCCTTCACTTGCCTCAATAGTGAATTGCGGCATTGAAAAATGAGAACAATAAAAATAAATAAAATACTCGAAACGACGAGAGGTCGTTTGCAATATGATAACTGCACTTCTGTGCAAAGTTTACCCTCCACTTCTCCTGGGTGAGGACATTGGATTCTTTTCATCCCCGCCTAATGTTCCCTTGGGATAAAAACGCGCGGGCGAAGTCGCAGTCAGAAGCTCTAGTTGAAGATAAATTCTTCAAATCGTAACCCTAAGAGAGAAGAAATGATTGTACCTACCTAAGTACCTATCCACTTGTAATAATCACACTCGCTTGCAATGAGCAATTGTTGAACGTCGGGTCATTGGTCTTTCGACGCAGTTTTTTATGATATTTTTTACAGGCTACAATGTAAGAGCGTATTGTAATCTAATGTATGAATATGTTATGTTAATACCGTTTTCTGGTGATGTGGGAGGCAGAGTTCGAAGTGTCAGCTGATCTTATCATGTCTGGTGGTTCAGTTATGGTGATCACAATGTGTGTAATATGTTTTTTTTTTAATTGATGATAAGACAAAGATGTTTTATTTCAAGTAGGCCACCAAGCGGCACTTTTGAACGTTAGGTACATTAAAATTTACAAGTTATAAAAGTTGATTCTACCGTGCATTCGGCAAGTAGTTTGTTATGGAGAAAAATGCACAAGAAACTCCATAGGTTCGCGTTTGACAACTAACTCATTTGATGGTAAGCGATGGTTTGGTCGACGTACGGTGAAGCATGCTGGCTTTGAGTTTGTTTTAACTTTATTCAAAAGAGTTTGCATGTCCTTATCCTAAGAGTAAATCTCTCGTTTTGGACCGTAAATCTTCATATTTCCGACTCTTTGTCAATTCGAAAGTGTTTGAAGATTGTTTAGTTAAAATACCCTAATGTTTATTAGCTCAAGTTGGTCATAATTTCAAGTGACTAAAAGCAGAAGCAAAGATACCTTGTATTTATTTGCTTGATCGATATGGATGAGAAATACCTATGTTAGCATAAAAATGAATCGTTAGTCCCGTTCCTGGGCAGTGGTAGTGGCGAAATTTGGCCAACAAAACTTTATATAAAAGTACTATCATGCCAGCGACACGGTGAAGATTCTGCGGGATATACGAATCGCATCTTAGTTTCTACATCATCCCTCTATGTTAACTTCTCCGACGAGAAGTTCCTTCTGTGTTCTTCTACTCTAGTTTTAACAATTCCAAGGCGCGACGATAACCAATGATAACTTTACGTCCAAAGAGAATTAGTCTAGCAAAATGCGTCATTGCTAAAATTATTATTGATGATAACCTATGAAATTTGTAACACAAATCGTATGTCTTTGTCTCGTCATTTGCCACTTAAGTCAGTGGAACATTATTGATAATTATTAATTAATTAGTCTAGTAATCGTAAGACACGCATGTACTGCTGATTAAGTAAGAGGTCCTGGGTTCGAGTCCCGGGCAAAGTGTTATTTGGTTTACCCATCTGGAATTTTTTCTTAGTTTTGCAGTCCGGATTTTTAGTGTTTCGCCCGGTTAATGTTACATGGAACTTATGCATAACTGGTTAAATGTGGATTTGCTATAGCACAGATAATATAATATTACTATACAGATGCCTCATCCCATACAAAGAAACCGTGCCGACGTAACAAGCGTTTGTCGCCTGATTAAGGTGTAATCATAAAAACCTTAATCAGGCGACAGTATAAGTACTTCGATCGCTTTCGGTAAAGGGTTTTCTCGGTTTTACAGTTTCATTGTACCAAAATGTGTTACAATACAAATTTAAAAAATCGAATGGCATTCCACACAAATTTAAAAACGCGCCATCTATTGGAATCAATTTTAAATGATCCGTTTAGATAATCTTTATACCATTCCCCCTCTAAAAAGCTTATTTTATTCACTGAAAACAGTGAATAAAAATCACTTTTAATGACTGTTTTGGAGATTGAATTTAGAACACACCAATATATATTCGGTCGCCATCTCAAATCTTTATTTTTCTCGTAGTTATGGTATAAAATATAGTATACAACTCTTGTATAAAACGGATTTATATCGAGGGCCATGAATCACTCGCGTCGCTCAGGATTCTAACACTTGAATCACTCGCTATGCTCGTGATTCAGTTGTTAGAATCCTTCACTTGTTCGTGATTCATCTATGGCCCTCGCTTTAAATCCGAATTTTATTCACTAGTTGCATAATATACTATTAAACCATTCCCCCTCTAAAAAGCTTATTTTATTCACTGTTTTCAGTGAATAAAAAGCAATTTTAATCACTGTTTTGGTGTTTGAATTGAGAACACACCAATACATATTCGGCCTACATCTCAATGCTATACAACCTCCTTGCGCATAAAATACTCGATACAAACTTCTTGTGCAAAGAATATTCTACTTTCAAACTACTTCGTCTATTTAATTTTGAGTTTGTTTATATTTATTATTTTAATAATGATTTTGATTTTGGTCTAGGATGTTTAGGGAATACTTATTTGGATTGTAATTCTAATATTAATTGCATTGGTGTTTAATTAATTATAATTATTTAACGTAACGGAGGTGGTCACTGGTCCCTGAAACACAGGTGCTGTTACCTAGCTCAGCTTCAATTTACAAAAAATGTGAAACCCTGAAGTTTCTCATTTTTGGCAAATTTTGAAGGTAATAAAACATTTTTGCTTGAATCTTTCTTTTTCTCGTAGTCATGGTATAAAATATAGTATGCAACTCTTAAATAAAACGGATTTATATCGAGGGCCATGAATCACTCGCGTCGCTCTGGATTCTAACACTTGATTTCAATAATCATGAATCACTCCCTACGGTCGTGATTCAGTTGTTAGAATCCTTTACTTGTTCGTGATTCATCACTATGGCCCTAGATTTAAATCCGTCCTTTATTCACTAGTTGCATAATATACCATTGAAATGTGAATTGAGAGCTCGATATTTCATAATTTTGTGCTTGGGAGAGTTGATTAAAAAAGAACATACAATTTTTATGATCAATTCTAGAAAATGTTAATATTACACACAATTTAATAACGAATCGATGCGTATCGCGCCATCTAGTGACATTTATTTGAACCAAGTTTTCTTTGTTAGCGCTGGGACTCCGTGGCTATAATTGCACTTCTGCTTTACCCATCGGGGAATACAGGTGTACTGGTGTGATGATATGTTATGTTTATTAATTAATGATTAATAGTAATGAGCCTCGATGTAATCTTTCAGGTGTCCAGCACATTCAAACAAGCTGTCAGTAAAAAGGAGAACTTGGAGCATTTGGGTGGCATGAGTGAAGCGTCCAGTGATGGTCAGTATACTAAATGACAAATCTTCCCTTTTAGTAAATAGGAGAACTTGGGGCATTTGGGTGGAATGAGTGAAGCGTCCAATGATGGTCAGTATACTAAGTGATAAATCTTCCTTTTTAGTAAAAAGGAGAGCTTGGAGCACTTTATTTTTTTATAATACAATATATTAAATTATAAAAAATACCTAATGGTTAATATATGTGGCACATTTATAAATAAATCGCATGCATTATGCGCTAATATGAAAATTAACAAATATGCCATGAGCAATTATTATTATATTAAGTTATTATTATATTTGACCCATATAAAAATAACTCGCACGTTAATATGCAGTAATATGAAAACGAATGAAAAACAAACATGTCACGGGCTTATCAGTGCACTACTAGTAATAAAACTTAATAATCTAGGTCAGTACTAAGTTGCGTGGTAAACAATAACATGGTATTTAAATAATTTATGCACTGTTGAGAATTTTCAATCAGATATGCTATTTTCAAATCTTTACTTTTATTTTATAGCGTCTTGTTCTTGACGCTAGAAGTAATGAAGTATAACTACATAGCGTCCTATGTACAAATTGAAACTATACTCAGGTTTGCCTATTGTTTTTATAGGTTTTACACATACATAAAACTAAGCATACTGGCCGTTTCGCTACCGTCCGTCACATGGGCGTAAGGTGAAAAATGTATTCACTGTTCATTATTTGGGGGGAGGTGGAACAGGGTGTAAAGTCCCACAAACCTCCATAGAAAAGGGAGGATCCTCCGACCAGACGGGTGTTGTGTCTGGTCCGGGCAACTGCCCAACGGTAATTGTCGGAATGTTGTATGTGTTTTAATCGCGCCGAAAACTTTACTTGCGCGATGCAGGATTTGTGTGACGTCATTTCATTGGTTCGTAAGGGGCGGCGTTGATGCCGCTACAATTACTTTTCTGTTATACAATAGTTCTTGTAGTAACGAAACATGGCGACGCGGAGTTGCGAATACGAAATACTTGAAGCCTATAAGTGGCGACATCTAGTAACGAGGCATGTGATGGTAGCGAAACGACCAAGCCACACATTTTGACTAAGGTGTAGTATTTGTGAAGTTAGGGCGTGTAGAGTTGGAAGCTTGGCTCTACATGCGATCTGATACCTTTTAGACAGTGCGAGCCATATGGTCTCGTCTTGGCAAAATTTTACATGAAAATGTTTTTGGTGGGATCATATATTCCGAAAGAGGTTGAGATATTGAGAGCCCTTTTGGACCATCAAAATTAAAATTCAAAATCCACAAAAACTCTCCTTCTTACTGCTTCCATCTGTTAAAAAGAAGGGATGAAGAACCGATGAAGCTCTCTTCAGAAGACTAACCACTATATTTTGAACCTCATAAAATAACACAAACAACCATTCAATGCCCCAGGCACAACTCACTCAGTCCGTCTCGAGGAGCAGATGGCCTTCTCCGGCTGGATCAACAGCAACCTTGAACATGACCCTGACCTCAAACACCTGCTGCCCATCGACCACGAGGGAAAGCAGCTGTATGAGAAGCTGAAGGATGGACTTATACTTTGGTGAGTGGACTGTTATTTTTTATTTGTGATGGGTTTGCTCTTGACTCTAGTCTAGGTCAAAGGTGACAGAGACAGAGTCGACGATGGAGCGAGCTTACCCAGAAGAAGCCTGTTCACTCTAACTTTGAAGAGATTCGGGTTTATTACGTAATTTTGTTTTTTTTTTTAATTTTATAATCTTGTGTCTAAATGTTCTTATTTCGAAACGAATTTCTTAGGCAATGTACGAATTTCTTACATAATAGACAAGGTGGTGGAAAAATAAATTTTTGGGAACCGCAAATTATACGACGTAAGATGCATTATGTTACGTTAGATGAGTTTATTCTGTAATATCGTGTTTTCGAAAACCAAACTATGTGCTTACTCTCTCATTATTTTCTGTTACAGCAAAGTGATAAACCACTCATGTCCAGACACGATAGACGAGCGAGCAATCAACAAGAAGAACTTAACCCTGTACACCAAACACGAGAACTTAACCCTCGCGCTCGTGTCGTCGCAAGCTATCGGATGCAACATCGTCAACATTGACGCACACGACTTAGCTAAAGGTATGCACAACCACTTGTTTGGGCGAACTTTAGAAAGATTCAGCCGAAAGAAGTCGACTGATGGCCATAAGCCTCCCCTAGCAAACCAAAGTCTTCCCAAAGTGCAGCATAGATTAGCCCACGAACTGTGATGGTAGTAGAAGCCTCCTGGATACGAAAACCATCGGATAGGACATAAACAGAAGCGAATAAAGTATTTTTTTCTTAATAACTTAGTACCCAGTAAGAACTCAAATAGAGAATACTTTGAACATGTTCATAAGCCTTTTTTTTTGCTTCTTGAATTTTGTATTTTTTTCTCGCTATGACAAGATTATTTACTTTTTAAAGTATTGTATTATTTTATTTTAATTATTGTGAATGTGAAGACTATGTGGATCATTCTTTTTTTGAATTTTTCTCAGTTAGTTTTTTTAATCATGGTTTGGCCGAATGTCCTTTCTTTGGTATTGTTCGTCGAATCGTTGAGCTCCTTAAATTTTGGGTTGAGCTGCACGGTTATTGACAAACGCGTGCACTGACTGGACAGGTCCACTCAATCTGGCTTGGTCTTTCTTCAAAAGACCATTTCAGCCATCAATCTACATGGTCTTCACATTATCTAAACAAGATTTTGTTTGGACTTTAAAAGAGACTGTGACCTCTGAATTTGTTTCGACCTTTCTTCTCAAAGTAGTCAGATAAGAAACGCCGAGCTCATCTAGTTTTAAAGTATGATCGACATGTAAAAGTTTTTGTACAAACCAACTTACAGAAATAAAATAATTTATCATACCTGATTATTTTACGAATATTTTCATTTGTTTTGCAGGCAAACCTCACTTGGTGTTGGGTCTCCTGTGGCAGATCATTCGCATCGGTCTGTTCAACCAGATCACATTGGAGCACTGCCCCGGTCTTACTGAGCTGCTCAATGATGAGGTCAGTATAATACATGCAATATTATAAATTAAACCAATATATTTTCTTAAACAAATATCACTTAACACAGATCTAGGCCTTGTAACTAATAGGAAAGTAACCTAAAATAGACCAAGTTTGGCCTACTGCTAAAGGGTTTACAGACCTATGTTTGCCTATGTATCTTGTTAGTTTAGTGTCTAAACTCTAACAAAAAAGCAATTAAAGTCAAGCATTATTGTGGTAATAGTCGAAACACAATTTTTCTAAGTTTTGACAATGGTTCTTAATTTTTTCATGTGTCGTCTGTAGATCTACAAATTTCAAAGTTATCGTGTAATGTGAATTAAGAGCCCTTTATTCCATGATTTTGTACTTAGGGTAGTTGATTAAATTAGAACATCAAATTTTGATGACCAATTTAAACAAATCTAAATTTGACACAAATTTCAATAACAAATTGATACATAACACGCCATCTATTGAAATTTATTTGAACTAAATTATCTTTCTTCGTGGTTACTTGTTTGTGGTCATATTTATTAAAAACCTCCAATTTCTTTCCAGGAACGCATTGAAGACCTGCTGGCCCTCTCCCCCGAAGCGATCTTGCTGCGCTGGGTGAACCACCAGCTGCAAAGCGCTGGCGTAACTCGCCGCTGCACCAACTTCCAACAAGATGTGGCGGACTCCGAGATCTACTCCTACCTCATGAAGCAGATCGCGCCCAACGATGCTGGCGTCACACTGGACGCGCTCAGGGTATGTCCATGCTGCTCCTGACTGATCCTACCGGCGAAACTCAGCGGAGACTAGTCATCAGTGCGAGGATATTACACACGTGTGTGGCAGACATAAGTGCACTCACTCAAAGGCTAAGGGCGTGTGCAACGAGCTAGGTGGTACATATCACACCGCCAACTGCCAAACTCCGAGTTGCCACTGAGAAATTCCTAAAGAAAAACCCATAAAAGAAAATCACACTACCCAACATTTTGCCAGCACCTTAGAAGTCAGTTAGTAGGCAACACTTAGGGTTGTCTATAGTAAATTGGTCGTTGTAGGGTCTGAAACTCTTGCTTTTAATCCCTGTTGCCATAAACACCTTCCAAAAAACTAGTCAGTATGCCAGCGCTAAATATATTTATGGAGAAATTTAAGGAAACCTAGCCAAGCCGCTTTGGTGACGTTAGTCTTTCGAGGAAGCATATCCAGTATAATTTCGCTAATTTACCTTGACTATATAAAACATCACCAGCAGAATAATCTTTGCTACCACTATATATTTACGTTCTCCTACTAAAATCTAGTTTATTTATCTCCAGGAACAAGACCTGCTCCGGCGAGCAGAGCTGATGCTGCAGCAAGCCGCCAAGCTCCGCTGCCGAGCCTTCGTCACCCCGGCTGACGTCGTTGGCGGCGTGTACAAGCTCAACTTGGCCTTCGTGGCCAACCTGTTCAACCAGCACCCAGGCCTGCAGCGCACGGCTGACACTGAGGAACTGCACCAGCTGGACGAGACCAGGGAAGAGAAGAGTGAGTACAACATTTATGTATATATTTTATCAGGAAAGTGGTGGGATATATTTTTAAGACACTAATTTTTGAAGAGTCAAAGCCCACAACGACGATTATGTCTGCCTGGAACAAACGGTCCAGTTAGGTAGGTCTAACTTCGAGAAAGAGGTCAACCGTCCAATCCGGTTGTATTTCGGGGACTGTGCGAATATTTCTGCATAATGACATTTAAACATACGTTTATGGTAATAACATTGACAAATCTTTCTTTGCTCTTTATAGCACGTACTTGCAATGAGTCGAGAGTTTATATAATCAATTTCAAGACTATCGCAAGATATCTTGGACAAATGCTAGGGTTCCCACTAAACCTGCAATCAAAGTTTGATCTTTCGCTGCAATGTTCTACTTATTATTTTTAAAATAATATGTATTATGAAGTTTATAATGAGTTCGTTTACTTAAAGACCGTGACATGGAAATTAAAAGTTATTCTTTATTTGCTTGCATCACGTATTTCGACGGCGAGAGTATTCAATTCACTAACTTTAGTCGGAATACGTAAATAAGTTTTTGTGTAGCTTATGTTTTGCTGGTTAAACACAAGTTTGGATACAATGAACAAAGGAACATATTTTGTCTTTGTTCATTGGGAGAGATATTTTAATTAATTAATATTTAAAATAATTCTTATTCAGTCTTTTCCATTAATGTTGGTCCTTCGAGCCGGATGTATAAGTTTAAGGAATAATAGTTAGTCGGTGATTTGATAGTTGTTTATGCGGGGGCAAAGTGCGTATTTACACATTTCATTATATATTTATTTAAACGTATTACTCTAATCATAAAGCGTCGTTTTGTGGGTGTACTATTTAGGTACACCTCTGTCTAACCTTTCGGAGAAAAGAGGCGTGATATAATATAGTAAATGTGTGTATTTACACGAGTTTAGTGATTAGTATATAGTTGTTAGACTTCATTAAGTAATGAGTGTCAGTGGGCTAATATTATGACAACCCTGTGATCTGTATCTGAGAAACCGTCCCTTTCAATCATTTTCCGATATTTGTCGAGAGTTACTTGTAGTTACCAGCTTATGCTCGGTAAAAGTATGTAAAAATTGTAGCGTATTTATTAAAAGTATCCTTTTGAAAAAGTTTTGTGGGTAACACTGATGAAAAGTGTGTTATGATTCGTGTGTTAAGAATCAAATCTAAGTAATCTAAAAGGCAATTAAAAGATAGGGTTCTGAATAACATCATCATATTCCTGCCCATATCCCATTACTTGTGGTTGGCACAACACGTTTTCTTCTTCCATACTGGTACATAAAAACCCAATCATTACTTATTCAAAAATATTTATACACTGAGACAACACAGTGACCCTCGAATCTATACCAATTCTTTGCTGTTCACAGCATACCGCAACTGGATGAACTCGATGGGCGTGGCACCACACGTCAACTGGCTGTACTCCGACCTTACTGATGGGCTGGTCATCTTCCAGCTCTATGACATCATCAAGCCTGGCATCGTTAACTGGAAGAAGGTAAGATACAATACTTAATCTCTCTCTATAGCTAATATCTTTAGATGAGTTCGTACTTTGTCTAAAATTGCAACCGGCAGAGAATCAAAGTTGTCGACATAGCTCACAGAATAAGTAAGCTGAAGTGGCAAAGGGCCGGCCATATAAGTCATAGAACCGATGACCGTTAATGATAGGATAAACGTGTTCTCGAGTAGAGACCGCAAACTAGTAAACGTAAGGTAGAACGCCCTCAGGCTAGGTGGAGCAATGACCTTCGCAGGGTGGCTGGTAGCAGTTGGATGACAGTTGCCGAAAATCGAACCAAATGGCGTGCAATAGGGAACTATCCGCAAAGCTGCGCTCAGATGGCGCCACAGGTTTCTGCGTAAACAAACTAGAGAAGGGCATTTTCGTTTTTTTGCGCAAACGGTTATGTATGTGTTTTCATATCAATATCGAAAACGGTTTTCAGATATCGATATCAGTAGTACAGTTTGCAAAAGTTAAAATGTTATTTAGATGACCAAACTAACAACGAACACGAAATAATATTTAGAAAATAGGTAGCGCATATGGTTCCGAATAGAGATGGGTCGTCGACGTATTTTTCGCTAACGAAACTAGACCGTCCATTTCCGTTGATCGACGAGTCGTTTAACTAGTTTAATTTGTCGACTAGTCCATTACGTAAACTATTTTAAGTAGACGTTCTTGAAAAACTTTGCGACGACGCGACGCGCGGCGTCTACGGTTCGACAACAACTTTCAACTTTCCGATTTAACGGAAACAAGTACAAACCAGTTTACCTCGCATCGTTCGATCGGTCAATCGCTTTACTCTTCTGCACACGTGAAACTATAATTATTGGCGTCCTTTTATTCTTAACACAATGCATTTTTATTCCAAAATGGCTTTCGGCTCATAGAAATATCAACTCTTTGGATATAAATTTAGAGTTCAAATTAATTTGCTCGATGTTCGTCCGTTGTTGTTATTTTCTCGGACGTATTAACTGGTACCCAACTAAGTTCTCGCGTCGGTCGTCACGTTACAAGTCGGCATGAACATAGTCGAGTCTCAGTTTAGCCGTCTACGAATTCAACTAGTTCGTTGATTAACGGTGAACCGTCGAATCGTTCATTGTACGTCGACGGTCGAATTAACTAGTTCGTTCATTCAACGCCCATCGCTAGTTCCTAACGTTTGTGAAGTTTGCGTTTTGTTCGTAGTTCGTATGTTTTCGCATTGTTACGGTTTTAAGTTTTGAATTATTCGTTCTCACACGCTAGTAAGGTTTTTATTAGATACAGCTTTTGTAATATCGGTTATTTTGATATCGATATGATATGATATCTAACACATATCCGATATAAGTTACGTTTAGATATATCGGACACATCCCTAAAAAAAAAACAAACTGTCCAGCGACAAAATTTCGTAGTTTATGTATACAAAATATAAAACAAATAGTGAAAGAAAAATGAAGCTAACTAACTTCCCCAATATTATCATTTTGTTTTTGAGCACAAGTTATCTTAAAAACAGTAAAAAAGAGTTCGGTAACCATAAACAGTAGTAGACGCCATGTTGTTATGTTTTTGTTTACTCAGAGCCGTCAAGCGCCATCTGGCGGGAGCAATTGGCAGTAATGTTCCCTATTGGAGAGGCAGTAGACTGCTATAGGCTCATGATGATGATAGAACAGATTCAGCATAGAGTACTGGTTGTGGTTTGACTTTTGAGACCATTGTAGTAACGTGGCAGTTTCGCACAGTTATTATGGTAGTTCCTCAACATTCGCCTTCTATTTCAAGGGACTTGAAATATAACTGGCGAAATTTGGGTGCATTTCTGTGATCTTATGGTGTGTTATGTGTTGCTCGACTTTTCAACTAGCTACGGTGGAGCGCAAGACCGCACAAAAAATCTCGGTCATATTGACATATACACTTTTTCAGCAGTATCAACACGTGATGTGGTATCTGAAGAGATCGGCTCTAATTTTGGAAATCCTCTATATTTATATAATTCCTTGTTGACAGGTGCACCGTCAATTCTCGAAGCTGCGCAAGTTCATGGAGCGGCTGGAGAACTGCAACTACGCCGTGGAGCTCGGCAGGCAGCTGGGCTTCTCGCTCGTCGGCATCGCCGGCGCCGACATCAACGAGGGGAATGCTACGCTCACGCTAGGTAACAGAACACACTTCTACTTTTATAGTGGCTAAATAATAACAACTGTGTTAAGATCTGCAAGGTTAAACAACACTTGCCGAGGTCAGACTGTAGGTTTCACAAACCTTACCGACCGTAGGATTCCTCCGTATCTAAGACAGTACGTCACGCTTTTGTGGCTTTTAGCTTTTTGTATTTTGTTGGTATTTGACAGTTGTATAGTTAGAAGCCAGTCTTGCTAAGGGGTATTGTATCACCCAGTTACTAAGTTGTTAGTTTGGAAGCTGGACGTTATTTACTGCATCATCTATCAAATTAAATTTTACTATGCATCCATTTTGCCAAGTTTATTCACCGCAAAATTCCGTCTTAAGGTTACACTAGTCGATTTTTTTTCCATACAAACGTAGTCTAGGGATTATTCCACTGTTTGACGATGTACGTTCAAAATAAAAAGTGATATCAATTTGTCTAATCATTATCTAGGCCTGTATGGAAGCAAAAAAGTAAAAAAATAAAATATTTGAAAGTTATGAGCGTCGAAAGTTCCACATTTCGACACAAATTTTAACGCATTTTTGGGTGCAAATAAATACCATAAGAAGACGGAAAATTGCAAAACGGCCTCGATACAGGGATAGATTAGTAGTCCAATAATGCATATAATTTTATTTTGAACAGATAGATTTAGTAGTTTTTTCATGATATCTAGACTGCCAAAGGTCTGTTTATAAAATTTCGCGCGCACGGTTTCGTCCTAAATCATTATCCATTTCGCTACAAATTTGCAAAAGTGTGTATTCGTTTGCGAACTAGCTTCCTACTGCACATCACAGCATCTATCTCTTCCGCACGTGTTGTCGGTTGATATAAAATGCATTTAAACCCCGCGCACAAAATAGTTCGTGCCGTTGACTAGTGTAACCTTAATCTTATCGCGACTTCGTATGCATGGACAATAAAAAGGTAGCCTTTGTGCTATTTCGGACTCTAATCTATCTCTGGGCCAAATTTCATCCAGATCCGTTCAGCCGTTCTTACGTGATTGAGCAGCAAACATCTATCCATCCAAACTTTCGCATTTATACGAGTAATAGTATATATATTTTTTAATCCGAACCCTGTTTATTACAGCTCTGATCTGGCAACTAATGCGTGCATACACGCTGTCGGTGCTGACGCGGCTGGCCAACACCGGCAACCCCATCATCGAGAAGGAAATCGTTCAGTGGGTCAACAACAAGCTCAGTAATGCTGGCAAGACCTCCGCTATCAGGAGTTTCCAGGTATGTTGATAACTGCAATAACTACCTTTTTTAAACAATAAATTTAATCAAGTCCTTCTTCGATCCTATAAGAAGATGCATGGGAAGTAAAAAGGACTAGACTGTCCGTCTGTCTGACTGCGCACAAGATTTAAGGTTATAGCTATATATATTATACTATTATGACGCGCATATCCTTATGAATATAAATGTAATAATGTCAGGTAATAAAATTTCTATACTCACTATGAATGAGAGTGGGCCGTAATCCGCTACGCGGGCCCAGTGCGGAAACCGGCATGGGTAATTTTACTACCACACCCCGTGGAAGCCAGCGCTAAGAAAATTTGGTTCAAATAAACATCACTTGAATTATGTGTAAAATTAACATTTTCTAGAATTGATCATAATTTTTTAATGAGATTCTTGTTTAATCAACTCTCCCAAACACAGAATTATGGCATATTGGGCTCACATTCCAAAGATTATTTGAGCGGATCATTTAAAATTGATTCCAATAGATGGCGCGGCTTTAAATTTCTGAGGCACGCCACTTGATTTTTCAATTTGCATTGTTACACATTTTGGTACAATGAAACTGTAAAAAGGTGCAAAAATACTGTAAAACAAATCACGAACCAAGTAAACCCTTTTACTTGCAAATCGCTGCTAACACCATCTATAGCCGTAGAACGAAACCGAACGCCATCGATGTACTTTTAGTACGTCGACAAATGCTAGTTACGTCAGCACAGTTTCTTTGTATGGGATGAGGCATCTGTTATTTATCTGACTATAATTGTCTGTTATTCTACCACAAATTTGAAGACGATGTTGACGCCCACCAGAATAAGTGCAAAGATTTTTTTTATTTACCAATATGGTTGTAATATTAATGTTTTTGTTTTCAGGACGAGGTGTTGGCTGACGGCAAGGTAGTCATCGACCTGATCGACGCCATCAAGCCTGGCTCCATCAACTACGACCTGGTGCTGCCAGGAGGCAAGGAGGAGGTAAGACTTGCTTTTATTTTACCTCATGGACCGCATCAGGCATCCCACCAGGTGGGCCGAAGATTTTGTAAAGGAATCGAGAATCTGCAGGATCGAAAAGCACAGGACCGATCTATGTGGTTACACTTGGGAAGAGGGCTATGTCCAGCATTGGACGTCTGAATGATGATGATGTAAATCTATACTAATATTATAAAGAGGTAAAGTTTGTGACGTTGTAGGGGGTAATCTTTGGATCTACTGGACCGATTTTGAAAATTCTTTCACCAGTAGAAAGCTTCATTATTAACATACATTGTAGCCTATGGGCTACAATGTATTTTTAAAAAAAATAGAGATCCTTATGAAAATTGCAATAATGTAACCCAAGGTAGCAAAATGTTGCCTATAAAATTCGAATTGACGTGCGCTGAGAAAACTATTGATGATAGATAAAAATTATTATGTAGGTAGGTAGGGTTGGGTAAGGAGGGTAGGCTGTGAACTATATTTATACCGAAATTCTGTTTTTTACCTGTAATATTGCTTTTTTACTGTTTTAAGAGTTTCACTATTGCTTAAATTTTAACTTTTCTTTGTAGAGTGGCATAATTGAATTATAATTCAGTTTAGTTCGTTCATCTAATTCAACACTATTTAATTAGACTGCTGTATTTCTATTTCTGGGGGAGGCCTATGTCGGCTATGTTTCGGCTGAAATGATGATGATTTCTACCGAATTACAAGTTATAGAGTTTTTATTGCCACCAACAAGACACAATCTAGACTCCAGATTCCTACTACGAAATTGTGAACAAAATACTAAAGTACATGTTTCCCTCCCAGGAGAACCTAGCCAACGCTAAGTACGCGATCTCGATGGCACGTCGTTGCGGCGCGCGCGTGTACGCGCTGCCCGAGGACATCACGGAGCGCAAGCCCAAGATGATCATGACGGTGTTCGCGTGCCTCATGGCGCTGGACTACATCCCCGCCATGGACGCTCCGGTCAAGGCGTAAGACTATAGCATATTGTGAACTTATCTGCTACATACGGGACGGACGTTGGGAGGCAAGACTTTAGTATTAGAGGGACTCCCTTTGGCGCACTCAGACTGTCATTTGGTCCGTTTTGCGTGTCGGTTCTGACTAACACAGCCATAGCCAGCATATCTCCGCCCAAAAGCACAGAATCTTCCTGGGCTTCACGGGCTCCGCGGAGCGACCTCACTGTTCCGGTTTCTGTAGTGGTATTCGGTAAAAATCTCACTGCCAATATGTAGGCGAAGCACGGGTTCTCATTGCTAAGAAAGAAAATTTGGTTCAAATAAATCTCACTAGATGGCGCGACATGTGCACACAATTCAATATAATTAAGTATAAAATTAACATGTTCTGGAATTGAACATAAAAATTGTATGTTCTTGTTTAATCAACTCTCCTAAGTACAAAATTATGGAATATTGGACTCTTAATTCGCATTTCAAAGATTATTTAAATGAATCATTTAAAATTGATCCCAATAGATGGCGCATTTTTAAATTTCTGAGGCATTCCACTTAAAATAAGACCTATAGTTGCTTCGTTTTGGACAAACAATAGTGGTAAAAAAAAAAAAAAAAATATTAGCAAAGCCCACAGAAAGTTGGAAATTAAACCTTAATTCCATCTCTTAAAATTGAAAATATAGAAGATAGTCCTCAATGACCCGACTGTATGTAGCAAGATATAGATAGATTGTGATGTAAGCGTCGTACTGTGTCGTCTTTTTGGGAAACATTGACATTTATAATACAAAACAGGGGGATGACCATAAGCTCTTAGAGCGGTATCAATTTAAGATCGAGTGAGTGACAGATGTATACACGTCAGATACATCTGTCCCTTATTCGATCTCAAATTGATACCGCTCTAAGAGCTTATGGTCACCCCCCTGTAGCTAATTTACTTAAAAGTTTTTTTTTTAATTATTATTTCTAGCCATTTTGGTTTGTAATTTCAAGCTACTGATTTAATTTCATGTTTTCCTCTAAATGTTTATAAAATTGATATATTTGTTTATTGATTTTGTATTCTTCCATAGAGTTTTAATATTATTTTTATAATGTCAATGTTTCCAGTTCATAAAGAGGGTTCATATTTACATTTTGAATTGTGTCTATGTGTCGTCTTGTTTTTGTTGTTTTATTGGATGTTATGAAAGGTTTTTCAATGGGATAGTTTGGATATTTCTCCTGTAACCTGTTGACAAGCCTTTGAGTACATAAATTACGAGGCATTTTAAGAAAAGTCAATGTCATATAACTATGGAACTTTTTAATTCACGCAAGATTATATAAAAATTATCAATATTCGACACAGTGCAACATAAAATTAGTTATAGAAGTCACCACACGTCGAAATAGACGTTCTTAGTGCCCAGACTCAAGCAGTATGGGTTTTATCTCAATAAGGTATAACTTGTAACTAATAAGTATAAGAGGCCTAGAAAGGTTTTTAAATGGCTCTATTTCAATTTATACAGCCATTTGATTATAAACGATATAATTACGATACCCACCTACTGGTACAATGGAAGTGAAAAGTTCTCTATGTAAAAATAAGATTTTTATTTACAGTTTACTGTATTGTATTAGGCAACCAATCCGACCTAACCTAAGAAATTGCACTGGTTTGCTCCTTTTTGAGTAAGTTTTATTCAGAACCAAAGGGCATACATCTAACTGTCGTTTGATACGAGCTAGAGAACTTGGTCTTATTGAATTTAGACAAATATCTTTAAAAAGTTAGTTGTATGCTTTAAATAAAACATCAATTATTGTCCGCCCTCCACAGTTGTAACGAACGAATACAAAGCGATTAGCATTTAATCGTCTGAATATATACTACATTCCAAATTATACAAAGATTTGTGTTGTCTGTGTTTATGTCGCTAGTTAGGTGGGATAGCGCGGCGTTGCGGGTACTAAATATTATAGACAAATACATGAAATTCTGTTTGTCATTGTAAGGCCCACTTGAACGAAAAACATAAGTTCGAGTTAGTTGCTAACACGAGGTTTAATTGATAGTTTCTCATACAATAAATACAATTTAACTTCGTGATAGCAACTAACTCTGAGTTAAGTTTTTCGTGGAAGTGGGCCTAAGCTCTTTAGTTAGAGACATATTGCTGTAATATTATAACTATAGTTGGAACAAATAGCTTTCAGATTATTTAGTACCCACAATTTCGCATAAAAAATATAAATAATACTTGTGTACGTGACCTAAGCATTATATTAAGAGTAAGTTATTTAGTATACCAGACATGGCGTCTGATATAAAATCAATTACGTAATATTTAATGACGTATTTTAAACAGAAAACCGAACATTTTAACGGCTTATTGAATAGTACTTATGAATGATTAGTATTATTTACCCGTCGATGTTTTTATACATTTTTACAACGAATCGTATTGAGTTTATTATAGTACGAAACGGCAGTTGTATGTACTGAAGCAAGTTCGTGCTTTATATATAAAAATCTAGTTTTACGTACATGTAAACCGATTTTGGGGTACTTAACTAAGCCGAGAATTGATACGTTAAGAAACATAGACATTATGGTATTCTGTTTGAATTCGTTTGGCTTCCAAAAACACGTTGACGTTCTTATAAGAATGTATTATTTTATTTTACCATAACTCTCTATGTTTGGGTAGTATGTCTTTGTTCTTAACTCGTAATGTATAAGATATTGATCGCTTATTATGTGTGGGGATTGGCAATAAATGTGTATGTGGAATTGTTTATGTGATAATCTAAATATGAAACGCCATTACGAAATATATACATAATAATGTGTAGCTTTATATGTTACATTCCTCAAATACCCTGCATTCCCCTTCATCGGCATTTTTAACACTAATTTCATTCTCAATTTATTAGTTTTAGAAATGTATATTTTCTTATGTTAAGTTATATTCTGTGAAATATTTTTGTAGCGTTTTATTAGATTAGGCATTCCCGCGGGATACAACGATATTTTACAATCATAATATTTTTTATTGTAAATTTTTATTTTGTTAGACGTTTTAAGGCTTTAATCAAGATTTTATTGATTACTTAATTTTTTAGATTTTTATTTTTGAAATCAAATAGGAGTTTTTAATTTCTTAACATTTAACGTGAAATCGAACTATCTTTTTAATAACTATGATTACTCCACTGTATTTAGTGATGCTAGCTATCAGTAATGTTAATATACAAGAATGTGTAAGCCTAAAAATAAAACGGAATTGGTAAAACAATCAAACTTTTTCATTTCCTATCCCATGACATCCCTTATTGTGCAATTAATAATATTTGCTTATGGGTGCTTTTTCCTTATTTTATGTGGCAATTAAAGGTATGCAGCACAGTTTTGCAATTGATGGCACGCGCGGCGCAGGCAAGTTTGGTTAACATCATTTTTGCAAAGATGATAGAGAGCTGGGATGCTTTTATATGCGTATATTGCTTGTCAATGTATAATCGATATGGGGTGTAAATCGAATGAAACCCAACAAAAATAGTTGCTTAATTTGATTTCCAGGGACATGTCCGAATTCACCCGGTCTGGCTATGTGTACAGCCAACAAAATTCTACTACGACCATCGATGGGTATGTATGATTTTCAATTAAGTACGAAACAAAGTTTTCTATACAAAACCAAAATCAGATTTAGATCAAAACAGAATATCGTCGCACATAATCATTAAAAAAACCTGGCACTGAGGATTCCGTACAAACGGCTACATTCACCAACATAATTAGATAACATAACTAAAGTGCATAAACTATGAATGAAAGCTCATTTATTTATATATATGCTTTATTGTACACCAAGATAAAAAAATACAAAAGGAGACATTAAAATTAAACAAACATACAACAGGCGGCCTTATCGCATTCTGCGATCTCTACACTATATGGTATTTTAGTTGGTACTCCAATAGGAGTACTAAAATGCTATTTTTTTTTAAATAACTTTAATATTCGCTTCAAAGTTTTGTTTCTGTTCACCCCGTTTGACGGTACTTGGTCTAGTCATCACGGTTAAGTGCAAACTCTAAAATAACCCTAGATACACGTCCATCTCCTCAACATTTGACATAAATAATTAGAATTATGTTAGATACTTTCGTGACGAAATCTTGGCCACAAAACTAAAAACATATAAACCCAGGTCATAACAACACGAGCGTAGCCAGAGGCAAAGCTAGTTACAATAATAATAATTTGCAGGAATGTAGTTGAGTCTCCGGAGTACATCTACGACGACGCTGACATAGCCGAAGTGGTCGACCACATCGAAGTGCTAGAGAAGCCAGTCCCACCGCCCAAACCAGAGAACCTTACGCCAATTCCTAGATCCGTCTCCGTTTCTACTGACGAATAAATGAAGCCTAAGACCCACTAGCACCGAAAAATTAACTCAGAATTTATTGCTTAAGTTAAATATGTTTTACATACATGGCCGAGATAATAATGGCAGATAACCCAGGGTGAAAAGTGGGCCTAAGAAAACTATTATTTATTTTTGTAACTAACCACTTCATGAAACAAAAAATTATCTCAAAATGTATGTAACGACTGTCAAGCGCGTAAACTGCTGGGCGGCTATTGACAATCAATTTTGCGATCATTTTCGTCCCACCATTACCCATTTTTACGAACACTGTAGGTAGTGCACCATATGTCATGTGTGAATAGTAAGATGATCAGCAGACGATTGGTTCATGAAGTTTCTTAATGTTCTATAATATTGTAATGTGTTTTTAATTTTAGTGAAGCTCGTGGTTAAATAATAATAGCCGCACGGGTCGATCAAAGCTAAGCAATGCTTGTCGAGATCGATTCCTTGGATTGGTGTCCATATTTATATAGCGAGATTACTCCGTGCCTCGAGAGAGAAGCACGTTGACCAGCAGCCGTGGTATTTTATATTTAAACATATTTTTGTATTGGTTTGTAAGAGAAGTTTTATTATTAAATATTTATAATAAATAATGAGTTTTATTTTGAAACGAAGTTCCTTAAACACGGCTTGCAGCAGGTGTGATTCGGGAGACAAAGATATTTTATTTCAAGTAGGCCACCAAGCGGCACTTTTGAACGTTACATTAAAATTTACAAGTAATAATAGTTGATTCTACCGTGCATTCGTAAAGTAGCTTGTTATGGAGAAGAATGTACAAGAAACTCCATACTTAGGTACACAATAAAAAAAAAAAAAATACAATATTTAGGTACACAAGTACATACCTTGATGAATGAAATTGAGTTTATACAATACAAATATATTCATACAGTCTTCAGAAGGTCCAACAATACTTTAAAACAATAATGTTCTGCATATCACTTGTTTTTGCGCCCTAGTGGATGTGGAGCAGGACTAGCATTTAGCCAAGCATTTTTATCAGTGATGTAATCCCCAACTTATAATATGCCAGCCTGCATAGTGTGCGTTTTATACAAGTTTAAAATTTCGTCTCATTCAGTTCAAGAATGTGGGGAGGAATTATATTGTAACATTTTGTACAGTACCCCATGAAAGATGAGGCTACTTTAGCCAGTCTGAAACCTGGTTGAACTAATTGGCCCCTATTTCTAGTAACGTAATTATGTCTGCCGCCGTAGAAAATGTAACTTCACGTAAGATTATTGAATTAACCTAAAAGGTCACTTCATGTCGCCACGACAGCCTCGTCGCCGTCGTTACGTCCTGTCGCCGCAGTCATGATTTCGAACCCGACTGCAGACGGCAGCGCTGTTTTCCTTTTGGTTCTGAGTGTTCTGTGAGACAAAATGTCAGACTACACTACTGATCTGTGGTCGGGCGACACGTCGTCAGCGATCGTGCGACGCGTAGTCAAGCGACGTGTCGCTAGCTGCTGCATGTAGTCTGCTATCAACTTGTGGCTTAAAGGTGAACGCGCACCTAGACGCACCTCAGGAGCTGCACACGCCAGTCATCGCATTTTATAAATCTTTAGGTATATGATATCGTATGCAACGTCGCGCACCTAACCGCGCCGCACGACCCGCATTTCAGTAAAATGCTGTAGGTACCTATACGGATTCCACAAGCGCGTGCGTATGACGTCATCAGATTCGGCGCGTTCGATGCTTGCGGCGAGTATGGTGCGGGCGGCGCGGATACGTCATCCGTATCCGTATAGAAAATAATGATATAAGATTTACCTACAGAATTGGATGCGATGCGTTCGGTGAGTTCGGCGCGTACGATGCGGATTGCGCGAGACCATGTGTCGATGACTGCGACGCGTGCGGCTCCTGCGGTGCGTCTAGTTGCGAGGAGGCATCGCACACGTCAAAATGCGTGATGAACTTCGTTCCTGACGAGGGTTCCCGTTACTGCGCGTATTTTTACTTGCTGTTCTTGGTACCCACACTATTTTAAATATTAGAGCTTGAAGACATCCTCATAAGACTGCAGCACCAGAACAAGTCCATGTACTCTTGTGCAACGTTAGAGTCGAAGCCCTACATATAAAGAGCGATGTCTCTATTTACAAAGGCTTGGTCGTTTTGTTGTCTCACTTAACTTTGCAAACGTGTTCATTTTCGAAAAGTTGTTTAACAGCCAGGGGCGCCGACTCCGTGAGCCTCCGAGCCCTCGAGCACCCATGAAAAATGAACAGTGGGTGCCGAGCACCCCTGAGAATAGACATCAAAAAACAGATCAGTAAATCGCCTTTTAGGGATAGGCGCTATTCATTACACGACGACCCGTTTATCGCAGTGGTATAGAGCGCCGGCTGAGACGCAAGGGTCGCGAGTTTGATTCCCACACCAACACAAATGTTTGTTGATGAAACAGATATTTTTGTTGTCTGGGTTTTTGTGGTACCTTCGTTGTTCCTGGTTTCCATAGTACAAGGGAAAACCTTAGTTTGGGACCAGGACAATGTATATGTGATGTTGTCTCAATTCATTATTATTTATTAACGATGCGGGCAACGGATGCCTATGAACATAATTAGTAATTAAGTAGGACATTTATTTATTTGTCGGTCGATCAGTGTGCACTTCTCTTCTCCCACTTCGCCACTTTTTCGAGTGATCAAATGAGCATGAGCACCCATGAGGTTTTCTAAAAGCCAACCGCCCCTGATAACAGCGTTTTTATTTGCAAAGTTATTGTTTTCCTGAGGACTGGCCCCTCTTTGTTATTATAAACATAACTATCCGTTAGCGTTACCCATCTGAGCTTGAATGGAAAATAATTTAAATAGCATTGCGCCCATATTTCCTTATAGAACAGCAATTTCGCCAGAATACGTACGCCCCATGTAAATTCTATATCAACCGAGCGCAAGTCCAGACTTTGGGCTGCTACTTATAAATATGAACGTTTCCTGGGTAGAAAAAGGATAATTCTTATGTATATTCACTTTTATTATGCGTACAGCTAAGGAGTGGAATTCCCTGCCGGAGTCTGTGTTTCCCGATAGCTACAATCTAGGGGTCTTTCAAGTCAAGAGTGAATAGGTTACTTCTAGGCAAGCGTGCTCCATCGTCGACCACATCATCGCTTACCATCAGGTGAGATGGTGGTCAAGCGCGAGCCTATACGAGATGATAAAAAAAAAAAATCTGTTAGTGAGATTATCAAATAATATTGGACCCGTATTTTTTGCTTTATCAAATAAATAAACAAAGATAAAGCGCACCAAAGTTCAGAAGTGGGGGTAGATATTTTTTTCAACTACTCTATTCCTTTCTGTAGGTGTCAAGCTCGTACCGCCATCTTCGCCGGATTCTGTCGCGATGTCGCCGTAGATTTTCTGGGATCCACATTGTGGAAGCTTTAGATTGGTCTGCACTTGCCCAAAACCGGGCGAAATGGAAAGAGGAAAGGAAGGCCTGCTGTGGGACAATACAGGCTGAAAATATAATATTATATAAACCTAATAACACTTTGTTTGACCCGGGAATCGAACCCAGGACCTCAACCTTTGTTCGCTTTAGGACAGATTCACTTTACGGCAGAAATTTTAAAGTCGTATTGAAATGGCAAGCTCAGCAGTAGCAATGCCAACCACACGAATAACGAGACAATAATATAATTACAATTTCGAAATACATTTATGGCAAATAATCTACGATATCTGTAGGTTAAGAGTGTGAATGCCGACGTTTTGGTCGAGCTTCACCAAACAACGATTGCAATGGAATAATTTGTAAAAGACTTCAGATTCAGCTGGCGGCGTACGGCGATTTTATATAAATAAGGTATTTTGTCGAAATGAAACACAAACTTGAATAAAATTGTGATGATTTAATTCAATCCATAGCTGGCAACGAAAATTAATACTTTAACATACATATCTTCTTGAGTGTTCTTTAAAACAAATGGTATAAAAAAACAACACAATTCATGCTGGTGCAGAACTCTTGTTCATACATTGGTTTTTTTATAAGGCATTGCAAATATTTATATAAACAAGTTATAAAATATGAAAACAATTAATTTCCTATTATGTTTTATCTGAAATATTTGCATATACTCAACATACAACTCAATAAAACAGAATAATCAATAACAATTTTGGTTTCTTCACTATAAACAGCGAGTTTGAATAAAACACATTTACATAGTATACGTTTGTCTGAGAAATAAAATGTTTGTACATCATATAACTTGGATGGTAATAACTGGGCTATTTATTATCTAAACTAATATGTAGTTATGTCTCGGGCTAGTCAGGAAACCGGGAACTATAATTTAGGATCTAAACTATTATTATTACAATATATTAAAGCTACATATTATTTAAAGGTGGGAATCGATCAGTATAGTAAAGCTATTAAAAAGAATAAGGTCACCGCCAGATATCAAAAAAATAAAACCGATAACACCCGTCTACCAATATTTCAAAACGATACGAAAAAAATGTAAAGGCAGTGTCGCTAACACGATCAAAACAAACATATCGCGGTAAGGGTTGTCCCTTTCACTTGGCATTCAGTAATGATTTAATAACTCATAAACGCGTGGACCGATTTACACAAGATTTAAACGGATAAAATGGTTCTACGTCTATACCTTTCAAAATAACAAAAAAAACATGTATTCAAGTTACCTAAAGTACAAGTCGGATCAATAACTTTTTTATTTATCTGTCGGAGACCTTAGTTAGGAATAGGACATTTTGAGCTTAAGAGGAAAAGGGGGCAGAGAGCGCCGACTGAATTTCCTTAGTAAAAGTCATAATTCGAGGTTTGGCTCTCGTCTCTTTCCTCCTCCAATATTGGATCAATTTAAAAGATATTCCGTAAACTGAAAATTAAAGATATATACTATGTCCCTATGTTTTCCTTTTTGATGATACATTATCTTTAGAAGCACTAGAGCCCTCAAAAAGGCTCAAAACTGCGCTGTCAACAGAGGCTTAGTGTGCAAATTTGACAAATATAAATGAAAAAAGGAAAACATAGGGATATAGTATATATCTTACTTTACCAGTTTATGGAATATATTTTAAATTGGTCCAATATTGGAGGCGGAAAGAGACGAGAGCCAAACCTCGAATTATGACTTTTTACTAAGGAAATTCGGTCGGCGCTCTCTGACCATATTTCCTCTTAATAAGTATTTTGTTGCCAAATATTTTTTATTAATTTTATGGTTCCCTGACTTGACCAAATCTGCCATACTCGACACAGTAAGTAATTTTGGAATGTTCTCATTAAAGTACGAAGAAGGATTAACTATATATGAGACCAACACTCGATAAAGAATGGTTTCCAACCATATATGTATCTATTTAGGACTCTAGCCAAAACTATTTCGAAGCTTTGTAGACAAAAACTATTTTATTTAGATTTATTGCTTATTATGTAATATTTTCGTAAAAAAATGTTTATTTTAATAAATCGTAATACAAGAACCATCTTCATGCGTATTGGTAACGCTAATAAACGTAATCGTATTTTTTTACATTTAAATTGATTTAATCGACAGTTTATTGACATCAAACTTATGAAATAAACTGTGAACATATTGACAATTAATCGACTCATAAATAATTTAAATTCAATAAATAACGTCATTTTGATAAAAAAAAACTTATAAAGTATGAACCGATTATACATTTTTCGACTCCATAGTTTTGTTGTTGTGGAAAACCATAGAGTTGCAATGGACTACAGAAGTTCGATACCAAGATTCATACTTTAAGGTAGTCTTTAGCAAATATTTGACTAAATTCAATATAAAAAATAATGAATATATTTAGAACCAATGTCGGAACGTATATAAAATCATTTTGATGGCAACTCAGAGCCCCCCTCCCCCATTAACTACAATTTGTACAAACGCAATCAAGCAATTTATTATTATCCTTCACCTAAACAATCCAAGATAGTTTAAAAGTTTCAACAGATTCGAGAATTTTAAACCGTTCAGCCTTTTAGGTCTAAAAGAGTTTATTTTCGTCAGTAGCTATGTTTGTCACACAAGGGATATGTTGTAATGATAACATGATCATAGACTTTATAATAAGACTAACTAACCATTTCTTCAATTAGAAGGCATTAACAACACGGTGTTGTTTGACAAACACAACGACACAGTAACAAAACTCTCGCACTAAGAGCCGAGTTTGTGAGCAATTAACTAAGCTTCGACACCGTAAGTCCACGACGTAAGAATAAAATCATCAATATCTAAGTGGGCCCAGCCCTTTGTTCATGTAAAATCACTAATTAAAAGAAGTGGCCGCATATAGTTCCAGAAATCTTTACGTTTCGTTAAATTAGAGCATATCATAATCTTTAAATATTAATGAACTACGCATCCCTAAGAATGATTCAGTCAGTGTTTATGATGACAGATCTTAAAGCATGAGAACGATCGAATGTCTTAGCGATTCTGACGCACAGTTTTAGAAACAAAATTGTTGTGACAAATGTTCAAGTGCACAGTGATTGGCAGTTGATAATTAATTCAACCAATCAAAACTACACTAAGATTTTTCGATAAGTCGTTCCTAAAACTGAGAGCAAATAAGTATACAAGATTAATATTAAATAGACTTCTAAAATTATGTGTGACCACTTCAATTTCCACTTAAATAATAATAATAAAGAAATATCACTGTAATAAGTATACTTACACCACGACGCGACGCGTGAGTTGATAGATACTATATTATAAGAATATGTAATAATGATCTACAATAACAGAGAGCCTACTAACATTGAGTATAAAAATAGTGCTTAATTAGTCCCATGGAAGAAAGAAACAAATAACTTGTAATTAGTCAAGAATATTTTACTAAACAGAGGTGGTGGCCCAGTGGTATCGGCCGTGACTTACAAGTTGTAGGTCGAGGGTTCGAGCCCAGACAGGCTTTGTGTAAATTATTTCATCACCACTGCTCTCGAAACGGTGAAGCAAAACATCGTGAGGATACCGACATGTCCTAGGACCAAAAATTCGAAGACATGTGACATCCACCAACCCGCACTGGGCCCGCGTGCCATTCACTCTCACAGAGATGAGGCCTGTGTCCCAGCAGTGGGAACATTAATAGGTTGATGATGATTTTACTAAACCACCCACATTCGTTGATAAAACGGTCACGGAAAAATATGTAATTATTTTCTATTTACAAACTCGGATATCAATGCATTACTATGTTCGACTATTAAGCATGAAATCTTCGTTATTTATCAACTCACGTCGTCGTGTTAAAAGTAAATAATTAAAACTGCTTAGTTAATCTAACATTTTATTGTTTAATCTCATCAAGAAACGCACTGTGATCCCACGGGTTCTAATCCAAAATGGGTTTGACATATTCAACTATGGGCTATCGTGTAACCGAGCTATAAGTCGATGCATTATAGAAACGAATCTAGAATGGCGGCTTTTTAAACAACTTGAACTGGAAGACGACCCCAACATTGTAATGGTAATCTAGGGAGACTATCCCAGCAGTGGGAACATTAAAAGGTTGATGACGATGATGACAACTTTGTGTGGAAAAACGAATGTTGTTTATTTTAAATTGCTTTTAACTTCTTTGAAGAAAGTTGTTCATTTACATGAGCAGAAGCAGTTTTTAAAATATGATCACATCTTTACACTGTAGATTATGCTTTATTTTTGAGAATATTTCATATCTATAATATGTATTTTAGTATACCATACACCTGTACTGTTAGTTTAACTGAGCAGAATTTACCTCGACGCGGTCGGCGTACATACAATAACGCAGTATCCCAGGACAAAATTGCAATATCACCTAAAATTCCACTAGCGATGCTGATTCTGACTAAATCAACCACATAATGACTTGCATTCATACCTGCAGTGGACAAAAAGAAAACGAAATTAAATAAAAATAATTATAATAAATTAAACAAAATAAATAAATAGGTACAAGGATACAGTATTGCAATTACGTCCGTCCATATATCAAAAAACGTACAAATTAATATTTTACATGCTTATTGCTGGCAACATAGTTTTGTTTATTTATTATAAACATTACATATATTTGTATTATCTGGTATACATTTATTATATTGATATGATTTTAGCATCCTTTAGACTGATGCAGCAACTTTAAGCAAAATATATTTACCTATATACTTAATGAGAAAACAAGATAGCCCAACAATACGCGATAAATATCCAAATTAGAATAATCTTAAGTAGTATAAAATTTATTTTGTATGCCCCATCTCTCTAAAAGATGCTCTCTGCCTATAATACATACATACAAAATATAGTACATAACAAAGCTTATAATAATAGTAATATTGTGAAGTGACTACAGTACAATAGCTTGTTGAAAATAATAGAAAACTCTATTGAATATCAACTACGACTTTTCATTTTTATATTTTTACTGGTGTTTGGAAACAGAGGTATTTTGGACAAAACTCATTTTCGCCCAACATATTAAATGTATTTATTTTAGACCTCATGCACAAAGGACTCAATGCCAATATCGATTATAAAACATAAAATCGACTCTAATAGAAATGAAACATGTCACGTTTTTAGAATCCACCTTATACATAGTTGATAAGTGAAATAGTGAGGCGATATGCTCTTTTTCTACTGCCTTGTCTATGAAAATTGTGTATTGAAATTGTCTGAGAAATTCGTTTCGAAATATGAACATTTAGACACAAGATTATAAATTAAAAATAACATAATTACATCATAACAGTTACGAAATGACTTTTGTATGGATCATTATGTAACTGGCAGAATGATACTGAACCTGTTACCTCTCGAAAAAGCGCGCGTTGATTGTATGTATAGAGTCTGTGGTTTTTAGTCTGAACGTTTCTAATAAATTGTTGTTGGAACTTATTTGCATTTAATTAAGTGAGCTCATCAGGTAGTAGAAAAAGAATCGCTTTATATTAACACTCGCATGTAGCTTTCAACGAGAAAGGCTACATCACTCGTGTTAAAATGCTCGACACGAAATGTACTATATCGATATTGTGTTTTATCGAATTAATAGATGGCAAATTGGCTCTAGGTAATCAGAAATTTGATGGTCCGCCAAAATCGTTTTTTTTTTTTAGAAACTTTTCTCATTGGACATAACATCACGCCTGGATTCCCCAAAGGATTGAGCAGAAGTACAACCACATTTAAAAAATAATAATTCAATAACACTCCCCAGGTCTTTGAGATCCTGACCTCATGCTAAGTAGCGTTTGCTACCACAAGACCAACGATGTATTAGACATTTGTGTGATAAATTAAACAAAAGTAAAGTGTCCTCTGTGTCCAAACACCAGCGTGATCTAATATTCGCCTATATACGTTCAATTAGAATCGTTTATTCTCTAAGTAACGCTCAACATTACGCTAGACTGGACCGGCTCGTACGTAACCTCTGTTTTTACTTTACTACGCTACCTCGTTCACACTGGGCTGACAGCGAGTTTTGAACAAACAATTTATTTTGCAAGAAATAATACTGTTTTGTGAGGGGCAGATGTGGTTGTTAAGTAAATAACTAAGTAGCTTAGAAGTTTTCTAAGACTGATTTGATATTGAATCAGGGCCTTATTAGCGCTATACTGGATGTAACAAAAAGTTTTAGTCTTATTTTAAAAACTGCTTCTGCCCTTGGTTATGGACCACTTTCTTCAAGGAAGACCTTATAGCAATTCCAAAAAAATATGCGCCTTCCATAGTAATTTTGATCAGCTGATGATAACTATGTATGAAGAATCTTTTTTTTTTTGTGCCTTGGCTGTGATTTCCTTGAAGAGAGTTGTTCATTCCCGTGGGCAGAAGATGTCCCTAAAATAATTCATCGCAACTTTTTGTTACATCCTATATGGATGACAATGTGCTTAACAAAATTGATCGCAAGTCATGTCTGTGAATAAGAGAAGTCGATTCCATTTCTGTTTGTATCTGTGCAAGTTGTTTGTGAATATCAACTTATGTTCTAGAACCAAACATTCGAATATATGTGACATTCACCAACCCGCACTGGGCCTGCGTGGTGGATTAAGGCCCATTCCCTCTCTCGCAGAGAGGAGGCCTGTGTCCCAGCAATGGGCACATTAAAAAGGCTGATGATAATCAACTTATGAAATAGGCAAGTTTCACATGGATATAGCAGTACTTTAGTTCTTCCATGGAAGGATAGGCCCTGATCTTCCCGAGACTATTCCTGTCCTGCTTATTGCCCGACAATTTTTAATCAAGAACTATTTACAAATGTCTGCCTCATTATTGTAAAGTAAACTTAGTCTTTGCCAAATTTAACTGAAGTATCATTAAGGGCTGATTTTTAAACAGTCAGATAACTTTCACCTGAGGAATAAAAAGGTTTGACAGCTTCTGCATCGAAAATATGTCAGACAGCGTTATTAGAAGCTTTTATTTAGTGTCACCTGACCCAGTGTCTATAATAAAATCTTGCAAGTTAAATCTAACCCACTTTCTGGTGTTGAATTGACAATGCAATTTTTAATATAAAATATTGTTTTAAAAAAAAAGTGTTCTGTAGTTAAAAATTATCTGACTATTAATAAATATGCCCTAAAATGTATGTCTGTGTATTGAAGCAATGTTCACGTCCCGCCCAGCCCCCTGCCGCTCCCGCCACATTACCTGTCGTGATGCTTGTCCAGCAGGTACTCCTTGAGGCGCCGCACCAGGTGCTCGGACAGCTGCGTGACCTCGGGCCACTGCTTCAGGACCATCACGCCCACCATTACTGCTAGACTTGTTGTTAGTACGCGTACTCTGCAATGTAACAAATTATCTGTGATAACAAATATTGTCTTCAGAAAGACCAGGTGCGCAGTACTCATAACCGGCGTGCGTGTATGACTAGATGTATGAACGCAAATTAAGCAATAGGAGTATGTAAGGATTGTAGCTGGTGTCGTTCTGGCCCTGTCTGCTCGAAAACAGACATATTGAAACATTGCTTATCCCCATAGCAAATAGCGAGATAAATTATAGACTAAATGTTGACAAAATTTTAACAGAATCTGCTCAGTAGTTTTTGCACCAATTGAACCCAAAAAACAAACAGGAAAACAAACTTTAGTTTCCCCCATAATACATCCCATAGCTTTTAATTTTTTTCAATCATATTCAATATCAAGTTTTGACGTCTCAACGCTGTCATCACATGTATAGATCAGAAATGTTGTGATGATGCGAGTATCCTCAACCCATCCCCTCATTTAAAATATTAATTATCGTAGTCTGAAAGAATACGAATTTTGGCAACCATTTCTTGTTCGAGATTTTGTTTGGTCAAAATAGAGTACTTTCCTTAAGTTTGTCGTATGTAATTCCTTAACAAAATTTGATTCTTATCTGCGATACTACCGGATGGTGTCATAATACAGCATGTGTTTTTTTTTTCAAAATCATCAGTGTCGCTGGCTGGGAATATTGACTTATTTATGAAAACTAAATCTGCATGATTTTATTTTTTTGATTTTCATGGTTTTAGGCCCTGTGACTCCTTTGAGTCTTTTCCCCCGTTCCTCAGTTTAGGATTTGGCCATCCACGCCTACTTGAACAAATCACTATTTATACTTGCCTTTTTGGTCTCGCACGGGGTTTTTTATATTTTATTATTGTTTGTGTTTTGCTTATCTCGTGTCTCCTGTGCGGGTCACAAATAAATATTTTTTCTTTCTTTCCATATACTTGTTTAGGATATAATTACAACAGCTTTTTATTAGGACAGCGAAATCACTAACCTAGTACGCAGGAAAGGCATAGCCACGCCGGCCACGGTAGCGACCAGCAACAGCGCCAGCTGCAGCAGCGTCAGCGCCACGTTGAGCAGCTTGACCAGCAGCAGGCGCGGCGGCAGCGCCCCGCCGGCGCCCGCGTCCCCCGCGCCGCCCAGGCCGCCGCCCCCGCCGCCGCCGCCCGCCATCCATTGCTCTAGTTTGCTGATCTGTTGGGAGTTCCGTTTGGTCAAATTTCTTGGTTAGATTTTGAGTGTAATAACTACTCCGTCTAAATAACTGTGCACCTCGCTGGAATGCAATCTTAGTCATTCGCCTGATAAACACATTACCCTGTTTCAACAGTCGGGTAAAAAAAAATTCATTTAATTCATTTGGTACAGGTTATGTACTAAAATTAAATCATTATAATATCTAACCACACCAAATGGAAAGTTATGAAGGTCAACTATCACAGCTGGAACTGTATACTTCACTAAGACCTTGCCCTGAGTTTAGCAACTTTATTTTCTGCCAAATGGAAATTGGTTTTTAGGGTTCCGTACACAAAGGGTAAAAACGGGAACCTATTACTAAGACTCCAGTGTCCGTCTGTCTGTCTCCAGGCTGTATCTCATGAACCGTGATAGCTAGACAGTTGAAATTTTCACAGATAATGTATTTCTGTTGCCGCTATAAAAACAAATACTGAAAACAGAATAAAATAAACATTTAAGTGGGGCTCCTATACAACAAACATGTTTTTTTGCCGTACGGGACCCTTCGTGCGGGAGTCCGGCTCGCACTTGGCCGGTTTTTTAATGAAGTTGTGTACCTACATTAAAAACCAATTTTCTTGTGGAATTTTATGCGTTTACTCACTTTAGTCTGACAGAGGTCGAGAGCTTCGTGTATATCTCGTATTCGCTCCTCACTCTGGTACTGCACTTTCTCCTCTACATCCGTTAAAGCTTGCTTCAGGTTTTCCACCTAAAATTGAAAAAACGTACGTATTATACCCACGCTAAATAGTTGTGTAATAACGTAAAGTAACGTATTATTTTCTGCGGCATTCGTACGAGACAATATTGGGATGCATCCTTGAGTTTATCATCTGACAATGGAAACAAAATATATTCATACAACTATCATATCATCACATCATCAGCCTATTAATGTTCCCACTGCTGCGACACAGGCCTCCTCTCTGTGAGAGGGAAAGGGCCGTAATCCACCACGCGGGCCCTTTGCGGGTTGGACCATCGAACTATAATACCAGTGAAACAAACAATAGAAACTGAACATAACTATGCAATTGTACAGCTGAAATTAGCATAACTAATTAAAATTTACACAAGAACTCGAGAGAAAAAGAAAATGCCGGTCGTCTGCAAGTTGGAGAATGCGCGTCTGGATATCAATGCGCATTGTTTTACTAAGTAAGCCTTGTCTCTTAATATTTATTCTTCGTAAACTTTCGAGTTCAGAAACAAGATGTCAAATCCGCAGATGGCATCGATAAAAAAAAGTTAATTTAGAAATCAAAAATCCGACTTCTTAAGAAGCGAACTAAAAAGCTGTAAACAAGAAAAATCATGCTGTGCAGTCAGAGGATACATATTCGCGAGCTGGCTGACCGCCTGGTCCTCCGACTGCACAGCATGATTTTTCTTTTAAAAATAACTTTTGAACATATAATTGGTATATATTTTTGCAATCACCTCTTAAAACCCTTTATTTTAATACCCCACTCGATGATTTGGAAAGAAAAAATCCGCCAAATATGGTGCCCAAAATCCGCCATGTTTGCTTTTTTTTTAACTTCAACTATCTAATCACTTGGGCGATCATGACGTATCTAACGATGTCTTAATTATGTCCGTCTAGCGGTTTGATAGATATGAGGTAATAAAGAATATTACATACATCACAGAACAAAAAAAACGCCTACTACAATAGAAGTCGCAAGTGGGCGGGGCCCGCGTACCCCGAGTTTTGCTCAGTTCTGCATATGTTTCCTTCCGCGCACACACTACGCACATCAGTCTTGGTTCAACCGTCACGGTGACAAAAACTTGAAAAAAAAAAACAAAAATGCCATATTGCGCTGTTTTAGAATGTAAACACGATAGCAGAACCAAAAATGTATCAAATGTAGGTATATCTTACCGTCGGCAAGTCTTAATTTATTTTATTTCGATAAAAATGTAAAAACTAATATTTTATTAAACAAGACAAGTAAAAGTTGATTATATGATGTTAAATTTAAGGTTACTTTCTTTAAAACTTCACATTCAGCTCCTCATTTAGAGATTACCAATATCGATAATGAGTTATCGATACTTTAAACTTACAATATTCGAAAAAATCTTCTTACGCGCGAAAAACATAACCCTTTCCTTGCAGCCGTGTAAAAATAAAGATTACGACGAATTGAGAACCTCCTCCTTCTTTTGAAGTCGGTTAAAAAGACAACAGCCTTCAAAATCAACAAAGTGTAATAATAATAACACATGAACATAGAACCTCCTTCTTTTTTTAAGTCAGTTAAAAAGTGGCTTATGTGTTAGTCTGAAATTTAAGATCTACTGGTGTATAGACCTAAATTTCATCAGTTCATTAAGGAAGTTAGTCAAGCTAATCATAATAAGAGTGTAGCCGCAGGCGAAAGCGTAAGCTTCCCATATCAGTAGGACGTATTGCATTTGTAGTATAGTCTATCGCATCATCATCATCAATCATCAATAGGTACATATAATAAATATGTAGAAAAGTATTTTTTGAACATCGAAAATATTTCCAAAAAAAATAGCCAGTGTGTTAAAGGATAACCAACAGAACCTATTTCCGGCATTTTTGGAATTTTTGTCTGTTTGTCTGTTTATTTGTGCACGCATCACGTGACATGTACGAAACCAATGTAAATAACTTTTATACAAAAACATTGTGCGGAACTTGAAGAATTACTTAGTTTTGTCATCGCAATCGGTTCACTCTATCAAAAGTAAGATGAATTTAAAGTGTTCAAGAAGTAAAATTATCACAACACACGCATTTCAGATACTCGGAGAATTGAACTCGATATTCGATAGATGGCGTTGTGAATTTGAAGTCATTTTCTGAATCACGGTGTTAAGATTCTCCGCGAAAGATTGATGACTATAGAAACAAATATGGTCGGTAGGTAAGTAGGGTAGGCAGGAAGGTAAGTAGGGTAGGGTTGGCAAACAGATGACGGGAGCGAAGCCGCGGTCACAGCTTGTAATTAATAATAGTACACCAAATACTACGTACAGTACTGTCTTTCCTTTCATTTTTTAAACCCATGGAAAGGTTGTCTTGAAAAGATCGCTTTTAGCGATAAGGCCGCCCATTGTGCCACCCAGTGTAATGTTTTCTTCGTCTATACTTTTTTTTGGGACAATCCCACCGCACTATTCCCAAACCACTGCAACTCCTGAAAGCCAGAATCAACAGTGGCGACCACCAGAAAAGCGCCGAGGCAATGAAGATCGACGAAGACTCGGAGAATGAATTACTGTCTTGGATCCCGCAACGAAATTAATCAGAAAATAATAACGGAGGAGTAAGAAAAAGTCGTCGTCGTAAGTCGTCTATACTTTCTGTAACTTATATGGTGTACATAATAAAGAGTATTGTATTCTATAATTCTATTGATAGAACAAAAACACCACATACAAAGGTACGCCCATCTTTGTATCAATAGAATCATTTTTAAAATCGGATCAGTAGTTTACCATAAAATATCTTAATAATACTTTCTATAAATCGTAAGTATTGGAATAAATTTATATAAAAACATGATTACAAACATAATAATATTTATCGACTCTAGTTATTGGGCGCACGGTTGGCGCAGTGGTTGAGCGATTGACTGCTGCGCTGCGTGTCGCGGGTTCGATTCCCGCACGGAACAAATATTTGTATGATCTACAAATAGTTGTTCCGGCTCTGGGTGTTTGTGTATGTGAAATCATATGTTTGTAAACGCACCCACGATACAGGAGAAATTCCTAGTGTGGGGCAACGTTTTTTTTTTAAACTAAACTGTATTTTGTTTGAAAATAAAACGGAGTGTCGATAAATAAGTCAACGACCGTGGTACATCACTACAGGAGGACGAGTAGTAATGACCTCATTACGCAAATATAAATCTTATCGGTAACGAAATACGGCTTTAAATTAAATGAATTTATTATAGTGACATCTAGCGGCGGGTAGCGTAACTTGCTCATTAAACTATTCCGTGTGCGCTTTAAACGAAAAAAGTAATAAATACTCAAAAAGAGTAGACAATAAACCAACTCTATTGTCATAAAGCTGTGGTTTATTTTCAAATAAGCGACGACTAACATATTTTCTACTTTCATCTAAAAGTTAAACTACCAATCACACCAAAGATTTCTTAGTGTTATGAAATACAAATAAACTGTATATGTGTGAGTTTGGATACGCTAGTTCCGATACTAATAAAGCTATATGCGATTTCTACTGTCTTCTCTGTTCTGTGACATACATACAAGATAAGCGCGAAAAACATAACCCTTTTCTTGCAGTCTGTTAAAAATGTATATTTTTAACTCATTAAGTCATTTTTAATATTTTAGTAATTTTTTATTCATAGTTATATTTAAATAACTACGGGGTCAACGGTCGCTGGTAGTGATCAATTGATGCTCATCACGTCTGCGGCGTGTCGCCTGTATATTGAATAGATAAACTCAGGTAAACATACCTTAGAAACCAGCCGGGCGAGCATGGCCTCTGTGATAGGTTTGAGTCACAGTTTTTGCTCCCAGACTGTGATAAAAATGTGTGACTCAAGCCTATCACAGTAGGCCGTGCTCGCCCGGCAGGGGTTATGATGAAAGTTACCTCATTTTGGTGTAGTTCAGTGAGATCATTGATTTGCTCCTCCAGCCGCTCAGTCTTGAAGCGCTCCTCCTGTAGTGCGGCCGACAGGAACGACACCTCTTGTGACAAGTTCTGTAACAATGGAGACACACTGGTCAGCTTTAGAGATTTTGCAAGAATCAGTATGCTGTTAAACCTGTTAGAATCCATACTAATATTAAAAAACGGAAAGTAACTTCTGCCTTGTCTGTCTGTTGCCATTTCACGTCAAACCACTGAACCCGACATAGGATAGTTTTTATCCCGGAAATCATCCTCAGTGGGGTGGGAAAGGGGATGGAAGTTTGTATGGTGAACTAATAATTGTACTCTATCTGTATTACCTTTATTCACTGAAATTCATTCGAATTAGTATTTATGCATTATTCAAGGTTTTTGTAAAGGCGCGATAAAAAATTGGCTATTCGAATTATTAAAACTACGCAGACGAAGTCGCAGGCAACAGTTAGTACGTTATATACGCAAAATTGTAATCGGCACTTATATGGCTTATTTCAACTCAGCTTCTCATGTCTTTAACAGTTAAATCGGAGATCTAGAGCAAAACAACAAGGTTGGATATGTTCCTCTACCATCGACACGGTACCTGTCGGAATGGACCAAACCGATGCAACTTGTATAACTTTAATTAGCAATTTTTAAACTAATGTGTTTGATATGATGGTGAAGTTGATAACAGAAGGCTTCGCAGACGATCAGTTTTTTCAAACATATTCAAAAACATGGCGTATATGTAATGGAGCTCGAGTTTCAGTATCTCAAGCCCGATGATGAGTTTGTTATTTTCACACGAACTTTAGGCATTTGCATTAAAAGTAGAAGGCAAGGGCAAAAACAAATGGATAATATCATACCTTCAGTGCATCTATCTTCTCAGATAGTCTCTCGTAATCCTCCCTGCGCTCGCGCAACTCGTTCAGTATCGGCTTCAACGTGAACGTCGTCTCCGAAATGTTGTTGGAACCGGGCTGCGCTGGGTACCTGTAAACCACGACACAGTTATCCGCCATTTTTAGACCCGTATGTGTGTATGTATGTTTATCTTCTTCTTTATTTAGAGTTGATGGTAAAACTCTTTATATAAGTTGAACCCAGCAGGTGACCACGTTAATTGCACAGTCGGTAGTGGTCATTTACGTTTTAGGTTACGGGAAGTTTCTTTAATAATATTACATTCGTTCAATAGCCAATACTATTCTGCAAACTCTAAACAATAAAAATATGACCATTATAGACAAATACTGTTGTTTTTTTTCTTATCATTACTACTCTGGTATTTTCCCTTTTCCCCTAATCCCACATGGATGTCGCCTCTCTTCGTAATGTTAGAATTATTGGTATGTTTGATAAGGTGTTTATGGTAACAGAGGATTATATTTTAGGCAAAACCCACGTTTACTGTAGACGCTAACTAAGGCTGGCTTATAACGATAGCACTAATAAATTAATATTTGTCCTTGTTATTACTTTATCAATGATATGTTCTCAACGTTTTCGTTTTTTTTTATTATTACATATTTGACGATATTAATCATGGTGCAAGTTTGTCTAGACTCTAGAAAGTTATTACTCAAGACTTAAATAGCCTAAATAAATAAAGAGAAAAATAGTACTATTGGACAAGATTTCTGAAAGAATTCTCTAAATTTATTGATCGGTTTCCAAAAAATATTTTTTCCTGGAAAATTGCACGGCTCCTCCTGTGGAATAAGGTACGGGGAGGGTAGATGTAGGAAAAAGCTCGTGTGCTAAAAGGTTTCTACTCACGGTGCCCCCTCACTGGTCACCGACGAGCTGGGCGAAGCCTCCGGCGAGTACTTGGGCGCGGGCGACGTCGCAGCCCGAGGTAGTGTGGAGCCCCGTGGAACCGCCGCCTCGCCAGCCTCGGATGCGCGGGAGCCTTCCGACGACGCGTTCGCTATCACGTTGTAGCAATACTCAATACATGGTGGTTATGGTTACATGGGACTAAAGGGAGAAGGTAAATGACCGTGGAAAAGTGAGAATATAACAAATTACTGTTATACTTCAATAAAGGCCGGTCTAAGGGCGCGGTCTCATCGAGAGGTTGTTTTCTCTACTTCCAAGTTAGTGAACTATTTATTATATTGCCATATCTATCTAACTTTGTAGATTTAATTGCTTGTATGATAGTGTTTATCTTCCATTTGAAATAACATGAGACATTTAAATAATCCATTTTTACTGTCCATTCAACCAATTTTGAGATCTATTTCGTAAACATAAGGATGCATAAATAGCATAAACCTATTCCAAAAACCAATTGTTTACTACCCCTGCAATTTGTCATATCAATAACATAATATACTAAATCTCTTCTGATTGTAAAAAATCGAATGTTATTTTAAATTCAAAATTAAGCTATTCTTGAACTACAAAAGTAATAGTTCTCCATGGGACCGCGTCTTAAATCAGTCGTACAAATAATTTGGCCAAATATCAGTCATCGAGAAAAAGCGGTCGTTAACGTTCTCGCTATAGGCCCATGTTATTCATTGTAGGTTTATAAATTTTCTACAGGGATTTACATGTGTATTTTATTCAGGCAGAGAGGTTGTCAGAGACATGTGAATAGAAGTGAGAAATCATTTTGAAAGAGCGTGAAGAGTTGGAGAAGAAATTTTACCGATTCACAAATCAGGTGATTCTACAGATTGAGAGAGAAGAGAACTAAAGGGTTTGTATATGAGAGCAAAGTGTCATTGCACATTGAAAAGTGTGGTGAAATAGACTGTTGTGGTGGATCAATGCCATTCACAATGCCCAAATGTACTATTTTGGATTGAGTGATAAAGAAAATTTTGAATCAAACATAGAATGGGCAAAAATATGGAATTTATGATATTTTCAAGTAGATGGATCACAAAAAATACACAAATCTATCTAAATAACCTTACGTATAACTAAGGTGTTTATTATTTTCACATTAATAAGTTAAATATTCAGACACCAGTTATTTCATTAAATTAGCGAAACTAAAAATAAGTTAGTACGTTAAGATCTGCAAAGAATTTTATATAAACATAAAATCTGTGCCAATTATTGCAAAAAGCTTTTCTAATTCGTGTATTCGTGAAACTAGATGAAAGCAAAATAACTTTTTAATTTTCTAATAGCCTCACTCTGAGATAAATATATTTTAGTACTTTCCTTGAAAGAACATTTCAGGTAATCTCTTATCACATAGGCGCAATTTTCGTCAAAATTATGCCAAACCATTCTTCATTTAAATAAATTAAATACAAGATTAAATTCAGTCAAGTTCGTATTGTTTTCAACTCGTCTGGTTAGCTACAGCAGCTAATATATTCCATATATCTATTATATACTGCACTTACACATACATAATTACCTTCGAACAATAACGTATTGTATATAAAAACGTTTATTTACCTCGTAATTCCGCGTGAGGTGGCGCTGGCGTGCAAAAGGACACGGCATGATAAGCAACACAAATTGACAGTTGTATTATTGACACGGAGTAGTGTGTTAATGGAGTGCTCATGCGAGTTTGGTTATTACTCTGATCGAAACTAGTATTGCAAAAAAAAAAAATGAATAACTTTTATTTTTGAGGCTTCAAACACTACCTACAGTTGTTTGTGTTTTGCACACTGTTGCGTGTGTGTTTTTTTAAGATAATGTAAACGCTTTCTGCCTTGTTACAGAATAAATATACAAACAGTATGGAAACTACGTACAAACGCCCGAAACGGTACACTCACACAAACATGCGCATCGACGAGACCCCTAAGCGGCTCGCACTACTGACAGCACTGCAGAAGTGCCTTAATGGTCTGGTATGTTTGTATGAGTGTGCCGTTTCGAGCGTTTGTAGGTAGGTTCCATACTGTTTGTATATTTTTACTGTGGCCTTGTTCCACAACATGGTTCCACGAAAGTTCTGGTTTGAGTATTTTATTAAGTTTGAAAAACAAAAAAAAATACCAAAACTATCATTAAACCATACTTTATAGTAAATGAAGTTAACGAAGCTATTATTCAAAGAACTATTTTCAATCAACATAATATTTCACCAACGTTAGTACAAACAGCGCTAAGTAACTGTTCACGGCGATGTATGCAAATTAATGCAGAAATCGCTGCTCGCACGTTAACACTCCATTAACTCAATACTCTGTGCATGTAGGCTAGATGACAAGCAGGGTCCACAGCGATAACTAGACGATGGTTTGAGTACTATGTGGTCTGTGATTTACTTAGTATAACAGTTATGTGCCTACTGCTACATATGTATAGTATGGTGGTCAGTTTTTGTTGAATTTTGGATTTATGAAATAAGAGGTTGAGTAAAATGGACACATGAAGTTTATACATCAAAACATTGTACATTTAGGGAGACTATGCTACAAAAGGGAAATAAATTGGATATGTCAACTGCTAAGTGTTATAAAAAAAATACCAATATTGTAATTTTTTGATCAAAATTTAAGGCATTTTTACTAGATAAATTACATTTTATTCCGATTTTCTACATTTACACACCGAATTACCATCTCAATACATTACTACTAACATCAAATACAGATAATTTATTCACGTATCATAATCAGACATAAACAAATAACTTCTAACAATTTTAATCAAATTACTCAACACATATGAAAACACATCTTAGTCACAAAATGACGTCATAACCACAAACATAACGAAAAAAAAAACTGTATTTACGTTTCTTTCGACATTTCTTGCACTTATTAAACAACATCACACCCGCCTCGCACTGACTCAGTGACTATACTGAATGTATGTTGAGGTATTGTATAGTAGAATAGAGATTTCAAAACGATACAGCGGATACTATATGCTGTCATACTCTTTAGCGATAGTGAATGATAATTCGTTTACCGTGAGTACGTCAGGTGTTTAGGCTGCGAATATTAGTCATACAGGTTTACATGTTTTGAAATATTGTTCGTTCATTGCTATGCAATTTTTTTTTACAATTTTGAATTTTTTAGGAAGGTAAACATATCTTTATCAGATGCTACTAGTCATAGCCCAAATTATTTTCTAAGACGTCATCTTTATTTTATTAAAGTAACACCATCTTTTCTTGTTCATAAATGCCTAATTGTGAGTGAAAATATTGATTAAAGAAATTTTTGGATGTCTTATCTGCAACAAGAATTTGGGGAAGACTTACCCACCGTAGGGCAGTATAGGCAAATAAAATTCAACCACTATCTTTTTGTCGCAACTGCATAAAGTTCAATGTACAATTAAGTCACCAAACTTTTATCTTTTTCGGAAGATCAATATGTCAGTAGCAACTGCGAGATAGGAAACACAATCTGTTTTATTACAAACACTCATAGCCTGATAACAGTGACAACATTTAGCTGAGAATTCTTTTACGAGAGCAAAACGCTCTTTTTTTTTCGAATATCATATTTATATGGAGAGACAAGAATAAAACGTTTAGCGCCGACCCCAAGAAACATGTGACAAGCGCATGAATATGTTGTCTCAGGATCTATTTTATATAACTGTCGCAGTTTTCGCGAAACATGTAATTTTCATTCAAGCATTTTCTGCTTTTCAATAAAGCAATATTGATTGATCTTTAGCCATTCGCTTGTCAGTAGGCTCCCAAAGTTTTTCGGATGTAGTTTTTACCAACGAAACAGTTATTTTTAGGGTTCCGTACCCAAAGGGTAAAAACGGGACCCTATTACTAAGACTCCGCGATCCGTCTGTCTGTCTGTCCGTCTGTCACCAGGCTGTATCTCGTGAACCGTGATAGCTAGACAGTTGAAATTTTCAGAGATGATGTATTCCTGTTGCCGCTATAACAACAAATACTAAAAATAGAAGAAAATACATGTTTAAGGGGGGCTCCCATACAACAAACGTGATTTTTTTGCCTTTTTTTGCTCGATATTAATAACTGCAACAGGTAGACGCTTCAAATATTCACGGAATATTTAGTTGTAAGCACTTCAAAAAATTATAGTTATTAAATTAAAATAAAATAAATTGAGGGGGGCTCCCATACAACAAACGTGATTTTTTTGCCGTTTTTTGCGATAATGGTACGGAACCCTTCGTGCGCGAGTCCGACTCGCACTTGGCCGGTTTTTTTTTAATGTTACTAATCGGTCCCTAATCACTAAAATTCTTCTTATACAAGTTAAACCGAGAAATAACTCATAATAAGTGCACTAAGCGCGTGATGGATCATTCAGTGTTTATCTTACTTTGACCATGAGGATACTAAGTGCATGCATACGTACAAAATACAGCATTGTCTGAGCCAGACGTCTTGCGTTTGTGAATTTAAATATTTGTTTATTCATTTAGTGAAAAGATTTGAATAGGTTTGTGTATTTTAGAGGTTTAATTTATTTTTTACTTCTTTTCAATGTTTTATTGAAAGTTGTTACGGGAATTGATTTTCTAACAAAACGCCAGACGTACCTACGTATGACAGCGTCTATTTTAAAATTCATAACAATTTTGTCATTAACATATTTTTCATGATTTTTCTCCCCATAAAGACAATATGTGAGTTTATGTAGAAACAATATCAAGTTAATTTTAACCTAGTTTTGATTGATAGCAATGTAGACGATATTTTTTATACCTATGATTTTCTCCTTCTTCCCTTTTTTACGCGCTTGTATATAATTATTATTATCAATTTGAATATACGTTATTTATTAGTCCATATTTATTACATTCTGTTGTAAATAATAAACAGTTTTTCGATGGATATCGTCTGTAGATTCCTATTCTACAATAACAGTAATACCGTGCATCTACTACAGTATATAACTAAATATATAATTGACGGATGTGCAACTAAGAATCTCTATATACTTCCTACACATAGGTACACTAATTACGACATACATAATTACACAGGTTGGTAAACAATACGTCTAGAAGTAACTACATAGGAACGTAATTATGGCAAGCATTCACACTTGGTATTTATCTCAATTATTGAGATAATTTGGTTGTGGTAAGGTTAGAGAAACAATAAGCTTATTTACGTATTATCACAATTTTTTTAATTGTGTTAACAGTTTCGCTGAAGTATTTATTGCAGATTTTTCTGAGTAGTTTCGATATTGAAAAGAGCGTGGGCCGTACTATAACGTGTCAACGCCATCATGATTCCGCTGTGAATTTTCGTCCTGTATAGCGCTGTCCCTCTCTCAGAGTGTAACCATGAGAGTTTTGACAGAGTAAGGCTCATGGGGGTTAACAAAAGCTCTTAGAGCGGTATCAATTTGAGTAAGGGACAGATGTATCTGACGTGTATACATCTGTCACTTACTCGATCTCAAATTGATACCGCTCTAAGAGCTTATGGTCACCCTCCAGATCACGCGACAAAAGGTTTCCACAGAAAGATGTGACGCGACAGTGCAATAAAGTTGCGACAAAGCTTTTTTATAGAAATTCTTCTGTCAGCAATTTTAAAATAATCCTATGTATACACGTTTTTCCATTGCCGTGTCGCAACTGTTTGCGGAAGCCTAAAGTTGCGAATAAATTCAAGCTCGAAACTAATCGGATAGAGCCGAAATAAGTACGTGAGTAAACCGTTAAAAAAAAGTTATTCACCAAGTTAAACCCTTAACAAAATGAAGATAGATTATTTTTTCGTTTTAAATGAAGTTTTAATAATTTTAACTATTAGTAGATCTAAAATTATGATGTAATGAATTTAAATACATATGGTCTACACTTATGTACATATTATATACTCACAAGGACCCGTGTTCTCTGTGAGACAAAATACATTGTTTATTATATAAACGTATATTCTTCAGACTTAGATATTACCTAAGTTTATGAAACACAAAATGAGATGTAGAATGAAAATTGATATTTGAAAATGATTTTGAATGGTCATTATGAACCAGTTTTAAAAGGATTTTTGTAATTATGTTTTATGGATATCTTTGATATGAAATATAATGGTGAAAGCAAGTTTGTTAATGATTTTTTAAAAAGAAATATTTTCATTGAGTTTTAATTTTTTTTATGGAACTAAACTAAACCGTAAAAGAAACTAAATAAATAATAAGCGAACAACCAAAGCTTTACTGACTACAATAAAGGCGATATTTACATTAAATTAAGAAACAGTAGAAAAAGAAAATTATCGAAGGATAAAACGAAAAAAAAAATCAAAGAAAAGAATATTGAAAATGAAAAATAACTTCTTACCCTATCACAAGTATTTTCTATGTAATAATTTGTTTTCTAGTCAAGATTTTTGACGAATATGTAATCTGTATGTAAAGATGTGTACTGTATGTTTGTTTACAGTAAAGTGATGACTACAAGTCAGGTGTCACACATCAAACATCTACTTTACATAGGCTGTGGACATACTTCTTTGAAAGTTACAAAAAGGATACAAAAAAAATGCTAAGCTGGTGTCAATCACCCCTTGTCATGTTGCAACGTTTGATAGATATCAACGAACACTATTTTTTACTATACTCTCGCCAAGATTAAGATACAATATTTACTAACAAAGCACTGACAGCAGGGGTGAACATTTTAGGTTAGCTTCTAGTCTTATGACATATTTTATGTTCCCAAACTATATTTCATCTGTACATACTCAGTTAAATCGATGTACAAGAGATACAGCATTCTATATCCAATACGTTTTAACTTTGTTGTAGAGAAGAGGGTAGCACTAAAAAATCCTGTTTTACTTCGTTAGTAAACATGGTATCAAAATGACTGGAGTATACGCTTTTTTTGCGACGCGATTCAGTATGACCACAGTCTAGACACAAGTGTATATTTTCGCTCGTTAAATCCAGTAGACTGTCAAGTATACTCTGGACCGGTTTTAAGAAGCATTTCCGTGTGTCTTTTTTTCAAGTCAACGCACATTATTGGTTCCAAAACTTTATATATATTGACAACGCTTATCCATGATGGATGCTGCGTTAACATTACTTTCAGTTTTTAAACAAAATAAAGCGCCGACTTCTGTTACCTTTTTAGCCACATAACAAAAAGTCACGAAAAACAAATCGTTCTTTAATTTTGTATAAATGAAAACAATCTACTGAATCCAACCAGAGCAAAACCCTTATCCTTAACCATAGTTATCTCTAAGAACATCAACAGTAGTGTAGTATACAGACCGGCGAGCTGAGCGATGTTGTCGGCGGAGCCGAAGCGGTTGGAGCGCGAGAACAGGTGCGCGAATTCCCGCGGGGCCGCCATCACGCTGCCGCCCAGGCCGGTGATGCCGTCGCGGATGTTGCCGCCTACGTTCCTGGAGGGTAGCTCAACATTTAGTAAAACAAATTAAAAATACAGGTGTCGTGGGTATTCTCTGGTGCAAACGTCAAACGGTTATTATCCGACTAATTTTAAAAATACAACCTTGCAACTCAAAATTGTTACTTTTTTAGAACTCTTTAATTTATTATAATAACAGTTCCGAACTCCAAGCTTTCGAGATGTTTTTTAATGTCGGCTATTAGTTTTGGTTTTAATAATACAATTTGTTTGTTTATACATTAAAAATATTGATCATCATCTGCCTAGCCTTTTCCCAACTATATTAGGGTCGGCTTCCAGTCTTACCGGATTCAGCTAAGTACCAGTGTTTTACATGGAGCGACAGCCTATCTGACCTCCACAACCCAGTAACTGGGTAACACGGTACCCCTTGGCAAGACTGGTGTCAGATCTCAAGCTTCGGACTACCCGTAACGACTGTCAAAGATCTTCAAATAACAGCCGGGACAAATGGCTTTAACTTTGATGATCGACCCGTGCGGCTGTTATTATTTAGCCACGAGCTCCTCTCATTAAAAAAAATATTGATATTGTTGTAAAACACAGTTGTAATATAAAATGTCACTCACTTCAACCCTTGTCCCATATCCCGTAACACCTCCCGGGGCTGCCGGTGCGCCTGCCCGCTAGTCCCGTGTTGCTGCGAGGCAAAGAACTTCACACTAAAGTTAAAATCTATAACGTCTTACAGTATTAGAGTACAGTTATTGTTAACTAAAAATAAATGCCGAAAGGAATATATATAACACTAAGCAAGCGTTATATACAGCCAGCAGTATCCTCATAATTTCAACAGAAACTGCTGATTTACTAAACATAGGCCTCCCCCCCCAAGCGGCGCCACATCGACCGGTATAGTAGTCAGTGCATCTTTGTGTCTCTGAAGTTGGCTCTGCCAACCATTGCGCAAGAAACAGTTTGTCATCGAGTATACTGCATATATCGTCCTACGATACGACAAACGTAAAGAGACAGTTATACAATGCTATCTTCACCTTCAACATTGACACAAAAATACCGACTGCGCAGGGTCTTGCAGCCAGTTCAGAGACACAAAGATCCGTTGTGAGTATTACACTATGCGTCTGGCATCCAGCGAATGTCCGCAGCATACATGGTTATAGGTCCACCTTATAGGGGAGGCCTTGAAACAATGTATCCGAAAGCAAAATTGAGTGCATGCTGTCAACCTTAATTTTAAGTTCTGTTAGGAAATCACTTGCAAAATAATGAACTATTGGTTAATTAATGACCAAAGGCATTGCCTCCTATTACAGAGGACTAAGGATCAAAGCACACCGAGACAAAAAAGAAAAGCAAGCGATTTTCAAAAAAAATACAAATCATGTTGACCCCTATCTCCACCGTCATAATGCACACAATTCTATCCAGATAATAAAAAAGATAATTTAAAAATCAAAAACCCGCCTGCTTAAAATGCGAACTAAAAAGCTGTTTACAAGAAAAAATCATGCTGTGCAGTCGGAGGATCAGGGAGTCAGCCAGTTTACGAATATGTATCCTCCGACTGCACAGCATGATTTTTTCTTGTAAACAGCTTTTTAGTTTGCTTTTTAAGCAGGCGGGTTTTTGATTTTTAAATTAACTTTTTTTATTTACAACTTTTTAGTTATAATTTTTTTATCGAATGACATTTAAACATATAAGTAGTTTATATTGTTGTAATCTCCTCTAAAAACCCTTCATTTTGATACCCCACTCGATGCGTAGGGAAGAAAAAAAAATTGCAACGCCCACAATATGGCGTCCAAAATCCGCTATGTTTCTTTTTTTTTAACGGCAATTATAAAAATTGGCCAAGTAGTTTGAAAGATATGAGGTAATAAAGAAAACACTTTCCTTGCAGCCGGGTAAAAGGCGGAAATCGGAGGAATAATGCTCATTTTTCGACAATTTACACTGCAAAGGCGCAGATAGTAGGATCCGACCGAAGGTCGATTTCCGGCCGGAGCCGAGTGTTCGGCTATCGCGACAACCTTAATAATGCTAAAAATTCAGTTCAGGATTAACAATTATTTTTTACTGGCGGTGACTCCGAGAGCAGTGGTGGCCCAGTGGTATCAGCCGCGACTTACAAGTTGTAGGTTGTGGGTTCGAGCCCAGGCAGGCGCTTTACTTTGTGTAAATTATTTCATCACCACTGCTCTCAAAACGGTGAAGGAAAACATCGTGAGGAAACCGGCATGTCCTAGAACCAAAATTCGAAGACATGTGACATCCACCAACCCGCACTGGGCCCGCGTGGTGGATTACGGCCTATTCCCTCTCACAGAGATGAAGCCTGTGTCCCAGCAGTGGTAACATTAATAGGCTGATGATGTGATGTGATGTAACACCTACATCCCGCGTGTTGAATCGTCCATCACGCTGATTCGTAACAATTAGTTCAATTTCAGCGCTTGCTAGAAACCTTCAGCCTTAAAGGGTCAAAGTTTTAGCCGGAGCCACAGGTCCATAAGTAATGCTCACCTCCCAGTTCTTGATGCGCTTGTTGTATCCTTCCAGCTTCTTCTGCAGCTGCGCGATGCACAGCGCACTCTTCTGGTTCTTCTTCTCAAACACGGCTTTGATGCGCTGCAGTTGTTGCTTGTCTGCATTCGCTGCTAGTTTCAGGTACTCGTTCACGTTGTCTGCAATATTGAAGGATTGTTGTAAATGGAGAAGAACACAATTTAACCGATTTTTACCTTCAGACTTGACTTATTTTGCAGTTTAAGTGCTATGATGATACTTCGAGAAACTTTTATAACAGTGAGCGAATACAATGAGGGCAGAGAGAGTGCATCTGATTTTAGCACACACTAATGCACTAGACAATCGCCCGCGTCGATAGCTATTATACGCTGAGATTGGAGGCCATCATACATGACGGGGTGGGATGTACCCCCTAGAGAGCGCCTTATTCAATTTAATTAGACATAACATAGCCTATAAACAGCGGACAAACAAGGTGCTTCCAACGATACCTCATTTGTCAAATGTATGATAAGTATTTGATAAATTATGATAAGTATTAGTTTAGAAGTTATGAGGGAACAGATGAACATAATACATACACACATACCGGTAAAAACATAACCCTCCCATTTGCTTCACCGTAGCCGGGTAAAAGTAGCCTTTATTTCCCTATAATTTACAATTCACTTTTTTTTATTTGGCCTGTTAAGGGGTCACCCATTTCTGGATGTAGGCTCATTGGAAAATTAATAAAAAGAGATTTAATTTATTTTACCAACATATACTTCGTTAAATTCAGGGCCATACATGTACATCGCAAAGTTTACATGGTAAAATATCTACTGGCACCCTTCGGATATGTATTTGATATAGGGGGATACAGGGGATAACCTTTTAAGCTTTTAGAATATTCAATATTATGATGAAAATGCTTTGGAACATACATTGAATTCCCCTCACTAAAATATATATTTTTTTTTTATTATTGATAGGCTCGCGCTTGACCACTATCTCACCTGATGGTAAGTGATGATGTGGTCGACGATGTAGCACGCTTACCAAGAAGAAACCTATTCACTCTTGACTTAAAGAATCCCAGGCTGTAGCTATCAGGAAATACAGACTCTGGCAGGGAATACCACTCCTTAGCTGTACGCATAATGAAAGTACTCCCAAAACGTTTGGTGCGTATGGGTGGGATGTCCACCATGTACCGATGACGCATCGCCGTACGTCATGTAGTCCGATGATGGAACGGGCTAGGAGGAATTAGTTCATGCAATTCCATCGCACACTCCCCGAAATGTAACCGATAAAAACCGACAGACTGGCAACTTGGCCCCGATGTTCATAGTTATATGAGATATGAATGAAAAGGGGGTCAGTGTCCTGTCAACTGACCCCTTTCAGTTGACAGGACTTAATGGAAGAAGAAAATGTGTTCCTCCGACCCCAATCAACATGGGACAAGGCAGGAAGATAATGATGAATAATTATATTAAACTCACCATCCCGTATAGTCTGTTCCAGTCGTATGAGGTCCTTGGTGCGCTCGATCTTCGTGTTCAGGTGCGCGATGGCCGCCGTTGCCTTCGATGACGTCACGTTCGCGCCGTCGCTCTCATCTTCAAATGCAACGTACATTTTTATAGGATATTGTGGAGATATACTGTTTATTGTAAACCTCCTCTTTAGAGGAGTTTGATTAAGATCCATTTTTGCTTGCATCACAAGAGTTATTTTGCTACACTGTTTATATATGCGATACTTTTCACAGATTCCCAAACTAAACATTGTATCGTATTTTAATCATTTTTACCGTGGAGGGCTTTAGATTCGTGTTTTATCTTGACAAGAACGATTAATAAAACTTAGCGGTAAGTCGGAATTGAACTGTAAACCGTATGGTGTCCGTTTGTATCTTATTTTTATGTGGAGCTTGAAACACTGTCTAACTAGGAAACAGACTTACATGAAGTGGAAACTTAAGCGTCACGGTCGTAATTAATTATGTATGTCACAGTTGATTGATTTATTAGAATATCAATATGCTATTTATTAGGATATTGCCAGTGACAAATGAGTTGGTAACTCTTTTGGAATTCATAGAGCTTTATTTTTACTATTATTATTTAAAAAGGTCATGGTTAAAGGATCTCACAGACAAACGCGACGATATTTTCTAAATAGAAATTGTTATGCAAGTATATTATTTTTAAATATTATTTATTCGCCTAGAGAAAACCAGCGGCTGCGGACCATTTTACTTCGATTTATCACTGAATTTATTATTGTATTATTAATTTTATTTACGTAACAATGCCAGCTTAACAATTAACTGAACAATAAAACATTTTGCCTGTAGGTAAATCACATTATTTTATTTCATCACTATTTATATTAATAACTGAACTAAATCACTGTATTTGTTACTAATATACCACTATTTACTGTGATTTAATCAACGTCTAATTATAAACTAAAATAAAATACGTTGATATGGAACTTGTTTAGCCAATGTATATCGAATACTCGTTATCAGGAGGTAAATGATGTGGTTTATATATTTATACATTAATTTAATGAGTTGGTTATGTATCGTTTCGAAATCTCCATTTATTTATAGGGTCATTTGTACCGATATGTAGGTCATAAACAGATTTCTCAAACAGTATTGGTGATTTTTTTTTTATACTCGTCACAAGTTTTCCTACCACTTGGAAAAACAGGAATATTTTTTTCGGCGGTCTGTTTTTGACTGTCGATATTAAATTAACAGTGTTTTTGGGTACATTTGTATTTTATACTTGGTCTATTACGCAGATGAAAGTATTTCTATGTAGTTACCTTGATTTGAATAGTCCCCATCTTGACCTGTAATGCCAAAAAAAATGCTTATTAATATTGATTTCTTATTAACGAGCAAAAAATTAAGGCAGGCGGGACAGGATATCACGTGGGAACTTTACGACATGGGTGTTTTTCTATTTTACTTTTGGCTAGATTAACTTTTCAGTGGCATTGTTTTTTATTTGTATTAAACTCTATCTATGTCCCAGCAGTGGGAAAATTATGTATGTAGAGTCATGGTTACAGAAAGTATAAGGAACAATTTACTTCTGTGGCGAACTGAGCAGGCCAAACCTTCCGTTTGCCACAAGAAAATTATATTTTTTTTATTAGGTTCCAAACACCAGAAACCAGTTCTTCTTCGTCGAATCTATTATTCCACAATTATATAAGTTTTAACCAGATTTTAGCCACGTCAACAGCATTTTTATTTGCCTCACAAAGGTGGCTGTGGCTCCTCAAACATCCCCCTCCGATTGAATATATTGATCCCGCAGAAAAGCTCCCTGCAGGCCACGAACTTCCATGGCCCACCTGGAAATCTTTAAACCAACTCCGAAGCGTAGTGGGTCGCTGCAGGCACAACATAGATGGGGGTGCTCCAATGACCCACAGTGCGATTGCGGAGCTGCGTCCCAAACAATACCTCACCTCCTATCATGCAACAAAACCTGCACACAGGAACCGGTTACGCGATAGAACTATAGGAAGATAGCGAGAAGAGTTGCTAAAGATAGAGAAAAATGGAAAAAAGGTATTTTTTGCCCTGCAAAGGGGCTCTAAGGCGGGCTCATAATAATAATTATGAATTTATGATGTTATGTATTCACCTCTATAAGCGGGCGAGCCATACTCATCGGCGGACGAGAGCGCGTACGACACGTTAGGACTATACACCGTGCTGGAGTAGTCACCCGGCGCGATCAGACCCGGTAGTATCTTCTTTTGTGGCGAGTCTTCCAGGCTGTAAGCAGAAAACAAAGCGATCAGCATCAAAATACCACGTAATACTACAAACAAATAAATAAATATTCCTTCAGAACTGTCGTTGTCGCTCAGCGAAGCCTATGAAGACCCCAGAAAGCTTGTGCTTATGAATGGGGCTAGGCTGGCTATATTATTCAGAACCCCCACGCAAAACGGACCGAATAGGAGTCTTAGTGCGGCAAAGAGACCACTATTACTAATCCTCCTGATCGCATTTCGGCCACCGTGGCTAATATCAACGGAGATAAGCCAAGTACGCAGGAGATATTAAAGTAAACAAATGACACACATGTGCATTCTCTGTACCATTCACTCTCATAGTTGGATGGGACATGCCATCCCACACGACCGGGGCGAGATCTGCCGCAGGGCCAACGGTTTTACGTGCTTGCCGAGGCACGTGTGTATCACGCCACCAACTTCCAAAATCCGGGTACCTACTGAGAAATTCCTAATGGAATAACCCAATTTACCGACCTGGGAATCGAACCCAGGACCCCACAATAGTAATAAATACGATTAATTAGTCGTGTAAAAGCATTCTTCTGTTTTACATTGCAGGAAATAACTCGTAGTGTACTACTTATATCCAAGAACCAATTCTTAAGACGGTCAGAATAATACGTTATTAAGGACCGATTTTTTTATAGTCTGATAACTTTTAATTGAGGAATAAAAATGGCGGTTTGACAGTTTTGTATAAAAAAAAACGGTAATTTTTATGCCTCAGTAATCTTTAGTTGTTCAGGATTCCCCTTTTCATTTATCATCCTGTTGTGACACATTCAGATCACCTCCTGTATTCTCCGAAGAGATAATCTAAAAAAATAGTGGCATATTGCTAAGTATCAATCTAGATAGTCTAGACTCCGGGCTGTTATCGAGGATAATCTAATGGAGAAACCCAGAACAATTCTACCGCCGGAGTCGCGTTTGCGATTATACTAGACAAACGAGACAGTATTTTTTACTATAGATTTATCATGCATTACGGAGTGGCTAAGTTAGTACAGCCGCACGGGTAGTTCTTCAAGGTTAAGCAACACTTGCCGAGGTCGATGCGAAGATGGGTGACCATCCATTACAAACCGAGACTCTTCTGTGCCTCGGAAAGCACGTTAAGCAGTTGGTCCCGGCTGTCATTTGTAAATCTTTGGCAAACGTTATGGTAGAAAGCATAAAACCTGATACCAGTCTTACAAATGGGTATAGTACCCAGATATTGGGTTGTGCAGATCAGATAGGCAGTCACTCCATGTTAGATATTGGTTTTGGAGATTGAAGTAACAGAGCGTGGAGAAATACGTATAATCACAAATGCACAAGAACAATACTTTACAATAAAAGCTTATAGAAAAAACACCACGAGTTTTTCCTTTCTGACACGAGAGTGACAATCAATAGGTATGCAGTTGCTAGGTAACCAAATTGAAGGTCCAATTCTAATATCTCCTCTCAACAAATACCTATCAGGTCAGAGATCTTTCTGATCCTCGGTCTTGCTAGTGGCTTGGTCAGGATATCTGCCAGCTGATCTTCACTAGATACCTTGTCGACTTTTAGCTCACCGCCAGTCACCAATTCTCTCACAAAGAAATGTCGAACTCGGATATGCTTAGTCCGTCGATGGAATTCAGGATTTTCAGCCAGCCTGATTGCAGCTTCGTTATCTACTCTTATGCATGGAATCTCATTTAGAATGACAAGATCACTCATAAGCCGAGATAGCCAAACAGTCTCTCTGGCTGCTTCACTAGCGGCAACAACTTCTGCCTCGGTGGTCGAAATTGAAACGCTTGCCTGTCGTTGGCTTAGCCACGACACCGCTCCTCCTGCATACATGCACAGCACTCCTGTAGTGGATCTACCAGTGCTGATATCTCCTGCATGATCAGCATCACTATAGCATTCCAAAATACCTTGTTTGTAGTTTTTCTTATACATGATACCTAGATCTGGCGTGTACTGCAAAAATCGCATAATACGCTTCAGTCGGACACAGTCTGTTTCTTCTGGCTTTTCCAGACTTCGTGAAACTACACTTACAGCATATGCAATGTCAGGTCTAGTGCATACCATCAAGTAAGCCAAGGCTCCAACAATTTGCCTGTAGTTATCTTTCATATAACTCATGTCCACCTTCTCGCTCCATGTGCCATCTTTTGCAATCGGCGTTGAGACCGGTTTGCAGGTGTCCATTCCGAATCTCCGCAAAATCTTATGCACATACGACGTTTGGAATATCTTAATTCTATCTCCTCTGCTTTCTATCTCTATTCCAAGAAAATAAGATGCAGTTTTCGTGGTTATTTTAAAACGACGCTTGAGCTCCTCCATCAACTCGTCTATCAGTGCGTCTTTGGATCCGACGACCAGACCGTCATCCACGTACAGAGCTACTATAAGCTTTCCACATCCTCTCTTCCGTATCAGAAGACAAGGATCTGCCTCACTTGCCTTGAAACCGATTTCTTTGAAATAATCTAGAATGCACCGGTTCCAGCACCGTGGTGCTTGCTTCAGCCCATAGAGACTCTTCTTTAGAAGACATACTTGACCGGAGCCGTCATTATAACCATCAGGCTGTTTCATGAAGATTTCTTCAACTAAAGAGCCATACAGGAAGGCAGTCGAAATATCGAACTGTCTCATTGACATGCCTTCGCTCGCTGCTGTACTAATTACTGAACGAACAGTTGCCATTCTGGTCACAGGGCTAAAGGTCTGCATGTAGTCTACACCTTTCTTTTGATGAAAACCTTTTATCACCAACCTAGCCTTGTACTTGTCTATGGAGCCATCAGCATTCATCTTGACTTTGAAAATCCACTTGCTAGGCAAAGCTTTTCTGCCCTTGGGTAGATTCACAAGCTTCCATGTGTCATTTTCCTTCAAAGAACTGATTTCGCTGTCCATGGCCTTTTCCCATAGCTCTTTATCTGGGCTTCTGATCGCATCTTTGTACGTTTCTGGTTCATTGTATCCCATTATCACGTTCAAAACAAAGTCTTTGAATCTATCTGGAGGACGTAACAAAGAACGGTCTCGAAGTATCATTCGTTCCGGGAACACATCTTCACGTTCAACTGCGATAATTTCATCATTGACATCATCATGATATTCATCAACGACATTATCATCTTCGTTAACGTTTCCATCTCCCTCTGATTCAATAGACTGTTCAGTTATAACATTTTCTGCGTCATGAAACTCTTCTTCGACATCTAGATTATGTTCACCTATATCTATGTCAGTTTCACCGACTCTATCAATATTAGGCATAACAGGAGTTCTTTGTCCATTATCTCTCAAAGCATCTCTACCAAGTTCTACTTCAATTTCATTTTCCGGACTGCAGACTGCTTCAGGGTATTCATTCATCGAAGTCTCTAGCGCTTTTTCATCGAAAATAACGTCCCTAGAACGGACTAATGAATTTCTTTCCCGATTCCAAAGTCTGTATCCGTCATCATTGTCGTATCCAATTAAAATGCACCGTGTAGCTTTCTTTTGCAATTTCCTTCTCTTCTGCTTTGGTATATGCGCAAAGCAAGGTGAACCGACTATCCTCAGGTGCTTTATCTGAGGCTTCTTGTGTAGCCACAGTTCATAAGGCGACTTGTGTTTCACTGAAGTACGTCCTGTCCTGTTTAGTATGTAAACAGCAGTGTTTACCATCTCAGCCCACAAATTCTGAGGGATCTCCTCATGCGCGTGCATCATCGCTCGAGCAGATTCTACTATAGTGCGATTTTCTCTTTCACTACACCCATTTTGTTCTGGAGTGTACGGCATGATAAGTCTTTGCTTTATTCCAGCTTGTCCAAGTAGATCTCGTACTTTCCTGTTATCGTATTCGCCTCCATTATCGCTTAAAACCTCGATAATTGTATGTCCAGCGTTTCTAGCCTCAGACATCATCTGTTTCAACTTTTCAGGAACTTCAGATTTATTTTTAAGGAAGTATACATATCTGTATCGTGTGAACTCATCCTTAAACAGTACGAAGTATCGATATCCAGAGACACTCCAAGGAAAGGGTCCACAGACGTCTGAGTGTATGCGCTCACCAGGTTTTGTTACCTTTTCGCGAACACCAAATGGGTTCCTGTGCGCTTTACCAAAGATACAACCTTCGCATAATTCTCCACTGTTAGATGTCTTTACTCCTAACTCCTTCTCTATCAATATTTTGATATGTCTCTTATCTTGATGTCCCATACGCTCGTGCCATACTTGCAGCGTATCTTCATGCTCAATTAAGTTGACTGAAAAATCAGCACATATGGCTTTGCAGTCTATCTTGTACAAACCGCCATACCTTTGCCTTTTTCCTGTTAAGACAACCTTACCATTGATCTTCATGGAACATGTTGTAACCCGCGACTCAAAAATACTTGAGGGGTTCTTGTCCTGTGTACTAAGCACAGAGAAAAGGTTCTTGCTAATCTGGGGAACATACCAAACATCTCTTAACAAAAAGAAGTCGCTTTTTCCTTTAACATTGGCCTCTACACGGACTGTGCCTTTTCCAACAGCCTTTATCATGCTTCCGTCAGCCGTTGTTACTGTGTGAGGTTCACTAAAATGTTTAAAATCTTGAAACAAATCTCCTCGACTTGTGACGTGATGTGTCGCTCCATTGTCTATGTACCAATGATCACAATCACGGTTAGTCCCAGAATCTGTTGAATTCACCGTCAGTAACATGTTGGAACTGTGAGCTTTATTTTCCTTCTCTTTCTTGCCATTATTCGGGCAATCCTTCTTAAGATGTCCAGACTCTTTGCAAATAAAGCATTTGTACCTCTTTTTATTTTGCTGGTCTCTTTGATCATTTCCTTTAGCAACTTTTCTATATGTTTTCACATAAAGCGCACTTTCACTCGATTCAGCGTCAGCCATCTTCGCATTCAGCGCTTTTTCATGTGCACACAATTGGGCTGTAATATTGTCTACTGTTCTTTCCTTCTTAGACATCAATAGCCAACTAGACTTGAACGAAAAATAAGTTTCCGGCAACGTATCCAGGATCTTACAAATCAAGAGAACTTCAGGCATTTCAACGTTCTCCTCTTTGAGCAGTTCTTCCTTCAGACTGTGCCACAAATTCTTCAGTTTCGAAACATGAGTCGACATGTTGTCTGACGGATCCCTTTTAAGTTTGAAGAAGTCCAAACATAAGTCGTAGAGCCTGCCCTCATCTGGACCCTCATACAGCCTATGGAGTTCATTCCATACTTCCTTGGGAGTGGACAACCTTATTACTTTCCCTAGTGTTTCATCCGTTACATTGTTTGTTATCAGCAGTAGGGCTGTGCTCTCCAATGTAACAAAATCTCGTAAAGTTTTATTGTAAATTGCAACGACGGCATCACCACTGCCTTCCGCAGGTTTCGCCGGTTTTTGTGCCTTACCTTCCACAATCTCCCAAATTCCGTTTATGCCTTTTAGTAAGGCAACCATTCGGTATTTCCAGGCGACCCAATTGTGGCCATCAAGTTTTGTGATCTGTATTTTTGAAAGCTCCATTTTACAATTCTGCGTTCTGGGCCCATAACCTTTTGGAGATTGAAGTAACAGAGCGTGGAGAAATACGTATAATCACAAATGCACAAGAACAATACTTTACAATAAAAGCTTATAGAAAAAACACCACGAGTTTTTCCTTTCTGACACGAGAGTGACAATCAATAGGTATGCAGTTGCTAGGTAACCAAATTGAAGGTCCAATTCTAATAATTGGTACTCAGCTGAATCCGGTTAGAGTGGAAGAAGACCCCAATCATCATCATCATCATTTCAGCCGAAAGACGTCCACGGCTGGACATAGGCCTCCCCCAAGCATCGCCACACTGATCGGTTCTGTGCGTTTCGCATCCACAAGATTCTTACAGCCTAAACCAGTCATAGTTTCACCTATAGGGAGGCCTTCCAACGCTACGTCTTCTGGCGGTCGCCACTGCAGAACTTTTTGGCCCCATCGACCATCTGTTCTGCGAGCAATGTGCCGACCACACTAAAGTTATTAAAAGGCGAGGCAGCTTGATTGACTGTCATCCACTACTATTACACTATCTACACAATAAAAACTTACTCTCTAGAACTGTTTCCTGTGGTGTTGGCTGACAGTGGACTGTTCCCCAAGTCTCTGGAGTGAGACTTGACATGGTGTGCTCTCTCGCCATGACGAGACGACGTACTCGATGATGGTTCCTGTAAATAACGGGAATGGAAGTTAGTAGAAGAACAAATATAAGAGTCATATTTTAGGGCTGATCAACAAACAGTGCGTGTGTAGACAAACTTGTTTACTAAGGCACTCTATCTATAGGGATGTAACTTAAAATGCAATACAGATCCACTGTATTCCCATTTTCGTAACCTTTAATAATTCCGTCATGGTAGGAAAATCGTACTGTTTAAAGGTATGGAAGTTGCAAACATGTCATAACAAATGCACTATTCCTTTGGTTTATAGTGAAGAAGTCATTCTGGCTCATTTTAATTCCTTGTTGATAAATGTAATGAATCCTTATTTTTTATCTGATCGATTGATAAAACATTCTGAATTCTATTTATTCTATTCACTTTTTGTCTTCGAAACTAGTCACAGATCATCATCATCTTCATCTGCCAGCCCTTGTCTCACAATTCACAAAAGTGCTATTTTATTTCTTCTAATAAAGTACAAATAGCCAAACATTTTAATTTATGAAGAGTTTTATTTATTTGAATCCAATCGCCTTAACCAACTAAAAATTTAAAACAATCAATTACTTTGACTGGTCCATTATACCAAAACATTTTACACCATATTCATCAATACTCTGATTTTAAATTTCGCAGTCTAAACTGACATTTGGGGGGTTGTCACTTTATCGTTACATAAGAAAAGTGTCGTATCCTGAGTCATCGAAATTTGATCGAAAATCGAAATAGATCAAAAATATATCACGGCAAAAAAATTATATTTGTTAAGAAAGTAGCGGCCCTTATTTAGTTTCTACTCATTTATGTCAAACTTCACTATCGATCGCATTTATTTTATTGTTGATCTCATATTTAACACAATAAAAGTTGTATGTGTATAAATACTGTTATATTTAATTATATTACGTTTATATTCATAAAACATTTATTTATTCTAATTAGTTAAATTAAATTGAGGAGTCATGTCACATCGATTCGATGAATCACTTATGATTGAGCCTTACCTACAACACTATGCTCTGAGCTTGCAACATTTAAAAAAAAATAAGATCATTGGCAGCTGTCAGTTTAGTCTACAAAATTAAAAATCACAGTTTAATTAATATACAACCAGCCTATTTAGACCAAAATACAGTTTCACAGGTGAACTTTGGAAAGGCCTAACTCCAACAGTGAACTGCGTTAGACTGGCTTGATTTATAGCCTCTTAATAAACCTCTTCAAGTATATAATGTGTCTGTCAGACAATAGCCATGACAAATGAATTTATATATGGCAATGATGATGATTGATAACTGGACTGATGCTCGAAGCCACTGTCAAAACTTTGATTGACATGACAACTATGGTATTCAAATGTATTGATTGATTTTATGACAACTAAAGTCTGTGGGTTTGCTTGCTTATAGCCTAAAACCTTACTTATATTATAAATGTGAAAGTATGTATGTTTGTTGGACCAATGCCGAAAGGATATTGATGAAATATGAAAGTCGGGTAGACTATGGTCTGGATTAGGACATGGGATACTTTTTATCGGTAGTACGTCTCCTTGAGAGCAATTTTCGACATTTACGCCGGCGATGACGCAGGCAGTAGGTAACTAGTAGCTCTCATATATTTTCTATAGAACTTATCACAGATTGCAAAATAGTAGCAGGATCCAGAGTTGGCATCGAAGACAACCGTCAACAGTTTAGCACAGAAGAGCAGGCAACAGTTTGAATGACAATGATAAAATATTTTCTGCAGTTCCTAACTAAAATAGCGAACTGTTGATTATGATTGAAATAACGTAACTAAGATTCCATAACCTCACCACTCGCTATGTACTCAGGGGGATTACATACCGCATACCTTCGAACTTTCTCAATCTTCCATTGCGAACCTCATTCAATTCCCATTCAACAGCACAACTTATTACCAAACAGACATTAGTTACAATGTTTTATAAAGTACTAGCTTAAGCTCGCGACTTTGTCTGCGTAGCATTAGTACTTCGATTAGCGTATTTTTTACTTGCGAAATTATTGATTTCCCATACAAACTTTCATCCCCCTTTCCACCTCGTTAATGGTTGCCGGGATAAAACTATCCTGTGTCCTTCCCAGGGTCTAAAACAACCTCCATAACAAATTTCATATAAATAGGTTTAGCGGTTTAAGTGTAACAGACAGACAGAGTTACCTTCGTATAATATTAGTATAGAAACTACCTAGGTTTCTTTATAGATGTAGTATCGAGGCTAAGGGGCGTTCGCATCAATATTCGCCCTACATAATTAGAGAGTAGGTACTATTAACCGCATTCAAAAGTAACACTTGAATGATGAAAACGGTTCAAAGCAAAGGCACTTTAACCTGCCCGGACATTTTCCTGGGCCCGCTTTCAGTCTGACTGCATGCAGCTGAGCACCAGTATTTTACACATAGCGACTGCCTGGCTCACCTCCACAACTAAGTAACTGGGATTTTCTGGCATCTGACTGTCAAAAGACAGGACAAATGACAGCTGGGGCTTTACGTGCTTTCGGCAGTATTTAGGGTTCCGTACCCAAAGGGTAAAAACGGGACCCTATTACTAAGACTCTGCGGTCCGTCTGTCTGTATGTCTGTCTATCTGTCACCAGGCTGTATCTCATGAATCGTGATAGTTAGACAGTTAAAAATTTCACAGGTGATGTCGTGTGATGCCGCTATAACAACAAATAATAAAAACAGAATAAAATGAATATTTAAGTGGGGCTCCCATACGACAAACGTGATTTTTATGCCGTTTTTTGCGATAACGGTAGGGAACCCTTTGTGCGCGAGTCCGACTCGCACTTGGCCGGTTTTTTGGTAATCGATATTACCAACTATCCTACTTTCTACTATTTTTATAAATAAGTGAAAGTTTGTGAGGATGAATGTTTGTTATTCTTTCACGCAAAAACTACTGAAAGGATTTTTATGAAACGTTAAGAGTATTGTAGCTTATGCATCATAATAACACATAGGCTATACTAATATTAAAAAGGCGAAAAATTGTGTGTGTGTGTTTGTTACTTCCTAACGCTCAAACGGCTGGACCAATTTGGATGAAATTTGGCTCAGAGATAGATTATAGCCTGGAATAGCACATAGGATAATTTTTATCCCAGGAATAAGTTTCCTTGGGGTAATTTTCGACATTCCACGCGGGCAGAGCCGCGGGCAGCAGTTGTTACATATACGTGCAGTTGACTGTATGTAGGTTCTGCAAGCCTTTTAAAGAGTAAAGTACTTTCTATTTCATAATGTCGTAGGTCAATCGTCTGGTGAATTGAAACGGTACTTGTGAACAATGGGGTTATCTTTTAGTTGTATTTTTCTGATGCTGAAGTTCAAGTCTTGTGAACGTAAACTTAAATGTTTAACTTGGGACTAGAGGTGGTATTGTCACAAATTAATATTCTTTAACTATGTTATATATATGTGTATTATATAAAAGTTTGTAATGTGAACTGTTTAAATGTTATTCTTAATTGTGCAATTCTTAAACAAAACTGGTGCAATGTAGGTGTACCTACTACATTATATGAGATGTGGTATGCGTCTGCATAACTCTGCGGGCAACCCAGTTGTTATGTTTGTTATCCTCCTTTTTCCAATAAAACTTATCCTGTATGAACTAACTATTCAGTTATCTGGCAGTTGAATCTATAATATTGTAATCCATTGCCCTCCAGTGGGACAATATACAGGCTCTCCCAGTCCCGCTCTAGGAGAGGGACTGTGACGTAATACACCACGCGGACCCAGTGCTCTTTCGGTTTTGGTCAGCCAGCTTGCGAATATGTATTCTCCGATTGCACAGCATGATTTTCATCTTGTTTACGTCTTTTTAGTTCGCTTTTTAAGCAGTCGGGTTTCTTGTTTTTTTTTTAATTAACTTTTTTCGAATTCGGTACATTTAAACATATAAGTGTTCTATATTTTAAATCAGCTTTTGAAAACCTTTATTTTGATATCCCACACGATGGGTTTGGAAGTCAAAAGAAAATTGCCCCACCACAATATTGCGCCCAAAAGCCGCCATTTTCTAATTTCAATGTAGCCAGTGACACTCGCAAGGTTAAGACGAATCGATTGACGTATGCATCATCAAAATCGGCCAACGTTGCATATGCAAATGTTGCATAGACTGATAAACACATTACCCTCCTTCAGCAGTCGGGTAAAAAGAAATTGGGCCCCCACAATATGGCGCCCAAAACCCGCCATTTTTGTATTTGCTAATTTTTATGTAGCCATCGATTGACGTAAGAAATTCAAAATCGGCGAACGCGTTTGGTCTCTAGAACGCTAAATAGGAACAAACATACATACATAGACTGATAAACACATTACGCTCTTTCGGCAGTCGGGTGAAAACTGTTGTCATCTAAGCATTATCAAAAATAAGAAAGACTATTTACCTTACTATCTATTAAATAATAATATGCATTTCCTTGTTTTATTTATAATGTGTACCTTCCACTATCAATCTGAGTCATAAAGTCCACAAAACTTTCCCAAAGTAGCATCTCGTCTTTGTTTATACGAGTACTTCCCTGATAAAATAGATAAGCATAAAAATACAGAACTACTTGCATTCCAAGCAATAGGTGGTTTCAAGGTGATAATGCAGCTCGTCATCAGTCCATTCAACGTGTCTTGTGAACTTATTAGCAAACTGGGCACTTAAGGGACTTGAGTACCTAGGTGCTTACTATAATAGTTTTTGTTTATATTTGCGAATATGTTTGGACTTTGTACTGTATTAATACACCAAAACTAATATTACATGTATTTTTTTGTTGATAGGCTTATTAATACACCAAAACTAATATTACATGTATTTTTTGTTGATAGGCTTGCGCTTGACCACTATTTGACCTGATGGTAAGCGACGACGATAGAAGGGACGGCCAAAGAAAATATGGATGGACTGTGTGAGGAGTGATATGAAAGAAAAGGGAGTCAGTGATAGCGTGACGGGGGACAGGACGGTATGGAAGAAGAAAACGTGTTGCACCGACCCTAAGTAACATGGGACAAGGGCAGGAAGATGATGATGGTATGCGACGACGAAGCACGCTTGCCTGGATGAAACCTATTCATTCTTGACTTAAAAACTCCCAGGTTAAAGCTATCAGGAAATACAGACTCCGCCAGGGAATGCCACTCCTTTGCTGTTTTATTTATTTAAACTTCATGCAACATACAGAGTACGTAGACGGACCTAATGCCTGAGGCATTCTCTACCAGTCCACCAAGGGTGGTGGAGAGGTAACATGGCAGGTGCATAAATAATAGAAATAATTAATAAAGTAAAATCGAAGAATATATACAGTTAAAATTAACATACATATATATTTTCCATAATAAATACCTATATATATATATAAAGTAATAGAAATGTATTCCAAAAACGTTTGGTGCGTATGGGTGGGATGTCCACCATGTACCGATGACGCATCGCCGTACGTCTTGTAGTCCGATGATGGAACGGGTTCCAACGCACACTCCCGGAAATGTAACCGATGAAAACCGTTATGTTTGTAAAATGTAAACTTTTACAAGTAACAAAACATCACGCCTTTATGCCCCGAAGAGTTGGGCAGAGGTGGAAGTATACATAGTACTGTTTTGTTTAATTCCCTTGTTGGGAGCGCACCTATTTCCATCAGCCGGCCACAGAGCCTGACTCCGGCTGCTAATAAGAAATTTCAGATTGAAAATCCCAATTATACTTATATTGTCTGGCAATCGAACCCAGGACCAAGTGCTGATCGAGTAAGGAAAATTCTACCACTAATCCAAAGCGACACTACAGCGACGCTATCTGTATCTGTCACAGGCGGACTTTTTATACCAAGAACGGACGGTTCCTGACCCTGAGGGGTAGACTACGGGAGGTAAGCCGTGGGAAACGCTAATTAGCATCGCGGGCCGCCGCCGGGCCCAGGGGTCGAAACTCCCACAAAAGGCTACATTTGATTATTTGTGTAACAATTTCGACCCCGCCTAAGATCCCGCCGGTGAAATTTCGGCAGTTCGGTGACAGTAGGGGGACGTGGGAGTCCTGTCACAACAATCCATGATGATTATATTAGTTGTCACGGAATGGACGATGTCATTGTCGAGCTAAAAATACTCGAGTACTAACTATAACAGTTTTTGTTTATATACCTAGAATATAAGTTAGGACCTTCTACCGCAGTATTACATTACCAACTCTAATATGCTGGAGGGAAGTTTGTTAGAAAACACGGCAGTTTTTCGTTTTCTAAATATTTTGATGAATTACATCATTTAAATTGAGGACAATTTATTATATTTATGTCAATTTATTATAATTTATAAATAATAACTAAAACATAATAACAGCGGGATGTAACTATTGTGATAACCTACCTGTTTCGGCATTTTCCTTTACTGCCGTCAAATTAAATACAAAATAAGGAAACTGCAGCTGCTAATCCGAACGAATTATCCCATCACTACATACATAAACTCACGCCTTTTTCCCATGAGGTTGGCAAGAAACTGCAGAAACCAACCAACTGCTACGATCCTTTCATTCTTCTTTTGTTTCAATTACGAAACATTACTACTGGACCGTTTTCTCTTAAATCACGACCCAAAAACATCCAGAATGTATCATGCATTTCAAGTCTTTATTAACATATAAACAACTGAATATTCTAAAAAAAACAAACCTATATACAAAAGGGAGACGGAAATTAGCTCATTGTGCATCAAAAAATTCGTCCACATCGATGTCAATGGGAAACGTGCCTTGATCATGCATTAAATTTCTAGTCGCGACTGGGTGTCCCAAATACCGAATTCATCCATGACAAGTCAGTCCCCTTAATTTTAGTGCGAGCGATTATGTAGAATCTATTATTGGAAGTTTGGCATATACTAATGAGAAGGTTTAGGAATTTGCCGAAATGGGGAATGATCTCTCGCTTCCGGCCATAATCAAGTCAATGATCAAAAGCGAAAGCTCATGTCAAGCAGTTGCTGCCTGCGCCGAACAGGTAATGGCAACGAAAGAGGCTGCACAAAGGGAGAGGGCGATGTCCTCCACCCTGCCAACACGCGCTCGACTGACCGGCCGGGCCGCAGAAGAAGACTGACAATGCTCTGTTCCGCCCCCGCAAATTGGCCGACGGGTGACGGACTTGCACATAGGCACATAGGCTCTGAGTTGGTGTCGCGAGCATCTCACAAATGAAGAAAGGGTGAGGAGCAGCTCACTCCTCTCTTTTACCTATACCAGAGATTGAGTTTGGCAGCCCAAACCCAAACCCCAGCAAAAAAGTAAGGAGGAGATAGAATAGAATAGAATACTCTTTATTATGTACACCATATAAGTTACAGAATGTATAGACGAAGAAAACATTACACTGGGTGACACAATGGGCGGCCTTATGGCTAAAACCGATCTTTTCGAGTTATACCGTTTTAAGTCAGTAGGAGTCTGACAGACCCTCTCGCCTGCCCCAAGGCGGAGGAAATCGATGAGGATATCAATAAGTAAAAAAGGAGAGTGGGGATTGTTTCCAATGTATATCTAGCTAAGCGAAGTTGAGCTTTGGCTGATGATGAAGAATTAAAAGAAAAGAATCCCTTAGCACAGCAAAATTCTATCGCACTATCACCAGGCCATTAAAATCCTCAAATTTCTAGTCCTAAGTGCAAATAACATCAAAGACCTCCCAGACAAAGTCACAGAGGTCACAATTTATGAACTTATGAGACATCAGAGATTTCTGTCCTTGAGATCAAGTTGAAATAGTGTCTCCGTCTGGCTAGCGGCGCACGCCTGTCTGAGTTTAATTAGCTAATAAATTCGCAATTCGGAGATATGTCCACTGGGAAACATTAGTTTGATGTATTAGAGGATTACGGGGTCAGATAATTAACTATTAGGTTGTAATTTGTAATTAAATGTTTGATGTTCTGGGCTTTAAGCCCAGAATGATTTTACCGGATACTCTCTTTCATCCCGTGTTTCTAAAGTAGGAAAAATCTCGCGTCCATGTATTCATCAAAGTTTTGCAGGGGTTTTTGCAGGGTTGTGTGCATGTGGAGCCTATTCGCAAACCATGCTTCACCTCCTGTCGCCCACTCTGTGCCCAGAAGATCGACCCGTGCGGCTGTGATTATGTAGCCTCAAGCTCCTTTTTGCTAAATCTAACCCAACAATATTTTCTCTAGATAGCTCATTTGGAACCTACGTTCATCTGACGTTTACGTTATATAAACAAACTACCATACCTATTCATTATCCTATTACTACTATAATGTACTCATATTAGCAACGAGGTACCAATTATATACCGAGGACACACCAGACCTAACATTGTAGAACAATTACTGCTGTTTCGCACATTGATTAGAACTATGTTACTGCATGAATAGACTTCTCTTATCGTCTGGCTTATCTAGATTAGATGAAGACCAGTTTAAAGGACTAGTAGCTACTGAAGCACGTGCAATAATTGATCATTAAGGGTACACTAGTCGACGGCACGAACTATTTTGTGCGCGGGGTTAAAATGCATTTTATATCAACCAACAACACGTGCGGAAGGGATAGATGCTGTGATGAGCAGTAAGAAGCTAGTTCGCGTACGAATACACACTTTTGCAAATTTGTAGCGAAATGGATAATGATTTAGGACGAAACCGAAAATTTTATAAACAGACCTTTGGCAGTCTAGATATCATGAAAAAACTACTAAATCTATCTGTTCAAAACAAAATTATTTGCACTGTTGAACTACTAATCTATCCCTGTATGGAGGCCGTTTTGCAATTTTCCGTCTTCTTATAGTATTTACTCGCGCCCAAAAATGCGTTAAAATTTGTGTGGAACTTTCGACGCTCATAACTTTCAAATATTTATTTTTACTTTTTTGCTTCCATACAGGGCTAGATAATGATGAGACAAATTGATATCACTTTTTATTTTGAACGTACATTGTCAAACAGTGTAATAATCCCTAGACTACGTTTGTATGGAAGAATTTACGACTAGTGTAACCTTAAGAGAAAACTGTACCAATTAAGTCCATCATAATTAGCTCTTTGTCGTGTATAAAACGTTTAGATACAGTTTGTATTTGACAACACACATAACATCACGACTGTACTAACCAAAGGATTGGATATAAGTGCAACTTTAGTACACCCACATAGTCGACAGGTGCAGTTTGAAGACCAGGTCTTCAAGCACAATGACGAGCCAGGATTGTGATTTAGGCAAATTTGTGAATGATACTACTACTGTATACCAGCAAAGAGGATATGACACTAGCAACCAAAACTGGGATGTCCCGAGTCCCAAAATGCCACAAATCAAACACATTCATTTGGAAACGATAAATGTTATCTTAACACTTCCTTTCCGAGTCAACCCCACTAATCCGTCATTTTTTGTTACCAAATCCTTTGTATGTGGGAGTCCAGAAAAACCCTTAAAGTTACTACTCACACTGACAACATGATGGACAGTTGAAGGCGACTGCACCCTGGACCTGATTACCGCATCATCTGTCACCACAGCAGGATCCCTCGCCAGATCAGCCGTGGAAGGTGACTGGCTGCGACTGGACCCCTTACTGTGCCCGTGCCCAACGTGGAGTGTGTCCATCTCCTGGTGAAGACCCTCACATGGGAACCTCGCACATCAGGAACTTGCTTTATCTGGGCTAGTTCATAAGCTTGATAGGTCGGTCAGTGATCTCGCCATCGCGCAGTTTTATCTGAAAAATAGATACGGTTAATTAGGCAATTAGAACTGTTGAACTATTCACTGAACTATGCGATACGAACGAAGCTGTCATTTGTATTTGACAGTTCGTGTCATTTGGTTTTTTTTATGGCTGCACATTTCGCGACCAAAGGCAAACGGCTAAAAATCTTTCTGGTGGATACAGACCAAATGGAAAGTAAAATTCCTTGTATTATTTGTTGAATATGCATAATACCCATAATAATCTTCAATGGACAATAAACAAGAACTAAGCGTGCAAATCTTCACACAAAGACAGAATGGTATACAAATGCATGAACTACAAATTCCGCACTCGTGTTAAGAGCATAGCCATGCACACAGTCGTGTGTTCAAATGTGCGTAAACTGTGATATGTATCAATGCGTAGCTATACCTCTTTTTCCCATGGAATACATAAGAGGCTGACCGGCTGCTCTGTGCAATGTTTTGAGAATGGCAAGAACCTAATTATTTTACTTTAACATAACAGGGCCAAAGGCCAACTACATTACTGAAAGACATGGAACACAAATAAAATATCCCAATACACGATATTCACACGCTTGGTACTCATCTGCCGCGAATCTCATTCATCCGCGAATACATGGCGATCGTGTTTACCATTCAAAAGAGCGTAAAGCGCGGGCGTTTCTGCAAGAAGATGAGACTGGACTGTCTCGATTTTTTTTATTATCTTGACTACCCACTGCCATTCTGTGCCACTACCTCTGAGGTGTTAGATTTCTTATATCTCAAACAGCTTGACATCAATTTCCTAGATCAAAGAATCCCAAACAAACGATAAACCTCGTAAGAGTATTTCGGTGCTCAAAATAAAATATATCGGCGCTTAAATCGACGGCTTAGCCTGTGTTATGACTGCAGATAAGCCGATAACTGGATTTGCACACATGAAACGCTAAGCGGTAAAACAAACAATATATTTGGAGGCGATTTATTGAGGGCGGGTGTTACTCAATGTATTGTTAGATTTATTAACCATCAGGTTGCTAGCTTTTCCTGGAACTGTGCAGGGGTTTACAACGATACAGCAGACAAAACTAATTTCATGTAAAATGAATAGCAGTGACACTGTGTGTACCAAATGTTGAAATAACTTTCAAGAACTTTGTAATGGTAACCCTTGACAATGGCAGATATAAGCCATTATCGGATTCATTTCCCAAGTCGGCGACGTAACATCAAGTATCTATGCAGGACAACACAATTTGAAAGAAACCTATATATAGCAAAAATCGTAAGTCCCAAGAAGCAGCTATTAATTTTTCATCAGGTTTATTTTCACTTTTATAACCAAAACACAGGTACGAATCATAGCCTACGTCACTGCGATCAGCCGGTGCCAGGAAGTCTAGCCGTCTGCCAAATGGTTCAAACATATTGAATACTGCTCTTGAGGCATTTCGTATCGGCGCAAAATGTCTGAGTGCTGAACTTGGGTGTCCCCCAAACTGTAACCGAATACTGTCTGACAAGACAAACTTGGGTGATGTTAATCGAAAACGCCACTTTACTTCGGGTTATAACTTAAATCTTGAGTTACTACTTATTGCTAATTGATATAAGTAGGGTGCTTCACATCAAGGGCTGTCACTGCTGGTTTTCAAACTTCATTATCTTCTATAGAAGAATTAGAGAAAATGACGAAATCTTTCTTTTGCACGGATCAAACTCCTGCAGCCTAATTGCGTAAGTGAATTCGGCAAAGCGAAGGATTTAACCCCAACAATCGACCAATAACATAGACGGAAATCCACAACGCGTCTTTCATTAAAAGAGTAAGTATGGAGTTTCTTGTGCGTTCTTCTCCATAACAAGCTACTTTCCGAATGCACGGTAGAATCAATTTTTAATCCTTATAAATTTTAATTGTGACGTTCAATAGTGCCGCTTGGTGGCCTAGTTGAAACGAAAAATCTTTGTCTTTTCATTTGTCTTGTCATCCCTCACGTGATTGGTCGATTGATGGGATCTAATCCTTCGCTCTGCCAAATTCACTTACGCAATTAGTCTACTGGTCCTATGTTCCCAGAGGTCCGTTGTCCCTAACTTTTTGGCAGAAACCATCATGCCAATCAGGAAGCATAAATCAATATGTCCCCCGCTTTATATTGTAATTAAAATATCGAGGCACACAGACATAATCTAAATTTTAAATACCGCAATAAATTGGCGAACTATTACCGCGATTGACCTACATTTGATAGCAGATGCTTTACGAGGGAGCCGTTAATCTTTACGACTGACTGATTGGATGTAGCATGAATTGGATACTGATGTGTTATATCAAATGCCTATTGGAGCCCGAAGATGGCTCGAATGGTCATTAAAGAGGACAATGTATAAAGAGGGCAGTGTACCAATCTGTGGTAATGATTGAAGATTGAGATAGAAAGAAAGTACTTTCAATTCGAAACTACGTTGTTGATAAAATCGAGAATCTGAATGGGCAAATCACGGAAATGCGAAACTTCAATTAATAAATTACGAAAGGTATAGTACTCTTCCACCACCATGGTGCTACCAGTCGGTATAAGCTGGATGGAAATTGGTGAGGGTTTGTAAAACTACGTATAATCATAGATGGTCAGAGCCAGAACTAGACCTATGGGCTTGAGATGAAAAATGTAATACTGCACAAGAGTAGGAATCTTGTTGGCGGAGAAGTATGTAAGAAGAAAACATACTCGCCGACCACAAATAAATAGGGATAAGGACCAGAGGAGAGCAGTGGTAGCCCAGTGGTAACGGTCGCGACTTACAAGTTGAAGGTCGTGGGTTCGGCTTTACTTTGTCTAAATTATTTCATCACCACTGCTCTCAAAACGGTGTAAGAAAACATCGTGAGGAAACCGGCATGTCTTAGAACCAAAAATTCGAAGACATTTGACATCTACCATCCCGCACTGGGGCCGCGTGGTGGATTACAGCCAATTCCCAATCACAGAGAGGAGGCCTGCACGTACAACGGACCAAATGGGAGTCTAAGTGCGGAAAAGGGGGTCAATCAATCCTAAGGGCCAGATGATGATGATAGAGAGTTAATTTAGTTAGCAATCCAGTACTTGCACAGTTCGTTTTACCTTCAAGTCAAAATGGCCGATTGTAACGTTGTTATATTTTGAGTACAACTGCAAACAATACGTTCTTATCTAAAAGGTGAAACATGTGAATCACTCGCCCTTTTGCGGTGTGTCTGGTATGACTAAGACAAAGGTTTACTGCGCAAATGTTCCTTGTTTAACATCCTTAGTAAAAACAAAACATTGCTTTTAATTAAATACGTAACACGATCAATAACCACAATTGGCACGTGTGAGTATGTATGTATCCTGAAGTACCTATGCGGCTGTCTTGACTTCTTTTGGATTAATTACCAGTTTAACTAACCTCTAATAGCTTATTATAATAAAAATAACTGTTTTTATTAGTTGTAGTTATAATTTGAGAGGAAGCTTCTATAATATAAAGTTATAACGACGTCTCCTCTACTCTCATAACCTTCGCAGAATACTTAATCATCACCGCACATACATAATCGAATCACATTTATTAGTGAGCGGCATAAGATATTCTTAATGCAACCTTAATGTGGTCTTCATACTGCAATCTTTGTTCATAATACAATGTAACGTTAATAATATAAACATTGTAAGATCGATTTAATCGATATGAGAATACAAAGTAAGATTTCTGTTGGGACTTTCAAGATAAAACACGCTCGAACCCAAGTTCCATGTTACTTCAATACGTTCTTGAAAATTTGAAATACAATCTACCCGCGTTACGAAAAAAATATTTTTTGTAGCAAATTTTTAATTATGCGACGATATAAAAAGAACAACCCTTGTCATGTGGTATTTTTCACAGGTTCTTTTGCCAAGGTCATATTTGTATTGCACGAGCTACCGATTGCTGAACCCTCGTAGGCAATCAAAGCCGAAACGCTATTAAAAATTCAAGCTGTTACTTGGAATTAGCCTTGATGGAGGCCACACATAGCAAATATGATACGTTATAGATTTCTTGTCAATTCAGTACTGGCTAGGCTATATTTTTCTTTAATACTAAATCAGAAAGTTCCATTAGCTTTAATACGTGCCGCAAAGTCTAACGCAGAAGCTAAATCGCGGAGGAACGACATCCGTCACCATAATTCTGTTCTACATTTACATCTGACCCCAAACATCATTACATTGTTCGTGAGCAGAGACTATTAGCAACCAAATCGAGAAATATAGCGAAATCGATACCAATCGAACAAATAATCGCACTTTCAATTCATTCGAGTTACAGTTCTCGATCGAATGCTGAGATATGGCATCGGTGATGAGTCAATGCTCGAGCGAAGTATAATTTCCTGTGTAGATAGACAGTGCATCTGTAATAATGACAGGAGTAAGATGATTAATACTTTATTAGTAATTATTGACCTGATTCTCGTCCATTAACTGTTCGTTTCCTCTGGTAGACGCAGAAACTCGAAGAAAATGCGCGCATTACAATGTTTTTTCTTGGCGTACACATCTTCATGTGAGTTCTACAAAAAAGGGACCCACTTCAAACGATACCCTTTTCCATGGTCGCACGTACTTTCTCCTCATTACACTTTATGTGGTATGACGTTTGCGTGCATACCTCGTCGCATTTTTCTGATTGCTCGCATTTCTACGGCGTTAATTTTGCTTCTGGGACAGCAAAATGCTCTTTGACAATTTGCTATGCATAGACAGAGCCACAATGTTTTTACACGACGTATTTTCTCCGGTCCAATATAAAAATTCAGTGAAATGACACCAAAACATCCAACTGACCCACTTCTGATGTTTGTGGCGAAAAACAAATTCTCAAGTCGCCCAAACTAACGGCGACAACAAAACTTAAATAAGATGTCTAGGGGTTCCAGCAATAAAAATATTTACCGAGCTCCAGTCTGGTATAAAAAATAAGCAGCACTTAAAATGTAGTGATATGAACAAAAATAATATTTCATAAATAAGGCAAAAAGGCCTAAAATCTTACGTAGACGAGCAATTTTATAATAATTGGCAGCGTAGTCAAATCTTCACAAAAACAAATAAACGACACTTAGGTATTTCTGAATGTGGCTGGTGGCTGAAATGAAGATTCATGCTCACGTGAATTCTTTTCAATTTTTCTACTCTAAAGACTGAGCATATTTTAGTAGGTAAGCAGGGAATCACCTTCTCTACTAACACTGGATTTTTTTAGCAATAAGACCTATCAGGAAGTATAGCAGAAGAAAGGGGAGACCACCAGCAGATGGTGATTCCGTACATCCAATATGGTTTGTATATTTTTGAACCTTCTGACAAAATACTTGTATATTCTCCCTATAAATTATTCACACATAATAAACAGCAATCGCTGGCACCCTTCCTTAGTTATTTAACTAATAAATAAAAATTAGTACCGGCCATGTTTAGATAACACAACGTATTGACATATTGAACTGTGACCACAGCAGAAAAAAACGCTTGACCAATTCTTATCAGCTAATAACTCGCGGCGTATCTTGGTGGGTAGTCACAATATTAGGATAGTACTTCCATTATTAATGATATAATTGGAGTATTTGATAATGATACGGTGAAATAATCAGATCGCAACATAGTTTAAAATTGCGTCAATCTGAAGACGGAATTAGATTGCGATTTTTTGAGATTGACTCAACAGGAAATTCTTCTTGAGAAAAATCAAAAGACTTTCGGATTGATAAACACGCTTTAATGGTAAATTGAACTAAAAAGTCACTAATCCTAAAGATCCTGTTAAGGATAATGGGACAAACTATTGCATTGTCATCGGTCCTTGATAAGTGTGGAAAGTTTCAAATCAATCCGACGTTTTGAAGGGGGTGAAAATCACTTTCAAAGATTCCGTTACATTGATACATACATACCAAGCTAATAAAAACGTGTTAAAAACTACTGCCAACACGCACGCAGTTCAACTCTTGAGTATAAGATAGAAATAAAGGATTGTCAAAATGTAAATAAACAGTTACAAACCCGCCAAAAACGAGACATACAAATAAAACATTCATGACTTGTTAGCTACAATAATGTATTCGTGCCTTTTACGTGGTGTCCTCTCAAATATTTCAGCGTACTCTAGGTAAACTAAAACTAACAACTCTATACCTAGAGTGCAAAGTCCAACAGCAAAAAATATCCGGCGTATAGTAATCTAGTTTGCATGGGAGACTGTACCTTAATCAGAGTCACAATACAGACGAAATGGAGAGCGATTCAGAGAGATAACAGTATTTTTGTATTGTTGGAATCATGAGCTGATGGAAAGTTAATTGCATACATTATATTTACTGCTGTTGAGTTTATATATTCATTCATAATGTTTTGAACGCTCGCTAGCTCTCTCTTGAAACTGTTGTAGCAATATATCATTCAGTATTAGCAGGGCTGTGTAATATGAATTAACTAATGACCGATACGAACTTCTGCCAATTGGCTGTTAGTCATATTGGACATTCTACAAAAAAATGGCGCCGGTCTATTCATATTTTACGACTGTCGTCGCTCTTTTCATGGAATGTTCTGACTTTATAGTACTCGCCAAACTTCTTGGCCGCCCTGTAGTTGGCTTTCCGGTGCGCAAAGCACGGCGCGGTGCTGTTTTTGTATGAGATTTACTACTGCGCAGCCATTGTAGCCAACTTCAGGGCGGCCAAGAAGTTTGGCGGGAACTATACATTACTTTATGCACAGTAAATATACAAACAGTATGGAAACTACTTACAAACGCTCGAAACGGCACACTCACACAAACATACGCACCGACGAGACCAGCTCTTGAGTAGTGCGAGCCAGCTGTTTTTGTATGATTTTTACTACTGCGCTGCCATTGTAGCCAACTTCAGGGCGGCATAGAAGTTTGGCGAGAAATATAGTTTCCTGACTGTTTGTATATTTATTCTGTGCTTTATGTCTGTTGCAACTAACCCATGCAATACATTTATAACGTAAAACTGTCTACCGCAACTTCAAACCTACAATAATTTTCCTTCACATTTTTTCTGTGATAGGTAACAAATTTTAATCAAGACCACAAAAACAGACCCATCTCGGATGGTCTTGACATGGCATGTGAAGCAGAGATAAAATCTCCAATATAACGTTATGAATAAATCAGATAAAGGACCACGGTAAAGAAGGAACCTTTAAAAATTGGTCCCAGAATTAAATAAAACATTGGACCCTTTCTAAAAGAATTTCCTGGGAAAATTCGATTTCGAAATGCCTGTACATTTTTGTATTGTTCACGTATCGGTACAAAAATGTACAAAGTATTTTGCAAGGTTTCTTCCCAGTTGCCCAAAATCCTTTCAGCGTTCCTCGGAGCGTTATATCACTTACATAATCACTGAACTTTGTGTAATATTACAGCAAAGGGAACTAAATTTCCTGAGAATTGACATGGCTATTGGCTCTCTGCGGTCAACCAATTAAACATCTTAGCTCTCTGTCAAGAATTTTTTAAGAAGTTAAACGAACATAAAATGTCGTGTTGTCAACAATGATGGTGGCTTCGTCAAGAGGTTTTTAATAGGCATTTTATTATGGAACAAAGCTCCGGTGGGATTCCCAAGTTTCATTACACGGGTCAGTGGTTGGATGGGCTGCGGTAACCTTGTTTTTTTTTGCGATGGGAGTTAACTACACGTATCTATTGTCGACGAAGTTTTTTGGATGATAAAGCTTAAGGTTACACTAGTCGAAAATTCTGCCATACAAACGTAGTCTAGGGATTATTCCACTGTTTGACGATGTATGTTCAAAATAAAAAGTGATATCAATTTGTCTTATCATTATCTAGCCCTGTATGGAAGCAAAAAAGTAAAAAAAAAGAAAATATTTGAAAGTTATGAGCGTCGAAAGTTTCGACACTAATTCTAACGCATTTTTGGGCGCAAATAAATACCACAAGAAGACGGAAAATTGCAAAACGGCCTCACACAACAACAAACGGCATACAGGGATAGATTAGTAGTTCAACAATGCAAATAATTTTATTTTGAACAGATAGATTTAGTCGGTTTTTCATGATATCTAGACTGCCAAAGGTCTGTTTATAAAATTTCGCGCGCTCGGTTTCGTCCTAAATCATTATCCATTTCGCTACAAATTTGCAAAAGTGTGTATTCGTACGCGAACTAGCTTCCTACTGCTCATCACAGCATCTATCTCTTCCGCAAGTGTTATCGGTAGATATAAAATGAATTTTAACCCCGCGCACAAAATAGTTCGTGCCGTCGACTAGTGTACCCTTAAGAGGCCAGGTTGAATACTTAATTTACGAATTTAGAAGTCGTTCGACTGGAATTTTTTGCGGATACTACTAAGTTATAGGTAGGTAGGTGTATGGATAGCTATAATGCTTGAAAGCTTCAAAGAAAGCCACATAATAGCTCAATGCTACTCGTGTATTGAAAAATCGATTCTACACTCGGTGCCTTTATTATCCGCTGCTAGGTAGTTACTAAGCCATAAAACTATCGTGAAATCATTGATGTTATTGTTTAAAATCCTTTAACGCAATTACTTGTACAGTCATACAGATTAATATAATAGCATCAAGGTATTGCTCAAGTGAACACCTGGGCACTGGGGTTTCGCGTGGCCGCGCCTACCGCTCGATACCAACATCATACCCAGTTATTAGGTGAATGCTGCACTCAACAATTCTAGATGCTAATTGTACTTTTCCTGTTGATGAATTCAGTTCCGGAATAGAATTTATTTTTGTACCGACAGTAAACCTTGACGTTCATGGGTTTGTTACCGTTTTCGCGCTCATTGCTTTGCAGTTCTAGTTGGAAATTCTTCAAGCAAATGGTGGATTGACATCCTCCATGAGTAGCGATTCTTTAATGATTGTTTGGTGTCCCTTGGTAATCAGACCCGATATCAGTATTTTTTTGAAACAATAAAGCTATATAGATTTAACTAATCTAATCAAACGGTTTATTCCCATCGGCCACCCTCGAGTTGCCACCCCGGTACTAGCCTTTACAATCCTGCAGTATGACAAAAGCGGCACAATTCTGTTTTCTGCCATTTAGGAGTCGAGCTCGTCCTGCCATCTTCGCATTGGTCTACTCATCTACTGCGGTGTCTGCAGCTTTACGGGACTCATTAGTGGTTCTCCCATTTCATATTATGGCATTCAGCAGATTTGTAAAGCCCGTTACTTTTTTTGCGTAGCTTCCATGAGGTTTGCGAGTCAGTATCCTGACAGGTTTGTGTCTCTATTTTAGCGTCACACATGTTCCACAAATACACGTGAAATGATATCAGTAGTTATCATTTTCATTCTGCGGTGAAAATGTTTGTTATTTATCATACTGGTTCGATAATTTTGTATTGAATGCATCCAATCCATCAAGCGTGATTGTTCATACAATCGCAGTAAGGAAAAACACTCACAATTACGATTATTGCTTTATTATACGAAGATTAAAAATTGGTTAATTTTAATTGAAAACGTTCGTATGGTTATTTAATTGCTACTTACACAGTACCGACCCTGAATGAATAGAAATTAGCATTACTTTTTAGTTGGCTGTTACTTTCTCAAGATTATTTTAACGGACTATGTCTGACCTAGTTCATAAACACCGCATAATATTGTGCTTCAAGTAAAAACCTTTTACAATACAATGCCTTATCAAATTTTATCAGACCGTTTACGAGTATTCGAATTAGATACTGGTGACTATTGGTATTTTTTATCTTATCCGACTTTACAATTAACTGCAATGCGATATTATCATTGATTCTAGGAAGGACATGCGGCAAATAAGTACACTAAGTACGTAGGTACCCACATGAATTTATAAATACGGATGCGTCAAAGACGATAATATTTACTTTTATTATGACTCTGATTCTCATTCCTATTTGAATGTTCCTTTCATTCATACTACATCAGCATTTGTTTCATCCAAGACTCCGTCTAATGCAGTGGCACTAAAGAGTATGGGTTTAATCCTTGGATTATATCGTAACGGGCCACAACTCGATGGCACTAAGCTTTATGATGGCTGATTATCTACTGGCTTTACAAGTTTTCCACCCAATTCCTGGTGTTGAATGAATAGGATATGTCATTTCCCAATCCAATATCCAGTTTTGACGTGGCCATTGAATTTTGTTGGCTTTGACCTTCTGTTCAAGGATGGAAGAGCAACATAATATGTATCGCAGACACCGAATAGATTGGGATAAGCGAGGAAGCGCGGGCTCATGTAAGGTGGAAGGTGTTGAAACCTTTGCCCAGCTGTAGGACCGACAAAATAAAGAAGAAGAACGATGATGATGACGTTCGAGGGTTAGGTAACGACTTTAATTCCTCTCGTTTTCCCTGCTCATAATGTCGTATCAAAGCAAGACAGAGTCAGTAACCTGCCAAAGTGCGTCACATCGCGTCAACATTGGCCATTGTCCATTGTGAAAAGGAGCAATACAAAATTATCCAACACATATAAACCAGTTTATAAACGGGAAGTGTTTAATTAAATGTATTATACCAACGTCACAGCACTAAATTTTAATAATAAATGAAATGATAGAAATGAAACATGATGGAATTCAAAATGGAAGTGAGCCAAAATTCTTCTGTGGCATTTCCTACGTATTTTTTGCCTATAATTTTAGTATAATGGTAATTTTGCTAGAGTTAAGCTGGCAAAAAATTATAAAGTACAGTTATTTATTTAGGTATATATAGTCCAAATTGTCCCACTGTTGGCCAAAGGCCTCCTTCCACTATTTCCAATTTTCATAAGACTCCCAGTTGTTTGCTACAGTGGCCCAAATCAAACCCCTCTTGAAGCAGTCTAGTTTTTGAAATTATTACAGCAATAAAAATGCTGGATATATTGCTAGGTTTTTATGACTACTAGTTATCTAACTACATAACATTCAGTGAACTAAGAATTCATTAAGATATCTTAGATAAACATTCTAAATCTGTGAGGAGTCAAAGTCTTATTGCATAAAAATATAAAACATTATTTCAGCAAAAAACCATTTAATTTTTTCGTCAAGGCCGTTTATTCTAACTAGACAATGTAACAACTCCTTCAAAAGCACAATTAGATAATAAAATTATGAATTCATTATAACTAATGAAACCTGTTTTATGAGTCACAAAATACTTTGTTAACCTCTAAGATATTAGACTGTAGGCCATTCACAGTACATTTTATAATGATTCTATTATATAAACTTGAAATAATAGTTTCAATAACTAGTTAGGAAAGATCTTAATAAGTAAAGTTAATAAATAGGACTTAAGAGAAGATTATTTATGGCCTCTTTGACAGTCTTTGGTCTGGTTTCTGAATTAAGAATTAGAAGTTAAGAATTTGTCAAACAGAGTCCGACATATAGGTAGGATCCTCAATTTAAAATTCTTTATTCAGAAATCAAGGGTCAGTAGAATTTAAAGGACCTACCTACTTGCAAAAAATTATACAAGATACCATCGTAGGAAAGTCAGAAATTTATGTAAAATAATAAAAAGCAAAACAAATTGTGTCATCTCATGTGTGTTGTCTATGCAATATTTAATTTATCTGAAGGTCAAAAACTATCCAGTTTTTTAACATTCTTAACTTGTTATTTGAGTACCTAATTTTATTTTATCTTTTATTACAGAATAAGTTCTTGATTTTATAAAGAGTACTCTGACTGGATTCCACAGATTGAACGGCTGTAAATAACATAGTTTTTAAATGAGCATGGCATCAAAACATATTTTAACTTCAAAACTATTACAAAATTTGGAAATAAATTGGTAAATAATTTAATGAAATATTATTGTGTGCGTAACTTACACATGATGTCTACACCCGCACTGAACTGTTAACAGATTGCTAATCACAACACAAACTAAGTACCTATAAACTTATCAAAAAAACAGTACAGCTTACTTACAGCCGGCCACATGCATACTGCTTAGAATACCACAGATAAACACAGGGTCATGAGTCATAAATTAAACAGTTCAAGCAACAAGGAAGGTTTGTAATTAGCTGTAAGGTTTTGTTACCTTTTTTGTGAGACTGGCAGTTAACAAAGAGAAGGGTGGCCAAATGAATGGTAATTTAAAAAAATAATAATGTGGGTCTGGTACAAGTTTGTTTGGTAGGAAAATGATATAATTCTATGATAATAATACTGGTTAGAAGTGACCTTAGACACATGTGAAATAATATTTAAATTATAGCATTCACTAATTGATAAACATGTCTAATAAAACTAGTGTTATTTCAAGTTAGAAATGTTAAACCAGAGAATTCTTATTAGCATTATACAAAGAAATAAAGAATCCGATTATTGTTATTCCAATTTTAAACATTTAAGCCTGATACAAAAGAAGCTACTGACTCACCTTACAGAAAAATTAAAAAAAAAGAATGAAGTGATTATGTATTTTATCTCATTTCAGCACACTTAAGTGCAGCAGTTGTTTGATGCACTGGCAGCCGGCCAAGCATCACGCAAATGATATGCACACATTCACAGGCCTTGGTAAGTCGTCGAACAAGGAAGTACATGAACAAATCACAATAAGCAGCCCATACTAGTGCCCTAACATTACCTTGAAAGGTTCATGTTTGTATGACGTACACGTTGTTATAGCGCTTGATATAACGTACATATGATAATGAAATTAATATCTTCACAGTAACCAAGAAGACCCGGAAAAGTATTTTTTTCAATCCTAATTCAGATATCGAGTGTTGAGATTCGAAGTCGGCATTTGGCAATATTACTATATGCTTTGGCCTTTCAACTTTGGCACATGAAAACTTTAATTCAATCATCCCGGCAGCCTACAGCAGCAGCCACAATTAATCACTTATTAAAAGAAAAAGAAATCACAGCAAATGATTGCTCGAATTGGAAACACTTTACTTACAATTTCTTATCACCAGAATCTTCTTGTAAGTTTTAATTACATTTCTTTGTTACACTTATTAGTATGTACGGTCTTTTCCACAAATTATAACACCACAGAATCTAATATTTCAGATTGCGATTGTAGTTAATGACAGAAAACAACGGAATAGAGAAAAAGACGTGTGGTATGGTTGGATGGGGGATGAGCTGTTCTTCTATAATTTTTCAATAGATGGCATTGCCTTCGATTTAACCATAGACGACAGTAGAGTATTATGAAGGACCGAAATTAATAAAAAGATTGCCATGCTTTGTTTGGACATGAAAGCAATTTAAAGGAAAATTATAAATTAAAACAATCATCATTTTGTTTAAGTACAAGTTTCGTGGATAAATTATAAACACATTTAAAAAAAAAATGTCGCCCAGAATAAAAAAAACCATCAAGACGGGCTAATGATGAATCAAACAGTTCAGCACACAGTTATTTATTTGATATTGTACTTGTTTTTTATTTAGATCTTGCTGCTGTGCAAAGGCCTTCCACATGTCCTTCCAGATATTTTCCTCCCGCACCGTCTCCAACCAAATGTCATGGTACGTGTCTAAATCATCTCGACACTTCTGCCTGAGCCAGCCTCGCCTTCTATCTTCAGGAGCCCACTACATGGGGACTTTTGCCCAGCAGTCATTGTGCATGTGGCTCAGGTGGCCCATCCTTACCGTTTATGTCTGGTAGCATTTTGCCCAGGTCTATTATTTCCATTATGAAGCGCTTCGTGGGGTTCTGTATTCGATCTGTTATTTTTACACCCAGGATCCATAATTCTCTGACACATCTCAAGGTGAATCTTGAGTTTCCCTGAGTGACCAGGTCTGCTCAGCGTATGTAAGGATGGGCAGGATACACATATCGATGAGTTTACACTCCAGGGAGATAGACAGCCTTCATTAGCGTTTCATGGACCAGCAACTTTTCTAGACGTTTTCGATGCAGCGATCGATTGCCCTTTCCTGCCTGTTTACGAAAGATAGGTACTCACTGGCCCAAGATAATATAGATAGATACACATTGACATGAATATTTCCTGCCCATCTACCTCGATCCAAAGTTTGATGCTGTTAGTGATCACTTTGGTTTAAGTAGACTGATTCATTGTGAGTCCCACCTTGAAACTGGTCGTGCTCAGGTCTTGGAACATTGTTTGTAGTTATGCAAATTTTGATAAATCAGACATAAAATTAAATAATGAATTGCTTAACTATACACTTTACTCCAATGTCTTCGAACTGCTTGACACGGTGCCTAATCTTGATTTTGTATTTAATTTCTGAGCCGCAATGTTTAAAACAATTTAAAATTTTAGATTATTAAAGATAAAGGTTTCACTTCAAACATTTTTTTATAATAAACTTCACTGGTTACAAGTTTGATATCATTGTGTTTTTTTTTTTAAATTTAGTGATGTCAGCTGTGTAAAAAAATATAGTAAAATAGCAGTGGTATAGTCAGCTGTGTAATGGTTATCTATTCGGAATATTAACCTGTAATTAATTTTATTTCATTCGGTCCCTAATAATGCCCATCCATCGACTGCTAATGCTACGTAAGCGACATCTAGCGGGAGACAATCACACTTCCGAAACTCATTCTATCTCACTTGCACTCGTGGATTCCGTGCGACCGAACGGTTCAATGACTTTGGCGACCGTTTCTATTTTCTCTCTGGTTTTGTCGTCGGGTCGGCTCGCAAGGAAGGGGTCTTTGTTTGCGTTTCACGTTCGCGTCGCACGGTATCATCTGCGAACCCGGCTCTATCGTATCGTTACCGAGACGGAATGTGCCCGCATAAGTGGAAGCGTGGGTCTCGCTCCTCCCGGTCGATGTGAAATGTCGTGCAGTGTGCCAGACTGGCGCCGTCATCTAGTGCAAGTGCAGTGAGGTGCAGTGGTGTGTGCGAGCGCGCGTGGGTCGACTCGGCCACGGCAAGCGAAGTGCGCGGAGGTGGCAGCGGCCGCGCGGCCATGACCGGCGACATGCCTCTAGGGAGCGCGCACGCGTTCGGGCGCGCGTTGCTCCGGGACGGGGCGCTGCCGCCGCTCGAGCCCGGCCCTCCCGCTCCACCGGCCAACAACGCGCAGCCGCCCGACAAGCGGCCTCCCGCGGCGGCCGCGAGCCCCGAGCAGGTCATGAAGCTCTACATGAGCAAACTTACCCCATATGAACACCGTGAAATTTTCGACTACCCTCAAGTGTACTTTATAGGCGCGAACGCCAAGAAACGGCCCGGGCTGGTCGGGTTCCCGAACAATTGCGACTACGACAACGAGCAAGGCTCGTATATCCACATACCCCACGATCACATAGCGTACCGGTACGAGGTGCTGAAGGTGATCGGCAAGGGTAGTTTCGGTCAGGTAGTGAAGGCGTACGACCACAAGAAGCGCGAGAATGTCGCGCTCAAGATGGTACGTAACGAGAAGCGGTTCCACCGCCAGGCACAGGAAGAGATCCGCATCCTGGAGCACCTCCGCGAGCAAGACAAGGACAACACGATGAACGTGATCCATATGTTCGACTCGTTCACGTTCAGGAACCACACATGCATAACATTCGAGCTTCTCTCGATCAACTTGTACGAGCTGATAAAGAAGAACAAGTTCCAAGGGTTCTCGCTGCAGCTCGTCCGCAAGTTCTCGCACAGTCTGCTGCAGTGCCTGCACGCGCTCAATAAGAACAGGATCATCCATTGCGACATGAAGCCGGAGAACGTGCTGCTCAAGCAACAGGGACGCTCTGGAATCAAGGTATAGTAATGACATTATTAAAATAACACCCCATAAGACAGTATAGTATTGTTTCCTAGAACCAAAACATTGGAAAACGCAGTAGCCTGACAACTTTGGCTTGGCAGGGCGACTGAAACTGATTGTCAGTCTAAATTTGTTGATAATGTTCGACGTAACGAAACCAAGATAGAATTAACTCTTTGAACCTGTAAATGCATTCCTGTTGGAAACTTTTTGATATAAAAACAAATGATGAAAACGTAGGCCTTGCATTGTGCTTGTGCCATGTCTGTTTAGAAACTCATTTGTATCACAAAAAACAATCACAGATCGTGAACACCTGTTTCTATAGCTCATTCGACGGCGGATAAAATCAATAAGCCGTCTGTGAAACATTTTTCGTAAACATTTGCAGCTGTGTGCGTGCGACCCGATCAGCTGGCCACACCCGCACCCCTATTTACCCAACTATTGTAACACCACTCGCGCGATAACGGTATTATTACACGGTTCGTTAAAACCGTGTGCATATGACTGTACATTTAATATTCGTAAACGGATTAAGCGTTCGTGGAAAGGCGACCGGTTACTGATAAAAAGATGCGTTATTACTTGCAACAGTTCGGACGATAAACGTTATCTGTCTGTGGACCGCGTCTCGAGTCGCTCACCCGATCGCGTTCTATTTTTAAACTTCCCGATACATTCAGTAAGACGGTCTCCCGCCATGTGATTTTACACTGTGGTTATTTACGTCAACAAGCATCCGCGTACATCCAAAACACGGTTAAGACTGGTAACAATGAAATACGAACCAATGTCACTGCGACACTGCATCGGCTAAAAAAGAAACTGCTTAAAATCACATGAAAACCTTCAATCTTTCACTAGTTAACAAAAAAACTGACCTACAAGTTGATAATTGAGCTACTTCCAAGTTGCCACTGTCGAAATTTTCTTGTGAATCTTAAAGTTAACGGCATAATTATTATCTGTGTAAAGAAGTCATTTTTTATAATTTTATAGTTATTTGCATGCAACGTTAAACAGGAAAGCTGATGTATCTTTTATCAGCCACATTTGCTTGCGTTATTAATTTATCTAGGTTGCATGCAGTGTCTATGACGCACAAGTAATCAGGTAATATTATGATCTGCCTTCATATACTTATTTTTATTGTAGATAGTTTATTAACAATAATACGAGTATAGCCACGAAATGTCTGGCATGATAAATTCCAGTCTTCCCAATATGAAATTGAACATTTAACCGTGTTTATTCAGGTGAGACCTAGATATAACTGATATGCAGGTTGCCGATAAGATAAATGCTCTATTGGAGCATATTGTTACTACGCGAGTTGAACGGTACATGCGCACACGCAACGCACACGTCATTGAAACTCAGCACGGTTTTCATCCATTGTTTTCGTTTTACAAAAATTCATAAGCATTAGCTAACAGCCGTTAAAAATAACATGTCCTCATTATAAAACAGATGAATATGGCTAACCGTCATACATTTTTTGTCCATATAGCGGTTATTTTTATTTGAAACCGGCTTTATAAGTTGCTTATTTGGTCAAAGTTACCGTAAAAGTTTGTGTCAATTAAGTTTTTAATGAACGAAGAAAGGATGAAGTTTCGTCCGCAAAATATTTTCCGTTTATCTGCGTCATCGGACCAGAGACAATGAAAACTTTTCACATAATTTTCTTCTTCGTGTAACTGTTTCCTAATGTCTCAGTAATCTGATTCATTGCTCATTTGTTTGAAATAAATGCATTAATTACTGAAATTAATTATTTTTATCTGCGCTACATCGATCTAATAACTGGTCGTGCAGATTGATCTTGGCCGTTCTAAAAACATGTTAAGCACGGAGCGTTAATTTACTGCCTTCTGATTACTTACTGGAGCTTGAACTAATTATGATTCCAGGCGTAATAACATCATGCTTGTATGCTGTATTAATAGAGAAATATCGTTCTTCAGGAGATTTTTGCACGTAAACTCTGAAACCACGATTAAGGAAATTCACAAGCAAAAGACGCAACATCAAACACGTAGAAAGACGAAACATTGTTATGATGACGTGTCGATCTTCTAATAGTTCAAAAAGTACCTACCTGCTGAATTTTGAATCCTTTGTGGTCCAGGTTTTTTTTTTGAACATTGAATCGTTTGATTTGATCAGTTCCTACGGATTATACAAAAAAAATACTCACCTTGTCAAACCACAGACAAAATCTAACAGAAGAAAAAAGGAAATTATCAAAGCATTCGATATTTGAAAATAAGAGTTATAGTTACTACTGGCTGTTCATAAACAAATCTGCAAGCAACAGATTTCCTAGAATATTTTTTTATTTAAAACAAAAGCGGTTTTCACTGCACTGCGAGTCGGTTTTGCGAATTTTCCACTCAGTTTAGTGCGGCAGGCTCGCCGCTCTCATCAAGACCGCGTCCAATGCCAAATATTTCTGACATGGCGGCGTTTTGTCGTTGCAACGCTGCGGTCTGTCAGTCACGCGACGTTGAAACTAATCCTTCGATCAAACCGTGTCGACAGTTTAACTTAAATTCTTTTCTAGTGGCATTCTTACATTTGAATTAAGAATTCGTGCGCGTGATCAGAAAACCGCATCGATTAATGAGACAGTCCTTGAAGGATTAATCAATATTGGAGACGACGATTTCCTTTTAATTACTGTCAAATTGATCAACCCAAAAATCTAAATATCTTTGCAAAGACAATCAATTTAGTTTGTGACGAGTTTGGAGTAGCGGATCAATCTAATTTTTCGAATTGACGAGACGAGACCGATATTTCGAAACACATTAAAACCAAAACGAGTTTAACCTTAACACTGTCCCGGCAAAATGGGAGCTGGCAACACAAAAAAACATGTGTTTCCAAACAAACATGCCGGGGATGCACAGCGACCTTACAAAGGAACACCTGTGCCAGGTAGACTTAAAAATAAAACCCGCCTAACTAGAGCAGGTTCCATAAAGAGCAAGGCATGTATTCTACCCATCGCTGTGAATAATGCATTGAATTGTATGGATCACTTGACTCGTCACGATGCAGACAGCTTACAGTAGGCAAAGAAGACTTAAAATTTTATCATCCGCTCTAAATATTGCGGTTTTCATACTGGTAAAGAACTAGATAAAGGTTTTCGCTCCAGTTTTGACGTTTGCGGGGTAAACAAAGGAATCTAATAACATTTTATTGGGTACTCAGACTTCTTTCCGAGTTCAGTAGGGCTTCAAAAATATTCCTTAACTTTTCATAACTGGTAACATTCACAGAAGATAGCGTGGTGACACGTTTTTTATTTAATTTATGTGTGCCGATGCCGAGGCAATTTTGTACGGATGCAGCTTTCGAGCAAATTATATCATTACTTGGACAGGTGGACTTAAAAATTTTGAGCATTACAGGCAACTGCAATATTTAGTTTACATGTGCGACCTCAAAGACTGTTACAGACTATGCGGAAGGTGGAGAATCGGGGAGGACTATGTCCAAACATGCATTGCGATAGCCTCGTTTGATGAGCGACCTTGTAAGGAAACTTAAGGCAAGAATGCACGAACTGACAAACCTACAGTCTACACATAACAACACGTGTTTAATCCGTGTTCGTTGGCCACCATAACAGGTCCAGATAAACGTGTGGACACAATCGAAGCATGCATTATGGCCGTAATGACTTGGCGTCTGATTGGTATTCCAAGGGCTTCCTCGTCTCCAGTTAGCATAACAAACAAACAGTCTTTACAATTTTAATGAGTACTTGCTTCATCACTGTACACAACACCACATAATCTGAATCTGATTGACGATTTCTGCAATCGTGAGGACAATGTCGTTCGAATCTACAAATCAGCGTAATTATGAGCATTAGAGCAAGATTGAAGACTGCAAATAGATCGTAGGTGGTCATCGCCCCATGAGATAAGTGGTCAGGATGTTTGTCTTACTCATTACTCGAGTTTACTTTAGGACGGTGACCTGAATTCATTCAAGCAATTCTTCCTTAACGTTTTATAAATGACAGTATCAAATTTATGAACTTTGCTCCCCTGACATTAGCTCTTTGGCGCCTACAAGTCGACTGGCATGCCCTAAATAAGGAGACATTAACATAGACTGTTAACATGCGTCTTAATGAAAAGAGGATTACCGACTCCGAACCGAATTATTAGCATAAATCTTTATCCCCAATAGTCTTTGTTGGGACGGTGACGCATACGAGTATCAGTTACATTACAAGTAGGTTTGTGTGACAAAGAGAAGTAGTATTATGATATTTTCATAAACAGAATAATCTTAACGATGTCACATTTGTGTTAACACGTTTTATAACATTATTGTGGAGTAACAATGGCATTGTATTCCGGAAGACTTAATAAGATATAAAGGACTCAGAAATGGCCAATCAGCACTTAAAAGTAAGACGTTTACGACTGTTAGTAGACGTATAATTTTCACATTTGATCGCTCACAGATAATACTTGCGCCTTTTAAGGGTACACTAGTCGATGGCACGAACTATTTTGTGCGCGGGGTTAAAATGCATTTTATATCAACCGACAACACGTGTGGAAGAGATAGATGCTGTGATGAGCAGTAGGAAGCTAGTTCGCGTACGAATACACACTTTTGTAAATTTGTAGCGAAATGGATAATGATTTAGGACGAAACCGAGTGCGCGAAATTTTATAAACAGACCTTTGGCAGTCTAGATATCATGGAAAAACGACTAAATCTATCTGTTCAAAATAAAATAAACTACTAATCTATCCCTGTATGGAGGCCGTTTTGCAATTTTCCGTCTTCTTATGGTATTTATTCGCGCCCAAAAATGCGCTAAAATTAGTGTCGAAATGTGGAACTTTCGACGCTCATAACTTTCAAATATTTTCATTTTTTACTTTTTTGCTTCCATACAGGCCTAGATAATGATGAGACAAATTGATATCATTTTTTATTTTGAACGTACATCATCAAACAGTGGAATAATCCCTAGACTACGTTTTTATGGAAGAATTTCCGACTAGTGTAAACTTAAGTCTACTGTTCTCTATGGTAATTTTTGTCGTTTATGGCCTCCTTTGTTGGGGAGAATTACCCGCTTTTAATTGTAGGCGCTCTCGTTTTATATCTTTAATCATTTCGCGAATTAAACTGTATCAAATAATGTTTATAAATTAATATCTTCATCAACGTACCTAGTTTATTGTTGTTTTTATCCTACAGTATTATTTCTGACAGTTATTATTCTATTTATGCTTTTATATCCATTTAAAACAATATAAGAACATCATGAATTGTACTTCATTATGTAAACATTATTACATTGTCTGGGTTTTATTGTAGAATATCGCCTTTCTTGTTCTAAAGGAGCTCGTGGCTAAATAATAACAGCCGCACGGGTCGATCATCAAGGTTAAGCAACGCTTGACGAGGTCGGTCCGTGGATGGGTGACCATTTCAACATACCGAGTTTCCTCCGAGCCTCGGAAAGCACGCTAAGCGGTTGGTACCGGCTGTTATTTGAAGATCTTTGACAGTCGTTACGGGTAGTCAGAAGCTTGAGATCTGACACCAGTCTTGCCAAGGGGTACTGTGTTTAACTAGTTACTGGGTTGTGGAGTTCAGATAGGCAGTCGCTCTATGTAAAACACTGGTACTTAGCTGAATCCGGTAAGACTGGAAGCCGACCCCAATATAGTTGAGAAAAAGCTAGGCAGATGATGATCGCCTTTCTAGTTCACATTCAAAGTGGTACGTAAATTATTTTCTTGTTCATAATTAGCTAAATACTGGATATTACATGTGACTTTTTTTCTAGAAAATATTGTTGTTTTCAGAACATACTTTCCCGTACAATTTATTTATTCACAGATGTGAATAGGTCTTTGTCATCCAATTGAAGCCTTAAACCGAGGAGAAGTAGAGAACAATTATAGGAGGCTTTTGCGCAGTAGTGCGGGGTACAGAGCAGCCTTTATAATAAAAAAAAAAGTTATTGTTGTTTGCCATTGAGAATGGATCGTTGTGTACAAGTCCTTACAATAACAGATAAAATTGGGTCATTCGGTCGAGACGTCTGTAATCGATTTCGACATCTTACTCAAAACATTTCGGTAGAATAAAATGAGAAGAAAGATATAAGCGATACTAGGGCATTATTTTTGTCGCAGTATAGAAATTGATGTGCCATTTTTCTTTCTGATAATTTCTATAGTAAAAAAAAAAACTGCGTATATTCAAATTAAACCTAATTCGAGAGTCGTAATAATAAGGATTGATAAGAATTTTGTTGTTGTTCAATTTGTTGTTCTATTACTGTTATAATATGATACCGTGGTTAAAATAGGTTCCTATTAGTAATAATAATATTTGTTTTGATTGACAAGTTGACTTAAAGTTGCCTTAGTCGACGGCACGAACTATTTTGTGCGCGGGGTTAAAATGCATCCTATCTCATCCGACAACTCGTGCGAAAGAGATAGATGCTGTGATGAGCAGTAAGAAGCTAGTTCGCGTACGAATTAGCACGTTTGCAAATTTGTAGCGAAATGGATGATGATTTAGGACGAAAACGAGCGCGCGAAATTTTATAAACAGACCTTTGGGAGTATATCATGAAAAAACGACTAAAAGTATATTTTAAAATAAAATTATTTGCATTGTTGAACTACTAATCTATCCCTGTATGGTAGCTGTTTTGCAATTTTCTTTCTTCATATGGTATTTATTTCAGCCTAAAGATGCGTTAAAATTAGTGTTAAAATATGGAACTTTCGAAGCACATAACTTTCAATAATTTTATTTTTTTGTTTCCATACAGGTCTAGAATATGATGACAAATTGATAATTTTTTTTATTTTGAGCGTACATCGTCAAACAGTGGAGTAATCGCGAGGCTAAGTTTGTATGGAAGAATGATCGACTAGTGCAACCTTAATGGCGTCATCAATAAATAGAATGTAACTATTACGTGGACTTTTATAACATACCTACAATAATAAGCGCAAGCGCATATACCTATATTATAAAGGAGAGAGGTGAAGAATTCACTGGGCATCAAAAGATACGAAAATATGTACATTCTGAAGACGTAATCAGTTGCAGTAGGTGTTTGCAAAGGTACAGTTAATTTAGTATATGGAAAAATATGTATTGAGATCGCGAACGCACATGCAGGGGGGAAACAAAATCGTCTTATTTCTGCTTTATTTTTTGTTGCACTAAAGACCTACTACATGTATGTTATTTTTTAACCGACTTTCGAAAAAGGAGGAGGTTCTATGTTCGACTTCTTGTACGTTTTTTTTTTATGTTCACCTTTATCTCCGTCAATTGTGGACCTATTTTGAAAATTATTTTTTTGATTGAAATAGCATATTTCGTAATTGGTCCCATTTTAATTTGGTGAAGATCTGATGAAGAACTTCGGAGATATACAACTGAACTCTTCAATAAATAACGGCAAATCTCTCGGGATTGCTGCAATCGCATGTCTGTTTATTGTTTATACCATTTCATAACATAACATCACGCCAGTACGCTCGAAAGGGGTACGCAGATCCCTCATTTTACCGATTATGTTCAAGTTTCATGTTATTCGGGTAATCTATTCTGGCGTTATAGGTACTTACTTACTATTCAACTTGCCTATTAGGTAGGTACAACTAAAAAGGGTAAAATAGTATTTTTTTGTCGAAATTTTTTTTAACCTATTTGCACAAAATCGTCAGTCAAAAGGTTATCTATCTTTCAACCATTGTCCTCATTATTAAGTTAATATTAATCTAAATTGCAGAAATCACATTGAGATGGCCATGAAATCTTTATCGTTTGTAATTAATATCGTTTAAACAAACAAATATCTGTCCCAAAAGCAGCAGTAGGTACCATTAGGCGCCCAGACGCATAAGGACTGTCAACCAGTGGTTTCGTCGTTCTATAAATCCCATTGATTTTGGACTGTTTTGATCTTCGTTATAAATCAAAGATAGAATTTCAATTTGTGCAGACTTACAGAGGTACTTACTTAATCTTCTGTCTGTGATACATTAATAATTTAAGCTTCATTATCTTTACATCAATTGAGAATAAGCAAAAACGTTTAGATTTTATCCATCTTTGTTCACAATCATAAATCACTGTATTATGACATAATTTTATGGAAATCATACAAAGGGTAAAGTGTTCATATTATTATCTAATGAAATACACAATAGACATGCATTCCTATTCATATCAGAATTACCTATACTCGTCGTGAGTGATGTAGGTACCGAGCATGAAGCACTGGGTTTAATTCCCTGGTAGGGCAAAATGTTATCGGGTTTTTTCAATACAAATGCCTCAACCACACATTGCTGGTCACTGCCCTTAGTATAGATTCTCTATTGCTTGAGTCATTATCATAACTTTCGAAATAAATGTGTAATTTTGGATGATAAGGACAGGAGAATGATAATTGCAATGCTTGTAAAAGGCTGCTAAGTCTTAAGTACTAATATAACAAAACACCAACATTATACACTTAGTTCGCAATAAACGTTTTGACTTTGACCTGCTAAGCACTTCTGCTTTCTTCTTCTGGGAATATAGGCGTAATTATATTACAAAGATCGATGAAATTACCTATCATCATCATATCAGCCGAACGTCCACTGCTGGTCATAGGCCTCCCCCAAACTTCGCCACATTGATCGGTCCCGTGCGTCTCGCATCCAGCGGATCCCCGCAAGCTTCACCAGGTCATCGGTCCACCTGGTGGGAGGCATTCCAACGCAACGTCCTCAGAACCTTTCTGCCCCATCGGCCATCCGTTCTGCCCAATGCAAAACTAAAAAAATAAGTTACCTATAGGTCGTAGTAGATTCCTAGGCTAAATGCGGCACAGGCACACAACCGGCGTGGGGAATTCACTGAAATTGGGTCAGAGTTGACCGACACAAAGTGACTATTAATAGACCACTTATCAATCGAATAAACGCTGTTACATGGGAAATGGATTTAATAATGTTATCAAGAAGTCATTACGTTGGATTGGAACGCGACGTTCGAACTCGAAACTGAGGGCCTAGTTTTAAACGTACCTAATCGATCGTGAAGTAAACTTCAATTTGTAGATACTAAAACTGTATTTAAAGCGCACGTCTGGTGAAAATGATGGAAAACGCCTTTTTTTAACACGCTTTTATTAGCTTGGTATGTATGTATCTATGTATCAATGTAACGGAATCTTTGAACGTGATTTTCACCCATTTCAAAACGTTGGATTGATTTGAAACTTTGCACACTTACCAAGGACCGATGACAATGCAATAATTTAAACAGTTTGTCCCATTATCCTTACCATTAAAGCGTGTTTTTTAGTTTTTAGAACTACAATTTATTTCTGTACAATTTGACATATAAGCGAACGTTTACGTCAACCGTATAAAAACTCGCACTGTGCCCTCTGGTGGGTAAACGTCTTACGAAAGTAAAAAGAAAATTATCTGCCGCACAATTCGTTAGTAAATGCAAAAAAAGTGTCAGCAAAATAAAACTTGTGCTTCTTTTCGTAGTTTAAGTGAGTTTCACGTATAAGTCGCAACTAGCTCCCTCGACGAAGTTTTCAAAGACTTGAAGTGCGAATCCCGCCCGCCGCCATTGCCCCAAGGCTCGTCACCAGACGACTGAGCAACATTTTTAAATTCGCACTCATTAACTTTGTTTCTGTAAAATATGCATCAAGAATTAGTCTTGGTCATTATACTTCATAAAAGATAGCTTGATCTCCACGACAGCTGTCAGTATCAATAAAGTAACAATGGCGCTTGACAGGCTAACAATAACGTATACTTCAGTTTGACATGTCGCAGAGATCAAGCTATCTTTTATGAAGTATAGCAAAGTCGTTTATGTTTAGGTGGGTAGTTACTACATAATTTCGCGCGACCTCTTTTCGTTTTAATTAAGCTAGGAAGTGGGTAGATAGATATATTTTACGACTACCCGCGTATCTAAAGTGCAGGAGATAACTTGCTTTAATTGAATAGTTCCACTGATTCATTAGTTTAATAAGGTTTGCCGTGGCTGTAGATAACAGAATGGAAACTATAGGTATGCATATATGTGTGCTGTCTTGCTAAAAAATATTTGTAACTAATGAAGCAACAAACCGTGAATTATGAAGGAAACGCGACACGAAGCAAAAATACTGGATTCCGCACTGTAATATAGTTGAGTTTATATTAATAGCCGTTTAGCACGAAGTCATCGCGGCGACACTGACAATTTGCCTCTAGGTACACCTGACACGCAGTGTCAAGTGTTCGGTGTTCGAAACTGAAGACTAACGAGCCAATTAGAGCTCACAGTTAGCTGTCGAACCGTGAGAAATAAAATGGCACCGCTATCATTACAACAAATGGTCGAATTGGAGACGCAGTTATCGATAACGTAGATAAATTGCTATTGTACGATAAGGACTGAGCTACATAGATTAGTTTATCAGTCATATAGAATTTTGAATGTGACCGGCGACGAAAACATCCCAAAATAAATCTGAAACATTGTGAAATATGGAAAATGCGAAAAAATTATTAACGTTGCAAAGAGGTCACACACAACCGAGTCCTCTCTGTAACTAGTCCATAGGGACTCTCAAGATACAGGCTCTGCTTTCAACGTTGGAGAAAATTACGTTATGCCATATACAGGGCGGATACATAAGATTCGGAGCTTTATTGAGATGAAATTTTGCATAAAACATAAGGTAAAAAAATGTCAACAACGAAGTATGAAATATTCAAGCTTGGATCAAATATTCAGTTAACTTGTTGACTGAATATTTGATCCACCAGTATCTCAATTAAGGAGTTTTTTTCGAGTTTAGACGAGAATATCAGTGCACAAGCGGACGTAACCGTCGTTCTAATAAGGTACTTGTCAAAATGCGTAAGCATTACGTTGGGTAGACATGAGTGGAGCGTAAGTAGGTCACAGACGGGAGCAGGAGCGATCGATTGCACCAGATATCGAGTTGAGTGTCCTGCAGTAACATTACATTTTTTACTCTTTGTCACCGGGAATATTTCGCAACGTGTGCATGTACCTACGGATTCTTGAATGTAACTGTGTCACGTATACTCGAGTTTTGAATACTGAAATTTCAGTTTGTGCGCTACCTTCCAAGAAAATAGGACGTTTTCTTCAGCATGAATATTATATTTCATGAACTTTATTAAGGAAATGGGATGGGACGGGCTAAATGGGTTTAAGAAAACGTAATCGGTTCAATAGGGATGTTACCTAGATACAAAAGTGATATTCTATTTAGTCCGTATTTTTTGCTTTACCAAATCAATAAAATTTTACAAAGATAAAGCGCATCAAAGTTCAGGAGTCAGCTTGTGACATCACTATGTCAGTATAAAGTGCACTAACGGCGTGATATCACACGATATTTCAACGCATTTTATCTTCGTCACTTCGTGTTAAAAGAAAAAAATACGTGTCCAATATTTTTTATTAATCTACCTGACTGACAAGAAGTTAACATCCCTATTATAGATTTTAGTGTCTGGAGGGTTTTCGTACCACATAGTATTGGCATAAATGTTATGGTCTACAACGATCCTTCATTGTCCAATATTGAGTTGAGCGTGGCTTAGCAAAACAAAAGACGGCTTTGTCCTTTCGCTGTTGTTTATTTACGTCCCTGGATTATTTCCCCAAACCTTTTAGGGACTGTATTTAATGGAGGAATTATTTATCAATAAGACTTCTTATACAAGATCTTTTATGTATGTTATTATTGTATCGGCTCATTTTGAGTGCTCAGCAGGCTTTTATCTGCACTCGCCATTTTTTCGTATTTTTCCTGTAACCGTACAGTGGTCACATAAGGAACCTTATCCATCTCACAGCTCCATCGTCTGAGCCTGTCGCGATTATGTCAGATAATCGAGATCGATAACAAAATATTCAAGTTTCATAGGTATTGTTAACAAAAAACGTTATCTGCGAGATAACCCAGTTCCCAAATATCGGCTCGTTGTCTGTTCGTGAAGGTTTACCGGGCAGCCAATTGCGGTAATTGGTCTGGTATCCACCGTGTTCAGTTAAGGGCCAGTTCAGACTAGCTGTCTTCAGGCACAAGTGTTGCTGAGTGTTCTTCCCGACTTGCACTGTAACCGTTAACTTGTGGTCCAAGAGATGAACTGAAGCGGAGATTTCCGATCATCGGTAAATACGTTTTTATTGTTGATAGGCTTGCGTTTGACCACTATCTCACCTGATGGTAAGCGATGACCTGGTCGACGGTGAAGCACGCTTGCCTAGAAGTAACCTATTCACTCTTAAATACTCCCAGGTTCTTAGTACATGATATTTGCGTGATTTATTGTTATTTTTCTGAGAAGTGATTAAATAATCTGGTATTCTTTATAAATTTTAGTGTTAGTCACTACTGTCGAAGAGAGTTGAATCACTGTTGAATAATGCCTACGTGAATGCACGCATCGCGCTTCGAATACCAAATATGAGTGAGCCAGGTATTTATTACCGTCAGCGATCAGAAAATAAATTGTTGCTGAAGTATTTTGTCTTAATCACACCGGCCATCTTAAATCCATATCTATACTAATATTATAAAGCTGAAGAATGTGTTTGTTTGTTTGAACGCGCTAATCTCAGGCACTACGAATGGAATTGAACAAATGTTTTTTGTTGGATAGTCCATTTACGCTTTTCACGCTACGATCAATAGAAGCCGAGCAGAAATTAAAAATGTTGCAAAAACGGGCAAAGTTATTCCTTTTTGACGGCTTCCGTTGTGTGCGCTGCGTAAGCGGTTAAAGTTAGGTAACCAGTTGACGGGAGCGAAGCCGCGAGGGACAGCTTGTTAATATTATAAATGCGAAAAATTCTGTTAGTTTTTTGTTAGCTTTTCACGACTAAACCGCCTAACACATTTAGATGCAATTTGGTATGGAGATAGTTTCAAACCCTGGGATGGACATAGGATAGTTTTCATCCTGGTAGTATGTTCCGTTGGATGGATGGGATAGCATGATAAAAGTGTTTTAGCAACTCATCCGATCCATAAAAAGCTTGACGAAATTTGAACGAGTCATCCCCAGACATATTGTCAAAACTTTATCCTCTTCATCCCCGCTGCAAAATTTTATTTTTAACTACACATTATATGAATAACTTAAGAACATTTCAGCTATGGTTACGCAACGGATATTGTTCTCGCTCCGATGCATTGCACCAACACCTAGGGCGGTTGGAGGGTCGCCAAGCCTAGCTCAGCGCACAGCGACTAAATACGAAACAATTATTGTTTAAAAATCCAACAATAGAAAGCGATCTTTTGTTACAATAATGAGAGACTGAATACACGCCGCCTAAGTCTTTGTGACCCTGATCATGAACTCAATAGAAACTCTAATGAATGTCGAACAAGTAGGACGAAAATCTATTGACGACCTCCTTTTATCGCTTGTAGGATGTACTGATGTATGTGCCTTTTTTATTAACTTTTTTTATTAGTGATAAGCTAGTGTTTTACCGCTAACTCACTTAAGGTTCCCCTAGTCGACGGCACGAACTATTTTGTGCGCGGGGTTAAAATGCATGCTATCTCATCCGAAAACACGTGCGAAAGAGATACATGCTGTGATGAGTAGTAAGAAGCTAGTTCGTGTACGAATAAGCACTTTTGCAAGTTTGTAGCAAAATGGATGATGATTTAGGACGAAAACAAGCGCACGAAATTTTATAAACAGACCTTTGGGAGTCTAGGTATCATGAAAAAACAACTAAATTTATATTTTCAAAATAAGATTATTTGCATTCTTGAACGACTAATCTATCCCTGTATGGTGCTCGTTTTTCCTTACAGGGCTAGATAATGATGAGACAAATTGATATAATTTTTTATTTTGAACGTACATTGTCAAACAGTGGAGTAATCCCTAGACTACGTTTGAATGGACGAATTACCGATTAGTGTAACCTTAATGTTAAGCGATGATGTGGTTGACGGTGAAGCACGACTCTTTCGCACGGTGTGTTAACGGGGAGAAAATCCTCCAGGAGTTTTGGGGATAAAACCAGGGAGTGTGGGATTTTTAGCTCACTAAAACCAGCCCGGGGACCACCATCAGCACGGGCCCCGTGGCCTCTGAAACTCTGAAAAGACTTACCCCGGAACCGCGTGATTCAATGCCTAGTAAAGTTATAATTTAATAAGTTTAATATATATATGTATGTATTTATTTTATATATAAATAGTACACCAAATACTACCTACAGTAATGTCATTCCTTCCATTTTTTTTTAAATCCATCCAAAGGTTGTCTTGAAAAGATCGCTTTTAGCGATAAGGCCGCCCATTGTGTCACCCAGTGCAATGTTTTCTTCGTCTATACTTTCTGTAACTTATATGGTGTACATAATAAAGAGTATTCTATTCTATTCTATTCTAATGATCAGGTATAAATATGGAATCCAGGGCATTGTTATAAATCTAGAACTTTCAGCCAGCCGGCTTCAAAGCTCAACTCAAATAACTAGAGATCCGGTCTTACATCACAGTATTTGTTAACTAAAGTTTCTAATGGGAATAACTGGAAGAGATTTAACCGTAATAGATGGGTATAGTTCACATTTTACGGCAGCTGCACATTTCAGCTAATGTTAGATTTAATAGCAATTTATAAGCGACTCAAAACGCGGTAGAATGGTTTTAATTTTCAGTCATTAAAATCATTATTTCATTCTTTTAAAACGCTGCTGTTGGAATGCTTTCGAAGAAAAATGTCACCTACTTTACTCATACTCGTATAGCTAATGCCAGTTATTACTAACTTTCTATTTCACAATAAAATTGCTAGAACAATCAAGTTTTCGCTCTTTGGATCAAGGAACAAAAAAGTATGACTCATAGATAAAGTACGTGAAATATAAGATCCGCTTGGAGAGGCAGAATTCGATTGGTAGCAAATCTGCTTACAATTCAGATATCGGTAATATTGCTAATGCTTCTTTATATTTCCATTATTGCTAAGTTTTCCTAAATCTTTCAGTTACCTAACACGTTTTTTAGTCATGTTACAACAACTCCGATCCAATGTTAGCAGTTTATTCTTAAACTGTTGTGGTAATACTGATTGCGCATACGCAAACAAAACGTTGGCGGATTTTTTTTATCTCGTTTTAATTTTAGAACGGCCTCCCACAGGCTAAGGAAAGTGGGTTAATGCCAAGCCCACACGACCTGTGCCCCGGTTGACTAACATGTCTCTCCTTACACCGTAACCTTATTGTCTTTGCTCTTTATCCGAAGTAAATTAAAAAAAAGTAAGAGTGAAGAGTCTGTGGCCGGAAGCCGAATCGAGGCCATTGGCAAAGATCGAATGTCGGTCTTCATTAGTCTGTCTGTTAGCGTTTCAATGTGTGTCGTTCAGAGTTATTTCACTTTGATTACGTGGAACTGCATTCTATAACTTGTCGTGTATGATTTCATAGAAAATGCTGATAGTAGAACGTACCTGTTTATTGTTTTGATAACGTTAACTACAAAAATTAATGTGTGTTTACATGATTCTTTGAATCGAACGTATTTCTGATCATATCAATCAATTAAGCCAAAACTGCGATTTAAAAAAAGTACTTTTATGTTCTTCGTCGTTTGACGCTTTTAACAGCACCTCCTTTATGCGACTGCCTTTTCTGTCAATAAAAAAAAAACTTATTACTTCACCATGTTCATTCGCCCATATCTATCCGTTCCCAAAATCAGCTGTACACTACCTCCATGTTCGACTATGAGTTACTTGTCGTTTCGCCCTATTTGTCTTGCAGGCCACCGAGCGTACCAAACGGTACCATCTGCTTACATAACACATACACGTGTCACTATATATTTTATTGTGCTCTTCCATCAGATAGAGGCGACTGCAGTACATAAAACTGTGTAGGGTTTTGATCCTGAACACGTTTTTTACACCTATTGTGATAGAATGTACATGTGTGAACTTCTATAAATAAGTTGTACCTTGTTCATTGTCGGATAATGAATGTAATGATACTTAATGTTAGACTACACTAGTCTGCTGTTCATCTTCATTGATGCCAGTCTTGTTCATCCCGCTTCTGGGTTAGGCCACCTCTTTTGTGCCATACTTCTCTAGTCCCTGCTTGTCTCATCCTGGTTATACCCAAGTTCCTATGTAGGTCAACTAGTGTCTGGGACTGTTAGACATTTTGTCACCGAAAAACTTTGCTGAAAAACACCCAGAACCCATTGACCTACAGTCTAAGGAGGTCACCAGTTTCTACCACCTAAGTAGAACAGTAATAACTCCAAAACATAGAGATAACATCTTACATTTAATGCAATTAATAATAGAGAAATGAGCGTATTGAAAAGAACCGTTATCTGGGCGTGGGCTGGCTAAAACAATTTGATTCATTGTATGACTTTAGGCTTTTCATACGTATTAGAAATCTTAATTTAATAGTCTGATATATAATTACGCCAACACTTGAACATGTTTTAATTGGAGACAGTCTTGTTTAACTGTTTGTGTATAACCACTCTGTAAACATCGTCGTGGCAGTTTCTTGTTTGTTTAAAATTTTTGCTTTATCACCTTCAGTCTTAGCTTGACAGCTAAGGAAGCAATTGAAGAGTCCTATATCTAGCAGTAGACTCTTCGTGACATAAGCTTCTCCAACTGCATGTTATTGAGATCGATCCTCAGCCATTTTCATCCGTTCACTAAGCGACCTCCCTAATGACGAGGCGATTCGATTTATATCACAACGATTAGCGATTTTAACTAACCGAAATCGCTTTTTTTTTTCTTAATGATAGGCTTGCGCTTGACCACTATCTCACCTGATGGTAAGCGATGATGTGGTCGACGATGAAGCACGCTTGTCTAGAAGAAGCCTATTCACTCTTGACTTAGACTCCCAGGTTGTAGCTATCAGCAAATACAGACTCCGGCAGGGAATTCCACTCTTTTGCTGTGCGCATAATGAAAGTGTATTCCCAAAACGTTTGCTGCTACGTATGGGTGGGATGTCCACTATGTACCGATGACGCATCGCCGTACGTCTTCTAGTCCGGTGATAGAACGGGCATGGATTGCTTGAACTTTGTTAAATAGAAAAGCAAGTTAGCAAAGTTCAAGCAAGTGCTTTCACATGGACGGAATGCGATGCAACTCGACTTTGCACATACATTTTTAAGTAAATATTTTCGCGATATCGCCATTAGTATGGAGATACTTTTGCATGAAGATCCCCGAATGATCAATTCTCTATTCACAAATAAAGAACAAATACAATTAGTATGAAAGCGGTAATTCTAATAGACTAGGACGTTGACATAATGCGAGCATTATAAAAGCCGTTAATTGCTCTGATCCCATTCTACGTCGCCGTCGCCACGTTTCATTGCCTTTCATACATTTGAATCGACCACTTGAAACTTGCCTGGACCCATTATATTCAGCTTCAATTTTTACGTTTACTAGGTACCTACTAGCTGTTGTCCGTAGTTTCGTACGCGTCAAATTCGAAAAAAAAAAAATCATGCGTTGTGTACGGGGGATCCTAATTCTTGTTCTACGCTATTATTATAATCTAAAATAAGCAGCCTAAATTACACTTATAACATCATCTAAATGCCAGTGAAAGTTCCGTTCAACTTGCTCCAGCCGTTTCAGAGATTACCTGGAACAAACAGACAGACAGACAAAAAATTACTTAATTGTTTTTTGTTGATAAAAGCTTTCAATTATGCATTAAGTAAAAAGCTGTTATTTTAACCTTAAATATAGTCCTAGACAATATTTCTCCGTGCGGCTATTGGATAATATCGATCCGTGTGGCTATTGGACAACATTGCTCCGTGCGGCTATTGGATAATATTGATCCGTGCGGCTATTGAATAATATTGCTCCGTGCGGCTATTGGACAATATTGCTCCTTGCGGCTATTGGACAATATTTCTCCGTGCGGCTATTGGATAATATCGATCCGTGTGGCTATTGGACAATATTGCTCCGTGAGGCTATTGGATAATATTGCTCCGTGCGGCTATTGAATAATATTGCTCCGTGCGGCTATTGGACAATATTGCTCCTTGCGGCTATTGGACAATATTTCTCCGTGCGGCTATTGGATAATATCGATCCGTGTGGCTATTGGACAATATTGCTCCGTGAGGCTATTGGATAATATTGCTCCGTGCGGCTATTGGATAATATTTCTCCGTGCGGCTATTGTATAATATCGATCCGTGCGGCTATTGAACAATATTGCTCCCTGCGGCTATTGGATAATATTGATCCGTGCGGCGATCCGCTGGCACGGGACCGATCAATGTGGCGACGCTTGGGGGAGGCCTATGTCCAGCAATGGACGTCTTTCGGCTGATATGATGATGATGATGTGCGGCTATTGGACAATAAAGGGCCTTACGGTAGCTGGTTTCCTTTCCCTTTCTGGGTCACGTTAATTAAAACCAATGACAGGATCCAAAGTGTGAGTTCGATACTGGGGTGAAACTAAGAGATAATAAATGGTTATGTATCAACAGTAAATTATTAATCATTATAATAATGGATATTGCTTCCTGTACGCCTTATTTCTTGTCCGTTATCACCGCGTGAGACTAATTCTGCTCTTCAAGGCATCTCTTTAGATTTTTTTACCGTGAAAACTGAAGGTTAATTGATAACGCGTGATTTTATTCTTAGGCCGTCTTTGTTATTGTTACCCAAACACATTTCCTCATATACAGTGTAAGTGTTCTTCAACCTTCTAGATTTCTAGATGCTTGTTAACATTTTTGTTAACTTTTTATCTCGTTTTACTTTCTTTTTTAAGTTTCTTACGACTTAGGGCCACAACCACAAAACGTCGCCACTGGCATATTTCCTGTAGTTTTCATACATTTTGTATGGACTCGCCGCACACGGTTGACGCTGGTGGCCGCCACACGCTACACGCTTCTAGCTTCTCGTGGCGGTGTTTGTGGCTGTCGCGTGTGGCCCGTGTGCGGCGACTCTTATTGTCGGGCCTACGTTGTCCCCATATCTAAATACCAATGCTATAACCTGGAAATATTGTAAAACCAAACCGTCCGTCTGTCTGTCTGTCACCAGGCTGTATCTCATGAACCGTGATAGCTAGACAGTTGAAATTTTCACAGATGATGTATTTCTCTTGCCGCTATAACAAACAAAACTAAAAACAGAACAAAATAAATATTTAAGTGGGGCTCCCATACAACAAACGTGTTTTTTTGTTGCATTAAATAAAAAAAAATGATTTTGATTTTGAACCGACGAAAAAAAAAAAGGAAGAGGTTCTTAATTCGACATGTATATATATTTTTTTAAATTATGCCTACGCGTAACTTGTATAGAGTGGCAAGATTAAAAAAAAAACGTTTTTTATTGGAAAGAGTATGCCTCAAGTCCTTTTTTTTTGTTTTACTATCGTTATTTCGTCTGTTATTTTTTTTTGTTAAGGTTTCGTGTTAAAAATGAGCTCTTTCCTTAAGTGTATGATAGTATGGCATTACTTTCGACAATTTGATCCATATTAGCGATAATATCGGATGGTATAATAATACAGAGCGTGTTTTTTTGAACGGGTTCGATTTCTGGGAAGGGATATCGATTTTGCAAAAATCCAATGATGGTTTTTTTAATTTTTTGAGAGAGATTCTTTTTAGTGTTTTTCAGTTTCGAATTTAGCCATCCACGCCTAATTGAAAATCTCACACCGTATACGTGGCTACTAATATAGGTTCGAAGCGTTCGGAGCGTCAATAATTGAAAACCACCTTTTCAGCCATGATTATTTATTATAACTGTCCGTTCAGTCACGATCATTCAAGGTCCTGACTAATAGGGGTAACCAGAATGTAATTATAGTTAGTACGAAGCAAAAAACTATTATAGGCTAAAGTTATTTTCTTTGCTTACTGCCAGTTACTTAATGGCTCATTTACATTAGGTCGGTTTGAAGTCGGTCACCGAAGGCGGCGGCCGCATTCGGTTTAACTGAAACGCTCACCTAAATTGAGTTGTTTACATTGGTCGGTTAACCGAATTCGGCGACTTGATTTGATGCGGCGATTGTGCGGCGGGCGACGGGCGGGGCACGGCGCACTCGACACCGACAACGGTCTCGACCGAATACGGCCAAACCGAATACGGCCAAACGAATACCTGTTTATATTAGTCGGTGACCGAATACGGCCTGCAGCCGAATACGGTCTAACCGACTTAATGTAAATGCGCCATAAAGCTTGCTTGGATGCAATAATTACGTTTGGAAAATTAAATGAATTAAGTTTTTGATTATAATGATACCTTGTTTCCGTCTTAACTTTCAGGTTTTAAGCGTAGTTTGGAAGACTTCTAATAAGCTTTTATTTAACTTGCAATGTATGCATGTACTTGTGTTCCGGTCAAATCTTGTAACTGAATTTTAAAGCAGTTATCCTTCACCGATTAAGATGTAGTTTTGCATACACGTTTAGTTTGGATGACAATGCATGGTTAGCTAAGCAACGTTATTCTAAATCCAAGATGGCGGACTAGTTATTTTTTGTGCACTGCCATGATATGGATATCAAATGAAACGATTTGTGAGTAGAATACGAAAAAAGAGGGTTTAAAAAAAATTACAAGATTTTTATTAACGTTCAATGTATGTATGTGTGTGCGGGTCAAATCTTGCAACTCAATTTTAAAGCATTTATCCTCAACCGATTACAAGCTTGTTTAAAAAAATATTTATCTAATTGGAAAAAACTTATAAACACAAATTTTGCCATACTTTTTCACCCAGCCGATACTAAGGAGTATGCTTTGAAAGTAACCGTTTTACGGCACTAAAGCGGTGGAAGGCTCTTAACAGTCGTGTTCACTACTCATTAATTTTTTGCCGCACCTAATTCCAAGTAGATCCTGTCATACAAAAAGGATAATCAAGAAGCCAGCAAAAACTCAAGCTATTATGACCTCTACAGCCGTTATCTTTAAACTCAATCACAAACGAGTCGTATCTCTTAAGAGTCCAACGTTCATAATTCAAATGGTCCTCAAATGACACGATATTTCAATCACAATAGTTTCATTCACTTCTCAATTGAGCACTTGTTGTATGTCAGTTCAAATCAGGGAACATTCAGGCTCTGCCATCTCAATATAAAACTCCTGCTATTTCATTTTAAACCTTAACTTTTCTGGTATACATCATAGTATTCTCTAAGCACTTGTCTACGTGATGAAACGCTTGGCAGTATTGAGTATAAGTCACGACCTGTGTAAAAGAGTCATATTTAATCAGAATCTATTACGAAAGTTGATCGAGTCTCTTGTCTCGTTGTCGAAGCTCAGACAATGCGTAATGATTTCAAAAAGATAAACTTTTGAAGGGCTGTCAATATCAGCTGTTAACGAAATTTATTTTGCACGACAAGACGGTTGTGACATAGCAGAATAGTTTGGAAAACTTTTAAGTTATCAATAAATTGAGTATTGTAGATTTTAAGGTCATAATTTTCTTCTATTCAATGCTAACTATTCTGATATTTGGGTCTTTTGCAACATATAATTCTGCATTTGACTCAAGCTCTTCAGATTTTTTTGTAGAAACACCTACTGGATTCCAACATCTATCTATATCATCTACTTAATTATACTAAAATAGACCCACTATTTCATGAAGACGCGAATACACACAAAAATAGTGTCGTAATAAACAGCCAGATCACGTATAGCGTATTGCCATTACGCGATTATTCGATATTTTTCGTGCAAACACGATTTACGGGATCCTACATCGACATACCGACATATTACCATTACTACTCCTCTATAGTTCATTGACAGTCATAATAACGTTATAATTAACACTATAAAGTCTTAACGAACCGCTTAATTACAGCAGTATGCAATTACCAATGAGTGCATCAAAGAATTCTGTAGTTAGTGATTCCAATTTATTCTCTTACTACCCTCTATTCTCTTGGCCTCTCATCATCATCATAATCTGCGTAGCCTTTTCCTAAGAATGAGGTCAGGTTCCACTCTAACCAGACACAGCTGAGTATGAAAAAAAAAACATTCCACAGTTACAAGTTCGGTGGTAGGTTTTAGGGACATTTTTCATGTTTTAGGGTCATTGGATCCTTTGTTGGAAAACGGCAAAATCAACAAGGAATGATGCCAAATGGTCCTTAACAAGTGCCGTTACTTGTTAAGGACCATTTGGCATCATTCCTCATCGGAATTCATACTCAAGGATTGATCCACAATATAAACATTTTTACGTGTGGATTCAATCAGAATGGAATCCTCATAGATTGCCTCCGCCCCGGGGTGAAAAGGGTCAGTTTGCAGACTCTTATCTGACCAAACCACACGGTGTTCTGACTTCTGTTGCTACCTAGGAATGGGATTTGATCAAGGGAAGCAAGCCGAATCCCTCATTACAAATTGTCCTGAGCAGTTAACCACAATCCCAGCTACACATATGGTCATCTAACAACACAAGTTGTTTCAACCCAACCAGACGTTAGAGAAGTCAAGCGAACTCGTATTGGAACAAAACCGTTCTTCCGGCGATTGTGCGCCGTCCACCCGGAATGTACCGGACTCGACAATCGCCGGTATTGTCTTAGCATTTAGATAATTGTTTACTATTGTTCAGATATCCTGCTAGTGGCGTACGTTTAGTGAGCTTCACGGAAGGCCTAGGATGGAAATGATGGGATATTTTCGGAATGAAGTAGTTTAATGTTGGTATTCGGTGCAAAAGTTTTGTTTTCTTCATTTGTATCCCCCGAAGGAAACAGGATTGTTATAAATAAGTTTGACGTGTGTATTTTTGTATCTGTCTGTGGCATGGGCATCATAGCTCCTACACGGATAAACCGATTTTGATTAAGTTTTTTTTTTGGATGAAAGGTGACTTTTCATTTCTGTAATCTGTTCTTTTAGGTCGATTTATTACGGTAGGATAACCAATAACGGGATTTTACTCAGTTTATGACATTTACGAACATTGCTTACTAATCATTATTACCCGCAATTGTTAAGTTTAGTAATTGCGTCATACGTTTCACATCTTCACATCTTCAGCCTATTAATGTTCCCACTGCTGGGACACAGGCCTCCTCTCTGCGAGAGGGAATGGGCCATTATCCACCACGCGGGCCCAGTGCGGGTTGGTGGATGTCACATGTCTTCGAATTTTTGGTTCTAGGACATGCCGGTTTCCTCACGATGTTTTCCTTCACCGTTTTGAGAGCAGTGATGATGAAATTATTTACACAAAGGAAATCGCCTGCCTGGGCTCGAACCCACGACCTACAACTTGTAAGTCGCGGCCGATACCACTGGGCCACCACTGCTCTGTTTGTCATACGTTTAGTGAGCTTTAAAGATGGCATATTTTGGAAAGAATAATTGAAGTGATGGTATTTGAAATGGTAATTGTTTTGGTTTTGTCCTCTTAATATTCTTAACCTGTTTGTTTTGTTTAATTGATTGCAGTAAGGTATTTTTCTCTGTTCATCTTAAGTTTATGGACGACCGTTGCTTACAAATCATTAATAGCTTTTGTTAAATTTAGTAATTGCATCACTTTGACCTTACTTACAACAGAAAACTTAACGGTTCTCAATGTGCGTAATTTCGTATAGGTTCATTTTCCTCTTAATATTTCACAATAATTGACTCATTTGAGATAGGTATACCTTAAATAGTAACCAAGGCCAAAAGCCAAGGGGACTTGAACCCATCAAATGTACAACTTTTATTTAGGCTGTATGAGACCGTAATTTAGCCTCAACCAATAAAACCTCGTAATGAAATTAATGGACGGTAGTCACAAAAACAATTTGACGTTTGTTTGACAGAAGAGGTCATTGTTATTTGTTTCTACTCATACTAAAGAGGAAACGGATGTCGTTCTTTCCTTACCCGTCTTCGAGGACATTGATCGATCGATCGACATTTACATATACGAAGATATTACTCATAATAATATTTATTTTAAACTTTTATGGACGGGCTGTGTGTCCGTTCCCACCACGTGTCTATAAGTCTATAAGAACCTCTTTAGATATGCTGCTGAAACAATAAAAAGAGTTATATTCGCGGATATTAGTGACGTAACTTAGTATTTGAAGATTTTTTTGTTCTAGGTCAAAAACTGAAGGTGCAAAACACTAATTGTACTTTGGTTTTACTGTTCGACCTTTTGAGTTTTTAGTCACAGTGTATTTATATTTATTTTGTTAGTCCATTAGTTTTATTTTGATCTCACTTTATTTTAACTGACTTCGGAAAGGAGGAGGTTGAATGTTCGTCTGTAATCTGTATGACTTTTTATGAAGTCTGCACTAAAGTATCTTGTATTATTTTATCTTGCAATAAAAATGATTATTCTCTCTGAATCTTAAGTGTTATATACTTTTACGTGTATTAAAAGTCTGCTTGTTTTATGCGGTTCAATTTCACTTCTTTCGAGAGAGCGGAACTTTCAAAGCAAAAAATCATCTTTGTTTTGATAAAATCCAAGTCATGTTTCTAGAAAGCGTGCTGATCTGTTGCTGATGATGATTCATCATTGGTCATTCTTGATGGAGTAGGCATTCTTTGTGTATTAGACAAACTGTCTTTCTATCAAGTGATTGTCAAAAGGAAAGGAGATTGCCCATACACAGGCCCCTTATGAGGTATCGTGTCTGAGATTTCAATATTATCCAATAATAGGATTTATATTTTGTGTTTTTTTCCATCCGTGTTATTTACTTTTTATGTACATACAACAACAGATCAGGTTTCTTCACTTGGACATTTGTATGCATCTTAATGCATTGTAATAAGGGTTCAAGAACAGAAACATCGTTATTTCTCGTGAACCCCACAAAATAAATAAAAAATGTTTTCTAATTATGAATATAACGTGTTTTTTCTACAATATACAACCAAATTCATCAACATACAACCATTTTTTCAAAGGGGCCCAAGTTCCCTTACAAAATGGGCATTCCCCTTTATGGTATTGACAACAAGCACTACCGAAATGTCAAGTAACTTATAGCTTGGCAAATTCGTACGTTCGCGCGGGTGGTGGTGGTGCTGGGGAACGTTACTACGCAATGACGTGACGACGCGACGACGCGCCCGTAGAGTGAACCCGGTGCCGCGCGCCCGCTGACCATGGGGAATATCACGTAAAATTTTACCAAGCTCTAGTCTCTCCCTTACATTTTATACTTTTTGGCAATTGTAATCGTTGGTGAAGCGTGAATCACTAATGCCCATTTGCACGAAAAACTTAACTCAAGTCAATTTAACTTCGTGTTAGCAAGTAACTCTGAGTTAAGTTTGCAAGAGAGCAGTGGTGGCCCAGTGGTATTGGCTGCGACTTACAAGTTGTAGGTCGTGAGTTCGAACCCAGGCAGGTGCTTTACTTTGTGTAAATTATTTCATCACCACTGCTCTCAAAAACGGTGAAGGAAAACATCGTGAGGAAACCGGCATGTCCTAGAACCAAAATTCGAAGACATGTGACATCCACCAATCCGCACTGGGCCCGCGTGGTGGATTACGGCCCATCCCCTCTCACAGAGAGGAGGCCTGTGTCCCAGCAGTGGGAACATTAATAGACTGATGATGTGATGTGATGTGAAGTTTGCAAGTGGGCCTAAGTAAGTCAAATGCTGATAAAATGTCACTTTATCTAGAGGTTCTCGTCGAATCAAAGATGGCGGAGATCGAGCCATCGTTATGTGGCGTGGTCTGTTCCGCACCAGCGACTAATCAGGCTAGGGACACGTAACAGAGAACACTGCTATTTTAGGCTAGCCTACTACTGGCAAATTTGCGTAAACACCCCACAAAGGGTAGATCGTTCCAACAATTACACGCATGGCCTGTGACGCCGTAACAGCTTGAAAACTTTCATCAATAGGGTTATTGGACTAGTTTTTTTTTTAATGTTAGAAGAAAACTTAACTACAGTTTAAAAAACGTCTCAAACATGGCCAAGATAGCAAAGCGTTATTATCTATACAAAAGAGCACTGCTATCTTCTGACGTCACAAGGAAGAAACCGCATAGTGTTTATTCAAAACGTTGTGTCTAATGAACTTTGCAAAGTATCCGTGACCAGAATAGAAGAATAACAACAAAAGCGTCTAACTTTTCAATTTTTCCATCGAAAACTTTGATAGTAGTCAAAACCCTTATTAATAAATTCACTTACCAACTTAACCATTTAAAAGTGTATCAATTTGCTCCCCAACCAGAACACCTGACCAGGGGTCATTAATCCGAACCCCGAAGGCTTTCGTCACGCAAGTCGTTGACTACCTAATACTTCTAATTTCGACCTGAAAACAATGTTATTGACTTTTTGAAGGCTTTTGACTCTTAGAGGTCATTGTCCTCGTCATAGTTCACACCATGTTGTTTGTTGATAAGGATAACGGAGATTGCACTGTTTGGTGACACGTCAGGAGCAATTAGATTGATTTGGTATTCAGATAGCGTCATGTCAACTCAAGGTTGTTGAACGAAATCTTCAGTCACGACCACGACGTGCATTTGCTGACTGTTTCGCTTGTGTTCCCTGAAGGGCTAGGCAGAGATGTTCCTATAAATAGCCATTTCTGTTTCGTTATTAGGTTTGGGTAGGTATAGTTTGTGATTTGTGTTTACTCTTATAAAACTAACTAGCTTCTGCCAGCGGCTTCGCCCGCGTTAAAGTCGAAAATTATCTCGAGGGAACATATTCCCGGAATAAAAATGTATCCTATGTGCTATTCCTAGCTATAATCTGAGCGAAATTTCATGCAGATCCGTCCAGGCGTTTGAGCGTGAAGAAGTATTAAACATACAAACACACACACGCTCACAGGCTTTCGCCTTTATAATATTAGTGCGATAGGTTTCTGAATTGAGTATTTGGAGTTAAACGTGTCAAATACTAGTTTAATGTCAAATTTTGTCAGGTTTTGAGTCTAGAGTTTGAATGTTTTGTTTTAAGGTTATACACTAGTCGAAAATTCTTCCATATAAACGTAGTCTAGGGATTATTCCACTGTTTGACAATGTGCGTTCAAAATAAAAAGTGATATCAATTTGTCTCATCATTATCTAGCCCTGTATGGAAACAAAAAAGTAAATACTTAAAAGTTATGAGCGTCGAAAGTTCCACATTTCGACACTAAATTTAACGCATTTTTGGGCGCGAATAAATACCATAAGAAGACGGAAAATTGCAAAACGGCCTCCATACAGGGATAGATTAGTAGTTCAACAATGCAAATAATTTTATTTTGAACAGATACGTTTAGTAGTATTTTCATGATATCCAGACTCCCAAAGGTCTGTTTATAAAATTTCGCGGTCTCGGTTTCGTCCTAAATCATTATCCATTTCGCTAAAAATTTGCAAAAGTGTGTATTCGTACGCGAACTAGCTTCCTACTGCTCATCACAGCATCAATCTCTTCCGCACGTGTTGTTGGTTGATATAAAATGCATTTTAACCCCGCGCACCTTTTAACCTTAAGGCCGTACCCTGACCAAAAAATCAGCATGAGATATGAGCATTCCAATTGGCCTAGCGGCACTGGCGGCGCATGAAATACGGTAGTGAATACGCCCAGATTTTAGAATAAAATCTTTATAAAATCGAATATTGGTATTTTGAAAAAAATAAAACTTACAAAATGTTCGTTATCAAATTGTCTATCCATTAGTGTTAGTATAAAAAAATATTAATGAACACTTTACGAGGAGATGCATGCTATCAATAATTATTTCACATTTTTATGGTTTTGTTGGAAGGAGATTAGTGACACAAATATCTCTTTAAAAAAAAAGGGTACTACAATTTTAGAATCAGCATTATGTAGAAATTTAATGTATTTTTATTAATTGATATTTCTTTTTAAATAAAGAGTAGATAGCTCTTAAAAACTGCACAAAATTCGACTAGCGAGGCGTTTTGCTCGGGGAGGCGCCTTAAATGAGTGGCTCGCCTTTGACTAATGTCTCACCTGATGGTATGCGATGATACAACACATTGATTCAGAATTTTCGGCTTTATACGATTATCATTAAGTATGTCTGATATTATGTTTACGTTTGCTGTAGTATACATAAAAGAATTCTTCCTTTCATATCCTTTAAATTGGTGCTCCAGAGATTTCGGCCCAATTCTAAAAGTATTTAACAAACATTTACTGTTGGCAGTGGTGTCTCATCCCATACAAAAACCGTGCCGATGTTCTATTCTGATTATAGTTGTACATCGATCGCGTTCAGTTCCATTCCGTTCTGTTCCACCGACATATATGGTGATCTATCTATCGCCGTGGAACGGAACCGAAGGCGATCGATTTACAAAATATTATTAGGTATAATCAGATGAAAAACGCTTGTTACGTCGGCACGGTTTCTTTGTATGGGATGAGGCATCTGTATGCTAGTATTATATTATCTGTACTGTTGGTCAACCTTACAATCTATTCACTTTTAGACAACACTTACACTCGTCTAGACAACTGTACTTTTCCATGTAATATAACCAAGCCATTTCTCTCAAATGACAGCGCATTTCGGTAGCCAAATGTATGTGAAATTCAGAATCTAGACCGTACTACCGTAGCACGTAGAACCGACATTTCGCATTGCCGGATTTGGGGAAAGTGTTTGTTAGCCAGTGGGCCAATTATCACGTCCGTCCGAATTTTTTTCCAATATGAATATACATAAGAACTGAACATCAGTAGGTACCTACTTTACTATTTCCGATAGTTTGCAATCACGAGTACATAAGAACTGAACATCAGTAGGTACCTACTTTACGATTTCCGATAGTTTGCAATCACGAGTATTTGTTGACTACTCGTACACTTGAGTGTTTGACAAGCTATCTAGTTAAGTATTTGGTATTAGAAATTGGGGAGAAAACTGAAATCGAAATGGTCTGTTTTTATTTTGCCTTTATTCGCAACCGGTTCAATAAAAACGAAGGTAAAAGTAAACGCTTCCACAGACAAGCGCGACGCGTCTATGCGACATTGATTTTTTACAGAAATTAATTTAGTTTCTAGAATAATTTCTATGAAAACGCGTTGTCGTATTTTTGTCGCAAATGTCTGTAGAAAACTTTACGTTACCTTTAGCCTGATAATGTCTTCCAACTACTTCCAAGATACACAAAATATTATCATCTCAGAAGCCATTATCGACGAAGATGACAGATTTGCACTTGACCTTTCATATAAAGGCCAACATCGTTAAACCCGTGTTTAATAGAGAATCGGTTAAGCCTGCTAAATGTTTTAGAGCAGACACAAAGACAGTTAACATGTCTAGCTTACGCTACTTGTAAAACATGACGCGACTAGCTTCGCTCGACTTGTAAACTACGCTTGCTGCTTCGCAATGCATTTTCGGTGAGAAATTCTTGAGGGAATTGTTGTGTGAGATAGTTTTGTTGTGAGATGAATGTTCTTTCAATTATATTTATTTTTTTATGTCGTGGTGGCCCAGTGGCTAAGACCTCGCCTCTCGTGCTTGAGGTCGTGGGTTCAAATCCGGGCAAGTACCAATGTGACTTTTTCAAATTCATATGTACTTTCTAAGTTTATCTTAGACAGGCAACGGTGAAGGAAAACATCGTGAGGAAACCTGGACTTACATAGTTAATGTAAGTCTGAAATAGCCAAGTTAGTGGCCTGTGGGATTCCCAGAGGCGGCTTAATTAACTCTGACACCAGAGGTTTCCACACCTCACACGAAAGAAGAAGAAGAAGACTGCAAAATCGCGTCTTTTGAGACTGAAAAGTTAGATAGAAGTTTCTCTATGACATTGACAAAATAGGCTATCTCATCATAATATAAGACTTCTTGAAAACAAACACTTAACAATACATACTCTGTATTATAAAATGCTTACCTTTGAGCCCGCATAACAGTATTTATCTAAACAAACTGACTGTAACGCTGGACCGGACAATAGACTATCGTCATACCAGGTAACGCAACCTAAATATGCATTGTCGTAATTAAGATCTACATTAGATAAGACATAGAACTGCTACCTTACATTGTATTGACAATATCGTTGGGTTATCTCTCTGGGTTAATACAGGGGTCCATCTCCATATTGAAATGACCTTACATACTGCAGATTTTTTCCTTATCTCCCTACTTTTATCAGTTGAATGAATTCCTCAATGATAATTGTTATGTGAGGAACGAGGGTCAGATTCAGATGGCCTTTGGAGACAGCTAAAGAATGTTGTATTGTCCTTTGTTCTTCCTACACTGTATATGATGGGTCAAGGATTTTCTGGACAGCGTTTTGTAAAAGATATCGTTGATATCGCTGGATGCGAGACGCAAATGTCCGGTCGGTGTCGCGACATTGGGAGGCAATTATGATGATGATGATGATGATCGCTGATTAAGTTCTACAATATAAAATTCACGCCTGTATTTAGCACAAGTGTAAGTGCATCAACACACCTACATTTCACCAGAATCATTATCTACTTTTGATTACGTATTGACTTCGTTCGCTATCAATGCATTTTCTGTATCATGTGTTTGCGTTACTGAGTCATTATTTATTTTTATTTGTTTGTTTGTTTCAGGTAAATTTAATTTTCTACTTCAGTCACTCGTACAACAAAATTATGGCGTAAGTAAAATACTACCTACATTGTTACAATGTTACATATTACTTAACAAACCTTCCGAGTATCCTTTTGCCGCATAGATTTAATATACATAGAAATAGGCCATACGTATTATGAAGACTCCCGCATTCAGTCTAGACTGGTTCGTCGCCATGGTCTGGAATCTAGATTGAAGTTGTCTTACAATGCCTGCTCCACAATGGAGTCTGTTACTTAGTTCACTTTGTTATTGGCAGGCAGTGAGTTGGTCTTGGCTGTCATTACTTATACCATCTACTCTCTGCTGTAATGCTCGGTTCCTCGAAGTTAAAAAGACTCGATGTTTTACTGCGAATGCCAAATTAATTCTGTTTAAAAAAACAGTAAACATTTATTTACTTGTGAAAGAATGAAAGGAACTCTCTTTGCCTCAAACTGCAGTTAGGAATTGGCCATGATTCGATTGTTAGTTTAAATCTACATAATTTACGATAACGGTGTTTAATTTAATATTTTGTAACTTAAAAAGGTATATTCACACCTTTGTCATACCTTCATCGTCTTCACAGAGTAATGATACTATGTATTATCAGCTAGGTTTAATGTCTGTACCAGACTCCCAAGTTTCTTATGCACATAGGAATACCACATCCCACTTCTGATTTCATTAAAGAATTGATAGAAAATCATTTTTTAACATATTATTTGTACTTCTAGACACGTGTTATAACAATACATACACGTAATTATTATGTTCATTTATAATTCCAATCAAAATATTATTTTACCATATTTGTTGTTAGCATTAGCTTTTTGTGTTGTCTGTACAAATCGTTTAACTTTGAATTTGTGAATAAATATTAACTTGATGTTTGATATTTGTTCAAGTAAGCAAATATGATTACGTCAATTAGTTTTTGCGTCTGTATATTAAATCTCAAATGCTCGATTTGTTTCTAGGTTTCATATTATTAATATTATTTTCTCCCACTTCTGATGACGTCACATTTTGCTTGAGTTTACGTTTATGTACAGTGCCAAGCAATTTTATCGATATTTATGTCCGAAATAATTAAATGTTCTATCTAATTTATTCCATTCTAGACCATTGCTTGCTCTATATTTTAGCATTATCTTAGTATCAATTAGACCAAATCATTGTGAAATGTACTGCTTTTGCTAAGTAATATAACGTGCTTATTTATAGAAGGACGTAACCGTCATTGCGCAAGCACAGCGCGACATTTTCGAGTACAGAAATAGTGCGAGTACGGCCTATTTATTTGATATATACAGGGTTGCCAGGTTATGTAAAATGTACAAAGGTGAAATCATATATCAATGGCCTGTCACTCATTTATTTCACGACCTGGATATCTTTCTCTCTTAAAATATCCACTCCTATGTGTATTTACGAACGTTCTTAGACAGAAATACCTAAACTGATGAGTTAAGCATGTTATTATGACAGTTTAAAGTGTAATATTTCTGTCAGCTTAATAATAATCCCTTTAACTCTTCTTATAACACCTGTAGGAGCTAATGAGGGGTACTTACACGACCACACGTCTCTCCATCCGTTCGAACGCCTGTAATTTTGCGAAGAAGCTATAGATGCCGGAATAAAGGGTGTCTGTAAGTGCACAGTCATCAAGCCTTGCGTGTTAGTAAGTCGTTGCCGTCTCACCTCCCATTCTCTTTCTATTTTGAGTAATGGCTAACTGGTCTGACTTGTCTTGTTTCAAGTGATATCTGTCGCAATCTCGCTGCAAGGACCCTGTAAAACAATAAATTGTTTCTTTAGTATTGGTTGTAGAGGTTCTATAGTTTTATTGGGTCGTCAAACACCGGATTGTTACCAGTTTTTGCACGTGGGCTTACTATTGGTAAATCAGATCGTGTAACATTATTTAGTTGAGGAGAATTTATCCTCAGAATCTTGTATATTTTTAATAATAAGGGCAATGTTGCTAGATCTATTTAGTTTGTAGTCAATATTTCACAAAACAAGATTAGTTTCAGAATAAAATCATCTAAATATAGAATGAACTTTCAATTCGAACGTTTGTTTAAATTTTCGCGTGCTAAGTAATTAATAAATCGATATCAGTCGAATACATTAGCAGATTTGATTAATTACCGACGAACGTGTTTTCGTATATACAAATGCAGCTATAACTAATATAAAATTCTGCCTAATTAGTCAACCGTACTGGAAATTGCAACGAAACGGTATTTGTAATTTACAGCGATGGTGATTAATTAAAAAACCGGCCAAGTGCGAGTCGGACTCGCGCACGAAGGGTTCCGTAATTGGTAAATTGCGGTTTACGATTTATGACGTATTAAAAAAAACTACTTACTAGATCTCGTTCAAACCAATTTTCGGTGGAAGTTTACGTGGTAATGTACATCATATTTTTTTTTAGTTTTATCATTCTCTTATTTTAGAAGTTACAGGGGAGGGGGCACACATTTTACCACTTTGGAAGTGTCTCTCGCGCAAACCATTGAGTTTAGAAAAAAATATATTAGAAACCTCAATATCATTTTTGAAGACCTATCCATAGATAGAATGAATCCCATACACGTATGGGATTCATGAAAAAAAAATTTGAGTTTCAGTTCTAAGTATGGGGAAGCCCCAAAATGTATAGTTTATTTTTATTTTTGTGTGAAAATCTTAATGCGGTTCACAGAATACATCTATTTACCAAGTTTCAACAGCATAGTTCTTTTAGTTTCGAAAAAAAGTGGCTGTGACATACGGACGGACAGACAGACGAATCCACGGGTTCCGTTTTTTGCCATTTGGCTACGGAACCCTAAAAATGGGAACGCACTGCATAATAATCCGATGATTTTAATGGCATAGCGAATAATTATAAATATTACAGAAAAAATCATGATTAATGCGCACAACCTTAATAAATTGCGCAAAAGGCGGCCTGGATGGAAGGCTAAGATATGTGTTGATGACTTGCGTGCAGACAGAGATATCCTAGATTACTGTAACTATGAATGAGACAAGTAAACAGCTCACAGGAGAATGTATGATTTACATAGATCCTTACTGAGAGACACGCAGTCAATATCAATGGCTTTATCTTCATTATGACATGATGATGATTCAACTAAAACCACAACGCAATAAAAGATATCTATGTGATGTTTCTACACAGTCCAGCGGGCGATAATTATTGCTTACTAGCTGACCCGGAAAACTTTGTGTTGCCATAAAAACACCAAACATTCATCTACCCTACCTACCCAACCTACCCTACCCTACCCTACCTAGTCTACCCTACTTACCCTACCTTCCCTACCTTACTTACCCTACCTTACCTACCCTACCTACATAACTCTGGTCGCACGGTTGGCGCAGTAGTTGAGCGATTGACTGCTGCGCTGCGTGTCGCAGGTTCGATTCCTGCACTGAACAAATATTTGTATGACCTACAGATAGTTGTTCCGGCTCTGGGTGTTGTGTATGTGAGTTTATATGTGCGTTTACAACCCACGATATAGGTAGAAATTCCTAGTGTGTGGCAATGTTTTAGAAGAAAAAAAACCTGTCCTACTTATGTAGGCAAGGTACCGATTTCTTTTTTTTCATTTTTTTTTTCGTAAGCACCTTCTCCTAACAATAACAAACACAACAAAAAAGAATAAGCGAAATCGGTCCAGCCGTTCACGAGTGTTATCCAGACCCCAATTCAGTGTAATACCCCAGCACTATAGGGAGCTTAGTGACAGACAAACATCAGGACAGACAGATTATCAGATCGCAATTTATTTATAGTGATATCGACACACGCTTCTGACATTTACCACACTAAAGATTGTGTCGACCTTTGAAGAACCCTTTGGGATGCCACCCCTAAACCCTACTATGCGTCTGATTAATTTTTACATACGAAATAAGGGAAAAGTTTTGACATAGAAATAGAAATAGCTAGACATCGTATATAAGCTAATCATGGTAGTACACCATGATTAGCTTATATACGCCTTGTAATATGGGGCGTATTGTAAGTACTGTAGCGGCACCAACGCCGCCACTTACGAACCAATGACATGACGTCACACAAATCCTGCATCGCGCAAGTAAAGTTTGCGGCGCGATTTGAACGTATACAACAGTCCGACAACAACCGTTGGGCAGTTGCCCGGACCAGACACAACACCCGTCTGGTCGGAGGATCCTCCCTTTTCTATGGAGATTTGTGGGACTTTACACCCTTTACCTTTTTTTTTTCCGCATACCCCCAAAGTACGTTTTGCTCTAAATACAATCAAAAAGGGAAATAATTAACCGAGCGAAAAATATACTGAATGGGCGACTATTATACTTAGTAAGCGACTATTTATCCGATTTGAGTAATACCTTTAAGGAGATTTTTGTGAGCTGCGGTAATAATATTGTTACATACTTTAATTGTATTTGGGTTTCTATTTTAGAATATTATTATTTTGAAAATAGCTGAACAACTATCGAGGTGACATCACTGTGCAGTGCGGGAGTTCGGGTTTATTCGTGTCCAAGAGCGAGCGAAGCGAGCTCGGGAACTTAGGGCACCCCGACACGGATAGGTTAGGTTCGAAGGGGATGACGGGAGCTGAAGTGAGCGAGCAAAGCGAGCGAACTTAGCTCCCGTCATCTCCTTCATGTTAGGTTACTTTAGACCCTGCAGACAGAAAAAGGAGCCCTGTCGACAAACTTATATTTTCAAGTCGCTGTTTTAAACATTTGTATTCGCCCACTGTTTGTCGCCCACTTAGTATTTCAGTAAGCCATATTCAGTATTTTTTACACCTTTAATTTGATTTTTTTTTCGCTCGTTTAAATACTAGCCAATCAAAAATGTTCATTGTTCGGTTACCGAACTGCGTATAAATTGCTGCAACAGACAAGCAAAGCTCAAACCGATTAATAACCAATCATGTTCTTTAGACAAACTGCTTAACTCCTTGTCGTAATTGATTACGATTACGACAAGTCGTAAGCAGCAGTGACTACACCATTTTGTTGGCTGCACACTTTATTCTGTAAATCGGTAACCGAACACCGCGACTAATCGCAGTTGATCGTGCGTTAATCGCAGTTGCAGACAAAGACACGTAATTCCATTTAGCTATTGTTTTAAAGTGTCAAATGTTAAGGTGAAACTGAAAAGGAAATCGAATCGAGCTGCTGTTTTAGATATCTGCATGTACAAATCAGTTCTGAGACTGATTGATTGACCATCGATTTCTCCCACTCTTTCTTTCAGGAAAAGGTCTCCAAAAAAAATCAAACCGCCTTCCAAAACAAAACACTTCAAAGCGAAAAATAACTTTCTTTTCCGAAGTCGGTGTCTTTTGTACCCATTGCTGTCCGTTATTCGAGACCGACTTCGGAAAAGAAAGTTATTTTTCGCTTAGGTTAAAACGGGCTGTTTTTCGCAACTCCACGACCAAGCGAGTATTTTGAAAGTGTTTTGTTTTGGAAGTCGGTTTGATTTTTGTTAAAAAAAAAAAAACTCTTTTTAGTTTTGGTAGGTACCCTCAATTAACATGAACTTCATTTATAGCCATAGTACATCACATGGCAATTCCAATAAGCCCAAACACGACGTAGGATACATTGTTTTATTTCGGAGTTCCAGTGGCCATTGTGGATTTCTTCATCAGTTCCACTTCACGAAATGATACTTTCTGACTGCAAATGATTGCATTATTGATGAAAATACCTATAATAATTGAGGAGTTCCCTCAATTTATCTAGGATCCCATCATCAGATCCTGGTTTCCTTATCATGGTACCACCCTCGGGATATCTCCTTTCCAACAAAAAAATAATCATCAAAATCGGTTCATAAACGACGAAGTTATCCGCGAACACACATAAAATATATATATATATATATACGGTCGAATTGAGAAACTCCTTTTTGGGAAGTCGGTTAATAAGTCTTTGATCTTCCTTTTCTGGTCAATAGAAGTAAACAAACCTATATCGTCGTCCTCTGCTGGGTCTTGCCCATACTTTCCTACTGTTGTGTCCAAATCGTCATGCCACCGTTACATAGGCCTGCTTCGGTGACGGTGCTCATTGGGTGCTTCAGGCATCCTCGTGAAACGTGTGGGTTTGTGGGTGAAACATTTTTGATTTTTACCCGGCTGCAAGGAAAGGGTTATGTTTTTCGCGCGTATCTTGTATGTATGTAATATTCTTTATTACCTCGTATCTTTCAAACCACTTGACGGCTTTTTATAATTAAGACATCGTTAGATAGGTCTTGGCCGCCCAAGTGTTCTTAGATAAGTGCCGTTGAAAAAAAATAAAACATGGCGGATTTTGGGCGCCATATTGTAGGGGTTGCAATTTTTAGAGGTGATTACGAAATTATATACCACTTATATGTTTAAAGTCATTCGAAAAAAAAAAGTTTTACAAAAAAGTTGTAAATAAATAAAAAAGTTAATAAAATCAAAAAACTCTTGCTGTGCAGTCGGAGGATACATCTGGTTTTGGTCAGCCAGCTCGCGAATATGTACTTTTACTTACTTTTTTTTTTATATTTCTGCACTATTTGTAGAGGAGGAACATTCTAGAGTATGTAGAGTTTTGAATCACAATGGAACATTTTCTTCTTCTTTGACGAGGGGCATCCATGCGGATTTCCATGTGGGTTTTGAAACTCGCCCTGAATTAGTCCACAATGGTTTGAGGTTTGCTAGCCAATAATTCTTGGATAGCGGATAATAAAGTATGTTTTATAGTGTAACTGCAGTCTGGTATATAAAGAGGAATGGCGTACAATTGCTTGGGGCAATGTTTTCGCTATTGAGGCCAATCTAACGAGTTGTTCATCCTTCAACGTTTATTATTCTTCAGTAAGTACTGATTGTGCTGTATTATTGTCTGGTGGGTATTCCTTAATTGCTAGAACGGTAGTTAAACTGTCCTGTCTTTTTTTTCCTTACAAAAACTGGCACTTGTGGGGGATGGTATATTGTCTGACTTGTAGTATATGTTTAGTTAAAATTCTCTTACCCTTATCCCAGTTTATTTAAGGGCAACGAAACATGTCTTCTTTCATTCTTCTCTATTATCATCTTTTACAAAGTCAGTGATATTTCATACTCATCTTTGAATATTGCACTCCCCTTATTCCGATGTCTTGAGTCAATTGTTAGGGCCTTTGAATATATTTTTAACTATAGATTGACGTTGAAGTATTTTTTATTAACGTATAGAGAGTTGAATATTCTAAAAATAACAAACCTATATACAAATTGGAGAACGAAAGGGGCTCATTGCGCATCAAAACGGGAAACGTGCCCAGAACGCTGGCAGCATTGCCACGTTGGATGGCAATGCTGAGTCTCTGGCCGAAAAAAAGGCCAGCCCTCAGGTCACGTGAAGGGTCGATGAGCTTTTTACTAATCTCTCGAAAACTCGATGAATTAATAGTAATAATATTAATTTAAATTCCTAAGGATATTCATGTTCGGCAACTTGATAACTATCAGAATATGAATGGTGGGGGTCGAAACATCTTTGCTACAGATGTCCGTTGTCGGTACACGCGATAAGACCCACATTTTGTTCATTCCGTCTAGAATTCTAGATAACGTCAGCTCTTACATTATGTAATTCTACCCACATTTTCGTATATTGCACAACAGTGACATGGATGCATATTTTGATGACAGCTCGATAAATAAATATCGTAAATTGTACTTTTCTTACGTAAATATATTTTTATCATTAAAATAAAGGCAGTCTTCATAAGTTACGTCTTACAAATATGGTAATTATTAATGTTGTGTGTCATCTCATACTTAATTTTAATTGAAGGAAAGCAATAAATAAAAAATTTCGTCATGTTACCTTTTTAATTTTTAACATTAAATGCACAAGATAAATCCGCCTCCTTTGATTTCATTTTCCCTTAACCAACTTAGCATTACCTGTGTGTCCTGTGACACAGATAATATAATAATAGCATACAGATGCCTCATCCCATACAAAGAAACCGTGCCGACGTAACTAGCGTTTTTCATCTGCTTATACCGATTATTTTTTGTAAATCTTTCGCGTTCGGTTCCGTTCCACGGCGATAGATAGATCCACATTTATATCCGTGGAACGGAACCGAACGCGATCGATGTTAAAAAAATAATCAGTATAATCGGTACAGTACGTCGGCACGGTTTCTTTGTATGGAATGAAACATCTGTATGCTAGTTTTATATTATATGTGCCTGTGACAATGCGTGACGAACAAAATGTGTTCATCCTCTTCTTATAAAACCTCACCAAATCTCTTCAAACACCCTTTTGCCGCGGAGAAAATCTTATTATAACAATCCATATTGATCATACATTATGTACATACTCAAAGAACATCAGACAAGTTCGATTTGCATATAAACTTTCACACGGAACCACATGCAACCGCAAATTTTCTACTATACAATACTTTTGCAACTGTTTACTTGCAACTCTATACAAAACATCTATTTAATATTACAGCCATATAAAAATATGTTTATCTACTTTTACTTAAAGACCACAAACTTGAAAACTTGTAGAAAGGACTTTTCTCACGATCGACTTATTTGGAACTTGTCTAGATACGAGTAACCATAAACTGTGAACATCGTAGTTAACAGTTCTTTGAGCGCATATTTTATGCACTTTGAGTTAAGCTTGAGAAAACCTGTACTCATCTGTACCCATATTGGGTATAGACACAGATAATATAATACTAGCATACAGATGTCTCATCCCATACAAAGAAACCGTGCCGACGTACTGTACTGATTATACTGTTTATTTTTTGTACATCGATCGCGTTCGGTTCCGTTCCACGGATATTGATGGTGATCATCTATCGCCGTGGAACGGAACCGAACGCGATCGATTTACAAAAAATAATCGTTATAATCAGATGAAAAACGCTAGTTATGTCGGCACGGTTTCTTTGTATGGGATGAGGCATCTGTATGCTCGTATTATATTATCTGTGGTATAGATAATTTCTATGAAGCCATACCTATTTAGTATCTCACTGATAAAAGTTGGCACAAGGATCGAATGATCAATCGCGTCGCGGCCACGTTCCGTTCGGTCTATATGGTGGTTGGTCAGTACGCGCAATATGCGCGAACTTACCCCTACTACGCCAAAACCTTGCCAAGTTACAGCCGGGGATTATATCTTGAAGGGTTGAAGGTCAAGATACAAAGTAAGGAAGGCTTTAAACAAGGCATCCCCCTTAAGGGTTTGATTAGATAAGAGATGGACGTTCATTTCTGCCGATGGCAAAATCACATCACACTCAAGACAAACGAAATTCTTTTAAGATTCTAGTTAGACGGATTTACCACCATCAAAATTCACAACACCGAGGTCACGAAAGGTCGTCAGCTCACAAACAATATGTCAATGTTAAATCTACAAAAATAAGTACTTAGCGATCTCTATCAATCATGAGCAATGATCGATGGTACATTTTATTTTATCTGTGCCCCATTCAGATCGACCCGGGAGGTCAATGGCAACATTGAAATACCTACCTAATCGATTCTCGTAGCACTGAACAAGCTCGTTCTGATACTAAAGGCTTTAAAGGTCACATTCGTGGATAGTAGAATCTGTATTATAAAACCGAATGTGTGAATTTTCTTTTGAAACGATTTAGTATTTGCTTAGAGTTTAGTTGGTGTAGCTAAAAAGTTTGAGAACCATTTATGTTTGCTTTCCCTTCATCTGCCTGCCCTTATCCCATGTTACTTGGGGTCGGCGCAACACGTTTTCTTTCTCCATACCGTCTCATCACATGACCATACCAGGACGAACGGTTTCCTTTCAACTTTTCTGTCACTGGCGCCACTTTCAAACTGCCTCTGATATACACACTTTAGCCATTCTTGTCCCTCCGCATATCCATCTCAACACTCTCATCTCTGCTACATGCAATCTCTTTTCATCCATCTTTTTCACAGCCCAACATTTTTATCCATACAGTACGACGAGATAGAATCAAAAGAGTGGAACTCACTGCCTGCGTCTGTGTTTCCGAACGCATACAACCCGAATCTCTTCAAAGTTAGAGTGAACAGGCTTCTTCTGGGTAAGCTCACTCCATCGTCGACTCTGTCTCAGTCACCTTTGACCTAGACTAGAGTCAAGAGCAAACCCATCTCAAATAAAAAAAAAAAAATCAGTGACTTGTAAATTTTCTCCTTTAACTTGATGGACATCCGTGGGTCGCACATGTTTACTTTCCCGAAACGTTCAAACTGTCTAACTTTTCAACGATTTTTGACTAAAACTTGCATAACACTACGGATGTGTTCCCAAACATTTAACATTTTTGATTTTTGTATTTATTAATTTTACTTTAACATAACACTGCCAAAGACCAATTATATATATATTTTTATACATTAGTTAAAAACATGTTTATAAATAAACAAACAACAATGATAATATACATAATTACACGGCAGTCATACGCTCATCTCACAATACTCCAGACATACAGACAAAATCTTTTTCCATTGTCTGCGAACACATCACAATCGGGCTTAGCATCCAAGAGAGCGTTGAGCGCGGCGAGTGTACGAGAGATGGGAGACTGGGCTCGAGCGACGGTTCGACTCCCCGGTACGGCGAACAATCTGTGCCTCCTACTACGTCTATAAATTGACCGGGGCAAAAATATGGGATAGTTCGTCGTGTAGTTCAGAAGCATCGGTTTTCCCGTGAAAGATTTTACACATATTTATGATCCAGACCCAAAGTCCTTAGTAAGTATATAAGCGGTTTAGTACATTCACATTTCACCAATTATGTTTACTAAGCATGAAATATGGGGCTGCTATTTAGAAATTCGACCTGGAAACACTCAAAAACACTTTGCTCGTCCTTGTAATCGAACCCAGGACCTCACTCTTCAGCGCACCAACCACAAACCACACCAACGAAGCAATTTAGAAAAGTTCAGCAAATAAATTACCCATTAGCCTTCCACGAATCGATCAATGTCCACACAGATAATGGAGAATATTTCATTCAAAACGTCACAATGCACGGTAATCATAACGCAAACGCAATAACTTAACAAAAGACGTTACGTTTCCATAAACTTATGAAACGGTTTCCAACATGGCTACGCATGGTGACCAAGCGAAAGTGAGGTGACACTGAGCAACAAGAATTTTCACTTTTACGACCTTCAAAATAAATTCCCCATAAGTCTGTGGTGACTTAACAAGGTCAGACTGTTACGTGTGAAAATGAATATAGAACTTATATTAAAATTGTTGATTGGAATTTATATTGCCTCTAACTATTAAGGCTGCACCAGAAATTTGCACCGCGACAATGCGACATTGTGTTTTCAAATATATTCTCCAAAATTTTCTATACAGATAGATCAATTCGTGGGAAAAAGTGTTGTCGCATCGCTGTCGCACTGACGCTGCGCGCGCCTATCTTTATTTACCAGGCGAGAGTTCAATGCAATAATTAAATGTTCATTATATCGAACTCCGCGAATTAAGGTCACTCTTAAATCCGTCTGACCTTTACATTAAAAAGTTTTCGGGTATCCTTGCTCCACAAGTCCATACAAACTTTCTTCAATAAATCATTTGGAAATATTTATTCGAATTAATCACTTCAAAATAAATCATCACTCTCAAACCTACACGAAATTAATTTAATATTACGGTTTTCTATTGAATTTTGCTTTTATAGTGAAAGCTTATTGATTGTATTCATTAATTTGAATGACTTTACTATTTCCGATTCTTTTTTCTTCTCTTCAAATAATTTTTGCATTAGCAATTGACCCATATTCGACAGTTGTTATGACTAGCCAGTAGTCATAATTTCTGACACCAGTATTGGCAAGGAGTATCGTGTTACACAGTTACTGGGTTGTGGAGGTCAGAGCTTCATGTATAATACTCATTGTATCTGCATCCAGTTCGACTGCAGCTACAAAGCTAGGCAGATGATAACTTGACAACTTGACACAAATTGCAAAAATTAATTTCTAAAGCGAACGAAGTTAAACATTTCCTTATAATACAACTGTAAAGACAGACAGTTCTTAATGGCCATCATCATAAAAACACAGAACGGAAATATCTCTGAATTGGAATTTCCTTTAATTAACTGCTAAAAAACATCATTAATGCGTCCTGCACACTGTCCTTTATTAGCACTGCAGTGACCGTGTAAGGCTTCGGCAGACAGGCATGGTGCGACAATACGACAACTGGTGCATAGAATGTATATATCTGTTGATCAATTTGTATACAAACGCGGTGTGGCATTGTCATGTTGAATTTTATAAATTCTTGATGAGTACTTCTATTTCCTCTAATGATTTAAAGCCGCGCGACAATAAGTCAGCGATACGACGACGTGTTTGCAAACAAAATGTTCCAAAACTGCAGCTTTACAGATAACACAGTTTCTATGAAAACGCATTGTCGCTGGAATGCTTGTCTGTGGCAGCCTTAACGAACGACAATTTTATTACTCAGAGAAACAATGCTACTCATGCCATGAATGCTATGCCCTGCACACCTGTGCTTCACTCATTGTTCAATCCCGCAGCTGCCAGCTCTTGAAATCATCAAACATTCTTTATGATTATTGTCCCAACATCGACATAATTATTTTATTGGTATTGTTTTGACGATTATAATAAATGTATTCTCGGCTTTACATTCAATGTATTTGGCGCCAGACTGGTGCTTGAAAAGTTTATTTCTTTGGTTATGTTTATTGCTATCTATGTAAAGTTTAGGTGGAGCAAAATGAGTACGGTTACCGTTTTAACATTATGGCCATCTTACCCCAAATAATTTGGGATAAGGCAAGAGGATGTTGATTTTATTGTAACCTAACCTCAAAATACTAAAGTTGCTTCTGCATCGTCTTCGGCGCTGCGGGAAGTGCAACCCCTTTGCCCTTACGTAACAAAGGATAGGCACCCATGCTCATCTCCGCAGCTTCGGCTTGCTGGTCGAATGATTATAGTCCATCATTGGATACTTATGATTGTTTGGCCCTGAAAAAATCGTTTTAATTTTTACTTTTAGCATTGTGATTCTTACTAGGAAGCCATTAGTATCCAGACAGCTGCAAAAAGATGATTTATTGTAGTCAATCAGTTTACAAAACTACTGTTTAATTTTAAACTGGACTATAGTATCGAAAAACATGCATAAACCAACCAAAATCGATACACTGAAACGTCGAAAAACGTTATTTCTGATGTGTCAGTCCGTGATTCAATGTCTGTTATTTATCACGGGTTTTAGTCAGAAATAAATATACCGTTATGCACTCACTGTGTTTTGACATACGATGTTTTTATTTTGTGAGTGAACGTTTGATACGAATCTGTATATACTTGGATGCGAATACCAGATTGATTTTCAGCGAATTTTGTATCATTGACGTTGATTAAAGTTTCTTGTTTTAAAATAGGATTACAATATTTGTGGTTAGCTTGGCTGTTGAGTTAAGGCAAGTCAGTAGGAGTCTGACATGACCATCGTTCTCCGCAGGCGGAATCTATGAAGATTTTCCCACAGAAAAAAAGCTTAAGACTATGACTAACGCCAAGTCGCCAACGACCTTGAGAGAACAAAACGCGCACTCGTCTCACACCCGCGCGACCCTAAATTTAGTAGTTTTTTGTACTTTCCTTATAATTCTATGACTTTAAAATAAAAAAAAGCCTCAGATCAAAATGCAGATAATTAAATTGTCTTTGAGATGGTGTCGATTTTATTAAAATACGCCCAGTGGTTTTCGTACGATTGTCGTGTTTTTGTCCGTTTTAGACATAACTTTACAAATTAATTACACTATGTTATACGAATAAAGTTCAAAATTTTCTTAGATCAGGTTATTAAGAAAATAATCTTATGTAACATATATTTTCCAATAAATTACGACTAGCCGTTTAGACGTGATTCTCATTTTAAAATCAGCTACTCAGAGGTATCTGTGCCTTAAGGCATATATATTCCCCAATGTTAACGCAGGGCGTGCCGTGTGTAACATATTTTTAAACATCCAAGTCGTATATGGAGTATCCAAAAGTAGCGAAAACATGTCGTGTTGTTAATTTTTTTTAAAGCAAAACTATTAGTTACACGAAAAAACCCTGTTTTACAAATAATTTACATGAATCTATAATAAATATATTTATTTTTCAAACCTTTTAACCTAGCTTCTACTAAGGATTATGCTTTTGAAAGTAACCGTTTTACGGCACTGAAGCGGTGGAAGGGTCTTAATCCAAGCCTATTTCACAGAATGTTAAAAGCCAAGAAAATCTAATACATATTTGTAATTAGTTATGAAACATTAGGTAAGTACGTAAAATAGAAGTATAAAGTTTAGAAGCCCTGAATCCTGTACTTGAAAGTTTATAAACTTTAATTATAGTTGAACGTACCATGACACTTGATATTAACAAAGAAAATTACTTCAGTACTACACTGCTAGTTTGTTAACAAATTAAACGCCATGTACTAGTTAGTATCTTGTTATTATCAAGTATTTATCTCGCCCTTACTTAGTTTCTTAAGAATAGGTAGCCTTGCAGCCGCAGGAAGCCTTCATTATAAGCTTTAATTAAACCAGTTTTAAGGAGAACAGATCTTTGTTCTGTGGCCTCAGTTTTTGCCGCAGTTTCGAACGCATGCCATATAATTACATAGTTGGCATATGTCTTGTTATGTAGCTACATTTTCATGTTAATTTTATTCGGGTCAGTGCCCCAATTCCGTTAGAAAAACTGCAATCGCAAAACAATTTGGCCATGATTCATCGTTTTACGTTTGTGTACGGTGTATTTTATTTGAATGCAGTGTTTCCTCGTACGTAATGCCTCAATATGTTTCGATAAGATTGCTGTATTGTACCTCATATTTTATCGTGAAAGTCCTCTATCTTCGTTCCGCGAAATATTGGAAAAACAAAAGAAAACCTCGCGATTGATCACTCAATATAAACAAAACACTTTATCGCAGCCATCATTTCAACGCTTGGGGGAATGTGGCGTGAAAGTAAATAGGCGCGCCATGTATGTAATGGTCACATTTCCCATAAATACGTTGACACTCGTCACAGTTTTCACTCGGGGACAAAGCATAATGGTGCAATATGGCGACTTTCAAAAAATCTGTGCAGACGCCTGACAAAATTATATCCGGTTTGCGCAATGCACTGAACGTGCGCATGTGACCAGATCATCTGCGTGCGCGCTTTGTGCTGTCCGCGTAGAAAGTGGGCGTTTTATCGCGGAAAAGTAGGCGTTTTTTGTCGCATTGTCGTCTGCTGAACAAAGTTTCCTAGAACGCGACTGCTGCGGTGAGAAGGGCACCGAGTTGATTTGGAGGCGTGCAAGAAATTTCGATCATTGTTCGAGCTTTACCGATTGTCTCGATTCACTGAATACGAATGAATATGTATAGTCGATTTGACCCAACCCCTTTTGGTTTGGGCAAAAAGCGGGCCGCCTGAAAATCCCTAATATCATTTTCAAAATAGACCCTTTTATCTTTCGTCCTGAATGAAATTATCCTAACCGAATGTAATAGTTTTTCTGTACCGTACATACATACGCTGACTACATTAAAGATCGGCTTAGTTGGCGTGAATTACTTTACCTTTACATCCACGATTAAATTGCCGGGGCGCGCGCAACAGAGCGACGGAACTTAAGTTTTTCTCTCCCAACTCTATTTAACGATGCACGCTCCACACAGCATGCGTTCCACAACTCTAGATCTTATCTCGTCATTATAAAGGCGACTCTTCAGTAAATTAAGGCGTAGTTGGTGTCGATTGCTTTTCACGCTGTACGGAATATGATTTCATCCGAGCAGGGAAAGCAGTGGTGTATTGCTTTCGCGTATATAAATGTATAAAAACGTTGACCTGAAATTAAAGATGTCTGACGCTTTGGAAACTCCGTGGTGGATATGTCAGATGTTTGCGATGTAATCGTGATGAATTTTATATTTTTGAAACGTGACAGTCTGGCACATGGATTCTTTTGCCGATGAATCTTGGAAACAAACAAGAATTGAGGTATATAATCAGACCACTTGATCTAATTTATTCTGCGTTCAAAGCTAATCCACACAAGTTTATAAAAGTCGTTTAGGCGTATACAGAAATCAGAAAACATTGAACCCATGAATATTAATGTTGGATACAACGGAAAAATGTAAATGTCTGCTCGCCAGACTATGATCATCGATCCGTGACGCGTCTGTCTGTATGTTAGAACAAAGATATGTTATCCATTATGGGCTTAGATAGACGGAATTCATTATATATAATTAGATGGTAGATTGATAGCTCTTGTTAGACAACTTAACCTTTGCTCAGCTTCTTGGTATTCCACTTTATTTTTTGTTTCCTTTTTTGTGACTCCTTGGACAAAGACTAAGAATTGGTAAGCGTAAAGCATGGTCTTACAATGTGTTTAAAGATTTAAATTGTCTCTAAGTGACGTCAAGTTAAATAGTCCAAAGACCAAAAACGATGTAACAATATCGAAGATCTTCGTATTAATTCCTTATACCGTTATAGATAATAGAAATTCGTGATGGAGAAACGAGATTGAGCACATCTGGCATTCGTAAACGGCGAGAACAGGGCACGAATTGTTGATAACACTCCTCCGTCCATTGAATATTACATTCAAGCAGAAATATTCGAGGAACAGCCTTATTTATGAGACTTTCTATACAAGGTCGAGTATTTCATAATTAATCAAGAAATTACGAGGACATTTCTCAAAGTTCAGTACACTTTAGAGGCCTCTTTGTACGATAAAAGGACTGCAAATTGTTTGGATAATCATAACAACGTATAAAATAATAATAACATATACTATCTTATCCGTTATCGTAGACGTGAGTTGGCCTCGATTACTTGCAGGACAATATTTGATAGATTCACGCCATTTATTATCTGGAAGGATAACGTCGAGAGAGTTCTTTGTTGCGTCTTTTGGCGACAACATTTTTAAATGCTTGACTTACAAACGATCTGATAAACCAGCATTACTTTGGAGTGCCTCCTAGGATAGATTTTGCAATAATAATTCCAACTTTTCTCAAACAGAAAGTAAAAAAAACCGACCAAGTTTCATTTCTAAGTATGGGGAACCCCCAAAATTTATTGTTTTTTTTTTTCTATTTTTGCGTGAAAATCTTAATGCGGTTCACAGAATACATCTGCTTACCATGTTTCAACACCATAGTTCTTATAGTTTCGGAAAAAAGTGGCTGTGACATACGGACGGACAGACAGACATGACGAATCCGTAAGGGTTACGTTTTTTGCCATTTGGCTACGGAACCCTAAAAACAACGTAAGTAATAATTTATTCAACAGAATATATAGCAAAATACTAAAGCACAATATATAATGTAGAAGATTTTACATATCTAAACAGCAAAGTTACGTGTGCATGCATAAGCATGCATTAGCTTATACAACTTTGAAACCGGTACACCGTGCCAAAAAGGTCTGAAATTAAAATACGCCGCAAAGATCTTGAGTCTAGATTCTAGCCCAGACATTTATTGTTCAAGAGTGAGGTATATTGCTATAAACGGCTTCCACCTCAGTTTCTCGCCTGCAAGTAATACAGATAAAGTTACTTAACAAATAGGTGTGTAATAACTTTGATTTGCTGGTCTTTCATACCTTGGATCTCTGGACAATAAACTATTTCATTAAAGTTAACATCTTAGGAATGGATTTGCAACTGCCACTCTGTCTGGCAGGAGTGGGAAATATTGGGATGTTCTACTGCTGGGGCCTTACCTTTTAGGTGTCAACGCCATCGTGATTCTGCTGTGAAAAAAAGATAGTGATCTTCGTCGTGTAACTCCGTCTCTCTTTCACCGTTAAGACCCCTGGCTCGTGTAGACGTTTGCCCTTTTCAGCAATGTACGTGTTGTAGCTTCAACAACGAACGTAAATGAACTGATTTGACGTTGATGTTGAAGCCGACTTGATCCTTGAAGCAGAGACTTTTCTTTTTTATTGATGCTTCACTTCTAGGCAAAGGCTTATTCTTTTCATTTCTCATGGTTGCTTGTTCTTCGTGTAGCTTGTATTTTAGTATTTCATGAAGCAGTGTTGTTCTCCTTGCTAACATTACCTGAGTCTTCCCCATAAGATACATAGTTAACGAGAGGTTAAATTAGTATTACCCAACAATACTCGAGTGCAGATGTCAGTGGTAGCATGACGGGGGACAGGACGGTATGGCTGAAGAAAACGTATTGCGCCGACCCCAAGTAACATGTGACAAGGGCAGGAAGATGATGATGACTTGAGTGCGGATGTAACTCTTCAAGAATAATAAACATCTGCAGAATTACATTTCAAAACAGCAGCTGCACCTGTAGTAACAGATAACGATATTATGACACATACCGATAAGAACTGATTGCGGATGCATACATACATAACTGCGTAGGTCATGGCATATGTGTGTACGTGCATTTGCATCGCTCCTATGTCTTAATGACTCATTAATGACTTCGGAAGCTATGATTTCCTGCTAAATTATCAACTTCCTGTTAACAATACTCACATGTTTGTTGAAGATGAGGTAAAAGTGAAACAGGATCTAGAATAAAATGGTAGTTTACATGCTAATTTGTAATATAAAGTTTAAGGTAAATTGTAAGTCCTTTTGTTATAGCGTTTTTCCAGACTGAATGGGATTCCACACTATAATAGGACGAAGTCGACATTTCTTGTAGTTAATTATGTTTCATCAACCTCATTTCTGCCGGCAATCAGACACTGCTGGATATAGGCGTCTCCTTTCTTCCACATACGATTCCCGGCTCCGTTCGTCTCTCATCCAAGTGGTTGCCACTACGTTGAAGAAACTGTCAACCAAATGCGCTCATTGATATTTGCCTGATAAGTATCATCTGTTTTTCCTCTGTTGACCCAACCTGTTGTAATCCTCTGCTAAAAAGTTTTCATTTAAGATGCAAAACAAACTCACAACTCTTAAGTCTGCTTCCTATCTGCATCCTACATTTGATTTATCAGGGTCATCTTCAATATCTTCATCATTTTCCATGTTTCAGTCTAGCATATAGATAAGTATTCTTTTGCCTTTGTCTCCTATAGCTTCTCTTACTGTATCTTCATCTTTGTTCATGTCTCCTTCTCCTTCTGCCATTGGTCTATCCTCTATGGCCCTCTTCTATTGGTAGTTCTTCAAACCAAATTCGAGATTGTTTTTTCTCCGCTTGTTCAAGTTTATTTCTATTCAGTGGTCCCCCTTGTAGCCAAGAACTGTTCTGAAGATAAAATAGATTACTATCGAGGTACTTAAACCCAATGAGATCAGATATCCATTACACTGATCCAATAACCTTGCTACTAATTACGTTTTTATAACTGCTGCCAATTCTTTCTGCCACTTAGTGATCAATGCCTGATTTGTCCTTGTTAAGTGACAAGGCCTGTGTCGATTAGTTTTTTTTTGTTATTAGTAGATTGTTTTGTAATTAATGGAATAATGGAAGGTGTTACTTGGTCAAGTTCGTGTCGCACACGTTGATTTCTGGTGTTCCGTAATGTCTTGTGGTTTTTATAAACTTTTATTTAACTTGCCTTCTTGCACGAAAAGCTAACTCGAGAGTTAGTTGCTAACACGAGGTTAAATTGAAAATGTTGTATAACAAACTGTCAATATTTATTTCAATGCTAGAAGTGTTGAATATTGGTTTCAGGAAAACGACGAAACAGGAAAACTATTACTCACATATGCATTTAAACTTACCTGTGCCAACTTAGGTGAGAATTCCCACTGACCATAAATACCAGGATTTAAGGAAATATTTAAAATATTACGTAAATTAGTAGTAATAAATAATTCTACTGAATGCTAAACCACAGTTAGATTTACCAACCGTATAGGATATTAGATATAGGTACATAACCAGCTTTATACTAATTTTAAATACACTCAAGAAATTAGCGTGTATTATAATGACTAATATATAATTAGTAGAGTTATTGACTAAAGTATGTCAATTAACTAAGCAAACATACCTATTTGAGTTTGTTCGTGTAATTCAGTGATTAATAATTACAAGAAAGATTGTGATCAATTGAGGCGACGGATTTTGTTTTATCAGTTCGGGGTACTGTAAAGTGTAAATCCTGTAGCGCCACCGAATATCTTAATTAGGTAGGTATTGCGTGGTTGAGATTATAAGCGTCGATTTCCTATCTTGTATCCAGGTACAATGATTTCCTCTTTTTTCTGACGAACTCTCCTATCCCGCGATAATCAGAAGCACTGGAGAGACCACTTCTTTCATTATCACGAGCCCTCACGAATAAGTTCAATTAAATCGATTTCCTATTAAAGTTTATTTGAAAAACCAACGAAGAGTCATCAGTTGTTCTAAAGATATGCAACATTTTCGTGTGCTATACAAAAATTCTACTATATAAGAACATAAATGGTTTTAAAATTTAAATAAACCCGAAACCCGGCTGTGTTGCCAGCGCCCTGATACTCCACATTTGTGCATATGTATTACATATTTCATCCAAGTTTGGTCTCCATGCTACGTACACGGAATAATGCTGAACAATACATTTTCAATATGTAGGTTAGGTAACTAAATTAAATAGGAAATAGGTACGTAAATGTTTGTGATCGCCGATATCTGAACAGAACCGCACCAAGATAACCGCCTGCGATAAAATTTTATTACATTTCGTGACACAATTCCTTTAGTATCATCCATAAATATAATCAATAACTCGACGATGCTTTATTCACTTGTACTTCTGACTCGTTCTCGATCGCTGTCGCTACCAAATCCTCGTCTGACCTTTAATTGTACGCTTAATTCTCAGTGTAATCCTATAATCTACCTAACATGGTCAACGGGCAATTTGCTGATGCGCAGTCTGACCAAAAACTGGGGCAAAACAACGGGGCTTTTCATCCTCACTTCAGTCCCCTGAATCATTAGTGAGTACACCCACATTTGCAAACCACTGTCCTCATTACAAGAACGTTGGCCCAATCAATTCGTCATTATAATCGCAACAGCGTGCGAATAAAAAATGACACCCACACGCGCCGCCGAATTTGGCGCGAAGAAAAACAATGGCGGCCATAACGGAGCGCGCATGGTATCGGCGGGCAACCAGAATATGTGTCACACGAGCTTTGTGTCATGTCAAACATGTCATCTAGTTCGCTCTCAGTTTTGGGCGGGTCGTTAAACTCGACATTTAACAAGCGAGTAATTAACATTTTAAAAATTGGAACCGTTTGAAGAATTGTGTCAACTCCGATACAGTGAGTGCACATGTGTGTTAGTCTTGACTCTTGAAGTATTACGTTCACAGCCTTTGTTACAGACTGCATAAATATTCCACATGTGTTGTAAACGTCGCATTTTCTGGAATCGTTACTAAATGTCACTTTCACATCACCATGAATAAAGTCGTTTTGTAAATTAAATTTATCTCGTCGTCGAATACGACATGAAAATCCACCAAACGGATCTTGGACAGGAAACCGACTCAGATTCGTTTAATTACATCGTAATTTCGTTCTGAAATAAAAAACTGTCGTAAACAGAGTCTGTAATGTCAAAAGCGTGGAGAGATTGGAAAGAATATTAGTATTTATCTTGAAGGGAAGTGAAGTCCGTCTGTTTAATACTTTATCTTTTATAATACAATCGCAGTAGCAATAGACAAGGTATTATTATTTAGTTATTCGTATTTCTTTTGGCAGCTATTTTGGTAATATAAATAAAAACAAAACTGTTAACTAAAACATAATTATAGAAATCTAAAGACGAAAGATTAAGGGGAAAACTCACCAGCACTATATTAGGGAAGGCGTGAAGACTGAAGAGTATCAATTGTACCGTAACACAGATAAATTATCCTGTAATACAGCTTAATTGCATCCGACGGTTATGGCCGCGAGAGCCGTTACAAAACTTCTCGGAAGACGAATGCAGTGTAAGTAACGGTTAAAATGTTCGCTTGCGACGGTCCACGCATGCAGAGTGGACGCCTCAGGATAACACACGGAATTTGCATCCATATAGCCAGTTTAATCCATGTGTATGCTCAGATGTTACTTCTAAACATGACACGAATACCAAATCGATGTTTTTTTACAAGTCTTGTGAGTGATAACATCAACGGCTACCTCAAAGTTTTACCAGATTTATTCAAAAGCTTTTGACCATAACATGAAGCGACGACGATACGACAATAATTTCAACTTCATATACGAGTATCGATTAACATTTCCCGTCTGCATTTAAAATATATCCAATAGTTTATTCAAAAGGTAGTTTGACTATCTAAGTTTCAAACCACTCGTATGCACTAGTATTGCCAGTTTTGTCGTATCGTCGTCTCCACCTTGTATTTATGTCGTGTCTACTACAATATCAAATGTTTAACAGAACTACGAGCCTGACAGCAAATTGTTTTAGAACACAGTCTCCTATTTATAAATGCCCGATCGATAATAAAGATAAAGGAACGTTTGAACTGACGTTTGTAGATGTTCAATATATGAATTTATTGGCTGGCCGTAGGTAAGATGCGCACGAGTTGCGCAACAGTGCGAATATCCGTAAGGTCAACGCACCGGACGCATAAAATGGCGCAAAGTTAATACAGAACATGTTGATTGCTTTATTTTTATCTTGACAAGTTATCTATTGGAAAAATATAGCTTCATATATAAAACAGCTTTTATATCTGAAATTATGATGGCGTCGATAAATTAATAAAAAGAAAATTGGCACAACAAACTTTCGACGGAAATGTTAGAAAAACGATAACTTCCTACGATGATTATTTTGTGTTATTGTTTTATAATGTGAACTACGTCAGTGAAGTCTACGGTTTGTTTATCTGCAGTCACGATCGGCAGTTAACCCAGTCAATCACAGAAGTCGGTGACCCGGGTAATGCCCACGTTGAAAACGCAATTTAATGTCACAAAACACGCACATCAGCAGTTCACTATTTATTCTAAAGAATACTATTTTTAGAGATTTTCCTTATTTATATTCGCAAAATTTTAGTTCACATAAGCTTCCAATTTTTTTGTTTTTCTTCGAAGTAACGAATGCTTTGTTCGCAAATGCTTTATGAAAGACACAAGGTTTATTTTATGCACAGTGAGTTTTCTTTTTTTAGCTCTTGTATTTTTGGAAGATTAAAAAGTTTTTTTACGCGATCCAACTCATTCGGGACCATTGCTGCTACTTGAAATATTGAGCAAGCGTCAAAGCAGGCGATTTGTACGCAACACCACCTTTTTTCACATTCATTATTCAGTCCATATTTCTGATCGGGCTCGTTCAGTCGTACCTGCAACATTTTAGCGGCTTTTGAATAGTTTTCAGTGTACAGTAATCACAAATTGTTAAACGTTGGACAAAGGTCATGTTGTACTAACGGTAGTAAGTGCAGAATAACACGCCAAGTGTGGCGGAATGGTCTCTAATGGACAGTTGTCTAGTTTCATTTGAAATGTCTTCTTTGGCGATGAACTGATGATATTATTGATATGTAGGACTTTCCAGAACACTTGGGGATCTCTCATCGTTCTTGAGTCAGTATTATCATTGTCTTGAAAATAAATGATTGCATTGATGCAATTCCAAAGAGTTAATAATACTCTATTCATGTGACCAAGATATTTCATCACTGTCTTTGAAACGAATCTTTTCTCTTGCCAGCATTTTAATACTTAGTTCACAAGTATAGTTTCCAATTTACATGAAACCTTGACTACTGTGCTTTGTCTGTTTCTAATTCCGTATACAATTGTCGTGAGTCACTTTGGCTTGCAAGGGAAACTCTTAAGTACAATCATACTCGTAACTTTTGTAACACCTCTTCATCAAAGTGCAGACAGGAATATTGTTACAATGGCTATCATTTCAGTTTAGTTTCCGCTACTTTCTTCATTACTTAGTTCTCTTAAAAAAACAAATATCCATGTAGCATCCGCTTGAGTAATATCATCTTACGATTGATATTCATAATCGAATGGCTAAAGACTGATGGAACAGACCGAGCTGATTGAATGAAGTATATGCCATAGATGTAATAGAAGAAGAATGGTTACTTAGAGAAAGTCCATGTCTAATCATTCGAGCCAGCCTAAGGACTATTAACACTTTGACAATGACTCCCCTCTTTATTACGGACTTTTTTAGGGTTCCGTACCCAAAGGGTAAAAACGGTACCCTATTACTGAGACTTCACGATCCGTCTGTCTGTCTGTCTGTCCGTCTGTCACCAGGCTGTATCTCATGAACCGTGATAGCTAGACAGTTGAAATTTTCACAGATGATGTATTTCTATTGCCGCTATAACAACAAATACTAAAAACAGAATAAAATTAATATTTAAGGGGGGCTCCCATACAACAAACGTGATTTTTGTGCCGTTTTTTGCGATAATGGTGCGGAACCCTTCGAGCGCGAGTCCGACTCGCACTTGGCCAGTTTTTTTACTTTGAGTTTCGCTTTCTTTTGTATGTGATCTTCCAATCATTGTGCACTTTGTTATTTTTGGTATACAATAAATAATTAAGAAAAAATAACTTTAATATGTCTGTCATATCTTTCGTTGTCATCTTTATTCGCTAAAATTGTGTCGTATCTGTAATGGTTATTTGATGAACTAGATGTTTCTGCCTATCCTTTTATCATTTTGACTGAAAATCACAAACGTTTTGTTTTATTACTTTATTACAATACTGTGTCGAATTGATAATACATGAATCCTGTTTGAGGTGAACGCTCCAAACTTTCCGTTAGACATTGATTGTCTATTTTAATGATCTTTGCGACAGGTTCTTCTTTCGCCAAAATATTATCGTCTACTGGTCTGAAATATGTTTATTAACAAAAAGATTGATTGATGTAACCTTATTAAGTGGTATTGAAGGCTGATCTACCCTCATCTATTTTAAGACTCATTCGCAAAAGTTTTGAATATCCAATCAAATCTTTACGGAAAGATTTATTCTCCAGTTGCGCTAGGTATAAAATGAATGAAGGAAAAACCAGAGATATCAACAATCTTAGCACCATTTCATCTGACGTGTGCTAGCATAACGAATTACCTTCATATTGTAAATCTAAAGCTACATAAACAAATTCAGAAGCAACACGAAGTAAAACTGAGTTCCCTTCCAATATAACACTCATTTCATGCCAGTTCAATTCCTGCAATGAATCTCTTGTACAGCAAAGGAGTTCTATATATTCTGTTTACGTTCTTTTTATTACAAGGAAACTACATAAAAGTGAAGTATGTTATCGTAACTGAGTCAGTAATTATGAAAGAAAGACGTGTTTATTTTTATAACCTTTCCATGCGGGGGTCTTCAAGTGTCATCGGGGTTGATGTACCATCTGTTCTACAATGTTTAATGTTAATTAATTTGCTAGTGTCATTGTTTACTTATTTATTGGTGCTTTATCTTTTTTATTTGTAAGTATTTTATTAAATACTGCGACATTTCTTTCATTAGCTTCTACCGGCTTGCATCCCAATTCATTTGGTGTTGGTGCAGCATGTCTTCTTCCATCAATCTGTTTTCCATGAAGTCCAAAATATACATGCTACTAATATTACATTTGAGAGTATGGGTTTGTTACTCTTAGATCACGCAAAACTGCTTAATGGATTTTGATGCAAATTTACAGTACTTCATATAGCTGATACATCAGAATAATTAAATAATTTATAAACATATTAAGAACTAATTCCACGCGGGTGAGAGCTAGTACTTCATATCCAATAAAAGCCCAAGTTTTCTCACATCAAAACCATATACCCAATAAATTTATAAGCAAACAAATTTGCAATATAGTTCATACCACAACTCATAAACGTTAACTAACCGGCAGGAAATATCAAGAAGGAGCCACTTGACCCACCGGTGACTTATCGCGAGCCAGCACGGTTGGACGGTTGCAAAACAACCAATCATGCATTAGCAAGGTTGCTGCAATTTCCGCTAATGCAAATAAGCTGCACATTGATTACTTTATTGGTACTAATGTATACGATTTGTTGTGATAGTCGGTACTGGTTGGTATCCTTCTGATTAGATACATGTCTGTTACATTCGTCGGTAAATGTTGTGTTTTCTATCAAAAGCTGTCCCATTTTCTTTTACCTTTGGTTTGCCATCAATTATGTTTGAATTTAGGATATGGATACTTTTGATTAGATTCTTGTTGACGTTTCCGTTTGTTAAAGTTGTCTAAACATGTTCTATTTTTTCTCTTTCATTTCTTTGATAAGCAACCTTTGCTTTGTTCATCATTTCGTGTTGATCTTCGATATATTTACCTGTTGAGCGCAACATATGCCAATCTTCCACTTTGCCGTCTTAGAATATCGCGTCAAATTATTTCTAAACCACCTTGTAATATGTCTATTACTTTGTAACTGGTCTACTAATCCTTTGATCTGCAATTAGCTCTGCGGTAGTTAGTCTTGTTTAGATACTGTCTTTCAAGTTTGAAGCATTTTCCTGAATCATGTTTTTGCATTTAATTATTACTCTTTAATCGTTGTCACTAAGCTTTTCTGAACTACCCTCTATAGAGAGAAGTAATGACCAACTTTCGTGACGTCATCTACAGCCAAGCTTTTGTGTTACAAATAGGGCAATGACGTCATAACTAAGGGGTGAGTTAAGAAATTCGGGCATGATGTCACTAGAGAGTTCAAAGTACTTTTAATGGAAGTGTATGCCAAGAATGACATACATTTTAATTACAAATTAGAACACGAAATGCAGACATCATTGGCCTTAATTGAATAGAAGACATTGTACTCGTACTGTATCGTTATGAAAACGTACTACAAACTACAAAGCTTCATTAATAGTTACAGCACCTCGTGGATAAATAATAAAAGCAACACGGGTCGATCTTCAAGGCAAAGCAACACTTGCCGAGGTCAGTTCGTGGATGAGTAACCATCTTAACAAACCGAGATTCCTCCGTGCTTTAAAGCACGTTAAACTGTTGGTCTCTTCTGTTTGTAGGGCTTTGACAGTCGTTACGGGTAGTCAGATGCCAGGAAATCTTATCAAGGGTTACGGCTAAGGGCTATTGGCTAGGGCCTTCTTTAAACTGAAAGCTCAAACCCAACTAGAGGAAAAAGCTAGGTAGATTGGTTGAAAACCATAATATTAAAGCTTTAATGATGATTACGAAAGCTACGTTCCCAAAGGAAGTCATTAAAATTATAGCATATTCCAAAACACGGAAAAACATCGCAATTTTATTTTACTCATAATTGAAATAACTTCAATAACATCAACATAAATAGAGCTTAGTACACTAAGGAATGTAACGTATGGTATAAAAATTAATATTCCATACAGTACACAGCCGTATATGGGTATAATGGGTTTATCTAACGAACTAGTTTTTAAAATTATTCCACCACTAGCTTTGCCCGCGGCTTCGCCGTCAACTGACTGCCTATCCTACCCTACTTACCTTCCTACAGTTCCTACCTACCATACTTGGCTTTCTGCTTACCCTACCTACATACCAATTTTTATTCTAGGGTCATTCTTCCGCGGAGAATCTTAACGCCGCCGTTCAGAAAATGACTTCAAATGCACAACGCCATCTATCGAATATGCAGTTCAACTGTCCGAGTATTTATCTGTATTGCGTGTGTTTCTATCACTTTACTTCTTGAACACTTTAAATTCATCTAACTTTTAACAGAGCGAACCGATTGCGATGCAGATTCATTTATCATTTATCTACATTGGTTTCGAACATTATACGTGATGCGTGCACAAATAAACAGACAAAACGCTAGAAATGGATTCTGTTGGTTAACCTAACACATGGTTATGTAATGAATTATGATCTACTATTTTATTATGCTCGTTTAATCTGTACCATTTTCTGATTGTTTCTAACTTTAAATAAGTTTTATTAGTTTAAAACATAATGGACTTTTGATTAAATAAAATAGAAAATGTAGGGTTAGATTCTCTGTTTTTCTTTCATTCAGTTATTGTTCTGTATTTCCAAGGTTTCGTGGTTCTGTTCTAGTTATGAATTTATTATGGAGCTAGTAATTTGTTATTCAGTTGGAACAAACCGTCTGGAATCTCGATAGTTTATTCATTATTGTTATGTATTTTCACTTTTTGCCAAGGTTGTTTTTTGCTTTACTGCGATAATTTATGTATACTTAATTTGAAATAACATTAGACATTTAAACAATACCTTTTTAGGGTTCCGTACCCAAAGGGTAAAAACGGGACCCTATACGATCGTGGAGTCTTAGTGATAAGACTCCGCGATCCGTCTGTCTGTCTGTCCGTCTGTCACCAGGCTGTATCTCATGAACCGTGATAACTAGACAGTTGAAATTTTCACAGGACAGATGATGTATATCTGTTGCTGCTATAACAACAAATACTAAAAACAGAATAAAATAAATATTTAAGTGAGGCTCCCATACAACAAACGTGATTTTTTTTTGCCGTTTTTTTGCGATAATGGTACGGAACCCTTCGTGCGCGAGTCCGACTCGCACTTGCCCATTTTTGTTATAGCTTGTTCAGCCAATTATGACTACTTTTGAGTTGGTGACATGTTAAATGGCAATTGTAGTTAACAGTTGTTTTTGGTAATTTTTTATGCCATCCTTATGTTTACGGAATGGAACTCAAAATCGATTGAATGCACTGTGAAGGAATAGTTAAAATTTCTAGTGTTGTGTGTGATGTACCTATATTTCACCAAAATTACGCCACAACCCAACCCATTAATAATCCGACATCAAAACCAACCACAGTCCATCTCCACCAATTTTTAATCTTCCGTCTATCAGCGCATTTCCTTAACGGATGATTACAAAGAAAGTTAACCCACCATCCATCAGTACCAGTCAATCATCACAACCGTCGCTTCCTGTCTACCCTCTATTATTAGACAGTTCATTGTGAAGTCGAACGTTTATTTTTGAATTCATAAGGATATAGGTTTCTTGATTACTGTTTGGGTGATATTTGTGTCTGTCTTAGGTGGATTAGAATTGAAGATTGCTGTGCAAGTTTTCTTAAATAGATTTCCATCAATTTGTTTAAACTTTATGGACAACATCGGTACATAGGCAGACTTACTTTACGCAACAAGGTAGATTAAGACGACGACTAACGCCAACGACCTTGAGGGAACAAAATGCGCACTCGTTTCACACCCGCGCGACCCAAAAATTAGTAGTTTTTTGTACTTTTGTTTTTTCTTTTGTTTTTTGTGTTTTTTTAAAAGTCATAGAATAATAAGTTATTCTATGACTTTTAAAAAAAAAGCCTCAGATCAAAATGTAGGTAATTAAATTATCTTTGAGATGGTGTTGATTTCATTAAAATACGCCCAGTGGTTTTGGTGTGATTGTCGTGTTTTTGTCCGTTTTAGACATAACTTTACAAATTAATTACACTATGTTATACAAATAAAACTCAAAATTTGCTCAGATCAAATTATTAAGAAAATAGTCTAATATAACATATATTTTTTTCAAAGAATTACGACTAGCCCTTTAGACGTGATTCTCATTTTAAAATCAGCTACTCAAGGGAATCGGCGCCTTAATCTACAAATCAACCTTTGGGTATTTGAATTTAATTGTAAATGATATTTGAGCATTAATTTGAGATGTTTTTTTTTAAGATCTCGTGTCATTTTGGCTTCTCCTATTATTATAAGGTTTTAATTGTTATCCCCAAAGAGCTTCATGACAGTGTACTCCTTTGTTATAAAGTCACTGGAATCACTGATTTGAGTTGCGTCATAATAACGAATTTGTCGCAAGGATTCCGCTTCGATAACTCATTATAATTTTATGTAATCTGTATCAATGTTTTAGAAGTTTCAAATTCAGCAGTGGACATCTTAGGAACTGATTTAAACTTGCAACACAATCCTGTAGATTTTCAACACACGCATGCTGCCTGCCTTCCTACTACTTCCACGCATTATAATTATGTGTGAGCAACAACCTCTAATCGAAACAAGTTCTTAGGTATTTGCAATCATGAATGCGTAAACGTCACACCAGCCAACATTTCTCTTATATCAGACCCCATAATAGTAAAAAAGACGTAGATTACTCGTTGTTTTCTGTATTTGATTTCTCGTAGCGTAGTTACTTCTTTGCTATAAATTTGTTACTGCAATCACCGATTTGTTTGTCCTCATGATATCGTTATATTCCTCCACTAAATCGTATCATTGAATTAAATTGTATGTAATCTGTAGCAGTGTTCTTGTTTAATAGTCTGATACATTGTAGTAACTGATTTAAAGTTGCTATATCTTTATACAATCGTAGCAAGTTTTATCAGTTCCTACTATGTTCTTGTTCCTGTGATATCAATACATATAATAAATCTGTAGAAAAATATTTTTTGTACATCGAAAAAAAATCCAAAAAAAATAGCCAGGGTGTTAAAGGATAACCAACAGAACCCATTTCTAGCATTTTTGGAATTTTTGTCTGTTTGTCTGTTTATTTGTGCACGCATCACGTGAAATGTACGAAACCAATGTAGATAACTTTTATACATAAAAATTGTGCGTATCTTGAAGAATTACTTAGTTTTTGTTTCATCGCAATCGGTTCACTCTATCAAAAGTTAGATGAATTTAAAGTGTTCAAGAAGTAAAATTATCACAGCTCACGCAATTCAGTTACTCGGACAGTTGAACTCGCTATTCGATAGATTGCATTTAAAGTCATTTTCTGAATCGCGGTGTTAAGATTTTACGCGAAAGAATGACACTAGAAAAAAAATTGGTATGTAGTATGTATATATTTGAGTATGTGGAGTAGGCAGGCAGGCAGGAAAGTATGGTAGGGTTGGCAGGCAGATGACGGGAGCGAAGCCGCGGGCACAGCTAGTATATTTTAAAAACATACGTATCCAACTATTATTCTACGCCTCACATGTATGAGCAACAACCTCTAATCGAAACAAGTTCCTGGGCATTTGCAATCATGAATGCGTTAACTTCATACCTGGCAACATTTCTCTTAGGTATATTATAAGTTTATAACACACCCCATAGTAGTATCGAGCGATAAAGTTTTATGAGAACCATTGAACTTGCAGTATTAGCCGTAAATAGCATGGCATTTCAACAGTTATGTCGGTAAACACTTTATTATTATGGTTTAGTACCAACACTTTAGTATATGGAGTTAATTATGGTTGTCTTACCTGTTTTATATGGCAATCTTAAGATATTATATCTTGATCATCTTGGAATAACTTGTATAACATGGTTTTTGGAATGGAGTTCCTTATCGCACGTTATATTTCTGATTTGTTTGCGGGCTGAGGGGCTAGACCGAAAAAAATAGGAAACTAAAACTTTTTTCAATCGATTCAGCTCGCCTTCAATTTATTTTGAGAATATGTAAAATGTTTATAATTTTAACGTTTAGATACACTTTTTTATATAAATAATTATTTTTGCGTCATAAATTGTGCGAGGCACAGCGTGCTGCATGCAGGATAGTACAAACGAAGATCCGCACAAAAGGGAGACTCCGAGGAGAGAGCCGGAGGCGCACGAAGAAAACCGAAGACGTACGAGCGCGCGCTGACTAGACACATATAGTACCGACGCTAGCAGTCGCTATTGTATGTTTACACTAAGCATCAGCTATATTGTTATTTAGTTTCGACATATTTTACGAAACTGAAAGACTGTAAATTTAAATGTAAATCGATCTCCTTTCCAACCGGGCGTCTCCATAAGACACCTTTCTATTTTATTTTTTATAATAAAAAAACTTACACGTCTGACATTGTACGGCGCGCATAAATGTCTCGAAAGGTTACAAGTCAGGCAGAAAAATTTCCTAGATTTTTCCTTTGTCTAAAACGTCGGAAAAATTGTGATCAGACCGCAATCTTGTAAGGCCAAGACATATAGGGCGATACAAATGGGATAAAAGGTAGGAATTTTCCAACGTGAATGCCGACCGAACACTTCTGGGAAACAGTAGCCCTTCGAAACTTTTACTTTTTTAGGGTTCCGTACACCGTTTTTAACGGGACCCTATTACTAAGACTTCACGATCCGTCTCCCACCAGGCTGTATCTCATGAACTATGATAGCTAGCCAGTTGAAATGTTCACAGATGATGTATTTCTATTGCCGCTATAACAGCAAATAGCAATAAATATTTATGTGGGTTTCCTATACAACAAACGTGTTTTTTTGCCATTTTTTGCGATAGTGGTACGGAACCATACGTGCGCGAGTCCGACTCGCACTTGGACAATTTTATTTATGAATGATAGTCTCTTGGTCGTCGTTGGTAAGCGATGATGTGGTCGACGGTAAAGCACGCTTACCTAGAAGTAACCTATTCACTCTTGACTTAAAGACCTCCAGGTTGTAGGTATCAAGAAACACAGACTCCGGTAGCGAATTCCTCTCCTTAGCTTTACCAGTGGTGTCTCATCCCATACAACGAAACCATGCCGACATACTGTACTGATTATACTGATTATTTTTTGTACATCGATCGCGTTTGGTTCCGTTCCACGGATATAGATGGTAATCTATCCATCGCCATTGAACGGAACCGAACGCGATCGATTTACAAAAAATAATCGGTATAATTAGATGAAAAACGCTAGTTACGTCGGCACGGTTTCTTTGTATAGGATGAGGCATCTGTATGCTAGTATTATATTATCTGTGGCTTTACGCACTATGAAAGTATTACATGATTGAAAACATTAATTTCAGGTATCAAACTTAGCTATAGAAAAAAATACTAATAATATATTTTCTCTTCTGTTACAGGTACAGTCAAATCTAATGACGGCTCGGAACACTCCATAGTTATTGCGCTAAACATAGCGAATTCTTGTGACAGCGGCGGTGACGGTAGGGTACGGGGCGCAGTAAAAAGCGAACGTGGATTATAATATCTGTCACACCGTGAGTTTGTTATAAATCTTGCAATATAATTAAGTTTCGTTATAACTATTGCGATCTTAACTAATGTTATAAACACAGAGCCGGAATTTTTTGAGTTCGATCTTACGTGTAGGGTAACCTCTGGAACCACTACGCCTAATTGAATTAATCTTTCACACATTAAAAGGTACATTATTCCAGATGGTTATAGGCTCTAAATTATAATGACCCAGGCAAAGCCGGGGCGGGCCACTACTTTCAAAGCATTCCCATCCAAATTTGATAGTTTAAAATATATCCGTGCTTTTTAGAGAAATAAATTACTCATTAAAAAATATTTTTTTAAACAAGCTTTCTTCGTATTCTTCTCAGCATTTCCCTTTCATTTGATACCCAAATCATGGCAGTGCACAAAAATAACTAGACCGCCATCTTGGGCCGTCCGCCATATTTGATTTAGAATGACATCACTTAGCTAACCATGCATTGTCATACAAATTAAACATATATGCAAAATTTCATTTTGATTGGTGGAGGATAACTGCTTTAAAATTCAGTTCCAAGATTTGCCCCGAACACACTTACATACATACATTGCAAGTTAAATAAAAGCTTGTAAAAGGAGTTTACAATCTCACGTGAATTATTAAAAACTTACGGTGTTTGCAATAATCAATAGACTGACAGTTCTACCTTCCGTTTCAATTTTTTTTCAAAACAAACCGAAATTAAACAGGAAAGTTAACTGTAAAGCAAATAGACGTGTGAATGTCTCAGGCTTTATAATCCGTAGTTAACTCAACCAATGATTAATTATACCACAGATAATATAATACTAGCATACAGATGTCATCCCATACAAAGAAACCGCGCCGACGTAACTAGCGTTTGTCGCCTGATTATACCGATTATTTTTTGTAAATCGATCGCGTTCGGTTCCGTTCGACGGCGATAGATAGATCACCATCTATATCTATGGAACGGAACCGAACGCGATCGATTTACAAAAAATAATCAGTACAGTACGTCGGCACAGTTTCTTTGTATGGGATGAGGCACCACTAACCAATGGTTGCAAATTTCGATAAAACGCATTTATTCATCAATTTGTTACTGTAACAAACATCATGTCACTTGCGGTCGGCGCAACATGTTTTCTTCTTCCATACCGTCCTGTCCCCCTGAAAAACGCATTTTACCGAGATTTGAAACCATTAAGCCAGCATAAGTATCCATTGGTTTAGTTAACTACGGATCGAAAAACGGCCTTACAGAATAATATGCAGCTTCATCGACTAACGTTAGCAAATCCTTTTTTCTTTCTACTCTTTTATGCTAAGCTTATCATGCAAGCAACATGTTAAGCTAATAACCTTCATATAATTTTATTTACATACAAACATTTCTCAGTGGGTGTTCATTTCTCTTTAAGGCTTCGATGACCTTTTAAGGTGACTCATAAAGATTTCTTCCGCAAATCGCATACATATGGCTATTTAACGACGTACCTATATTCCACATGTTTATAAACAAATCTGTGTGAAGATAGCACATGTTTTAAATTATCAAACGCTGTGTTGAACGGGTAGTTCTTATACATATCGAGTATTATACAAGAAACATATTTTAAACAAAATAATGAACCTAAAGTGTATTAAGATGATCAGCTGGTGGTAAATCGTAATTAGGACTAACAACCAGCTGTGTAATCTTAACTAATATTATAAAGAGGTAAAGTTGTATGTTTGTTTGTAAATACTGATCCGATTTCGAAAATTCTTTTACTGGTAGAAAGCTACACATATCGGTGTGTTTCATAGCTAGACCTCGAATTATATGTATTTCCATGTTTGCATTGCAAATGCATAAACACAAATATTATAGCGTTATTGCATATTTTTGTACTTTTTAGGGTTCCGTATTCTTTGATAGTGCGTATTTCAGTAGTTAAATCTACCCTATTACTAAGACTCCGCGGTCCGTCTGTCTGCCTGTCTGTCACTAGGCTGTATCTCATGAACCATGATAGCTAGACAGTTCAAATTTTCACAGATGTATTTGTGTTGCCGCTATAACAAAAAATACTAAACACAGAATAAAATAAATATTTAAGTGGGGCTTCCATACAACAAACGTGATTTTGTTGCCGTTTTCTGCGATAATGGTACAGAACCCTTCGTGCGCGAGTCCTACTCGCACTTGGCCGGTTTTAGTGCGTGTTTTCGCATTTTGATAGTGCATGAAATCCGATGTTTAGTCATAGCCTACTTTTTATCTCGGAAAACTCAACGGGCTCCTGTCGTTTGTTAAATTTATCATAAAATTAACTGTTAAATAACCATTGGTAACGAAAACGAATCGTTATCGGTAACTCTAGTTACTAGGCGTTATCCGCAAAACTTACCAGTAGCACTATATTGACACAGCCATAAGAACATGATCAGCGGGTAAAAAATCTATCGTGTAATAATACAATTGATTTTTAAATAACAACAATGATAATATTGGTAACCAAAGCACCCGCTAAGAATAGAGGTGGCCCAGTGGTAACGGCCCCGATGTACGTGTCGGTAGGTCGTGGGTTCGAACTCCGGCAGACACATTCATCATCATCATATCAGCCGAAAGACGTCCACTGCTAGACATAGGCCTCCCCCAGGATTCGCCACATTGACCAGTCCCGTGCGTCCCGCATCCATCGGATCAGGCAGGCACATTACTTTGTGTAAATTATTTCGCTCAAAATCGGTGAAGGAAAACATCGTGAGGAGCCTGATGTCCTAGATCCAAGAATTCGAAGACTTGATATCCCCCTCCCTTTCACAGAGAGGAGGCATGTGTCCCAGCAGTGGGAAGGTTAAAAGCCTGATATTATTTATTTAACTAAAACATATCGTCAACGGTAACTCTAGTCTCTAGTTGCTATCCGTAAACCTAACCAGTAGCACTATATTGACACAGCCATCAGCTGAGATTACGAGGTCGCCAACCGCCAACCGACCCACTTGTGCTATCAACTAAGGAGCATCACATAACAAACAGTGTATACTCTGTGTAACTAAGATATCATTCAAATAGTTTATTAGACAATCTGATAGTACACTGACCTGCTTCGGAAAGTTACTGCAAACATTTATCATGTAAAGAAAATTATTTTGTGACTAGCTGCGCCCGTGGCTTCGCTCCCGTCATCTGCCTGCCAACCCTACCATACTTACCAGCCTGCCTGCCTACTCCACATACCCAAAAATATACATTACTACATACCAACTTCTTTTTTCTAGTGTCATTCTTTCGCGTAAAATCTTAACACCGCGATTCAGAAAATGACTTTAAATGCACAACGCCATCTATCGAATAGCGAGTTCAACTGTCCGAGTAACTGAATTGCGTGAGCTGTCATAATTTTACTTCTTGAACACTTTAAATTCATCTAACTTTTGATAGAGTGAACCGATTGCGATGAAACAAAAACTAAGTAATTCTTCAAGATACGCACAATTTTTATGTATAAAAGTTATCTACATTGGTTTCGTACATTTCACGTGATGCGTGCACAAATAAACAGACAAACAGATAAACAGACAAACAGACAAAAATTCCAAAAATGCTAGAAATGGGTTCTGTTGGTTATCTTTTAACACCCTAGCTATTTTTTTTGGAATTTTGTTCGATGTACAAAAAATATTTTTCTACATATTTATTATATGTATTGATAAGGAATTGCGAAATGTTATTACCTGCCTGCTGTGAAGTGTTTGTAACATTTTCATTGGAGACTGTCATCATCGTTGTGTTCATTCTACTCCTCTGTTTCCTTGTTTCGCCTCTGTTTTCTCTTTGACCGCGTCGGTGAGTTTTCGCTTTTGTACAGATTCTTTACCGAGTGCACGTAATTAAATGAGAGCTTTTTTTTTGGGTTGGGAAATCATCCAATGACTTCTCCCACTCTAGGTGAAGCGGACGGGCGTGTCAGACTTTTACTGACTAAAACCCACCCGTGTTCCTTCAGTTGCTTGAGCCAGGGCCGCGGTAACTCTTTATCAAATTTATCCGCGACCCAGACATGCATCGGCCCTAGCGGACCCCGTAAATTTTTGCTGACATCTCTTTTAGGCGCGCGTGGCGAGCTACCCATTACTCGCCGTCCGCAAGCCCGCGCCTACGGGGGCCGGGAATCGGCTTGCGACTCCCGACGCCCAGGGCGCCTCCTGAGACGAGATGTGATGAGAGCTTACCGTCTGACGCGTACAGATTCTTTACCGATCACAGCGCATACCCGCGGTTTTCGGTTCCAAAACGGAAACGACACGAAACCTAAGTGTCAATCGGATCAGGTAACAGGGCTTACGAATGTCAACAGTATGATCATAAATACATGCAGAGAAAAGACAATACTTGGCTTTTGAATACTACTCAATTCTGCTAAAGTCCTTTTTCGTCTGCTTAGTTGCATTGCTCAAGCCCAAAGCGATGCAAACTTGATTACCCTTATCCACGATTGCCTTTAAATAAATAATACGAGCGAGCATTTGACAAATGATAATCGTTCACTACACCGAAATAGAATGACACATCCTTCCAAACTTTACAATACAAAACCCATTAACGGGTAGCTTCCTATAACAGTGAAACTTCAGTTACCGTAATTACTGACACAGTGGTCTATTCACAAAAATGGAGTACCGTTAGCACATCTGTCGATGAAAACAATCGAATCTGTTCCACTACTGTTTGCTGCTGAACTATAGATGCACTGTGGGCGTAAACCCGCGGTGTGTATGCCAGCGGGTGTAATAAACTTAATGAATAATTTATTTAAAACAGTATCAATACATGGTGTAACGGAAACGTGTGGTCATATTTCAAAAACTGCTCTTGCCCATGTATATGGACAAGTTTCTCCAAGGAAGTCTTAGGCAATTGCCTAAAAATAATTTGGATTACCCATACATAGTTGTCATCAGCTGACCAAAATCTATGAATGAGGATGGATGGAGAGAGAGAAGGTGGTCAATGAAAGAGGAATGATAATAAAAGAAAAGGGAGTAATAGTAATTCGGTTGTCAGGACGGAATGGAACAAGTGTTGCACCGACACCAAGTAGCATTGGACAAAGGCAGATAGATTATGATGATGACGGTGCCGCGCTGTAGAGAAACGACGTAAAGATTGTTTGAAACAATTTGAATTTAAATGAGGATGGATGGAGAGGGAGGTAAAAGAATGCGAAATGATATGAAAGAAAATATAGTGATAGCGTGGGTGTTGACTGGACGGAATGAAAGAAGAAACGTCTTGCGCCTATTCCACGTAATATTGGACATGAGCAGGAATGTGATGTTTATGGCGTAGAAGAATAACGATGAATAGTTTCTCTATATAATGATGTGTATAAATGGGGTGGTTACTGAGATGATTGCCGAAATACATGTATAGAAGAAGTTGATACTTACCGTCGTAAAATCGTGGTGATGAGTATACATTAAAATACATCTAGTAACAAGTTTGTTAAGCAGCATTTACCTATGTGTGTTTTGTTTAAGCAAACACGTGGGTAATCTTTGAAGGATTATCACGATAATCTCCGTCTATTCGAGATCGTGTTATGTCAATGTCTACCGTGTTACTTTTAGCCGATTATTGAGTTGTATCGCCGATTTTGTTTGTTGACGGCTAACCTTCGTTAATCCGATTTCTTTTACTTCGCGGTTTATTGCTTAAACCGTTGTTGAATTAAGGATTAATTGATTGATAGCTTTTGCAATAGTTAATTTTGCGATCGTTGTTTGACTTGTAATCTAATATTTTAAATGTGGACGTCTGAATGTTTGATTGTGATCAATCACGCTTCTGGGGTTGAACGGATTTGTATGTTTGGAGCACAAGTAAACCATAGCCTAGAACTTAAGATACATAGGAGACTTTTTATCGCTTCAGTTCGTTCCCACTGGATCATTTTCGACTTTATCACAAATGATGCCGGTGAAAACAACTAGTGATTCAAGATCAGTAGTACGTTTCCGCTGGACCATTTTCGACTTTATCGCAAGTGATGCCGGTGAAAACAACTAGTGATTCAATATCAGTAGTACGTTCCCGTTGGACCATTTTCGACTTTATCACAAATGATGCCGGTGAAAACAACTAGTGATTCAATATCAGTAGTACGTTCCCGCTGGATCATTTTCGACTTTCACGCAGTCGAAGCCGGTGGCAAAAGTGATTGCTACTTACAGTATTATAACCTTTACCTTAAAACTGACCAATTGGGCGTTTACCACAAATCAATTTTCCCTGAAAACTGAAAATTAATCATAAATATTGCAAATGGGTATTTTAACAAAAACCGTTAATCGCTTGCATCAGAACTTCAAAAGTACTTTACGTGTCACAAACCCCGTGCTGGGCAATGATCCACAGACGTACGTAGGTGTAGTGTATGTGTGACGACACCGCGGTCGACGAACGCTCATGACTTCAGCATGCTTCAGAAAATTTGCTGATCTAGTTGCGCATGCGCTGATTAGTCAGCGGACGATCGTGTGTTAAGTGGCATGCGAGGAAACTGGAAATGTATGTGAAATTTATGACATGGTAGCTGAACAGAAGATGGCATGGTACTTGAGTCTATGCAAGATGGCTTCTGTGCTTCGGGAATCAAGCGCAAAATAAAATATGGTCTATTATAGTTGGTGATATGGTTCATGTGAGTGTTTGAGCCTCATGCTCTGTTGTCAGATCAGATAAAACTGAATTGATGAAAGAGGTAATGGAAAATATACTGGAATAAGAAAAGTAAGTGGCAAGATGCAAAGAGTTAGCTTCCAAAATAATTAAATTCTATCATTTATGATTATCAAAATTTGCAGCTGCACAATTGAACAGTACATTCCAAGGTTATCCTTGTAGGTATTATTTAATAAGCATAAGATGATATATCTCAAGTACTGATTACTTCACTCAGGAGGATTGTGCGATAAAATGCATGCATTACAGCACTGTAACATTATGAAAGTATGGACAAACGCATTACATGGATTCTTCAGATTCCTAGTATTTGAAAGAAAGAAGCGATGATGCCATGTTGTGAAAGATGACTTCAAAGACATTGCATTGTTTTCCTGGCACTATAAGGATGATCATGATTGCCTTAATAAGAACGCTATGAATGATGGGAACTTTAAGTCTGGATTTATTTGTGTGGAGATTTTGTTTTTTTTTTATATAGTTTCGCGCTTGACCACTATCTCGCCTGATGGTAAGCGATGATGTGGTCGACGGTGAAGCACGCTTGCCTAGAAATAACCTATTCACTCTTGACTTAAATACCCCTAGATTGTAGCTATCGGGACATAATCTGCCCCGTACCCTGACGTGTCAAAACTACCATAGTTCGACTGTAAAAAAGGGACAGATGTATACAAGTCATATACATCTGTCCCTTATGCACACTCAAAATAACCTTAATCTAAGAGCTTATGGACCCCCCTGACCTTAAAGCAATATTGTGTTCTTCTAGCCAACCGCTGGTTTACCTTTACAAAACTTTCCCTCTTTCACAAAATTGTTAACATTTACCAATAGAAATGATTTTCTTTGAACACATATATCAACCATAAACATTGTACATCTTTCTATCAATGTGTTTGACGTGTATATTTTCAAGGCATTTTCCATTGTAAACAATTTCTCTGGGGTCACAATAAGAGGTTTCGTCTTAGTGACATGTTAAGAGAAGGAGTGATGGAATGATGTTAAAGAGAGAAAGTAGTAGGTCGAGGTCGCGAATATAGCGGATGTTCAATGGCAGATGGAACAAAAGGCTGTTCCCAATATCCTCAATAGGCCTATCTTAAATGGGCATGTCTTTTTTGTTGACGGTGAAGCGACAGATAAATGATAGGTTTTATTTTTTTTGCTGTTGCTTTGTCATATATTGTTTAGGTATATAGTAGTTTATTTGGAACTAGCTGTGCCCGCGGCTTCGCTCCCGTCAACTGCCTACCCTACCATACCCTTCTTACGTACCTACCTATATATACCCTATTTACCTTGCTACCTACCCTACCTACCAATTTTCTATAATCATTCTGTCGCGGAGAATCTTAATTCAGAAAATTACTTCAAATGCACAACGCCATCCATCGAATATGGAGTTCAACTGTCCAAGTGTCTGAATTGCTTGTGTTGTGATAATTTTACTGCTTGAACACTTTAAATTTATCTAACTTTTGATAGAGTGAACCGATTGCGATGAAACAAAAACTAAGTAATACTTCAAGTTACGCACAATTTTTATGTATAAAAGTTATCTACATTGGTTTCGAACAATATACGTTATGCGTGCACAAATAAACTGACAAACAGATTAACAGACAAACCGACAAAGAAACAAAAATTTTAAAAAATGCTGGAAATGGGTTCTGTTTCTGTTCTGTTGGTTGGTATCCTTTAACACCCTGGCTATTTTTTTTTTTAAAATATTTTCGATGTACAAAAACGACTTTTCTACAGATTTATTATATTTATTGATAATGTCCGGTAAATGGAAGTAGCCATAGGCTCGTCCTGTTTTACACCGTAGAGTAATTGGCAAACAGTGTGTGAACGCCGTAACACACACTTCTGCTGTCATAGAGGTTGGAGGGGTTTTTTTTATCATGCCCAAAATAAGAATGAAGTTTTTTTTTCTAATAAGTTTTTGAGAGCAAAGCCGATATAAATAGGCTGAATAAATTGTGGTTTATCAAATCTTGGTGGAGTATGAAATACTACACCACCATCCCCAGCGGCTATATGAAATTTAATAAGATGATCAGGAAAATTAGACGCAGTAACGTGAACCAAAATCAAATCTCAGGATATAAATCGAAACGAAACGGAATAATTTATGATTGATTTTAGGACCCTATTAGCACAGTAAAATATACAAACAGTATGGAAACTACCTACAAATGCTCGAAACGGCACACTCACACAAATATACGCACCGACCGACGAAATTTACATTCAGACATTAAGACGAAACGGGAGCAGAGAGCGCCGACTGAATTTCCTTAGTAAAAAGTCATAATACGAGGTTTTGCTCTCGTATCTTTTCTCCTCCAATATTGGACCAATTTAAAAGATATTCCGTAAACTGAACGTTAAAGATATATACTATGTCCCTATGTTTTCCTTTTTGATGATACATTATCTTTAGAAGCACTAGAGCCCTCAAAAAATGCTCAAAATTGTGCTGTCAACAGAGGCTTAGTGTACAAATTTGACAAATATAAATGAAATATGTGTATTAATGCCAAATTATAGCTTTCTAGTGTAGTATCTGTATGATAATTATAAGTTGCGGGTAAGCCGCTATTAAACAGTTGGTTCGTGGACTTTGTTTCATTGAGTGCGCTCCCGAAAATATTCCCTGAAACACTACTAAAAAAAACTAAACTAACTTAAGTACTAGAAAGCTATAATTTGAGTTTCAGAGAATCTGAGTAGATTCTCTGAGCTAAGCTGCGGACGGACATACGGACAGAGCGAAACTATAAGGGTTCCTTGTTGACTTCGGAACCCTAAAAAGGAAAACATAGGGACATAGTATATATCTTACTTTTTAGTTTATGGAATATCTTTTAAATTGGTCCAATATTGGAGGCGGATAGAGACGAGAGCCAAACCTCGAATTATGACTTTTTACTAAGGAAATTCAGTCGGCGCTCTCTGTACATATTTACTCTTAAGGCACTTCTGCAGTGCTGTCAGTAGTGCGAGCCGCTTAGGGGTCTCGTCGATGCGCATGTTTGTGTGAGTGTGCCGTTTCGAGCGTTTGTAGGTAGTTTAGTTTCCATACTGTTTGTATATTCATTCTGTGCTATTAGGGGTCAATTTATATGAACTTTACGCTATATTTTTTTAATAAGCTTAAACATATTGCAAAAATTATGTCACTATTCCAACCGCTGTCCATCTGACCGAAGCCCTACACAGCAAATATGCTTAGTTTTGATGTTATTCATAAAAAAACTTCAGATCTCCGTGATTGACCATCTGTTCTCATAATTTTACAGTTCCTGTTTACATTGAACTCATAAAACTACTTTGACTCTTTAAGCTTATTAACTAAAGTTATGACTATACTAAAAAAACATTCAGTCGAATTGAGAACCTACACTTTTTTATGAAGTCGGTTAAAATTTGAAAGTTCCGGATAAAAAAAGAGTTGGTTTTCTAAATCCAGTCGTGATCGAATAGGTCGTAAATGAATAAATATGAAAGAAATTTTCAATCGGATAATTTAATTTTATGGTCTTTCTTAGGATGGTAAAACATTTTATAGGAAACTAGCTGTTGCCCGCGGCTTCGCTCCCGTGGACCACCCCACAGGACCCATTTTCGGGATTAAAAATAGCCTATGTCACTCAGGAATAATGTAGCTTTCTATTGGTGCAAGAATTTTCAAATCGGCGCAGTAGTTTCGGAGCCTATTCGGTGCAAACAAACAAACAAAAAAATCTTTCCGCTTTATAATATTATTAGTATAGATAATGAAACGATTGACCACAATATCTCACCCGATGGAAATATATGAAACTAGCGAGAACAGAGTATGTCTGTACAATCTAGCTTTGAAAGCTGACGGGATGTAGGTCCCAATGATATTATCTACACAGATATGTAGATCTCTAAATACCTAGTATAAAGAATGTTGCTGTCCGCGTCTGTTCACTTCATATTCTTAACCCCGCAACAGATATTTATACGGATTTCACTAATAAAAATAAATTATAAATTAAAAGGCCCCGACTCAAAAAGCAAAAAAAAAACCGGCCAAGTGCGAGTCGGACTCGCGCACGAAGGGTTCCGTACTTGGTAAATTGCGGTTTACGATTTATGACGTATTAAAAAAAACTACTTTCTAGATCTCGTTCAAACCCATTTTCGGTGGCAGTTTACATGTTAATGTACATCATATATTTTTTTTAGTTTTATTATTATCTTATTTTAGAAGTGTCTCTCGCACAAACTATTCAGATTAGAAAAAAAAAATATTAGGAACCTCAATATCATTTTTGAAGATCTATCCGTAGATACCCCACACGTATGGGTTTGATTTAAAAAAAAACGAGTTTCAGTTCTAAGTATGGGGAACCCCCAAAATTTATTGTTTTTTTTTTCTATTTTGTGTGAAAATCTTAATGCGGTTCACAGAATACATCTACATACCAAGTTTCATCAGCATAGTTCTTATAGTTTCGGAAAAAAGTGGCTGTGACATACGGACGGACAGACAGACAGACATGACGAATCCATAAGGGTTCCGTGTTTTGCCATTTGGCTACGGAACCCTAAAAATGAGCCTCGTTCTCGCGTCGGGGAACCGCCAACGTTTGCAGCAGTTTATTTTGTTTACTTAGCAAAGAATCATTCATAAAAATCAAGTTTAATCAAAAAGAAAATACCTGCAGATTTTTGCACTGGGGTCTCAGAATATCAAAGATTTTTATTTTATAAATAAGGCCTTTTAATCAGCACCTTTTAATCATTCGGTTTTTAGGGTTCCGTACCCAAAGGGTAAAAACGGGACCCTATTGCTAAGACTCCGCGATCCGTCTGTCTGTCTGTCCGTCTGTCACCAGGCTGTATCTCATGAACCGTGATAGCTAAAGAGTTGAAATTTTCAGATGATGTATTTCTGTTGCCGCTATAACAACAAATACTAAAAACAGAATAAAATAAACTTTTAAGTAGGGCTCCCATAGAACAACCGTGATTTTTTTGCCGTTTTTTGCGATAGTGATACGCAACCCTTCGTGCGCGAGTCCGACTCGTACTTGGCCAGTTTTTTAGTCTTTGAGTCATCCAAAATCTTTCCTCTCGACATTTGCAGAACAATAGATGTCATCAAGATAAACTTCTAAGTCTAGAATATCCTGTATTCTAGACTTTACGGTCTCCTGGTTACAAATTGAATCATTGTATGACCTTTACGCGTTTGATGGCAGTATTACTCTGAGTGAAGTGGACATTTTATCGTCCCTCGAATTGATTGGACGAATCGATTTGGCTCTGAAAACGGTTAAGAGTTATAAATGGGGTAAATTAAATTGTTTTAACGGTTTATTTTTAGTACTTGCCTATTTCCAAATTGGTTCCGTTAATATCGTTGTGTTTTTCATTTTCCTGGCTTCGGCTTTTGTCATATTTTCCCCTATCCCTAAAAATAAGGTAACTATTTCCAAATTGGTGGCGTCACATCATCATTGTTTTTTTTACCCTATTGCCGAAGGAGGGTAATGTGTTTGCCAGTACATAGAATGTATGAAGTTTGGTCGTTTGGTCTCTAGAACGCCACATAGGAACAAACATACATTGTTCTTATGTGGCGTTCTAGAGACCAAACGCGTTGGCCGATTTAGATGATTCTTACGTCTATAGATTCGTCTTAACCTTGCGAGTGTCACTGCCTACATTAAAATGGAAAAATAAAAAATCGCGGATTCTATGATAAATGATTTTATTACTGTAAGTTGGTTTGTACAAACACTTTTACATGTCGATCATATTTATAAAACTAGATGAGGTCGGCGTTTCCTATCTGACTACTCTGAGAAAAAAGGCCGAAACAAACTCAGAGGTCACAGTCTCTTTTAAAGTCCAGACAAAACAAAAATCTTGGTTTGATCATGTGAAGACCATGTAGATTGATGTCTGAAATGGTCTTTTGAGGAAAGAACCAGCCAGATTGAGTGGACCTGTCCAGTCAATGCACGCATTTGTCAATAACCGAGCAGCTCAACTTCCACCACATTAAGGCGCTCAGCAGTTCTGAGCGCCTTAATGTGGTTTTTCCTCTCAAACCCATCGTGTGGGGTATCAAAATAAAGGGGTTTAAAAGCCAGTTTACGTCTTTTTAGTTCGCTTAGTGGAGTTTTTCGATATTTTGAATTAACTTTTTTTTCATTTACTTGCCTTTGTCTTTCGTCATATTCGCCCCTTTCTCTAAAAATACCATGTTATAAAATAAAATACTGCCTAAGCATTTATTATTGTTACGAAATCCAACCTTTACAAACTTAAAAATATCCCTTGCTTCATTGTTACTTTTTAGGGTTCCGTACCCGAAGGGTAAAAACGGGACCCTATTACGAAGACTCCACGATCCGTCTGTCTGTCACCAGGCTGTATCTCATGAACCGTGATAGCTAGAAGGTTGGAATTTTCACAGATGATTTATTTCTGTTGCCGCTATAACAACAAATACTAAAAACAGAATAAAATAAATATTTAAGTGGGGCTCCCATACAACAAACGTGATTTTTTGCCTTTTTTGCGATAGTGGTACGGAACCCTTCGTGCGCGAGTCCGACTCGCACTTGGCCAGCTTTTCTTCCCCAATTAAATCCCCCTTTACCAGTAAGGCTTCATTTCAATTTAACTTTGTTATATAGGCCTTTCGTAATATGGCGCGAAAAGCAAGATGGCGCCGCTGTTCTATATTTAAAACCACAGAGATATTGCACATTACCACAATATAAGACGCTTCAATCAATGTTCGTACGCGGTGAGAATATAAAACATTTTACCAAACCTTGGGCAACTATGTTTGTCGAGAATTAGAGTAACTTTGTCCTGAATTGGTTAAGATGTACAAAAAAAGAATTGTCTAGAGCTTTGAATATTGTTCTTAGAAAAATAACAACGTAGTTATTTGAAAAATTGTCAGCTAATAGAACGGTACCGGTACTTGTGGTGTCGTTGCGAGAGGTCTATGATTGCCCAGTCGTGGACGTTTTTTGGGCTAAAATTATTATGATGATGAGTATGTTTATAAAAGCTCGTGCCTAAATAATAACAGCCGCACGGGTCGATCATCAAGGTTAAGCAACGCTTGACGAGGTCGGTCTGTGGATGGGTGACCATGTCAACATACCGAGTTTCCTCCGTGCCTCGGAAAGCACGTTAAGCCGTTGGTCCCGGCTGTTATTTGAAGATCTTTGACAGTCGTTACGGGTAGTCAGAAGCTTGAGATCTGACACCAGTCTTGCCAAGGGGTACCGTGTTTACCCAGTTACTGGGTTGTGGAGGTCAGATAGGCAGTCGCTCCATGTAAAACACTGGTACTTAGCTGAATCCGGTAAGACTGGAAGCCGACCCCAATATAGTTGGGAAAAGGCTAGGCAGATGATGGTGATGATGAGTATGTTTATAAAAGTTGGGATGTTATGATCTGAAACGAAAAAAAGCTTATGCAAGGACCAAACATACGGTTTGTGATTTTGTACAACCCCCAGGAGGATAAACTTGTTAGAGAAGACTTTAAAGAGAGTTGAATAATCTTGGAGATCTTGGTTCGTTCACAAACATACAGAATTCGCTGCAAGATAGCGATTTATTAAGATTTTCTGAAAGCGATACAGATAATCAGTAGCTAGAGTGTATTCACACTAAAGTTCAAGAGGGTAGAAACAACGACCTTTGATTTCCCAGTCACCAACCCTTAACTGCTGCGTCTAAAAATACCACCATTCACCATCCACCCTCTACGCAACCGTCACCAAACCCACCCATTAAAATACCATACGCATATTTGAAAGCCATTACTTTCCTGTAAAAGCAGCTTTATCATACCACAAATGAACGAGAGGTCGATGCCTCCTCCGTGGTTTATTGTACCGACATGACATGACGACATGTCGACATGACTGACCTCCTAGTATACATTGCGCCCACACCGCTTAAGCTAACTGTTCACCTTTTTGACTAGTAATATGTGAACTGATGATACAATTTTTTTGCATAAAATTAACATATGTTTTTTGTACCGAAACACCCACGTTTCAACCATAAACTACAGTTCAGTATTCATGATTTATTGCCATTGAACGTATGTACCTATGTCGTCCAGTCTAGCTGTACGTGCGTTTTCATTAATGCTTCTTTTACGACTGAATGTAGCAAAGAGCGTGGCCTCCTGAATTTGTTTACGTCAATCTGCTCAATTCACAGATGTTTAGCAATGTAGAGTTTTCATAAACACGCAAATTATGAGATTATTCGCAAATTGAATTTGCCCACTGCTTCCTCGCTGTAGCTCGCGACTTATTTACGTGCAAATTTATATTCCGTCCTTGCCTTTTTAAGGGTCCTTCAGTATTAACAGATGTTGCTGAATGTCAATTAGTACTTTACATAGAGTAAAATCAAAATCATTTTTTTTTATTTTACATAGGCCTACATGGGCACTTATAAAACGTCGACAAAAGGTGCACGGTTCGGGTTAGTCGGGCAAGAAACTCCATGGTTACTCTTTAAAAAAAATGGTTTGGTTTTACAGCATTTCCAACTTATGTACTTGGATATGGGGGACAACGTAGGCCCGACAATAAATAGTTAGAAAAAAAAAATTAAAACGAGATATAAAGTTAACAAATGTTTCTAGATGCTTGTTGCATCTAGAAATCTAGAAGGCCTACAATGAAGCATCCTTGTCTTCTACCATCTGACCTCAAACAAACATCGGAAGATCCCGGCAGACAATAAAAAGTAATCACGACTATTTAAATAACATGCCCATCATTTTAATCTCTTCTCAAACTACCTTCATCTATAAAAGTCTTGCATGAATGGGTAGAAAAATCTGTCGGAAGGATTTCAATGACACTGGCTTGGCTTGATACCACCGCCCTTAAATGGTGGAGGCCTCGACCTTGACTGTAGAGGCCTTATATGGCCTTCGAAGAACATGCGGCTTGAATATAACGTGCCTTGATTAACAACTACTTTCTTTTCCCGGTTTTATCATAACTAATCTTTTTAACTATAAAAAAACTGTAATAAGCCGCCTCGGACTGAAAATAATTTTTATTTCGGCGTTAAGGTTTCACTAGTCGATGTGAAATGAGAGTAACTCAACGAATGGAAGAGATTAATGTTGTATGGCAGTGTGCGATTTGATTAAATATTTTATCATTTATTGAATATTGCTTCAGTTTTTATGTTTGTATTGAAATGGCTGTAGGCTGTAATGCAAATTAAGGTTACACTAGTCGAAAATTCTTCCATACAAACGTAGTCTAGGGATTATTCCACTGTTTGGCGATGTACGTTCAAAATATAAAGTGATATCAATTTGTCTCATCATTATCTAGCCCTGTATGGAAGCAAAAAAGTAAAAAAATTAAAATATTTGAAAGTTATGAGCGTCGAAAGTTCCACATTTCGACCCTAATTTTAACGCAATTTTGGGTGCGAATAAATACCATAAGAAGACGGATATTTGCAAAACGGCCTCCATACAGGGATGGATTAGTAGTACAACAATGCAAATAATTTTATTTTGTACAGTTAGTTTTAGTCGTTTTTTCATGATATCTAGACTGCCAAAGGTCTGTTTATAAATTTTCGCGCGCTCGGTTTCGTCCTAAATCATTATCCATTTCGCTACAAATTTGCAGAAGTGTGTATTCATACGCGAACTAGCTTCCTACTGCTCATCACAGCATCTATCTCTTCCGCACGTGTTGTCAATTGATATAAAATGCATTTTAACCCCGCGCACAAAATAGTTCATGCCGTCGACTATTGTACCCTTAATACAAAATATTCGGGTCAATCCGTAAACAATGTAGACATCGTACACTGAATATTTATAACAATATTATATTTCGTCATAAGTAGGCCAGGTCTCCAAAAATTGGAACAAAATCGGAAACAGCTGTTGAGCGAAAACATCTGCCGTGCTTGGTTTCTGCGGAAAAATAAAGCAACCAATAAAAGAAGTTAAATGATCAGCTAAAGTAAAAAATCATCTCAATGAACGGTTTGAGTGACAGACAATTGGGTTAATTAGTAATTGTTACAGACAATAGGAAAGCCAGACAGCTTCGCTATAAAGTCATAAACAACGGCAATTAGGTTCTTATTAGAAAGTACAGGTTTTTAACTTAACATATAAAAATATTTTTGCAAAAAAAACTACCGACTTCCAAATAAAAAACTACAAAGTGAAAAATAACTTTATTTTTGGAAGTCGGTGTCTTTCGAAGGTACAATTGTTTTTCGTTATGGACACCGACTTTCAAAATTAAGTCATTTTTCACTTAGTAGTTTTTATTTGGAAGTCGGTAGATTAATTTAGCAAAAAAGTTATTTTTCACTTCTTTGTTGTACCTACCTAATAGGCAAGTTGTTTAGTAAGTTACCTATAACGCCAGAATAGACTAACCGAATATCATGAAACTTGAACATGACCGGTGAAATAAGAGATCTGCGTACCCCTTAAGAGCGTACTGGTGTGATGTTATGTTATGAAATGGTCTAAACAATGAACAGACATGCGATTGCAGCAATCACGAGAGATTTGCCGTTATTTATTGAAGAGTTCTGTTGTATATCGCCGAAGTTCTTCATCAAATCTTCACCAAATTAAAATGGGACCAATTTCGGAACATACTCTCTCAAACAAAAAAATAATTTTCAAAATTGGTCCACAATTGACGGAGATATCGGTGAAAATACACAAAAAAAACATACATAATGTCGAACAAAGAACCTCCTCCTTTTTGGTAAGTCGGTTAAAAATCAGGGCCGTATTCCCAGAAGAGTTGGCCAGAGAGGACAGGTTTGGCTACCACAATTCGCCAGTTATGTAGTTGGGGACGAGCCTATTACCATAAACCGGGCACAGATCCAGACTGGCTCTGGGAAGTTCCATATGTCAAATCCCAATAACCAGAACCATACTCAGCAGTAGCGCTAACGAGTTATTACTCTATTACCTTTGAAAGGGAAAATATAGGACGTCAGTACATGTCAGATTTTATCGTTGCGTGTAAGACCGCCTGAGGAAATTACGGCTGCGGTATTCAAGGCCATCTAAGGTCAACAACTTGACACTAATTGGACCATTATGTCCGAAGTGGGGGAGATTTAAACTTGGGAAGTATGTGTCACCTACGTTTAGTTCATATACGGAAGACCAAGTTCAATGAATCACCTTGACTGTGGCAATCAACCATTAGATATTACCGGTCACATTCCGACGACTACAAATCTAATAAAAGTTAATTATCAGAATGAAAAAACTATTAACAACGTTATAATCGAACATAAAATACGCGTGATATCAGCGCTAAAAAAAATCGGCCAAGTGCGACTCGGACTCGCGCACGAAGGGTTCCGTACCATTATCGCAAAAAACGGCAAAAAAAACACGTATGATGTATGGGAGCCCCACTTAAATATTTATTTTATTCTGTTTTTAGTATTTTTTGTTATAGCGGCAACAGAAATACATCATCTGTTAAAATTTCAACTGTCTAGCTTTCACAGTACATGAGATACAGCCTGGTGACAGACTTACAGACAGACAGATGGATCGTGGAGTCTTAGTAATAGGGTCCCGTTTTTACCGTTTGGGTTGGGAACCCTAAAAATATATTCCTAACTACCAATCATGAAAGATTCGTGACTCGGAACCCTATGTAAACAAGATCATAAAATGCGATGGTAACTTACAATGTACTACAGTGTAGCCTGTGGCTCTGTCCGCATTATTGCCGGAGTTACTGGGAAATTATTTATTGAATACATATTAATTTTTCATCCAACTGATTTCTAGGAAATGGACAGAGATAATAATAATGTGTGGATTGCACGTGAGCGTGACATTTTGTAGTTTCTACCTACCCTTACGGCAAATGAGTATTTAATGTAGATAATTTATCAAGAGATTTATCATTAAGAGCAGTGGTGGCACAGTGGTAAAGACCCCGACTTACGTTTCATGGGTTCGACCCCAGGCAGTAAATTATTTACTCACCACTGCTCTAAAACAGTAAAGGTAAACATCGTGAGGAACGGTTTGCCGGTGCATGTCCTAGAACCAAATATTCGATGATTAAAAGGCTGATGATAATGATGAATTAATTATCATACTCGTCCCTTTTTTGCAATTGATTGGATCTGGTGCAGCCTATCGTCGCTATAGTCTTCTTTCATGCTTCTCTATTAGGCCTACTTGCTCTTAAGACTTAGCTTAGAGTTAGTTGCTAACAAGAGGATAAATAAAAAAATATGTTATACTCGTATATACAATTGGCCGAGTTAGCAAGGTAACTCATGGTTGCGCAAGTGGCCCATAGTCGTTATCTTAGTATTCACCACCGCCCCTTTCTTGCTATGTCATCTTTTTACACAATCCATCTACTATGCATCATATCCTACTGTTAGCCCGATGTACAGCAGTATTCCTCTTCCAATCAATTCTACGGCTACTTCTAATTGCCCATTGCTTTACAGTCTAACCCAAATATCCGCAGGAAATTCAGACTCGACTTGGACTTGTGTTCGATCGCGAGTTTTACCCTACGCTCGATAGATGGCGTTGTACCATTTGAGTATTTTCTGAATCGCGAAGTTAAGAATCTCCCCGCATATCTTATAAGGATAAGAACAAAATAAGTTGTTTGTACTCGCTTTGGAAAGAATTAATAAGTTGTATTATTTACACTAAAGTCCTCGGGCAGTTGTCGAGTGCCGAACAATATGTTTGCAGATCTTACGTCACACGTCACACTATAAGAGTGTTTTTTTGGTGAACATGGAGCGTATTGGAGCCAGTGTTAACAGGCTGCCGCAAGCTTTTCCTCAGGGAAATCATGCAGTTGCAGTGGTATCAGAGTTCACGTGAATGCTTTTGTCGAGAAACTCGTATCACTTCGATATAAACTTTTTACATGATTGAATAAGCATTTTTAGGGTTCCGTACCCAAAGGGTAAAAACGGGACCCTATTACTAAGACTCCGTCTATCTGTCCGTCTGTCACCAGGCTGTATAGTTTTCGCCAAACTTCTTGGCCGCCCTGAAGTTGGCTACAATGGTTGCGCAGTAGTAAATCTCATACAAAAACAGTACCGTTTCGTGCCTCGTGCATCCGGTAAACCAACTTCAGGGCGGCCAAGAAGTTTGGCGAGGGTTATATCTCATGAACCGTGATAGCTAGACAGTTGAAATTTTCACAGATGTATTTCTGTTGCCGCTATAACAACAAATACTAAAAACAAAATAAAATAAATATTTAAGTAGGGCTCCCATACAAAAAACGTGATTTTTTGCGGTAGTGGTACGGAACCCTTCGTGCGCGAGTCCGACTCGCACTTGGCCAGATTTTTTTTAAATCTGCCACTTACGTAGAACAAAACTGTTCCCAATTAAAACAATCTTTTCAAGCTTTTTTACCGGTGTCAGCGCCAAACCAAACGTGTATTGCAAAATTTCAGCTGAATTCCAATGCAATATTTGTCCCATTCATTAATGACCGAACTTATAGGGCAATTTAAACACAAGCTTATAAAAAGGGAGCCGTGGTCGTCATTAAAGAAAATATTCGAGTTAATATCTCTACAACCTGTTCGCTCAAATAGCCTTCTGTGATCACCAATTCGTCTACCAAGCGTGAAGATGACGTCAAAATCCCCCACGGCCATCATTATAGCCCATATTCAGGGCGTTGAGATGAAAAATAAAATTAATAGCAGCAAAAACCGTTTCGAGCGTCATACTAATAAAATATGTATTCTACTTTTTGCCACAATATCTGGGCTGTAGCAACACTAGCAACAAGTATCATAGTGTTTGACCTTCGCTCGGGTTGAGTCCCGGACGGTAACGTTACCCTTGAGGCCTTTCAGCTAACGTGACCCTTCTGTTTCAACAAATCTGAAGAAAAATCAAATTATTGTGTGCTTAACTCAGTATACTCGGGTCTTTGAGACGCCTGGTCGTATTTGGTTTCAATTCTCAAGTCTAGTATTCTATTCATGCCCTGTTTAAAATTGTCTCAATCTGAAATATATTGTGTAATAAAAAAACTACAAAGTGAAAAATAACTTTATTTTTGGAAGTCTCTTTCGGAGATACCATTTTTATGCGTTATGGACACCGACTTCCAAAAATTAAGTTATTTTTCACTTTGTAGTTTTCTTATATGGAAGTCGGTAGTATTTTTTTGTAAAAATGTTTTTTTATTTTTCACTTTTTAGTTGTACCTACCTACCTAACCTAATAGGCGAGTTGTTTAGTAAGTTTCTTATAACGCCAGATTAGATTACCCGAATATCATGAAACTTGAACAAAACCGATCAAATGAGAGATCTGCTTACCCCTTAAGAGCGTATTAGCGTGATGTTATGTTATGAAATGGTATAAAAAACAAACAGACACGCAATTGCAGCAGTCTCTAAAGATATGCCGTTATTTATTGAAGAGTTCTGTTGTATATCTTCGAAGTTCTTCATCAGATCTTCACCAAATTAAAATGGGACCAATTTCGAAACATTATCTTTCAAACAAAAAAAAAAAAAATCAAAATCGGTCCACAATTGATGGAAATATCGGTGAAAATACACAAAAAAAAAACATACAAGAAGTCGAACATAGAACTCTCCTCGTCCTTTTTCGAAAGTCGGTTAAAAAGAAGCACATTATACAACGAAGACTGTTACTAAAATAACATATCATCTGTCACAGTCCAGAGATTTATAAGCTGAAAAGAAAAGATTTCTTTAAAATCACTTTAAAAAAAATACCTACATGTTGAATTGAGAACCTCCTCCTCCTTTACTTCGTTGGTTAGAAATACTGCATTTAACTCCCCAGACAAAGCCGTCATATTTTCCGCATTAGAACCTGTCAGAACCAAGAAACACGTTCAACAACCGAAACATCTATAGAAGGATATTTATCAGAGCCAGGTCATCGCACTACACTTAGACTGGTCTAGCTCAAAACCATTACTGGACAGACCTATGTTTTTTGGTCTGATTACATGCTTGATTGGATCCTAATACAATGCTAGACTCAAATGGATTCTAATGACTAGGTAACTGGTAAGTTAATTGACTTGAATCAGGAATTGTTATTGAACCAACGATTTTCTATTATTGATGTGAGTGTTTAGTTTTTATTTCTTTTTGATTGTTGATCATTACTTATGGATCTGAGAAGGTGGTCTCTGCTGTTAAGACGACGACTAACGCCAACGACCTTGAGGGAACAAAACGCGCACTCGTTTCACACCCGCGCGACCCAAAATTTTGTAGATTTTTTGTACTTTCCTTATTATTCTATGACTTTAAAAAAAAGCCTCACATCAAAATGTAGATAATTAAATTGTCTTTGAGATGGTGTCGATTTCATTAAAATACGCCCAGTGGTTTTAGTGTGAGTGTCGTGTTTTTGTCCGTTTTAGAAATAACTTTACAAATTAATTACACTATGTTACATGAATAAAAACTCAAAATTTGCTCAGATCAAATTATTAAGAAAATAGTCTAATATAACATATATTTTTTTCAAAAAATTACGACTAGCCATTTTGACGTGATTCTCATTTGAAAATCAGCTACTAAAGGGAATCGGCGCCTTAAAGGTTCTGTATGTGAGTAGTTAGTGGTTGATCACAGTCTGCTGCAGTTTTGGCTTTGGGCTTCTTCTTAGGTATTTGCCATCATCTATCAGCTTTATCATCGTATTTGTTCCAACTGGTCCAGTTTTTAAACAATAATACAAAATGTTTTTATTTATAAAAAATACGTCAACACTAACATGAAACTACATGATGAGTCGTCCGGCGTAATTACTGACAATAGAAAAACAATTAATCAGACTTAAGTCGTCTCCATCAGTTGTTATAAATCACATCTCAAGAATCTATAGAAGCATTTCTACATTCAGTAGGCTTATTACGTATCTTTTGCAAGAGCAAAACGATAGCGATCAAACGCTTTATGTCATAAAAGTCGGCATTACCTGAAGTGTAGGTATGGTAGGTCCTACACAATCGTTTGCTAATCGCTCGCTGTTTGTCAAATGCACTTATAAAAAAAAACTCAAAGAATTTTGTATTGAAGAGCAATTATTGCGCAAAAATCGCTGTGCAAAATATACGTAATAAGCCTGCAGCTTTCCCCTCAAGAGAAATGAAATTCAAAAGAAATCGTAAGTCTTCTGTAAGATTACCATCTCTTCAAATCTACAATCAACCATCATCGCGAAGTCACGTCTTAGTCATTATTTCTCCAGTGGTCCAATGTATCTGGACTGGTTGGTCTACCCAGTTCATTGGCCTGGAGAGACCTGGCCAATCATCATTTAGTGTGGTGGAAGTTTTTATAAAGATCCAATTTGCTTTAGGGTAGGTATTAGAAGGCGATCAATCTGCCTAGTATTTTCCCGACGGTCTTCATATTGGTTCTTCTGCAATTTTATATATTGTTTTCAACAATTATGAGTTGGTAAGACTAACAGTTGTCATGTTTATTTAACGAATGAAAACAGTCTGCTTACGGCTACTATCAAAACATCCATATAAATATTATAAATGTGTAACTAACTCTATTTATTATTTACTATCTCGCCTGATGGTAAGCGATGACTGTGGAGATGATCTGTTCTCGGCGGTGAGGCACGCTTTCCTAGAAGTACCCTATTCACTCTTGACTTAAAAGTCCCCTAGGTTGTGGCTGTCTCTGCTGAACCAAGTTTGATGTATTTTTGGTAGAGATAGATTGAATCTTGAAGAAGGATACCTTTTATCCTGGGAGTTCATTCCCTTGGGAAAATTTTCGACTTCCATACAGCTGAAATCGCAGTTACAAGCTAGTATTTTATATTCTGCTTTGCACTTCACATACAGGAGACAAGTCATCATCATCTTCCTGCCCTTGTCCCATGTCACTTGGGGTCGAAGCAACACTTTTTCATGTTCCATACCGTCCTGTCCCGCGTCACGCCATCATTTCTCTTTCATATCAATCCTCACACAGTCCATCCATCTTTTCTTTAGCCGGTCCCCTCCCTCTACATACTCATTTATATTAATAACTCCTTTAGTAACATGCATTTCATCCCTCCTCATCACATGACCATACCAGGACAAACGGTTTCCTTTCTACTTTTCTGCCACTAATGCCCTTTCAAACTTTCTCTAATATACTCATTTCTTACTTTATTCATTCTCGTCACTCCGCACACCCATCTCAACATTCTCATCACTGCTACATGCAATCTCTTTTCATCCATCTTTTTCACAGTCCAACATTCTGATCCAAACAGTACGACATGTCTAATCACGGACTTGTAAATTTTCCCCTTAACTTGAGGGGCATCCGTGGGTCGTAACGTGTCCAGTGACTTTTCGCCTTTTGCTCCATCTTGCATAAGTAACTTAGATAATTATAAAACATGAGTATGTCGCTAACAAGCAGCGCTCCTCACTCCACATAATTATGCAAAACTCTTTCCATTTTCTTTGTTTTATAAGTTTAATAAACTCACTATTATTTCACTATGTTCTCTTATCAGTAATACCGGGTTATGCCCTGCGGCACACGCTTTAATAATAATGTAGGTATACACTCCTGTGCTTCGTGGGTGGTACGGCAACTTGGAGCATTGCTATTGGAGTTAGCAAATACTAATAAATATGTCGGTAAAAGACTGGAAAGGTATACAAGGACTGTATATTGTATTCTTGGAATATTTAGTGTACATGCGTAAGTAATGGTGGAGTGGGAATTGATTTTATTCGAACTTCAGAAGCAAATATTGTAGCACAAGCTTCTGCCCGCGGCGTCACCTGCGTGAAAAGTGTATTGTCATCCCAAGTAATTATTATACCGAGTTCATCGAGATAAAAAGAATCATATATGTGTTATCCAGCTATGTGCAAAATTTCGTCCAAAACGGTCTAGCCGTTTTTGCGTGATTGAGACACAAATATTGTCACATTCATAAATATAAGTAATATTTATAAAACGTACTGTAGTGATTGTTTGCCGCCTTTTGGGAAGGCAGAACGTACCTACTGTTTTCACTACGGAATGAAGTTGACTATATGTATAATAAATACTCCCTTACAAAAACTTTTTAGACTCTGAGCCTGTCTCAAACATTGTTACCTCCTCAGATAAATGCCACAAACTAACAACACCCCTTGTTAGAACATGTTACAGCCAACAGTTTACTTCACACACAAAGACGTACTTACCACCTAGAAACAGACATTCTGAACACATGGCTCAGTCTAGACTAGACAATACAACGCCCATAGACAACCATTTATCCTGTTTATAGCGCGACCAATTCTAAAAATTTTTCCTCTATGGTACATTCAACCTAGCACAGTCACTTACCCAAGTCGAACAATTATTTACAACGCACATTTGTTCAATTGAACATAAGTAGTATTAAGTAAATTGTTGTTTATGAGGAAATAAATGTATTTATTATATTAATGAATACTGTCCTGTCGTAACATATGTCATTGCTAATTACAATGACTTGACAGTATCAGGATAAATTCGCAGAAGGTCCATGTTCCATTCCATTAAAGTTCGCTTTGCAAGCTGTGAGTTAAGCACAGTCGAGTATTGAGAAAGCACACAGACTTGTTGCTAACAATCAGATTTGAAATCTAAGACGCCAATGAGTCAACAAATATCAGGGATCAAGGATGTCAGAGTCGTTTTGTATCAACTATTACTTATTAAAGACTCGTTTTTATCTGTTCAGTGCATCGGCGACTAGGGCTTATAATCTTAGATTACAGTATTCGAGTGCCGGTCTTAAACGCGTGGGGTGTCGTGGACTTTGGATAGACTAAGTTATGACTTAGTGCCTGATATCTGTAACAGCTGGTTTAAATAAATTAACTACATATCTAGTTCTATTCAATAGAGCTTTTATAAGTTAAGTTGTTCATGCAAATGTGCGCTAGAGCAGAACCGACAGCTAAATAAGCAGTTTCTATGTTAATTTTAAAGCTAAACAATTCTATCTCATATTAAAAGTCGAATAATCTATCTGTCAGTCTATAATTATGCAGAATACATCATGTTATTAATTAGTTCTGCCCCATAACCGCGTGGTATGAGACCGAGACTATGACTCGTGGTCTCCCACGGTCTCCACGACTGCTTTTAGTTAATTATTACAAACAATGCTTTCTCCCACTTGTTTCAACTTGTTTGTTTATTGCATCATATCTCCTTCGAGATTTACAGGAAACATTTCTTGAAATTAACGGTCGGAGTTAGATTTTATCGGCGAGGAGCCAGCGGTTTTTGAGTTAAGGTTGAAACAGACTAAATAAATTTATTTTTTGGAAAAAAGCTTTTGAACACCGTGTCTTGTAATGTATAGGTACACAATCAGTATGTGTGTTGTACTTAAAAAAAATGTTTAAGACAAAATTGGCCTCTCACGATTTATTATAAAAACGTTATGTCACGGACTGTACCAATATTATTTATACCTAAATCATACAGTGAAAAAATGATCCCATTTGTATACGATGTAATACAAAAACTTATTATGTCTTTTTTGTTACAGGTAATTGCCCTCATTCTTTGAACAGCCGCCCAATGGAGTAACATCACCTTGACTGGTATGAAAAAGACCTATTAATAAATCGATATCGATTTGTTAAAAATGTTTAACTAATCGGAGTAGTTTTTTTTTCATAGATTACTGAAGTATGAAGGTATATTATTCTGGATATCTGCATTCATTGGGGACCCAGAAAAAGTGACGTTCTTGACACGCGCCCAAATGCCCTATAAAAAAATCCCTAAAGCGCCCTGTAAACGATCAAATCTGCTTGACAAATTGGTTGGTCAAACTTCACGTTTTCATCAAACAATAGCTTAAACGATCAAACCAAAGATCAAACACATTTGATAACTAGTCCGTAGGATTCGGTTTGACAAACGTCTGTGGATCTTGCGGATCTTGTTTAAACACCGCCGTTCACGTTCAATCTTGTTTGTCAACGTTCAATCTTGTTTGTCAAACATGTCATCAATCAAGATTTTCGTCAAACACGAAAAACACGTAGACTTTTTGACTAAAGCGTCAAACACCGTTGCACACTATCAAATAATATGACAAACACGTAAAATTTGACAAACAATTTGATCCTTTACTAAACATTTGTACTTTTGACAATCGCTTATAGCTGGTAGAATATCACTTTGTTTATTACCCAAGCATTAGACCGATTGAAGAAGGAAGGATAACCCAAGATCAATTTTGGCTGAAAACAAAGATTCTCACAAAAATGATGGTATTCCAATTAAATCTCATCTGTACATACTAATTATCGTATATCAAATCGGAGAAAAATCAAAAGAGATCTTTAGTCATACATTTTAGTAATAAATGTTATTCAAATAATATCGCTTTGTTGTACATTTGGCAATGCATCAGTTTCAACAAAGGGGCAGATTGGTGCCAGTTTCCCCTTTCCCCTTCATGCAGAGCTGTCCAGTGTCCACCCCTTTATAATTGAATTAAAAAAGCAATCACAAAAAATACTTAACTGGAACGCATAATAATATGGTCTTTGTTCAGCTGTGGGATGAATAAGGCCAACAGCGACATTGAAAGCTTTTTAAATGTCTGTTTAAGTTAGTTTTTAATGAACCCTTATGTTCGTTTTTTGTCGGATAACCGTTCTCGTGCTTAAATTATGTCTTAGTCTTTCCTTCCTAAATACCATAATCCACTTTCCATATCTGCTGTGCTTTTGTGATTAATTTCGTTTCGGAATCCAAGAGTGTTCGACTGTAAATAGTTTCCTTAGAGACTCGCCAAGCTTTAATACCTCGGCGCTTTTCTTGTGGATTCTGGCTTTTGGGATTTGCAGTGGTTAGGAATAGTGTGGCAGGCTAGCAAAACTTCTCATTTGATGAAAGATTATTCAATTGGCGATATTTAGAGATATTGATAGGAGGAGGGGCAGTTTCATCATCATAGACACACTTCAACCTAGAACTGACAACAACAACCATGACCATTGTGTTACAGTACTTATAGGATCAGTCAAAAATCGTATGATCATGATCGTGGCTTACGCAACATAGAAAGTGTTTCACGCTCCGCACACCCTGCTATTGTGATGCGAAATTCGCTTGGACATCGCTATTGTGTATCTGTCTATCTAAGAAGATAATAGTTAAGGCACTGGGTAACGTGACCAGCAAACCATTATGACCTTAATATTGGGCTCTCATAAAAATGAGCTTTTTAGGGTTCCGTACCCAAAGGGTAAATACGGGACCCCATTACTGAGACTCCGCGTTCCGTCTGTCTGTCTGTCCGTCAGTCACCAGGCTGTATCTCATGAACCGTGATAGCTAGACAGTTGAAATTTTCACAGATGATGTATTTCTTTTACCGTTATAACAACAAATACTAAAAACAGAATAAAATAAATATTTAAGTACAACAAACGTGATTTTTGGCCGTTTATGCGATAATGGTACGGAACCCTTCGTGCGCTAGTCCGACTCGCACTTGGCCGGTTTTTATAGTATGTTCGGTCTGTCCATCCAAAGGTTGTCTGGTAGATACCGCTGTCGTATGTATCGATCGGAAGACCTCACTTTAGTGTACCCAGCACCTTAAAAGATCATAGTAAAGATTGATCACACTCCAGACTGCGCAGGAGTAGCGAATCGTACGCACGATGCGTTTGACGTGTTCGCATCGTGTTCGTTCCGCATTGGACCTTGGCATTATGAGCTTAATGAATTGCATGATGCTGTGTTTTAGTGAGACTATAAATTTTCCATAGAGCACAAATTTTGCTTGGTAACAGCGGGATTTGTATGAAGAAAGGGCTTAAGAATTTCAGTAGCGTTAATAATGATTAACGCTACTGAAATTCGAAATTTATTTATTCGATATTGAAATTTATTCATTAATATCATTAAATAAAAACCATGTATTTTGAGTTATCGATATTCGCTGCCAATATGTCACTTTTTCTGAAACCTGGGGCATCATTAAAATCCTACTGTCTCATTTTAACTGTCACCTTATCAAATAAATTTATTCTATTCTATTCTATTTTTATTGGTCCTTATGGTACTATAGAAAAAAATCGGTGTTACCGTACTTACTTATTCTGTTGTAATCAGATCGTTTGTGTGTAGCCAGCCTTATTGACTGTTTTTATCGTTTCATAGATTGATCTGCAAAATCGTATCAGGCCAATATTGTTACATAACGAATGAGAACATATTATTAAGATCCGTTGATTGGAGATTAAAATTCAATTAACTGGTTAGATATTAGGTCCATTAATAATTTTAAAACCGACAATTCGTGGTGCAATATTCAGGCTCGTGAGTTCGTTATTATTTATTTTTATAGACTTAACTAGCTCACCCGGCAAACTTTGTTTTGCCATAAAAGCACCAAACATTCATATACCCTACCCACCCTACCTACCCTAGCCTACCTATGTAGGTAATGTACCTTTTTTGTTCCTTATTTTTTTTTTCATAAGATCCTTCTCCTAACAACAAACACAACAAAAAAGAATAAGCGAAATCGGTCCAGCCTTTCACGCGTGATTCCGTGACCAAGGAAAATAGACCATTTTTATATATATACATTAAAAATATTTAATTCTGTAAAGTAGGTATATAAACTGTACAAAATACAAAAGTGGTAAATTATACTAATTTTAAAATTAGAAACTTTTTAAAGACCAGTCATCTTAGTAAATTCGATAACAAATTAAATCTCACAATAATTACAGTTATTTGCAATGTATTTCAATAAACAAAGCCATTGTCCGGATGGACCGGAAAACCACAAAATGATCTAAAACAGGAAAACCAAAGAAAAAAATGTCTGCATAGTTGTGATTCATGTAACTAAACATCTGTTCAGATCAGGCCTACCTAAACCATAAATATTGAGAAAGTGTCGATTTTTCAACTACCTTTTTTAAATAACTTTTGTCAGAGGAATAGCTATTAAGGGTACACTAGTCGACGGCACGAACTATTTTGTGCGCGGGGTTAAAATGCATTTTATATCAACCGACAACACGTGCGGAAGATATAGATGCTGTGATGAGCAGTAGGAAGCTAGTTCGCGTACGAATACACACTTTTGCAAATTTGTAGCGAAATGGATAATGATTTAGGACGAAACCGAGCGCGCAAAATTTTATAAACAGACCTTTGGCAGTCTAGATATCATGAAAAAACGACTAAATCTATCTGTTCAAAATAAAATTATATGCATTCTTGAACTACTAATCTATCCCTGTATGGAGGCCGTTTTGCAATTTTCCGTCTTGTTATGGTATTTATTTGCGCCCAAAAATGCGTTAAAATTAGTGTCCAAATGTGGCACTTTCGACGCTCATAACTTTCAAACATTTTCTTTTTTTACTTTTTCGCTTCCATACAGGGTTAGATAATGATGAGACAAATTGATGTCACTTTTTATTTTGAACGAACATATTCAAACAGTGGAATAATCCCTAGCCTACGTTTGTATGGAAGAATTTTCGACTAGTGTAACCTTAAGGTACACTAGTACACTACACTAGTCGAAATTCGTGTCTATAAAACTCTTGTTTGATAATATTCAAAGGAAAGGAATATTCTCCATTGTAGGTACATTATTTAAATTAAAGACGTACCTTTATGGCCTTTATCCTGAAGAAACAACAAATTGAATACAAGAACATGTTTCTAATTAAATAACTTAGATTCCGATAAAGTTTTCACGCTTTGTTTATTGCTGTTTACTTTAATTAACCATTAGGTAAGTAACACGGAATGGGCGTCAGGAAATAAATCAAGTATTTGTAAGATTTTCACGGTAAAAATGTACACAACGCTCATTGAAGACACATCACAAAACAACCCATAAATGCGAAAGGAAATCTGTCTGCGGCAGAACAAATTTGGATGAATCTTTGCAATTGGGTAGACATAGGATACTTTTGGAAAGGCTTTTGAAAAATTTCAAATGATCATAACTTTTTTCTTCATTGAAAGACGTGAGGGTAGCAATCAGGTAGTAATTACACAAGTAAACATAATAACACGAATTTGAATAGTTTACACAAACGGAGAGTTGACCTGCTATCCTGATGTCAGAATGGCTGGTCAATTTGAAGTCCCTTTATTTTATTTCGAAGTTAGGTAGCAATCAATTGACTATAGGTAGTAAAAAGTAGCAAATAGGTAGCAATGTTTGGTCACCAGCCTGACGCAAACCGATACAGACAACCAGCCATTCTGACGCACACAGGAAAACATCGTGAGAAAACTGTCCTAGAACCAAAAATTCGAAGACATGTGACATCCACCAAACTGCGAGCCCGCGTGGTGGATTAAGGGCTCACAGAGGATGCCTGTGTCCCAGCAGTGGGCATATTATAAGGCTGATGATGATGAGGATACTTTTTAACCCGGGGCCTTTACTGGGCACTTTGGAACCAACGACATGCTCATGAAAATGGGTCTAACCGCGACACCCATGTGCTGGATGTGTGGTGAACATACGGAACGCATGGAGCACCTTCTGTGCACATGCGATGCACTGGCTGGTAAGCGAATGAGTTTCCTAGGGGTTGGATATCCAAACCCAGAAGACTCTCTCTCTCTCCTAGTCTCGGTGTAAAACTCATGAAAAGAGTTTTCAACGAGATTGGGAAGGAGTAGGTCTAGGGGACAACAATAAATCCCAATGGGTCGAAGTGTCCTAGTTTTTTCTCGACCCCTTCACAAGATAAGATAACCCGGGATAATTTTTGACATTCACACTGGCGAAGCCGTTGGCAGAAACTAGAATGTTGTATGCCAAAGCCCGAAGCAAAACGTCACAAGTATAACAATAAAAATCAAAACACATCTAAGTACAGGAATACATACTTAGACTTACCATAAAAAAGCTTAACTGCCGATAAACCGCGCTATCGCAATACCAGCTCCGAAGAACTCGTGCCAACGCCCTGGCTACCGTTTCCTCGAACCTTAAAGTACTTGGCAACTATATCGTATGATATTCGACCTTGAGTTCGGCCATTTTGAGAAAAAAAAACAAGCATTATTCTTTGTGGTCAATGATTGGGAAGCTACATTACGAGGCTTACAAGGTGCTTTGAATATTTATTTATTATTTAGTAAGTTTTGACAGTGTGAATTGTGTAATGGTCTGAACTAAACTTGTATAGAATATCGTGAGGACAGATTCGCAAAGCTTGCAGAAAATTATCAAAAAAGTTTGGCATAACTTTCAATCTAGAAAGAAAGAAGATTTGGTAAAAAGAATTTTTCTTTATCATTTGAAAAGGGTTTGCTCTTGACACTAGTCTAGGTCAGGGGTGACAGAGACAAAGTCCACGACGGAGTGAGCTTACCCAGAAGAAGCCTGTTCACTCTAACTTTGAAATTCGGTTCGAATGCGTTCGGAAACAGACGCAGGCAGTGAATTCTACTCTTGAAACTTTCTGGTGATAGAACTAACTTAGCTTCAAGAACATTAATCTATAGTTTTAGTGGTGAACTTTAAATAGAGATGTTAACGCCCAAGTAAGAGATGTTTACGGGAGATGTGCCAAATAAGGTTACCCGTAAAAAAACAGGAATTGTTAAAGGCTATGCGGGATAGCTTTGCCCAGTGGGACAGTATAGGTTGAAAATAAATAAATAAACAAACCTTTAAGAGGAAACGGGGACAGAGAGCGCCGACTGAATTGCCTTAGTAAAAAGTCATAATTCGAGGTTTGGCTCTCGTCTCTTTCCTCCTCCAATATTGGACTAAATTAAAAGATATTCCGTAAACTGAAAATTAAAGATATATACTATGTCCCTATGTTTTCGTTTTTGATGATACATTCTCTTTAGAAGCAGTAGAGCCCTCAAAAATGCTCAAAATTGCGCTGCCAACAGAGGCTTAGTGTACAAATTTGACAAATATAAAGGAAAACAGGGACATAGTATGTATCTTACTTTACCACTTTATGGAATATCTTTTAAATTGGTCCAATATTGGAGGAGGAAAGAGACGAGAGCCAAACCACGAATTATGAATTTTTACTAAGGATATTCAGTCGGCGCTCTCTGCCCATATTTACTCTTAATTTGCATTACAGCCTACAGCCATTTCAATAAAAACATAAATACTGAAGCAATATTCAATAAATGATAAAATATTTAATCAAATCGCACACTGCCATACAACACATTAATCTCTTGCATCCGTTGAGTTACTCTCATTTCACATCGTAATTAACTGCATAAATAATAAAACAGTTACTGCACAAAATATTGATTGTGTATTAACAAGAATTTGACTCGGCCTGGTTTATTAAAACGTTAATCAAGGGGTGCAGTTATACCACCATGTTTTATAGTCAATAACGACTTGATTATTGTTATGATGTTGGCACATAGTACAGAGTTCGGCAGCGACTAGAAGCGCCATTTCTCATTGCTAATAGAATTTATTTTTAATCGGGTATTGATTAGTAAAACTTGTGACTGTGTAAACTAGAGAGCAGTGGTGGCCCAGTGGTATCAGCCGCGACTTACAAGTTGTAGGTCGTGGGTTCGAGCCCAGGCAGGCGCTTTACTTTGTGTAAATTATTTCATCACCACTGCTCTCAAAACGGTGAAGGAAAACATCGTGAGGATACCGTCATGTCCTAGAACCAAAAATTCGAAGACATGTTACATCCACCAACCCGCACTGGGCCCGCGTGGTGGATTACGGCCCATTCCCTTTCACAGAGAAGAGGCCTGTGTCCCAGCAGTGGGAACATTAATAGGCTGATGATGTGATGTGATATGATGTAAACTATGTTACTAAGTACTAACACTATACAAAATATAACAAACTAGCTGTTGCCCTTGGCTTCGCTCCCGTGGTCCAACCCACAGGATCCATGTTCGGGATTAAAAAATAGCCTATGTCACTCAGGAATAATGTAGCTTTCTATTGGTGAAAGAATTTTTTAAAACGGCCCAGTAGTTACGAAGCCTATTCGGCACAATAAACAAACAAAAAAATCTTTCCTCTTTATAATATTAGTATTACTTTCAACTTGGGTGTAGATTTCGAGAAAATAAACAAAATTGACACTCTGGAGTTCTACTCGTGCATTTGTAATGATTGTTATGCCTATGTCCAGCAGTGGAAGTCTTTCGGCTGATATCATGATGAAGATTGAATAGAAATAATCAATAAAAAGATGTTACTCTTTTAGGGTCTATAAAACACCGTGCCGTTGTGATAACTCATGAGAGATAGCACAAACAGCACAATAGCGACCCATTCACAGTCCAGGCGAGTCGCAATCATGCTTAGGATAATCTATTGCACTGAGCACAAGTTTCAACTGTCAAAGCCATAATCAGAATTATCACGGGCGGTCAACTTCTACGAGTAAACGGTGTCATTCTTGATACGCTTGGTCTGCCGTCTCGAGCAGTGGCCGCAGAGGCACCTCGATGCTCTGTGGTAAATAGATATTAGTAACAATACGATCTCGCAATGCATTAAATGTCGAGTTACATAAACAATAGGTGCACTAGTGATGTCTAACGTCCAAGAGATATTAGAGGTAAATATCTAAAATATGGTTCGGAAACCGATGGTGACAGAGGATCATTGAAGTCAAGAGTAAATAGATTACTTCTAGGCAAGCGTGCTCCATCGTCGACCACATCATCGCTTACCATCAGGTGAGATGGTGGTCAAGCGCGAGCATACACGAGATAAAAAAATAATATTTTTTGCAAACAAGCTGGAACGGAAATAGGAGGAGTATAAAAAGTAAACTAAAAAGACGTAAACAAGAAGAAAATCATGCTGTGCAGTCAGAGGATGCATCTGGTTTTGGTCAGCCAGCTCGCGAACATGTATCCTCCGACTGCACAGCATGATTTTATTTTTAGTAGTTAGTATAAGGCAAAGTTTTAGTTTTAGTAGTTAATTCCAGCTCAATCGCTTGGGAATAGCTGTTTTTAAATTCAGTTGAGCCACACATACTAACTAACAAAGGAAGTTTAATAAAAACTTAATATAACATCACGCCTGTACTCCAAATCATACAGGGGGTAGGCAACACCTATACACAAATAAAGAAAATACAAATAAAAACTTGTAAAATGTAATCCGAAACTGTTCCGCTTTTCTATAGAATCTTGTTTTGTAAACTGTAACTGTATACCGTGGATCCATGACGTCAATACGACGCACGCGAACACCTATTATTTATGATTTTCTTAAAATAACTTAATGACCATTTTAATGTATGTAGAAATTATTTATTTCGATTTATAGGACGAGATAGGTTTTATTCAAAACATTGTAATAAAGTCGTCAAATGTTCCACGAATGTATCGTGTTTTTAACACGCTTTTATTTTTCTAAGTAATTATGCTATTTTATCGCAGTGAAAAAATCATGAAACAAGTCCATTCTCTCTGAGCATTCAGCGTCGACTGACGTTAATTTTAGATAATCGGGATGCACAAACATCGATATAATTTTATCGATAAGATTGTGTTTTATCTGATGCAGATAATAAAGTACATGATCCTGTTTGAAATATTACTAAAATTCATCCAAGCTAAGTATCTAATATAGCATGTTAAATTTGTGAATAGCCAGAAAAAAATTTATACGAGGAACAAGCGTCTTTAATTAATTAAAATTTCTAAACATTTCTCCTTCCACATAAACTTTTCTAACAGTCAATAGCAATACAAACAGGTTATTGTGGGATACGACTTCCCAATCTCGGCATTCAGAGCTACTAACAGGGGTTCCCTTTCAACCGAACATTGGTCAGCCATCTCATAAAGCTTTACGTCTATTGCGACCTATGCCATATGTTTGTTGACGTTTATTTTGACCTATAATACCCGAAACCAATCGCTGCTTTTGTCAACCCTTTGTTCTGAGATCTTTCCTTATTTTCAGCATTAAATCTCAAAACAATAAACATCCTTGAAACGTAAGATAAATAATTCATATGTACATTATTCTGCGTTTGCGGAAGCACTAGTGTGTTATAATTAGCGTGGAAAAGCAAAAACATGATGATTAATCAAATACTGACTTGGAAATAGATGGATGTTTACTCGGCCACGATAATTTTATTGTGTTCGTTAGGTTGGTACAGTTACCTAGTAAACATGCTATAGATTGGATCGGCAAAGCTTTGGAAATCTCGGCTTTGAAGTCGAGGTACCGCAGGTAGAGTAATAATGTTATTTGGTTTGCCCTTAGGATTAATTTTGTATTATATTCTCCTGGGGTAGGATTGTTTTGAATCCAGACGGCAAACCACAATCGCTTTGTCTTTGAATTTGCTGGAAACCAAGCTATATTTATGTAGGAAGAAGTTTATGTTCCAATGATATAGTACAAGGGAATTGATGGGGTGCATGACAATTGTATTGTTCTCTAACGCTCATCAAAACTTTTGTCTTGTCTGAAGCTAATCTGTAGGTACAATATCGTATTAACGTGTCTCGCTGATTTATCGATATCGATAATTTCACGCTGCAAATATCTGTCTACATCTCTAGCTGCTCGCATTAGCAGTTTATAAATAGTGCGCGTAAAAATCACGTGTGTGTCGGTACACTAGCCTAGTCTGTCGCGAGATATCCGCGGGTTTGCACGTCCACATGAATCAAAGTTATTGCTTTCTTGGAAATCTGTCTGGCTATTAATTAGCAGAATTTCTCGAATCCAGAATCTTTGGATGTGTTTCAAAATTCAAATCTTCATATATTCAAAGTAAAGTTTACTCAACGCTCAGTTTGTACATAAATGTAGCACTTGAAACAGCTCGGTACGTACATTACATACCGCTAAATCGATTAACGGACCCTTTGCGAATCCGACCCCATCACATGGAGCGATGTAAACCCCATTAGGGCTGATGTTCATTTACGAGGGTGTGAGTCCGGTACGCTTTTTACAAACCTCTCCATTTCACCTTCCTTATATTTTATTTTGTTCATTTTTGCCGGGGCATGAGATAACAGTCTTCCACCTCGAGGTTTTCAGAGAAAATAAGATACTGTCTACAGATTTAACACGCGTCCGCTAAGATCTTGTTTACGAAAAAGGCACTCCTCATTTTTGGCGGCTAATCTCTTACAAGAGATCTCATTTTTTTTCTGTTTACATGGCAACGACCTTACCCGTTCCCGGTCGCGTTCAAACGACTGCATTTCGACGTTTTTTTCCCTTAGGAACTCGGATATCTCTGTCCCTGTCTCCAATCCGATTTCATGGCTAAGCGGGCTGCGTTAAGTCGATTTGTCTCGCCTTAACTCGCCAAGATGCCATCAACGATGATATCGCTGTCCCGTTCCATCTTTTTGAACCTGTCCTTGTGCTGCCAGATTTAATTTGCCTTTTTGCTGCGGTTGAAATGTGGCATCGTTGCTATTAGACGGCTGATTTTAGAAGCGCTTCACGTTGCATTCAATGCTGCGGATCTGCAAACTGACGTGGACCGTCTGCTTCTGAGTTAGGTGCATATTAAATTCGGTTGGAATGCATCTGCTTCATAATGTAAGGCCGACTGTGGTTACTGTGGGAAGTATGTTGGTATAGTAAGATTTTATGTCGTGTATATCGTTCTGTTTTACGACTAGTCTGCAGTTGTGTTCAAAACATATGTGTTGATAGACTCCGTCTTTGTATTGACGGCTGTAACAAAACGTTTACTGCTCATTAACTAATGAAAGACCAAGACAGAGCTATTTCAAGTTTCACTTTTTATTGGTTCGTTAATTTTTATTTCATTATAACTTACAGCTTTATGATAGCGGCGTGGATTGTTAAATTTGAAAAGCATAGCTTTTTCTCTGTCATATATTTTCGTATAATTGGAGGTAATTTTAAAATACTAAAGTCAATCAATCTGCCTAGCCTGTTACCAACTATATTGGGGTTAGCTTCCAGTCTAACCGGATTCAGCTGAGTACCAGTGTTTTACATGGAGCGACTGCCTATCTTACCTCCACAGACCACAACTCAGTAACTGGTTAACACGGTACCCCATGGCAAGACTGGTGTCAGAGCTCAAGCTTCTGACTACCCGTAACAATCAAAGATCGTAACGATCAAAGATCGAAATGACAGCCGGGACCAACGGCTTAACGTGCTTTCCGAGGCATGGAGGAAACTCGGTATGTTGTAATGGTCACCCATCCACGGACCGACCTCGTCAAGCGTTGCTTAATCTTGATGATCGACCAGTGCGGCTGTTATTATTTAGCTACGAGCTCCTCTCCTTTAAAAATTGTTCATCTTTATTTCAATATTCTTTGATTGTCTATGATCGATTCATCCTCTTAAGGAGCGTGCATCCTGTTATTATGGCCGTTTCCTTTGTCCATGACATGGAGAATTTATCTTCCTTTGCGCTACGGCATGAATCCACTCCATTCATTCTATGCTATTATTAAAGAACAGTTCATTTAATGACTGAATTGTGCTGATAATCCTGGAATTAATAACAAAGAATATGAAAGATTTGGTTTTTCGTAAAATGCTTCGGAGCTTTTACATCGTAACTATCCAACAATATGATCGTCCCATGGCTGCTACAATACAAAATTTCCCAACTTCAAAAGTACTTAAAGCTCAATTACCATCAAAATAAACCTCAAAGTATACCGACCGACCGGCGACCACACAATGCATCCGATAAACCGGAACCCTGGTCGTCCACGTTACGCAACGCGCTTGCGCCCGCCGTGTTACCATTTAGTGAACTCAGGCGCAGCGTCGCGTGGCAGTAACCGCTTCCGCCATAGATACTGGCACATCTACAGAGTACGGTAGCGACTAGAGAGTACAACAATACTGTGTTCCTTACCACCTGTCAACTTTCAAAGCAAGAGTGAACATCTTTTGGGCTCGCTCGTAGGTTTTTCCATCGTTGACGTCATCCATCGCTTAAACTCAATCTGCCAAGCCATTTCCCTACTATGTTGGGGCCTGCTACCAGTCTAGCTGGATGCAGCTGAATACCCGTATTTGCCATGGAGTGACTGCTTATCTGAACTCCACAATCCAGTAAACTGGGTAACACGATACTCCATGGCAAGACTGGTGTCAGATTTTCTAACTTCTGTTAACGGACCCACGGACCAACCCAGGCTAGCGTTGATAAACCTTGAAGATCGACCCGTGTGGCTGTAATTCTTTGGCTCCTCTATTACCACGACACCACGAGCTAATAATATTCGTGGCCGCCAATCAGCGCTGAGTAACGACAATTGAAACATTTTTGAACTTTTTTTTTTAGTATATTTTTAGTACAGTTAGATTTCCAAAAACATTGGACACGTATTTTCTTTTGTCACGTAAACAAAAAATTATGACGGTACAGTGCGTTAAAATATCGCATGTAGTCTTGCCTTGGTACACTTTTTACATAGAAGTTACGTTACAACTTAGAACGCGCCCGAACTTTGACGCGCTTTATCTTGGGTGATTTTTTATCGATTTGAATAAGCAACAAATACGTGTCCAATATTTTTTTGTAATTTAATCGGCGGACTAAATAGAATTTGCTGTTTCGTACCATCCCTATATAATCCCTATTGTCACGACCCATCAATGTCAATGAGTAAACGGTTACACACACTGACCCGCTTGGTTTGTATGGAAAGTTTTCTCAATGCCGTCTCTAGCAGTGGCCGACAAGTCGCCTCGGTGCTCTGTGGGAACATCCTATTAGGTTGCCTCATACAAGCGGATTGCCGGCTCAGTCTGTGCTTGATTTGAAGGATTTTTTTTTCTTGTGAAGGTTTTCGTAAAGTTACCTGATACTTCAGTTATACTCATTTAAAACTGATGAAGAAATGGAACTCTATATAAAGTGATATTCTATTGGCAATTGTGATTTTTTAACTGTACTATGTACAATGCCCACTTCCCATACATTTAAAACTTGATAATGCAAGTTTGTGTGTAGTTATGAGGTATAGTAGAAAATAATGTCATATATTCATTTTAACGAATTAAACGCTACGAAGTTCATAATATATTAATGTTACTTTTAGGTTAAGATTTGCTGTTACCAAATATAAAGAAATAAATGTGCTAGAACTAACTAATTATTAACGCTCGATGTTTATTTTAATCTAAAATAGGAATACATGTAAATTTTCCTATTTTAGATTAAAATAAACTATGGTCTATAGTCTAAAATGACTATAGCTATGGTCTAAAACGTATTTTTTACTTTTACACACAAAATGGCACAGTACACAAATTATGTCAAAAAAATCCGTTTCAGTCGAGCGAACTCAATTACATATTGCACGATTGATTTATTTGATTATTATGTTATTGTTAATTAATCTGCATTATACAAAGACTATTAAAAAATACCTACTGATTAAATAAAACGTAAAATTATGTATTTAACTCAGAAACAGAGTTGCATCAAGTCAAGTAGCAGTTTGTAAAAAAGGGTAGTTGAGACTACCACCCTTGACGTAGAATAAGCGTAAAGTCGTTTGTTCTTGAGGCACCGTACGACACGATTTGCGGTCACGATTTTAACACACGACACACTGCATTCTCTCTGTCGTCCGTTCGTTTGTTTGTTCACTAGACACGATTCTGCAACGACACTGCAGTGCACTTGTATTGTTTTATAAACGCTTGAGCCGTGCGGTGCGGTGTGCCGTGTCGTCAACAAAAGCTCATACCGGTTTTGTCAGCCACTAAATCGTCATCGCAAAAAACCGCGACGACCGACATAGCGTTACCGACGACTTAGCCAAAAACCCGTATGAAAATCGTGTCGCGTGTTGTGCGGTGTCGTGCAATGAACAAACGGTCCATACAAATATATAGCTCTGAATCGTGATCGTGACCACATTTTGCCGTGTCGTGTGTCGCGTCGTGAACAAACGGCCTTAAGAGATATTAAGTTTTTTTTTCTTGCGTTTTTTAACATTGTGGTAAGCGTAATAAATATACAATTCAATTAGTTGAATTTCAAGATTTATTTAATTATTATGCATAGTCAGATGAAAAATGGGCATTCTTCAAAATGATATTGATATCTTAGTAGAATAAAGGTGGCTTAAACATTTCTGGATGTTATCTACAAATGTTCGTCGTCATTTTTATCCGACTGCCGAAGGAGGGTAATGTATTTATCAGTCTATGTATGTTTGTTCCTATGTGGCGTTTTAGAGCCCAAACGCGTTGGCCGATTTTGATGAGTCTTACGTCAATCGATTCGTCTTAACCCTGCGAGTGTCACTGGCTACATTAATATTGTTTTTTTTTTTCTTCCAACCCCATCGTATGGGGTACCAAAATATAGGGTTTTAAGAGGTGATTTCAAAAATATATAACACCTATAGGTGTACCTAATTCTAAAAAAAATAACTAAAAAGTTATAAAGTAAAATAAAAAAAAAAACAAAATCCCGACTGCTTAAAATGCGAACTAAAAAGAAGTAAACAAAAAGAAAATCATGCTGTGCAGTCGGAGGACAGGTACATATTCGCGAGCTGGCTGAACAAAACCAGATTACTTTTTTTATCTGCTCTCTGCCTAAAATTATTTCCAACAGAGTTAAAATACAATCCTTACAATGTATATCATGTTGTCGACGGGTCTAAGTCCAAGTCTACTTTTATCTCACCACCTCACATTTCATCAACAATTAAAAGCGAACAAAGGAATCCAAGTGTTTGTTTACAGTCATCTGTATCAGTTGCACGCCATGCGATTCCTTAACCCACTTGTTTTTATGACAATATAACTACAGACCCTTTCCCTTTGCGAATGAAGACCATCAATACAGAATCAATAAAGATTTTTCATTCACAATCATTCATTCTTTTGTAAACTATATTTACACACGGCAACATTGTCATCATTACTGATGAAAACTCTCACAGGATTTTCAACCCTATGGTTTTGACTTAAGGTTGATATTTGAAGGTGTGATGCAGATCATAACAAGGAGTGTTGCGTTTAATTATCTGACTTGTCAACTCGTTCATTATAGAGGCACGTCACGCGACGACAGCGATGCGTGGTATCACGATATTTTCGATTAAGGTTAGGCCACAGTCGAGGGTTTCCAACCTTGTATATCAACGCTTTTCATTATTAATGTCTTAAGCCAGCTAATGATACCACTAAGCAACGTTTTGACAGTTATGTCGAATAATAACCGTAATAAACACCCAATTGGACCACATTTCTGAATAACAATACATATTTCATATCAAAAGCCATCAATGTGTCTTGCCGAACGGATTTAATGGCGATCCAACGAAATTGATGTCCTTTCCAAAATGTGAACCAGATTCGAAATAAATTAAAGAAATTAATCAAACTTGAACTAATTTGGCATTTTTAATTTGAAATGAAAAATAAGCTGTCCTTTTAGCAATTAACAGTGTTCCAAAAATGTCGTCAACACATTTGGTTCTGTTTGATCTATAACCTGAGGATACTATGGCCTCGCCCTAACTCGGTAATTGGTTTTAAGTGCATGCATGTATTGCTGGCCTAAATTTTCTGCATTATCTGTGGCCACACATATTATCGCGTTCAATAGCTAAAACACTGTTTAATTAACTAGTTTAACGAGAAATGATGTCACAGTGTAGTTAAATACCCCATGCTACATGCAGTGGTATAAATATTTTGAGATATATGGTCTCCTAATAACGAATATGATATCATATATAGCATCTGTTCAGTTCGCGTTTACGTCAATTCCTAACTGTTTTCAACAATTAAATTTAATATTTGTGCTTCATCAAAACAATATTTCGAACTATCAATCAAGAAATTCATAAAAGTCCAAGATAATTAACCCAATCCATCGTTGGCGTTAATTAATACAATATTTTTGGTCATCTGTATAAATCATTTAAAACACGTGTGGGAAAGCTGTAGGTGTCAATTAACTAGTAAGTTTCCATTAGTGGCTTATGTTTTAGCTTTCTAATTATACTAGCTGTCCTACGCGGCTTCGCTCCCGTCACCTAGCTACCTACCTACCTACCCATCTACCCTACCTTCCCTACACACATGATTGTTGCGTAACTTAAACCGTTTACGCAGCGCACGCAACGGAAGCTCTCCGAAAGGATTAATTTTGCCCGTTTTTGCTACATTTTCCATTTATGCTCCGCTCCTATTGGTCGTAGCGTGATTTTATATAGCCTATAACCTTCCTCGATAAATGGACTAACTAACACAAAAATAATTTTTCAATTCCAACCAGTAGTTCCTAAGATTAGCGCGTTCAAACAAACAAACTCTTCACCTGTATAATATTCTAATTATATTAATACTAAGAAAATATTGTAATTAATAATAAGTCAAAGTTCAGAAAATTCAATTGATTTAAGACTTCATGAAAGTTGTTGCACTGGCTTTTAGCGAAGTTTAATTATTAGTCTATGGCATTTCTTGGTAAATGGAGAGGAGTCAGAGTTTGGTGAGTTGGCATTTGACTTTGAAATGATCGTCCGACTCCGAGAATTGAATGATTGTGACGTCTAAAGTGCATCTATTAGTCATTGTACTTAATTATAACGGTGGTTTCAACCCTTAAGACATGTTTTATGGGGCAAAAAGCAATTTAAACTTATATTGTAAGAAGGTAAAATTGGTAGGGTTCATACCTGGACAGCAAAAAATGGTGCAAGGTTCCTAAAAGATACGAGCTTTAAAAACTTGTAGTTCAATGCTATGTGTCATCTCAATTATGAACCTTTATTTTTACTAAAGCGTGGTGTCTCATCCCATACAAAGAAACTGTCCCGACGTACTGTACAGATTATTCTTTGTACATCGATCGCGTTCGGTTCCATTCCACGGATATAGATGGTGTCTATCTATCGCCGTGGAACGGAACCGAACGCGATCGATTTACAAAAAATAATCGGTATAATCAGATGAAAAACGCTAGTTACGTCGGCTCAGTTTCTTTGTATGCTAGGCATCTGTATGCTAGTATTTATTATATTATCTGTGACTAAAAGTATCTAAAACAGTAAGTATTTCTATGAATACGACCACTATTACTACCACAAACTGTCATTATAAGTAATTCACATTAGTTTTACCGTGAAGATCATAAACATGCGGTCAGCTGTTGTGATGGGGTGAACGGCCAGCCGGTGTCATCGACCCCACTAATGGTGTACAAACAAACCTATTTACTGATGACACTGATGAGAGTGAAATCTCCACAAGTGTATGATCATTCGGTGACCTTTGATTTCGACCGTTAGTTCTATGGAAGTATACTTCTATCTGTAGTTAGTGGAAATGATGACAGGTCTTGCAGATGTTTAAATTGTGCGCTTATAGGTAAATTGGATGATGAATCCAGTTTGTGATCATTGCGAAGATCGCTGTTCTTAGGGTTCCGTACCCAAAGGGTAAAAACGGGACCCTATTACTAAGTCTCCGCGATCCGTCTGTCTGTCTTTCTGTCCGTCTGTCACCAGGCTGTATCTCATGAACCGTGATAGCTAGACAGTTGAAATTTTCACAGATGATGTATTTCTGTTGCCGCTATAACAACAAACACTAAAAACAGAATAAAATAAATATTTAAGTGGGGCTCCCATACAACAAACGTGTTTTTTTTTGCAGATTTTTGCGATAATGGTACGGAACACTTCGTGCGCGAGTCTGACTCGCTCTTGGCCGGTTTTCTTTTTCTCTTGTTTTGTTAGACTAAAATGTCACTCTCTTCATTGTTTCTTTCTTATGTAGTGACTTGTTCAATACAATGTTTCCGTGCGGTCCGAAATAGAATTACAATCGTTCATTAGCCATTCAGCTCATACATTCGTCGTAATCGATTTTAGCGTTGTAATCCTATTTTGGACTCACCTCTTTGATGTTTGGAACATTTACTAACAATATCCACATTCCAAATTCAAATAACTTTTAGTCCCTAGGGATTAATGAGCTATTTTAGTCCCTGTTTACGAAGAAGCTCTTTTTGAATAGATGTGATAAAAAATATATAGCGTTTAATTTCTAGGTATTATGGCATTTATGGCAGGGTCAAAAGCCGGTAGTATAGTTACTTGAATGTATTTTTTTTCTTTATTTAATTAAGAACTTTTAGAATCGTAATGCGTATGTCAATCCCATTATACCCTAATTTGTTGATGTATCGACATTAGGAATTGATACTCATCACATGATACAGTGGTCAAGTGCGAGCCTATCTATAATTATTTTTAAATATGTCTGTGGTGTTTCGCAGACTATTTTTTTCTGTATTATACTTGCATATTTAAGCCTGTTTTTAAACTTGTTTATTTAATTGTTGAATCTTTCGATAAACCATCTGAGGAAGTAACCATTGACCAGTTTTCTTCGTAATTCTATATCCTAAATTGCCACATTCTCGGTCAATAGCAATGTCGGCAATCTGACACCAGCGATGCCTTTCCATATAAGTTACAAACATACAAACGTATCTTACTCATATGGAGGAAACAGAGAAAAAACGGCTAATTAAAAAGTCATTGCACTTCTGTTATTGACTTTGAATTTGAAATAATATTTGGTATTGGAGCGGTCGCTAGTCAATATGGAAACGGTAGCAAGTTTTTTAGGGTATGCGTCACACAATTGCGTCATGGATTTTTAGATAGCCTAAACTGATTCATTTTTTTTTCTTTTCAGGTAATTTATGGTCACTGATAGCGTGACGGTTGACGGGACGGAATGGATGAACAAAACGTGTTGCGCCGACACCAAGTAAGATGGGGCAAAGGCAGGAACATGATGATAGTTTATTGTCAATTGCACATCATGTTCCCGCTGCTGGGACAACGGCCTCCTCTGGGCCTAATGGGCCGTAGTCCACCACGCGGGGCCAGTACCAGGTGGATGTCACATGTCTTCGAATTTTTGGTTCTAGGATATGCCGGTATCCTCACGATCTTTTCCTTCACTGTCTTGAGAGCAGTGGTGATTAAATAATTTAGACGAAGTAAAGCGCCTGCCTGAGTTTGAACCCACGATCTACAACTTATAAGTCGCGACCGATACCACTTTTTTTTTTTTAAACTTTGCCCCACACTAGGAATTTCTCCTGTATCGTGGGTGCGTTTACAAACATATAAACTCACATACACAAACACCCAGAGCCGGAACAACTATTTGTAGATCATACAAATAATTGTTCCGTGCGGGAATCGAACCCGCGACACGCAGCGCAGCAGTCAATCGCTCAACCACTGCGCCAACCGTGCGCCCAACTAGGCCACTGCTCTCAAAATTGTACATACACACACATAAATACCCATTTTAAGTATCATTCAAAGACACGATTTATGCTTGTTTTTTGTTTTTTTCTTTAAAAAAACTGTCTATTCCTATAAATTTATAAAGCGATAAAATGTAGGAAACATCAGATTTTTTAGGATTTTATAATTCCATAAATCGTGTCTTTGATAATGCCTAATGACTATAAAAAAGTATAATGTTAAAAAATCATGTAATATGGTTAACGGCCAATCACACATAATATTTTTGGACCTGTGACCTACGAAAGTCTCGATTTCACGCTTGAATAAGGATTTAAAATTACATTATTATTGGTCAAGTCACCTTTGAACCTCCTTCGTAATTCAAGCATTACGTAAAAGTTTAAACAATTATTAAAAGTCAGATCAGATCAGATGACGCCATTCAGATGAAATCAGTCAAGATAATCCACTTATGGTCGCTGTTGGTGTTGAATGTCTCGAAAGTAGCACTTACAATACAACGGAAAATAATTAACATAAAAGCACTTATATGTATTACTTTGTAACGTAGTAACTTAATAGCACGCTATTTATTGTACACCAAGATAAAACAGTGCAAAAAGAAGCATTTAAATTAAAACAAACATACAACAGGCGGCCTTATCGCGCTCTGCGATCTCTTCCAGGCAACCTTGAATGGATAAACTGTTCAAAAGGAGGTTCAATATTGATATTTTGGCATCGAGCGGGCGCACGGCCAGTACTGCGTTAACATTGGGGCGTATATATCGCCTTCACGTCCATCACGCAGTAATCGCTTAGTTGTGACAAACGGACCAACGAGACACTCCACAAAAGCTTTCCTACTGCCAAGCTTTCCTACTTCATCAATACTATAATATCGATTATTATAGGAGTTTGACCTAGCGTAAAACGACTTTTGAATACATCAATTATGTCAGTAGGACATCGCGTCAGACTTACTGAAATAGCCCTATGAGATAACATGGCGTCCTCTGCGTCGCCCACTGGCCCTTTAAGTAGGTGCCTTACTATCTGATTGAAACAAAGCCAAGGAATTAGCAGTAGTACCGTTTAATGCGAGACTTTAGAATATTAGTTAGAACTGAATAAAAAAAACCAGCCAAGTGCGAGTCGGACTCGCGCACGAAGGGTTCCGTACCATTATCGCAAAAATGGCAAAAAATAACGTTTGTTGTATGGGAGCCCCACTTAAGTATTTATTTTATTCTGTTTTAGTATTTGTTGCTATAGCGGCAACAGAAATACATCATCTGTGAAAATTTCATTTGTCTAGCTATCCCGGTTCATGAGATACAGCCTGGTGACAGACAGACAGACGGACCGCGGCGTCTTAATAATAGGGTCCCGTTTTTACCCTTTGGGTACGGAACCTTAAAAATAGAATTTTTTTACGAGGGTCATTTCTTAGGTTCCTAATGGAAAATATCGGTCCATTCCATTAATCATTATCTTCCTACCCTTGTCCCAATTAATTTGGAGCTGGCATGTTTTCTTCCATACATATCTTTTAGTCGTCATTTCAATAGCCATCCCCATTTTTAGCTACATTCATTCTCAAAATCTTACTCACGACACGTTCACATAACAATCGATTTCCACACACATTGGTGCTTTATTCTCGTAGTTTCCTTTCGTTAAAACTTTTACAATGCATGTCCTCGAAAAGAGCGTTTTCCAAGCAGCCAAATTGTGCGGCAAGTGTCACTTTTTTTTACTAGTGCGGTTTACTTTCCAGTACTTTTTTAATTTTTAACTCCAACGTCAGCCCGCCGCGTAGAGTTTTTATTATTTGAGAAAAGTTTTAAAATTTAGTTAAGTACAGATCATCATTCATATAAAAGGTAAAACAAAACTAATACTTCATTTAAGGCATTTTTAATTACTCTAGATTAGATTTTGATCAATAAATTAATTTCAAATATTCATTAAATATGTTTGGCAGAATGAATATTTGCACATGCGCAGTAGATATGCCCGAGGAACTATGAACTATTAGTTAATCTGTGGATATGCTGAGCGCCCTTGAATAAGCGCCATTTTATTAATTTCATGCTTGGTTCAGATATATTTTTTTATTTCCTCGCACAATGCATAGTAAAATGTTGTATGATACACGTGCGTAAGATACTTTCCGCACTTGTAGCATAAATACCTATTATCAAACAAATTAGAAGATGCCTATGTCCAGCAGAAGACAAGCTAAATTAGGAATGACAGTAACTTCACCAACAGGTCGCCCTTCTAAGCATAATCCTTTCGCAGTTTCAGATCTAATTAATATTTTAAATGTTCGACAAAGTCTTCATTATTAAGGCATTAGGGTCTATTATCCTGTACCAGGATTATCTAAATACTCGTTATCCAGTTATCCCACCAGCTTATACCTTAACAAAGTTTTATCTTGGTTGATTACAACACGCTTTCGCAAATATATTTTCATTGGGACATTGTGAAAAGGTCACCGCGATTTTTAATACTTTCTAATTAATAAAATGTTTGTTTTTATGTGAGGTGTTAAAATATACAGTTTCAACGTTTTGTTTACTCTGAGTGTTGATGAGTTTGGAAGCTTTCGCTGTCATAAAAACAGAAATAAACGATCGGTTATCAAATCAAAATTAAATGAGTTGATTGCCAATTAACGATATGCTTTCAATATGGGCTTTATTATCATCATAAACCATAATCATTCAAAGATCGCGGTATCCAGCAGGACAAAGACCTTTTGAAGCCATCTGTTTGGTGATTCTGAACGGTTACTTACTTAATTCATCATCACCGTCATTTCTGCTAAAAGACGCCTATTGTCGGACACAGGTCGATGTGTCGATCGCCAGGTCAAGTGCTTTTGATTTCATCACGACGACGAGGACTAAGACGACGACGACGACTTTCTTCGTTCTTTTTTCGATCATAGATAGGCCCCTCTTTGCTTATGCCAATCCCCACGCTTCTTTGCCAACCTCATCCAGTTTCTACTCGTGATAGTGACCACATCATCTGCCCATCTCACCGCAGGACAACCTACACTTTTTCTTACAATCATTGGACTTCACTCGTACCTTCCACTCCAGCTTTCATAACAGCGCCTTGCTTGGTGTCCTGTCCAACTCCATTTGTTCCATAATTCGTTAACTGATATCAAAAAGTTTCCGTACGTCTTCTTACTAATCTAACCAATCACCAACTTTATCAGCGTTCATCATCATCATCACTACTGAGACACAGGACTCCTCTCTGTGAGAGGCAATGGGCCGTAATCCACCATGCGGGCTCAGAGCGAGTGGATCAGCGTTGTTCTTCTACAACTTCTGTGCTATATACCCCATCATGAACTATAGCCCACTAGCTACATCTGTAGTCTGTTCAGTCGCAATATAGCCCAATTACCGGCTGTCCGCAGGCGAAGCCGTGGTTTGTGGTCGCGCTCTGAGCAAAGCGTTGTGTCTCGCGATATAGTTTGCGCGCGTTTCTGTTATGAAGTCGGTTGAGAGTTTTGTAAGAATGATAAATAAGTTTAAGAAGTAGAAAGGTCTATCTATGGTATATAGCGCTATATGGATGATACCGACATTTGGAATGATAAAGAAGGAGATAATAACATAGTCATGCATAAATAGGTACTATAAAAACTGTAATTTTGTTAGGATATGTACGGAATAAGATTATCCTTGAAAATCAGTGTGTAGGTAAAGGTGATATGTAGTTAGATTGTGATAAGATAGAGATAAACTAGGATAGGAATGTTAGATTAAAATTTTATCGGAAAACGAAAATCATCTGTTAAAGATTCTGATGATTACGTCATCATCACATATTCTTCCTCTCATACTGCCGTGGTATAATTAAAATGCCGTTATCCGACATCTGGTGTTGATGCTATATTATTGAGAAAAAAATATCTATCGATCCGTGTTTGCGAATTTTCAATACTTTGAATAGATAACACCTTAAATTTTGTTCAAGGTATTGAAAATTCGCAAACACTGATCGATAGATATTTTTTTCTCATTAATATAGCATCAAAACCAGATGTCGGATAACGGCATTTTAGTTATACCACGGCAGCATATGTTTCCTTACAATTAAGGTTCTTATTTCCGGCCGCTTTCTTTTTAATGACAAAGCAAGGTAGACTCAGTGGCTAGTCAAACAAATTCTAAACCACTTTCTTTTCTCGTTGATGACACAAGAAACAGACTAATTAATAAAACTTCTTACTGCCATATATTTCCGTAACTTGCTTAACAAGAGACTAACTCATTACGTATAAACAAACCGGTTTTCAAAAACCTGTAAGAAACATGTTTCCTCAGTACCCTTCGTAAGCCTGAAGAAGTGGAAATAATGCATTTGAATAAGTTTTCGAGGATAGCGTGCACTCCGTACTTATAGCCAATCGATACGTTTGTAAATATTTCATGTACCCATTAGTCTGCAGGTACTGATCTGAATAGTGATTTTTAATTGAGTAAGATCAAATAAATTATAAAGAAAGAAATGGGGTGAGAACTAATAAAGAAGTAATGTTGCTGTCCAAATAAATTGGGATGAGAACAAAAGCATGATGTTTTCCACTTCTGATGTTTTTTTGAGAAACATCAGAAGTGGGAATTAATGAGGTCAATCAATGGGCAGTGGCTGATTTCAAGCAATTGACTAATTCGGCTTATCATAATCCATATGCTAGACATACGTCTCTCCAAAGGCACTGTCAATTGCCCAATCCAAGGATAATAAAGGCTTTTCTGTGTGTACTCCAGTCAACTATTCTAAACAAATTGTGGGTAGTAGATATGCTTAATGGAACATAGATGAGTCTACGATTGACGGACATAATTGGTGCTTCGATAAATATGAATGCAATTTTCAATGTAAATATGCGACTAAACTAATTCGGTTTCTCATTAGTGCAGTAGATTCATATGTTTCTAATCGAATAATTATCTTAAATCTAATTATGACAGATGTTCTACCTCTCCACGTGGCCATTTTGTTGTAATGAGTAAAAACGTTTTGGGTATACTTTTATTTTGCGTACAGCGAAGATGTTGAGTTAACTGTCTGTTTCCTGATAGCTACAACCTGGAGGTCTTTAAGTCAATAGTGAATAGGTTACTTTTAGGCAAGCGTGGTTCACACTCGATCACATCATCGATGACCATCAGGTGAGACAGCGGCCAAACACAAGCCTAATAAAAATCGTTAAGTAACTCTTAACAATGTTACAAACATAATCTTAGAGCGAGTTAATTACAAAGCTTTTTGATATAATAACACTATTTCAAGAAACAGTAAACGTCAGAAGGTTTTGTTCTACAATATTTTCTCGGAACATATTTCTTTGTAGTGTCCTTCTAAATTAAATTTACTCTTTGTAAGGTGCCTTTGTGTCCTGAGGATCTTGAGAAGTTGGAATCTTGCAGGTGTTCGCTGTGACGTAAGAATTGACTTTTATTACACTGTGGCACTGAGTTTCACTTTGTTTCGATAGTGGTGTCGCATCCCATACAAAGAAACCGTGCCGACGTACTGTGCTGATTATACTGATTATTTTTTGTACATCGATCGTGTTCGGTTCCGTTTCACTAATATAGATGGTGATCTATGTATCGCCGTGGAACGGACCCAAACGCGATCGATTTACACAAAATAATCGGTATAATCAGATGAAAGAGGCTAGTTACGTCGCCACGGTTTCTTTGTAGGCATCTGTATGTTAGTATTATATTATCTGTGGTTTCGATAAATGGAGGGCTATGGGTTTCGCTTTGTTTTGAACGAAGTTTCGATAAATGGTGCACTTTGCTTCGGGATGATTGTCATTCAACAAAATGTTAAGGGACCATCGACCCTTACATGTATATTGAAATTATTTGTATGTCGTTTTGAAGAAAACTTCCTTCACTCCACTAGACTCAGTCAGTCGCCATCTAAACGGCAAATACTCTCGATTAATTTATTATTTATTATATACTTTATTGTTCATCACTAAAACATACAGGACAAACATTTACAAAAACAAGTGTACAATGGGCGGTCTCATCGCACTAGTCAATCTCTTACAGACAACCTTTGGATGGACTGAACAAGAGAAGATGATTTTAGGGCTTTCAGTGTACCAAACAAAATAAATAATATAACTTACACATCATCATCAACATCATCAGCCTATTAATGTTCCCACTGCTGGGACACAGGCCTCCTCTCTGTAAGAGGAGGCAGACTTACACATAATAAAATAAAATACATATATACAATACTATGTACATACTAGACTAATAAATATCAAATTTATAACAGAGAAAGGAGAGTATTTTTAACGTAAATATAATGAACTTAAGTGTATTTAATGATGACAATTTGAACTTAGGTATAATGACTATCGGCATTTTTAATCATTCGATATTTAAATCACTCTGTATTTAAATCTTAGACATTTTAAACTTAGGTAAAAAAAAAAAAAACGATATTTCGATACAATCGATATTAAAATTTTTGAACACTGACATTTTAACTGTAGGTATTTTAATTTTCGAATATCAAATATGTACCCTTCAGAAGCACATGTCAATCCCATACTTTTTGAGTTTTCTATCTTCGTTGATAGAATATCTCTTGACTTAAAAAGATTTTGCCTCAAATGTTCCGTGCTTTGTAGTTCTTACGTCTACCCTAGACTTCCTTAATACAAGAGCCAATTAACTAAGTACCCTACACACCTTACAAACACTAACTTTCTCTCTAATCGACTTCATTAATTCGTCCTGTCTGAAAGTCTCTTATTGTATTCGTAAACTCGCTAGCGAGACAACAAAGAACTTGATTAAGGGACTTCGTTTATTTATGACCTTGCTATCGTATCGAGGAGTAGAATGTAAATGTAGTGATAATGGGTCCAATACATAAACATTATGCGTAGAATAGGAAAAACAATGTGTGGCGGGATGCCATATCCGTAAGTAACGTTACGTCATTGCTATAAAATAATGGAGTTACTTTAAAAGTAAATCCGGTCCTCACTGGGTAGTGTAGTGTAGTGTGTGAGGTCTGCTACTTGATTGCTGAATATATTTACTACATAGTAGAAATATTAGTAAGTAGCCGTAGTAATTAGGCTCTTTGCAGATGGAGCAACTTTAGTTGAGGCAACTATATTTTTTTTTAAAGTTTCCTTTTAATGTTGCCAGTTGCTAAAACCAAACAGTCCGGTTTACGGTTGCCGCAATTTTAAGGCAATCTGTGAGCAACTTTCATAGCTGAGTTGTAATCTACGCTACGTACAGTGTGATGATGGATATCGAAGAAGCAGCACTTGTTCTCATTTTATTTATGTTTTTAATTGTATTGTTCTTAATTAACTTTACACAACCGATACAAATTAGACAGTTGCTAATTAGAAACTAGCTTAGTCATCCATTGCAGCAACTGAAAACTATTGTCGATCACCGAAACTCGCAACTCGAGTGCTACGTATGCGCAGTTCCATTGAGATATATCTAAACAGCCAGTTGCTGCAATAGTTGCTCGTGCTCCGTCTGTAAAGCGCCTTAGATTCTGCCGCTCAATCGGTAGTTGAAATACCAGATGTATCATTCTTACACCTAACTTCAATTAATCTGCGTAGTCTATTCCTAACTTTGTTGAGGTCGACTTCCAGCCCAACCGGATAACTGAATATCAGAATAGGGATGTTTCCCGGGTAGAAAAAATATAATTCTATTTAATCCGCCAGTAAGATTATCAAATAATATTAGTACTTATTTTTTGCTTAACCTAATCAATAAAAAATTACAAAGTTAAAGCTCATCAAAGTTCAGGAGTGGGGGCTTGTGACGTCACTAAGGCAGTATAAAGTGTACTAGCGGCGTGACGTCACATGATATTTCAACGCATTATATCGCCGTCACTTTTGTTTACGTGTAATGTTGCAATAATGTTTATTTATCTATCTGACGGGCTTCTACATGGAGTGGCATACTTTAACAGAAAATTTAGCTTCTCAAAAAATAGCCACTCCATTTCCTCTCCACTCCGTGTCATGCGCATATCTCACCACTTTCTTTATAAGCTGGGAAATGCACTTATCACCAGCGGCCAGCGCACAGAATACAGTTACGTTTTATATTTATTTGCTTGATTAATGACAGGATATCGGGGTGCAAGGGTATGCGATAAGCCGATGCTACAGCGCAATAAGGTTCACAATAAAACCGTTTCCGTGTTCGTATCGTATAGGAAATCGGAGCGGGCATCGGATGCAGAATAATTGATACAGTGTATTGGATATTGCGGTTTCGATATCGGAGATTGGATGGGTTTGTTTCGCGCGCCTCAAGTGTAATCATTTGTGAGGTGTGATGCTGTTTGTTGCGTAATCTTGGGAATATAGTTGCGTTGAAATTGCTCTATTGGAAGGAAATCATATCAAACAAGAGCTATTTTATAGTTCATACCTATTTCTTGTACCCAGAAACGTTGCTATGATCCGGTTTGAAGGGTTTTACCGGTATAATCTGAATGGTTAAGGTTACACTAGTCGAAAATTCTTACATATAAACGTAGTCTAGGGATTACTCCACTGTTTGACGATGTAAGTTCAAAATAAAAAGTGATATCAATTTGTCTCATCATTATCAAGCCCTGTATGGAGACAAAAAAGTAAAACAGAAAAATATTTAAAAGTTATGAGCGTCGAAAGTTCCATATTTCAACACTAATTTAACGCATCTTTGGGCGATAATAAATACCATAAGAAGAAGGAAAATTGCAAAACGGCCACCATACAGGTATAGATCAGTAGTTCAACAATGGTAATAATTTTATTTTGATAATATACATTTAGTCGTTTTTTCACAATACCTAGACTCCCAAAGGTCAGTTTATAAAATTTCGCGCGCTCGTTTTCTTCCTAAATTATCATCCCTTTCGCTACAAACTTGCAAAAGTGCTAATTCGTACGCGAACTAGCTTCTTACTGCTCATCACAGCATCTATGTCTTTCGCACGAGTTGTCGGATGAGATAGCAGGCATTTTAACCCCGCGCACAAAATAGTTCGTGCCGTCGATTAGTGTACCCTTAAGAGTTTGATACTATTATAATTGTTTAAATTAATTGACTCTAAATAAGAAGAAGGTTATAACCGGTATCTGCGGCTTAAGACATTTCAGCTTCGTTTGTGGGATGACAACGCATGAAAGATGATAATTATGGCTGGAAAGGATGTGACTTTGAAAAGTCAGCAATTAGAGACGTTTGAAAGAAGATTTATAGTACCGACGACTACCCCAAATAAATTGAGATAAACGTCAGAGAAAGTTGATGAATGAGGAGATTGAATGACGATGATGACCACATCTGCGATTCCTCCAAAAGTGGACATAAACAGGCTGCTGTAACAAGACGATGAATCAAATACGAAAATTGGCTTAATCTTGAAAACGATAACTTACTGCCATACTTGATTAATTCTGATTAAAACAGTTCAGCACTTCGCTCTTATCACTTCAACAAAGGAACGTCGGGATGTCCTTATTAATATAGGAGATGAAGACAATGCAATTTGTTCACTTATCGTTCATTATCAATTTATATAGCACTGTGATGAATTGTCCTGGACTTTGATGTCGTAGGCGGATTCCATTGTGACAGAAGTCTTTTGTTTTTTCGAGAAACAAAACACTGAAAAATTTTATTTTTATGAATATGTATGCCGTGGTGACCAAGACCTCGCCCTTTGAGCTTGAGTTCGTGGGTTCAAATCCGGGCAAGTACAAATGTGAATTTTCAAATGCATATGTACTTTCTAAATTTATCTTAGACTAGCTGACCCCCGGGGCTACGCTCCCGTCAACTGTCTACCCTGCATACCCGGCCTACCCTGCCTATCCTGCCTACACTGCCTATCCTACCTACCATGCCTACCCTGCCTACCCTACCTACCTAATAACTTTTATCTATCATCAATAGTTTTCTCAGCGCACGCCAAAAAATGAATTTTAATTTTTTGTTATTCATTCTCTAACTAGACATCTAATTCTTCTATTTTTTTTGAAAATATATTGTAGCCTATAACACTCAGGAATAATGTAGGTTTCTACTGGTGAATGAATTTTCAAAATCGGTTCAGTAGATCCAGAGATTACCCCCTACAACGCAACGTCACAAACTCACAAACTTTACCTCTTTATAATATTAGTATAGATTATCACTGAGGTTCCTTCACCTGAACTTATAGTTAATATAACTTTGAAATCGCCAACTCGTCTTTAGCAATGCTCGTGCCTTCTCAATATGAGAAGAGGTCTTTGCCCAGCAGTGGGATAGTTACACGCTGGTATTATAAATTAAAATATTAGCAAGCATGTAATAAGTATTCGTCTGGTGCACCAGCGACTTTTCAACTAAAATGTTTGAGTTATTTAAAATTATAAACTCTTACAAATGATAACGCTTTTAATTAATTTTCAAAAGTTTATCAATGTGAAAGTTGACATAGCTCTCAGCTTTGATACAATCTCTGACCGGTCAAACACCCAGACGCTCTCATACATATGGAGACTTAATTTAACTTTAATGTTTACTTCCAAAGAAGAAAACCTATTAATAAGTTGAAGATGGAAGTTTTTAAGTCAATATTGAGGTGTTATTGTAGACAAAACGAAGAAGAATATGGTGCTGCGTATATTATTAATTCATCCTTACATTATACAAAACACGATTACCTACTACCGTGTCGGTAGTAGGTAATCTTTGAATGATCTAACCCGCTTACGAAAATGCATTTTTCCACCACCCACCATGGACAATGTCCATGGTGGGTGGTACATATCATGTAATCGTAAAGCATTACCTCTTAAGGTTGGTATAGTTGTATGAAACTCCCAAGGGAGTAAAGTGATTTGAGTTTGGAACGTCAATTTCGTGTCGAAACTCGTGGGAAACTATGCCTATATTATGGCATTGTAAAGAGGTTTTTTCGAAATTCGAACTGGCCACTTATTATAAAAAGAATAATGCGTCATTTCTAAGAATCATGTTTCTATAGTTTTGAGTACTGAAATAACCTCCATCACAATTTCTGTAAATGTACCTAACAAAAATATTCTATATCCTTCCATAACCGGACTAATATGTCCAATGCCAATATTAACTTATTATTTATATTAATTACAAAATAAATACATAATTTATAGAGCCCTGCCTTTTTATTGTCTCGCAGAAGGAATGAAAAGTAGAGTATGCTACTCTGGGATAAATCCTGTCTTCATCTTGGATCAGCTTAAACCTCTCGCTATATTCAGGTTTCTACATAACTCCCTTGCTTAGAGTCCTTCGATACGGTCAGGGTTCAATATGGCCGCCCGTGACGTAGGACACTACTTTATCCCCTTGGTGCATAATCTACTCTTACTGAGAGACAACTACTCAGCTATGGTGAAGCCTCTTATCAGTTATCGAATTCTGTGGTTTAAACGTTTTCTAGCTAAGTTTAACTCCAAGTAACATAGACCTAGCAACTTCCAGTCAATAAATCAGCCATATTTCTTCCCTAATGCCACTTTAAACGCTGTGTTCGTCATAAATATACCCAAAATAACTACTTAAACAAGCAACCACTGTTTTAGAGGGTGACTATACTGCTGTTACTAAATTAAAATCGATACTACAAAGGGTGAGAGAACATTTGTTTGTGCTACCCTACCTACCCTTCAAGTCCTGCTGATTGTGATTTAATTCCTTTGTGAACTATTGTACATTAAATGTTATGGGTAGTCATATTTTGGATTGGTAGTGTCTTGGGTTAATTAGTTGTGACTATAGATTAAGAGAACAATGGGGAGTATTGTATAGGTCTATGTATACTATATGAAAATGAATAGAACTGCTTATAAATTTAATATATTATTCAATTGTAGGATGTATCATATTACCACACACACAGTTTTGTTAGTTACTACACTTATAATAAAACTAGCTGACCCCCGCGGCTTCGCTCCCGTCAACTGGCTATCTATCTACCTACCAATACCTATACCTACCCTACAAACAAACAAACCCTTCAGCTTTATAATATTAGTATAGATGTTGATAAAACTCCTTCGCAAATGAACATATTTGATAACCATAAAAAAGGTTATAGTGATTCAATCTATGCTGTCGCGGACTTTTTTCTAGAATGTTTGAAGAGGAACAATTCCATCATACAAGATATTGGCGTGACTTACAGTTTACGCAGCGCACGCAACGGAATCTCTCAAAAATTAATATTTGTTCTCGCTTTTGCAACATTTTTCATTTGTGCTCCGCTCCTATTGGTCGTAGCGTTATGTTTTATAGCCTATAACCTTCCTCGATCAATGAGCTATCCAACACAAACATATTTTTCAATTCCAACCAGTAATTCCTGACATTAGCACGTTCAAACAAACAAACAAACTCTTCAGCTTTATAATATTAGTATAGATATAGATTCAACGAAATGCACCGATCGAGTAAAATTAAAGCTGACAACTAATTTAACCCTCCACTGCGCATAGGTAAATAGTTGGGGTCAAAACAGCATATCAAAGTTATGCTCCGTCGACCCAAACCGACATTATTACGACGCAGCTTTTTGAAATGACTGGGCAGCAGGGCACTTACACAAAGTACATCGATTTTATTAGTTAGCTCCTGAATGTGACATCGCCTGCGTGAAAATGGTCCCAATCTATACTGTAAAGAGGAAAGATTTTTTTGTTTGTTTGTTTGTACCGAATAGGCTCCGAAACTACTGGACCGATTTGAAAAATTCGTTCACCAATAGAAAGCTACATTATTCCTGAGTGACATAGGCTATTTTTTAATCCCGAAATTGGGTCCTGTGGGGTGGTCCACGGGAGCGAAGCCGCGGGCAACAGCTAGTGCAATATAATAATAATTTGGATCACAAAAATTAAAAGTAAAAATTATCCAAAACCCCCGATACTACATAATTTAACTAGTAGTATACACGCTTCGATCAAGAATCTATCGAACACGTAATTATAACACGCTAATTGCCGAAAATACCTCGATTCAAACAGTAAAAATTCCATTTTGAACATCTGAACTGATTTTCATTAAAAATATCTAAGAACACTCTCGATAAAGTCACCTTTCAAACTCGCGAGTCGGACTCCGGACCGTACCGTACCGTTATCGCAAAAATTACAAAAAAAACACGTTTATTGTATGGGCGATATTTATTTTATTCTGTTTTTAGTATTTGTTGTTATAGCGGCAATAGAAATACATCATCTGTGAAAATTTCAACTGCCTAGCTATCACGGTTGATGAGATACAGCCTGGTGACAGACGGACAGACAGACAGACAGACGGACCACGGAGTCTTAGTAATAGGGTCCCGTTTTTACACTTTGAGTACGGAACCCTAAAAATAGCCTATGTCCTAATCTAGGACATGGACTACCCGTATGCCAAGATTTATCCAATCCGTTCACCCGTGCAGATATGAAAAGGCAACAAATAAACAGACAGACAGACTTACTTTCGCATAATATTCACATATTACTGTTTATAGTCAATTGCTTTTAACAGCTTCGCCCGACACTTTTAACGTTTTGTTTTCAATACAACATTATCTTAAAAGCTTATAAATCATACTGTACACATTAGGAGGATCGATTGCAAACCACATGCCAAATGTGGCAAAGTGTTGGCTAATATTGGGACCAATGTTTGTGTTTATGGTACGGCCGTTATTTTGAGTTCGAAGGTAGTTTGAAGGGCAATTGAAACAATATGTGTGCTGTGAAGATTAATTTTACGTGGGCATATCTTAGCAGTTTTCACTCTTCAGCCTATAGCAATTGGCGAAGTTCCAATTTAGACTATCTTTGCAAACTTCAAACATGCCAAATGAGGCATAGTGTAGGATATATTGGGACCAATGTTTGTGTTTATGCCACTGCTGTTATTTTTAGTTTGGAGGCAGGCTTGAAGGACGTTTAAAACAATGTGTTTGTTTTTGAGATTTATTGAATGTGTTCTTCGAACTTTTTCATCTTCAGTCTGGCATCAGAGATGTTCTTTTTTGGACTAAAGGGCTGTATAATAGAATTATCATAAAATCATAAAGTATTTTTTTTTTTAAATACGTTGCCCCTCTCTAGGAATTTATTCCTGTATCGTGGGTGCGTTTACAAATATATAAACTCACATTTCACACAAACACCCAGAGCCGGAGCAACTATCTGTAGGTCATACAAATATTTGTTCCGTGCGGGAATCGAACCCGCGACACGCAGCGCAGCAGTCAATCGCTCAACCACTGCGCCAACCTGTGCGCCTTTATGCCCTGATTACTGCCTAAATATGCATATGCATGACACTTTGGATTCCAAACTGTTTGATATCTAAACATGTTTATAGTAGTCTGTTTCCTTTTTGTTCTGTGAATTTCAGTTCTGTATTCTACCTAAAGTTATAAGTTATAAATAAAAATGTATCTCCTCAAGATCTTCCTTCCTTATAACCAAAATTGTTCTAATACCTTAAATTTACACATAAAGCAAACAAAGACCGGCCATGTTTAGAAGGACCGTGCGCTTGCGCATCAAACCGTCACAGTCCTTCGCAGAATCCTGCGCTTGCGACGATGATAAATCAGCAGTTTATTGTTACAGCTCTAACTTGTCACTTTTAACTAATAAAACCATCTCGTCGGTCTTTACATTTACATTTTTATTATAGAATTGCCTGAAAATGGTGATAATAAAAATTATATTTGCTTTAGTTTTTGTTCGTTTTCTACATGGCCATGTATGAATTTAAATCAAATATCAACTGGTTTTAAAGGTGAAAGAGCTTCTTTTGAAGTTGCAGTTTACACCGTCTTCTTATGGGATAATTCTTTTTAAAGGTGTCGAACTGTTAAGTCATTAGATCACAATATGGTCTTATTAGATCTTTATTTTCTTAAAAAGGCGTAATGACCAAGTTTTGATATGTAGTTTAAAGATAAGACTAACACATTAGACCTATTAGCGGGTACATCAAAAACTGCTTTGATTTTGCCGGTTTTGAAATATGTATATAATTTAAAATAAGTTTAACAATGTACTTTTCTTGTTGTAGAGGTCAGATATACAGTTATTCTTGCTATAATTATGTAGAACTAGCTGCTGCCCGCGGCTCCGCCTGCATGTTATTAGTGTCTTCTATCCTTATAAATTATAGCCTATTTGTTATTCTGATAAATAAGCTATATAATTGTTTTTCAAAAGCCGTTCAGTAGTTCTTGCGTGAAAGAGTTACAAACATACATCCATCCAACCATCCTCACAAACATTCGCATTAATAATAGTAAAATGAAGTAGGATACTAGTTTTCAGCTTGTTTCGGTTAAACTACTACCAACCCCAACTGGCCTTCTGAAGCCGCTTATTTTCGGCAATACCGTTATCCCTCTCTCGCCTCACGTTAAAGACTTAGGCCTATTCATTGATGACAAGTTAAGCTGGAATAAGCAGGTCGCTCAGATTAGCCAGAGAGTCACATTCTCACTGCGGTCTCTCTATAGATTCAAACATTTTCTTCCGTCTAGCACTAAAACTACCTTGGTTCAGGCTCTTGTTTTGCCTATAATCGACTATGCTGATGTTTGTTACTCTGATCTATCCCAAGAACTTCTTAACAAAATGGATCGACTTCTTAACAACTGTATTCGCTTTATTTTCGGGCTTCGAAAATATGATCACATTTCTTCCTTCCGTTCTCAGGTTAAATGGCTGCCTATCCGTCAGAGGAGATCCCTAAGATCCCTCTGCATGCTCTTCAACATCATGAACGATCCTTGTACTCCTGATTATTTAAAACAATATTTTAAAGTGTTGGGCAGTTCTCACGATCTTAACCTTCGAGCTTCCAAAAACTTACTTCTCCATATTCCTTCTCACCGCACTGGGTTTCTATCTAATTCTTACACTGTCTCTACTATAAAACTCTGGAACGTCTCCTTCCCCTTGACATAAAAAAGGCTGAGAGTAAATTTTCATTCAAGCGTAGGTTACGGAACTATTACTTATCCTCTCTTACATAGCTCGGTCTTCGTCATAGTTATTATATTTAAATTTCTGTTTCATTTAGAATAGGATATTTATTATAATATTTATTAGTCTATTGTTTTAAAAATTATTTATGTATTTTATTAGTTAGATAGTTTATTAATATCCGCCTTAATTATTGTTCATATATATATTTTTTGTACCCCTACCACTGTTGTGTTCTTTTTTAACCCAAAGGTTGACTGGTAGAGAATGCCTTGCTGCATTAAGTCCGCCTATGTATCACCATTGTACATAAAGTTTAAATAAATAAATAACCCCAACATAATTATTATTTATTTATTTATTATATTCTTTATTGTACACCATTAAAAAATACATACATAACAAACATTTTCAAACAAAGTGAACACTTTGTTTGAAAATGTGCGGTGTTAACGCACAGGGCAATCTCTTACAGACAACTTTTGGATGGACTGAACGATAGGAGAAGAACTAAGGGCTGTCAGTGTACAATATATCATAAATAATATCACTTACAATACACTACACTGCACTACACTTACTTCTATACATAATAACATAAAATACATACCTACTATACTACATTATCTAATATACTAATAAATATCGAATATGTGACAGAGAAAGGAAAAGACTAACAATTATAGTGAAAGGTAATGCTCCTTTATCCTTTTTAACACGCTTATATTAGCTTGGTTTGTATGTATCTAAGTATCAATGTAACGGAATCTTTGAACGTGATTTTCACCCACTTCAAAACGTCGGATTGATTTGAAACTTTGCACACTTAACAAGGACCGATGACAATGCAATAATTTAAATGGTTTAATCTTCAGGATTAGCGACTTTTTCGTTCAATTTACCATTATAGCGTGTTTTTTTTTAGTTTTTAGAACTACAATTTTTTATTATGTGGGTAGTTGAAAAAGACTAGACAGACGATAGAAGATAAAGATAAATTCTTTAGAGCAAGACAACATGAGACCTAAGGGTTTGGCTTGGCTACTCGCTCAATCTTGCATACGCAAACAGTTTGAGCAAAAATTGCATCTAAACTAAATTACATGTAAACTAAATGTGTGCGGTATACCGTTTTGCCGTGTTAAGGTTACACTAGTCGAAAATTCTTCCATACAAACGTAATTTAGGGATTATTCCACTGTTTGACGATGTACGTTCAAAATAAAAAGTGATATCAATTTGTCTCATCATTATCTAGCTCATACAGAGCTAGATAATGATGCTGATAATGATGGAAGCAAAAAAGTAAAAAAGAAAATATTTGAAAGTTATGAGCGTCGAAAGTTCCACATTTCGACACTAATTCTAACGCATTTTTGGGCGCAAATAAATACCATAAGAAGACGGAAAATTGCAAAACGGCCTCCATACAGGGATAGATTAGTAGTTCAAAAATGCAAATAATTTAATTTTGAACAGATAGATTTAGTCGTTTTTCATGATATCTAGACTGCCGAAGGTCTGTTTATGAAATTTCGCGCGCTCGGATTCGTCCTAAATCATTATCCATTTCGCTACATATTTGCAAAAGTGTGTATTCGTACGCGAACTAGCTTCCTACTGCTCATCACAGCATCTATCTCTTCCGCACGTGTTGTCGGTTGATATAAAATGCATTTTAACCCCGCGCACAAAATAGTTCGTGCCGTCGACTAGTGTACCCTTAACGCACATGTTTGCTGGTACAAACAAGGATTTGTGCAAATAGGATTGAGCGTGTAGACACACCTTATTGCGTACTTAGACGTTAAGTACAGGACATGGCCTCTTATCATATGTCTTGTTTGTACGTGACCAATAATTTGCTCAATCGAATTTTACGTCACAATCTATACTATATAATAATACTATAAAGCTGAAGAGTTTGTTTGTTTGTTTGTTTGAACGCGCTAATCTCAGGAACTATTGAGTGGAATTGAATTTTTTTTTTGTGTTGGATAGTCCATTTATCGAGGAAGGTTACAGCAGGCTATATAACATTACGCCACGACCAATAGGAGCCGAGCATAAATGAAAAATGTTGCAATAACGCACAGGCAAAGGTATCCTTTTTGACAGCTTCCGTTGCGTGCGCTGCGTAAGCGGTTAAATTTACTGAACATTCATGTATGCAGGGTAAGTAGGTAGCCAGTTGACGGGAGCGAAGCCGCGTGGGACAGCTAGTATAATGATAAACTAACGCACTTCCATTTCCCCTTTAAGATGAACGTGGAAGCAAACACGTATAATCTTAACCCGTTACCGCATACGTGTATAACATTAGTCACTACTCAGATACACATGTGTAACAAACCCAGCTGTAAGTCACGTGTGTGTTCCGTAACGTCGCGTGAACTGTTATCAGTGTTTGTTAAACTGCAATGTTTCTTAATAAACGATTAACTGTTGTTAAATCATTGCACGTCATTACGGATTACGACACGTCCTGTATTGCTTTGTTTTGCAAAATGGCGCGTGTGTGTCATTGTCTGTTGTCCTGCTGGAAATGGGTAACGCCTTACGCCTTAGAATTATACAGTGTGCGTATCAAAGTTATGTTGCCATAATCACAAACACCAGTCACCAGGCGTCAGTTTTAGTTTAATAAGTTACGTTAGTTTAGATTTTTCTGTGACAATAAATGTTTTTTCTTTATTTCTTTTTCATCATACTAAGCTGAAGAAATAATGTCCCCATCTCATTCCGCAATCATTATTTACGACACCCTCAGAGTTGCCGTTGTTTTCCTACAACAATACGACCAGTTATTTGACAATATACTTCAACTCCTCAAATACTTTTAATGACCATAAATATTACCCGCATTATTATTACAGAAAACACGAAATAGAACCCCGCCCTCATAACGTGATTGAAAAGGGACCTCGTTCAATAAATGTTAAAAATATAGCAATAAATAGAGTGGTCGGGGAAAAAAAACATGGAGGCGTACACCGTTCTCACGGTCCCATGTACCCCGTTGCAGAGACAGGGTTAAAAGAATATGGGGCGCTAAAAATAATCGTCGCCGATCGTTGTATGGACATTTTTATTGAAAATAATTATACATGGGATTTTTTTGGGAATATTTAATTAAATGGAAATGTTAATGCAGTTGGTGTAGTCATTAATTTTTACTGTGCACTTAAGTTTAATTTATTTACAAAACATCGAGTTCCCCTGACTCGGGAGTGTCCCTTGAGGTTTGGATTTGCTGCAGGTTCATCCAACCATTATACTCTCATTATTTTTCTCTGGCCTTATTTTCCTATATTTTTTGCGACGTTAGGTGTTTACCTAATGTTGGCACGGTTGAGCGAGTTCGATTATGAAACACCAAAAACCACTACAAAGCTGGTTGCTACCCTACTAACCTTGAACATAAGGGGGTAGTTATCATAAACAAGGTGACATTGTAACTGCAGTGGGTCTGTATTAGCAATATCGATATCGTAACTTCTAATAACCGTTTATTTCACCGCTATCGCCATAATGGCATGAAAGAAAATTGTATAACTGAAGAAAACATGAACATTTTTCTTCTAGAAATAGAAATACAATTTTATTTGATCTGCTGTGATTTATTTAACAGATTTCTAACAATATTGCATGACTAACTGAAAGAGTGTGTTTTAAACAATAATTCAAGGGACAAGTTTTTTTTTTATTGATGACTAACTTATGCTTAGGCTTCGCCTGCGTGAAATTTTTTTTATCATCCCATGGGAACATTATACCGGGATGAAAAATAGTCTATGTGCTGTTCCAGACTTTAATCTATATCTGTGCCAAATTTCATCCAATTCTGTTAAGCCGTTCTGGCGTTATTGAGTAACAAACATACATCCATCCAAACTTTCGCATTTATAATATAAGTAAGAGAAGCTCGCTTTTGACCGCTATCTCACCTGATGGGTACCGATGATGAGGTCGACGGTGAAGCTCGCTTTGCTTAGAAGTAACCTATTCAATCTTGACTTAAAACCCCAAGGTGGTAAGTATCAGGTAATACAGACTTCGGCAGGGAATTCCACTAGTGCGTAAAAAGCAATCTGCCTAGCCTTTTCCCAACTATATTGGGGTCGGCTTCCAGTCTAAGCGGATTCAGCTAAGTACCAGTGTTTTACATGGAGCGACTGCCTATCTGACCTCCACAACCCAGTAACTGGGTAACACAGTATCCCTTGGCAAGACCGGTGTCAGATCTCAAGCTTCTGACTACTCTTAACGAATGTCAAAGTTCTTCAAATGACAGCCGGGACCAACGGCTTAACGTGCTTTCCGAGGCACGGAGAAAACTTGGTATGTTGTAATGGTCACCCATCCACGGACCGACCTCGTCAAGTGTTGCTTAACGTTGATGATCGACCAGTGCGGCTGTTATTATTAAGCCACGAACTCCACAGCTCCACTAGTGCGTAAAGTTAGCACAATAAAAGTCTTCGCTTACTGTCATCTCGCTCGAGTTATTTCTCACACAAAATAATAAGGAAGTTGTGAAAAATAAGCATAATACATAATTAAATACAAAAAGCAGACAAGAAAAAAGTAATAAATTAAGTCGAAAAAGCTGCAGTAAATCAAGCAATGTTTAAAGGCTCCAATCGGCTAAACACCGGTGCGTAGGCAGAATAATTCCTCACGCAACGGCTCAAATGTACTTGGCACAGTTCCAGCCGTCCGAACCTTTGTCTGTCCGTCAGTCTGGGGCTTTGTTTTGGTTATGAGGACACCCTCCCACGTGCCTACAATGCAACTTAGTCATAAATGTTTTATTTATTTATAAGAATACTAGCTTTTGCTTTCGACTTCGTCTGCATAGCATTAGTACTCCAATACCTTTCAATATTATCCCTAGATTGCAATTGCATTGCGCCTATAATAATATAGGTGTTTGGTATGAGCCGCCTTACTCGATAAAATATTGTTTCACCATACAAACTTCCATCCCCGTTTCTATCCTCTTAAGGATGATTTCCGAGATAAAAAATATCCTGTGTCCTTAATTAAAAAGGCTTAAAAATTATAAAGCCTAAGTAAAGTTTATGAGGTTTCAACTAGTTCATAAATGTGCATCATTTTTGTGTCATATCATTTCCCAAAGGGTCTCAAACTGTCTCCATACCAAATTTCATCTAAATCGGTTCAGCAGTTTAAGCGTGCAAAGGTAACAGACAGACAGAGTTACTTTCGCATTTATAATACTATATTAGTATTAGTATGGATGAATCAGAACGAGAGCTTGAGGCGTGTTTTGATATTTGGTCCTGTAATTTAGAACGTAACTTTTATTATTTATAGCTTTAGAGAAATGTTAATAATTGTACCATAAATTAGCCATGTCGACGAATTAATCAATCGCCGGCAAACTCGTTGAACAAGTTCTGAAAGTGTACACAAAATGGGATGACGTGGCGCAAGCAAAGGCGAACGGAGCCGGGTTGAAGCCTGTCGTGGTGGCTTTGTCATGCTAATTTGTAACCGGATCATTCCTCGCTTGACTTCATCAAATACCTGTTGATCGTGCTCCAGGTTCATGAAAAACAGCAGACGATCTACCGCCGACAAATTGATAGATTTTCTCACGTCACTATGTCAGTATAAAGTGTACTAACGGCGTGGCGTCACACTATAATATTATCGTCGTCACTTTAAGTAAACGTTACAAAAAAAAAAACTATCTGACGGACAAAAAACTAATTTTCAGTTAACATCCCTATTAAGAAAGAAAGAAAGAAAGAAAAATTGTTTATTTGCGCCAGGCACGACGCATACCATAAAAACAAAAAAAAATAACATAAATACAATCATTACGCAAGCAAAGGCGAACGGAGCCGGGTTGAAGCCTGTCGTGGTGGCTTTGTCATGCTAATTTGTAACCGGATCATTCCTCGCTTGACTTCATCAAATACCTGTTGATCGTGCTCCAGGTTCATGAAAAACAGCAGACGATCTACCTCCGACAAATTGATAGATTTTCTCAAAGATAAGTGCCGTGTCATTGTCAAAGGTTGGTGGAACCGTAAGCAGAACTACAAAAGATTTCGTGGGATTAGATCGATTTAAATTATCAGTCGCTTGTTGGTCTAACCTCTGGTGGTGGCTTTCGGAGTTTCTGCTTATATCCTTTTGTATTCGATGATCTGTATGAGTTGTTATCTATGTGTAATCAACATTACATCTTTGTAACTGCGTATCATGCTTTTAGACAAAGAAACCTTTGAACCTAAAGTGATGATCCAGTTATACTTTACCAATTTTCAAGAATAACGAGGGATTCCGCCACAGTCAATTTAGATTTGGCACGTATCATAGGCGTACCGGTAAACGGGGGATCCAAACCGACTCCCCCAGACGAAACTTTGCAGCATATCCGAGCAGCATCGATCGAGTATCGGCAAAGGGCGTAACTTCCTGGACATTAGGTCTGGCACTTGGTTCCAGTCTGCCTGCTAGATTTAGGTATAGATCCAACGGATTCGGAGACAGATAGGTACATGGTACACCGTACTCGGTCTAGACTTGAGACGCAATTGTTATTCAGCACACCTCTAAAGGGTGTTACGGTCAGTCGCGACGATTTTATTATGATTTACGTGCGACGATACTTTTGTGGAGTTTTTTATCAATAGAATTTTTTGGTAAAGTGTAGTTTTGTATTGTGATTTTGTACTTTTATACAATAACTTTTTCAGAATACAAAGCTCAGAAATGTAATAAAATTTGTAAAACCTCTTTGTCTACTGCAACAGACTGTCGAATAAAATTGGTTATTGTTGTCTCGAAGGTCCAATCCACGATTGCACACATGTGCGAATCTAACCTCTGTATTTTAGAAGGAATGTCGGTATTTTTTGCTTTGTTCGACCTTTGAGCTTTTTGCCGCGACTCCGTTGGGTACAAGGTTGCATATCCCTGCATTAACGTGTCGATACTACTGCAGTATAGCGTAGCCATTGGACATCAACATTCTATTCACACCACGTCAATTCTCCAACCAGACAAAAATAAATTATTGTTACCAACAAAAAATATAAAACTTTCGAGTTTCTTTCACGTAACACAGTAGTAACCGTTATAGCTCTGAAGACAAACATCTATATTGGTAGATACACAGAGATTGGCTCCACTAGATAGGCTTTGTTCGTTATTGTACTGTGGCCTGTAGACTCGGCGGCTCCGAAACCAAGGTCGGGCAGTCACGAAGAAGCAAGTCTTTATAACGCCTTGAATTATGACTTAAGTTCAGCTCTCTATGCTTCATCGTTGAGGTTCAAACGTGTTTGTTTTTTATAGTTTAGGTTAACGTGTCTAGAGATACAAGTTTTTGTATAGTTCCAGGCGTGTTTCTTATGCCTATCAGGTACGCTTTGTCGATATAGAGCGCATGGCCGTTGAAACCATTTCTGTATTGGTTAGGGTCTAATCTAATCGTGGCATATTGAAGAGAATTTAAATTTCCGTTTTCTGTGTTGGGCTCAAGTAGAGTTTGACATTTTTTATTCATAAATTGGGGGTATGACGTAAAGACTAATCAGTTGGAATCTAATAAAATCGTGTCTAGTCTTCTTGTTATGTAAGACTCATATTAAAATTCTATTTAGCATTTTATGACAGCGGTATTGTAATAAACATCTTACTGGTATAGATGGTCGACATAATGAATTTTATTGTTGACAAGGCAACAGTAAATAAATAATGGAAGCTGAGAGATGAAGTAAAACGGTTTTTATTGGATTTTATGTAATACAGTTATTCGGATAAGACGTCTCTTACTTATTACGACTCTAATGCAGAGATTTTTCTTCAGTGGAGAAGGAAAATGTCATACTTTTGGATGTAGTTTTCTGTTGGAATAGGGTATTCTCACGGGGGTCATAAATACTTCTTAGACACTATTTATAAAGATATATCAAGATAATTGGGAGTGGTATGTTATCACAGTGGTCTTTTTGGTAGCCGTATGTAGACGAAACGAAGGAGCTGAGGAGCTCGTGGCTAAATAATAACAGCCGCACGGGTCGATCATCAAGGTTAAGCAACGCTTGACGAGGTCGGTCCGTGGATGGGTGACCATTTCAACATACCGAGTTTCCTCCGTGCCTCGGAAAGCACGTTAAGCCGTTGGTCCGGTAAGACTGGAAGCCGACCCCAGTATAGTTGGGAAAAGGCTAGGCAGATCTCTGCCTAGCCTTTTCCCAACTATATTTCCAGTCTTATCGGATTCAGCTAAGTACCAGTGTTTTACATGGAGCGACTGCCTATCTGACCTCCACAACCCAGTAACTGGGTAACACGGTACCCCTTGGCAAGACTGGTGTCAGATCTCATGCTTCTGACTATCCGTAACGACTGTCATAGATCTTCAAATAACAGCCGGGACCAACGGCTTAACGTGCTTTCCGAGGCACGGAGGAAACTCGGTATGTTGAAATGGTCACCCATCCACGGACCGACCTCGTCAAGCGTTGCTTAACCTTGATGATCGACCCGTGCGGCTGTTATTATTTAGCCACGAGCTCCTCAGCTCCTTCGTTTCGTCTACATACGGCTACCAAAAAGACCACTGTGATAACATACCACTCCCAATTATCTTGATATATCTTTATAAATAGTGTCTAAGAAGTATTTATGACCCCCGTGAGAATACCCTATTCCAACAGAAAACTACATCCAAAAGTATGACATTTTCCTTCTCCACTGAAGAAAAATCTCTGCATTAGAGTAGACGAAACGAAGGATATGTGGTACCTGAAAAATAGTTTTCTCGCTGAACATCATCATCATCTCCATTTCAGCCGAAAGTCGTCCATTGCTGATGGGTCCTGTGTACTGAACATGCAGGCGGGTATTTCGGAAAGCCCTTGGTCAGAGGCTTCTGTAGATTTTTTGCGCGTTGTTGTTAAATTAGGTAATTTACCTATGTTTGCAATATTTGTAAGTATGTGAGAACCATGTTCCTATTTATCAAATGATTGAATTTACCTGTTCGTGCTTATAATACTTTATTATTAACCTATACATTTCATAGAAGTGTTAGTCTGGGTGCATCGTTCTCACCTATATGAATTAATGTATATTTAAAAAACTCTTTTTTTTTAAGAGTAAATGTGGAGTGTCTGGTCCGTTCTTCTCCATAACAAACTAATTTTCCGAATGGACGGTAGAATCATTTATTATAACTTCTAAATTTAAATTTTTGCCGTTCAAAAATGCCGCTCAGTGGCCTAATTAAAATAAAGAATTTTGACTTGAGTCCTTTAGGACTACTAAACGTGCCAAACTGATATACGCCAAGTCCATCGTATGTCTAGAACTTCGATGTGCATTTTGTATGCGTATTGTTTCAAGAAACATAACAACACGGAATTAATACTCGGGTTATAATAATTAGTCAATGATTAATAAATTAAAATTGCATTATTGTAATGTATTTTAATTTATGCTTGAGTGAAAAAAACTCGTTGGCTTACTGACCCAGTTTCGTGTGCATGCATTCAGGTGTTTGTGTTATTACAAATAATTATTCTCTGCATCGGTGAGGAAACTGGCATGTCATAGAACCAAAAATTCGAAGACATGTGGCATCCACCAACCCGCACTGGGCACTGGGGATTACGGCTCATTCCCTCTCATAGAGAGGAAGCCTGTATCCCAGCAGTGGGAACATTAAAAGGCTGATGATGATGATGATGATTTTCTGCAGAAATTTTACATTTATACTCGTTTTATGGGTCTTTAAAGTCGAAAATAAGGTTGTTCCTTGGTAGAAAAAGTATAATTCTATTTAGTCCGTGAGTGAGATAATGAAATAATATTGTTTTACCAAATCAATAAAAATGGACAAAGATAAGCGCATCAAAGCTCAGAAGTCGGCTTGTGACGTCACTATGTCAGTATAAAGTGTACTAACGGCGTGACGTCACACGATATTTCAACATTATTAACGCATTGTATTGTCGTCACTTTACGTTTCAAAAGATAAAATACGTGTCCAATATTTTTTATTAATCTATCTGACGGACAAAAAATCTAATTTTCAATTAACATCCCTATTATCCCAAGGGAATACAATACCGGGATAAAAAGTACCCTTTGTCTTTCTCCAAGGTCCAATCTATCTCTGTACCAAAATTCATCAAAAACCGTTCAATCGTTAAGACGTGATCAAGTAACAGACAGACAGACACATTTTCTTATTTATTAGATGAGTATGGATTTTCGTAATAAATACTAGTTGTTTGCCGCGGCTCAGATTGCACAAAAACATGAATGTTTGCAAAGATCCTCTAGACTTATAATTTTCTAATTGCTACAAACAGTAAATATAATTAAAACGCCATTCATTCTGTCTGTCAGATTCTTACAATTGACACAGAAACAATGCTGTTTAAATCGTGTTTTAAGTTAATCGTTTTTAGTAGGTCATCATAATATAAATAATACGTTGTCGTGATTCTTATGTCTGACAAAGAGTTAGCGGGTTTTTCCATCTAGAAATTCTCACTCATCATCATCTTCATCATATCAGCCGAAAGACGTCCACTGCTGGACATTGGCCTCCCCCATGCGTCGCCACATTGACCGGTACCGTTTGTCCTGCATCCAGTGGATCCCCGCAACTTTCACCATGTCATCGGTCCACCTGGTGGGAGGCCTTCCAACGCAACGTCTTCCGGTTCGCGGCCGCCACTCCAGAACCTTTCTGCCCCATTGACCATCCGTTCTACGAGCAGTGTGCCCTGCCCACTGCCACTTAAGGAGTATGCTTTAGAAAGTAACCGTTTTACGCCACTAAAGCGGTGGATGGAAGGCCCTTAAACATAACTGATGAAATGTGAGTGAACTATAAGGTGGACCTCTGCTCATCCCTTCGGGGAAACAGGCGTGATGTTATGTTATGTTAATACTCATTAAATAAATAATAAAGTGTCGCGCATCAAATCTTAATGTCTCTTTTTATCACTGTCCAAACCCTTCCCGTTTTGGCATCAAGATAATTTTATAAAAGCGAATAAATCATCTTCTCGAACATTTTCGCTCGTTATACCCTCAAATTTAAAGTTTTAACACTTGATAAATTGCAGACTTGATTGACAGACTAATCAATTTTTATTATTAAGGAAAAAACTGGTAAAAAGAGAGCCGAGCTCGTCCACAGATGGTTCCGTGTCTTGGTAGGAAAATTATATTTCATTTTCAAATTTAAATTTATTGAGATTGCAAATCTATGTTATAGTTTGTTAAGGGTTTTGCTGATACTTTAAAACAGTGCTAATTATAGACATCGTTAAATTTTTCCATTTTATTAACATGGAGCTCTCACCAACTAGATGCTTTTATTTTTGCTAAGAATATACAAAGCCGTTCCGTGAGGTTTCTTTTTCTGCAATTTTAATGCGTAACTCTAAAAACCTTTGATGTTTAAAGAATATATTTTAATGTTTACTTTTTGATTGTCCACAGGTAATATTTGGTTACTGTCAATGAAGTTTCGCAAATAAAGGTGAAGGAGATAATTCTGGTTATCGTGTCGAGGGCAAGTGGTAAATTACTGTATTTTATTGTTTTCACGTTAATTTCGGTAAGATAATAACATTGGTATTGAATGTTTATGTTTTGATAATGAAACTTTGTCAGTATGTCCTGATTTTTTGGGCATGTTGTTCCTTCACTGGCTGATTTTTACAGCACACCCACGTAGAATGGCTTTGATCATCAGGTCACTCCTTCAAAAAGGCTTTTGAATCAATGCTAGATGTATCCTAGATTCCTAGGTATTCGCTATACCTACAACTGCAATTATCTGGACAGTGAAGTCTTTTAAACTCAAAGGTTGACTGGTAGAGAATGCCTTGTAGCATTAAGTATCACTACTGTGCAATCGTGCATACAGTTTAAATAAATTATTATCCAACTAGAGATAGGTTTTAATCCAATAATCTCGTTAAACCCAGTTGATTGCTCATCTATACAGATGAATCTACCCTGTTTTGCCTATCTCTACAATCAACTCATTTTACAGGTAATACGTAAGTTCAGGCAAAATTATAAACGATAACGACGCACCATTTCAATAAAATCTTGATAAATAAACGCAATTAAAACCCGCAAATCGCAGGCGCCAGCAAGATTTACTGACACACTTTCCTAAGGAATGTTAATTCCAATCTATTCCGTATAAAACTGATTAACACACAGATTTAATTGATGCCGAATTAATTCGGTTCCTCAAGCAAATGTCTAAGTTGATTAGCATTGATCACCGATCGATGCAAATTATAATTTCACCTTTACGATTAAGATAAGCGATTAGCATCCTTAATGCGAGCTGTTTAATTGGTGTAAACTACGAATAGCGTGTTAGAGAGGTTTCGGAATAATTTTATCTGTTTACGTTTCATAAATACATATTTTACGATTGGAATAAGCCAGTGAGATGACGCCAAATAGAAGTGTAAGGAAAAAGATAAGATGAAATCAGGGAAATTGAGGTTGATAATGAAGTTAGCCATGGTATGAATACCATTGATGTCTTTTTGAAGGTCCTATTTATTATTCCTACATGTATTTGTAATTGCACTAGCTTCTGCCAGCGGCTACGCGCGCGTGAAAAGTGTTTTCTTATCAAGGGAACATTATACCGGGATGAAAAGTAGCCTATGTGCTATTCCCGAATATAATCCATCTCTGTGCCATTTCATCCAGATCCGTTCAGCCGTTCTGGCGTGATTGAGTAACAAACATACATCCACACACACATCCATCCAAACTTTCACATTTATAATATTAGTAAGATAATTACTTAACTTAATAGGTAGGGATCCTTATTAAAATGTCGATAAAACGTTGACATCAGTAACGTCGGCATTGTAACAGGAATAGCAATGTTTTCGTTATCAAAATATTGGAAAACCAAATCAATTTACCAATCAGTATTCCAAGTACCGATTAAAATACAACGGTAACATTGCGTATTGGTAGAAAGGACAAGAACACGTCATACACATAAATAACAGTTATCGAAATCGACCACAATAATTTTAAACATGGAAAGCCATTTTAAAACCAACGACAAGGTGAATGAAAAATACCAACATTGAACTATTAACATTTTCCAAATTCAAAATATTAAATGACAAATGACGTAACGAAAACGGTTCTCGATCAAACATGGCTGACAGTTGACAGTAATAAAAAGCATAGGCATTTAATTTTACAGCTTATAATGCTGGCTGTTTTAGGCGTCTTATTACTTTTCTACCATTTCTGGTATCACAATTTGGTACACGTAACTGGGTGATGTCAACGTTATTTTATTGGACAATTTAGTGGGTTTTTTGTCAAATATTGACAAAAAATTAAGTATCGTAAATTATTGTAAAAATGTGGTTATTGATTCGTGGAAGTCCGGTGGTTTTTGGTCGTGGCCTACTTATGTTACGTAAGGTATTGTACTAACAATATATTAAGGAAAAGTCTTTTAAAAATGTGTAAAAGAGTCTGGTTCGGGTGTTCAAGAGAGTATTGTGGAAATTGAGTTCTTTCGCTTTATGCACAAAAAGACAATCTTTCCAGCCTTTGTGGCTCTAAGTGACACTTGAAGGCAGGTGTTTTATGCGAGTGATCTGTAAAGTGTTTACTAAGAAAAAACAGTCGGAACAAGCCTTTTCTGACAACATTTTAATAGCTTCCGAGTCTCAAAAGCTGCTTAATTTTTTGTCACTCATGAAAAGTGTGCTGCAAAAAGGTTATACTAAATTCGCAGCAAGAATCAGAGTTCCTTGATTTTCAAGTTGTTTATTGTTGATCATTATTATCATAAAGATTCTAAGTACGAAGTTAGTAGTAGGTACTTAGGTAGTAGGTGATCCGGCAGAGAACAAAAGTTGTAGACATAGCTCAGAGAATAAGCAAGCTGAAGTGGCAGTGCCGGCCATATTAGCCTTAGATCCGATGACCGTTGGGGTAGACAGGTTCTTGAGTGGAGACCGCGAACTGGTAAACGTAAGGTAGGACGCCCTCGGGCTAGGTGGAGCGACGATCTTCGCAGGGTGGCTGCAGTTGGATGAGAGTTGCCGAAAATCGAACCAAATGGCGTGCAATTGGAGAGGCCTATGTCCAGCAGTGGACTGCTATAGGCTGACGATGATGAGGATAATGAAGTACGAAGTTTATCTCTTAGCAATTTCTTCAGGGGCTAGACAAAGTGCTGTCAGCGATAACGACTGTCAAAAATGGGCAAGGGATTGGCATGCCAGAATGTCACTCGGTCAATCCCATACATTTCGGCATTACTACAATCTCTATGCCACTTTGTCTAGGCCCTGACCTATCTAACATAATTCGAAAAAACGGATATATAACTAGAGCAAACCCAATGCTAATCCTCTTAAAAAATACTATAAATAACACCCACGTCTTTTACAAAGCAAGTAACTTCAATTGCCTAATCCGCACAATAATAACGAAGGCTAAATCTTTTCTTCGCGGTATTATTTCCAATTGAAGCCAATGTCACTGCCGAGGTTGGCTTATGAATGGGAGATAATAGCTGCAGAAGTATTTGTACGAAGTACGATTGTGCGAGGATGTTGCTGGGCGATATGATGGAGTCTGGGAAACAAAGAAAATGTGTTGCACCGATCTCAAGTAACATAGGAAGGGGGCAGGAAGATGATGACGGAGTCTGGCACTTTTGTAAGCAGATAAGTGAAGGCGATAATGCTAGTGCAATTTCCACCTAAAGTCCCCGTCACAAGAAGCTTAAATTTTGTAAATGAAGAACTTCTACTGAGTTACGATTCAATCAACAGTAAATAATCCCAAATTCAATCAAATCAAAGTAACATACATGTAATACGAAACTAACGAGCAATTTCAATTGGTCGGGTTATATTTTATCGATATAAAGCGCTGTCGTCTATTTTTTTGTGGTACTGGAACGCGTCTGTGTCTGATAGTGTGTGTGTTTACAAAATTTATAGCTTCTCGTGACGGGGACTTTAAATTTATGATCGATGTATTATCTGCCTTGTCTTTGCCCGACTATGTTGACTTGTTGAGGTTGGCTTGGTGGTTTCCAGTCTCCCAGAATGCAGAGACTGCCTCTTTGACCTCCACAAAAGCAAGGCTGATTGGCAGATTTTCGGTCTTCTTGATATTAATTATGACTACCCATAATAAATATCAAATAGGATCTGTTCGATCTAGTGGCCTTGATTGGGACATTTCTAAACCTCTCAGAGAAATTAAAGGTTTATAATCTAACCATTTTTAGAGAGGTTTATGATTTGCCCAGGTAAATGATGGGTTCATCGTAAAAAAAATAACGGCTGATTTCACCTTTTACAACACTCACGTCTTATAAGGATTTAATTGCTTTCTAAGACCCGTGAGAAAAGCTAAACATATTTTCGAGTCCTTCAAAGGCTTAAGTGTTTTCTAAAACAGTTCAAATAATATGAAACAAACCCTTTACTGCACTAACTTCATAATAGCCCGACATTAAAAACAACTTAAAACGGCATGTTTCTAACTAAATTGAGGATATGTAACATATGTGACGTCACTTGTCAGTGTCACTCATGACTCTAATAACTTTTAGAATGTGAACTGCTGATCACTCGGTAAACTCGGCAAGAATACGATTATGTCTAGGCAGAGGGCTATTAGTCTGGCGACGAATGAAAACCTAGGACATCCTGCTATTTTCTATTTCCACTGTTTATGCCTCTAGACGTAATCCCGTTTAATTCTAGACCATAGAGAAATTTAATCACATTAAAAGTCGGTTTTATTGGATACTTTTTCATATAAAGAAAGTCTTGGTTACTCGTCGAACAGCTCATTTAGACCTTTTCAAGCAATTGAATGGGATTTTTCATCGTATTCATTAGAAATCGAAGTCGAATCGCATGGAATCTTATTTGATTGGATTGCACGTAGATTTTATTAATACCACTAATTTGGGATAGCGAACATATAGTAATGTATTGGTGTTGGCTTCAGCTAATTACAGCTTTAGCTTATTTTGTAAATAGTTATCAGTTTTGGAAAAAGTCTTTTGTGTACATTGTTTTGGCAATGAAATGAAGTTATTTTTCTTACCAAAAGACAACACGCAATAATAAAATTAAAAGAATAAACACGTTTATAACATGATTTACATAAGTCAACGACAGTTTTTCCTAACGACATTTATTGCTATTTCCCCGGCAGCATAAACAGAATAATGTTCCTTAGTTTGTTAAAAAAAATACATTAAAATTTATGGTACCACGCTTGCATAGTCAAGGTTAGGCCTTGACAATAGTTTTAACTAGACCTTTACCTGATACCAGGGTATTACTGTTACAGTTTTATTAATTACAATCATAATATTTGCGGTGACATTGAAACCCGTGTCACTATGAGCCGCTGACTTAATTACTGAGGCCGATCCTTGACATTTATTGTTATTTTAATTACGTACACTGTAATTAACTCAAAACTCAAGCATAATCTCTTTTGACCCATAGTAATCGAGATGTATTGAAAGTTAACCCGACCCGATCCGCAGATTAGATTTTTAATCTGTATTCAATATCGTCGATCTCTATGGGTGTTCCTTTTTCAATTTAACAAATGGAACCGTTATTTTTTTTACCGCGGCAGTTTAATAAAAGTTACGCAATATGAAATATTGATGTTTAAAAAGATAATAAAAATAAAATCTAACCGTCAGTAAATCCGTTCAGATTTATTACTAATTTGTTTCTTGGTTTATTTTATTAGTTGTATGTTTTTAAATGGATTATAATATTTATTTTAACTGGAGACGTTTCGAAATGGTTAATAAGCGGCTTTCGCAAGACTGAATGGATCGTTAAAAAAATACACGTCCGTTGATCTCCCGAATCCCAATGTCGGTAGTCTATTCATAGATTCAGTTTCAAAAGCTCATTGAAGTTCGTTAGTGTTCTAACAGATGGCGTTAGTAGTCGCTATTAATGGATTCATACATTTATATCAATTAAGGATTGTTTATTTGTTGTGTCCTTTTTTATAACAGCATAATTAATATCAATTAATCGCAATCTCAAAACATATAGTTGCAATCATCAATCGCGATCATTAGGAGAGGCAATCAATTAAAGTAATAGACGATCAATCAAGTTACTCAAGTAGCCGTGGTTAAGTTATAAATCAAGTTAAGGTGTAGTGACAGTTAGGGTTCAAGGTTCCGTTGGTCGGCCGTGGCCTGTGACCTCCTTGCGATGGCTTTCGGCTATGCATTGCCGCGCTTCCTAATATGTACGTGTCTGCCTTTTAAAGTGGGCTTAGAGGTGTTATCGTGATGGCCAGTTCCGTATTCTTTATGGTCGGACAATGCTCTTAGAACTTCGGGAGTTTTGGCGCGGAAATAATACATTTGCCGAGCTGTAAAAGCGTCTGTAAGTTTATTATTTATACCCGAATGATTGGGATGAAATAGGGACTAATTTATGAAAACAATAATAGGGATGTTTCCTGGGTAGAAAAATAATAATTTTATATAATATAGTCCGTCAGTGAGATTATCAAATAATAATGGACCCGTTTTTTTTTGCTTTATCAAATAAATAAAAATGTACAAAGATAAAGCGCATCAAAGTTCAGGAGTGGGGGCTTGTGAAGTCACTCTGTCAGTATAAAGTGAAGTCACACGATATTTCAACGTACTGTATCGTCGTAAATTCGATATTTTTAGGTTATCTAACTGACGGACTAAATAGATTTATGTTTTGTCAACTACCCTATTGTCGCTAAATTAATGTGAAAAATTCCCAAATGCGCGTCAGCTGTGATTGTTATAATGAATACATCACTCACTTGCGTTGTTAGTTTGTGATGCGTAGATGGTTTTATTACTAAGACTCCGCGGTTCGTCGGTCTGTCTGTCTGTCACCAGGCTGTATCTCATGAGCCGCGATAGCTAGACAGTTGACATTTTCACAGATGATGTATTTGCCGCTATAACAACAAATACTAAAAAGAGAATAAAATAAATATTTAAGTCGGGCTCCCATACAACAGACGTGATTTTTTTGCCGTTTTCTGCGTTAATGGAACAGAACTCTTCGTGCGCGAGTCCGACTCGCACTTAGCCGGTTTTTTTTTGTTTTTCGTCTATAACTCAAAAGATGATTTTGTCAGATATACACTCTAGCTACAGGCCGGCAGTACGTGTCTCATTGTTTATTCAAATTGCCCGACATCGGGAGTGGGCTACGGTTCCCACGGGTAGCACCAGGCACCACTCTACACCTGACAGGGTTGTACACGGGTTTATTGCATTTTGATTTTTGGGTTCCGTTTGTAGGTCAGTTGTTTTTGGTAGGCTTAACCTTATTTCCAAATTGGGTGTTTGATTAGTTGGTTCATGGCCTTTTCCAGTTGGTTTCTGTTTAGATATTCCGTTCACCTAAGCTCACTTAGTTACCCCTCAGGTAAAGCGACTTACAAGTTGTAGGACGTGGGTTCGAGCCCAGGCAGACGCTTTACTTTGTGTAAATTATCACATCACCACTGCTCTCAAAAACGGTGAAGGAAAACATCGTGGGGCAACTGTCTTAGAACCAAAAATTCAAAGACATGTGGTATTCACCAACATGCACTGGGCCTGCGTGGTGGATTACGGCCCATTTCCTCTCACAGAGAAGAGGCCTGCACAAGCTGCGGACCAAATGCGAGTCTTTGTGCGGAAAAGGGGTCCATCTATCCTATCCTTTCCCCTCAGGGTATAATGATGGTCCTGTAACATAGGTGTTCAATAAATGAAGTCTTGTAGTTAACTAAATTTCACCATAGATTGTATCAAACTAGAAGTTCGTTAAAATGTACTTTTAGTTTAGTTACTTTAGTAAGTTTATCTTCTCAGAAAAAAAAAACTTATCAGAAAATGTACAGGCCAGAAAAAGAAAAATAACTTAAAATCTATCATAATCTCTATTCTTGTAGGTGTTTGTTTACTAATAACCAATCAATATTAATCACCTATTAAGGATGTGGTTACCTGCGATTATTGACAGCTTATCAAGCCAATTTACCTGCGTTTGTTATTCTTGTAATTGCAACAAGCTAGGAACAACATTATTAACATAAGTCCTTTCGGGCTGATGTGATAATTAGTTTGTAATTAAGTACCGTGGTTTTTATGTAACGTTTATTTATTTATTTACTAGCACTTCGCCCGCGACTTCGTTCGCGTGATCCGTATTTTATCATACAGATGACTTATAAGTTGCACTACCATTTCCAAAAAGATCCCTTCTTAGTGCTCCCCTACATCATTTAAAGAAGCCCTGTACAGTAAAACGCTTCAAAAATCTTGTGTTCAAGATTTTCATATTGGGCATTTAACTGATATTCAATTTTGAGCATTAGTTAATACTAGTAGTAAAAACTAGTTCTAACTAGGAAAAACGCGTTCTATCTAAAAACTGGTTTTAACTGTAACATATATAGATATATACTTTATTGTACACCACATAAAAATTAAAGGAAAAACTTTTGTAAAGGTAAGTGTAGGTACAATGTTTGTGTTTGTGTAAAGTTGTGAATTACTATGTAAAATAATATGTTAGTAAAACATAATAATATAGTAGGTTTATAAATAAAGTTAAGAATAAACAATGGCATCTATGGTTTGAGAAAGCTCCACTTTTAGTGATGACTAGTTCGCTAAGAGTAGATGAACTTAAAATAGCACCACGTTTGTACTTTGTAATTGCCGAATAGTTAGGCTGAGATGGGGCTCTGTGATCGCTGACTGAGTTTTTTTTATTCCTATTGTGCTAAAAAAAAGTCAGTAAAAATTAGTCTATGTATTGTATACACACATAGAAAGAGCACAAGCAAGTTCATAATATCTTGAAAGTTTTCTTACAATATCCTAGCTAGACTCGCTTAAGGCGCAGATACCCCTGAGTTGCTGATTTTAAAATGAGAATCACGTCTAAACGGCTGGTCGTAATTTTTTGGAAAAAAATATATGTTACATTAGACCATTTTCTTAATAATTTGATCTAAGAAAATTTTGAGTTTTACTCGTATAACATAGTGTAATTAATTTGTAAAGTTATGTCTAACACGGACAAAAAAACGACAATCGCACCAAAACCGCCGGGCGTATTTTAATGAAATTGACACCATCTCAAAGACAATTTAACAATCTACATTTTGATCTAAGGTTTTTTTAAGTCATAGAATAATAAGGAAAGTACAAATAACTACTGCATTTTGAATCTCGAGCTGGTGTGAATCGAGTGCGCGTTTTGTTGCCCCAAGGTCGTTGGCGACTGTCGTCGTCTTAACGAATTTTTCAGAATTCAGAATCGTATAGATGTCAATCATTCGCCATACCAGCCATAATTATCTAGCAGCCTATAGTTCTATCCAGCTCCAAGACACTAAAATACCCCGGAGTCATGTGCGACGTGACCATGCGCAACGATATTGCGCATTTACGCGTTGTGAGATTCGTCCCGTAGTGCCTGTCTAGGGAACCTTTATGCTGGGTATTGTAAATACTGTGAGACACTGGTAGGAACGTCACAGTGAGTTTACAATAACCAGAATTAAAAAAACTGGCCAAGTGCGAGTCGGACTCGCGCACGAATGTTTTTTTTTTTATCTTTGATAGGCTTGCGCTTGACCACTATCTCACCTGATGGTAAGCGATGATGTGGTCGACGATGGAGCACGCTTGCCTAGAAGTAACCTATTCACTCTTGACTTAAAGACCCCTAGATTGTAGCTATCGGGAATAATTTATATATTAAAAAATACATTTTTTAAAACAAGCTTTTTTCGTATTCTCCTTAGTAAACCCTTGCATTTGATACCCATATCATGGCAGCGCACAAAAAATAACTAGTCCGCAATCTTGAGCCGTCCGCCATATTGTATTTAGAATGACGTCACTTGTCATCCAAACTAAACGTGTACTCAAAATTTCATCTTAATCGGTGGATGATAACTGCTTTAAAATTAAATTCAGTGCAAGTTAATTAAAAGCTTGTAAAAACGGATTCCGGCAAGGAATTCCACTCCTTAGCTGTACACATTATAAAAGTATTTCCAAAACGTTTAGTGCGTATGGGTGGGATGTCCACCATGTACCGATGGCGCATCGCCGTACGTCTTGTAGTCCGATGATGAAACGGGCTTGGCGGAATTAGATCATGCAATTCCATCGCACCATTATCGCAAAAACGGCAAAAAAATCACGTTTGTTGTATGTATTAAATAAATTGAAATACAGACAGATAGACGGACCGCAAAGTCTTAGTAATAGGGACCCATTTTTACCCTTTAGGTACGGAACCCTAAAAAAGCAGTAAGTCTATGTCTTTCATCAAATCAGCGTTAAACAGTCCCATATACACAAAGCACCTAATACATAATGTATGACATTCATTGCTAGGTAATCTGCAAACCACATCCTATATTTACATCAGGTCTAAAACCGAATACGCTTAGCCCATAGCCTCCATGTCGACCTCGCCGCTAAATTCGTATTTATACCCTCCAATTTAGACCAGAATACAAAATTTTATGGATATATCAAATTGGATTTTAGGATTATGTATGGCTGATGAATGAAATTTACTGTATTGTTTTATTACGATAACTTGGAAAATTATTCACATGAGATGAACTCTGAAATACAAAAAATCTTTCAATACTTTTATATTCATTTGCTTCGGCAAAATGTATTGAACAGCTGATTTTTAGGGTTCCGTACCGGAAGGGTCCAAACGGAGCCCTATTGCTGTCACTCACGTGTCCGTCTGTCTGTCCGTCGTCTGTCACACATTTTGTTCCGAAGAATTTTTTAACTTTTAATTGATCTATGAATTTGAAATTTGGCGATAATGTATATTATTAGGTACTTATATTTTACTTACAAATACCGATAAACGGAACCCTGAATTTGCGAAGCCCGACACGCACTTGGCCGGTTTTTTGATGTACCGTAGTAAAACAGTTGTTAAGTTTGTTTTACATTCATGAGTACTGCCCCTGAATGATTGATAATTAATAAAAAATCACTCTGAATAGTTTTTTCGACGGAAAAATCTACTTAGTCATGGACTTGGTATAAGACGGTACCTATTTGAAATCTTTGAAGTTATGGCAGAATTCTTATTAAATATAGAAATGTGAAACTGAATGAAATTTTCTCTGTTTGTTCTACTGCTAGTATTATATTATCTGTGGTTCTACGATCTGCGATTGACATTCGATATCTTTGTTTGCTTGGTGATATTTTACGTAACTTCTCATACTGTATCTAGTCATTATTTGTTTTGTAATGTGTTTTTTTTTTCAATAAATTCATTTTAGTAATTAAAATGATGTTCTCATTTATTATTATACCTATAGTAAATATCCCATTGAATCTAGGTAGGTACCATTTCCTAGAAAGTGACATTCCATCAGCGCCCAGCGGTAACGAATGTAATAGTTGCCTAAAACGTAAAACGTTTGAAATTTCTGTAACGCTTATGAATCCCATACGTTAAGAACTTTTTGAAAATCTATCACCGATTGACAAAAACTTCAAAACGTGTTCAGTTGTTTCACTTGGCAAAGGACCGGTTTCCGAAATGAGTACCTATTTCAAATTAAAAACTTGTCAAACCCTAGTTCAATGTCATAATTTGACGGGCTCAAATTCTTCATTCAAAAACCGAGGTCTTATGCTAAGGAAGCAATAAAAGCACTTAGGACTTGCCGTCGATTTTTTAAATTAAGAAAGAAGAATTTGAAACTGACAAAGGAGAATGCTCATTTTGTAAGGAAACTTGGGGCCCCTTTGAAAAAATGGTTGTATCTTGATGAATTTGGTTGTATATTGTAGAAAAAACATTCATAATTAGAAAACTGTTTTTATTTATTTTTCGGGGTTCACGAGTTATAACGATGTTTCTGTTCTTGAAATGAACCCTTATTACAATGCAATGAGGTGCATACAAATGTCCAAGTGAAGGAATCTGATCTGTTGTTGTCAGTACATTTAAGTAAAGGACACGGTGTAAAATTTTTTTTTTGGATAATATTGAAATCGCAGACACGATACCTCATAAGGGGCCTGTGTATGGGCAATCTCCTTTTGGCATTGAAGTAGAGTATCCTACTAATAGTTCTTTAGTAACACAATATTCACTACTCCCGCATGTCGAACACAAAATGAGCTACATTATGTAAGGCCTTTAATTAATTATTTCACAAAAAAAACTGTTTCATGCGGGTACATTGCTTAAATGTTGTTTTTGTTAAGTTTGCTCTATCACTAAGCATATTAATATCCCTTTTTTGTTGTTGTACAAAATAATGTCATCATAATAAGTTCATTTTCAAAATATTAATTTTGAGGGCATGAGAAAGCCGGGACTGGACTCAATTTCCCTGTACTTACTCCTTTCTATTGAAACATAATGACAATAATATTCAATCACAATACTATAAGTAGCCATGATTATGCTAGAATATTTATAACTACCGTCTGCCCGCGTAAAAAGTGTTTTATGATCCCAAGAGAATACACACTATTCTATAAACTTCGCAGGGTCTCAAACTCCATGACAAATTTCATCTAAATCGGTTCAGTAGATCCAGAGAGTATCCCCTACAACCTCACAAACTTTAACTCTTTATAATATTATTAGTATAGATTAATAATATTGGAAATCATGATAGAATTCCATACAGTTTTCCTATTATTCAATTATTCGTTATTAATGTTTTGTATTTGATCTGTACACACCCTACATGGTATACAAGATATATTATTCTCTATTTGCTCTACAAATATAATACAAATGAGTAAATAAAATACATGTTTAGTTAGAATACAAAATATTTATTCATATGAATTAAGAATAGGTACTATTTCAAAATTTAATAATACTTTCACATCTTACAATTCTAACTTTTATTTTAACTCGACTATTAATAAATTGATATGTTTATCATTATAACAATAAGTAGCATAGCCTCATAGTTATTTTAAAATTAACTTATAATTAACATTTCTATGATTAAAGCTTAAATTATAGGAATGAGACCATTAATTAAAAGTAAATAAGATTATTGTATGTTGTAATCATTAAAATACAAATAAATTGTATTAGTATTTATTGAGTAATCATGCTGTGTCAGTTTTATTAGGGGTAAATGACAATTACATTTATATTTATATTTCTAAATATAATTAATTGTTTTAACTGTTATTTTTAAAATGGTGTGAAATTACATACATTACAGTTATTTTTAGGCATTTAAATATAAAGAATTATACTGTAATTTTACACACAATCATATTGCAACTTCCTAACTATATTTGTATAACAAAATATAAAGAATTAAGTCAACCAATCAATTTTGCTGGTTATTTCATGAACATTTCAGTAATTTCATTTATATTTGCTAGTGAATACAAAGAATTACATTTAATGTTGTTTTGCAAATAATAATGATTTATAATTTCTTTTATATTGGTTTTAAATATAAAGAATTGCTGTGTAGACAGTTAAAACCCTTTAGATTAGTAATTACATTCATATTAATGCTTATTAATACAAATAATTACGTGTAATTTAAGTGGATAATTGACCTTTGGTTATTGTAATAAAATTATCCTTAGCAGTAATTATAATAGATTATTCAGATATCTATTATCGTAAGTTACCTTACGACAACGATACTTTAGAAAATACAAAAAATATCACAACACACTAAAATATCACAAATTATCAACTAAACTTACTATTTATGAATACATTTGGCAATTCAGAATATACTATAGCTAGCCTTTTAATAAAGCTTACAAAGTTACGAGCTGATAAACTATCCATTCTTTATCTGTTTTCACATGAAACAACATTTTTATATGTTGATCTATCCCATTACGATTTTGTTTATGCTTTCTAGTTTCTACCATACAATATCAAAAATAGACGGTTCTGGCATTGAACCTCTTAGGCAAAATTTCGACTAGACTCATGGCGGTCAAAACCTTGCAAGCAAAGTAATACGCCAATCATAAAATGCATTGAATTGAGCAATTAAACCAAGTAATTATACCCTACAATTATTTAACTCTTGGAGGTGAAAATGTTCAAGAACTTCGTCTTGATGTTGAGTAACGTCGTGAACGACCTCTTCACCTTGTTCTTCTTCTGTGCCGACTCCGACCTCAAGAAGGGCTCTGAGTAGGACTTCTTCATCACTGGGTGCTCTGATGGTTCAGCGTCCTTAGGAAGCTGGTACTTGTACTCCTTTACCACTTTCTCTTCTGATGGGTCGTACCTGTACAGTACAGAGTATGTACGCTTGACTTTCTTCGGCACCTTGGGTGTGTTAGGCACCCTGTCGCTCTTGCAGCGCTTGACCTTGTTCCTGCCGTAGTAATCCTGGTAGCTGTCAGCATCGACATAGATGAACCGCTTGCCCAAAGCCAGCTCTCTCTCTTTCTTCAAACTCTTCCATGAAGCGATGACGGATTCACGGCGGAAGGTCTTGTTCGGGTTGTGGCGGCTGATGCAGTAGCCTGGCTCATCCTGGATGTTGGATGTGTCCTTCAAGGGAGACCCTCTGGGACTAGGGCTGTAGTCAATCTCGTAGTCATCTCGCGACACCTGGAATCAAATAAATCTCCGATCAGTGACTGTTGCTAACATAAACAACAATATCTATGTTAATCTCCGAGCTGTCCCATAAACAAGTCTCTCCCGCCAGTGATCTTGTGGATTATTTAAAGTATCAATAGAACGCAACTACGTGACCGTTAGAACGTGAGGCTAGGGTGTATCGTCGTCCCTTTCTATGGTTAATAGGGTCGTGTTTCGATGTTGTTCTGCACGTTCGTCATCGGAGCCCTTCGGGCGGTGCCCACATGTCTCACAACACCTGTCGAGACCGCCATATGTCTCAATCCACAGGCACTTGGCAATGTCCGTACTACCAATTTTAACTGCAGCCGTGAACTGTCTAGGAAGCTTAATAAAAGTCGTTTTAACAATATTAATCAGTTTAAGGTCGCATCTCGATTCCAATTGTAACAAAAGTTGCTTTTAGTATGATGTTGATGACATCACATGAAAAATTAATTAAGGTCGGGAAAAGGTCGGACGATAAAAAATATGTTTATAAAGAAGTCCTTCGGAAACCGCTTTACTAATGTGTCGTTTGAAGTATTAAAAGCTTTCACGTTAGCGTCCCGCTTGCACAACTCTCTTGAGGTTATATTCCCGGCGTTTGTTACGAGGTTTAATTCCATCTTATTATTATGTAATATTTTTATGGTTTTCTTGGAATCCCAGAGTATGACGTCGTCGGCCACTGGTCAAATAATGGGTCACGCAGAAATAGACGGTTTATTATTGGACTTCATTAGAACATGGTGTAAATGAAACATTGGAATGTTATGGATTCGACTGACTGCACTGATCTCGCGAGAAAAATACTGCGTGTTTTTTAAACAATATTAATCACTTTAACAGTGTTAATTCTCAGTTATGTGAGATGATATAACATTCTTAATGTTTTGGTAAAAAAATTTGGGACGATACATTTTTAAATGTCAAACTTGCAACTGGTTCACGTAATAAGAGTACCACTTAAATCGTTGTTTTTGTAACTTTTTGAGCTCTATTATCAAATGGACAATGTTTTTTTTTTAATTAACTGTTACAGGCTAGAGAAATTTCATGTTTCAATGTCCATTGAAACTGACACAACAAATATTCGCTACTTTATATTTTGACAGCCAGTGTTGAGTAACATTTTTTTAATGGGTTGTGAAAAAAAAAACAGTGCACTGTTGCGAATTTAGGTCGCAACGTAAAATGGGTCAAATTTTTAAATAGTTGTCCTATTAGCTTGTTAGTTAACACGGTCTAATTAAAACTGAAATTAAGCCTCGTATCTAGGCTACAACCTCTTGTTATTCGTGTTTAACCTTGTGCTTTTTCGTTTTCAGGTAATTTTTTACTGTCCATCACGGAGACGTGTCATCGCTGGGTGAGTGTCTGACGTATGAGACGTATCCACGCTTCTCTTTCGCGGGCAGTGTCCTATTTCGTGCACCCGTTTTGTAATACCACGTTAAAATTTGTATTAGTATTTCTGGCCCGACGTGCATACTTCGTGTTATTTGTGGAACTTATTATAGTTGTGAAGGTGATAACGTTACTAAAAGGTGCAGTTAATTCTGTCACAGGTTATTTGCGAGAACGCATCAGAATTTTCAATGCAACGGTTATTATTGTACTTGCAACGTTTATTACGTACGGTTATGCGCGTTATTACACTTTTGATTACTGAGGTCTACAGAAGTAACAACCTTCGGTAATCGTCTTTAAACAAATTGCCGAAGAGATTAATCCCACTACATAAAATCACGTCGATTGCACTAACGATTAAATTAGAAAGTAAAGTAGTTATCAATGTTTAATCAATTAACAATCCATATTAATTACGATTATGCAAGTTAACTCAATTTTACAAATCTGCCCATAACGCTTTTAATAACTTAGTTAACCAATTAATGACTTAAAACGTGTATTTTGATTAAAGAACAAGATTAGAAATCAGTACGATACTGTGATTAATTCCTGCACCGATACCTTTACTTGAAAACGGTCTCTGTTCAAATGATCTTACGGTTTAAGTTTGTTTATCGTGTGTATTGTACTCGGTTTTTTGGTACCGTTAACTCGTATGTGCAAACTTCGAGCAAAAAACTTGGCACACATCGTTTTTTTTTTCTTTCAAATTTACAGCTATATTACTTTTACATCCTCTTGAATTTATGCGATGTAATGTTTGGGCTAGACTTAAATAATGCTTAAAGCTTGACTTTATAATTTTTCTCATTACACTTACTGCCTAACTGTACCGAAAATCGTTTGCTTATTTCTCTACAAGCGATTTAGGGTATAATCCTGGTTTCTAAATTTAAAAAAAGAATCACCAATTAAGAAAGCAAATCCAGCTTGTCTTCAGCCAGTTTACACTAAATAAAAACCAAAACGTATTATTTTTTTCAATGTTTACATTTCGTCAGTAACTGCAAGATATATTTAACATAAGTTTGCGAAACGTAAACAGTTGAACATGTGTAATTTACGCGATCGACTCCGCGAAATCTGCTGGTGCTGTAGTTCTGCTATTCATACTGTTCATATACGACATTAGGCAAACGGTGTTCTATTTTTGGGGCCAGTTTAAGTATAGGCCGCTATTCTTAGGCTCTGGTTGGATACGTGCTCTTTAGCACACAATTAGATCGCAAGTCGAATACTGAGATTTTAAATTTGGAATTGTTCGTTTATGGCTTTATTTTTGGCGCGTATTTTGATTTATTCAATCGATTCAAGATGGTTGCTGTTTTTTTTATTATTATTGATATAATGTTTATTATTACACAGAAAAAATCAAATACCGGCCAATTAATGCTAATTGGTTTGTTTCATTAGAATTAATGAGGGATCGTCACGGGTTAAGAACCGATGAAGATCATTATTGATGACATATTATTATTAGAAAGTGACGTAGCCATGATTGTACACTGACTAACTGTACCTTGCCCACGCGCATTTTTTCGTCACTATGATTTTTCCGATGAGTAACAAGTTTTTTTAATATATATTGCACCATCAGATTTCGTCAGTATTAATGATAATGACCCAGAGTTTATTGACATATACTTACAGTTATGAAAAGTTCACAGTCTAAATAATGATCAGCTTACATGTGTATGATAAATGAAATTAATCGTAAGAGGATTTTTATTGGGAAAATAATAATTTTGATTAATTATTTCGTGTTTAAAGTAGCAAACTGCAGGCGTAGATCTATGACATTGACAAATACTTTTTATTTATTTCAAACTTAATTCCAGCAACAAACATAGTCTAAACAAATATTTACACTAAAACGTTGACAAATCGGCATTTTTTTAAATGACCGACTTTGCATTATTAACAATCAAATGGCAGAGATATATGCGGCACAATTTTTAATCCTTCTCATTTTAAAATTGTCATTTGTCATTATCAGAGATCGCTGCAGCTCTCCACTTTCGAAACCATAAACCGGAATGGCGGGCGACGAATGACAGCTATTAGATTGTTACAACAACACGAAAATATCTAAGCGGTCTATCCAGTTCGGATACGTTTAACTCCGGTGAAAGTATCCCAAAGAAATTCGCTAAGACCGGTCCCCGAATTAAGAGTATCGACAACCATTGACAACAAATCGGTCCGAAAAACTTTTGACAGCGGTTTTGACAGCTCATTGTTTGTTTGACAACCTATCACTTTCTAATATCCGTTATTTATCGCTCACAATGACAGCTTTACGCTTCCCAATTTAATAATTCACTCGCTATCAGATAGGATCGAAATAACAATTTGTTTTTAATGACAGTTCCATTTCTAAAGCAATGGCGGGATAAGAGTTTTTCATAGACAAAGAGTAATTGTTTTTTTCGAGAGCTTCGTTTCCTTTTTTTTGCGAGCGGTGCAGGCAGGAACTGCCTATTAGCAACATCGTTGAGTCTGTTTTAAATTGTAGGTACTTTATTATTACTGCTGGTTATAAACCTAGTATGTTCAAACCATTTCATTAAAGCTACTTTTTAAAAAAGCTCAATTAAAGAAAGTAATAAAAGCTTTTAATAACTTGAAAAGCCAAAGTTTATCAAAGTCAATTTTTAAAGGCCCGATAACCTTTTCTGAACCGTACAAAATCTTTTGATGGATGTAATCTTTATGATTAATCTCCAGCGTTTCGATCAGATCGATTTTGGGCAATGATTAATATAATGCTTTCGGCTTTGAATGTGAGTAGCCATGAGACTGGTCGCAGGCGGCAATGTCAAGAGCTTTACCACAAAAAGAACGTAATTCCATATTCAAACAGCGGGCACGCACGCGCCGCAGTTCAATGACAGCGACCATAGACAAGTCAGTTGCCTTTTAAGCGCATTAAAGTGGCCATGCATTTTGCGTAATAGTTACCACTGGCCACCGCTGTGTAAGCTCAATTCCGTAATCCGAATACGTGGGTTTATTGTTCAACAGATAGACATCTGAGCTAATTCGAATATTTCTGCTGTTAAATTAAGTTTAAGTATTTAACATAATTATTAAGTGAAACTTACCACGCTTTCCCAACTACCACCGATGATGCTTTTGTCCAACATCTTGCTTCACTTTACTATTCACTGAACAATCCAAAAAATCACTTAGAAAAATATTGTTTTCAAAAACAATACAAAAAAAAACTTGTGTAGTTAGATATTTGTTGTCGTGTTACGCGTCCCGTATCACGTTGTCACAGGGGAATGCTTTTATTTGGCACAGTGCACACCTCGAGCTTTCCTGAACGACTGATGCGAAAACGTTTCAGCGTCATATTTATAGGACGGGAGTGGGAAAGAGGGCGGGTTTCAGGAAGATGCTTCGTTACCGACTTCCACTTAACACGTAGTCACGCCTTCGTATTTTAAGGAGCAAGTAATATAGTTCGGGGAAGCCCATCTAAAACCGTCTGTTACTATAAGGATGTATCCTTATGTGCCCGCTTTCTATGTCACTTCGAATGTAATACTTAGGACTTCTCAGTACGGCTTTGTGCATATTTAGAACAAGCTTCGCTAATTATCTAGCAGATTTCAAAGGTACATTAACTCTTCTAATAGCTCTAAGGTTATTTCAGTTTTACGAGCGCACGTAATGAATGCATACAGGTTATTAGAATATCAGCATAAGTCTGAAGTTCTGCACGTTGCTAAATGTAACGAAAACCTACTAATTAACTGTTATAAATATCAATACAAAACTAATTTGGCACAGCGTAAACGAATAAATCTAATTCCTACAAAAAATTATTCATTTCGTAACTTTTGGACCAAACGACACTGACCATCGACTACATACCGCCAGCTTTACTTTTTTATTTAACAAAACCTCACTTTAAACGGAATAAAATTTACGTTCGAAATTGGAATCCTTTGAAGTTTTTGGCGCGAATGTAAAGTGATTTTCTGTTTGTTTTAGTTCGTTTCGTTTTGTTGCCCCAAATGAACCGTTTTGCCATATTGTTTCATGGCATAAAGCTCATAAAAGCCTTTTGTACATTTAAAAATAAACGAAACAGGATATATTTTTCATCTTCCGAGATATATTTCAGATCTTGGAAAGGAACTATCAATTTACTTGAGCATGAGGCACGCGATGAGTGAGTGCTGAGCGAACATTTTCTTAGAAATTGACCCCTTCCCGCTTAAATGAATTAAAATTATTGCAATACGATAAACATCTAAAAACATCTAAAAACATCTTTAAATCTATAAACATCTTTCCGAATGCACGGTAGAATCAACTATTATTATTTGTAAAATGTAACGTTCAAAAGTGCCGCTTGGTGGCCTACTTGAAATAAAATATCTTTGTCTTTGTCTTTATCAAAGAAAACAGGACTCGAAGAAACTATTTAAATAATTTCGTATTTAAATAAGTTATGGTTAAACTGAAAGAAACGAAGAGCCGTGTAGTAAGCAACCACGTTGAGAAAAATAAAAGCTTATATTAAAATATTAAATCGGGTCTAAAAAGGTAGTCTGGCATTTTTAATAAAATTACAGTACAGCTAATTTGAGTTCCGATCAAGCTAATTATTAAATAGATACATGAATTTTCCTCTTAAATATAAATTGTCTAGGGTTGTTTTTCCGTTGAGAATTTCAGCAGGAAAATATTTTGCAGTAAGCTGAAAGCTGTTTCATTTTCTTTTTTATTATCATTAGAATTTTTTCCCATGAGAGATGATGGTTCATGTAATGTATTTTTACATGTTCTGAAAAACCTGTTCAAAATCAAATCATTTTTTTTTATTTTACATAGGCCTACACGGGCACTTATAAAACGTCGACAAAAGGTTCATGTAATGTAATAGGTCTTTACATGTTCAGGGGCATATCAAAGAAAATATGTATTGACTAGCTTCTGCTAGCGGCTTCGCCCGCGTGAATGTCAAAAATTATCACAAGGGAACATATTCCCGAGATAAAAAGCATCCTGTGCTATTCCAGACTATATAACTCTATCTCTGTGACAACTTTCATCCAGATCCGTCCAGCCGTTTGAGCGTGAAGAAGTAACAAATATACAAACACACTCACAGACTTTCGCCTTTATAATATTCATTAAATTAATTAAATATAGTGTGATGATGTGATTGTGTGAAAGATGAGAATGTGTAGAATGAACAATGAGATGACTCAATGACCACTAACAGAGACACATGGAAGAATAAAAACTTGTTGGAACAGGAAATATTGCACCTAAAAACGTATATCATGTTAAATATAAAGTCTAACGGGGATAAAGTATGCGACCTTTTTACTTGTACAGTTTACAGCCTCCTTTACGATACGAGTGTATCGGCCGCCATTACGCGGTTCAGTTTTAGTTTGCGCACTCCTGCGCACATTGACGTCAGAGCTGTACATCTGAAACCTTATGCCGTAAACCTGGGCCGTAAATAGTTGGTTAAGTGTGCACTTGAGGAATTGCAGGTCTGCGACCGGTTATTATGATGTTGGCGGAGTTAAATTGGGAGGTTTGATCATCTTAAGACCGTTAACTAAAATGCAGGACTGAAGTAGTTATTGCTGCAATAATCAAGTTTAGCAACAGAGCTTTCCAGTTAAAGAAGTGGTTAATAAAAAGGACATGTGCACCGAAAAACACGACGATGGTGATGAGATGAGTGGTAGAGAAATATCCTGCTAGTGAATCTGAATCATCATCATCTGCCTAGCCTTTTCCCAACTATTTTGGGGTCGGCTTCCAGACTTACCGGATTCAGCTAAGTACCAGTGTTTTACATGGAACGATTGCCTATCTGACCTCCACAACCCAGTAACTCGGTAACACGGTACCCCTTGACAAGACTGGTGTCAGATCTCAAGCTTCAGATCTTTAGCTAGTGAATCTGAATAATACTTCTTATTTCGTCAAGAGAGAGACTAACAACTCCCTGTCTAGACTTTTTACCAAGCTGAGAGAATAGTTCATAACGTTTTTGAATTTTAACTCATTCAGATGTGTTTTTGCATTTGCGTGAAGAGTAACTTTCATGGCAGAAAATTAAGAACTTTTTAATGCAGACGGGATTGCAGGTATAACTGCTGTAAATTCTAATATTTCTTTAACCATTTATTGTGTAAAGTAAAAAAAACTGTAGAAACAAAAATTTTGTTTGATTTCGTCTCTATTAAAATTGTTTACAATGCAGATTATTCCAACCACGGAGTTCTAGGTCGAAAACAAATTATCTCTGATTGTTATAACTTTCTAACTCACAATTTGGTGGCTATTCTCAAAGGAAAATCCGCCTACAAAATCTACAGTAATTATTTCAACTATTTTTTTTTGTTGTGATTCTAAAATTACCCGTACAGACTTTCACTGACGAACAAACAGACAGACTTGATCTGCGTAGAGACGTCATACGTCAATTAGATCGATCGAATCCGTTATAATTCGCACAGCAAATCGAAGTCTGCAACCTCGGCCTGATTTCATGTTTTTATTCTCACTTTACAGCAGCCAATGGCTTACGTAAGAAGTTATAAACCTTCAGGGTTTCGGGCTTCATTCCCAATATCCAATACCTAGCTTCGTAATTTTTGTAAACATTGGTTTTACTACTGTATGATCTAATAAAGCCATAAAGGATTCATCTACAACAATTAACTCTTCACAAAGAATGATTTACGTGTAATAAAGCTCGTCTTTGTTCCGTTGGAATACATCCAATATGGAGCTAGTTGCGTAATTGCAAGGTTTTTCATCTCTTGGTGAGTGTATTGACTTTGTTTACAGTTGTATCTACCCGCAGATTGCGTTTTAATAATCCTTAATCCCTGTAATTGGTGGTTTTAAACTGTATTTTTTACCGCTCTTTGTGAAAATCGAGGCTGACCAGAAAAACAAGAAGTAGGTTTATAAATGATGTTTTATGTGTCTAAGTCCGTTCTTTGAAGATTTTTAAATAAAAACAACCGTTGATATCACATTCGTTGTATACCTCTGAAACAGTTTCTTTGTTAGCCATATTGAGCTGTACAAAGTTTTCCTTCGTAAATATATTTTTCTATAAAAGGTTAACTAAAAGCTGGCATAATACTAGGAGAAAGATTTTTATTTCAACTTAAAATAAAGTTGAATATTGTCTAGTGTTAACTTTAAAATAAAATTCATAGCAAGACCTTTGGGAATAGAACAAATTCTTCGAGCTTTCAGAAACGATTCCATTTTTCTTTTTGTTTCATTTTTGTTAACTTCAACCATCTCTTCTTTCTTCGGAATAAAAGATGCTCTATTTAAACTAGTCTTAACTTAGCAACGATATAAATTTTAATATTGGAAATGCTCTATTTAAACCGATCTTAACCTAGCAACGATATTAATTTAAATCTTTATTACAACTAAAGCACTAATCAAAACCACAAACGGAATCTCTCATAATCCTAATAACAACACTAAAATCAATAACTTTAGCACACAATAAAATACAGGCGCATTCTCCCAAAACCGACTCCATAGCGCAACACGACATGTAACAGCAATATGCATTTTACGCGCACTGTCACTACCGTTGCAACATTCTGACGTGCTGGTTATCAAAAATATAATAACAACTACAAAAATAAGACCTACAAACGGAATATCTCAGTCACACATAAATTTTAACAATCAATAAATATAATTTCTAACAGGAGAGCATTCCACACTCCCGAAATCCGACCCACACGTTACCCTACGTGACATGTAACACGTTACCGCAACATGCATTGTTTGCGTTGTGACTGGCGTTGCAACATTCTGACGTGCCGGTTATAAATAATGTATTGACCTACTTCAGTCCGCTGCCGCTAACGGTTGGAGGCGGCAACTCGCCAAATGTATTGACATTTCTTTTTCGGAAGAAGAAGTCATTAATTTTGGACTGTGAGGTTGTGAGGTCCTGAAATGCTAGGGTAAGAATAGTAACCGTGCTTTTTTACTTTTTATATGAGTGCTGCCATAGAGCAGTGATGATGTGTCCCCAAATGTCTTTTGTCATGTTATCCTTCTTTAATTTGTAGTAAATTTATGGTGTCCTGTCAAAAGTGAGTGCAGTGAGGTGAGCCGTGAATGACTTATCCAAAATTTGTATGCTCTGCTAATTTGATTTTGAAGACTCGTATGTTAATGAAGATGAAGTTATAGAAATACGTAGTAAGAAGTATCTGCAGTGTTCTTTGTGGGATAAAAGGTCTGGACTTAAATGTTAAGGATTTAGGCTAAAAAGTCTGGTCCAAATTACATGGTAAATAGATACTCCATCAGATAAAATGTCTTGTTTAAAGTTTTCTTGTAGTTCAATTAATGAGCTTATTCACACGTTTGTTTACTTTGTGTTTGGAAGTGAGTCACATCATTCAAACAAAAATCTCAGTAGCGGTTTCGTATTGTATTTCTTTAACAAATTAACGTTCTTGACAGCCTAGTGGTTAAATTACATTGGAAAGCGAAGTTTCAATAATGTCTGTGTAATAAATTCTTAATTTACTTGACTGACTCAGAAGTGGGATAAACATTTTACCATGAAGTCTTATGTGGGATTAGAAAAGTTAGACTGTGCCATATTCATAATATGTTTGACAGTTAATTTTATATCTCCATGTTTCCGTCGAAAGCGATTCCATGAATCCATGGTGGTTTGCGTTGGTGACACTGGGTCATCAGCTGACCCACTTACTCCTGGTTGGATGGCAGAAACACTCATTAACATTTAAATTCCCAGAATATTGTTTCTGTTCTATTTCCTATCCATCTATAGATAAAATTCAGTGTAAATGCTGGATTCTGGATCTCTGGCACTTATTGTCCGTGTCGGCCCACTTCGCATCGTTGACGAATTGCGTTGGCCCAAACGTTTGGTGACAAATGTTTGAACAAGTGTTGGCCTGATTCCGTAAACAAAACAAATCGCTTCCGTTGTTTATATTAATATTTCAGTAAACATTAAGATTTCCCTTGAACTTTAGTTACGTGCAAATACGTAATGGATTGTAGTCATTGTTGTTTTTTTATATATTGAAACGATTATATGCAATAAGAAATCGATAGCTATTGTTCCGATGCCTACTTCCGCTTTTTTATGTTCTGCTGATACTTCAAAGGGTTTTTATTGTCTTGCCGTGACATTGAAAAATAAATTTTCAGTTCATTAGTTCCAATGATGAAGCATTGCCGCTACCTTGCTGCGTATACTCTGCAGTCTGCATACATTATTGCTTTTGTTAATTGTCATTGTTATCTTGCATATCGTCGTCTTCCGCAGTTCATATACGCAGAAAAAAACACGATGTTATAAATTCACCAATACTGAAAATGAATTTATAACATCTAAACCATCTAAAACTCTTGGTTGTGGTTTAGCCGCAACCAAGAGTTTGTCAGTGTCATTTTTTGTTCAAATTATTGACATTTAGGGCTCTGATCGCCTTTAGTTTTCTTGGCGAACTTGGTCCTAAGTACCTTCCCTGCAAGCACCTCTAAATGCCATAATTAAACCAGACTTTCCAAGGCTTAAAACGCTATAATTCCCGCATTACAGGAACATATAATCAGACACCAGCCCCATAGTTAGAGCAAGACTTTCGTCAGCAATGTCACGCTCTCTTCACGCCAGCCAATTAGCGGGCTTAATAGCAACCAGTGCCAACCAACGGTTTTGATTTCTTTCTCTGTCAAGTGAAAAGTCTGGCTTACTTTGTCTCTGTGCTTGTGTGCTATTTTTCTGTCATGTTTTGTGGTTCATTTGATATTGTGATAAAGTAGCTCTTTATTTCTCGAGATTTGCTTCATTGAGAAAACCAGAGTGAGACTCAAGCAATTACAACATTTTGGCTGAAAACATCATTATTATAAATACTGCAGGTTTACCCGTTTGTAATTTCGTGTGTCAAAATCCCATGTTGGTAACTTTTTCAGGCATTTGACTTACAACTTACTCAGCATCTTCCTATCTTTGTTCCATCTTCCAATTGGAGATGGCGCAACACCTTTTCTTCTCCCATTCTATCCTGTCAACCGGCACGCTAGTATCCACTCCCCGTCTATCACTAAGTAATCCACGATATTGTTTAGCTCAACCTCTTCTAAGACAATTTGAAAGATTAAACAATTACTTTTAATAACAGCGCGAAACCTTGAGGATGTATAATTTTTTAATTAAAAATAATAATATGTTGAAAGTTCATTTAGAAGTCATTATAGAACACTTTCTTATGTTAATTATAACCAGCGTCTGTTTCTCTGCTTTTCTCAAGTATGTGTAAAAATAGCCTGAAACATTGACATGCAACACATGTTATGTGCGTTCGTTCTAAAAATAATGTTAAACACAAAACCATAGCTAAAAATACTTGGACTCAATGCAAGTCTAGCTATATTTAATCTCTAGAGCGACGACGAATTCGTATTGTCCCCATGGGATTTGCAATTTCTAACTCCAGATATTACGCTACAGAAATCACGTCGACATCATAATCTTGGAATATCACCTGAGTATCTCCGATTAGGTTTTCTGAGAACATTAAAATATAGTAAAAGAAAACCTGGCACAGAAATGATTTTACAACGCGCGCCCTATTCCAATGAACTGTGGAGGAAAACCGCATATAACCCGAATTATTACAATACCACAATATCCTTTACACGTTTGGAATGTTTTAAGAGCATTTCAAATCTGCCAGCGCCGGATTCGATTTTTAAAGAAAACGTTGTTGTTCATTTTTGAGAACATTTCAATTTTGCCAGCTTCGAATTCCATTTTTGAAATCTTTTTTTTTCATTCCTTAGAATTCATTATTTTTTTGTTCGCTTGAGTATGATGTGTTTGAAAGGTGTTGAGCCTCAATTCTCGTTACCTTTTTGTTTATATTAATGTTCCGATTCGGATGTGTTAGAAAAAGCGTGAATCAGGTAATCTTTTCTGTGTAATAGTCGCTTGAGGAAAATAGATGATCTGATGAAGTAAGATTAGCTAAGGCGGGTCATGGCTGGAAAATTAGTCAGACGTTCGTTGGCCTGGCTTTACGGTTTAAAAGTTCGAGTCATCGTATTTTATTTAAAAAAATGCTTATCTTTGTTCGTAGATTTTTCTTAACATTCAGTAGTATGTGGAGCTCTTTGACTTTTAGATCCGATGTTGTCTTTCCAATCTCTGTAAACAGTTCCTCCAATTCCGCTCGAACAGGTCCATGTGTTTCATGTAACAAAACAAATCCGAAGTTATGTTAGGATTAAAACAACACAAGTCTTCATGTAATTCTAAAAGAAAGAAACTAGTTGCCTCATTTCGTTGTTTAATTTGATCCAGTATATAGTTTATTGCTCCGACTCTCATAACAGTGTTACGATGGCCAGACACACATGTTTTACTGGGTCCCACGACCATGTCAAGGCCTTATACTAAATAATTCGGCTATTCTGTGGAAATGTCGTAATAAATTCTCTTTGGAGATAAATTGTTAAGAAAATACTTTGTTGTTCAGTCAACGGTGTGTTTTCGCTCACGGAAGATTTCTACCGCTAATTACCCGTGCCTTCAAACTGTTTCGATGTTCATTTATTATTTTACGCAGCCCGACTGATGCTGTTTGCTATTACATATTTTATGATTTCCTTATTCAATATAAATTACACAGCTGAAGAAAACTTTTAATAGACAATTACTGTTTCCTCGATTACAAGAAAAAGTAAAAAAAGGTTTATGTGTGAAAACACAGATTTCGGGGTTGCCTGGCACATTACGACGGTCCATTAATTTTGTTGGCAACCCAAAGAAAAAGTGATTCAGTTCGCATCAGCTGATGCAAGTCCTCGGACCACCGAAGCGTGCTCGTCCTCATTCAATCACTATTAAGGTTTTTTCCACGACTTCGTTAAAACGCATACTGTCACCATTTTATTGGCTAACGACTCAGTTGCTGGAAATCTTCGACGAAATGTTGAAAAATCTAAAAAGGAAAAAAAACTGACGCTTTTTTCTCGGAACGATATAAACGATATCTCTGAACATAGCCTTAAAACTTCGACACGTTAATATCGCAATTCAATCTAAAATGGCGGACGGATTTAACGATTTAACCTTTTGCGACAAGTGATTTTAGCAATGCGTATTTTTATTCAAACTTTGATTATCGTCGACCGAAATTGGAGAGGCGTGAATAAAATTTGGAGTTCTTGCAAGGTGCAGCAACCTGCGTTACAAGGAATCGACTTAAGGGCCTACATACGCTTTAGTGCCGTAAAACGGTAACTTTCTAAAGCTTACTCCTTAGTAACGGCTAGGTTAAAAGGTTTGAAAAAAAAAAAAATTGATTCATGTACATAATTTTGAACACAAGATTTTTTCGTGTAACTAATAGTTTTGCTTTAAAAAAATAATTAACAGCACGATATTTTTCGCAACTTTTGGAAACTGCTCCAAAACGACTTGGATGTTTAGAATATTTTTAAACAGAAAAATTGATAGCCTAAATTTCTACATAACTAACATAGCATATGTAAATCAAATAATATTTTGCAAAGAAAAATGATCAAAAGGTGGTTCAATATTGATATTTTGGCATCGAGCGGGCGCACGGCCAGTACTGCGTTAACATTGGGGTGTATATAGCGCCTTAATCATTTATTTGCTCGCTGATTCATATCAAAGGATGTTATAAAAATAAGAAAAGGCGCGTTTTATCTCCCAAGTCGTTATTTGGAAACATGAGATTATCCTAATATGCGGCTAAGTGCACAAATGTTTGTGCAAATATATCCGATATAGGACTGAAAAAGGGATATTGAAGCAAATATTTGTTAACGCCATAAATTATGTGGTTTACCTGACTTTTATGTCATGTTGCGTGTATAACATTATTTTGATGGAGCTATTATATTTTGCATAACGAAAAATGTGTCACACAAGCCATAATGTTAATTAGGAAGCTTCAACGTTTCATACACTTACATGTAGTCAATAAACCTAAATGTTTTAAATCATAAAACAAAATATTTTATCGTTTTTACGAAATTCGATGAGTTGACGTTGTTTCTCGGGAAGTTTAAATGTTTATTGATTAAATCGAGGTTTAGTTCCAACATCTGCTAACCGTAATTTTGTTTACTTGCATCGCTTTTAGCACCTGTGGGTTAATTAATGTTTTATTAATTACTTTGGTGATAAATGTTTCCGTCCGAATCCGAAACTCTCGGGTTGAAGTCGAATCGAAGAAAGTTTGTGCGAGTTTCACCAGGCAGGACTGAACCCGTTTTATTTCCGTAATTACGACACTTTAAAAACAAAAGTTTAGAGCCATTTAAACGTTTTAAATACTCATTTCTATTTACACGCGTAAATATTTATTTAAATACTGTTCTGTACGGAAGGAGTTTTTACCCGGCTACGGCGCAGCCAAATGGAAGGGTTATGATTTTAGCAGTCTATGTATGTTTGTATTTACGTATGCTCCTCCGTAGCGTCCAAACTATGAATAAGGTGTCAGTCGATTCTTTATAACATAGCCTCAAAAAACTTACAGTTTTATGAAACTATTTGCTTGTGTAATTATTTAAACTAATTTTGCTTGCTGCTTTTCAATCTTATTCTTCAAATCGATAGATAAATAAATTATCACAGAACAAAATATTTACGTTACTAGAAAAAAAGTTCGTCATGGACCAATTTATTTGTTCTTCACTTCAACATGTGATTTACAGGTTTCTCTTAAGGAAATTTTTAGATACCCAATTTTATGTCTTCATAGAATTTCTTACCAACAACTTATTTGTTTCTCTAGTAAGTAGTTTTCCCTATTTGTTTCAGTTTTGTTTTGCAATATAAAGATAAACTATTTCCAGTAGAAACGTGTTTTAAAGTTAGGTAACCTACTCACGTTCATGATTTCTTGAGTATTTCAGGTTATATACAACGTGTTTTCATAATCGGTATTGATGTGCAATCAATCATGTAATTGCTTTGTATCTTCTCTCCTACGTTTTGTCCTGCGTGCCGTGCAGAGTCCATTTTTGTAACCCAAGTTATAAGTTTTCTTAAGTATTGTAAAAGCAAATAAGGAGTCTCCAACAGACAAGTGAGACAGCGACAACGTGTTTTCATACAAAAACTGCTCTACAGAGACAACTTCTGTGAAACGCGTTGACGCATTATCGCGTCACGCCTGTTCGCCCTAAAGAATACGTTAAATGGTTTTAAAAACATTCAAAAGAAAGTTTTCATCACCACAATTTACATAACTTAGCATAAAAATGCCGCGATCGATCACTGTTCCACAATCAATGAATCAGTGGCCCTCGCGCCGGTGACATTGCGTAACCTGCGCACGCGCACGTTTTGATAACTCCGATGTAAACATGGCCGACGCGTTTTTATAGAGTTCCTTCAATATTGGCTTTACATATACTGTATTTTATACACATACATATATTGGCGTTGATTAGATGAATAAAATAAAATTACATAGGGATATAGGGGACTTCGGCTCCCCCAAGTGTCGGCACATCGACAGATCCTGTGCTTCTCCTCATCAGTCATCCATCGCTGCGTATTCCAGTACGCGGTGGCTACTTCAGAACCTGGATACAAAATTCCACAAATTAATAAAGAGACCAGCCCTTTTATGTTTTAAGTACTTCCCAGAATATACCTTTCAGTGTAATCCGACCTAAAACTTGAGCTTAGAATACGTAATTGAGTCAACGTTTAGAGGAAAAGAAAACTTAACTGGAAAACATATCCCACACGAAATGTTCCAGAATCGATTAGCAGAAGTGCAAAACATGGAAGAGTAGGATGGGCCAGTTGGGAACTAGAACGCACCCTCGGCATTTGTCCAAGCCACCCGTCTCTCCCTGTCACAACTACCGTGACGAATATCTTCGTCACTCGACCGGGCGAGAAATTCACGGTATTTCTCACGATAATATTAATTATTCAAAATCAGTGGCGCTTCGCTTGAAAAACGGTCGTTTTAATATACTTTTCTTCTACGACAGAGAGTCGCCAACTTTTCTCAATTAGTGGGAGATTTTTTCATGTTTGCATTGAGGACGTAGCCCACTTGTGTCGAGATTTCTGACATAAAGTTACGTTTTCACAATGTGAATCATTACAGCAGACTTGTAACTTTATTGTCTCACCATAGCTTCAGCCAGCGGCATCATTTGCGTGAAAGTTGGAGACTAGCCCACAGGAACGTAAGTACCCCGGGATAAAGAGTGTCAAAAATTGGTTCAACGGCTTTAGTGTGAAAACTACACTAAAACCGAGAAAGACAGTGTTACTTTCGCATTTTTGATACATATAAGATTCCAATTGTTTCCTATATTCGATCTACAGATTGGGCTAGTCCCTACATTAGAAATTGCTCTGTTTTATTTTATTCTATAGGCTGTTTTATCTGTTCTGTCACCGAAATCTAGAAAAATTGCCATTTTGTGCCATATTGAGCTGTAAAGACTGTATAGAAAAAGTTGGCCGAGACATTGCAAATGTTTTCTTTCATTGGTAAATAAATTTGTTTTTAAATTTTGTGTGAAAAAGTGGCACGCTTGATTTTCATACAGATGGAGGAACTTGCGTTATCTAGTTAGATCAATGTCTGTGTCATTGTTGCACACAATTTTTATTTTGTGGGCATTCATCCAATGACTTCTCCCGCTTTGGGAGAAGCGGGAGGGCATGTCAGACTTTTACTGACTAAAACCCACCCGTGTTCCTTCAGGTGCTTGTGCCAGGGCCGCGGTAACTCTCTTTCTTTATCCGCGACCCTCATTGAAGCACCCTAATGGCCGAAACTGCGTCAAGTTAGTGCCCGCGGGCACTCGTCGGACACGGTTCATTTTACTTACGCAGTGTTGCTAGTTAAATATTAACGGTGTGCATGTACAGTTGTGTCGATGAATCACATTATTTATTATAACGTAGCAAAACTGATCACTGAGACTGTTTATTGCAGTTTCAGCCCTAATACTCAAACATTCCTGGAGAAATGTGGACGTCTCTGTAAAGAGACCATCGGGCCCACTTTTCCATTACATGTGATGTCACGTCTCACACACTAAAAACTTTTTAAATGTTTCTATTTTATTGTAACGTTATACGTCATTTTCTAATTGCGAAGGTTACACAGTCACTAGATAGTATTTTTCTGCTGTGGTTTTGATTTTCTTGACCTGGTTTCTTTGTTTAAATAAACTGTTGCAAGAGATTAATTAGTCCCGAGAGGAAATTTTAATTTACTGTCGTGGAAATAGTCGTTGGCAGAAAATGGCCTTCGTCGTTAGTGTTGGGGTTGCTGTTTTTTAAAGTCGAATAAACACTGCTTTTAAATCTCTTTAAATCTACTGATCGATGAGGAACGTTATCGTCGTTAATGCTACCATTTGGGATGTGATGTTGATAGGTTATTTCAGTTCTATTGTTAGCGGTTAGTAAGTCTATGCCTATATACTTCTCTTTTAGTCGTGGTCTCAGTAATTTAGTTGCCCCTCCCTTTTAGTCAATGGCCAGCCAATCATACATGGTTTCTTTTAAGAAACCCTAGGGCAGTGGTGAGTCATTCCATACAAAGAAACCGTGCTGACGTACTGTACTGATTATTCTGATTATTTTTTGTACATCGATCGCGTTCGGTTTCGTTCCGTTCAGTTCCACGGATATGGAATGGTGATCTATCTATCGCCGTGGAACGGAACCGAATGCGATCGATGTACAAAAATAATCGGTATAATCAGATGAAAAACGCTAGTTACGTCGGCACGGTTTTTTTGTATGGGATGAGGCATCTGTATGCTAGTATTATATTATCTGTGCCTAGGGTTTAACTCTCAATAAGATAAAATATGGAATTTCTCATTTCGTTCTCGACTTCAAATTCTCAATTGAGAATGCGGGTACTAGACCCTTATTTCTTGGTCATGTAAAGAGTATTTTATTTCCCTACATTTACTTCTTAGACTACTCTTTGAACATCATAAATTCGAAATATTACAACAAAAAAAAACATCAAAGCACTTCATGTTTCAGACACAGATGTTTTACGTAACTAATTAAAGGATCCATCACTTCCTTTCACTCAGAATATTTTATGGCCATGAAATTACTTGAAGAGAAAAATCCGTCTGAACCCAATTAAGGCCTTATCGGATTGTGCCTTGATATAAAACTTTAAACATGATCTGTTGCTGCCTTAGCTTTCTTATTAACGAGTATAATCAGTTGAAGATCATTTTATTTCACTGTCCAAAATGGTCTGATTTGTACAGGGGATAACCCAGACGTAGTACATCGTAAATCAGATCATATTACCAAGATATGAAATTTTGAACTGGGTTTTTTTCTTCTCTGTGGAATATCGTAGCTAAGTTTAACCCCAATATTCTAAGTAGAATCATCCGCTAGACTCAATCAAATTAATAGTTATAGTTTGTTATTTATTGACATTTTAATCGATAGATTTTTTTTCTCGTTGTAATGGAGATTGAATCGATGTTTGAGAGTTTATTTCAAAAGGACATACGATGTAGGCCTAATTTTTGACGGCTTAATTGTGTCAGAAATTCATACGAAGCCAGAGTATTCTTGGGTCCGTCTAAGGCGGGTTGGAGATTTAAAATAAATTTGAAAACTCTAACCCGCTAATTGACTAATTAAATTATATAATATGTCGAGAGCAGTGGTGGCCCTGTGGGATCGGCCGTGACTTACAAGTTGTAGGTCGTGAGTTCGAACCCAGGCAGGCGCTTTACTTTGTGTAAATTATTTTATCACCACTGCTCTCAAAAACGGTGAAGGAAAACATCGTGAGGAAACCGGCATGTACTAGAACCAAACATTCGAAGAAATGTGACATCCACCAAACTGCACTGGGGCCACGTGGTGGATAACGGCCCATCCCCTCTCATAGAGAGCAGGCCTGTGTCCAGTGAGAACATTAAAATGCTGATGGCGATGAAGTAAATATATTAATGCTTGAATCCATTAAAGACGTTCTCAAAACTTCTTTAACAAATGAACAGCCAGCAATTTGCCACTACGTTGCTCACTCATTGACACAACCACGTACCAAGTACACAATATCGGTGAAGGTCGCAGAGATAACTTAACGACTATATAATTTGTCTACCGAGTGGATGATAGCTTAGAATTACAGTAATTAGGCCGTGAACACGCGACGTGACGCCTAAGGCGAACTAGGCTTTAATAGGAGCATCTTGAGCTATAGGACTTGATTATAGTTGAAACTTAATTGAGGAGTTGCTAAGGAACCACTAGCTCATCTGATGGTAAGCGATGATTTGGTCGACGGTGAAGCAAGCTTGCCTAGAAGTAACGTATTCACTCTTGAGTTAAAGACGTCCAGCTGTAGGTATTGGAGGAAACTGAAATATGATGGAAGAACTGTGAAAGTGTGAAAGATGATACGGATAGAGGGAGACAGATAACGATTTTTAGAGAAGTATGGAAGACAACAATGTTGCACAGACCCCGGATAAATAAGGATAAGGATAAGCGAATAATGATGGAAGAATTGTATTATTACAAGGAGTTTTTGAAGCCTATGGAGACTTCAATAATGATAGGAGCGTTGATAATGAACATGACTTTCATGAAGATATAATCGATACCAATACTAGGTAACAATAATTCTGGTAACTTTGTCTATTCATGACGTCATAAAAAGCTACAAAAATCGATCTCCATGTGACTGTAGCGGTCACAGTAGCTTGGCCGACCGATTTTTGATATTGAAGCAGAATGTCATCTGCATTAGTATCCATATGCATGCATTCAGTTTTGGTAATGATTTTGGTAGCACCGTTGGTTGGTTGGTTGCATCTTTCGGCACGTTCAGCGCAATTTGTCTTTGCTATTCTTTACTGTCTTTTACTCCATGTTTTTTGCTGTTGTGTTGTATCTGTGTCGGATAAAATTATTTTATAAAGATAAGACCGGGTGCTGTTCGCTTAGGAGGCCTATGTCCAGCCGTGGACTGTGATAAACAAGGTGATAGAGTGCAGACGTGCAACGGGGTATTAATAACATGTTGATAAGATCCAAGTGCAGTGTTGGATGTTGGTAACCTTATGAAGCGACCTTTGTATTTTATCGGACACCGTCAAGGCATAGAAATCCATAGGTCATCATCATTGTCCTGCCCTTGTCCCATGTTACTTGGGGTCTGCTTTTGCCATACCGTCCTGTCACCCGTTACTCCATCCCTGACGCCCTTTTCTTTCATATCACTTCTCACACAAAAATCCATAGGTACTGGTATTAAAACCTCCACAAACACCAATCTCACAGTTGCTAAGCCAGCTAAAACATATCCACAACTTACAAAACCAGTGTCAGATAATAAGCACTTAAGACGACGACTAACGCCAACGACCTTGAGGGAACAAAACGCGCACTCGTTTCACACCCGCGCGACTTAAAATTTTGTAGTTTTTTGTACTTTCCTTATTATTCTATGACTTTAAAAAAAAAAGCCTCAGATCAAAATGTAGATAATTAAATTGTCTTTGAGATGATGTCAATTTCATTAAAATACGCCCAGTGGTTTTAGTGTGATTGTCGTGTTTTTGTCCGTTTTAGACATAACTTTACAAATTAATTACACTATGTTATACGAATAAAACTCAAAATTTGCTCAGATAAAATGTATGTTATATTAGACTATTTTCTTAATAATTTGTTATTAAGAAAATAGTCTAATTTAACTTAATTTTTTTTAAAAAAATTACGACTAGCCATTTTGACGTGATTCTCATTTGAAAATCAGCTACTCAAGGGAATCGGCGCCTTAAGGCAGTTTCCTTGAGCACCGAATCAGGTTAGTATATGACATAACAATATTAAATTTTGGGACACTAATATGCACAAAGTAGGTTGCACGCGAACGTTAACTGGAAATTCTAACTGCAGACCACGTATTATTATAAAGGAATTCTTATTTGTTACTGTTTTTTAGTTTAATTGGATGTGAAAAGTATCTTTGTTGAAACATTAATGTTACTTTTTAGTGACCTTCATAAAGGGTCAATACGATTCGATTATATCACACCGTATAGCGATTTTTACCATTTGAATTTTTTTTAAATATTTTTTTTAACAAAAAAAGTCAAAACACTACAAAGCGAAAAATAACTTTGTGTTCCGTGTCGGTCTCTTTGGTACCTATTGTTTTTAATTTTTAGGGTTCCGTACCCAAAGGATAAAAACGGGACCCTATTACTAAGACTCCACGATCCGTCTATCTGGCTGTCTCTCCGTCTGTCACCAGGCTGTATCTCATGAACCGATAGCTAGACAGTTAACATTTTCACAGATGATGTATTTCTGTTGCCTGTGTCAGTTTAATGTTGCGATGCTTGGAGGAGATATATGTCCAGCTGTGGACGTATTTAGTAATAATGATGATACTTAAAAACCGGCCAAGTGCGAGTCGGACTCGCGCACGAATGGTTCCGTTCCATACCATGATTTATTTTTTACTTCGATGGTCCTAGTTTATCATAATTATGTGACTTCGAGTTACAGCTGTATTAGCTATGTGTAGGCGGGCACGCCCTTTATGCCTGGAGGCTTTATAATTCGGGTACTAAGTTCCGTTTACGTTTTTATTTTCGCTTGAGTTTAGATTTCGATGTTTTTGTTGGTATATTGGCGTGTGCTAGCTGTCATTATGGCAAATATGTTTTTTTTTTTTTTTTTGTGTTGAGTAATGTAAATTATTTGCATACTATTGTATAGAATCAAGTTTTTGTTTTTTTTTTTCTAACTGAACAGACAGCTGTGCTGCTGGGGAGTTTGTTGCGCCACTTCTTCTTCCCAGCAAAAGCACTAGGAAGTGGTGAAGGCCGGGCGTTTTTGGGGGACTGTCTTATGTAATTTTGACGTTCGGAAAGTGCTGATTCTCAGCCTAGTTTGAATAAATGACTTTTGAATTTTGAATTTTATCGCAAAACAAACGGAAAAAAAATCACTTTTGTTGTATGGGAGCGGGGCACTCAAATATTTATTTTATTCTGCTTTTAGTATTTTTGTTATAGCGGCAACAGAAATACATCATCTGTGAAAATCAATTGTCTAGCTATCACAGTTCATGAGATACAGCCTGGTGACAGACAGACAAACAGACGGACAGCGGAGTCTTAGTAATAGGGTCCCGTTTTTACCCTTTGGGTACGGAACCCTAGAAAATATTTATATAGATAAATATGACGTTTTTGCGCTCGAAAACTAAGCTTGGATTTTACCAACACTTGTCTGTGATTCCGACAAATCTTTTGATTATTCCATCCTATTCCAATCATCATAACGTAAACGGGTAAATCAGATAAGTCAGTATTAAACACACCGATTTCTATAAACATCAAACCAAGTTCCATTTCCTCCATATGATATATTTCAACCTTCATCCATTCATAGATATTCGGAGATACATCGGCCTCATGCCTGAGCCTAGCTGAGTGGCGATATCTGACAATTGGGCGATTTAACTTTTTTGATGCCATCGTAATCAGCAAAAAGTTCTCTATAGATCTGTCTAAGAAGTATTTTTCTACAATCAATAGATGCTGTTGAAATAATTAAAACGCCAAAAAATGCTGTATACTAATTACTTTTGATAAGATTTAATCATTGATCTATACCAACAATTTTTCTATTCGAAAGTGCGCAATCACATCTATTTTTAACACCGGAAACTCGCATATTATTTAAAGTCGATAAACAGCATCGATTTTTATAATCTCGCGGTTTTTAGGGTTCCGTACCCAAAGGGTAAAAACGGGACCCTATTACTAAGACTCCGCGGTCCGTCTGTCTGTCTGTCTGTCTATCACCAGGCTGTATCTCAAGAACCGTGATAGCTAGACAGTTGAAATTTCCACAGATGATGTATTTCTGTTGGCGCTATAACAACAAATACTAAAAACAGAATAAAATAAATATTTAAGTAACAACAAACGTGACTTTTTTGCTGTTTTTTTGCGATAATGGTACGGAACCCTTCGTGCGCGAGTCCGACTCGCACTTGGCCGGTTTTTATTATCTCGTGGTTTTTTTTTCGTCAATGATTCAAAATACGATTTTGTAGGATAGCACCACTCTAGCTATAGGACGCCAGCATTGTAAACAACACTGCGATGCCGAATAGTGAATTCCTCATTGAAAGTTATAAATATTACCAAGGAAGTGTTGTTTTTCAAACAATGGTCTGGGCGTTTGTATTCCATCATCATAACTCCTAAAATACATGGAACAAATAATAAAATCATTTCCGAGAACGTAGGAAACGGATTTAGAAGTTGAAAGAGTTTAAGATGGAATTAGAATTGAGGTAAATCTATTGTTTTTCTGCTGGTTTGAAAGTAAACATAATGTGCACCTTATCTACGGTATTTACGCATACACTGGTAATTGTTTTTTTCACGTTCTTGGGTGGCAATCAAAATCAAACAAACCAGTTGATTGATCTAATGTATAGAGACCATTGCCACGTATGAACATCGGCAATAGCCCTTAAGGTTACACTAGTCGATCATTCTTCCATACATACGTTGTGTGGCGATTACTCCAATGTTTGACGATGTACGTTCAAAATAAAACTGATATCAATTTGTCTCATCATTATCTAGCCCTTTATGGAAACAAAAATTTAAAAAGAAATAGTTATTTATGCTACAAGTGCGGGAAGTATGTGATTTCCGATGAGTGCTATTTTTATTCACGAGCGAGCGAAGCGAGTGAGTGGATAAATCGAGACGAGTCGGAAATCATCTTACGAACGTGTATCATACAACATTTTACTATGCATTGTGCGAGGAAATAAAAAAATATATCTGAACCAAACAAGAAATTAATAAAATGGCGCTTATTCAAAGGCGCTCAGCATATCCACAGATTAACTAATAAAAGCTGTCACGTCGTAACGCAAAAAGGCACGAGCAAAATATGCATTCTGCCAAACATATTTAATGAATACTTATTTAAAATTAATTTATTGATCAAAATCTAAATCTAGAGTAATAAAAACGCCTTAAATGAAGTATTAGTTTTGTTTTACCTTTTATATGAATGATAATATGTACATAACTAATTTTTAAAACTTTTCTCAAATAATAAAAACTCTATGCGGCGGGCTGACGTTGGAGTTAAAAATTAAAAAAGTACAGGAAAGTAAAAAGCACTAGTAAAAAAAAGTGACACTTTCCGCACAGTTTGGCTGCTTGGAAAACGCTCTTTTCGAGGACATGCATTGTAAAATATTTAAAAGTTATGATCGTCGAAAGTTCCATATTTCAACACTAATTTTTACGCATCTTTTCGTTGCGTTTGCGTTTTAGACATCGAGGCGGTTACCTCCCCGATGCCTTCTTCTCCGAGAGGGATCGGCCCTCTCACGATCCCGCTCGGCGGCCGCCTTCTGGATCATCACGGTCTCACATTTCCCTCCAGTTTTATGTCTCTGCCAGCATTGCCCTCACAACAGCTGGCAAAGACAGGTCGCCCGATCCTGGTGACCAAGACCTGCCGCTCAGAGGCCCACGCAGGGCACTCTTCGAGTGTGGACGCACGACGCCTGGCGCAAATAAGCGTCTTATTTTTCTTTCAATATTAGAGGCGTTGTGCAAATGTGTGTTGCCATCCCAGAGTCGTCATCTATTTTTGCTTATCACTAATTGATACTAGTATTCTGCTTTATCATCTCTATTTCTCATTATGGCAACCATTGACAACGATTTCATAGACTACTTGTTTGTAGGGACAAGTAGACAAATGACCTCGATGTAAGTGTGACCTGTTTTAAATGCTGTAGTGGTACCATGACTATTCGCTAAGCTTTTACACTGCAGTTTCTCTGTCTGTTAATTAAGGATCTAAGGTCAAAAGTTGCCAATGTCTAAATAGTAAATTATTGGCTAAATGATGTGTTACAGCGAACAATTGATATTTTATAGCCTCAGTACAGCTACATTACGACTTTCGTCTCGCGATTCATAAACAAAAGTGTTCCATACGCCAAGAAATATGACGTATAGGTCTTTGAGCTCTTAGAAATATATCTATTGCATTTTCCAAACAATGCAAAAAAGCTTTAAGGAAAACGTTTCTGAAATTCCAGTATTTTACTCTTGTGTTTCCGATTTTTATATGTCAAAGAGTGAATGTCCACTTTAGAGATTCAAATTCGTCTAAAAATGGGTTTCCCCATAAATACTGGAAATAGCTGCAGATACAAAGAATGACAGAACCATCATGGCTTTGACACTTGACACTTATTTTATGACATTTATGAGGCTAGTTGTATTTTTTTTTTCAATTTCATCGTCATTTAATGTCGAAAAGTAATTTCTTATTCAGTTACCCCATTCAATCTTAACTCATCATATCACATTAATAATATATCTTACTAATATTATAAATGCGAAAGTTTGCATGGATGGATGTATGTTTGTTACTCAATCACGCCAGAACGGCTAAACGGATCTGGATGAAATTTGACACAGAGATATATTATAGTCAGGAATAGCACATAGGATTTTTTTATTCCGGGAATATGTTCCCTCGGGATAATTTTCAGCATTCACGCGGGCGAAGTCACTGACAAAAGCTAGTATTCAAATAAAAAGAGGTATATATTGTAGTATTACGAAAATTGATTCTGTGAAAAAAGCTACACCAGACAGCTATGGCACTGAGCGACAGTGCCATAAGCTGTCTTCTGTTCCGAAAATTCATTGATTGCTGTAGGATAGCGTGTGTGTGTGTGTCTGTTGATTGTTGTAACTGAAGCGATGACGCAGGAGAAAGCTAGCTAGACATCGAGAAGTGTATTTTTCACGTTTTCCTTGTACGTAGATACAGAATGATGCTATACTATAAATTAATGTTCCAGAGGGTTGCAAAAACCTTCTGGAATATTCCTTTAAGCGTTGTTGACACCCACAATTGTAAACATCATAAAGGGGATCTATTCATAGTCCAACTGCATGTCATTAAATATAATTTTACGTCCGACCTTTACCTAATTACAAACAGATTTCAATACATCGTTTCCAGATAACAATAAATCATTTAAATATGTAAAACATTCGTAAGTAATAACAGTTGATAGATCTTCAAGGTTAAATGATTGACGAGGTCGATCAGTGGATGGACGACGATCGAGACTCCTACGTGCCTCGGCAAGCACTTTAAGAGGAAATGCGGTCGCAGACATACGACTGAATTGCCCAAGTAAAGTCATACTTCGAGGTTTGGCTCTCGCCTATTTCCTCCTCCAGTATTGGACCAATTTAAAAGATATTCCATAAATTTAAAAAGAATGATTTGAAGTGTGCCCCTATGTTTTCCTTTTTGATGATACATTATCTTTGAAAGCACTAGAGTCCTCAAATGATGCTCAAAATTGCGCTGGCAATAGAAGCCTAGTGTACAAATTTGACAACTATAAATGGAATAAGGAAAATATAGGGGCACAGTATATATATTTCTTTTTCAGTTAAAATTATTTTTGAATTGGTCCAATATTTGAGGAAAATAGTCGAGAGACAAATCTCGAATTATGTCTTTTTACTTAGGATATTCAATCGGATGTCTGCAACCGCATTTCCTCTTAAGGACTTGGTCCCGTCTGTCATTTGTAGAATTTTGAAAGTCGTTACGAGTTGTCAGAAGCCAGAAAACATGTCACCAGTCTTGCCAAGATCTACTGTGCTACCTAGTTCAAAGTCAAAGACAAATTTCTTTATTTCAATTAGGCCATTAAGCTGAACTTTTGAACGTCACAAATTTAAATTTGTAAGTAATTATAATTGATTCTACCGTCCATTCGGATAAGTAGCTTGTAATGGAGAATAACAGACAAGAAACTCCACAATTACTCTTTAAAAACAAAACTTTTTTACAATATTTACATACATACATTAATTCATACACGTGAGGACGATGCACCCTGACTACTATTTCTATACTACATATAGATATAAAGTATTACAAACACTAACAAGTAAATTCATTCATTTCATAAATATGAATATGGTTCTCACTTAGTTACTGAGTTGTGGAGGTCGAATAGACAATCGCTTCATGTAAAACACACGCAACTAATATAAGAGAGATTGATTTGAACTTGGCCCTGTTTGTGTTAGATTATGATTGAAGAATGCACATAATAAAGCATGTACAGATAATAGCACTTTCAAGAACATATTGACTATCACGCGCCTACATCTCACGTGGTGTGTTTAAAAGATGACTTGCACCATGTGGTGAGAAAAATTGTACTTAAAAACTGTAATATATTGAAATTATTCACTGTAATCGGCCATATGGCGTAAAATTGTGGGATGTGTTGAAATAACTTTTAAAGCGTGTATGCTTTGGACTTTCTCTGTTATGGTACTAAGGAAAATAACGTGTGAGGTTTCTTGTCTTTCTTGGATTAACGGCATTCATTTTACGCTGCATGCATGATACCACAGTAAAAATATACAAACAGTATGGAAACTCCCTACAAACGCTTGAAACGGCACACAAACATACGCACCGACAAGACCATTATGGCACTTTTGTAGTGCTGTCACTAGTGCAAGCCGCTTAGGGGTCTCGTCCATGCGCATATTTGTGTGAGTGTGCCGTTTCGAGCGTTTGTAGGTAGTTTCCACACTGTTTGTATATTTATTCTGTGATGGTACCTACAGTGCTGCAACGAAGGTATCATCTTTATCCTAATCAGCCAAAATAATATCGTATGAGCACAGGCCATCAAAGTTGCTCTTTACCATAATAAGTAACAAAAATCCTGCTTTCAGTCATCATTTCAGTCGAAATACGTTTACTGATTGACATAGGTCAGACCACTTAAGGTCAGTAATTATTCGGACAGTCGTTTATGTTATTATTTATCCTGCGGATCTCTTCATTTCTGCTTCAATTACGCAGATAAACTCTTAGTATACCCCTATCCATGTTCTTTAGGGTGACTTGCAGTCTTTTTTTAAGGCCTATTGTGAGCGCTTTCAGTTATCGTCAATTGAATATTCAGCATTTTACAGTATTACCAGAAATAAAAAAATCCGTGTATTAAAATTACCTTTCGTTGCACAGCATGCATAGCGAGCAGCGAACAGGCAAGGCATGTATGTGAATGATTGAGTCGGAAAAATGGAAACCCGGCTTTTATTTCAATGAAATGAATTTTACAATCAGACTTTTTTTCACAACGCTGCCAATATGAATACTAAGAATTGGTGAGTTAAAAATATGTGAGCAGTTCTTTTTTGTTCAAAGGCGTAAAGCGTTTGTGTATTTTGTGTTAACAAGGTTTTATTATGCCTACTTCGGTCGATCTGAACTTTGAAATTCAGGTGGTTATTGTCATACGATTTATGTCCAGCTTTGTCCAACTGCAGTAGACAGATGTTGAATGCTACGAGTTGCTGTAACTGTAACGTGGCCATTTATTATTTGACTCAAAACGGGACATTGGCCACAATTCGGATGTGGGATCCTCAAAAAAGTCTTTTAGTAACATCTTTAGGACATTTTACAATACTCAAAAAGTTGTTTTGCTATAGCCGAGAATTTGTTGACATTCCGTTTCAGTTTCGGCGCAAAACTCCTTTAGAGCTTCAACTCGAATCGTGTAAATATAAAAAAAATAATATATCTTCACAATAATGCTTTCGTAATCTAAGGGTAGCCTCTCTGCAGCAGATTTTATTACATTGCGAATTACGTGGGCTCCACATCCAATACCTATTAATTGCTTTTTCAAAGATGATTGTAATCTCGTTAACACATGCGGCGGCCGTCTGCCGGCTCAACGACTCAAATTTTCGCGCGGTTTCAGAAAACGGGACAATTTTGCGTCCCAGAGTTCATTTCGGGGACACGGGGACTCTTAATTATAAAAAGGGACAGTCCCGTTCAAAACGGGACGTCTGGTCACGTTATCTTACTGGTGCTACCATTAATATTTTGCATTTAATTTAGGAATTGGGAACCTAACCTATCCTATCTCAATATAAATTATGTTCAGAAACGAACACTCCAAACTATCTTGTCAAAATACTGTTCCCACATCGCACATATCAGGCATTTCCAAACGGATATCACTGCACAATATTACTCCTAAACTGCTATTCCTAGCATGTCGTCACTTTCGGCCCAGAATCTTCTCGCTATTCGTCTGTTTACCCCCAAAACGGGACCGCCACCTACCACCTCCGTCTAATAGCGTGTCAGCTTGATTTATATGTCACGTTTCACGTATCCTCACACGTGAGTTGTGTTCCCCCATCGATCTTATGTTCCTATGACGTCACTACAGTAAACCCACTTCTGCTTTCTGCATCAATTTGTGACACACACTATGTGATTTGTGCGCTAAACAATCTGATTACCGTTCCATTTTCGATTTTATGTCAAAGGAGGGTAAGTGTGAATTTTATTGACGGATTTGAAGGTAGTTGTGTGTTGAGTTGTCAAACAGAGGAATAACGTACGATTTACGTAAAGCAATGAGAACAGGTTACTGGGTTAGTCAACAAAGGGTTTCTATTCTGAGGTTCTGGTTTTGGAGTACCAAACTCTTGTACTGTAATTAACTCGAGTTTACTAAACAATTAACAGTTATTTGACGTCATAGTACAGCTTATTGTTTTGTTACGCTTGAATTTCCGATAACCCCAGTGTTGTGGGAAAATATAACAATACCGAAACTGTAAAGTTTACAATCTGAACTTCATTTCTCGGAAAATGGGAAAAATATTTTCTAGGACTAAAATTACAGGCCCATTACAAAATTTAACGCAACAGTTCACGAAAACTGTTTATTCCAGTCAGACAATATTTCTTATTTTATGCAAACCATGATCTTGATATAAACAGAAGTTTACCGCACAATTCATCATTTTCTTACAACACACAAAAAGTAATATTTTTTAAGCGGAACTGTGGCTCATTCGGGGAACCAGAACAAATCTTTCAGTAAAATGTTTAGTTACTAATTAGTGTTGTTAAAAAACTGCCAGAGACTCGAAAAAAAAGTAGCTTTTGGCATAGTGTCGGTAAATATTGGCATACACCAGGCCAATGTTTATCGTGGCGCCCAAAATGTGTAGTTTTTGTCGAGTTGAAAAACTTTAGGTACATATTACTTTGATTAACACCTTCACTATATTTCTTCTAGATGTGTGTAAGTTTGCTTATTTTCTACTTTCACTTTAGTGTAATTTAATTTAGTATGTGCACGTTGCACATGAGAGCAGTGGTTTACCAGTGACACTCAAATTTTAATTAGTGCCAGTGTGTGGCCCCTTCACAACCCATACGTCACCTCCTTTCTTGGCTAGCATGCACAAATACCTGCTTGCATCTTCAGGGGGGTGACCATAAGCTCTTAGAGCGGTATCAATTTGAGATCGAATAAGGGACAGATGTATCTGACGTGTATACATCTGTCACTTACTCGATCTCAAATTGATACCGCTCTAAGAGCTTATGGTCACCCCCCTGGATTTAAACGAAGACAATGACATAGCTATCCAGGTGCCTACATACTGGTCCGAAAAAATCTTAGTCTAATTGATACAAATCGAAAGAAAGATCGAAAAACGGTTTTATATCAGCCTCTTTAGTCACCATGACGTAGTTACGGTGACAACTATTACAATTCTATGCCAACTTTGGCACTAGACTCTTTGTCTATGTATTAGTCATTACCATGAAGAAAGAGATTGCCACCAACATTTATTACGCCTAGAGTATCATATTTTACCACAAAGCGTTTTGTATCACTTATTTTAATTCGCACAATCATTACTTTATGACTAAACTATAGTGCGGTCATTATAACATATGAACTGTCACATTAATATGATACATAAGCCGATGACAATCATTGGAGTTATGCCAGGTCCCCAATGACGTTGGCGCGTTCGTGGAATACGAGTACCGACCTCCGTCCCCCATTTAGTGCTGTCAAAAACGTTTTTCTATGGAATACATACATCATTATTGTGAAGTTTTTCTCGGTTCATTGACGTAGATTTGTCTGTTCAGAGCATTTTTTTAATAAAGTTTTGCAACAAAGTTTTGGCATCGGCTGTTGTCTGTGTTTCTGCCGAGGCTGTCAAGCCCCATCATAATTATTTAGTGCAGGGAAGTGCCAATCAATCATATTAATAGATACTATTAATCAATCGTTGTTTTTCTCGTATCTTTTCGAAACTTCCGAGAATTGCATACGTCGAGACTGGAGCTTAAAAAATTGCACCTCGGTCTGACCTGAAAAGTTATTTCAATCAATAACTCGGTCTAATCAAAAGAACTACCAATAAAGATCAGTTGTGTTCTCATGGCCAAGATATAATAGCTGCTCGGGTCTATTGATGATGTTAAGCGAAGCTGGCCAAGGTCGAGGATGGGTTACTATTTATTTCATGTCAAGAGTTGCGACCGTCATTACAAAATTTTTGACAATCGTTACGGTTAATCAAAGAGCCCAGAAGTCTGACCAATCTTACCAAGGAGTATCGTGTTATACAGTTACTTGATTGTGCTATGGAGGTCAGATAGGCAGGTTCTCCAAGTTAAATACTGATGAAATCAAAATATTTTATTTTTATTTTAGTTAGGCCTACATGGGCACATACAAAACGTCGACAAAAGGTGCACGGTTCGGGTTAGCCGTTTCCTATGGAGAAGAACCGGCAAGAAACTCCATGGTTACTCTTTTAAAAATGGTTTTGTTTTACAATATTTCTATGTTACAGCATTAGTACTTCGATATGGGGGGACAACGTAGGCCCGACAATAAGTCGTGAGAAATTAAAAAAAAAAAATGTAAAACTAAATAAAAAGTTAACAATCATCTAGAAATCTAGAAGGCCTACAATGTTCACACATTCACAAAACAATCGGTAAATCACAAAACAATCGATAAACAGATATTTTGCTATATCAACTCAACATATAGTTAATCTTCTTTCAAAGTCAGACAAACACCGGTACTAATTGAAAAATTCTCGGTCATGCCTTATTCGTGAAGCCTTGAATTCAATTCCAAGAGCTTGGTTATGAGGTTATGATAAAATCGTAAGAACGTAATCAATAGACAATGGACCATTGAAGAGCGTCGATCGGAACTTGCGCGTGCGTCAAACGCCGTCGCAGTGTTGCCAACTTAGATCTTGTATTTCGTCGAAATAAAATAAATTGATTGAAAAATACAACTTGTTTTTTATCTCGGGGGGCCAGCGGGACAGTAATAGGGTGGTAATATTATAGCTTTTAAGACGACGACTGTCGCCAACGACCTTGAGGGAATAAAACGCAAACTCGTTTAACACCCGCGCCAAAATTTTGTTTTTTTTTTACTTCTCTTATTATTCTATGACTTTAAAAAAAAGCCTCAGATCAAAATGTTTTTTTTTTTTTTAAGATGGTGTCGATTTCATGAAAATACGCCCAGCGGTGCGATTGTCGTGTTTTTGTCCGTTTTAGACATAACTTTACAAATTAATTAAACTATGTTATAATAAGAGATAAGAATAAAACTCAAAATTTTCTTAGATCAAATTATTAAGAAAATGGTCGAATGTAACATAATTTATTTCCAAAAAAATACGACTAGCCGTTTAGACGTTATTCTCATTTCAAAATCAGCTACTCAGGGGTACCTGCGCTTTAAGTGTTCTTGAATGGGAATGTGTGTCAATTTACTAAAGTATTTTCTGTATTTCTATTGAAAGTTTTCTAAAAAGCTTCTCATCACACTTGTCTGTATTTCGGTTATGTTTACCTTGTTACTGGTTTTTCCCATGGGGGTAGGCAGAAACTACAGAACGCCACCTGCTACGATCCTTACATACTTCTTTTGCTTCATTTACGTTCATTACAGTCATACGCCCACGCCGGTTTTGTGTACTGCGCACGCGCGTAACCTAACGTTTCTAAAGAACATCAATAATAAGATGCATGTACTTAGGTCCTTCTAGGCGTCAGTCTGCATATCAGAAGAAATATAAAACAATTGACAGTCGTGGCAACACCGACGAATACCCTTGCGTGCGCACACGCGTGCCGCATTCGATTCAATCGCCATCCGATACCAACCGTTTGTTATCGATATATTGATCCAGAAATCTATTACATATAATAACATGAGTTGTTACTTTAAGTGTAAATAAATCGATTGTTTACAACTGTTATTTCTTCTCGAGATGACGTTTGGTATATTCTCTTTGTTTGCCATGTAGGTTTGTTTTAATCCTGTATCTGCTAGATACATTGTTGATTGATGTTCATTGTATGTGACAATGTTTGGAGCTATAGACCCAATGAGGTAGGAAAACTATGGAGACGGCATATTCTACAATATAAAGAATAGTTATACAAATATCTATAATATCGACACACGCATGTCAAAAAGCGTTTTGTCTCTTTTTAACTAACCAAGAGCTGCATATGAAAAGAGAGACATCTAAATGTTTGTCAAGGATTAAACTTGGTAACACTTTTGAGTGACGTCAAAATCATGTCTATGCGTGACCGGTCGCCATGTTGACTGCCGAAAAAATTGGTAGTTGTGTGCTGTATATATACGTTTATCTGTGTAGTTGTGCTGTCAAACAGTTGCAAATGGGCAGCCATCTTAATTGCCCGATTTTTGTAGGTATGCACGCTAATTTCGTAGGTATGGCAAGTCCATAGGTTTATAAGTCAGTGTATAGACCCGACGGGTTGTTGTTCTACTTGACGTCAAAATCAAAATGCATTGTCCTGTCTATAATTTCACACTTAGATGCCTTGAGGCTGTTTCATATACCTACACAGTGTGTTGTATAGAGCTTGCATTGGTTGCCGTTAATTATTATGATGATTGAAAATAATCAATATTATATTTGAAGTAGTAATGTTGCTTGATCAAGGTGCGGCTATCAGTATTTCATGATGTTTTAAACCTTTCTGATTTCATAGTTCCAAAATCTGAGTCTCATTTGAAGGTAGGTATAAAGTGTCCTACCATTCCGGTAGGAAACTTCAAAATAAACCAATAACTTCCTAAATAGTTCTCAGTTATAGTTCTCGCCAAACTTCATTGCCGCCCTGAAGTTGGCTACAATGGCTGTGCAGTATTAAGGCGCCTCCCCGAGCAAAACGCCGCGCTAGTCGAATTTTGTACAGTTTTTAAGAGCTATCTACTCTTTATTTAAAAAGAAATATCAATTAATAAAAATACATTACATTTCTACATAATGTTGGTTCTAAAATGGAAGTACACTTTTTTTTTAAAGAGGTATATGTGTCACTAATCTCCTTCCAACAAAACCGAAAATGTGAAATAATTATTGATAGCATGCATCTCCTAGTAAAGTGTTCATTAATTTTTTTTTTACTAACACTAATGGATAGACAATTTGATAACGAACATTTTGTAAGTTTAATTTTTTTCAAAAGACCAATATTCGATTTTATAAAGATTTTATTCTAAAATCTGGGCGTATTCACTACCGTAATTCATGCGCCACCAGTGCCGCTAGGCCAATAGGAATGCTCATATCTCATGCTGATTTTTTGTTCAGGGTACGGCCTTAAATCTCATACAATCCGTGCCTTGCGCATCGGCAAAATAACTTCAGGGCCCAGAAGTTACGCGGCAAAGTTATAAGGCGGCGAGAACTATACTCCATTTTGCAATCAAAACATTGAGAAATCCCAATCAATGTTTTTAATTCGATGACCAAAATACATTAGAAATACATAATCCATTTGACGTAAACATTTCCGGGCTATATTCAACATATAAACAAGTAGAATCGGGTCGTGTTAGAAGGGTGCGTATGTCAATAAAGGCACTCTAAAATAATTTGTGTTGTAAACAGTCCATACCGCATCAAGGAGTTGTGTCGAATATGGATTGTAACTAGGTTAGGAGTGTGGTCAAGTATACACATGGTTTTCTATGTGTTATGTTGTAATTTTATGTTATAATTTTGGTAAGATACTGTCTTATATAGGCTCTTTGAATCGGAGACACTGAAGGCAATTTTCCTTCAGTGTCTCCGATTCAGGTCCAGTTGTCTTGTGGCTGTGACAACTTTTACAATTTGTGTCTCTTCTCCTTTTATTGATTTTATGCAGTACCAATACAGTTACTGAACTGCAAATCGTTACCTTTGCTCAATCTTTTTTGTAACTAAGAGGCACCTCATTATCCTCATCCTCCTTTCATATCCGGTTATCCTATTTTTATGGCGTTAGTCCAGCATGTCTTCTTCCATACATTCATCACTAAAACCTATGAAATAAATAATCCAAATATAGTTGAATAGTATCAATGTGATTTCGTATCTCTTGTGTTAAATTACTTCCTATAACTTTATTAAAGATTACAATATCAATCAGTATGTACGGCCAGGAACTTCCGAAGCTAAGTCAAAGTCAAATATATTTATTTCAACTAGGCCATTAAGCACTTTTAAACGTCAACAATTAATTTACAACTAATAAAAATTGATTCTACGGTGCATTCGGAAAAGTAGCTTTTTATGGAGAAGAACCATAGAAGAACACACAAGAAACTCCATACAAACTCTTTAAAAAAAAATGTGTTTTACAATATTTACGAGTACATAAATTAATAAATTCATAAATGTGAGGACGATGAACCAGAATGCTACGTACAGGTATAAAGTATTAAAAGCATTAACAGGTAAATTCATTAATTTGATAAATAGGAACATGGTTCTCACATACTTACAAATATTGCAAACTTTCTTAAATGAGCTTGTCAGTCTAGAAGAGAATGCAATATGATGTTTTTCTTAACTATTACAAATATTATCAAAGAAAATATATTTCGACGGCGAAAAACAAGCATATGTATATACCCATGTTAGCAGGTCATTTATAAATATAACGTTTATCGATTTTATTTCGCATTGAACTTTGTTTTTATACAAGGTTCTTACTATTGTTATTTTTGGAGCAAAATATCGCGCGTTCAGTGCAAGGATTGTTCTAGAAATTGTTTTACTTGATTAGCTTCGACTTCTAAACGAGATAATTTTACTAAACTTCATACTGTGTTGCGTGTCTATCCATTCTCTGTGGATCATCATCATTTTAGCCTAAAAGCGTCCATTGCTGGACATAGGCCTCCCCAAAGTGTCAACACATCGAGCGGTCCTATGCTTCTCGCATACATAGAGCAACACGGACCACTGGTCCGTGTTGCTCTATGCTCGCATAAAGCGGACTCCCGCGACCCTCACCAGGTAACTGGTCCACCTTGTAGGAGAATTTCGTTGACATTTAAGGCGCATATACCCCTCAGTAGCTGATTTTAAAATGAGAATCACGTCTAAACGGCTAGTCGTAATTTTTTGGAAACAATATAATGTGACATTAGATCATTTTCTTAATAATTTGATCTACTTAAATTCTGAGTTTTATTTGTATAACATAGTGTAATGAATTTGTAAAGTTATGTCTAACACGGGCAAAAAAACTTCAATCGCAACAAAACCGTCGGGCGTATTTTAATGAAACTTTCACCATCTCAAAGACAATTGAATTTTTTAAAGTCATGGAATAATAAGAAAATACAAAAAACTACCGAATTTTGGGTCGCGCGCGTGTGAAATGACTTCGCGTTTTGTTCTTTCAAGGTCGTTGGCGACTATCGTCTTCTTAATAAATAATACACGTACTTAGTCCTCTTTCGAAATCAATACTTACCTTAGTTAACAATCAATATATTACGCCTTCCCAGTATTCCTATTAACACTTCCATTTAAGTGGGTCAACTCTTTCCATAAACATAGGAAAAGCTTACAACTCAATCGGGCTGCGACTACGTACGACCCAGTCACGCAACTCCATTAAAATACTGCAAACTAGAGTGCGATTTTCTTTGACTACAGTTCATAAAAAATAAACAACTTATTACTTCCGAATGGGAGCGCGAAGCCTTTGATGTTATTCCAGCTTTTCAAATTACATATAATTGCCGTGTTATTTACCATTTGAAGAGAAATTATTTAAGTAATGTTCTGTAATTTTCTTAGAAGTAATAAACTTCCTTATGTCAGAGACTTACCCCCGGTTTTGAGAAATAAATTAACGAACGTCACATTTGACGGCAAGTCAAGTGTTGTGATTGGCTATTGAAATATCGCTCAACCAATCACAGCACGCGAGTTTGACAATTTAGACTTCTGTAGACAGGTGCGACTTGACAATTCGACAGCCTATATCTATATAACAATTTTAGCACAACTTGCACGATAAGGCATTCATTGCTGTTGCACTGTTGTTCGCAACTTTGTGCTCAAGAGCTTTTAGTACGAGATCCCGGGATCCCGGGATCTCGTACTGGTTGTGTGTTATCCCGGGTTGTGCTAAAATTGCTATATAGTTAAGCTGTCGCAATGTCAAGTCGCACCTGTCTACAGAAGCCTAAATTGTCAAACTCGCTTGCTGTGATTGGTTGAGCGATCTTTCAATAGCCAATCACAGCACTTGACTTGCCGTCAAATGTGACGTTCGTTAATTTATTTCTAGAAACCGGGGGTAAGTCTCTGACATAAGGAAGTTTATTACTTCTTAGAAAATTACAGAACATTACTTAAATATTTTCTCTTCAAATGGTAAATAACACGGCAATTGTATGTACACTGTATAAACCTGCAGGTAGGCAACCAGGTAGGTAATGCTGCAGTAATCAATGCTGTGGGGTCTACTATCAAGCATCATTAATAAAAACCGGCCAAGTGCGAGTCGGACTCGCGCACGAAGGGTTCTGTACCATTATCGCAAAAAACGGCAAAAATATCACGTTTCTTTTATGGGAGCCCCATTTAAATATTTATTTTATTCTGCTTTTAGTATTTGTTGTTATAGCGGCAACAGAAATGCATCATCCGTGAAAATTTCAGCCGTCTAGCTATCACGGTTCATGAGATACAGCCTGGTGACAGACGGACAGACAGACAGACTTAGTAATAGGGTCCCGTTTTTACCCTTTGGGTACGGAACCCTAAAAATTAAGTTTTATATAGACCTACAGATTTTCGCGTTGGGATCTTAGGCTATTAGCACAGTGTGTAGCTTTATTAGTTAATGTTATTAAGACGACAATGTCGTGGATTGAGGGTGCTAAATGTCAAGGGTCGGGGGTTCAATCTTGATGACAACCCACTCTCGGCGCAGGTGTATTTAGGTGAGGTTAATGTATGTCATCGTTAAGTGAGTTAGGTGTATTATATACAAGGATTGTTTATATAAAGTAATTACTGTTGCTAGGTATCATCAGAAAACAATTACCTACCATCAGCCACCTGCTTATTGAATCTGTAATGATATGTTTTTTAAATCCAAAGGTTGACTGGAAAGAATGCCTATTTGCATTAAGGTTACACTAGTCGATCATTCTTTCATACAAACGTAGTCTGGCGATTACTCCAATGTTTGACGATGTACGTTCAAAATAAATAATGATATCAATTTGTCTCATCATTATAAAATATTTGAATGTTATGAGCGTCAAAATTGCCATATTTCAACACTAATTTTAACGCATCTTTGGGCGGCAAAAAATACCATAAGAAGACGGAAAATTGCAAAACGGCCACCATACAGGGATAGATTAGTAGTTCAACAATGCAAATAATTTTATTATGAAAATATACATTTAGTTGTTTTTTCATAATATCTAGCCTACCAAAGGTCTGTTTATAAAATTTCGCGCGCTTGTTTTCGTCCAAAATCATCATCCATTGCCATACAAATTTGAAAAAGTGCTTATTTGTACGCTAACTAGCTTCTTACTGCTCATCACAGCATCTATCTCTTTCGCGCGTGTTGCCGGATGAGATTGCATGCATTATCTCGCGCACAAAATAGTTCGTGCCGTCGACAAGGGGAACCTTAAGTCCTCTTATGTACCACTATAAATTAAATAATAATACGTAATGGTTTTCTTCAAGAAACACTCAGTCCTTTTCGGCGACCACAATTTTTATTCATTATATTACGGGCGCCTGAAAATATTTATTGCGACTCGGCGGTTTAAAATATTACAAACATAATTTATGAAGTGTGATCCATTGTTCTTCACTTTCATCATTATTTATTTGTTTTTTTTTTTTGTTTCCAGGTGATAGACTTCGGCAGCTCGTGTTACGAGCACCAGCGGGTGTACACGTACATCCAGTCGAGGTTCTACCGGGCGCCAGAAGTGATGATGGGCGCCAGGTATGGCATGCCCATCGACATGTGGTCCTTAGGGTGCATATTGGCGGAGCTACTTACAGGTGAGAAATCTTTATTTTACATATAATAATAGCTTGTAACTGCCCCACTGCTGGGCAATAAGGCCTCTTCTCATACAGAGAAGGCACGAGCATTGATCACCACGCTTGCTCAAGGCGGGTTGGCGATTTCTGACTTAAATTAGCTTTTGCCCGCAGCTTCGCTCACGTAAAAAGGGTTTTTTCATCCCAAGGGAACACTCTACCGAAATAAATACTATCGTATGTCCTTCACCCCTGTGATATCCATACTCAATTTCATCTGAATCGGTATAGCCGTTGTGTCGTAAAAAGGTACCTAACAAACGAACACACAGAGCTACTATCTCATCTATACCAATATTATAAAGAGGAAAGATTTTTAAGTTTATTTGTTAGTTTGGTTTTACCGAATAGTTACATACTTTGTGGCATTGTAGCCAACGTCAGGGCGGCCAAGAATTTTGGTAAGAACTGTATTCAGCTGCATGCATCTAGTTGGTCTGGAAGCCGGCCTCAACATTGTTAAGAAAACTTATTCTTTTACGAATGGATTGAAGAAAATAATTTGTCATAATTCATTACTGTTGGATGATGAAACAAATCATTAGGTCTTATTGGTTTGTTTCTTTTCCTGCTTATTTTTCGAAGAAAACATGGGCACTATGCCATATTCTAATAAATTTGCCAGTAAATATGACCTAATGTTTTGTCTGTCTTGAATTGCGAAATACTAAGATATTCGTAAAAAGTTAAAACTTAAACCTACAAAAAATACCTCCATTCCAGTAAAACCATCGTTCAAAACCGTCCAAAAAAGCACAATCGAATTACCGATCACTTTTACATAATGAACCCCATAAAGGAACCCTATCTCCGCCTTTTCAAGTCAACTAAACGTTTTAACATTTCCCGTTCCCCATGGCTTCGACTGAAAACCCCTTTGCTAAGGAGTTTTAACTTCCCAGACACAAAAAAAAACGCACACCAATTGTCTTCGTCTGACAAGACTTTTTAATTAGCCGCATGACTAAAGTAAAAACCCTTGTAATGTATTTGGAGTTAGTTCAACAAATTCCTGAAATCCTACACGTATTGAAGCTTTGGGTTACATGACAAACAAACATTGAATATCTGTTATTAGTGTACTGTGACTGCCTGGGCCTGGTCGTAAGCGCTACTGCTGGTTATGAGGTCTTGAGTTCGATGCCCGGGTCGGGTAGGTATTTCATTGGAATTTCTCATAATTTTTATCCGTGGTGCTAGACAAATTGGGCTTATCCCTTGGGCTTGACCCTTTGTGCCTATTGGCCTTGTTTGTTCTGTCTCCTGCTTGATATGGAGGGAAGTGGAAATTATGTTTTTTTTACCCGACTGCAAGGAAAGGTTTATGTTTTTCGTGCGTATCTTATACGTTTGTTTGTTTGTTTGTATGTAATATTCCTTATTACCTCATATCTTTCAAACCGGTGGACGAATTTATTTAATTAAGACATCGTTAGTTACGTCTTGGCCACCCAAGTGTTCTTAGATAGGTGAAGTTGAACAAAAAACAAACATGGCGGCTTTTGGGCGCCGTATAGTGCGAGCACAAATTAGTGGTATCAAAATGAAGGGTTTTAAGAGGTGATTACAAAAAATATATACCACTTATAAGTTTAAGAGTAATTCGAAAAAAAATATATATATCTAAAAAGTTCCAAATAAAAAAAAGTTAATTTAAAAACCAAAAACCTGACTGCTTAAGAAGCGAACTAAAAAGCTGTAAAAGGTTCGCGAATATGTATCCTCCGACTGCACAGCATGATTTTTTCTTGTTTACAGCTTTTTAGTTCGCTTCGGTTTTTGGTTTATAAATTAATTCCCATATTTTTTTCCTACTCCTCCTTTATTCTTTTCTGATTAATTTCGTTGCGGGATCCAAGACAGTTAAATTCATTCTGCGGGACTTCGTCGAGCTTCATTGCCTCGGCGTTGTTCTGGTGGTCGCCACTGTTGATTCTGGCTTACAGGGGTTGCAGTGATTTGGGGATAGTGAAGTGGGATTGTCCCAAACCCATCGATAAATACAGACGCCATGTTATAATAGTATTATTAGTGTTCATATAATACACTAAATGGTGTTGTTATTATACGTCTTGGCATACGATTACGTGTGAATTATCTTTAGCGAATAAGCTTTTGATTACAAGTTGTAAACAATAGAATTTGCGAACGGGACAATGACATGAAATTGGAGTTCATTATTGAGGTCATTGATATCGACGATTTGATGATAGGATGTGGTTTGATAACACTACTTATTATTCGATTACAAAAATGTATGTCCCGTAAAATTGCGAATTTGATGTTTTTGGCACTAACTTCGATATCATCATCATCATCATATCAGCCGAAAGATGTCCACTGCTGGACTTAGGCCTCCTGCCCGCGGCTTCCCCCGCGTTATAAATGTTTTATCATCCCAAGCGAACATTATCCAGGGATGAAACCTAATCTCCTTTCCTTTGTTCTCATCCAGATTCTGGTCTATCCATATGCCTAGTTTCATCCAAATCCGTTTAGTCGTAAAAGGGTAACAAACAAACAAATTCACATTCGCATTTATGTTATTAATCAGGATTAAGACTTTTAAGGCAACTTTACTGTATTGAAGTATTTGACAATTATCCAAGAAAAAAAGAATTCGTTTCAAAAATAATAATTGAAAGCGCAAAACCTTAAATTGTCCTCTCTTAAATTAGGGAACATCACTCATCTGTTCTTCGAATCAAATATTCTTTCTTTCCATGATTAAAACATCCTTTCTCACTGTTCCAGGGTTCCCGTTACTCCCAGGCGAGGATGAGGCGGATCAGATGGCGTGCATCATCGAACTGCTGGGCATGCCTCCACAGAAGCTCATCGAGCAGGGCAAGCGCTCCAAGAACTTCATCAGTAGCAAAGGTCTTCCACGGTACTGCACGGCTACTACACTTGCTGATGGCACTACGGTCCTTAGTGGAGGTTGGTTCATACTAGACATTTAAGGATTTTTATTTGATAACTAGCTGTCCCCCGCGGCTTCGCTCCCGTCAACTGTTTACGTTACTTTAACCGTTTACGCAGCGCACGCAACGGAAGAATTCAAAAAGGAATAATGTTTTTCCCGTTTTAGCAACATATTTCATTTATGCTCCGCTCCTATTGGTCGTAACGTGATGTTATATAGCCTGTAACCTTCCTCGATAAATGGACTATCCAACATAAAAAGATTTTTCACTTCTAACCAGTAGTTCCTGAGATTAGCGCGTTCAAACAAACAAACTCTTCAGCTTTATAATATTAATAATAATATATAGTATAGATTAGTATAGATAAGCTCGCTCGTTTGACCACTATCTCAGCTAATGGTAAGCGATGGTGAAGCATGCTTACCTAGAAGTAACCTATCAAATCAAATCATATATTTTTATTGACAAATAAATATTTACACCAATATAATTGAAACCCTGACTTCTGAGCTAGGTCAATGGTGTCTCATCCCATACAAAGAAACCGTGCCGACGTACTTTACTGATTATTTTTTGTACATCGATCGATACAAAACATAATCAGTATAAGCAGTACAGTACGTCGGCACGGTTTCTTTGTATGGGATGAGACACCACTGACCTGGAACACAAGCCTCAATAACAATGCAAGCTCAGTGCGGTTTGCTGAAATGTATAGATGCATGACGAATTTAAACACTTTGAGACGAAATCGCATAGTTGTTTTCTAACACTAATGACTCTGTTTACTTCTTGTTTGCTTTATAATTATAATCCAGTGAAAATCTATATTTCATTTGTTGAGTAAACCAAAAAGATTTTACCCAAAATAAATACATTAACAGATATCATTAATCAGGCTGAACAAATATAAGTTTATTCAGTACGCCATATCTTTCATAAGTTATAAGTCATGTTACTCATTTCAGCTTGTTTTTGTTTGTTCGCAAACCGAAAATACCTTCTGCAATAAAACCCAAAGTATTAAGGTTATCAAGTCTGATGTGGACTTATCGTAACTTGACCCTCTTTCACCATACACGACCTTATTTCAAGCGGAAATCATATCACAACTATCTTCGGATAACGGTGGACACTCAAGAAAATGTGTAACAGAACGTAAAACTGACAAACAAATGCGAAATTTCTAAAATTAAATACTATCATACTGAAATCTCTTCACCACGCAATACTTTCATCAAACATCATGAAAACGAAACGTGAAATATTCTGAATCATCTTACTACGGGATGTTTTAGCGATGTCTAATGTTTGATCTCTTCCTTCCACTATATGACCCGAGTCTGAGTCACCGGGCGACATGTGTTCGTACATAATACACCATCTGTCTGGTGCCTGTCTGACGGTCTGACCTAATATTAGTCATTTGTGGTTATTTTTTTATGTTGATTAGCTGTTGTGGTTTATCTATGGCTTCTTTGGCGCCACGGTTCATAGAACATGAAATGTTATCTATGACCTGTTGCCCTCTTTTGTGATCTCTCATTCTGGGTATGCTGTAAGAGAACACAATTTTGAATTAAGCTCGCATATGTACAAACGAGGTATTGATTTATTACCAATATATAAATTAACATAGTGTAAAATACTTAATTAACATTAATTACCTATTTATACACTTCAGTAAAAATAAAACTACGAACGCGTATAAAAATGCAGAGGTCATTGGGCAGCAAAAAATTCCTCCACATCGCTGTCAACGTGAAAAGTGACCAGTACGCTGGCAGCATTGCCACGTTGGATGGCAATGCTGATTCTCTGGCCAAGGAAAAGCCCAGCCCTGGTCACGTGAAGAGTCGACTAACCGTTTGCTTACATCTCGAAATACTCGATGAGCACTCGGACCCCATGGACCTAATATTTCAACCCCAAACGGATCAATTATATAGTAGCGCCTTTGTACATATTTTTTACGGCTAATTTTGTGGTTGCAGGATTAATTAAGTCTAAGACAACCAGATACTGGTTCAATGTTATTTTGTAAAAAGTTACTTTTTTAATGTGTCGATTAACTGTCAATGATATCAGAGAAAACAAATTACTACAAGCAAAGTCGCGGCAATAAGCAATGTGTTTTGAGGAAACAGACCGGTTGTTTTGGTGGGCAGCCAAATTCAACTGACATAATCTTATAGCGGCATTTATCACTAATCCAGTGTAGAATTTCTAAATATTTGTGCTTACAAAATACAATATTTTTACTAAGTTTATTTTGCTTCTCAATTTTCCCCAAAAACAACTGTGATTCATTTGCCTGAATAAGGAATAATCTAAGATGACTTTTGTACATTAAAATTTCCAAATAAATATAAAGAATGGCACATGTCTTGCAGAACATAAAAATCATGCAAGCTTCTCAGAAATCCTCGAATTCAGAGAAATTAGGTAGACCTGTATTATTAAGAAGGACTTCTGTATCCATAATTTTATTAAGTTGTTTTAGTTGTAGCCGTTTTGTTCCAGTTTTGTCCAACTTTATTAAATAAAATACCTATTTTTTTGTGTTACAGGAATGTCAAGAAGAGGCAAGCCTAGAGGTCCACCCGGATCAAAAAGTTTCGTCACGGCCCTCAAAGGCTGTCAAGACAAATTCTTCATTGATTTTATTAGAAGGTAAGTTTGTATTTGATGTACTTTAGTATCACAAACAGCTTAATATTTTGACTTAAAGTAAAACCAAAAACATTTGAGTTTTTCATTGAGGTATTGGTCGGTAGGTAGGTCGTACAAATGTACTACGCACTACATATTATCCCAATGGAGTTTTTCCATTTTAAATGTAAACTAGGAAAAATACCTAGACATATGTCGAGTGCTGATGATATGAGTAGCTTCAAGAAAAAGCACTAACAACTTTAGGATAGCCAGTTCATTGAATTAAGATCTCTTTGGTGTTACATTAGTCAATATTATTTTTAGGGCGGTGCCAAAATTGGCAAGGAGAAATATCTCTTTTTACCGCATTTTTCGGAAAAGTAAAGGGTAATTTTTCAACGCCTCGTTGAACAGGAAAACTGTAGTAGAAATGCTGTCGCCATTTTACTTTTCCTTGTGGTTTGGCTTCGACGAATAAAACCAGGTCAGTCAAAGTGAACTGGAAAAATAATTTTATTGGTTGATTAACTTGAAATGTAATTCACCTTTCGATGTCTGTTTTCCTAGTACAGTACAGCTTGTAACATTGAATCGTAATTAAAATATTTTTTATTGATATTAGGAGGATGTGTAAAATATACAAGTCTGTCAGAGTAAAAACCCGAAGTTATTTACAAATGTAAAAGTACAAATATGGATTTCCGCACCATGTTTTTTGTATTTCATAAAACATTTCTTAGAAATTGAGTAAATATGAGGCTACAAAATATTCAGGGCTTTGTATCCAAGGTGTAAAGCTGGTAGTCCGTAGGTGACCGTAAAGAGTTTACTGCGATCACTTCAAGCATGCCAATTTGCTGAAATCTTTATTGCAATCGAAGTGAGAAACGGCATATAAATAAGCACTTGCCATCACTCCGTCCGTGGGAATACAATTGCATTAGACTTTTAAATATTACCAATATAAATATTCAGTGTACCTGTTTGTTTGTCCGTCTGGACTTTTTGAATATAGTAGTGTTTCTTAGCTTTGATATGCATACCAACACAGACAGATACTGTTCCCAGACTGCCAAGCTTTTGATTTCTAACTACCCGTCATTATTACCAAAAACATATCGCACGATAGATAACAATTTCAATACACAAAAACACCCATCCAAAATACGTCTCTGGAGGTATGAAGAACAGGTCGGAAAGCTCATCATGTTCCTGTAAAAAGTGAAGATTTGTCGACCAGACGGGTGTGTTGTCTGTTTAACTACTGCCCGGCGATCCTTGTCGCATTCCTCTACATGTTAAAGGCGCTGTTAACTTTAATTTCGTGTTTTTAGGATACTCCAGTGAATTGTAGATGGATTTACTTGTCTAACTTGCTACTTATTTCATTCCAGGTGTCTAGAATGGGACCCAGAAAAGCGCCTCACCCCCGCGCAAGCCTTACGACACGCGTGGCTGCGCCGGCGCCTGCCCCGGCCGCCGCACGACGACGAGCCTGCGCAGGCGCTGCAGGCCATGCCTCTCCCACACTCTCTGCCCGCCAACCACGTTAGTATAGCGCATCATGCCAAGAGGCTCGCGCACCCTAAGTGCACTGACAAATAGGTTTGTTGTTTTTGCTTCTTTTTTTTTGGTTAGTTGTCTGTGGTAATATGATGATAGTTGATGTTGGTCTACTCTTGGTTATTAAAAAACAGTGAAAGGCTTTTGTACTATTTTTGATAGGCTCCTGTTTAACCACTGTCTCACCTGATGGTAAGCGATGATGTGGTCGACGATGAAGCACGCTTGCCTAGAAGTAACCTATTCACTCTTGACTTAAAGTCAATCCGGCGCCTGGTGAGCGCCGCAGTCTTGTCTGCAAAGCAGTCAGTGTCGTGATGTAGTCAGCTTTTAGTATGGTGCAGAACAGGCCAATAGATAAAAGCTCGATTTTAATTCGCTTGTAATCTTAAGCAACCAAATGCTTCAAAGCAGGTTTTTAGTTTTTTTTTTGAGTTAAATGCAGTGTAGCGTGTTTCTGATCAACAATATGGTCTTTGATAATTATTGTAAGCTAGTACCGCTTTGCTAAGGAGCGCGTAGACAACAGTATTTTTTTTTCATGTTACCACAGACAGTAAATTTAAGTTTTAATATTATTTGCAATTTATTTTTGGTTTCTAATTTATTTAGATCATAAGTACTGATAATTATGCTTTCGAATTGATGAATAATTCTAAGCAGAAATAATTATTATTTAGATATTCAATGTCAGTTACCTTTATCCGTTGCCAATCAGCTGTCAGGGTGGATTTAAGAGTCAGCAGTACACGGAACTGTTGTGTCATCGTAACCAACTGAGCCATACCACCGTTTTTATATACTGACATGTACACTTGGCGCCAGATGACCCGACGTCGTCGCGACGTTACGTAGTGTTGCAGTGTGTCATCGACCTAAAACTTTAGTTCCTACCCCAACATTGTTATGTGATCATCTTTGTTTACATTACTTTTCAAGCATCTGGCGTAGCTGTTTAATTGAAGTAGATTTAACTAGTGAACTATGGCCTTATGAAATAAAAATGTGATTAGCAATTGATCATTGATCCAAATTTAAAATTTTCTATTGAGACTTTGAATTTAGAATCTGCTTAGCAGTTGTTGAATACGAGTAGTGCAGATTTATATTACTAGTGGTTATGTGAGCTGTAGACCTCGCGAGTCTGTCTTTTCGTTTTTAGGGTTCCGTACCCAAAGGGTAAAAACGGGACCCTATTACTAAGACTTCACGATCCGTCTGTCTGTCTGTCCGTCTGTCACCAGGCTGTATCTCATGAACCGTGATAGCTAGACAGTTGAAATTTTCACAGATGATGTATTTCTATTGCCGCTATAACAACAAATACTAAAAACAGAATAAAATTAATATTTAAGGGGGGCTCCCATACAACAAACGTGATTTTTTTTCCCGTTTTTTGCTCGATATTAATAACGGCAACAGGTAGACGCTTGAAATATTCACAGAATATTTAGTTGGATATTCACTTCAAAAAATAATAATTATTAAATTAAAATAAAATAAATTAAGGGGGGCTCCCATACAACAAACGTGTTTTTTGCCGTTTTTTTCCGATAATGGTACGGAACCCTTCGTGCGCGAGTCCGACTCGCACTTGGCCAGTTTTTTATTTTTGTCGATTTAGTTTTCAATTCCATATCATTATCGAACAACAAAAAGAATTCATATTATTATCTCAGCTCACAAAATTTCACGACAATTGGTTGAGAAATAAGACCTGTAGAGGAGAACAGCCGGATAGACATAAGAAATAATTTTTGCCCAAGCTTAAACGTAGACGCTTCGCGCTCGCTCGGTCAACAAATAAAGTTGCCAGTATAAAGTTACTAGTGCCTTTATGAAATTAGAATGAACTGCATCCTTGGTCCTTTTCTGAGTAAATACTTTCTTTATTTTCTTCTTTCATCGGCACTGGTGGCTACATCGATTCATGGAATCAAAGCTATCTTGTAAGTGCTTTGCAGGCCATTAGAAAACATTAATAGCAAATATTTTAGGGTTGTGCTGATCACATGGAACTCTAAATGTAGGCAGCTTAAAAGTATCTTAATAGGTAGAATTTACTTGATTTTGTAACACCAAAATAGTAACACATCTATTTTACAAACAATGAAATTCTATGGGTACAATTGCGGTCTATTGCTGACAGCAATATCTACCAGACAACTTTTATAATAAGCAGCATATTTTCACCTTGTCGTTTTGTGACAATTAAACACTTTTTAGGGTTCCGTACCCAAAGGGTAAAAAACGGGACACTATTACTAAGACTCCGCGGTCCGTCTGTTTGTCTGTCACCAGGCTGTATCTCATTAACCGTGATAGCTAGACAGTTGAAATTTTCACAGATGATGTATTTCTGTTGCCGCTATAACAACAAAAACTAAAATCAGAATAAAATAAATATTTAAGTGGGGCTCCCATACAACAAAAGTGATTTTTTTGCCGTTTTTTGCGATATTGGTACGGAACCCTTCGTGCGCGAGTCCGACTCGCACTTGACCGGTTTTTAATCTTTCTTCTTTTTCCGCCACATTAGTCCTCAAGTTCAAAATCAATCAGTATGAGATATGCAGGCACCTGTCGACTGTCGTCAATTCCAAGTATAGCTACCCTTCACCTATGAGTGAGCACTGCCCACTTCAATGAACGCACATGTCCTTCTCCAGCGAACTGTGACAGCTGAGCTGACTGTTCGATGTATTTATGGAATTACTAGCTTCTGCCTGCGGTTTCCCTCGCGTGTTTTATTGTCCCAAGGGAACTTACTACTCGGATGAAAAGTGAAGTATAGGAGTCTTTCTCCAAGGCCCGATTTATCGCTATAACAAAATGCTTTAAAACTAGTTCAGTTGTTTAGGCGTGAAAACGTTACAAACAAACGGACATACAGAGTTACTTAAACATTTATATTATTGCTAGCTTCGGTCCTTGGCTTGGTCCACGTGAGTCTCGGTAATTAGCCCAAGGATGAAAACTATCCTACAACCTTCTCTAAGGTTCGATCTATCTCTAAACAAAATTGATTCAGCGGTGTAAGCGTAAAACTTAACAAACAAACGGATACCTATACAGAGTTACTTTTGCATTTTTAGGGTTCCGTACCCAAAGAGTAAAAACGGGATCCTATTACTAAGAGCCACGATCAGTCTGTCTGTCTGTCCGTCTGTCACCAGGCTGTATATCATGAACCCGTGATAGCTAGACAGTTGAAATTTTCACAGATGTTGTATTTCTGTTGCCGGTATAACAACAAATACTAAAAACAGAATAAATTAAATATATAAGTGGGGCTCCCATACAGCAAACGTAATATTTTTTGCCGTTTTTTGCGATAATGGTATGGAACCCTTCGTGTGCGAGTCCGACTCGCACTTGGCCATTTTTTTATATTATTTGTACCTAGATATATTACTGACGAAAATTGGATGTTACTGACGTAGGACGTATGGACAGATGTCTGACGTGGTATGAACGTTCTGGATTAAGTACGTGGAATTTAGAAAATGTAGGTTTTCATGTGACTCAGATAAGTCTGGTTAGGTTATGTCCTATCTTTAGAAAGGTGACAGGTTTAGAACTTGGGTTATTTAAGCTTTCATATGTCTGAGATGAGTTTAGTTTGGTAAATATAGAAAGGTGATTTGGAAGAGGGAAGATATGTCATAGTTTAGTGACTGACTATTGGGTATTTTTTGAGAAGGCGTTAATTTATGACCGATAGGCTCTGAGTATGACTGTTCCTTTTATAAAATAATCTTTCTTTGAGATTATTTTATCTTTGATAATGTTAGAATTTTAAACGTTATTAGTATTGTATCTGGCAAACTCTTAAAAATACCGGTACCTACTTTCAATTCATCATTAATATTTAAGGGTGATAGTACTTATGAATATGTACTTACAGAAATATGAAAAGGGAATCAGCTCTTCAGCAAGAAAATTTAGAAAATGGCAGTTTTTTTGCGATTTTACGGTTGTTCCCATAGTAATAGTGCTTGGTGTGGCCCTCCGGTTCAAAAACAATTAGATACTATACTATACTATCAAATCTAATAAATAGTCTCCAATCACCATTTATTGCCCTCACCAGCCAGTTTGTCAACATGCCACAATAACGTCAATAATTACACAATTTGCATAGCTAAGTACCGACGCATAATATTACAATTTGGGCTACCACGCAACATGCAACATGCATTATAGCAGGGATGGCGAACCTTTATTGGTGACTGTGTCATTTAATAAAAATATATGTATAATAATGTGCCGCGAAAGTATCTTGACGTTTTGATTTAATGGACGAAAAACTGGCTATTTATTTATTTAATTAAGGACAACCAACAAAGCATACACCAAAAAATACATGTTGAAGTACTCATATTTTTTCATTTTATAGTGTAGCCTTAATTAAAGGCTGCCACGGCATGCATTAAACAAAGGAATAGGAAATGTAGAACAGTTATAAACGTAACTCTCAATTGTTTTCAGCGAAATTCGTTCAGAAATTGTAGTGTTTACAGTTTTATGTTTATTTAAATAAAAGTAAAAGATTGGGTTGTTTTTTGGTGTTGCAAAATACCTAGATGCAGATTAATCTTATCTTACCCGAATTATTTTACCGCTTGCCACCATTGGTACACGTGACATAGGTTCGCCATCCCTGAACTATAGACTATACTATCAACGTAGATCGTTATCTTCTGCCCCAGTTAGCGAAGCGTTTAGTTTATCGCTGCGTTTGTGACAATCGATGCCACAGTTTTTATTGTTGTAAAATATGGGACAATGTGGGTAGTCAAAATTTTCTATTCGTGTTTATGCGGTTTGTTTGTATTTGAAACTGTTTATTTTGCGAACAGCCGCCGTACGTGTCAAAATTATCATGCTTCGACTGTGAAAAAGGGACAGATGTATACAAATCACATAATAGATCTGTCCCTTACGCACACTAAAAATAACCTTGCTCTAAGAGCTTGTGGTCACCCCCCAGATCTAGCAAACCAAATAGTATTTTTTTTTATCATTTTTCATACAATTTTAACAGTGGCTGCCTACTCTAATGTCTAGGTTTACTCAGCCCTATTGTTATTATCTGCGTTTACATTAGCTTAGTTTGCGAAGCATTTAGTATACAAAAAAAAAATACATTCGTCTTTTCAACACTTTTGTGTTTTTATATCATCCAATGACTTCTGCCGCTCTGGGTGATCTTTTCTACCCTAATGCTACAAATATCTTGATCTGTAAAATAGATCTACGGTGTATTTGGACCACAAAATAATGTTCAGTTTAAGAGTATATTGACTGTTTCTGCAGTTCGTGTAACCCTTAGGGCGGTTACGCACTATACGACCGTGTCCGTGATTTGAATTCCGAATTCAAAATGTTCTGAATTATGACAGATTATGACGGATAGAGTTCGGATGTAGTGAGTCAGCTTTCCTACAAGAAGTACTAAGGCTATTTCGGAACTGAAAGGACATGGCTAAATAAAGTATGGACGATTAGACGACCCTAGCAATGGATAACTATTTTAACTAGTAATATGTAATGCTGAATAGCTGAATATACATTTCGTATGAAAAAAGTTACAGACACTTTTTATATCACAATCCTGAAAATAAAATCGTAGAAACTCCTACATAACTCCTACCATAATATACAAACTTGTAAAAGAATAAGATTTTGCTATGATACTTTATTAAGGCGTTTAGAGGAGCTCGTGGATTAATAATAACAGCCGCACAGGTCGATCTTCAAGGTTAAGCAACGCTAGCCAAGGTCATTCCGTGGTTACATCGTGTACATAGCGAGTTTCCTTCGTGCCTTGGAAAGCTAGATAAGCCGTTGGTCCCGGCTGTCATTTGAAGATCTGTCATCTGTCAATACGCAATTGTAACTGATCATACGAACTCTGTAATTACATACTTGAGGAGCATCGTTCAAAGTGAGTTCCCACGACACCCCCAACATGTTTTTTTTATTTGGTTCTAATCGAATCAAGCGTAATCTAGAAGAATCGACTGTAACTTTTTAGTGTCAGCACTATTTAATTGCCGTTTCTTTCCAGATTTTGCCAATAATTTCTAGAAATCAGATAAATGCAAAGAAAACAACATCTATGGTTCTATCTCTAATGTTTTAAGATGTATAGCTAAAGGTACAAAAATAAATAATAATGCATACTGTTCGTTTCGATTTACGCAAATATCTTTAAAAGTAGGTTTATTTACTACAATTTTTCGTAGAACGGAATCTTATGTTCTTCTTGTCAAACAAAAATGTGAAAAAAACTTTTAATTATTTGATTAATTCACGAAAGTTCTAGAAGAATAATAAAACTGTATAATAATTCAATAATGAATATTTCAGATGTATTGCGATAGGTACAAAAATAAATAATAATGCATACTGTTCGTTTCGATTTACGCAAATATCTTTAAAAGTAAGTAGGTTTATTGACTACAATTTTTCGTAGAATGGAATCTTATGTTCTTCTTGTCAAACAAAAACATGAAAAAACTTTTAATTATTTGATTAATTCGTGATAGTTCTAGAAGAATAATAAAACTGTAATAATTAATTAATGAATATTTGAATGTTACGAGCTAGTGAATAATTTCTATACATGCTTAGGGCAGTTGTTTAGCCATGTCGTTTCACGGACACGTATCGGATGCATTGCGTAGCCGCTCTTGCTGTATTGGTGTTCTGTATGTGTAAAGTTCAAGTCTCCTGACCGGCCAAGCCGACTCTCAAGGGCGCCCCAAACGGGACACCCGGCTATTCTTCTTCAGTGTGTCGATAACAAACAAAGAGTAAAATTCTTTGCCCGGTCCTGTATTCGGCCATGACAACGCGTTCCGCTGACGCAGTCATAAGCTTATGACCCAAAAGATGCCTAGGCTATAAAGTTTTCTATACTTAGTTCCTAGTTTCATAGTGTCTTTTCCTTTCCCCCAGACGAGCGGCGGGTGTGCGGGCGGGGTGGGCGGCGGAGCGGGTGGCAGCGGTGCGCGGGGGGGGTCGCTGCGTACGCCACTCGCGCGCACGCCTGTCACCTTCAACGCCTCGCAAGTCGCTAGTGAGTATACCTCCGCAAGTTTCTGTTATATTCTTCTAGCTTACACGATCAGCATCATCATCATTTCAGCTGAAAGACGTCCACTGCTGGTTATAGTCCTCCTCCAAGTGCCGCCACATCGATCGGTCTCGTGCGTCTCGCATCCAGCGTATAAAGTGTATTCCTGTGCCTTAATCAGGTCATCATTCCACCTAGAGGTTGGCCATTCCTTCTGCTGGTCTGGAACTGCCACTTAAGTTCGGCAATTCTTCGGTCTATGTCGGTAACACTGGTTCTCTTGCAGTTGTCTTCATTTCTGATTCGATCACGCAAGGAAACGCCGAGCATAGCCCTTTCCATTGCCCTTCCGGTGACTATAAGCCTTCTGACGCGGCCCATTGTGAACGACCACGTTTCCGTATATCATGCTAATACGATAACAGGATATATCCCGAAAGGAAAATGTTTGACAGCAACCTTCCCGCAATTGAAAGCCTCCATGCTGGCAATCCACCTTTTAAACCAAACCTTTGTAACCAACTTGAATCTTCTGAAGAACAAAGGTTATTCAATTCCGGCTATTCTTACCTTTTGCAGGGCACGTTGATACGATCCGCAAGGACTTTAAATCTGGATTATCTGAGAAGAACTGATTCAGTCGCCGCCATTGTCTAAGGCATGAAATGTCCATACTGCACACAAACTCATATATATTAATTGTTTGCTCTCTCCTCAGAAGCGAAACTGCAGGCGGCGTTATCGGAGGAGAGCGGGGGCGGCAGCACGACGAGCGGCGTGAGCGGAGTGAGCGCAGTGAGCGCGGTGAGTGGAGCGAGCGGAGCGTGCGCGCGCTACTGGGCCGCCGCCAAGCTGCCGCACCTGCCCGCGCCCTCCTAGCGCCCGCCCGACGCACGCCGTCTCGCCAAGGTGTGTAGCTAAACATATAATGGTATCTAAAATTGTCTTAGCCCTGTAGCGACATCTATGACGTCCACGAACTATCCTGCATCGCGCAAGCAGAGTTTTCGCAATGATTTGAATTTATTCAACAGTCCCGACCAACATCCGTCTGGTCGGAGGATCCTTCTCTCACATTCCTTTGCACCCTGTTTTTTAATCAACTTAGTTTTTCTGCTTGTTTTATCAGCCTCCTCAAGTTTTAGAGGGCGTTTTCCGAACCAACATTTTTGGTCCGTTGTACGTGGAAATTCTTGTTAACATAGCCAGCCTAACTCGGCCTATTAGTAATACAGTCAGGTCCTCAAACCATAGTTTTTTAATATTCAATAGGCTCGCGCTTGACCACTATTTCACCAGATGGTAAGTGATGATGTGCACGACGATGAAACATGCTTGCCTAGAAGGAACCTATTTACTCTTGACTTAAATACCCTTAGATTGTAGCTATCGGGAAACACAGACTCCGGCAGGGAATTCCACTCCTTTGCTGTACGCATAATAAAAGTGTCCCCAAAACGTTTTGTACGTAAGGGTCCGATGATGAAACGGGCTGGGCGGAATTAGATCGTGCAATTTCATTGCACAGCTCCCGAAATGTAACTGACAAGCTGGCAACTCAGCTTCACCAGTGTCTCATTGCCGATGTGCCTCTTGGCCTGCTTTTCGATCAACTCTAGTGCATCAAGCTGGTATTTGTCAGATCCGTCACAGAGAGAGAATGTACATGAGAACAGTACTCCATGCATGATCGAACTTGCGCTTGATATAAATTGAGGAGCTGTTCCGGCGTGAAGTACCTTCTCTTCTTCGCAAGGATCCCCAAACTTTTGGCTGCTATGCCTCAATGTATGGACCAAAATTGAGAGTCAATGTCAAGAAGCTCAAGATGGTCCATTATTGGCACGGTCACATCTCGGAAAGTTGGAGCCGTTTCAAATTGGCTCTTTTTGGGGACACTTGGTAGGGTACGGGCGGGGAGTAGACGGACACAGACTTCACTAGTTACCTGGAAAGTTTACTGGGAGTTTTGAAAATTGGTTCTTTTACAGATTTGGAGGTTGCCTTTACCGAATTTCTACTTTGCCACCTCGTATCTTTGCCGCTCGTTTTTAGGCGCTATTTTTCCAATGTGGTGACGCGAGCGATTTGGTAAAACTACCTGTTCTATAGAGCGTGTTTATAATGTACCGTTTTTTCGCAGGTGTCGTCCCTGGAGGCGGGGCGGCGCGGCGGCACGGGCGGCGCGCGCCTGGAGCTGGAGCGGCGCTCGCTGGACCTGGAGCGCGAGCTGCGCCCCGACCGCGACTCCGACGTGTCGCTGGACGAGCGCGACCACCTCGTGTGACGATGACGTCACCCGCCGAGTGTGACGTCACCCTGCCGCATGTTCCTACCCACGCCGGGCCCTATTGATCTCAATAAACTATGACTAAGTTATACGAGCGTGTAGTGGAATCGTGAGAGTACCCCCGACTTTTACCGTTTTCTATGTATTATTGACGTGAACGTTCGGGTGTGTCGGTGTTAGTGCCTGTGAGTCTCGTTTAGCGTTAGGGAACCCTCGACCACCGCTCGGGGAGCCATCCCCGATCGTTTGACCGATAACGACTCGTTAGCTTTCGAGGGCCGAATTTTTCGCGGCTCGTACGTCCTTGTGCGTGTTGTTGTTGTGACCGCCACAAGCGAGCGAGCGATCGCACAAAAATTCCCCCTCGAAACCGTAGATTAAGCGAACTTGTGTGACTAAAATAATTTAACATTTTTCTACAGAATCAAATGTCATTCGTTCATTTTTTATTTTTAAATAATTCGATTTAAGTTACATTTTGTGTAATTAGTTAATTTGTTCTCAAGTGATATAATGAAGCTGTATTCGTAACGAAATGGTGACCTTATAATCGGAATTCTTAAAGGATATAAGGGTAGTTAGTTACAAGGCCTTTGAACCTAGATTAAGGAGCTAAAGCTACGCGATTTGTTTTGTCGACTAGCGTAGTAGATGTTGTGATTCGTTGATATGGTTTTACACTATGATTTGTAAAGCGCTTATGTACTCGTACCAGTAGTAAAATATAATATTGTATCTTGGGCCATAAAGATGGAAAGTTACATTTATTATATAGCGCAGTTAAGTACATTTTACAGCATTTTTATTTTACTACTTATATACACATGTTTGTTATATATTTTGTTGTCGAACGTCAAACATATCATGACAATTGTTCAGTCCTCCCAGTGGTCGATCGAGGTAACCAATCGGGCATCGAACCTAGTCCAAACTATTGTAAAGTTTAGGTGTATTCTTGCTGTGATGATTGCTTACCTCGACGGTGCCGAACAAATTTGTGTATTTTCTATTCGCACTATGCTTGTGATTTAGTCGAGTGGATTTAGTAGCTAGACGTTTGTGAACAAAATAATTCTACTTTAGTCGAGTTTTTTTTTGGCTACTCAACTAAATATCAAGCATAGTATGAATTAGCTTTAGAGCTCATGCAAACAGACTGGGTTCCGCATTAGCCATTCAGCGTCCAATGGAATCTTAATTATTTCAATGGATCGCTGAACAGTTGTCCGTCTGTCTGTACGACCTCTAACAACGTCCATGTATTTGATACTTCGACATGTCTTGTAATTAGTGCAATATGTTTGACATAAAAGTTTAATTTCGTCTTCCTCATATTATATTATATTTGTAACATTCTACAAAGGGCCTATAATATTCAATTAACATGCATTTTTTTATTATTTTCGATTTAGTTTGTAGAATTTCTTGGATACATGTATCTAGATACTTGTAATGGCTTACAAATGGAATGTATTATTTCGATTTTTGTGGGATTTTAGTCCGAGCAAGCACTTATGCAACTTTATTTCTATGATATGATAATAATATTAATATGTATACAAATTAAATAATGTTATGTTTAATAATATAATTACGACAATTGGAATGTTTGTGACTTTATTTCTCACTTTTAATGTAATGTACAAAGATTTTGGAAATATTTTAATATTTGATACCCTATTTAATAAGCAGGACAATCCCTGTGCATTTTATATATAGAATATCGACCAATTGAACAAAGTGAGGGTTCTATATTTATGCTACGGAGCCCTAAGTACTAAAGTTCCGTACGTGCTTGCTTCCCCGATTATATTTTATCATTTGACCTATCTCACTATACTCAATATAGCATTTTTATTTCGATAATTGTGTTTAAGTTGACTGCCGTTTTCTTATAATTATGCTCAATGATAGTTTAATGTCTTAGTACTCTGAATTGTCTAATCTAGACATTAATAAAATTGTGCGATGACCTTAGTTTTATTATTTGTAACGTGAAGATACATTGATTGTTTGAATGGATTACAAGAAATAGCTGAACTTGAGATATTAGCTTGTTCCGTTCTGTTCGAGTTGCCGTGATGTTAGCTTGACTCAGCTTCACAAGCTACTGCGTATGCTGTTATTCTGTTTACTTCACAATTTGTGTATCATCACGCTTCTCGTTTTAAGGTATTTAGTCAATTATTGTATAGCTTTTTTTAACTTTGGAAATTGAGGGCTGAGGCGAGTCAATCAGTGTGCCCTCAACCGTGATAGTGTATGTTGTTCACATTTTTGTTCTATACAGAGTGTAATAGATCAAAAGTAAAACTTGAAAGGGGATTATTCATCTCATCAGTATGAACAAATTTTACAAAGAAAACAATTAAAATGAAACCGCGTAAAAGATCGGCTTGCCAATACATCTGGGTCAGGACCAAATTTTTGACGTAATCGCACAACGGAATTTGTCACACTGGAAAACAAATGTAGACAATAGAATTATTAGGGTGTGTGTAAATAGTTGTAAGATTTCAGGTAGGTAAGTGGAATATTCCATTTACCTACCTAAAATCTTACAACTATTTACACACACCCTAATGTGCTACATTTATTTTCCAGTGTGACACATTCCGTTGTGATTTCCGTTGTGCGATTACGTCAAAAATTTGGGCCTGACCCATCTATGTTTTAAGTCAACGAAATGTACTAAACAGCTGACTCTTTCTCACTTTTCCCATAGTATAAGTTGTTCATAATGACGTGTATATACGCCCCTTTTCAGGTTTTGCGTTTATTCTTTTACTTGTTGTATATTTTACTTACGAAGTCGGCGATGACTCTTTTCGGCTCCGCTTGGCATCGATCAGTATTAACCATAGTGTTGCACCTCTCGACTCGCAATTTAACTGCCAAGTACATATAGTTAAATTAAGTATCGTTTGCTATACATGACTATAGCAAAAACTTCTAGTTACAAACATTATTAGCTTTCGTTGGAACGCATTTCTCGTATACCTAGTTATTTTTTGTGAAATATTTTTGTTCTCATTTTGTATGTAAAAGCTGGTGTTTCACCTCTTGGAACTCGTAACTACAATGTGAATATAAAATAAATGAGTTATACAAATAAACCGTTTTGTTATTTTGTTATCTTACTAATATTATTAAAAAACTTTTTTACAAAAAAATACAACCAACTTCCAAATAAAAACGGTCGGTGTTCCTGTTTTCGTTTCCTTGTTTTTTGACGAACTTGAAGTTACTACTTCCGAAATTGAAGTTATTTTTCACTTTGTAGTGTTTTTATTTGGAAATCGTTTGTGTTTTTTTGTAATGTTCTTATATTTTTCACTTTTTAGTTGTACGTAATGGACAAGTTCTATAGTAAGGTTAGTACCTATAATGACCATAGTGATGCCAGAATAGACTACCCGAATAACATGGAACTTGAACATAACCGGTGGAACGAAAGTGTACCAGGGTGAATTGTACACATCTGCGTACCAGTTTACAGCATACTGGCGTGATGGTATGTTATGAAATGTAAATAATAAACAGACATGCGATTGCAGCAATCCTGAGAGATTTGCCGTCATTTATTGAAGAGTTCTGTTGTATATGTCCAAAGTTCTTCATCAGATCATCACCATATTTAAATGGGACCATTTCGGAATAAACTGCTTTCAAACAAAAAATAGAATTTTGCAAATCCGTTAATATATGAGGGAGATAAGCCAGAAAAAATATATATAGACAATCCCACCGCACTATTCCCAAACCATTGCAACTGAAAGCCAGAATCAACTGTGGCGACTACCAGAAAAGCGCCGAGGCAATGAAGCTCGACGAAGTCCCGGAGAATGAATTTAACTGTCTTGGATCCCGCAACGAAATTAATCAGAAAAGAATAACGGAGGAGTAGGAAAAAATAATATAAATTTCCACTTCCCTCCATATCAAGCAGGAGATAGAACAAACAAGGCCAATAGGCACAAAGGGTCGTTTACAACTGGGATAAGCCCAGTTGCCTAGCACCACGGATAAAAATTTGCATTAATATTAAAGGGTCCTAACATTGTGAGCTGTAGGTATGGCAAAAACGCTTGAACGCACGGAAATTTGTTCCCGTGGGATGATAAAAAACTTTTCACGCCGGAGTATTATATTATCTGTGACGCCGGCAAAGCGGCTGGCAGAAGCTAGTCCTAGCGAAAGCTACAACTTTCTTTACATTTTAATATCAACCTGCATAGCCTATTTCCGACTATATTGGGGTCGGGTTTCAGTCTAACCGAACAGAACTGCCTATCTGACCTCCACAACCCAGTAACTGGCAGCCTAAATGCGTAAGTTAGGTCGGCAAAGAACACGTATAGGTAAGGGTGACGACACCTTTAAAATAACGACTTTCGTATTGCGTAATGCTCTCAAAAGGGGATAGGTCACGGAAAGGATATCTGAATTCTGCTCATACGATGGAGGACGTATTCTTTCTAAATTATTTACGCAATACTGAAAATATTTAAAGGAAATGTGTCATACTCTTTCATGGAGTCGTTCCCTTTGGCCTTCCGAACTCACTTACGCAATTAGGCTTTTTTTTTGGGTGGGAAATCATCCAATGACATCAGATACAAATGGTCAAATAAGTTGGAGAGTTAATTATTTGACCATTTGTTAGACTATCAATAATAATTGATGAATAAACCCATTTTATCAAAAAATTAAACCATTGGTTAGCATATTTAACCTGTGGTTGAGTTAACTATGGATAAAAAAACGGGGCCTTATGGAGCTTTCCAAAGTACGGCAGAAATTCGATATTTTTTACGAAACTAATGTTCTGATCCACAATAAGCATCAAAAACAATATTCAAATCAATACATACAACAGCTTTTTATTGTCTCGCAGAAGGTGTGAAAAGTAGATTATGCTCCTCTAGGCACAAACCCTGTCGTCGTATTGGGCAGCTTGAACCCCTCGCTTCACTCAGGACTCTACATAACTCCTTCCTTCGTTACGCTCAGGGCTCTATATGCCGCCCGTGATGTAAGACACTGCTTTATCCCCTTGGTGCATAATAAACAATAACTTGTAGTATCGCTTGCGGACTGTAAGATAAACCACAACAAAAGTTAAAAACGAATATTATAGGACTGTGGATGTTACAAGTCTCAATAGTTTGCAGCTGCCATTGGAATCATACCTTGAGTTAGCCATGACCTCAAGAGCCACTCATCCTTTGTTATCGACTATCACGCGATAATAACTAAGATAATTTATAAAGAGCCGGTTTATAAGAAGCGAAATCCTCTTATTAAACCTCTCAAACATCGTAAATTCAGATAACTTCTATGAAAATAGTATAGCCTCTCCAAACACTGATAAAACATACTTGTGATTCATTTGACGCAGCAAGAGCCCCACGTTTTATATTATTGAGAACAATGTCGAATTGATAAATAAGAGTTAACAATTTGTTAGAACGTCGACTCGGCTGGGCAGCGTTCGGAAAATTGCGCGGTATGGTCTCGTCCAACTTACCACAGTGTCTCAAGACGAAAGACCAGTGTGTGGTCAATGATGACCTATATTATCAGGACTGAGACGTGGTCGCTCACAATAGGCTTCATCAGTAAGCTTACAGTCACCCAAAGGGCAATGGAGAGGGCTACGCTCGGAGTTGCCTTGCCTGTTCGAATCAGAAATGTTAGAGATCCGCAAGAAAACCAGGATGCCCGCCAAAGCCAGAAGAATTGCCAAACTTAAGTGGCAATGGGCAGGGCACATTGCTCGCAGAACGGAAGGTCAATAAGGCCGAAAAGTTCTGAAGTAGCGACCGCGAACCGGAAGACGTTGGAAGGCGTCCCACTAGGTGGACAGATGACGTGAGGGTGGCGGGGGTCCGCTTAATGCGATACGCACGGGACCGGTCAATGTGGGAGCTTGGGGGGAGGGCTATCTCCAGCAGTGGACGTCTTTCAGCTGATATGATGATGATGACTGTGTACCTCACCTCCCTCCATAAACGCGCGCCGCCCTGCGTTTAGCTCGTGCGCCAATTGCGAGATTAGCCAAGTGCACAGTTATTTTAGACTAGATTATGCTGTGTAGAGAGGACGGTCAACAGAATGTCAATAGTAACGCTTGAACTGTCAAAACCGCCCTTACTGCTATGTTATAAAGAAGCTGTGGCAAATCAAATTGTTATCAAAACATTGCGATATACTGTACCGACTTAAATTAAGCGAGGTTTATTTATTAATGTATTATACACTTTATTGTACACCATAAGTTACATTTTTAAAGGAAACTTAAAACTAAAAACAGATACAATGCCTTATCGCATTCCGCGATCTCTTCCAGGCAACCAGGTTTATGACAGAATCTTGTTATCTTTCTGCAATCTGCGTTGGTGTTGACAAAATAATAAAAAGATACAATCCGCAGTGAAAAGTAACGTTATTACGTTTTGCAATCTTCTCTCAAGTCGAGGTCATGAGTTTTAAATGGATTTTAGACTAGGCGACCTAGAATGTCTGGCGTTATTCGTCAATAATCTTTAGTCAGCGTGGTAGACAGTGCAAAGATGATGTCTGTATTTGAATAAGTCCAGTCCAGATCAAAGTAGGGTGGCAGACCTACAAAAACTCGCGGGCTGAATGAAATTCTCATAGACTTAGGAAGCATGGCAGATATAGGAGGAATCCTAGGCGCCAAAATTTCTAGTTATGACGTTAGACGCTCTCCGGACGTTAGAGAGGTTGTAGGCGTGGTCTACAGGACGTCAGAGTGGATACCTAGCTTTTTACCTTTTTATCCTAGAGAACCTTATGTTTATTTTTACTTTACATTTTGAGGCATTTTTTGACGTCTAACTACCACCCGCGCTTTGGTATATTATGCTTCAGTTTAAAATTCGGATGTCTTTGGTTGATGTTAGGTACCCACTATTGGAATCCTACCTTTAAGAATTTTCCTATTTAAATAATTGATAGTTTCGCCTGAAAACATAGAAACTTTAAAATTTGTGGTAGTTATCTATCATCCCAAATCATATCTATCTCCTCTTGTAGATTAGAACTAGGTGCCCAAGCACTGACGAAACGAAACTCATCTTATGACAACCATCGATACGACCGATATCGATGACCGATATTGGATATCGATGTTAACTACTTTATTTTTATCTCGGGAATTTCTTGTTTTAGTTTTATCTAAGACTGAATATGATTCTGAAACCTTGACATGTTAAATATTTACGTGCTGAACACTAAGCTGAGTGCTGGAAAACTCCAGCACTCCGCACAGCCTAGAGCTACACCAGTTTTTCAGGCGACATGTCTATTTTTAATGATCTCTTGTTAAAACTAGAGAATCATTGAATTTCGCTTCAGGACATTTAAAGAATTTTACCTAAAACTTGTGATGCCTTTCACCAATGTGCATAAAGTCACATGCTGGAGTGCCCCGAGTGTCCTTATCCATACGCCTTCACTTTAGACGCCACTGACACCGCTGTTAGCATAGCCACCTACTGGGCCCAAATTATATTAAAAGTTAACAATCGAACAAGATGAGCTGTTTTATTGATAATTTGTAGGTGTGCTTCAGATTACGACAAGGTGTAGGCCTTTATATTGGTCAAACTAGACTTTGACCAGACTTTGACCTCTATTTGAGATGAATGTACCTGTTGAGCCATATTTATTTTCAAAGATGAAGTCATTACGAAGATAACAGCAGAATTTTCTGATAAATATGCCATCCAAGTTAAACGGTTCATTACTGCGGCAAAGGCTACAGCAGGCAATGTTTTTTCATTGCGTTAGTCGAGATCGAGAGTGTCAATGCATGATGATTAGATACGCGATATATCTGTTTTAGATCTTGTAGATAATAAACTCTTAGCAAATACTTCTATAAGTGCGTTCTTGACGAATAATACAAACAAAACTAGTAGAGGTTTAAAATATGGTAGAACTATTTGACGTCCTAGATTTCTAGATGTCTATCGAGGACATGAAGTAGGAATGTGAGAGTGAAACCCATACTGCTGAAGATCTGCCCACGATCGTAAGCCCACGGGAGTGTATACGACAGAAGTCCAAGTCTAACTCAGAATGCCTTTGTTTCTTGAGACAAAGAAACCAAGAAGATTTATCCACGAAAAAAAACCGGCCAAGTGCGAGTCGGACTCGCACACGAAGGGTTTCGTACCATTACCGCAAAAAACGGCAAAAAAATCACGTTTGTTGTAGGGGAGCCCCACTTAAATATTTATTGTATTCTGTTTTTAGTATTAGTTGTTATAGCGGCAACAAATACATCATCTGTGAAAATTTCAACTGTCTAGTTATAACGGATACAGCCTGGTGACAGACAGACAGACGGACCGCGGAGTCTTAGTAATAGGGTCCCGTTTTTACCCTTTGGGTACGGAACCCTAAAAATGAGACAGAATTAAAACCCAGCAACCTTATTGCGTAATGAATTCGACAAGGCAAAAGGTAAAGAGAGTGAAACCCCTTGCCTTTCAGAATTCAGTTAAAATTTACTGAAACTACAAAATGTATGGATTTGACAGCTTTCAATAGCCATAGCGACGATGCGCCACCTATCGTGAAAAAGTGGCAGTTCACATCCCCACTGAATGAACACGGGTGGGTTTTAGTCAAAAAAAAAATTGACACTCCCTCCCGCTTCACGCAGAGCGGAGAAGTCATCGGATAATTTCTCACCCAAAAAAAAAGGACTCCTATTCAAGATCGGTAGTTATGCTGATTTTCATATTGGAATCAATTGTGACTAAAAATACGTACAGGTTCTTCCTATCTTTGATATTGCTGTGTTACGGCTGTTCTGGAAAATGTGTGTTGTTTCTCAATCATTTATTATAATGGATTTAATTAAGTCTTCATTATAAATATTTGACATCATAAAGTGTTTAACTTTATCTTTTAAATTGACATGAATGCACCAACAATGGCCACTTCTACAAATATAATTGTGTCTTCAACAATGGTAATTTGATAATAAATACACATTGAAGTTATTTAACAAATGTAGTTTTATGGCTTTTGTTAATTATTAACGTACAATTACTTAAGGGTAAGTAGAACTAGAATACCTAGGCGTAAGTATATAAATAACTACCATTTGCATGTGAATTTGGAAGTGGATTACCTTCGCATATAAATAGGTATCCACTCTGAACCTAAAAGCTGAAATTGATGATAGATAGTTGGAGAAAAAGTGAAGATGATAGGAGATTAACAAAAAAATTAAACCGACTTCCAAAACAAAACACTACAAAGCGATTTTTTTTTATTACTCAACTAGCTGACCCGGCAAACTTTGTTTTGCCATAAAATCACCAAACATTCACCTACCCTACACCTACCCTACACCTACCCTACACCTACCCTACACCTACCCTACACCTACCCTACACCTACCCTACACCTACCCTACACCTACCCTACACCTACCCTACACCTACCCTACACCTACCCTACACCTACCCTACACCTACCCTACACCTACCCTACACCTACCCTACACCTACCCTACACCTACCCTACACCTACCCTACACCTACCCTACACCTACCCTACACCTACCCTACACCTACCCTACACCTACCCTACACCTACCCTACACCTACCCTACACCTACCCTACACCTACCCTACACCTACCCTACACCTACCCTACACCTACCCTACACCTACCCTACACCTACCCTACACCTACCCTACACCTACCCTACACCTACCCTACACCTACCCTACACCTACCCTACACCTACCCTACACCTACCCTACACCTACCCTACACCTACCCTACACCTACCCTACACCTACCCTACACCTACCCTACACCTACCCTACACCTACCCTACACCTACCCTACACCTACCCTACACCTACCCTACACCTACCCTACACCTACCCTACACCTACCCTACACCTACCCTACACCTACCCTACACCTACCCTACACCTACCCTACACCTACCCCACACCTACCCTACACCTACCCTACACCTACCCTACACCTACCCTACACCTACCCTACACCTACCCTACACCTACCCTACACCTACCCTACACCTACCCTACACCTACCCTACACCTACCCTACACCTACCCTACACCTACCCTACACCTACCCTACACCTACCCTACACCTACCCTACACCTACCCTACACCTACCCTACACCTACCCTACACCTACCCTACACCTACCCTACACCTACCCTACACCTACCCTACACCTACCCTACACCTACCCTACCCTTTTTTCCCCATTTTTTTTGTTTTTAAACCTTCCCTGTATTCTGTCGAACAAAACAAAAAAAGAATTATCCAAATCGGCCCAACCATTCTCGAGTTTTAATCAGACTAACGAACAACAATTCATTTTTATTTATATAGATTAGCGAATTTCTGACCGATAAGAATTTAAATTGATAACATAGACATGACAACTCTGTTTTCCTGACTTAGGTTAGGTCATAGATATAGTATGTACGCAAAAAAAAAACTAAATCTATGGGTTAGGATAGGTTAAAACGGGCTGTTTTCCGCGACTAAATTTTCCTGACTTGTACTTAATATTTTTTTTTTTTTTTTTTATCCTCATCGGAGGAGTTTGGCTTCGCACATCTTGTGCATTTACCAGAGTCAAGTTATTAATCATTTTTTTATTTGAATGTATTGACTGGAACTCGACGAATATGTAATTTATTTTACAATGCATGTCCTCGAAAAGAGCGTTTTCCAAGCAGCCAAACTGTGCGCAAAGTGTCACTTTTTTTTACTAGTGCTTTTTACTTTTCTGTACTTTTTTAATTTTTAACTCCAACGTCAGCCCGCCGCATAGAGTTTTTATTATTTGAGAAAAGTTTTAAAATTAGTTAAGTACAGATTATCATTCATATAAAAAGTAAAACAAAACTAAAACGTCATTTAAGGCGTTTTTAATTACTCTAGATTTAGATTTTGATCAATAAATTAATTTTAATTATTCATTAAATATGTTTGGCAGAATTAATATTTTGCTCGTGCCTTTTTGCGTTATGACGTGACAGATATTGCACATGCGCAGTAGAACTATGAACTATTAGTTAATCTGTGGTTATGCTGAGCGCCCTTGAATAAGCGCCATTTTATTAATTTCTTGCTTGGTTCAGATATATTTTTTTATTTCCTCGCACAATGCATAGTAAAATGTTGTATGATACACGTGCGTAAGATGATTTCCGACTCGTGTCGATTTATCCACTCACTCGCTTCGCTCGCTCGTGAATAAAAATGCCACTCATCGGGAATCACCTACTTCCCGCACTTGTAGCATAAATAACTATTTCAATACAGTTGTTAAACATGGCGTACTTCCAGAGGCTATAATTATGATTCGAAAGTTAAATCTTACGCATAAGCATCTTTCTATTACGCGGTCGTGACTTTTGTTTACGAGCTCGATCATTATGTTTGCAGTTTAGTTTTAAATTTATAAGTCAATTTAAAAAAGTTTAGTAGCAAGGAGTTTTCAAACATAGAATAAAATGGGATAGATTTTCTACGAGGAAAAATGAATGATTCCGTACGTTTTAGCATTGAATTCTCAAAAGTCTATTAAATGGTTGTTTAATATATTTAATTACTAGTTTAAATTTAATTATTTTCACATCAACATTTGTCAAAAATCGAATAGGCTGTATAGGCTGTTTTCGTTGAAAAAAAAAATATGTCCAGTTGCAAAAACGCGCCATAAGTCAATTTAAAAAAGTTTAGTAGCAAGGAGTTTTCATACATAGAATAAAATGGGATACGATTTTATACGAGGAAAAATTAATGATTCCGTACGTTTTAGCATTGAATTCTCAATTTTTTTTAAATAGTTGTTTAGTATATTTAATTACCAGTTTTTAGTTAATTATTTTCACATCAACGTTTGTCAAAAATCGAATAGGCTGTATAGGCTGTTTTCTTTGTAAAAAAATATGTCCAGTTGCAAAAACGCGCCATATTGAAAATTTTATTTTTTGTGAATAAACAAATCTAATTCTATGATTTGTTTTTACTGTTTCTCACAACTGTATTGAAAAACGTCGTGTGCTACACGGGTGTGTAGGTTATTGCAAACTCGTGTCATTAAAAACCCTCGCCTTCGGCTCGGGCTTGTTAATGACAGCTCGTTTGCAATAACCAACTTCCCACCCTTGTATCACTATGTACTAAAAATTGACATTGTGTATTGTATTGCCTATTTAAAAATTATTTACGGAATTTGATCTTGACATGGAAAAGTATTGATTTAATTGAATGTTTTAATAATTTATATTAAATGGGTCTTTATTATTATAGCTAAAACTGTTTCCATGCCTTAGTTAGTATAAGGATCATTACATTAAAACTTAACTTCTGTAACTTGTACCTACTTTCTGTACAAATAAAGAATAAAAAAAAAAACATACAGTCGAATTGAGAACGTCGTCCTTTTTGAAGTCTGTTGAAAACTTAGGTTTATAAATTTTATAGAACTTACTTCATCGAGCCATCGGAGTGTCCCGCCTGGGCACACGTCGCCATGGCCGACCTGGAAAACTTTAAATAGACTCCGCGCTCAGGTCGGCCGCAGCAAAGACAACCTCCACACGTGAGGGTTCTCAGATGGCTCCCATCTTTAGTGCTTGAAGTGCCAGACTATGCTCCAACTTTCGGCGGCTTTCCCTGTCACCTGTACATATGAAGGCCTTAACGCGGCGCGTCCCCGAATGGTTTGCCGAAGCAGAATTCTGGGCCATATGTTTGGCCCAGAATTCTGCGTCGGCAAACCATGATTAAAATTTAGAGCAATGATGTTATATATGTCATGGACCAAGTGATTAATCAGGGCTGAGTCACCCACGTCCGTAGGAGTGTACCCCATTCCGTTACCCTACACGTGGTCCCCGGGTGGTGCAAATCAGGTGACACTAACTGGTGGTAGGCTTCGGCCGAAGGCTTGCGACCACCCACCGGGCAAAGACGTACCGCCAAGCGGCTTAGCCGTGTTCCGGTACGATGCTCGGTGTAGCCACATGAGGAGTTGGGTCGAGATAGCTGTTCCACTGCAGACTGACCAGCCTGACACGCGCTGGTATGGACGTATCGGGAGACTGGTCGCGGAGGGTAGCGGGATCCGAGGCACGGTGCGCCGCTGGCCGACCGCAGGTAGTTGTGGGCCCAAGTAGTGTGCCAGCCACACATGAAAGGCTGCCCCGCCAACTGTCGAAAAATCCCGGGATGCGCCATCGTGCTGGTTGACGACCAGATTGGGAGGGCCCGATGGACATTCCGGGGGGGCTCGGGCGTCCCCGCAGTCTCCGGACTAGTGCCCCAATGATGCTGTCCTTTCAGTGCGGGTCTGAAGGTTAGCAGCGTGGAACCTCGCCTCACTTCCAACTCCTCTCCTCCATTCACTTTTATCATCATATGGCATTACCAAGGAAAAGAAATAATAAATTTGAACAGCGGCTGCACTCCCTCCCCCTCAAAGTGCACCTCACCAACATTCGAGGTCTGCACTCAAATCTCTCTGCAGTCCACTACCACCTGGAGACTGAGAAACCAGCGCTGTTATTTCTTACGGAGACGCAGATAGCGAGTCCGTCGGACGCGTCGTACCTATCTTACCCAGGGTTTACCCTGGAGCACAATTATAAACCGCGCGCGGGTGTGTGTATGTACGCCCGTGATGACACTTGCTATCGGCGTCTCCGTAACCTTGAGGACTCAAAATTTTCAACGCTGTGGGCTCTAGTGGACACAGGTCTGGATAAAATTATCTACGCCTGTGTCTACCGCTCGCACAGCGGAGATCAGGAGACATCCAGGCTCGCAGAGTACCTCAGTGAGGCGGCTGATGCGGCACAGCAACGGTACCCTTCCGCCCAATTAGTGTTACTGGGGGACTTTAACGCCCACCATCAGGAGTGGCTCTTCCCATACCAGTGCACTGACCATGCTGGACGGGAGATGCGTAAGCTTTCGCTAACGCTAAACCTCACCCAGCTGGTCCAGGGGGCAACGAGGGTACCGGATGTTGATTCGCACACAGCGAATTGCTTGGACCTTCTGCTGACAACAGATCCAGACAGATACTCTGTGTCGATAAGTTCACCCCTGGGTAGTTCCGACCACTGTCTGGTGAAGTCTGTGTCCGTCTATTCCCCGCCCGATCCCAGCCCAAGAGGCACCCGGCGGGTTTGGCGGTACAGGTCAGCAGATTGGGATGGCATGCGTTCTTTCTTCGCTTGCTATCCTTGGCAGCCTACTTGCTTTTCTTCGGCTGATCCTTCGTCGTGCGCGGACGCCGTTACTGATGTGTTGCGTCAGGGAATGGAGTACTACATTCCGTTCTCTGACATAACGATTTCCAGCGTTGACCGGCCATGGTTTGGCGCCGAATGTCGTCGCGCCGACGCGCTTAAACATGAGGCGTACCTGGCATGGGTCGACGCTCGATCGCGTAAAGCGAGTGACTTGGGTCAGAAGAAGAAAGCCTACAACAGGGCTGCCAAGTCCTGCAAGAAGGTGTTGCGTGGGGCTCGATTCGACCACATTGGCCGAATGGGGGCCAAACTTGCTTCTTACCCAGCAGGTAGTAAAGCGTTCTGGTCCCTGGCTAAGTCGGTCGAGTCGAACTTCTGCCGTCCCTCACTACCACCACTGCTGAAACCCGATGGGTCACTGGCTCACACCGCTGAGGAGAAGGCAAATTTGTTTGCCTCCCTTTTTGCGGAATCTTCGCGTCTGAATCCTGGTGATTCGCGGCCCCCTCCTTCTCCTGATGGGTGCGAGACGAGTATGTCGGACATTCGCATTCATCAAAAGGACGTCCGTAGGGTGCTGCGCAACCTCGACGTGAACAAGGCTAGCGGCCCTGACGGCATACCAGCTATAGTTCTTAGAACCTGTGCGCCTGAACTGTCTCCGATCTTGACACGCCTATTCCGCCTTTCATATGAGACTGGAACAGTGCCGAATGCTTGGAAGCAAGCCAACGTACAGCCCGTGCCCAAGAAGGGCAGTAGAGCTGACCCGGCCAACTACAGACCCATCTCTGTAACGTCCATACTCTGTAAGAGTATGGAGCGTGTACTCAACACTAAGCTCCTGGCATACCTAGAAACTAACGATATCCTAAGCGACCGCCAATACGGCTTTCGCCGAAATCGGTCTACTGGGGATCTTCTAGCGTATGCCATTCACATATGGAGTGAGGCCATCGAGAGGCATGGGGAAGCGCTTGCCGTCTCCCTCGACATCTCGAAGGCTTTCGATAGGGTATGGTACGAAAGCCTTATTGGTAAGCTTCCTTCATTCGGTTTGCCCGGTGGTCTGTGTGATTGGATTGCAGACTTCCTGAGAGATCGGTCCATTCGAGTGGTTATCGATGGCTGCTCGTCGGACCAATTGGATATTAATGCCGGGGTCCCTCAGGGGTCCGTACTCTCAGCAACATTGTTCTTGTTGCACATTAACGATCTGCTGAAGCCCGGCACCTTTGGGTATGCAGACGACAGCACTGTTGCTGAGAGATACTTGTCCAACGCGCGTGCTACCGGGCCTCAGGTCCGGTCTCTCCGGGAGGCCATGGTGGAGCGCTTGAACTTGTCCTTGCAGGCAGTTTCCGAATGGGGTGATGCCAATCTGGTCAGGTTTAATGCTGCTAAAACCCAGGCGTGTCTTTTTTCCGCTAAAAGGAGCCAATTCCACCCGGCTCCTACTTTCCGTGATGTAACCGTGCCAATAACGAACCATCTTGAGCTTCTTGGCGTTACGTTGACATCGACTCTCAATTTTGGGCCATACATTGAGGCAAAGGCTCAGCTGGCTGCCAAAAAGTTGGGGATCCTTGCGAAGGTGAGAAGGTACTTCACGCCGGAACAGCTGCTCAACTTGTATCAAGCGCAAGTTCGATCGTGCATGGAGTACTGTTCTCATCTCTGGGATGGATCTGCCAAATACCAGCTTGATGCACTAGAGTCGATCGAAAAGCGGGCCAAGAAACTCATCGGTACATGGTGGACATCCCACCCATACGCACAAAACGTTTTGGGGACACTTTTATTATGCGTACAGCTAAAGAGTGGAATTCCCTGCCGGAATCTGTGTTTCCCGATAGCTACAATCTAGGGGTCTTTAAGTCAAGAGTGAATAGGTTTCTTCTAGGCAAGCGTGCTCTATCGTCGACCACATCATCGCTTACCATCAGGTGAGATAGTGGTCAAGCGCAAGCCTATAGATAGTAAAAAAAAAAAAAAAAAAAAAAAAAACAGGGCACTATGTATAATGCCCTGGCATTCTTTTCTTTTCTTTCTTTTTAAAGGTTCCGTACCTCAAAAGGTAAAAAAGGAACCCTTATAAGATCACTCTCTTGTCCGTCTGCCCGTGTGTCACCACCGATTTTCTCAGGAACGGGTGGACCTAACCAGTTGAAATTTATACCAGATACTGAGGTCCTTAGCCCCTATTAGGTGTATGAAAATGTCCTGAGTCTACACGATAAAAAGATATGGCAAATTAAGATTTTCGAGAAAACTTGTAAATACGTACCAAAATTTAGCTTAATTATCAACTTTTTTACTTTTCGGAATTTTCCCTTTACTTGTGCTGTACCTTGTTTTAAACCAAAATTGACAACTCTAGGTCAACCGGAAGTACCCTGTAGGTTTTGGATCGTTCCCGTTGACCTAGAATCAAAAATGATTTATTATGGCGGTATAACGGGTAGGTATGGAACCCTCGGCGCACGAGTTCGATTCGCACTTGACCTATTTTTGTTTAAAAAAACGTTGCCCCACATTAGGAATCATCATCGGGTCATTATGAATCTAGTCAAGTCAAATCGGGCAATGTAATGAGTACTGATCATAACATCTATATTTATTACATTGTCTGGTCATTATGAATATTGCTACGTAACGGTTGGGCAATTCGATAATGGACTAATTCATTCACATAGTCAATTGCATTTTTCAAATTGCCGGGGCATTTTTCATTTCATTCATTACTGAGGTAGATACGTCTTACAGACGTCTGCGCGGGAATACAAACACAAGCTGACCAGCTTGAGTGAACTCAGTGCGTCCTGCGTCTGGCCGCGACACGAACGTACGTTTGATTGAACAGTATGTTTATCTCTTTCTGACAACGGGGTCCTATTTATATCTCTGTGATCTTTTAACCTACTCAGTGATAGAAATAAAGTTCCAAATTCCTTAAGTCCTATGTATAATGTATAATGTTAGGTAGCTATAGTAATATATCGCCATGTTTTTATTTCTTTATAATGAGTATGACGTCCCTATTGGTAATATCTCATTGATTTAGATAGGTACTCTATTTGCCATCGATACGCCAAGAAGAAGAATAAGGCCGTACCCTGACCAAAAAATCAGCATGAGATATGAGCATTCCTATTGGCCTAGCGGCACTGGTGGCGCATGAATTACGGTAGTGAATACGCCCAGATTTTAGAATAAAATCTTTATAAAATCGAATATTGGTCTTTTGAAAAAAATAAAACTTACAAAATGTTCGTTATCAAATTGTCTATCCATTAGTGTTAGTATAAAAAATAATTAATGAACACTTTACTAGGAGATGCATGCTATCAATAATTATTTCACATTTTTATGGTTTTGTTGGAAGGAGATTAGTGACACATAAACCTCTTTAAAAAAAAAGTGTACTACCATTTTAGAATCAACATTATGTAGAAATGTAATGTATTTTTATTAATTGATATTTCTTATTAAATAAAGAGTAGATAGCTCTTAAAACTGCGCAAAAACGACTAGCGCGGCGTTTTGCTCGGGGAGGCGCCATGCGATCATAAAAACCATTCCAAAAATATACCTAAGATACACAAGACAGGTATCCACAAACGTAATCCCCCGGATTGCTCAACTCTCAGCCCGACAGGTGGGTGCGAATTGTTTCCTGCTGTTGTGGCTGCAAATGCTTACGAGTAAATAACACTTATCTCCTAAACGTTGCAACGATTCGAGCTCGATCGACCTTCTCGAGCAACCACGTTTGTCGGCGACAGTAGACCGTCGTCCGCCATTGCTGTCACTTCGCGCGCAATTTCGGTTGTCGAACGTCGCGCGTTGGCGGGAATATAGTTTCACTATTTTCTTTTTTTTTTTGACAAAAGAAAATATTTACGGTTTTGTGTCAGTGGTTTTGTGAATTGTGAAATAATTTTCTGGATGTTTTAGCGTGTTTATTTTTTACTGGTAAGTAGACCAAGCTTTTTATTATGGTGCATATTAAACTAATTTAGGTGTCAATTTTATATAGTAGAAAAAAGTAATAGCTTTTGAATGTTCTAAGTAAGTGAGTGACTGAATACTAAAAAGTCGGTTAAAAATAAACAAAATTAAAAAGAAAACTAAATGGGTGTCTTCACAACGACGAAGACGACGACGTCAAAGTCTTCAATTCATAAAACGAACGCATACAAAGATATAAATTTTCTTAAAATAAATATGAATAAAAACAGCTGCTTCTTTTAATTTAAATTAAATGAAGCATGAAGTACACGTTCACCTTTTATTTTTATTCGAAAAAATATTTTTACGGTTAAATATTGTATTTTCGAGTCGTATTTAATTAAAATTTCTTCATTTGTAACTGTCTCATCTTTTAGTCATCATTTATGTGTTTGACATCGCTCGCCTGTTGAAGACGTCTAGAGGCTGTGTGGTCGCTGGTAACTCTATACTAAGTATTTACTACAGCATGATGTTAAATGGGAGCAATTTGTATGGTAACTGATAGTTCATTATTTCTTTTAAAATCATGCTCTAATGACCGAATACATTAAAAAGTAATTGAGTGCTGTGTTGAAACCATTCAAACGCGAGGCCTATCGCTGTAACGTAAGCGCAGTAACTTTGAGTGTATTTTTTTAATGTTTTTGACATAGATTTTAATCATTTGGTAATTTTAATTAGGTTCTACCTAGATAGAACCTAATTTAAACTAGTGCCGAACTTGTTATAAAAAATCTAAGTCAAATAAATTTTTGTCTGTCTGTGTATTTTTATCTATTATTTTGATAAATTCCGATAAATAAATAACTACAGAACATATCTATATGTAGGTATTCCTTATTTCAACCAAAAAGGAAAAATAAATTTTGGCAACGGCAAATGATAGTAAACAAAATAGGTTTAGGAAATGATAAATAAAAGGAAATATTGTTATTATTTCAAAAATCTAGTCAATTTAGTGGCCCTAGTTTTTATCCTGTTCGAAAGGATCCATTTTCCTCTTCCTTATTTCGTCTATGTCTACCTATTGCTAATTTCAAAATCAAATTAAAACGTAAATCGAAAACCCTCATATCGACGTAGTTTATACGATTTAACATAAAATATTTCAATGAATCACTTATATTTTTATTCTAAGATATTAATTAGGCATACACGTACTAGTTATTAACTTAATACCTACCTACCTGTCGTTAGAATCATTAGATTAAGGCATAGCACGCACTGCGATTTTTATTCTTGTGATTTTTTTTCCGCTCTTTCTGTGACCTCTATGGAAATGTATTGGTGCTCCCACACCGCTGTTCAAAAATGTTTACAAACATTTTCTAACACTACATTTACTGACAAATGTTAGGAAAATGTCTGTCTAGAAAAAGTTTACTAATGTTTGTAAACATTTTTGAACAGCGGTGTGGGAGCACCATATGAAGAAGCACACATTGCGGAAAAAAATTCGCGTGGCAATAATAACGCGAAATAGCCGTGTTTTGCCACAGATTCCAGCGCACTGCGGCGCGGATTGAATTCGCGCGAATATTTTGAACTATATGAACAAGTAGGAGACAAAAATCGCGCAACATTTTATCCAGTGCGTGTAAATTCAGTACGTGGACAAAAATACGCGAGAATTAAATTCGCGCGAATAAAAATCGCAATGCGTGCTGAGCCTTATATAATTTAATCCCTCTCACAGAGGGGAGGCTGATGATGATGATGATTTTACTGCAGGCGTGAAAATGATTCACTATTTGTGTAATTAATAAGTATTTGCCTAATACAGCCAAAAATATACCATAAAGAAAATAATTTTGGTTTTTCTTGCTTGCTTGCTATCACATTTTTGATAAGAATTTTGTGGCAGTGAACCCACAAAATTCTTATCAAAAATGTGATACCTAATTTCGTTTATCACAACAAACAACCTTTTCTTAAAGATGCACTCAATGAGTGTACAATGACTGTACAATGAGTGTACAAGGAGTGTACAATGAGTGTACAGTGAGTGTACAATGAGTGTATAATGAGTGTACAATGAGTGTACAATGAGTGTACAATGAGTGTACAATGGTGTACAATTTTTAACCCCCGACGGAAAAATAGGGGTGTTATAAGTTTGACGTGTGTTGCTGTGTATCTGTATGTCTGTCTGTGGCATCATACCGCCTAAACGGATGAACTGATTTTGATTTAGTTTTTTGTTTGAAAGGTGACTTTGTCGAGAGTGATCTTAGCTATGTTTAAATAAAATCAGTTCAACCGTTCAAAAATTATTCGCATTTTACTCTTTGAATATGGGTTTTTCCGCAAAATATCGTGTCATTATTACGTGTTTCGATAGATTGTCGATTGAAGCGTGTCTGGCTACTAGGTATATTATATGTAGTTTAAAAAGCATAAAAAATGGGATTTTTTTAAATTTTGTAATTTTATGTTGTGCCTTAAATTATTCAAAATTCGAAAAGAAAAAATCCTAGAAACAAAAAGATTATCTTCTGTTTTACTTTTACGCAGACAAATAACTTTTTTCGACAAAATGTTTTTCTAGACACCAGTGCATGTCATGTTCTTGTCACTTTGGCAGTTCATAAATTATCCGAAGTTCCAATGACAGATAAGTATACTTAATTGCCTTTGTTTTTCAATGACCTAAAGGCGCGGTCCCATTGAGAGCTATTAATTAGTAGTTTAAGAAGAGCTACACTGCGATTAGTTCTACAAGGTTAGACATAATGGTAACATAATAGTTTACTAATTTAGAACTATCGTAAAATACTTAATAGCTCTCTACAGGACCGCACCTTAATTAGGTACAGAGGTGTAACTGCTGAAAAACATCGATGGATGACCAAAACCATTAAAAATTCTATTATTATACAGATTTCGTGGAACTAAAACCCATTCCAAGTTTAAAGTAAACAGACTTAATTATACACGCTCTATGTAAACTGAAGTTATTTACTGAAAATATTTTCAACCAATTTGTACCAAGGTGCCATCATGTTTTCTTGTGTTATTTTTCCATCAAATAGGTAATACATAAGATCCAAGCAAAGGTCATTTTGGCTGTCAAAAGGGCATTGCCCTAATTCTCGATTTATTTTTACCGACTGCTAAAATTAAGGAGGTTTTTGGTTAGTTTCTGACAGGTAGGAATCAAAATCTTTACGAGTCCTTTTCCGAAGTGCATTGACCAAGTGTCCTCACAAGTTATAGTCAATTCTTCTTCATTTGTTTATTTCGTTTTTAAATAAATATATCGACGGTTTCCCGGCTATTTGAACTTAGCATATTTTTTTGCGAATTTTTTTGTTTTCAAGTATGAATTTTATTTATTTACATCACATTATTATTTACAAACTAATATTAGAACTAAAATAAGAATAAAAGTATGTACAATTACGGGGCGTCAAAAAATTCGTCCACATCGCTGTCAACAGGAAAAGTGCCTAGAAGGCTGGCAGCATTGCCACGTTGGATGGCAATGCTGATTCTTGATTTTGCGAAATTGAGTTATATACATATTTGGAATCGGCAAATTTTTTCTATACATATTTGGAATCGGCAAATTTTTTCTGCGCCGTTTGACCTGGGAGCAGGCGTTTCAATTTTTTATGAGCACTTTTTTTCAGTAACTTGGCCCTTTATTTTGATGACTGACACAAAATTTGACAACTTTTTGTATTATGTTATATCTTATACCATTTGGGCTTATTCAGATTTTTCTTCATTTGTCTGTAGAATTGTTTTGCCTTCTATGATTAGACTACTTGATGCGCATTAACTCAATTAGCCTTTAGCTGAAATACTAGATTAAGTGTCGTTTAAGTCAATTTACATCAGAATGATGAAATCAGTCGCTTAATCCATTTTGCATGCAATCAAAACCAAGTACTCCGTTGCTTAAAGTAAAGTAAAGTAAAGTTTATTTTATTTGCATAGATTGTAGGTACATAACATAAGATATAAAAAAAACAATTGTGATCCTTGTACAATCTACCAGATTAGGCATGCAAACATTAATGATTTAAGTAATCTAAGAACTAGTCTCAAAATACAAAATTACATAAGCATTATTAACATAAACTAAAATTACATAAGTTGGTATGCCATTCAATTGCATAAGAATATTATACATACATACATACATAAACTCACGCCTTTTTCAATTTTTTTTTTTAAGAATATTATGATTATATTAAATTAGAAATTTACACTTGCTTGGGACATTTAGACTTGGCCTTTTGTTTATGTCGCACTTGCAACATTTTTCTTCATACCTAATCATTATAGACAGATAACGTTGTTTAAACCTTTAAAACTCTCTGTAGTTTTTTTTTCATTTGTTATTTATTATTATTATCTATTGTTACAACAAATAATTTGTATAACTATAAATTCATAAAGGTCTATCCACACATATCAGGGCCGGGCCCAGGCATTGAAGCTCCTTCACTGGCCCGTGCACGGACGTGTGTGAACGAGTTCATATAAAATGTACACACCGATATTTTTTTGAGCCCCTGACGGGGCACGGTCCGTCCGCGTCCCGGGCACGGCCCTGATATGTGTGCGACCTTAAAAACTGGCCAAGTGCGAGTCGGACTCGCGCACGAAGGCTTCCGTACCATTATCGCAAAAAACGGCAAAAACAAATCAAGTTTGTTGTATTGGAGCCCCACATTAATATTTATTTTATTCTGTTTTTAGTATTTGTTGTTATAGCGGCAACAGAAATACATCATCTGTGAAAATTTTAACTGTCTAGCTATCACAGTTCCTGAGATACAGTTTGGTGACAGACGGACAGACAGACGGATCGTGGTGTCTTAGTAATGGTCCCGTTTTTGTCCTTAGGGTACGAAACCCTAAAAATGCTTGTGTGATCGTGTATTAGACTGTCTGTATGTAAAATCACCCATTAGTCATTATTACCACAGACATAGATTACCTACCCGTCTTTCTTTAAGTAGGTAAACAGATAGTGTAATTGTTTAGATCTACTTTCAGTCTATTTTAGTCTATGAGCTATTTCCTTGAGACATTTCATTTAAATAATTGTCGAGCAATTACTTATCTAAGACAATACAAATTAAAACAATAAACAATACAATAAAAACAATAATAACAATATAATATTACAATATTTTCTTCAGTTCCAAGGACGTGCTACTTATTAATGTTTTTAGGGTTCCGTACCCAAAGGGTAAAAACGGGACCATATTACTAAGACTCCGCGATCCGTCTGTCTGTCTGTCTGTCCGTCTGTCACCAGGCATCAATCTCATGAACCGTAATAGCTACGCAGCTGAAATTTTCACAGTTGATGTATTTCTGTTGCCGCTATAACAACAAATACTAAAAACAGAATAAAATAAATATTTAAGTGGGGCTCCCATACAACAAACGTGTATTTCTTGCCATTTTTACGATAATGGTACGGAACCATTTGTGCGCGAGTCCGACTCGCACTTGGCCGGTTTTTTTTATATAAATGAATATTCTTTGTTCCATTTACCTACTGCTAATTTAATTACTGGCTTCCTTTCATTGATGTCAATGACAAGATGAAATTGACGATGCCCTGAATCTTATTCCGACAGTTTTGTCACGGTAGTTACAATAATTGTGAGTAATTATTTTTGTTGGTGTCTACATTGGTATTTACCCGACTACGGCGAAGCTAAAAGGAAGGGTTGTGACTTCAGAGGTTTATGTATGTATGTTCGTATTTACGTATGTTCCTCCGTAGCGCCTAAACTATTCATCCGATTTTGATGAATAAGGTGTCAATCGATTCGTTCTTATGTCCAGTTTTTCATCATCATCATCATCATATCAGCCGAAAGACGTCCACTGCTGGACATAGGCCTCCCCCAAGGGTCGCCACATTGACCGGTCCCGTGTGTCTCTATCTGCCGATCCCCGCAACCTTCACCAGGTCATCGGTCCACCTGGTGGGAGGCCTTCCAACATTCAGTTTTTATTACCTTTTTTTTTTGGGGTGGGAAATCATCCAATGACTTCTCCCGCTCTGGGTGAAACGGAAGGGCGTGTCAGACTTTTACTGACTAAAACCCACCCGTGTTCCTTCAGTTGCTTGTGCCAGGGCCGCGGTAACTCACTTTCAAATTTATACGCGACAGACGACAGTTTTTATTACCTAGTGTGTTACTTTAATACTAACCGACTAACATCCTGACCTCCACAATCCAGATGCGAAAAAAAAAAAAAAAAGGTATTTTTTCGATATCCCCAAACCAGTGGCAAACTTTCTCCAACGATCTCAGGAACTACTGGTTGGAATTGAAAAAATCTTTTTGTGTTGGATAGTCCATTTATCGAGGAAGGTTATAGGATATATAACATCACGCTACGACCAATAGGAGCGGAGCATAAATGAAAAATATTTCAAAAACGGGCAAAATTATTTCTTTTTGAGAGCTTCCGTTACGTGCGCTGCGTAAGCGGTTAAAGTTACGCAACATTCATGTATATAGGGTAGGTAGGGTAGATGGGTAGGTAAGTAGCCAGTTGTCGGGAGCGAAGCCGCGTGGGACAGCTAGTTATTTATATTGTAGACGCCGTAGATTTACTACAACTACTAGGTGCTCTTATTATCACTGACAGACCATAATTTTTAGGGTTCCGTACCCAAAGGGTAAAAACGGGACCCTATTACTAAGACTCCTCGATCCGTCTATCTGTCTGTCCGTCTGTCGGTCTGTCTGTCTGTCCGTCTGTCACCAGGCTGTATCTCATGAACCGTGATAGCTAGACTGTTGAAATTTTCACAGATGATGTACTTCTGTTGCCGCTATAACAAAAAATACAAAAAACAGCATAAAATAAATATTTAAGTAGGGCTCCCATACAACAAACGTGTATTTTTTGCCGTTTTTTTGCGATAATGGTACGCAACCCTTCGTGCGCGAGTCCAACTTGCACTTGGCCGGTTTTTTTCATAATGATATTCTGATTGGTCACCATACATAAAGTGCGTGCCACGAAAGATGAGACTTGACCGCGCCTCCCGCGCCCCGATGACGCCCGGTCCTTTCCCGCACTCAGACCTCAAACCGCTAAAGAGACCTATAATCGTCGACTGCGCAAATCAAACCACGTGGTGTGTCAAGTCTCATGTTTCATAGCATGCACTGTACCTCTTCTTCTTCGTGTCGTGTCGTTGGCACACTCCTGAGTCAGTTTCGGTACTTCACCACCGGTACTCCACCAATTTAAATGACGCTCAAAAAGGTAGGTCTAATTTGCAAGCAATCCCCGGCAGGGAGTTTACTATAGTGATCACAGGTGGGGTGTTAGTCATCAGTCATCTTGTACGACGTATGTATTTGTTTAGTCCCCGTCTAGTGGAGGGTCTGGCTTGGAGAGACGCCATTTTGACGCACATTCGTAAGAGCACTTGACCGACTGTCATTTGTGGTTTGTAAGTGCGCGGGTTCTATACAAATATAGTAATATATTTTAGTGCTTGCCTAGTGTCGAAAGCTTACCGTAATATATAAAATTAGAAGTCGCTATTTGCGAATCCCTCTCTACTCCTTGAGTGCCATCCGCCATCAGAACCATTTTTTTTTAAACTAAAATTAATCTATAAGTTGGTTTGCTTTCTTTATTATTTCTTCCCACCATTTTTTTACGACCGTTTTCGTTACAGGGGGGTGACCATAAGCTCTTAGAGCGGTATCAATTTGAGATCGAGTTAGTGACAGATGTATACACGTCAGATACATCTGTCCCTTATTCGATCTCAAATTGATACCGCTCTAAGAGCTTATGGTCACCCCCCAGTTTTGATAGACTGCCATGCCATCTCATTTTCGCTTAGGTTTTAGGCTACGGCTAAGCAACTGCCGAAAAATTAAAGATTCGTTTAGCAGCCTCAGAGCCAAAACGCATCATATCTTGTTCTGCAGCTGACTGGTTATCCTGATTTTATTATCTGACTAGCTTCTGCCAGTGGCTTCGCCCGCGTGAATGTCGAAAATTATTTTAAGGGAACATATTCCTGAGATAAAATCACAAATGCTATTCCAGACTATAATCTATCTCTGTGCCAAATTTCATCAAGATCCGTCCAGCCGTTCGAGCGTGAAGAAGTAACAAACACACACACACTCACAAACTTATCCCTATTCCCTTACCCTTATAGTACCCTCTTGCCATCCGATCCACTTGACCAGTAATAATGCCAAATTACCAGTACTTAAGTGTTTATAGGCACATGTTAAACGCACGTGTAGGCACCCCATTGTATGTTTTAACACCATAATCAACACGGCAGTAAAAGTTATAAACTGCGAGATTATTATGTGTAAGTATTTCCGCTCGAGAGTTAAATATTGTGACTCAATTGAAAAAAACCTTTTTTAAATGCAGTTTAGGTCCTCGCATTTTACTTGTCACAAGGTCTTTTTGTATGTCGGTAAATATTGTCAAGGTTTAACGACTTTTCGAAAAGGATATCAGATCTTAACTACCTATTACTGCGTGAACGTTGAACTGCCCTTTTTAACAGACTTGCCGAAAAGGAGGAGATATGATCCCGAATTGGTCCCATTTAAATTTGGTAAAGACAAAAAAAAATATTTTTATTACAAAGAAAAGAAAAGAAAGAAAGAAAATGTGTTTAATTGGCACAAAACGACATACAATATAATAACACGCTTGCTAAACCCTTAATAGTAGTATTAGTAGTACTTAAATTAAGTTTGTAAAGACGTGAAATAACTAAAACAGTAATAACTACCTACATTTTGTTTATAACAGAAAGGAAATAGGGTGAAAAAGATACCAGGCAGATGCATGTCGTGATTGTGGCAAGAAGGCTTCCACTCAGCATAATGCTGTGCCGTGGGGGACCCACAGCACGGCGCTTATTTTCAGTGGTCGCCTAAAGGGCATTTCGATATATATTATTGGAGATCACCTTTTAAAAAATCAAAATATTTTTTTTAATTTTACATAGGCCTACATGGGCACTTATAAAACGTCGACAAAAGGTGCACGGTCTGGGTTAGTCGTTTCCTATGGAGAAGAACCGGCAAGAAACTCCACGGTTACTCTTTTAAAAAATGGTTTTGTTTTACAATATTTCCATGTTACAGCATTAGTACTTAGATGTGGGGGGACAACGTAGGCCCTTTTTTATTTTTTATAAGTCATAAGAAATAAAATAAAAGTAAAACGAGATAAAAAGTTAACCAATGTTAACAAGCATCTAGAAATCTAGAAGGCCTACAATGTTCACACATTCACAAAACAATCGGTAAAAGAATCTATACAAAGGGAAAAATCGTTTTTTTTTTTTAAATCAAGGAACTGCTTGTATTAGCAGACTCCGCACTTCCACTTATCATTATTTTATGCAATTGAAATGTAGACAATGAAACACTAAAAACGTTGGCGATATTCAATGGAACTCTTAATGAAATAATAAATGACGGCAAATCACCCGGGATTCCGGCAATTGCATGTCTGTTATATCTGTATTTAGTTTTTTTCTGTAAAAACTTTTGTTTTTCAGATACGATTCATAAAAGGCTTTACCTAAGACATTATTGACAAATGTGTGCACTGACTGGACAGGTCCACTCAATCTAGCTGATTCTTCCTCATAAGACCATTTCAGACACCAATCTACATGGTCTTTACATCTCATATTTAACCAAGATTTTGTCTGGACTTTAAAAGAGACTGACCTCTGACTTTGTTTCGGCATTTCTTCTCAGAGTAGTCAGATAGGAAACGCCGACCTCATCTAGTTTTAAAAAATATGATCGACATTTAAAAGTGTTTGTACAAACCAACTTACACAAATGAAATCATTTATCACTATATTCGTATTTGTGCAGTTCTTAGTACTCGACGATTTAAAACAATAAAATCAATAAATAAATTCCTCAAAAACATTTGCTAGTTTGCAGCTTAGCCTAGAACTAGATGATGAACAAAGCGAATAGGTAGGGTAGCTGAAACTTTTGGATTGTGTTGGTGGACCGATTAGATTCAATGCAATACTGTGTTCAATGCTATGTGTTGCTGTCATGCGGGTCCAAGAAAACTCCATGGCAAGAATTTATGGCAACAACAAGTCTAACTTGTCAGCTGAAAAACAATATATTACGGGAATTTAACGCGATTATTTCAATTATTTATTTCGCGATTTTTATTATTATTCAAGGGAGCAGTGGTGGCCCAGTGGTATCGGCCGCGACTTGTAAGTTGTAAGTCGTGGGTTCGAGCCCAGGTAGGCGCTTTGCTTTGTGTAAATTATTTCATCACTTTCATCACCACCAAAACATCGTGAGGAAACCGGCATGTCCTAGAACCAAAAATTCGAAGACATGTGACATCCACCAACCGGCACCGGGCCCGCGTGGCGTATTACGGCCCATTCCCTCTCACAGAGAGGAGGCCTGTGTCCCAGCAGTGGGAACATTAATAGGCTGATGATGTGATGTGATTATTATTTTATTTTCTTTCTTTTTTTTACTTTTTAGCTGCCGAAAACGTAAATGTCAAAATCATTGCTTGCTTGCAACTCCGCGGTTTTTTTTTATGATGAAGTAAATGAATAAACTACAATGTATGTTTATTTGACTCCCAGTTAATTATGATCATTAATAAATTACAATAAGGTGTTAAGTCATATTTAACATAACCGTACAGTACAGTACTGATGAAATATAAGAATCTTAAATAACTCTAAAATGCTAAGTTTTTTGTGAATAATTTCTTTTACTAATTAATTATTTGAATTGCCCCTTATTAATATCACGATTTTTTATAGGCTTATGTTTAACTTACCACCAGATATAGTAACATATAACAGACAAAAATAGTAAATGATCACTTAAATTAAACCCGCATCTTATTGTAAAATTATAACCAAAGTTTTAACATCTCGCTATCCTGTTTAGGCAAAATGACTCCAAATAAATCATTGTTAACCCAAAAGTAGTAAATGATCACCAAAAGTAGTAAATGATCACCAAAATTAAACCAATGACCAAAAAGATTATAAAATTTCTGGGAGCAACTTGGAAGTAGCGCTCGCCGGCCGCTGCCGCGGCACCGCTCGCTTTGCTCGCTCGGCTCGCGCGCGGTTGGTCACAGTTCTAACCTAACCTAACCTATTTTACAACATTAAATAGCGCAATAATTTGCTATTAAAATTTGGTGATCAATTTACTAAATTTGGTGATCAATTTACTAAATTTGGGTTTCATAGTACAATTTTAGGTAATAGAGGTTATGGTCACAAAGTAATTTTAGGTGGTCATTATATTTATCCCCTTTTTTATATGTATGCACAGTGGGCCTAAGTTACTATGGCGACTTGGCATGCCCCAAATACTTCAGAAGCACTACACCTTCTACTTAATTTTTAAAGGCTAGCCTGATAAGAAACTGTTGTTGAATAATGTTTCAATTTGCACGGAAGCTGCAATTGTTCAAGAATTCCATAATAATCAATGTTATGTAAACATTATCGATAATATATTTTCATTTCGGTCAATTGTTGACGAATTCCTTGCATAACTGTTACGGTATACCTAAATTAAGAGAGGTCATTTAGCGACGACTTTTCTAGAACTGAAACACTATTTTATCTCCAAATCTACTTCAAGAACGAAAACTTCTAATCTATACTAATAATAAAGAGGAAAGATTTTTTTGTTTGTTTGTTTGTACCGAATAGGCTCCAAAACTACTAGACCGATTTGAAAAATTCTTTCACCAATAGAAAGCTACATTATTCCTGAGTGACATAGACTATTTTTTAATCCCGAAAATGGGTCCTGTGGGGTGGTCCACGGGAGCGAAGCCGCGGGCAACAGCTAGTAATATAATATTATAAAGAGGAAAGATTGTTTTGTTCGTTTGTTTGTACCGATTACGCTCCGAAACTACTGGACCGATTTAAAAAATTCTTTCACCTATGGCAAGCTACATTATCCCCGAGAAACATAGGCTATTTTTCCTATCCTATTTTTGAAAACGGGTCCTGTGAAGGAACCCACGGGAGCGAAGCCTAGGGGAACAGCTAGTTATCTAATAATTTTAACATATAACCCTTTGAGTGCGTTCCAGTATAAACCACGATCGCGTGGTAAATACGGCATTCAACCAATAAATTTTATGGAAATACTAGATGTCCCACGCGGTTTCGCTCCCGTCAACTGGCTACCTACCTACCCATCTAGATTTACCCTACCTACCCTACATACATGATTGTTGCGTAACATAAACCGTTTATGCAGCGCACGCAACGGAAGCTCTCAAAAAGGAATAATTTTGCCCGTTTTTGCAACATTTTTCATTTATGCTCCACTCCTATTGGACGTAGCGTCATGTTATATAGCCTTTAACCTTCCTCGATAAATGGACTATCCAACACAAAAAGAATTTTTCAATTCCAACCAGTAGTTCCTGAGATTAACGCGTTCAAACAAACAAACAAACTATTCAGCTGTATGATAAAAATCAAAATCATTTTATTTTATTTTACATAGGCCTACATGGGCACTTATAAAACGTCGACAAAAGGTGCACGATTCGGGTTAGTCGTTTTCTATGGAGAAGAACCGGCAAGAAACTCCATGGTTACTCTTTTAAAAATTTGTTTGTGTTTGTATTTTTTTTTTTTTTTATCCATGTTACAGCATTAGTAATTGGATATGGGGGGACAACGTAGACCCGACAATAAGTCGTACGAAATTAAAAAAAACTTAAATTAAAAAAATATTAGTATAGATTTCCTTCCTAAACATCTCGTTTCACTATCTATATTTTTCACTGAAACATTAAAAACCCGCATGAAAACATCAGTGAGCAATAGTCTCTTATCGCTAACGCATGAAAAAATGGTTTTAATAACTTCAGCACGTGAGTAATTTGTTTCACATTTTTGACGTTACCGGTTACAAATTAACTATTAGATACTTCTAGTTATTTCATTGAGAAAAAAACTAAATGCAGAATTGCAGACAGTAAAGTGAAGGACAGGTTATTGCGGTGTGGTAAACCTTGGGCGAGGCCTTATGTCCAGCAGTGGACATGCGTTCAGCTAAAATGATGACGATAACTTTGTCAATTAAACTGACGAGCATAAGGGCAACAATGCGACAACGATGCTACCACCATTAAAACAAAATTGTTCTTCTGCAAATAAATTTTATTTCTTAATTGTTAGGTAGTATGCCCAGAATTTCACGTAATATTAAAAGGAAATGCATTAAGTATTAGTAAAAACACACTTATTTACAAAAAAATACAACCGACTTCCAAAAAAAACACTACCTACAAAGTCGAAAAATAACTTCAATTTCGGCAGTCGGTGTTCTTGTTTTCGTTACTTCGTTTTTAGGGTTCCGTACCCAAAGGGTAAAAACGGGACCCTATTACTAAGACTCCGCGATCCGTCTGTCTGTCTGTCTGTCCGTCTGTCACCAGGCTGTATCTTATGAACCGTGATAGCTAGTCAGTTGAAATTTTCACAGATGATGTATTTCTGTTGCCGCTATGACAACAAATACTAAAAACAGAATAAAATAAATATTTAAGTGGGGCTCCCATACAACAAACGTGTTTTTTTTGCCGTTTTATGAGATAAAATGGTACGGAACCTTTCTTGCGCGAGTCCGATTCGCACTTGGCCGGTTTTTTGACACCGCCTTCCGAAATTGAAGTTATTTACACTTTTTAGTGTTTGTTTCGGAAGTCTTTACTAAACTTTTTTTTATTTTTAATTTTTTAGTGGTACATAACGGATAAGTTTTATAGTGAGTACCTATAATGCTCACAGTGATGCCAGAATAGATTACTCGAATAAAATGTAACTTGAACATAACCAGTGGAATGAGAGTGTACCATGGTGAACTGTACACATCTGCGTACCCGTTTAGAGCATACTGGCGTAATGGTATGTTATGAAATGGTGTAAACAATAAACAGACATGCGATTGCAGCAATTATTGAAGAGAGATTTGCCGTCATTTATTGAAGAGTTCTGTTTTATATCTCCGTCCTATGTATGTTCGGGCATAACTCCGTTCTTCATCAGATCTTTAAAAGGAGAATGACCAAAATCAGTATCGCTTTATAATAAAAGAGTATAGCCACAAAAATATACTCATAAATTATACATTTTTTTTTTTAAGTTTTCTTATTTAACTTGATCGAAATCGTATGTGGGGTTAATATTTAATGTTTAATTAGTTATTTATTCGATTTTATTTTAATGGCGTACTTTAGTGAAAACAGTGTTGCCATTTTATGAACCTCCCCATAATCGGTGTTACTAATAGTGTAAGGGCAGACGCTGAGTTTTAAAAATCATTTCTTTATGACATTTCCCGCTTCATTAATATTTTTATTTATATATAACATAATTAAAATGATATTACTTTACTAATTAAAAATCATTCTCTAATTAACAAATCACTTATGGTCAGGGTGATTTAGATTAATTGTTGGTAACACTACCACAGGCGATGTAAATGAAAGGTGAACTGTCAACTATCAAAAATGTCATTGTCAAATGTCAAGTCAAACTAGGTGCCAAACAAAGATTCGTGTCGGCGCGGCAGAGAATTTGTGTTTTTGCGTTGATATTTGTTGAGTTTGTTGTGCTAATTACTAACTTATCATTGCGTTGAGTTCGTGTTCAGTAGTTTTCGGATTCCTGCACACTCAAGAAATCTTTTTGAAGACTATTGTACTGTTTCTGTGCTGGTGGTGTGGATTGTGTAGAACGAACAGAAAATCAAAGAAAAAACGAAAAACCCCACAAAATAAATGGATAATTTTTATTTCCTTTGAAAGTATGACCTCTCCCTTCTTTTATATCCAATTTACGCTATCATACAAAAAAAAAATATGCACAACGGCGGTCCATAGAAGGATGGGCAATCTCCTTTAAATGAGACCATTTCGGAATAAACTTCTTTCGAAAAAAAACTAATTTCGCAAATCCGTTTATATAATATATGACGGAGTTATGCCCGAACATAACTACATGAAAAAATATAAACATCCGAATTGAGAACCTCCTCCTTTTTGGGAACTCGGTTGAAAATACATATTTGCGTAAATGGTTTTAGGTGTAATTTTGCCATTATGTATTTTGTAGCACACTCAACAATGCACTTCAGCAGAAAATTATACAAAATTATTTATTTAAGTAGCTGGTTTTATACATTGTAGGTATTGTAGCGCCCAGTGGAGGAGCTCGTGGCTAAATAATAACAGCCGCACGGGTCGATCATCAAGGTTAAGTAACGCTTGACGAGGTTGGTCCGTGGATGGGTGACCATTTCAACATACCGAGTTTCCTCCGTGCCTCGGAAAGCACGTTAAGCCGTTGGTCCCGGCTGTTATTTGAAGATCTTTGACAGTCGTTATGAGTAGTCAGAAGCTTGAGATCTGACACCAGTCTTGCCAAGGGGTACCGTGTTACCCAGTTACTGGGTTGTGGAAGTCAGATAGGCAGTCGCTCCATGTAAAACACTGGTACTCAGCTGAATCCGGTAAGACTGGAAGCCGACCCCAATATAGTTGGGAAAAGGCTAGGCAGATGATGAGGTATTGTAGCGCCCAGTATTATTTGTGCATGTATTATTTCAAGCCAATATGTATTGTGTTTTTTTGTCGTATTGTCACAGTTTAGTATTGTGAAGGATAACTGGATAATCAACCACTTTCTAATGTAAATTTCGTACATGGCGTGTATAGGTTGACAAGTTGACTTACAAACAATTTCAAGTCTCGCGAGTTCGCGACCTACTCATTTATTGTCGACTTATCAACCTATTCATGTTATTCCTAAATGTAACGAATATTTTGTCACAACACAACACAATATCAGTTATTATGGATACAGTTATGGGCTAACTTCCACCGATCTATATCTCTCCCTCTACGCAACAGAAAACACCCACCCTTTATTTTGTATTGTGCGTTTAGTTTGTGCAGAATAAACAATTTTTCTTTCTTTTCTTTCTTTTTCTTTCAAATAACTGCTGCTTTGCTGCTTGTTTTATTCATAATTCCTTGGCAAGACTGGTGTCAGATCTCAAGCTTCTGACTACCCGTAACGACTGTCAAAGATCTTCAAATGACAGCCGGGACCAACGGCATAACGTGTTTTCCGAGGCACGGAACAAACTCGGTATGTAAAGATGGTCACCCATCCACGGGCCGACCTCGGCAAGCGTTGCTTAACCTTGAAGATCGACCCGACTGTCATTATTTAGCCACGAGCGCCTCTTCTAACATAAAATTGATTAAATTCGTTTTGCAAGAAAACTACAGACAGCATATAAAACTTAAAAAGTCACTACTGCCACGGGGTCTCATTGCTAAGAAATAAAATTTGGTTCACATAAATCTCACTAGATGGCGCGACATGTACACACAATTCAATAGAATTTTGTGTAAAATTAAAATTTTCTGGAATTGAATATAAAAATTGTATGTTCTTGTTTAATCAACTCTCCTAAGTACAAAATTATGGAATATTGGGCTTAATTCAAATTTCAAAGATTATTTCAACGGATCATTTAAAATGGATGCCAATAGATGGCGCAGTTTTAAATTTCTGAGGCATTCCACTCGATTGTTAAAATTTGCATTGTTACACATTTTGGTGCAAAAAAACTGTAAAAACGTACAAAAAAATACTATAAAACGAACCTTCACTGTATTTAAAGAAAACAAATAATCAGGAACCTAGTAAAGCCTTTTACTTGCAAGTCGCTACTAACACCATCTGTTGCCGTGAAACGGGATCGAACGCGATTGATGTACTTACAAAAATAACAAGATTAATCAGATGAAAAACGCTAGTTACGTCGGCACGGTTTCTTTGTATGGGATGAGGCATCTGTATGCTAGTATTATATTATCTGTGCTACTGCTCACACACATGTCTGAGTTGATAACGAAGCCTACACAAAAAAAATTAAAACAAACTTTTCGTTAAAATGCATTCTTTAAACATTATTTTGTTTTGTTTTTAATTAAACGAGTTTTGAATCATCACAATCAGCCTTACGAGAGGATTAAGACAAGTGACGTTCTATCGTCTAAAGCGATTGAGATATGCCACACTGCCAGTTTCTCCCGTTAGGTGTCTCATATCATAGAGGAAAACTGAATAGAAACTGTTCCGTCTATAGTAAGGTGACTGTTTTTGAGATTATCCTTGTTTTTTAATACCTTTTTTTTTTTTTTTTTTTTTTTTTTTTTTTTTTGCGTGGAGAAATGCTCATGCATACTGCACTACCACGGGGAGATAGTGCAGTTATGTGGGACTCTAACCCACTAAAACTCCACGGTGTCCTCCAGTGCCGCTTATGGCGGGAACACGGGCACGCGTTAGCACTCACCGCGAACCCGCCGCGGCTGTCCGTCACCGGACCCTCCTCGGGGGAGTACCCCCCATCACCGGCGCGCAAGAACACACTGCACGCCGAGACCACCCCAGGGACCAAATCAGCACATGGGTGCCAGACGACCCCGTGTATGGCACCCTTGGTCCCACTGTGACGGGTCGAGGTCAATGGCCCCGCCACCTACCATTTTGCGGTCGCAGAGGATAGGGAGAGCGGCTAACGCTATACCGACACTCCTCTTCCCCTGCGGCCCCACCGCGTCCGCCATCAGACGGTGGCGACCCCGTCTAGGCCGCGGAAGGTAGGGAGAGCGGCGCACCGCAATACCGGCACTCCTCTCCCGCCGCAGCCTCCAACCCTCAGCCGCGATATCGTATGGGACCTGGAAATCCCCACAAGACATCGCGGCCCGCCTCAGTTGCGATGTCGCCTGTTACCAAGCGGCACCGCAACCTACTAGTTGGCCGCTACGTCGTCGGCTTAATCGGCAAAAGCCCTGACGAGCGGCCCCTCCTCGGGTTCCTCTTCGCTTCACCGTGGGTGACCAAGCCACGGTTACTGAGCCCCCCCGCCTCGACAAAGCGGGAACCCACCGGGGGGGTGTTTTTTAATACCTGTGTTTGTTTTTAGGGTTCCGTAATCCGTACCCAAAGGGTAAAAATGGGACCCTATTACTAAGACTGCGATCCGTCTGTCTGTCAGTCTGTCACCAGGCTGTAATCTCATGAACCGTGATAACTATAGACAGCTGAAATTTTCACAGAATTTTGAATTTCTGTTGCCGCTATAACAACAAATACTAAAAACAGAAGAAAATAAATATTTAAGTGGGGCTCCCATACAACAATAGTACATTGTGATACAAGGGTGGAAAGTAGGTTTTTAATCACACGAGTTTGCAATAACCTACACGCCCGTGTATCACACGACGTTTTTCAATACAGTTGTGAGAAATAGTAAAAACAAATCAAAGAATTAGATTTGTTTATTCACAAAAAGTAAAATTTTCAACATGGCGCGTTTTTGCAACTGGACATATTTTTTAACACGCTTTTATTAGCTTGGTATGTATGTATCTATGTATCTATGTATCAATGTTTCAATGTAACAATGTATCAATGTAACGGAATCTTTGAACGTGATTTTCACCCACTTCAAAACGTTGGATTGATTTGAAACTTTGCACACTTATCAAGGACCGATGACAATGCAATAATTTAAACAGTTTGTCCCATTATCCTTACCAATAAAGCGTGTTTTTTAGTTTTTAGAACTACAATTTATTTACAAAGAAAACAGCCTATACAGCCTATTCGATTTTTGACAAACGTTGATGTGAAAATAATTAACTTAAAACTGGTAATTAAATATATTAAACAATTATTTAAAAGCTTTTGAGAATTCAATGCTAAAACGTACGGAATCATTAATTTTTCCTCGTATAAAATCTATCCCATTTTATTCTAGGTATGAAAACTCCTTGCTACTAAACTTCTTTAAATTGACTTATAACAATGGCGCGTTTTTGCAACTGGATATTTTTTTTTCAACGAAAACAGCCTATACAGCCTATTCGATTTTTGACAAATGTTGATGTGAAAATAATTAAATTAAAACTGGTAATTAAATATATTAAACAACCATTTAAAAGACTTTTGAGAATTCAATGCTAAAATGTACGGAATCATTGATTTTTCCTCGTAGAAAATCTATCCCATTTTATTCTATGTATGAAAACTCCTTGCTACTAAACTTTTTTAAATTGACTTATAAATTTAAAACTAAACTGCAAACATAATGATCGAGCTCGTAAACAAAAGTCACGACCGCGTAACAGAAAGATGCCTATGCGTAAGATTTAACTTTCGAATCATAATTATAGCCTCTGAAAGTACGCCATGTTTAACAACTGTATTGGAATAGTACATTGTGATACAAGGGTGGAAAGTAGGTTATTGCAAACGAGCTGTCATTAACAAGCCCGAGCCGAAGGCGAGGGTTTTTAATGACACGAGTTTGCAATAACCTACACACCCGTGTATCACACGACGTTTTTCAATACAGTTGTGAGAAACAGTAAAAACAAATCAAAGAATTAGATTTGTTTATTCACAAAAAATAAAATCTTCAATATGGCGCGTTTTTGCAACTGGACATATTTTTTTACAAAGAAAACAGCCTATACAGCCTATTCGATTTTTGACAAACGTTGATGTGAAAATAATTAACTTAAAACTGGTAATTAAACATATTAAACAACTATTTAAAAAACAAATGAGAATTAAATGCTAAAACGTACGGAATCATTAATTTTTTCTCGTATAAAATCGTATCCCATTTTATTCTATGTATGGAAACTCCTTGCTACTAGACTTTTTTAAATTGACTTATGGCGCGTTTTTGCAACTGGACATATTTTTTTTTCAACGAAGTAGCCTATACAGCCTATTCGATTTTTGACGAAATGTTGATGTGAAAATAATTAAATTAAACTGGTAATTAAATATATTAAACAACCATTTACAGGACTTTTGAGAATTCAATGCTAAAACGTACGGAATCATTCATTTTTCCTCGTAGAAAATCTATCCCATTTTATTCTATGTTTGAAAACTCCTTGCTACTAAACTTTTTTAAATTGACTTATAAATTTAAAACTAAACTGCAAACATAATGATCGAGCTCGTAAACAAAAGTCACGACCGCGTAACAGAAAGATGCCTATGCGTAAGATTTAACTTTCGAATCATAATTATAGCCTCTGAAAGTACGCCATGTTTAACAACTGTATTGAAAACGTATTTTTTTACCGTTTTTTTTAAACTTGTTCTGTTTACACTTTATTTATTTGTGTGGCGCTCTCTGCTCGAACAGCTTTGCGTAATATCGCTACACGATTTCCATGTTATGAATTGTGTAATGTTATGAAAGACAAATATTATCATCTCATTAGATAACATTAAAACAAGTTTATGAAACAGGTAATTAATTTCTGTATAAATATAGCCTTCAAGATATCTCGTGTCACCACGGAGCGTGTCACGATGCCGATGCATTTCGTTGATAGTTCAATCGCACGATATTTTTAAAGGACTTATCTGACCGAGGCGAGACAAAAATACTAGGTTTAAAACGTGTGTGCGTGACCAACATCGCACTATTCTATATTTCCATCCTAACCTTATCATAGAGTCACTAGTAAACTTTTTATGATAGTTGTGACAGCGTCATGGCACTGATATAACTGCTCGTACGTACTTTAACTGTTTATTAGAAAGCAAATACTTTACTGTTTTCAATCTAAACTAATATAATATTATAAAGAGGAAAGATTTGTATTTTTGTATGTAACGAATAAATTAAAACTACTGGACCGATTTAAAAAATTCTTTCACCTTTGGTAAGATCCCCGGGTGACATAGGCTACTTTTATCTGGGATATTACTAACTGGGATACCTACTCGGGGCTTCTTAGTCATCTGCCATCTGCCTAGCCTTTTCCCAACTATATTGGGGTCGACTTCCAGTCTTACCGGCTTCAGCTAAGTACCAGTGTTTTACATTGAGCGACTGCCTGACATCTGACCTCCACAACCCAGTAACTGGGTAACACGGTACCCCTTGTCAAGACTGGTGTCAGATCTAAAGCTTCTGACTACCCGTAACGACTGTCAAAGATCTTCAAATAACAGCCGGGACCAACGGCTTAGCGTGCTTTCCGAGGCACGGAGGAAACTCGGTATGTTGGAATGGTCACCCATCCACGGACCGACCTCGTCAAGCGTTCCTTAACCTTGATGATCGACCCGTGCGGCTGTTATTATTTAGCCACGAGCTCCTCGGGGCTTCTTAGTATCCTATCTTATTACTATCCTAACGCGGCTTGGCGCCAAAAGAAAGAAAGAAAAAGTATTTATTTGTGACCCACACAGGAGACACGAGAAATCAGCTTGAAATTAAACAAAATTAAAAATAAAAACCCCGTGCGAGACCAAAAAGGCTCCTATCTCAGCATGTGCAGCGATATCCAAAAAAGGAAATAACGCTGCGCTGATATTCTGATAAGACCAACTGTTGATGCCACGGACACACTTACGGAAACGGAAAATACTTAGTCCCTAGCCCTTCTTGAAGCTTCCTGAAAAGAAAGTCCACTTGTTTAATCCCTGATAATTTCGATTTGTCTTATGCCCGGCCTTATTTTGGTATTATCTCTTGTCTTTTACACTTATTTTATTAACCCTTCAGTCTAATTGTGTTAGTGAATTCGGCAAGGCAAAGGGTTTGACCGCCATCACTCGACCAAACACATAGACGGAAATCCACATCGCGTCTTCATCTCGCATGTGATTGGTCGAGTGATGGCGGCCAAACCCTTTGCCTTGCCGAATTCACTTAGGTACGTAATTAGGCTGCGTGTTTTCAACCTATTTTATTTCTTGTCTTATTCTACTTTCGATGTTCAAAGCTGTATTCCACCGATTCCACGACATGACAGTGACATTTTTACATGTAAAATGCATGACTGCCTACAGATCGATACAAATTCATTAGCTCAAGGGTTTAATACACTACGCGAGTGGTGTAATGTTTAATGGGCGTAGGTGTTGCAAATGAAAAATGCAGTTTCGCGTCTTCGCGTTACAATTTACAATTGCTGAGTTCCTACATACTAATCTGACAGTGTATTTATAGACTGAGCGTGGAGGTATTGCAAGGGTAAAGTGGAGAAGATTGAGGCAGAATGCGGAATCTAGTAGTAATATACTCTATTAGCTGTTGCCCGCGGCTTCGCTCCCGTGGACCACCCCACAGGACCCATTTTTGGGATTGAAAAATAGCCTATGTCACTCAGGAATAATGTAGCTTTCTATTGGTGAAAGAATTTTTCAAATCGGTCCAGTAGTTTCGGAGCCTATTTGATATAAACCAACAAAAGAAAACTGTCCACTTTATAATATTAGTATGGATTCGTTAGAGCAAAAAATAAAAGGTGAACATACAAACGGTTTTAATCCGACTAGTTTTAAAAACACAACCTTACAACGCAAAATGGTTACTTTTGTAGCCTGAACGCCAGGCATATAAGTTCTCGCCAAACTTCTTGGCCGCCCTGAAGTTGCCTACAATCGCTGCGCAGTAGTAAATCAGTAAATCTCATACAAAAATAGCACCGTTTCGTGCCTCGCGCATCCGGTAAACCAACTTCAGAGCGGCCAAGAAGTTCAAAATCAAAATATTTATTTGCTAGAAATACATTGTTCAGAAGGGAAGATCTTAAAGCCTAAAAGTAATTGTATTCTGCCTGCAAGCAAGCGTGCAAATTAATTATAATATAAATTGTAACATTAAAAAACAAAGAATGAAAACACTGATGGATTGAAATAAGTAAATTAAATTACAACTGTCAATAAATCAACATTAAAATTCAATCAACTTACTCAAAAGGTTTACATAAACATGTGAAAATATAAAAAAAAACAATATCAAAAATGACTATAAAACAAAATGTCAAAAAAAAAAAAATGTCAAAAATCAAACTAAAATGTCAAAATTAAAAAGAAAAAAAAAATATAATAACCAATTAATAATTCTACTTCTCACATGTTACCTATTTCATTCGGGTTTACCAGGTTATTTTCTGATTCCATTTTCTCTGGTTTATTTTTTAGTATGTTGTATATAAGAATTACCAAAAAATACATTAGGATATGCGTAATATGAGATCGCAGAACGCGATAAGGCCCCCTGTTGTATTTTTGTGGTTGCACTATACTAGTCGATCATTCTTCCATACAAACGTAGTCTGGCGATTACTCCACTGTTTGACGATGTACGTACAAAATAAAAAATGATATCAATTTGTCGCATCATTATCTAGCCACAGGGCTATGGAATACTATGGAAACAAAAAGTAAAAAAAATATAATTTTAAATTTATAGAGCGTCGAAAGTTCCATATTTCAACACTAATTTTAACGCATCTTTGCGCGGAAATAAATACCATAAGAAGAAGGAAAATTGCAAAACAGCCACCATAAGAGATAGATTAGTAGTTCAACAATGCAAATAGTTTTATTTTGAAAATATAAATTTAGTAGTTTTTTCATGATATCCATACTCCCAAAGGCCTGTTTATAAAATTTAGCGCGCTCGTTTTCTTCCTAAATCGTTATAAATTTCGCAAAAAAATTGCATTAGTGCTAATTCGTACGTGAACTAGCTTCTTACTGCCCATCACAGCATCTATCTCTTTCCCAAGTGTTGTCGGATGAGATAGCATGCATTTTAACCTCGCGCACAAAATAGTTCGTGCCGTCGACTAGCGCAACCGCAAGGTTTCCTTTTGTATTGTTCTATCTTGGTGTACAATAAAGTATATATAAATAAATATGCGAATCCCATTAACATTTCACATTTCACAGATGAGATCCTCTGTTTGGCTTTACGAAATGAATAAAACCCACATCAATTTTGGATAACTGCCGAAACATTAATTTTAGTAACAAATATGACACATAGGCGTTAAAAATCGTTTGAGCCAATAACACGGCAGCTGAGATCCAGAGACAGGTGAACTAAGTGAAGTGAACGGTGCCAAGTTCAATGCCGGCCGGCGGCGGCGGCTGCTAAATAGTTCATTGTCTTGTCAATTGTAGGTATAAGTAAACATATGGCTGAGATCCCGGCAGGCACAGCTCTTATTCACAGGATTATTACTACAAGTCACACGTTATTGTCGATACTATGATGCATCTTCATAGATTCAGCATCGTTGGGTCGGCTTCCAGTAAACCGAATGGTTCTCATCACCAGTATTTAACTATTTGTTTTCTTTATAAAAAACGTTGGCCCACACGACGATTTTTTTCTGTATCGTGGGTGCGTTTACTTAGTTTTTTTTTAATTGTCTATAGGCTCGCGCTTGACCACTATCTCACCTGATGGTAAGCGATGATGTGGTCGACGGTGAAGCACGCTTGCCTAGAAAAACCTATACACTCTTGAATTAAAGACCCCTAGACTGTAAGCTATCTTGAAACACAGACTCCGGCAACGAATTCCACTCCTTAGCTGTACGCATAACAAAAATGACACCAAAACGTTTGGTGCGTATGGGTGGGATACCCACCATGTACCGATGACGCATCGCCGTACGTCTGTTAGTCCGATGATAAAACGGGCTAGGAGGAATTAGATCATGCAATTCCATCGCACACTCCCCAAAATGTATCCGATAAAATACCGACAAGCTGGCACCTCGGCGACGATGTTCAAGGCTCTGGAACTGACATGACATGACTGGATGTTTAAACTCACATACACATACACCCAGATCCATAACAACTACCTGTAGGCTATACAAATATTTGTACCGTGAGCGTGCGGGAATCAACGCGCCACACGCAGCGCAGCAGCTGATCGCTCAACCACTGCGCCAACCAACCGTGTAGTCACACGGAGCGACTGCCTATCTTACACCTACAACCCAGTTACGGAGTAACCTCTTCCTTAGTTGGACTGGCTGCCAGAGTCTATGGCTTCTAGTAACAACCATTCTCAAAAATCTACCTCTGCTCTCAGATCAAATAAAAAGTCAAGATGGAACGTTGCAAACAGTCGAGCTTTATAATTTGATCTGTGAGCTCGAATGATAAGCTAAGGCGTAATTTCGTTGTACGTGAGTGCGTATAATTGTGTATTTGTACGGCAAGGCATAGTTTGAACCGGATTCACCTTGTTGTTTGCAAGTTTTGCAACATTCCATCTTGACTTTTTATTTGATCTGAGCCTCTGCTACTCACAGTACTCACGTTTGGGACCAATGAAATATAAATAAATGGAAACCCAATAAAAACACTTTGGCCAGAGATCGGCAAGAGTGCAAGACACGACCCCGATATGCTGTAACTAATTACAAACAACGTTGGTTATATTAATTGAATCATTGGGACACGTGTGACTAACAGTAGACTCAGACTCGCGTGACTTCAAAGCGATGAATATAAATGTGGATGGATGGGGAGGATCCCGCCCAAGCAGCACATTAGCAAAAATTACATCCACAAACCAGCTATATTACAGTCAAAGGCTCTTATGTAGCTGTACTAACGAATCAGATGATTCTTGAGGCTGAATGAGGGGTGATTTCTACACTATTAAACAGCACAGCTGACTAATGGCTGTACAATGGAGAAAAAACAACAAAATGCATCTTAGGAGAATTTGAAAAGAACTGTTGTCCAGCCTTTGGCTACGTGTAATGTTACTGAAGACCAAAGCTTATAAACGGCTGGCCAACAAAAATATGGATGTATTGTGTCAGGACCTAAATGATAGAAAAGAGAGTGAATCATACCGTGACGGTTGATAGTGGAGAAAGACAAACGCCAACGACACGAATGAGGGAACAAAACGCGCACTCGTTTGACAAACCGCGCGACCCAAAATTTTGTAGTTTTTTTGTACTTTCCTTATTATTATATGACTTAAAAAAAAGCCTCAGATCAAAATGTTAATAATTAAATTGTCTTTGAGAAGGTGTCGATTTCATTAAAATACGACCAGCGGTTTTGGCGCGATTGACATGTTTTGTTCGTTTTAGACATAACTTTACAAATTAATTACACTATGTTATACGAATAAAACTCAATATTTTCTTAGATCAAATTATTAAGAATATAGTCTTATGTAACATATATTTTTTTCCAAAAAAGTTACGACTAGCCGTTTAGACGTGATTCTCTTTTTAAAATTAGCTACTAAAGGGAATCGGCGAAATTGCGTAAGTGAATTCGGCAAGTGAATTCGGCAAGGCAAAGCGCAATGAGTATGAACAATCGACCAATCACATTGACGGAAATCCACATTGTCTTTCATCTCGCATGTGATTGGTCAATTGTTCATACTCTTTGCGCTTATTGCCTTGCCGAATTCACTTACGCAATTAGGCTACAAGGAATATGATGAATTTTTTACACGTGCAATCTATAAAGTATTGGAGTTATGAATTTATCAATGTTGGGTTACCCCCAAGGATTTCTGAGACTATTGAAAGAAATGATGGATCAGCAAATCAGCTGTCAAAATTATGATCGGTTGTCGGTATTTCTGGCGATCTTCTTACATAATCGATAGCAGATTTACTGATAAGTTCCTTATCGGAACACGAAATTCTACATTCGATAGTCATCTTAGTTGAAGAGGAGAGGTTGCCTTGAAACGTTGTCGTCTACTGGAATAGACCAACCGATATTCTTGCAGTCTAATAACATAGGGTGGCACTGCCGACCAGCCCTACACCACCCTGTTAATGGGTGACACAATACCCCTTTTTAACCGACTTTCCATATAGGAGGTTCTATGTTCGGCTGTGTCGGATTTTTGTTTTGTTTGTTCCCTGATTTCTTCATCAATTGGGGACCGATTTTGAAAATTCATATTTTTGTTTCAAAGAGTATTTGCCCAAATTGATCCCATTTTAATTTGGTGAAGATCTGATGATGGACTTCGGAGATATACAACAGAAATCTTCAATAATTGACGGCAAATCTCTCGGGATTGCAGCAATCGCATGCCTTTTTATTGTTTATAGAAGAGAATTTTCAAAATCGATCCACAATTGACGACGAAAACGGAGAACATAAAGTTAGTTTTATCCCTAAAAATAAATAAATAAATAAATAAAACTGGCCAAGTGCGAGTCGGACTCGCGCACTAAGGGTTCCGTACCATTATCGCATAAAACGACGAAAAGATCACGTTAGTTGTAGGGGAGCAACACTTAAATATTTATTTTATTCTGTTTTTAGTATTTGTTCTTATAGCGGCATCAGAAATACATAATCTGTGAAAATTTCAACTGTCTAGCTATCACGGTTCATGAGATACAGCCTGGTGACAGACGGATATACAGACAGACAGACGGATCACGGAGTCTTAGTAATAGGGTCCCGTTTTTATCCTTTGGGTACAGAACCCTAAAAACAAAGTCGAATAAGAACCTACTCCTTTATGGAAAGTCGGTTAAAAACAGTAACACCGACTTCCGAAATTGAAGTTATTTTTCACGGTTGTTTAATGTCTTTAAAACCCTCCTATCGGTTAATTTTGGTGAAGGCACAGATAATATAATACTACAGTGTGAAGGTAAGTGAGTGAGTTTGCTATATCGTGGTCGACTTCTTTCTTGTCTTTTTTAATGGCATAACACTAGTAAATATCCTGAATTCTCTCCTAGGAAAGCGTTTTCTAACTGTGTAGGAATTCTGTCAATGTTTCATTATTATTCTAAGTTATACTGCAGCTCTTAGGACCTTGATCCTCAGTTCAAGTGCGATTAAGGTTACACTAGTCGGTCATTCTTCCATACAAACGTAGTCTGGCGATTACTCCACTGTTTAACGATGTACATTCAAAATAAAAACTGATATAAATTTGTCTTATCATTATCTAGCCCTGTATGGAAACAAAAAAGGTGAAAAAGAAAAATATTTGAAAGTTATGAGCGTCGGCAGTTTCATATTTCAACACTAATTTTTACGCATCTTTGGGCGGCAATAAATACCATAAGAGAAGGAAAATTGCAAAACGGCCACCTTAAAGGGATAGATTAGTAGTTCAACAATGCAAATAATTTTATTTTGAAAATATACATGTAGTCGTTTTTTCAAGATATCTAGACTCCCAAAGGTCTGTTTATAACATTTCGCGCGCTCGTTTTCTTCCTAAATCATCATCCATTTCGCTACAAACTTGCAAAAGTGCTAAAAAAAGTGTTTCGTACGCGAACTAGCTTCTTACTGCTCATGACAGCATCTATATCTTTCGCACGTGTTGTTGGATGAGATAGCAGGCCTTTTAAGCCCGCGCACAAAATAAACTATTTTGAAATGAGACAAATTGAAATCATTTTTTATTTAGAACTTCTTCTTCATCGTGTCGATGAACTATTCGTATTTTGAACTTACATCGTCAAACAGTGGAGTAATCCCTAGATTACGTTTGTATGGAAGAATTTTCGACCATAATTTTGGTATGCTGGATTTGTAGTATGAAGGCCTGCGTTAGTACTTATGCCGTTTATTGGAGTAGGTACTAGTCTTTATCTACGATACGACCATATACGCCACATCTATCACGTTACATTTTTTATCTTAATTCATTGATTTATGTACATTAATAGTAGGTGCCATAACCATGTCAGTATAATTTCTATTGCCCGATTGTGTACCAAATAAAACAAGATAAGTATGAGTAAGATTAATTTCATTAATTGCATGTTTGTCTCCAATCGGTCCAGTAACCAAGATCCTCCGTCATGAGGGACCGATTGAAGACAAAACAAAAAACTGGCCAAGTGCGAGTCGGACTCGCGCACGAAGGGTACCGTACCATTATCGCAAAAATACGGCAAAAAAAATCACGTTTGTTTTATGGGACTTTATGGTTACTTATATATTAATTTTATTCTGTTTTTAGTATTTGTTGTTTTAGCGGCAACAGAAATACATCACCTGTGAAAATTTCAACTCACTAGCTATCACGGTTCATGAGATACAGCCTGGTGACATACGGACAGACAGACATACAGATAGACGGATCGCGGAGTCTTAGGGTCCCGTTTTTAACCTTTGGGTACGGAACCCTAAAAATCACGTTTGTTGTATGGGAGCCCCACTTAAATATTAATTTTATTCTGTTTTTAGTATTTGTTGTTATAGCGGCAACAGAAATACATCATCTGTGAAAATTTCAACTGTCTAGCTATCACGGTTCATGAGATACAGCCTGCTGACAGACGGACAGACAGACCTAGAACCCTAAAAATCGACCAATCACATAGACGGAAATCCAGATCACGTCTCTTTCATCTCGTTTGTAATTCTCAATGAAAATGCGTCCGATCAAAAGTCAAGTTATCAAAAACTTCGAATGTTGTCAAACCAATCGTGGAGTCATTGACCAGCAATGTTTATATTATGTATTTCACTGGTTATATATACTCGTAGTAGGCAGATCAATGAGTCACGGTTTATAGAAAGTGTGCTTAGCCTTGTAAGTTACAAGTTGCAGACGGTGGTTATGTAAACTGTTATGCTAATGGTGTTACAACTAAATTAGTTGACAGTTAACTTGAGACTTGGAGACGAAACTTTCTATGGAAGTGTAGGGTTTTATGTTTTCAACTAGCTGTGCCCGCGGCTTCGCTCCCGTCATCTGTCTGCCAACCCTACCCACCCTACTTACCTTCCTGCCTACCTTACTTACCTATCTACTATTTTTTTTTCTATAGTCATCATTCTTTCGCGGAGAATCTTAACACCGCCATTCAGAAAATTACTTCAAATGCACAACGCCATCTATCGAATATCGAGTTCAACTGTCCGAGTATCTGAATTGCGTGTTGTGATAATTTTACTTCTTGAACACTTTAAATTCATCTAACTTTTGATAGAGTGATCCTATTGCGATGAAACAAAAACTAAGTAATTCTACAAGTAACGCACAATTTTTATGTATAAAAGTTATCTACATTGGTTTCGTACATTTCACGTGATGCGTGCGCATATAAACAGACAAACAGATAAACAGACAAAAAGTCCAAAAATGCTGGAAATAGGTTCTGTTGGTTATTCTTTACCACCCTGGCTGTACAAAAATTACTTTTCTACAGATTTATTATATGTATATAAATATATATTGATATTGATTGATGATGATATAAGTTTTTAAACTGTCATGGTCACTAACACTAACATATACTAATATTAAAAGCGGGATATTTACCATGTCATGTTTGTATTTATCGTGAACTCGCAACAAACAGTAAACATGGTAAATATCCCGCTTATAATGTTATTGTTAGTTTTATGTTTTCTATGCAAAAACGCTCCTGACGACGACAGTCTCCAACGACCTTGAAGGAAAAAAACGCGCATTCGTTTCAACACCAGCGTAGCCCAAAATTCGGTAGTTTTTTTGTACTTTCCTTAATATTCTGTGACTTTAAAAAAAAGCCTTAGATCAAAATGTAGATCAGATAATGCAATTTTCTTTGAGATGGTGAAATTTTTTAATTACTTACAAGTAAAAATTAAAAAATTTCAAATCCCCCGGCAATTTTATTTTATTTCATACTTTTATTTTAACTACATAATTTATCGAGTTGTAGATACGCTTCGATCAACAATCTATCGAACACGTAATTATGACACGATATCTTGCGAAAATACTCCGTTTCAAACAGAAAACAGCCCATAACTTTTGAACGGCTTAACTGATTTTCACCAAACATAGCTAAGAACACTCTCGACAAAGTCACCTTTCAAACAAAAAAATCCAAATCAAAATCGGTTCATCCGTTTAGGCGCTATGATGCCACAGACAGACACACAGATACACAGCAACACACGTCAAGCTTATAACACCCCTTTTTTTCGTCGAGGGTTAAAATACGGTTGGCGGTTTTGGTGCGATTGTTGTTTTTTTGTCCTTGTTAGACATAACTTAACAAATTAATTTCACTATGTTTTACGAATAAAGCTCAAAGTTTTCATAGATCAAATTGTTAAAAAAATGCAGGTCTAATATACCTAACATATTTTTTCTATAATTTACGACTGGCCGTTTAGACGTGATTCTCATTTTAAAATCAGAAGGCGTATAATTATATTGCCAAATGTTAATTAACGCAGTGCTGGCTGTGCGCTCGGAGCCAGAATATTAATATTGAACCTCATTTTGGACAGTTTTCTTTGCAAAATATTCTTTTTAACTTTTCAACTATTATCGTTTCGTTTTTTTTACTTCATCGAAGTCACGTCTGCCACTGTCTCAGTTGACCAATTTTAAATTCGATTTTTTTCGATACTTCGACGTTTCATTTGGTCGAAAAACTTTATACCGAAGTTACACTTAGCCGAAATAACATTTGTTCGAAGTATTTATTTTTATACGCAAATCAAAATACTAAGTGAGAGAAACAGCTTGGACGAATACAAATGTTTAAAACAGCGATTTAAAAAAAATGTCGACGATGCCCTATTTCTGTATGCAGGGTCTAAAGTAACGTAACCTATCCGTGTCGGGGTGCCCTAAATTCCCGAGCTCGCTTCGCTCGCTCTTGGACTAATTCGTTGAAATAATTAATTAATAAAAATGTCTGATGCATGACAGCTATTAATAAATCATTTGCATGAAAATACAAAACAAATACGTAAACACAGATAAGACTACTTGAAGTCGGTTTTTGCAGCGATTCGTTTCTGTCACTAAATATATACATATATATTATGTATTTATGTATGTATGTGTGTATGTATGTATATGTGTGTTATGTGTATTATGTATGTATTATGTGTGTATTTTATTATGTATATTTATTTTTATTTTTTATTATTGTTTGTGTTTTTCTTATCTCGTGTCTCCTGTGCGGGTCACAAATAAATATTTTTCTTTCTTTCTTTTCTTTCTTTTCTTTTTAAATTTTGTAACACAACATATTGACTTTTTATGACACTATTTCAATTTTAAATTGAAAATGCTACCAAGTAACCGGCTATATATTAGTGACCAAATAATATTCCGTTAAATGTTGTTTTGGTGTGGAGAAAATATGGCAAATGAAAAAAATTCAAAAGAGGCTTCGGCCAAAAGCAAAAAGTTATTTTGTAAATCGGCGAAATGTAGTTCGGTAAAATAATACCACATGATACTTCGATGATATGAAAATATGTCAAATAATGCATATAGCAAAAAAGACGTCGGTCAATAGTTTTCGGTAAAATGAAATTCACACAAAAAAAAAATCGGCAAAGTGATCAGTTCCCATCATTACCACTATACGAGTATCGTCGGCAAACCGAAGGTGAGTGATGTCGTCGAAGCCTCGCTGCGTGGGTCTCCTAGTCTGGTCGTAGCCTGGTCTGAAGGGTCTAAAGTAGCCTAACACGAAGAAGATAACCTGTCCGTGTCGGGGTGCCCTAAGCGCCCGAGCTCGCTTCGCTCGCTCTTAGACTAATTCTCATTTTTTTACCTCACGAAAAACATACAAAAAAAACAGAAAATTACCGAGTTTTGAAACTTTGTAAAAAGCTTCCTATTTATTTATGAGTGCTATCTGTAAAAAAAATGAACTTCCAAATCAGCGGTCCATAATGGAAATTTTAGCCTGTATTTCTCGACTCGCACTTGGCCGGCATTTTTTATTACTTACTACTTATAATTTGTATTGTAATTTTGCTTATTTTATTAAAAAAAAATTCTTTGTTAAATTAGATATTTGACATGTAATTTTATTTCTGAAAGTGCTGTGCACATATGTCATTGACATAGACACTAGAATAAGACCCCAGAAAATGTATTATGTCCATGTTTGTGTTGTTGATGTGCCTTATATAAAATAAATAAATAAAATTACGTAGATACCCACAAAACTAACTTTCGCTAATGAGTTTTAAAGGTCCCAAATGACAATAGAGATGATAATGTCATGATGTGATATTTTATGAAATGTGCATTGATATATGTGCATAAAATTAACATGTTCAATTAATGGTGAAACCAGTTCAGCAACAGTTATTTATTACTATCAGACTAGTCCTGTGTGACATATTCAAATGATTCGAAAACAAGTTTTCTATATTTAGATCAACCATTTTAGATCCGTTTACTTTCACTTATTAAAGCACGTAAGTTGAACAAAAATGTGACTTCTAACGTTTTGATGAAGATAGACTATTTTTAAACCGATATTAATCCCTTATAAATGACCTAACCTAGGCAAGGTCGTATAAAAAGAAGAAAAGTCGGTTTCAATCATTTAATTTTTATAAAACGTTAGTACATTTTTGTTCAACTTACGTGCCGCGCACTCATTGATATATATATAATCTATCAATGCGCGCACTACAATTCAAATTATCGTTGAATTCTTATTCTTCCTTACTTCGCTAGTTGCCGTCATCTGTTCGTTTCTAGCCACATAAACCTTCACACAATACATCCATCGTTTGTTTGGTCTTCCTCTCCTTAACTATTCAACCATCCACATTCATATACCCAAAACACTGTTCACGACATGCTCCTCATTCATCTGCATCAAATACCATGACTAACGAGTTCCACGCCACTTTTCATTTACCCGTGCCAATACAGACTTCCTCTGATATGTAATGTAATATGAACTCATTTCTTACTAGCGTAAAAGTCCAAAATCCTCCCGAGAAAAAAACATATACGTCCAACCAAATCTCTATCTTACCAAAATTAATCAGAATAGGTTCAACGTTTAGGAATGGAGATGTAGAGATTTTAGGTGAAAATCTCCACAGGCAGACAAACTGAGTTACTTTCGGAGTTACGATATTATATATGATATACGTTCGCGTAACATCAAGCGAGTATTATGCAACGCAAAACACAATATGATCAATCCATAGAACCATTGCAAGCAATACCCAAGTCTATGCCTTTGAATCTTCCATCATTATGAAGTAAGTACTTACTGCAAGAAACAATTCCTTCGTTTCAAACTGCAATTATCTGCTGGCACAGAAAACTAAGTGGTAGGTAATAAGGTAACGGTTCTTCGATGTCACAAGGCTGTATTTAGTAGCGGTGAGGGCGTCAGTGACTCCTAAGTAGGGTCATTACTTCAGTCCCAGAGAGCCTACATTTGCATATTTTCTAGAGATGTCTATGTAGCAAATACAAGTGCTAAAAGTTGCCAATATTTAGTTGAAAGGAAAGGGACACAGTCCAAAGACGCATATATAGAATTGAAATTTACAACATAACCACAGCTTAGATCGGCGCTTCTTACATTTTAAATTAGACCAAGTAAGATATATTAACGGATTGCGGCATAAGATAACCTAAGACTATTGTTTAAACTGGCTTTTCCTGTGGCTTGGCTGCCATGGTCGAATATCCCACACGAACCAGGTATGGGAAATATATAAAAAATATATAAATATATAGCAATCGGATATGGTTAGTCAGTCACTCAAAGGGCAACGGAGAGGGCTATGCTCGGAGTTTACTTGCGTGATCGAATCATAAATGTAGCTAGTCAATAAGGGATAGTGTTATTCGTTATTTAAAGATCACTCTCACAATGTTCTCGGGATGACAGTGATACCATCTCAGTATTATCAGTAATAGTTATTGTAATACTGATACAAAATTACAATAAGTACCAATTGCACTTACTTCTACAGGTGCTCATCATCTTAGCTGCGTTTTACTTAGACTCCTCAAGGAGTTTAGTTATAATCTGAAACAATTATCTAATGAAACTAAAACTCTTTTATGCCCCATAGTATATTTTTAAAGAGAAAATTATTCTTGGCTCCTGGCGACGAAACCACAAATGTACTCGAGCTGAAAACATTTGGGAATAACTACGGATCTCTGTTGAAATGCATGAAAGTTTAAATCTTGTATACTGTGTTGTCTTGTCACAAAGGTTCAAAAATCAGATCAAAAATCAGGGGGGTGACCATAAGCTCTTAGAGTAAGGTTATTTTGAATGTGCGTAAGGGACAGATGTAGACAAGTCGTATACATCTGTCCATTACATTCGGTCGATTTTTCATACTCTTTGCCCTTTGCCTTGCCGAATTTATTACGCAATTAGGCGTGTGGCTCATTTTGTCCAAAATTTCGACCAATCTTTGCTGTTGAGGAAAACAGACGGTAAAACTCTGTAGTCATTACTACATAGTAAAATTCTTTATCAATTTTAGGAAACACTTAAAATCACCTGCCTTTGTGTATAGAGCCCATAGTTTCTTGTGGAGTATGTCAATTGATAACCATTAAGTAGGTGACTGGGTACTGAATACTTTTGTTTGTGGCTTACATAGATAATCTTTATCTAATAAATTGTAGTTCTGAAAACTAAAAAACACGCTTTAATGGTAAGGATAATGGGACAAACTGTTTAAATTATTGCATTGTCATCGGTCCTTGATAAGTGTGCAAAGTTTCAAATCAATCCAACGTTTTGAAGTGGGTGAAAATCACGTTCAAAGATTCCGTTACATTGATACATTGATACATTGTTACATTGATACATTGATACATAGATACATAGATACATACATACCAAGCTAATAAAAGCGTGTTAAAAAAGGTATACTTGCTTTCAAGTTAAGTGTTTATACTGATTTGTGAGTCAACAAACGCTTTTAAGGTTATAAGAAGTGTGGTATAGCAAACCTTATTCAGGGTTTTGTACCACGAGGATGCAAAAGAACGCACCCGCGTAAGCACAAACCAGGGGCGTAGCTACTGCCGTATCAGTGATACGGGCCCCCCAAGCTACAGAGGTCCCGACGAGTGGAATCACAGGTTCTGAAAATGTTATCCACAGTCTCAAATTCTTTTTGATAAGATGTTCGTTTTTTTATCAAATACTTAAACTTTATTTGTTACGATGATAGCATAATCTATCATCATATGCCTTCACAGCATCATTATACGCAAATTTAGTAAACTGATACATGAAAACTTATTCGATCCCAGTCAGGATTCTCTCATTTTTAAGCTCGTTTTACTTGTGCTTCATCCTAGTCCCTCAAAACTCTGCTACATCGTTGACCACATCACCGTCGAGAAAAGAACTTATTATCAACAAAAGCCTACTTATTTTAACGAAAAAGCATAACATGTTAAAAACAATGCAAATTCCGTGACTGCCACAGAGCACCGAGACGTATATCTACGAACAAATACTAGAGAAGACACATGGAAATTGCCAGCCCGTGACAAATTCTGACTAACAGCTGATACTTGTGCTCAATGCATATAGTTTGGGCACAAATATTATATTTATAATGTAGCCTCTACTTTGTGGCAATTATCTTTACATACTCTAAAAACGGTGAAGGAAAACGTCGTGAGGTTTTTTTTTTTTTTTGCGTGGAGAAATGCTCATGCATACTGCACTACCACGGTGAGATAGTGCAGTTATGTGGGACTCTAACCCACTAAAACTCCACGGTGTCCTCCAGTGCCGCTTATGGCAGGAACACGGGCACGCGTTAGCACCGTGACTCCCTAGGGACCAATTCAGCACATGAGTGCCAGACGCACCCTTGGTCCCACTGTGACGGGTCAAGGTCAATGGCCCCGCCACCTACCATTTTGCGGCCGCAGGGGATAGGGAGAGCGGCTAACGCTATACCGACACTCCTCTTCCCCTGCGGCCCCACCGCGTCCGCCATCAGACGGTGGCGACCCCGTCTAGGCCGCGGAAGGTAGGGAGAGCGGCGCACCACAATACCGGCACTCGTCTCCCGCCGCGGCCTCCAACCCTCAGCCGCGATATCGTATGGGACCTGGGAATCTCCAAAGACATCGCGGCCCGCCTTAGTTGCGATGTCGCGCACGAAGCGGCACCGCAACCTACTAGTTGGCCGCTACGTCGTCGACTTAATCGGCAAAAGCCCTGACGAGCGGCCCCTCCTCGGGTTCCTCCGGGGGGGGGGGGGGGAAACCGGCATGTCCTAGAACCAAATTTTCGAAGACGTGCGACATCCACTGATCCACCCCCAACCCACGCTGGGCTCTCGGGGTGGATTAAGGCCCATTCCCTCTGAAAGAGAGAAGGCCTGTGTCCCAGCAGTGGGAACGTTAAAAGGCTGATGTTGATGATGAATATATATTGCCTCTGGTCACTGCCAGAATGGCGATTTCGAGCTCTATGGTATCTGCCTATGCAAACAGTTCCATTTTCAGATATCCAAGCATTAATAAATGTACCTACCTATCTTTTATTTTTAACCATTCAAGATTCATGATTGCTATTCTTAAAAATGGCGACGATCTCGTGGGAATAAATCTGAAACAATGCAATAATATTATGACAACTAATGATAAGTGTACTTAGACATACTTTGATGTGTATTTTAAACAACAATGTCAGGCAAGTGCCTAGACAAAATAATTGACAAAACACCAATTTTCAGTTCCGCTCAATGTCGTTTTATAAGTGCACCTAAACGTATGTAGCTCTAGTTGTTCGCGACGAAGCGTCATCAACCATACTAAATGGTTCATAGAAATTGAAGTTTGTATGTGTAGACATGTCTGCTTACCACGGCGCGGCGGCGCGCCACCTGATACTAAAATGAATTTTAGAGGCACGTTTATATTTATACTAAAATTTTACCTACATTTTTTGAGATAGTAGTATAATGTTTTTAGTGTTTGTCAGTATGTTATAGGGTTCAATAGTTCACCCTTAACAGAGTAAAATCATTAGAAAGCATACTGATAAGAGTTATCATAGTAAAAAACATAAATTTCTGTCATACGATACGTCTGTGCCCGACGACGGATTAGTTCCGAATGACCCGTGAGAGGGAACCACACGTTATTTATAGTTTTGGTGGTTTTTTGAAAATATTATAGTAATTAAAATCATGTTTTTAAGGGCTTATCCTATGTACTGGACATGAAATCAGTACATAATGATGAAACTATGTGAAGACCACATAGTTTCTGCTATGTAAATAGGAATATTGACTTGATATCTCAAACACCAAATATATGGTTTTAGGTCATTTTAGGGTATATGGGGGACCTAGACCGGGACAGGAAGCCTATATACACCTCATAGTTAGCGTAGTCTTTTATATAAAGCCCATTTACTTGAGATATCAAGTCAGTATATAATAAAAAAACTGCTGTTTATCTGGTTTTGGGCAATCGCTTACGGTTTTAGGTGCCCTAAGTACCTAGAAACATATAGGTGTACTGGTAAAAGTACTACCATTGGAAAGCCTGCTAAAAGGGCTTCCAGGCGGTTTCCAGATGGGAAGAATCGCTTGGATAGTCAACGAGATAAGCAGTCGTGAAAAATGTAAACAACGTAAAACGTTGAAATTTGTAGACCCTTCAGGTGGAATAACTCCATGAAGGGAATAGATGTACTCATGGTGTAAGTACTTTCGGATGGCTTGCTGGACTAGCTACCAAGCCATCACTTTGGAGCGAAAATCGCTCAAGTAGTTTAAGTACAATTCCAGAAAATAGGTTTCTGGAAATGTAATTTTTAGTCAGTTTTTGGCACTCCCCGGGACTATACACCCCTGGGAATTCCGAAAATAAGGAATTTTTGGGGACCTCCCGATGGCCCGTTAAACGCACCATCGTGTTGTCCCAATCTTATTAGTGTTTTTATATCTAATTTCTCTGATAGCTGGGCGCAAAGAAAGTGACCAGCTATCAAATTTGTACATATCAAGGCACCTTATGTGCATATGACCTAGATAGACTTACATAAACACTAGAAATGTAAAGTGTGGTCTATTGGCTACCAGAATCCCCATAATAGGCGGTGATTGTCTGGTTAGCCTAAGTAGGAAGTCCTAAAGTCGGTGAAATGACTTAGGAATTTATAGATTCGTTACATAAGGGATGATATCCCATAGAAGATTCCCGAAAATAAGCTTTTTCTAGACGTCAACAGACAGCCTGCTATTGGCACCAGCAGGTCAACCCAACCTATAGATATCCTTAGGCTAGGTTAAAAGCTATTAAGGTTTTAACTGGGAAATAAAGGGAATTGTCCTTTTATTTCATGGAAATAGTCTAGGGAAGCTATCAATACCTGGAAATTAGGTATATTGATTAGATACATAGATAGGGGGCGTTACTGTGTTACAGTACGAAGGAATCCAGCTATTGATAGCACCATGGAAGGGGTGCGGTAACCCTATTTACCAAATATGTATAAGGGTTTTTTACATAAATAAAAATTATTTTCGGCGAGAATTTGCGGGGCTCTCAATAATGGCACGATGCGAGGGTATAAAGAACCCCCGGGCCCAAAATAGAATTTGTAGTCATCCAAAGCTAGTCGCTTGTACTTGTCTTAGTAAATAAGAAGTAATTCTTATATAGAATCAAGTCTCAGAAATTGTTGAGAGCCCTAGAATCGTGCCGTGTACTGAATAACTTAGTGTTTCATTTAATTCATCGACTTCAACCCTTATGAAGACATCCCTTTTCGATCCTGTCGAGCTGAACCTCGGAACCTGGACACCAGGAGTGCTGATCCAGAAGTAGGCAACCCGGAATCTGGAAATAACTCAAGTACAGCCAACACATCGTTGAATCGTTAGAGTCGATTTGCAACCCTACGTCACTGCTGCAGCTAGGCATCCAAGAACCTTTGTTTTCGTTGATGTGGATGGGGCGTTCAGCGGCAATGGCCAGAAGGTTTACGCCCTTCTTTTCTCGGGGCCAATGAACACGCTACGTCCTGCACATTTAATGGTCCTATCGAGCCGAATTTTGGAGCCTGGAGAGCCCCAGGACGTCGGGAACAGTAGATCCAGAAAAAACAACTGGGTGCCTGCATATTAAGTCGGCTACGTGCAACACAACGTTGACCCGTTCGAGCCGAAATTCGAAGTCTGGAGCGCCCCAGGACGTCAGGAAGAAACAGTGGTGGAATTAATTTTTCGAATTTTGGAGAAATTAATTTCACAAATAAACCAAAAATCGACGTGCACTGCAGGGAACAAGTCCTACGTGCCCTATTTACCGCTGGATCCAAGAGGTAAAATTCTGGAGACAGTTATTGAAAATACCCTATTTTTTCAATAATTGTAAGAAAATAGAAGAAATTTTCTGTGAGCCGCAAAATGCTGTATGAAGACAGATGCGCATCCTTGAAGCCCCAAGAATAGTTCCTGAAGACTTATCGCTGAAAACTACCCTATGTTATCAGTGATTTGTTCTAGAACTGAACGCTTGTTTATTCAACCAAGAATACTCGTTCAGAAGATTGGATTACGTCTTTGACGCGGAAGAATAGTTCCTGAAGACTTATCGCTGAAAACTACCCTTATGTTTTTAGCGATTTGTTTAAAAAACGAGCGCCCGTCAGAAAAATACAAGACGTGCGTTTAGAAGGCTGATGTGCATCCTTGATGATTGAAGAATAATTCCTGAAGCCTTATGACTGAAAACAACCCCTATGTTTTCAGGAAAATTTTGAAGACTGAATTTTCGTCAGTGAATGGAAGAAACGTACTCTGAAGACTTAGATACGTTTCGGATGTACTGACTAAGCGGTTCCTGAAGCACTATCACTGAAAATAACTTTGACGTTTCGGTGATTTATTTGAAGATTGAATTTTCTTCAATCAAGCAAGATACGTGCTCGGAAGATTGATGCACGGCTCTGATGCTTTGGACAAGCAGTTCATGAAGCATCACCACCGAAAAGTAACCTTGACTTTTCGGTGATTTAGAATTTGATTGAATTATAGTCAATCAAATAGAACATACACGTTTATGGGAAAAATAAACTTGTATAGCAAATGCCTGAAGTTTCCTGAAGACTTATCACTGACCGTAAGTTTTTAGTGATTTTTTATTTGAAGATTGAATTATAGTCAATCGAAGTGGAGGTTAACTTCTGGAGATCGTCGGTTTGAACGCTGAAGCCCGGAACTGGGACTTATCTTTGAAAACTAACTTCGAGTTTTCAAAAGAAAATATTTCAACAACAATGCCGATAACCAGATCCAAAGGCAAGACGCCGGAGGCATGGACCGTGGAGTTGGATCAGCCAGCTGGCATCAGACATGAGCTGCCGCCGTGTTCACCTTCCACAACCGAAGGGACCGAGCCGTCGGACGAGCAGCGCCATCTAGCGCCTCAAACTGAAAGCACTCCGACGCATCAACCAATAGAAACTGATCAAGCGGTTTCTACCAGAGTAACCAGATTAGAAGGAGCTTCAGACACAACATTGAAACCTTCTCAGAAAGAGAAGATTTTCGAAGAAGACAGACGTACAGCGATGCCGATGACTACCCGGGGTGACGCCCGTATCGAACATAGCCGTCCGCCGTCAACTAGAGTGACTCGGTCACGAAAAAACATAGACAAAGCTCGCGAAGACTTACTCAAAATTAAGTTGGAGCTTGCACAATTGGCACTTCAGAGAGCGGAGGAAGAGGGTTCCGAAGCTGAATACTTGGATGACAGAAACTCGAATGACGAGTACGTGCGTTCATGGCTAGAAGAGGCACCAGAACCTCAGCCTGAGAAGGAGGATAACGTCGTTGAAGGGGGAACCAGAAATTCTATGCATAGACCCCTGACTGCGGCCGCCACCAAATCGCAAATAGAAGGTCAGCATCCTAAGGAGAAAGAAGTGCGAAAGCCTCCAGTTGCAGCGTCAGCTGAGTGTACAGGAGGTCAGAGGGATAGTCTCCGTCCATTCTTGACGGAGTTGACGTCCGCTATAGCGTCGCTAGCCGACAGGAAAATAGAACAGCGGGACCAAACGAACCCCTCTGCGTCGAAATTCGTCATGACATTGCCGAATTTCAATGGTTCTCATACTGAATGGCTATCATTTCGGGCCATATATGAGACAACTCGAGCGTATTTTACGGACATCGAGAATACAGCGAGGCTGAGGAGAAGCTTACATGGACGTGCAATGGAAACCGTCAGCTCAGAACTCATCGGACATGCCAGGCCCGATGACATCATGAAGGAACTCGAGCTGCAGTTCGGCCGTCCAGACTCCATAGCGCAAGCTGAAACAGATAGATTACGCGGACTGCCGCGCTGCAGTGAGTCACCAAGAGACATCTGCGCGTTTGCAAGTCGCGTAAGAGGTGCTGTAGTCACGCTCCGCGCGTTAAAAAAGGGTCATTACCTTATGAACGCGGAGCTTATGCGATTGTTAACAGAGAAGTTACCCAATTCGCTACGAGCACAATGGTACCGATCATATTCGGAGAAGTACCAATCGGTGCCAGATATTTCATTGTTCAGTAATTTTATATCTGAACAGGCACACTTCTGTAGTCCATTCGCCCCACCCGAAGGCATCGCTTCGGCCGAGGCGAACACCAACAGACGCGTCACACAAAGGACGCATATAGCTACGGACCAACCGGTAGGAAAATGCCGTGTTTGCGACGTGGGACATCACTACGCCACTGGATGTGCACAATTCAGGGGCGTAGCTGTCGAGAAAAGATGGGAGCTAGCGAAAAAACACAATCTATGTTATCGCTGCCTTCAACATCGACGAGGCAACCACACTTGTAAGAGAAAACAGTGTGGCCAAGACGGGTGCAGAGATACGCACCATCGGCTTCTTCATAGGAAGAAGCAACAGCAGAGGGAAGCCAACAAGAAGCCCGATGTTCCTGAATCCCGCAAGGATCCTCAGGAAACGGTGGCCAGTTTCGGGTCACCATCGAGCCAGGCGTACCTCAAGATAGTGCCGGTCCGGGTAATCGGACCGGCGGGAGAGGTAGCAACATACGCTCTCCTAGACGATGGGTCCACCGTTTCGCTGATGGATGAAGACATCGCGAGGCAAGTCGGGGCAGAGGGCCCTGTGGACCCGCTCAAGATCGGTGCGATAGGCAACACCATGCTCACCACCCCATGCTCAAGAAGAGTCAAGGTGACGCTGGTTAGCCCGCAAGAGAGAAGGGTACAATTTAAAGCACGTACTATACCTAAACTCAGCTTGGCAAAACAAACAGTGAGCGATAGGGTTGTCGCACGCTGCAAGCATTTAACCGACTTGAGAAAAGAGTTGATGTACAACAATGGCGTGCCAAAAATACTCGTCGGCCAAGACAACTGGCATTTGTTATTGGCCAGCGAGATTCGCAGAGGTCCAAGACACCAACCAATTGCGTCACTTACAGCGATGGGTTGGACACTACATGGCGCGCACAGTAGTTTACTACGACAACAAGTACATCATGTCAATAGAATAACAACTGATGACAATTTGGATCATCAGTTGCGCGAACATTTCGCCATAGAATCGTTGTGCATAAACCCACAGCGACCCGCCTCTGACCCAGCAAGAAGGGCAGAGGACATTTTGAATCGATCAACTGTCCAATTAGAGAATGGACACATCGAAACCGCCATGCTTTGGCGTAATGAGCATGCTGAGATGCCAGATAGCTTTGAGACAGCTCTGAAGAGGCTCGTCTCAACAGAAAAGAAGCTGGACAAGAACCAGGAACTTCTAAGAAGATACTCAGACCAGATGGACTCGCTAATAGCGAAAGGGTACGCTGAAAGGGCACCCGCAATTAGCACGCCGGGCAAAACTTGGTACCTCCCACACTTCGATGTCTTCAACCCAATGAAGCCAGACAAACTTCGCATCGTACATGACGCTGCCGCCAAATCGAGAGGAATGTCACTGAATGACTTCCTGTTAACTGGGCCCGACCTATTACAGTCGCTGCCAGGCGTAATGATGCGGTTTCGCCGCCACTGCGTCGCAATAACCGGTGACATAGCGGAGATGTTCATGCAAGTGAAGGTGCGGAGCCAAGACCGAGACGCGCTTCGCTACCTGTGGAGGGGAAACCGCAGAGAAGGAGCGCCAGAAGAATATAGAATGACGTCCATCATTTTCGGCGCAGCCAGTTCGCCTTGCACAGCAATTTTTGCAAAGAACTGGAACGCAAACAAATATATAGAGAAGCACCCTGAAGCTGTGGATGCTATACTACGTAGTCATTATATGGATGACTACCTAGATAGTTATAGAACTATCGAGAAGGCGGCAGAAGTCGCTAGTATGGTGCGAAAAATACACCTACAGGCGAGGTTTGAACTCAAGAAATGGGTTTCAAATAGCTCGCAGCTCCTAGAAAAAATGGACCCATCGCATATACAAACTGAGATGGTATCCATTGGAGATATAGATACGTCGGAAAAGATACTCGGCCTCATATGGAGGCCAGGCGAAGACACGCTGGGTTTCAACCTCACACTCGCGCGTCTGCCTGAGGGTATCTTGGACCGAGAGGCGCCCACCAAGCGAGAGGCGCTCAGAATAGTAGCGTCGCTATACGACCCACTCGGACTCGCCTCGCCAGTAACCATCAAGGCGAAGCAAATATTGCAAGAAGCATGGAGGCGAGGCGTCGACTGGGATCAGAGGCTAGATGTTGACCTAGCATTACAATGGAAAATTTGGGTACAACATTTACGCCAACTAAAAAACGTTAGCGTACCAAGATGCTATCCTGGATATAGCGACGCTATAGAAATGCAGGTGCATGTGTTCACTGATGCAAGCGAGATGGCATATGCTACCGCTATATACTGGCGGGCCACGACCGTGGAAGGCAAGCACTTAATAAGCCTTGTTATGGCGAAAGCGCGGGTGGCCCCACTGAAACTGCTTTCGATACCGAGACTCGAACTTCAGGCCGCGGTATTGGGAACCCGCGTAGCCGCAGCAGTGATGAGTGAACACGACTGCAAGCCCACGTCAGTAACGTATTGGTCAGATAGCAAGACCGTACTGACCTGGATTAGAAGAGGAGCGAGAGTATACAAACCTTTCGTTGCTCACCGAATAGCTGCTATTGAAGACAATAGCAAAGTCGAAGATTGGCGATGGATACCCACCAAGATGAACATCGCTGATGCAGCAACCCGTGACGTGCCACTGCGGTTCAACTCGGACCACGAGTGGTACTGCGGGCCGAGTTTTTTGTCTCTTGGGCCCGAATTATGGCCCACAGAGAAACCTCCGACTACAAACGACACGGGAGAAGAAAAAACTTTCGTTGTCACAGAAGGGGACAAGAAGAGCTTCATAGAAGCCGTTCCAGAGCCAAGCAGATTCTCCAGATGGGAGCGACTGCTTCGTGCGACCGCCACAGTTCTGCGTTTTATATCTCTTTGCAAAAATAGAACAGAGATAACGTCCTATAAACGGACGAGAAAAAACGCTGAAAAGGACCCAGACTGGCGCAAGAAGCCCGCTGTACCTGCACAGAAGCAGAAGCAGGCATGCAGAGCACCAACCCAGGTCAACAGACAAATCATAGAAGCAGAATTTCTCCAAGAAGCTGAGAAAATACTTGTCCAGGTCGCACAACAACAATCGTTCGCTTCAGAGTTAGCGAATGTTGAAGAAATAAATAAAAATAGCTCGCTGCGACCTTTACAAATTCAGGTCGTCGACGGCGTGCTGCGACTAAGAAGTCGCATAGCAGCTACGCAAGAGGTAGCTGAAGAAGTGATGCGCCCGCCTATATTACATGGCGACCATCACATAACGCAGTTGTACATAGACTGGACACATCGCAGTCTACAACATAGTGGCACCGAACTCACAATTAATGAGGTACGGCAGCACTACTGGGTCGTGAAGATGCGACCAACAGCGAAGAAGGTGATAGCAAGATGCCTGCATTGCCGTATACGCAAGGCACAGCCACCAGTACCTGCGACCGGCGACCATCCGAAAACGCGCCTCGCTCACCATAAGAGGCCGTTTACATATACCGGGCTCGACTATTTCGGCCCGCTATCCGTCACCGTCGGTCGGCAGCATCAGAAGAGATACGTAGCACTATTTACGTGTCTCACATCAAGGGCGGTGCACCTTGAAATCGCCGCCAGCCTTAGCGCAGACTCCGCCATATTGGCGCTGCGCCGATTCGCCGCACGCAGAGGATGCCCAGCTGAGATACACTCAGACAATGGCACCAACATGCACGGCGCCGACAGAGAGCTGCGAGACGCCTTCAAAACAGAGGCAAGTCGTAGAGGCATCGTATGGCGCTTCATAACGCCATCAGCGCCATTCATGGGAGGCGCCTGGGAGCGCCTAGTTCGTTGTGTAAAAAACACACTATACAATGTACTTACAGAAAAACACCCCACCGAAGAGGTGTTGTCCACACTGATTTGTGAGGCAGAGTACATTGTAAATAGCCGACCATTGACACACGTGTCGGTAGATGGTGATGATGATGAATCCATCACACCGAATCACCTTTTACTCGGTGGGTCAGCCAGACTACCTACACCTGGCACGTTCACCGAGCAAGATATAGACAGCAGGAAAATATGGCGACGATCACAGATCCTCGCTGATATGTTCTGGAGTCGCTGGGTCAGAGAGTACCTGCCGGAGCTCCAAAACCGGCGGGAGCCACATAGTAGTGGGCCCAGATTTAAAGTGGGTGACCCTGTCCTGATAGCCGACGGCCAGCTGCCCCGCAATACGTGGCCGCGAGGCCGCATTGTGGCCGTGTATCCAGGAATCGACGGAGAAATCCGGACCGCTGAGGTACGCACGCTTGGCGGTACCTTGAAGCGTCCGGTGAAGAAACTCGTCCCACTGCCCCAGTAACCAGAGATGCCGGAGCGGCGACCGTCCTCTCGGTGGGCCTGGCCGGCAGCCGAGAAATGCCGTCCGTCGCTCACCGAAGGAATGCAGCGCCGCGCCGACAACACTTCGAGTCGACACAGCACTGCACGGCGGGAGATATGTTCGCGACGAAGCGTCATCAACCATACTAAATGGTTCATAGAAATTGAAGTTTGTATGTGTAGACATGTCTGCTTACCACGGCGCGCCACCTGATACTAAAATGAATTTTAGAGGCACGTTTATATTTATACTAAAATTTTACCTACATTTTTTGAGATAGTAGTATAATGTTTTTAGTGTTTGTCAGTATGTTATAGGGTTCAATAGTTCACCCTTAACAGAGTAAAATCATTAGAAAGCATACTGATAAGAGTTATCATAGTAAAAAACATAAATTTCTGTCATACGATACGTCTGTGCCCGACGACGGATTAGTTCCGAATGACCCGTGAGAGGGAACCACACGTTATTTATAGTTTTGGTGGTTTTTTGAAAATATTATAGTAATTAAAATCATGTTTTTAAGGGCTTATCCTATGTACTGGACATGAAATCAGTACATAATGATGAAACTATGTGAAGACCACATAGTTTCTGCTATGTAAATAGGAATATTGACTTGATATCTCAAACACCAAATATATGGTTTTAGGTCATTTTAGGGTATATGGGGGACCTAGACCGGGACAGGAAGCCTATATACACCTCATAGTTAGCGTAGTCTTTTATATAAAGCCCATTTACTTGAGATATCAAGTCAGTATATAATAAAAAAACTGCTGTTTATCTGGTTTTGGGCAATCGCTTACGGTTTTAGGTGCCCTAAGTACCTAGAAACATATAGGTGTACTGGTAAAAGTACTACCATTGGAAAGCCTGCTAAAAGGGCTTCCAGGCGGTTTCCAGATGGGAAGAATCGCTTGGATAGTCAACGAGATAAGCAGTCGTGAAAAATGTAAACAACGTAAAACGTTGAAATTTGTAGACCCTTCAGGTGGAATAACTCCATGAAGGGAATAGATGTACTCATGGTGTAAGTACTTTCGGATGGCTTGCTGGACTAGCTACCAAGCCATCACTTTGGAGCGAAAATCGCTCAAGTAGTTTAAGTACAATTCCAGAAAATAGGTTTCTGGAAATGTAATTTTTAGTCAGTTTTTGGCACTCCCCGGGACTATACACCCCTGGGAATTCCGAAAATAAGGAATTTTTGGGGACCTCCCGATGGCCCGTTAAACGCACCATCGTGTTGTCCCAATCTTATTAGTGTTTTTATATCTAATTTCTCTGATAGCTGGGCGCAAAGAAAGTGACCAGCTATCAAATTTGTACATATCAAGGCACCTTATGTGCATATGACCTAGATAGACTTACATAAACACTAGAAATGTAAAGTGTGGTCTATTGGCTACCAGAATCCCCATAATAGGCGGTGATTGTCTGGTTAGCCTAAGTAGGAAGTCCTAAAGTCGGTGAAATGACTTAGGAATTTATAGATTCGTTACATAAGGGATGATATCCCATAGAAGATTCCCGAAAATAAGCTTTTTCTAGACGTCAACAGACAGCCTGCTATTGGCACCAGCAGGTCAACCCAACCTATAGATATCCTTAGGCTAGGTTAAAAGCTATTAAGGTTTTAACTGGGAAATAAAGGGAATTGTCCTTTTATTTCATGGAAATAGTCTAGGGAAGCTATCAATACCTGGAAATTAGGTATATTGATTAGATACATAGATAGGGGGCGTTACTGTGTTACAGTACGAAGGAATCCAGCTATTGATAGCACCATGGAAGGGGTGCGGTAACCCTATTTACCAAATATGTATAAGGGTTTTTTACATAAATAAAAATTATTTTCGGCGAGAATTTGCGGGGCTCTCAATAATGGCACGATGCGAGGGTATAAAGAACCCCCGGGCCCAAAATAGAATTTGTAGTCATCCAAAGCTAGTCGCTTGTACTTGTCTTAGTAAATAAGAAGTAATTCTTATATAGAATCAAGTCTCAGAAATTGTTGAGAGCCCTAGAATCGTGCCGTGTACTGAATAACTTAGTGTTTCATTTAATTCATCGACTTCAACCCTTATGAAGACATCCCTTTTCGATCCTGTCGAGCTGAACCTCGGAACCTGGACACCAGGAGTGCTGATCCAGAAGTAGGCAACCCGGAATCTGGAAATAACTCAAGTACAGCCAACACATCGTTGAATCGTTAGAGTCGATTTGCAACCCTACGTCACTGCTGCAGCTAGGCATCCAAGAACCTTTGTTTTCGTTGATGTGGATGGGGCGTTCAGCGGCAATGGCCAGAAGGTTTACGCCCTTCTTTTCTCGGGGCCAATGAACACGCTACGTCCTGCACACTAGTACTTTATTGTATTTTTGTGAAATCACATCATACTAATATTACAAAAAGGCAAAAGTTTGCGAGTGTGTTTTTATGTTTGTTACTTCTTCACGCTCAAACGGCTTGACGGATCGGGATGAAATTTGGCACAGAGATAGATTATAGCCTGGAATAGCACATAGGATACTTTTTATCCCGGGGATATGTTCCCTTGAGGTAATTTTCGACATTCACGCGGGCGAAGCCGCTGGCAGAAGCTAGTTATTAGGGTTCCGTACCCAAAGGGTATAAACGGGACCCTATTACTAAGACTCCGCGATCCGTCTGTCCGTCTGTCTGTCTGTCCGTCTGTCTGTCTGTCCGTCAGTCACCAGGTTGTATCTCATGAATAGCTAGACAGTTGGAATTTTCACAGATGATGTATTTCTGTTGCCGCTATAACAACAAAGACAATAAAAACAGAATAAAATAAATATTTAAGCGGGGCTCCCATACAACTAACGTGATTTTTGTGCCGGTTTTACGATAATGGTACGGAACCCTTTGTGCGCGAGTCTGACTCGCACTTGGCCAGTGTTTATAATAATTAGACTCAGATCACTGAGTAATTAGACAAATGACTAGTTTTTAGGAAATTACTAGGATGGCGTTCTGTAGTTCTTTGTGTTGCAGTTTGTCACCTAATTACAAATTCAAGTACCTACTTATCTAGGTTTTTGCTATTCTACCATTGTCTAGTCGTAAACGACTGTGTAAAACTCACAGATATATAAATCTAGCTAAATGACGCGATTGTATGTACTTCGCGTGACTAAAAACGGAGTGAAATTACGATCAATGATCGTAATCTGAGCTTTTCATTTAGCATTATCGGCACTGGCAATCCACCGAAAATGCCTTTTTATGCCATATTGAGCTGTAAAGAATGTATAGAAAAAGTTGGCCGAGGCATTGGCAATGTTTTCTTTCATTGGTAAGTAAATTTGTTTTTAAGGCGCCGATTACCTTGAGTAGCTGATTTTAAAATAAGAATCACGTCTAAATGGCCAGTCGTATTTTTTTGAGAAAAATATATGTTATATTAGACTATTTTCTTAATCATTTTTAAAAACTGAGCAAATTTTGATTTTTATTCGTATAACATAGAATAGAATAGAATAGAATAGAATACTCTTTATTATGTACACCATATAAGTTACAGAAAGTATAGACGAAGAAAACATTGCACTGGGTGACACAATGGGCGGCCTTATCGCTAAAAGCGATCTTTTCAAGACAACCTTTGGATGGATTTAAAAAAACAAATGGAAGGAATGACAGTACTGCAGGTAGTATTTGGTGTACTATTTATATATAAAATAAATAAAAAAATACATACATATATATATAATAGACAAATATATACAGTAATAAGTATGGAACAAAAGCATAGATATCAAGAAATACAACTATTAAAGAGAGAGGTAGTGATTTTTTACCATTGTTTTAAAAATGGGCAGAGATTGAGCACGCCTTATTGACACGGGCAAAGCATTCCACAACCGCACCGCTTGAACCGTAAAAGATTTGTCGTAAAAGCTGGTGGAATGCATCGGCATCTCTAGTCTCGAGTTTTCCGATGACCTCAGATATCTATTATGTGTGTCATGAAGGAACTTGAAACGTTCTTTGAGATAAGAGGGGGTTGTAGGATTGTATAGAATACTGTAAAGCAGAAATAAAATATGAGAATCCCGGCGAAGACGTATGGGAAGCCACTTGAGCTTTGTCCGAAATTCAGAAATGTGATCATATTTGCGCAGGCCATATATAAATCTTATACAAAGGTTTTGAAGACGCTCAAGTTTATCTAGTTGTGCCTGGGTGAGATCGAGATAACTGACATCAGCATAGTCAAGGATAGGAAGCAGAAGGGATTGTGCAAGCGCAATTTTAGTAGCAGTGGGAAGAAAGTTTCGCAATCGTCTAAGGGACCTGGCAGATGCAAAAATTTTGCGGCTTACGTCCTGAAGCTGCGGACCCCAAGACAGATATCTGTCGATCCAAACCCCAAGGTTCTTAACCTTCTCACCTATTGGAATAGTAATTCCGTTAAATTGTACAAGAGGAAGTTGTGTCCAATTTACTTTTGGAATCATCCTAGAGCTGCCAATAACAATGACCTGGGTTTTCGCCGGATTTACCTGAAGCCCATTTGCCTCACTCTACTCACAAATTGTAGCCAAATCCTTATTTATTGCATTCATTGCATCAGCTAACTCTGCAAGGGCAGCTTGTTTGTAGATCTGTAAATCGTCTGCATAAAGGTGGTAGGAGGACAGAAGTTTTTTGGAGATAGCGTTTATAAATATTGCGAAGAGTAAAGGAGATAAAACGCCACCCTGAGGTACACCGGCAGTTGTATAACACCAAGAAGAGTTAGATTCTTCTATGCATATACGTTGCCGGCGGCCATACAGGTAACTACGAAACCAGTCAATCGCCGTTGGAGATATGTTAAGCGAGCGAAGTATGCCAAGCAGGATATCGAAATCGACAGTATTAAATGCATTACTAAAATCTAGCAAGCAAAGAACCGTCAGATGTCCTCGTTCCATGCCTAACCGTATGTCATCCGTAACGTTCACTAAGGCAGTAGCTGTGCTGTGACCAGGACGAAATCCGGATTGAAAAGGATTCAGCAAACTATTCTTACAAAGAAAAGCACTAAGCTGATTGTGGACAAGGCGTTCAAGGACTTTGGAGAGGAAAGGCAAGATGGAGATAGGACGGTATTCGGAAAAGGAAGTAGGATTCGTCTTTTTGGGTAAAGGAGTGATTTTGGCCTCTTTCCAAGCTGATGGAAAGACCCCATGGGATATTGAGTAATTAAGGATATGGCAAAGGACAGGAAGGATTTCGTCGAGGACAGGGAGTATCATTTTTCGACTGACACAATCACTGCCAACTGCGTTAGAGGTAATTGAAACTATGCTCTTCTTAACATCACAATCAGAGAATTGATTAAAATTAATGGGGAATGATCCGGAGTTGGAAGGTTTGAAAGATAGCTCAAAGTAGTTGCTTTCAAGGTCCCATTACATGAGGACGAAGACGAGAAGTGCTGATTTAGTTGATCAAGATTAAGGTCTTTAGGAATCGATTCTTGGCGAGATTTCCCAACTCCTATGGATTTAAGAAATTTCCAGACTTTAGCTGGGTCTCCATTTTCAACCGAGGTGTGGATATGGCGTCGTTGGGCGTCTCTACACACCTTATTGCAGCGATTACGTGCGTCCAAAAGTTTCTCCCGGTTCGGCGACGAGGGACGACATTTAAATTTGGTTTTGGTAACAGCTTTTCTGTGGATTAATTCTTTAATGTCTCCTGTTAGCCATGGCGCCGGAAGATGTTTCATTTTTATTGCACGTATGGGAGCGTGGACATCATACAGCTCCAAAAGGCGGTCCGTCAACACGTTCACTTTGTCATCAATTGACTCCAGGCTGACCAGGGGTTCCCAGTCAATGCTGCCGGCATCCCTTCGGAGATCATCTGTATTCATTCCACTAAAATTGCGCTGCAGGAGAATTTTAGGTTTTGGCTTAGGAGGTCGAACTTTGTATGAGAGGAAAATGAGGTCATGATAGGAAAACATGTCAGCAGGGCACTGGCCGTGCTTGCTGACATGTTGTAAAGAGGAAACAATAACAAGGTCTAAGAGTGACGGGTTACAATTTGGAAAATGGTGTGTGGCACTTAAGGGAAGTAAGGATAGGTTCAAAGATTGTAGGATTGATTGAAGAGAAGAGGAGCGGGAATCATTCTTCAATAAGCAAGTATTGAAGTCCCCCATAATGATTGTATGACTGTAAGAAGGCAACAGGTTTTCTAGGATGGTTTCAAAAGAAGAGAAGAAATTAATTCGAGATGAAGGGCTGTAATAAACGCCTAGAAGGATTTTTGTAAGGTAACATAGTGTAATTAATTTGTAAAGTTATGTCTAAAACGGACAAAAACACGACAATCACACCAAAACCGCTGGGCGTATTTTAATGAAATTGACACCATCTCAAAGACAATATAATTATCTACATTTTGATCTGAGGCTTTTTTTTTAAGTCATAGAGTAATAAGAAAAGTACAAAAACTACTAAATTTCGGGTCGCGCGGGTGTGAAACGAGTGCGCGTTTTGTTCCCTCAAGGTCGTTGGCGTTAGTCGTCGTCTCAAATTGTGTGTGAAAAAGTGACACGCTTGGTTTTCAAACAGATGGAGGGACTTGCGATATTTAGTTAGATTTATGTCTGTGGTAAAACCTGTATCAATGTATCAGTATTTCAATTACTAGAATATATTATACCTATGGTTACTACTTAGCAAAGTCTATTGAGCGCAAGGTCCTTTATTTCAGTGCCGTGCTCGTGTCGAAATCTAATCAAATATCAATTTGTTTATGTTACCACTAAAAGGGCGCAACACTCGCAAACTAACAAGCGAAAATTATAGTTTAACTGCCTTTTCACCGTGTCATCGTTCCCCTGGTGTATCTCGCAGGAATCGTCCATTTTCCGGGTTTTAATGAACCTCTAAATCAGGGTTTCTTTAACTTTTTGCAGTCACGAACCACTTGCACAATACGAGTATAAACAATTCCACGGACCCCTGTCAAAAAATGTTATAAGTAAATAAAACATGCCATATTTATATTGAAAAAAAAAGTTAATAAAATCAAAAAACCCGACTGCTTCAAAAGCGAACTAAAAAGATGTAAACAAGAAGAAAATCTTGCTGTGCAGTCGGACGATACAAATTCGCGAGCTGGCTGACAAAAACCAAACGTATTCTCAACTTTTTAGTATAACTAAAAAGTTGTACCTATAGGCTTTTTTTTCGAATGACTTTAAACATATAAGTGTTATATATTTTCGTAATCACCTCTAAAAACTCTTCATTTTGATACCCCACTCGATGGGTTACAAAGAAAAACTTTTCAACGGCACTTATCTAAGAACACTTGGGCGGCCAAGACCTATCTAACGATGTCTTAATTATAAAAATCCATCAAGTGGTTTGAAAGATACGAGGTAATAAAGAATATCTATAATATGTAATATGTACATACAAGATATGCGCGAAAACATAACCCTTTCCTTGCAGCCGGGTAAAAATCACTTTTATTGATTGGTATATGTATATAGTTTCGTTACTCTTACTTCTAATCTAAGCTAATGAGAAGGATGTTGTTGTTTGGCCTCAATAAGAACGTTAAATTGTGGGGTTGTCCTCGACAAAGCAAGGCGCATGTCATCGGCGACGTTCAAACGATTACGACTTTTTGTTTTATCGACACCATAACCGAGAACCCTGGCTCGCAAAGATACATAGTAGCAAATGGTATCAGAACGGACATAGCTCGCTTGACAAGAAAACTCTCCAAGACCTTTTGCATGAAATTCAGCCTTCAAAACTGCTTTAGATCTCATGTCAATTAAGTCATCTTTGATAAGATTTTCATCGTGGCGCTACAGGAGTAAATGAAAAGATCAGAGACAAACTGAAACAACTGCGCTGCAAAGAAACCCGCCTTAGAAGTTTAGTCTTTTGTGACTGACGATACGTTGTCGTCGCGGTGAGTTCTTGGCTTAACCTAGACGAGATTATTACACTATTTCCTAGTAAATAGGTTAAGAGTTAACTGACCTACTGCCGACCCCTGATTCAAATGCTGCAAACTATAAATACGGTGTGAACATCGCCTCCAGTAGCGACGGATCCGTTAAAAACGATCCTGCGAAGTACGGATGTTTTGTGTGAACGTACCCTAAGACCTTAACCGACTCAATCCCCTAAATTTTTGTATCACGGAAGCCATCGCAAAATCTTCCAATATAAAGGTCGAATCTATCTTAAGTCCTGTGACCTGCCGTATGGCAACAGCCAGTCAAATTGTAATATATTCGCAATATGTCACGCTGGGCCATACCGCCAAACCCAAGGTAGAGGGGGGCCCAAGGTCCCCTCGATGTCCCCCATTATGTCTCGTCTGGTGACTGGTGCCACCGTGCCACGGTTAAAAAATTGTTAATGTTTTGGGTGATATCTAAATCAAAATATTTATTTACATAGATAAAAGTATATACTGTGTATAAAATACTTAAATAACTAAGACTACAAACAACTACACTTTAACCAAAAACTACTCGCTAACTAAACCTAAAAATATACTAAACTAAAATATGGCGTCGAAAAACTCCTCCACATCGTTGTTCACTGGTAATGTACCCAAAAGGCTGCCACGCATTGCCACGTTGTATGGCAGTGCTTATTCTCTGACCAAGGTAAAAGCCAGCCCTTGGGTCACGCGAAGTGTCAACTAGGCGTTTGGAAAGATCTTTAAACAAAGCGTGAGCACTCGGACCCCACGGACCAAGAGTTTCAACACCAAACGGCTCGAAAACATAGCTACCACTGAGGTTATTATATTTTCGCCGCTTGAGGTTCTCTGCAGCCGCAGCGGCAGCGCCAGTTAAAAATTGGATAAGAGGACATAATAGCATTGTATCAGCAAATCTTTATCGCTTACCTACACCAAAAACCTTATAGTACAAAATGTTTAGGGATTGACCATCACGTGACACATTGCCCACATTTTGGTAGTGCATGTCAATCCCAAACATTTTTGGTTTTGACAGTCAATATGGGATGGAATGTCACTTTCTCTAGGGACTTGGTCTGTCTGCTTCGTTTGTGGACTCACTAGGAATAATATACTTAATTGTTCGAGGTTTCAAAAGACATATTATGCGATGTGGAAAAAATAAGTATCAGCTATCAGAATAGGCCTGCTTACATGGACCAAGAACCACCACGTTTATTGTCTAATATTTAACAGAATATAAAGATTGATCAGTCAGTCAGTAAGGTTGTGACGGATCTGACTTTTTGAAACAATGCAACGCATGTACGCCGGATGTATAATTGAGTCTCTAGTGATTGAGTGCTGTATTAAGGCGCCTCCCCGAGCAAAACGCCGCGCTAGTCGAATTTTGTGCAGTTTTTAAGAGCTATCTACTCTTTATTTAAAAAGAAATATCAATTAATAAAAATACATTAGGCTAAATAATAACAGCCGCACGGGTCGATCATCAAGGTTAAGCAACGCTTGACGAGGTCGGTCCGTGGATGGGTGACCATTTCAACATACCGAGTTTTCTCCGTGCCTCGGAAAGCACGTTAAGCCGTTGGTCCCGGCTGTCATTTGAAGATCTTTGACAGTCGTTACGGGTAGTCAGAAGCTTGAGATCTGACACCAGTCTTGCCAAGGGGTACCGTGTTACCCAGTTACTGGGTTGTGGAGGTCAGATAGGTAGTCGTCCATGTAAAACACTGGTACTTAGCTGAATCTGGTAAGACTGGAAGCCGACCCTAATATAGTTGGGAAAAGGCTAGGCAGATGATGATGACATTAAGTTTCTACATAATGTTGATTCTAAAATGGTAGTACACTTTTTTTTTAAAGACGTATATGTGTCACTAATCTCCTTCCAACAAAACCATAAAAATGTGAAATAATTATTGATAGCATGCATCTCCTCGTAAAGTGTTCATTAATAATTTTTTTATACTAACACTAATGGATAGAAAATTTGATAATGAACATTTTGCAAGTTTTATTTTTTTCAAAAGACCAATATTAAAAAATAATAATAAAAATTTTATAAAGAGTTTATTCTAAAATCTGGGCGTATTCGACACTACCGTAATTCATGCGCCACCAGTGCCGCTAGGCCAATAGGAATGCTCATATCTCATGCTGATTTTTTGGTTAGGTTACGGCCTTAACTTAGGGTCTCATCAAGACGAAAACAATAAAATGTTGATTGTTGTAGTCTATGATTATAAAATATATTATTGTCTATGGAACGACGACGTGGTCGTCCGGTTCCGTCGTAAACCTAAGTCTTGTCGTGTACAGTCACAGTGTTAAATAAATATTATCTAAAAGAGTCCAAGGCAGTTTCCTTAATAATTCAAGCCATCCCGACCGAACCCCAAACATGGTGTCATATGGGATTTAAAAGGAAAACGAAGAAGCCAATACAAATCGAGAAAATTGTAAGTCAACCAAAAATTTACGACAAGTCACCAACATGGCGGACAAAGCGTTCCTTGTACAATTGAAACCGCTTCTCATACAAAACGGCGATAACGTGGCAGAAAAATGGAAAAAATGGAAACTTAGATTTGAAATTTTTATGGATGCTAATGATTTATCTAAAGTAACGGATTCGAAAAAGACAGCGATTTTCCTAAATGCTATTGGTGATGATGGAATAGAAATTTTTAATAGCTTTAATATAGATCGAAATACAACAAAGTTAGATGACATCCTAAAGAAATTCGACGAAAAATTCAGTCCTCATTTAAATATAACAGTAGAAAGGTATAATTTTTTCACAAGAGTCCAAAAAACCGATGAATCTTTGGATGAATACTTGACCATATTGAACAACCAAGCCACCACATGTGAATTTGGTGATTTGAAAGAAGATTTAATCAAGGACATGCTTGTAATAGGCATGAATAGCACATACATAAAAGAAAGACTCTTACAGGAAGAAAATCTTACAGTTGAAAAGGTGATGAAAATAGCAAAAAGCCTAGAATTGTCTCAAGAAAGATCAAATAAATTAAACAACCAAGAAATTAAAAAGGAAAGTGTTCAAGGGATCAAAGAGCAAAAACAAAATTATAAAAATAGAAGTCGAACAACCCATCGAAGTAATTCGAGACATAGAAACAATAATCATGGAAGAAATCAGTCAAGCAACAGGAATAAATCGTCAGACAGGAATTGTACTAGATGTGGTCAAATTCACAGATATAAATGCCCAGCACAGGAAAAAACCTGTAATAATTGTAAAAAACAAGGACACTTTGCTAAATTTTGCTTTTTCAGGAAATCAGACCATAAAGTTGGTAACATTTCTTATGAAGAACAGTCAATGTCAAAAGATTTTTCCAATAAATTTGTTATAAATTCAATTCATAATTCTGAATCTAAAGAAAATTGGCAAATAAATGTTTATTGTAATAATGTCAAACTTATATGTCAAATTGATACAGGTGCAGATACAAATGTCATAAGCAAGAAAGTGTTAGATAAAATTATGTCCAGTTCTCACTCAAATATTAATATTTCAAGAACAAATAATAAAATCTTTTCATTTTCAGGACAATTAGTGCCAAATTTGGGTACATGTATTCTTAATTGTAAATTTGAAAACGGAATAACCACAAAACTCTATTTTGTTATTGTTGAATGTGAGTGTAAAACAATATTGGGTTGGAATTCATGTGAAAAATTAGGTATTGTGAAAAGAATATATGGAATCCAGCAAAGGTCAGTACAAGAAATTGTTTCTAAGTTTGCTAAAACATTTGAGGGTCTAGGTTGTCTACCATATAAAGCTCATCTGGACATTGATAGTAGTGTTCCACCTAAAGTCTGCCCACTCAGGAGAATACCTTATTCTTTGGAGAAACGTCTTAAAGAGGAATTAGAATATATGGAAGAACTACAGGTCATAGAAAAAGTGGATAAGCCAACTAAATGGGTAAACTCAATCGTCTTAATCGAAAAACCGAATGGTAAATTAAGAATATGTCTTGATCCTAGAAACTTAAACACGGCTATCAAACGTCCTCATTTCCCGTATCCAACATTCAATGATCTTAGATCTAAAGTTGCAGGCGCATCAATTTTTTCAAAATTGGATGCAAGTTCAGGCTATTGGACTATATGCTTAGACGAGGAAAGTAGTGAACTTTGTACGTTCAATACTCCATATGGTCGATACAAATTTCTAAGACTGCCTTATGGAATTAACTCTAGTGGTGAAATTTTCCATAGGACAATGAATCAATTATTTGGAGATTTAACAGGAATAATTATATTTATAGACGATATACTTGTTTATGGGACTACTATTGAAGAGCACAATGAAAGACTAGAATCGTTATTCAAACGAGCGTCGGAAGTCAATTTGAAGTTCAATAAATCCAAATGTCAATTTGGTATGTCTGAAATTTGCTATGTAGGACATATTTTCAATAAGGAAGGTGTATCACCTGATCAGTCAAAGGTAGAAGCAATTTTGAAAATGCCAAGTCCAAGTAATGTCAAGGAACTTCAAAGATTTTTAGGAATGGTCAATTATTTAGGTTCCTATATACCAAATCTCGCAGAAGAAACTTCTTTGCTGAGAGAATTGCTCAAAAAACGTAACCAGTGGCAATGGTTAGAACAACATGAAACACAATGCGAAAAATTAAAGTCAATGTTATGTCAATATCCAGTCTTAGTCCATTATGATATGAAAAAACCCATTAGATTGTCAGTCGATTCGTCACAAAATGCAGTAGGTGCAGTTATTTTACACGAAAGGAATCCGATAGCTTATGCTTCAAAGTCATTAAACAAAAGTCAAATTAATTATGCACAGATTGAAAAAGAACTTTATGCTATAGTATTTGGGTGTAAAAAATTCCACCAATATATTTATGGAAAACCTATTCAAGTTGAAACAGATCACCAACCTCTAGTCACATTATTCAAAAAACCCTTGTCAGAGGTACCAGCAAGATTACAACGTATGATGATCACTTTACAAGCTTATAATCTTATTGTGTCTTATACAAAAGGTTCAGAGATGTATGTTTCTGATACATTATCTCGTGCTCCAGTCAAAGATGATAATTTTAACCAAGAATTAGTCAGTTTGGAAGATTTAGATTCAAATATTAGTATTCACATAAATTTATTAACCTCTAATTTAGCTATTTCTCCAGAAAAGCTTGAAAAAATTACAAGTCACACTAAACAAGATTTAGTTTCTCAAAAATTAATAGAATATTACAAAAATGGTTGGCCTAAATGTAAAGAACATTGTCATAGTTTAACATTACCTTACTGGAACATAAAAGAGGAAATTCATGTGATTAATGATATAATTTTCAAAAACAATTCTGTTATCATACCTCAGTCAATGCGTACAGAAATATTAAATATATTACATGAGGGTCACCAAGGAATTGAAAAAACAAAAAACTTGGCAAGAAGTGTAGTTTATTGGCCAAATATTAATCAAAATATTGAAAGTAAAGTTAGACAATGTGAAACATGTTCAATTTATTCTGCAAATAAATCAAAACAACCAATGTTAACTCATGAACAACCTTTGTTTCCCTGGCAGAAATTAGCTACAGACTTATTTGAATATAAGGATAAAAAATACTTATTGGTAGTAGATTACTATTCTAATTACATTGAAATAGCAAATTTAAATAAAGACAGTCGAACATCGAATGTAGTCGCACACCTAAAATCTATATTTGCACGCCATGGCATACCAATGCAACTAGTTTCGGATGGAGGCCCGCCATTTAACTCCAGTGATTTTAAATTATTTTTACATGAATGGGACGTTGAACACATTATCTCAAGTCCACATTTACCAAGATCCAACGGCTTAGCAGAAGTCTCAGTAAAAATAATAAAAAATATATTGAGGAAAAGTGATGATTCTGGATCTGATCCTCACTTAGGTCTCTTACAATATAGAAATACACCGAGAGGAGATTTATGCTCTCCAGCACAGCTTTTAATGTCTAGAACATTAAGATCTCAACTACCTAACAAAATTAGTCACTTGAGACCCAGGATTGTAAAGCATTCCGAACATAACAGAAAGAAACAAGAAAAAATTCAAAAAACTAAGTTTTATTATGACAAAAACTGTAAAAATTATCTTGATTTTCAAATGAATGACCAGATTTATTTTAAGAAAAATCCTAAAGATATTATATGGACAAAAGGTACTATTGTGTCTAAAACCAAATATCCAAGATCATTTATTGTCAAAGATTGTAATAATACTACTTACCGTAGGAATAGTCAGCATATTCGTTTAAAGTACAAGTCAAAAAGTCAAACGTCAAGTCAGAAAAATGTCTCTCAAAATAATAACAAAAAAGTAAATTTTAAGGATAATCCTGGTCCTAGCCAATTAAATAATAAACTAAGCAAGTCAAAATTTTTAGAAAAGGAGGATGATAGTTATACATTTATCTTAACTTATCATGAGTCAAGTCCTGAGTCAAGTTTACAAAGTCATGAACTGAACAATGAGTCAGATTCATTCTTATCAATAGAGTCAAATCATTCTAGTCAGTCTGAAAATCAGTCAGAAAACATAGTAAAGTCACCTATATTTGTTAATGTCGATGAAACATTAGTTTCACCTGAAAGTCTACATGACTATAACGAATTTGATATCGAAAGTCCAATGTCTTCTCAACATAGAAACTTAGAGAACTTATTTCAGAGTCCAAGTGAACTATATGTACCAAGTAGTGTAGAACAATCTCCTTTACCATGTAATGATGAGTCTGTAAATGCTGAAAAACAATATAGCTCTAGGGGAAGATTGTTAAAGAAAACACAAAGACTTGATTTATAAGATTTAATACATAGAAGATAAGACAAATTAACAATAATATTATCACAATGTAATTCAAGTGCAAATTGAATTTTTTTTATTGTATAATTATATTTGTAATGTTTTAAATACGGCGACACAAAAATTCATAAGTTTTAAATGTAAATTGTTAATGTTTTTGTAAACACAACTTTGTAGCATTATGTATAAATTTATTTTGTGTCATCTGTCTAATAACTGTCAATGTCAGACTGACAACTCTCTTTTAAAAAAAAGGGGCATGTTGTAGTCTATGATTATAAAATATATTATTGTCTATGGAACGACGACGTGGTCGTCCGGTTCCGTCGTAAACCTAAGTCTTGTCGTGTACAGTCACAGTGTTAAATAAATATTATCTAAAAGAGTCCAAGGCAGTTTCCTTAATAATTCAAGCCATCCCGACCGAACCCCAAACATTGATGATGATAAACGAAAAACAAAAGACTGTTAACTTTAAATTAAAGGTAGATCGGTTTTAGCGATAAGGCCGTTCTTTGTCCGTCGTAATTATTTTATTATAATTATGTCTGTACATTTAAGAACATGGTATTGTTTGAAACAGAACACGTGTTCTGTAAGTAAAGATACCTAGGTAAATAAAAATAAAGTGCAAAACCAGTCTTTGTGCAGGTAGTTCAAGCTTCAGAAACTACGAGTATTAAAATGATTCACGTCATTTTCTACTGATTTGGACAGTCGGTAGAATAGTTATTTATGCTACAAGTGCGGAAAGTAGGTGATTTCCGATGAGTGGTATTTTTATTCACGAGCGACCGAAGCGAGTCAGTGGATAAATCGACACGAGTCGGAAATCATCTTACGCACGTGTATCATACAACATTTTACTATGCATTGTGCGAGGAAATCAAAAAAAATATCTAAACCAAGCAAGAAATTAATAAAATGGCGCTTATTCAAGGGCGCTCAGCATATCCACAGATTAACTAATAGTTCATAGTTCCTCGGGCATATCTACTGCGCATGTGCAAATAGCTGTCACGTCGTAACGCAAAAAGGCACGAGCAAAATATTCATTCTGCCAAACATATTTAATAAATATTTAAAATTAATTTATTGATCAAAATCTAAATCTAGAGTAATTAAAAACGCCTTAAATGAAGTATTAGTTTTGTTTTACCTTTTATATGAATGAGAATCTGTACTTAACTAATTTTTAAAACTTTTCTCAAATAATAAAAACTCTATGCGGCGGGCTGACGTTGGAGTTAAAAATTTAAAAAAGTACAGGAAAGTAAAAAGCAGTAGTAAAAAAAGTGCCACTTTCCGCAGTTTGGCTACTTGGAAAACGCTCTTTTCGAGGACATGCATTGTAAAGTATCTTTTAATACTTTCTTTGTCACATTTTAAATCAGCATTCGATTTGCCCGACATTTTCCGGCCATTCTTCCCTTTCATGACACAACAGGGTAAGGGCCCTTACCCTGTACTGTAGTATTATATTATCTGTGTCTGAAAATTTCATGCAAATTCAATACATTTTCACGTCAATGCTTCGTTTCTTTGTGCAGTGATAGCTCAGTTAAAAGCGGCATTGATCAGCACCCGTTCCGGTGCTGATTCCATCTAATCAAGTGTATTGTCCTTCGACCTTCGGTCTGCAGGAACTGGGGCGTGACCAGATCAATGAGTTGTTTTGCTAAGCTCCCGACTGTGCGTCGCCCTTTTCAATGAAGATCTACTTAGGTGCTGTTTCGTGTGAAGGTTTTTAAGGTCCAATTGTGGTGATAATCTGGTCAAGTTCAATGCCGCTAAAACACAGGCGTGTCTTTTCTCCGCTAAAAAGAGCCAATTTCATCCGGCTCCATCTTTCCGAGGTGTAACCGTGCCGATAACGAACCATCTTGAGCTTCTTGGTGTAATGTTGACATCGACTCTCTATTTTGGCCCATACATTGATGCAAAGGCTCAACTGGCTGCCAAAAAGTTGGGGATCCTTGCGAAGGTGAGACGGTACTTCACGCCGGAACACCTGCTTAAGTTGTACCAAGCACAAGTTCGATCTTGCATGGAGTACTGTTCTCATCTCTGGGACGGATCTGCCAAATATCAGCTTGATGCACTAGAGTCGATCGAAAAACGGGCCAAGAGGCTCATTGGCAATGAGGCACTGGTTGTGTCAAAGCTTCAGAGCCTTGAACATCGTCGCCGAGTTGCCAGCTTGTCGGTCTTTTATCGGTTGCATTTCGGGAAGTGTGCGATGGAATTGCATGATCTGATTCCGCCAAGCCCGTTTCATCATCGGACTTCAAGACGTACGGCGATGCGCCATCGGTACATGGTGGACATCCCACCCATACGCACTAAACGTTTTGGAAATACTTTCATAATGCGTACAGCTAAGGAGTGGAATTCCCTGCCGGAGTCTGTTTTTCCCGATAGCTACAATCTCGGGGTCTTTAAGTAAAGAGTGAATAGGTTACATCTACACAATACAAAAAACAAACTACAACATCTAAATACTTTTTCTTTCTTTCTTTCTTTCATCTAGGCAAGCGTGCTACACCTTCGACCACAACATCGCTTACCATCAGGTGAGATAGTGGACAAGCGCAAGCCTATCAACGATAAAAAAGATAACTTTCATTGTTAATTTATTTTGGATTGTTCTTTTTTCAACAGTATAAGGAAGTAGGTAAAAAATAAATTTGAGGCAACTTGACAGAAATGATTTTCTTTTCAATTTCCCCGATCCCCAAAAGGCCTCTCAGTGTAATTTTTGTAGTAGTCATTTATTTTGTTTACATACGTTCTCTTGCGGTAAGTTGACCGCAAGTCTTATGCACTCAAGATGTTTAGGGATTAAAACAGTCAGGTAGAAATATCGACCTTTGGAAACATCTTTTCAGAAACCTGCAGCCTTGTGCGCTTATAACTATACCTATAAGATTGTAGTTTTATTTCAAGTACTACGTTATATAACCGCAGGAAACACTAAACATGAGATAATCCTGAAGAACCTATATAAAAAAAAAAAAAAAAAAGTAAAAGTAATACCGATGACACTCAGATATAGTTGTAGATCAGGCATAAAACAAATAGAGTAATTAAGGACATAAAACACTTTTAGAGGACAAAAACAATAGGCAGATGCGCCACTTTGACACAAATAGTATCTAAATTAAAAACACAGTAATCATAAATGTGTGAAACAAATTAAAAAATAATTATACGTTAAACGAAGGTAGAGTCAATTACCATGGTACAATCCTTAGATCATTAGACAATATGCGATTATGTATTTTACAATTGCAGACATTTCTTACGAAGATGCATAAAAGAAGAAGATTAAAAAAAGGAAAGAGGGAGAGGGGTAAGATGTCTACTGTACGTCATTTTACACAAGCAGCCTGTAGTGGCTAGATATACGCAAAGATCGTACAACGCTCTCCGTGTTCAGTACAATAGTAAAATAATGCGTTTAGGCTCCAGAACCTCGAACATCGGCGCAAGGTTGCCAGCCTGTTGGTTTTTTATCGGTTACATTTCGGGGAGTGTGCGTTGGAATTGTATGAACTAATTCCTCCTAGCCCGTTCTATCATCGGACTACAAGACGTACGGCGATGCGTCATCGGTACATGGTGGACATCCCACCCATACGCACCAAACGTTTTGGGAATACTTTTTTATGCGTACAGCAAAGAAGTGAAATTCCCTGCCGGAGTCTGTATTTCCTGTTGGCTACAACCTGGGAGTCTTTAAGTCAAGTATGTATAGGTTTCTTCTAGGCAAGCGTGCTTCATCGTCGACCACATCATCGCTTACCATCAGTTGAGATAGTGGTCAAGCGCAAGCCTATTAATAATAATAAAAAAAACCGGCCAAGTGCGAGTCGGACTCGCGCATGAAGGGTTCCGTACCATTATCGCAAAAAACGGCAAAAAAATCACGTTAGTTGTATGGGAGCCCCACTTAAATATTAATTTTATTGTTTTTAGTATTTGTTGTTATAGCGGCAACAGAAATACATCATCTGTGAAAATTTCAGCTGTCTAGTTATCACGGTTCATGAGATACAGCCTGGTGACAGACGGACAGACAGACAGACAGCCAGCCAGACAGACAGCAGACAGACAGACGGATCGCGGAGTCTTAGTAATAGGGTCCCGTTGTTACCCTTTGGGTACGGAACTCTAAAAAAGGATGCTGGTGGGGCTGCCTCGCTTCTGTAGAGCGTCGGGGATGTTTGCGGATGCGCATGTAGATTGTTTCTACACAACCATGCGTAAAAGGTGCGCAGGGTGTGGGGTAGCTCTAATAGTACCGTAAAATGGGGTGAATAGGCACATATTTCAACTTCCACATTGATTTTCTCAGATATTTTGTATGCAAGCTGTTATTAAAGGATTGTGAAATTGCGAGTCGCGCTGTATTTGGCCAAATACTAATGTTTAAAATTTGCGAAAACATTTAAATAATTTGTAATATAGAAAAAAGAAGACGATTTCTATTTACCTTGAAACTGGGGTCAAAAGATACGAGAGAGGGGTGAATAGAACAATAACAAATACAAGACCAAAGCCTATGAGGATAGAAAATATCAAAATTTAACAATTTATTTGACAATCGCATAAAACACTTTACATTTATTAAATTAGTCCTCGATTAACAACCCTGAAAATTATGTTTCTATAGACCCCATTCTCGTTTTTATTAACCCCTCACTCGTATCTAATCACCCTTTTCTTCGTGTCTATTGACCCTAACGGCGTTTCCATTAACCCCCCACGCATATCTATTCACCTCAAATACTGGCAAAAGCACAAGTGTCCTTATTTTATTAGAAATACGAATTAAATCATTAAATAGGTATAATACTTTCTTTGTGTCCCTAAGAGATGAGAAACTTTACTATCCAATTATATAAATTTTGAAGGAGATAAAACTGAAGAATGGTATGTTTGATGAAAAGTTTTAGACAGCCTTAAATCACTAGCACACGCAGAGGTCACTTTAACCCATAGATATAGTATGTACAAGATACACAGAGTCAGATGGAAAACGAAACCGAAAATATAAAATCTATGTGTGAGGGAATTTGTCCATGTGTTAGTTAAAAAAGTGTTGATAAAAAGTCCATGTTCAATATCGATATCGATACTTGGTGAACACCTTAAGAAACACGATTGCTGGGCAAAAACCATGCTTTGCTTTAATTAAAATACAAATTACAAAATAATATCTCGCATGTATTTAAAATACGAAATACAAAATATTTTTAAGTCGTGTATTTAAAATGTAAAGTACAGTATTTTAACTATTTTTATTTAAAATACAAATAACAAAATATTCATTCATTGGTCATTCATCGTGACATTCGTACTAATAAACTTAATCAATACACAGAAGTTCGGTGAAAATAACCGTTTGAAATGAAAATGATAATTTACAAGGTACTTGAAAATTTGACGTACGCGGTCGCCATTTTGCTTATGAAAGCTATCAAGCGCTATTTTCTGCAGAACGCATCCATTAATAAAATCGCTGAATGTATTTTGAAGCCACAAGTATTTGAAGTACTAATAAAAAAATACCGCAGTCAGGTATTTGGAATTGACGACACGGTTGGCGTAGTGGTTGAGTGATCGGCTGCTGCGCTGCGTGTCGCGAGTTCGATTCCCGCACGGAACAAATATTTGTATGGCCTGCAGATAGTTCAATGATAAATGATATTATTTCTGTAAGTTGGTTTGTACAAACACGTTTACATATTTTATAAAAGTAGATGAGGTCTGTTAGAGGTATCTAGATGGTTTGAAAACTAACACTAGGTTGGCCACTAACTAACCATACGATAGGAAGCGTCATTCTTACAGGCACAATTAAAGTAGGTATAGATTATTTCATTAGAAGTCGTCGATGTTTTCTTTGTATGCAGTATTTCGATTCAAAATGTTTACTACATATTGTAGAGTTTTTATTTGGAGACCATCCATCTCTGTTTAAAATTCGAATCCATTTTTCTCTTAATACAGAATTATTTGGGAATCTGTAGGTACATAAATATTATATATTATTATTTACACAACAGAAAAAATTGCTGATGAGCAGAGCACTGATGTATTCTAGCCACTGTAAAACTAATAAATGCATACAATTATAATGACCCTAAATAGACTCCGCACTCGGGTTGGCCGCAGCAAGGACAACCTCCTCAGGTGGGGGTTCTCTGATGGCATTAGTCTTCAGTGCTTATGCAGCATCTCTCCGCAGACCATGGCCCATCTCACGGAGAGCGCAGCATGCCCTGTCACCTGTACTTACGAAGACCTAATGACTGCGTCACCGAATGGTATTGCCGTGGCTGAATTCTGGGCCAAACACAATATTTAACTTTTTATATTTGCCATCGACACGCTAAGGAGAAGAATATAATGACATTCCTAAACCTACTCAAAGTAACAAAACATCAAAACACTCCGATTTTTTTTGAAAAATAAAGGCAACAATAAACATGCAACTTTAAGTACAGTTTCGATAAAAACATCTTCTCAATCGTAACTTAAATCTATTTTAACAAAACCTGACTAAATAAGTTTGTATTCATGTCATGATGTCACTAAAAACGACTAAGTTTTTTCGATACTCATGACGTCACCGCTTTGTCAAGCCCTAGCGTAAACAAACAATTTACTCTTTTACATAATATTTTCTCCAATTTTGTTTATATATACGAAATATACTTATATATAACATTGGAAATCAATATACTATTGTAAGAATCTTTTTCTGAGTCGATTACTAGCAGAAATTCGTCAAAATATGGTTCAAAACAATCCAAGGACAAAATTGTATTTACCTGTGAAACGTGTATTTATTGGGGTTATTTCGTCTTGTAACGTCACATTCACTCACAGAACAAGTCACCATAATTGTATAATTAATATTATCAATTTAAATCTAAAGATTATTATTTAAATGCAAGAAATTCACCGCGGCGTAAAACAGATTGTCCGCTAGGTTTACTTATTCGCGAAAAACATGACATATCGGTACGTCATTCACGCTCTCTTTTTCTCTTGGGTGGTTTGTACTTGATTAGGATTTCTCGCTCGCACGCTTCGTGTATCTTTTTGCGTAGCAAAAAAAATTCTAAATCTATGCTTTAACCGCTTTTTCCTTATGTCAATAAACTTGACGTAAATTTGGGGGTATCCAGTATAATGGGAAAATATTGCCGTTTAATAAATCGTAGAACTAAATGAACGATAGTCGACTAAAGACAAATTAGAGACCAAAATAATAAACTCCCAGATTTGTTTCCAATCACCCCGCGATTTTTATTCACCCCATTTTACGGTATCATAGGTATGATTTCGAGTCGCCTAGACTGTGTTTTCGTGGGTCGCTGTTGTGCCATCTCACATGGATTTTCGGCAGGCTTATTATGTAAGAAACTGCAATAAGCAATCATCGCGCGGTCAAACGATTTATGTCATAAAAATGTTTGCTAATCGCTCGCTGTTCGTCAAATGCACTCATTTCTAAGATAAACCGTCGGAAACTTCTGTATTCAAGAGCAAAATGCGCAAAAATCGGTATCGTTTTGCTCTTGCAAGATACGTAATAGGAAAAGTTAATTAAAAAATCAAAAAATCCCGACTGCTTAAAAAGCGAACAAAAAAGAGGTGAACAAACTGGTTGACCAAAACCAGATGAATCCTCCGACTGCACAGCATGATTTTCTTCTTGTTCATTTTTTTAGATCGGTTTTTGAAGCAGTCAGGTTTTTTGATTTTTTTCATTAACTTTTTTTATTTATAAGATTTTAGTTATTTTTTTTTAGAATTTGGTACATTTAAACATATAAGTGTTTTATATTTTTGAAATCACCTCTTAAAACCCTTTATTTTGGTACCCCACACGATGGGATTAGAAGAAAAAAAAATTGGGCCCCCACAGGCGCCCACAAGCCGCCATTTTTCTATTTTCCAATTTTAATGTAGCCAGTGACACTCGCAGGGTTAAGACGAATCGATTGACATAAGAACCATCAAAATCGGCCAACGCGTTTGGTCTCTAGAACGCCACATAGGAACAAACATACACTGATAAACACATAACCCTCCCAATTCTTCCATACAAACGTAGTCTCGGGATTATTCCACTGTTTGACGATGTACATTCAAAATAAAAAGTGATAGGTATCAATTTGTCTCATCATTATCTAGCTCTGTATGGAAGCAAAAAAAAAAAAGAAAATATTTGAAAGTTATGAGCGTCGAACGTTCCACATTTCGACACTAATTTTAACGCATTTTTAGGCGCGAATAAATACCATAAGAAGACGGAAAATTGCAAAACGGCCTCCATACACACATACATACATTACATACATACATTACATAGATTAGTAGTTCAACAATGCAAATTTTGCGTTTGTCATAATATCTAAACTGCCAAAGGTCTGTTTATAAAATTTCGCGCGCTCGGTATCGTCCTGAATCATTATCCATTTCGCTACAAATTTGCAAAAGTGTGTATTCGTACGTGAACTAGCTTCATACTGCTCATCACAGCATCTATCTCTTCTGCACGTGTTGTCGGTTGATATAAAATGCATTTTAACCCCGCGCACAAAATAGTTCGTGCCGTCGACTAGTGTACCCTTAAGGGCCTTCATACGCTTTAGTGCCGTAAAACGGCAGCTTTCTAAAGCATACTCCTTAGTAACAGCTAGGTTAAAAGGTTTGAAAAAATATATATATTTATTATTGATTCATGTACATAATTTTGAACACAAGGTTTTTTCGTGTAACTAATAGTTTTGCTATTTTTTTTCGCAACTTTTGGAAACTCCTCCAAAACGACTTGAATGTTGAAAAATATTTTTACACAGAAAAAATTATGGCTGGAATTCCTTCATAACAAACATAGCAATGCAAAGCATGTAAATCAAAAAATATTTTGCAAACAAAACTGTTCAAAAGGAGGTTCAATATTGATATTTTTGCATCCAGCGGGCGCACGGCCAGTACTGCGTTAACATTGGGGCGTATATAGCGCCTTAAGTTTCTACAATTGGATAGTCAAACCAACCGATATTGGTATTGACTATTGACAGAAAACTGAGTGTTCGCAGCCGGTTCCGGTAGGGTTTAAGGGTAGTTGTTGTACCAATCTGGCGGGCGAGCACGGCCTACTGTGACCGGCTTGAGTTACACATTTTTATCACTGTTCTGGAGCAAAAGCCGTGATAAAATCCATGGCTCAAGCCTATCACATAGGCCGTGCTGGCCCGGCTGGTGAAGATGGATATCTCAACGCAACGACTGAACATATTTAGACATGTCTGACCGGCAGCTGAAGCAACCTATGCGCTGCCTCAGACTGACGGTGTGTCCTAGAAGTAATGAAGTATTGTGCCAGCCAATGAAACTTTCATGCGCCATTGACGCGAAGAAGATTGGTGATGAAGATTTAGGCACATACACGCAATGGTCTGACTCTAAGTGGTGGCATGTAGAAAGGATTTTTTTTTTATTTTATTTATCGATAGGCTCGCGTTTGACCACTATCTCGCCTGATGGTAAGCGATGATGTGGTCGACGGTGAAGCACGCTTGCCTAGAAGTAACCTATTCACTCTTGACTTGAAGACCCCAAGGTTGTAGCTATAAGGATATGATAAATGGACCCCTTTACCGCACTTAAACTCCCTTTTGGTCCGTTGTGCGAATTTTTGGTTCTAAGACATGCCGATGTTTTCCTTCACCGTATTTGAGAGCAGTGGTGATGAAGTAAAGCGCCTACCTGAGTTCGAACCCACGACCTACAAGTTGTAAGCCGCGGCCGTTACCACTGGGCCACCACTGCTCTCTGGCATCTAGGTATCAATTGCTATAATTTAAGGCCGCACTTCAATAATGATACATCATCTTGTTTATTATATCTATGTACATCATCATCTGCCTAGCCTTTTCCCAACTATATTGGGGTCGGCTTCCAGTCTTACCGGATTCAGCTAAGTACCAGTGTTTTAAATGGAGCGACTGCCTATCTGACCTCCACAACCCAGTAACTGGGTAAAACGATACCCCTTGGCTAGACTGGTGTCAGATCTCAAGCTTCAAACGACTGTCAAAGATCTTCAAATGACAGCCGAGACCAACGGCTTAACCTGCTTTCTGAGGCACCGAGGAAACTCGGTATGTTGAAATGGTTACCCATCCACGGACCGACCTCGTCAAGTGTTACTTAACCTTGATGATCGACCCGTGCGGCTGTTATTATTTAGCCTCGAGCTCCTTCTTCTTCAATAATGATACAGGAAACAATAAATTGAAATCACAAATCATTATGTCACTCTTATTGCATCGTAGGTAATTACTTTAGCTACTGCCTATCCACTTATTTGTTGTTGGTAATCGTAATCATAACTGGTGGTTGGTAGAGGTAATATCTGACTATATACTTACATGTAGTAAGTATTGGGCAAAGGGCAGACCAAGGTTATTTTCATTATAATTCCATTACTCATTTGTTGTGAAAGGGTTAATTGATTGGTGGTTTCTTAATAATAGGTACAGTTATATATAATCCAATCTATTGAGAAAGCCTCATCATCCATCAGCCTTGCTTTTTGCCAATTATGGTTGGGGTCGACTTGACTGGATGCAGCTCCGAACAACTGCAACTGCGTTTTCGACTTCCACTACCCAGTTAGAGAGGTATTGCATTGTGAGGTCTTAGGGCACAAACACAAAACTGCGGTGCGTCATGCATCGTAAAATCTACGAGCTTGATGCTTGTTGTTGCTTAGGATCCAAACACAAAACTGCGGTGCGACGTCACATCGTAAAAATCTACGAGCTTGTTGCTTGTTGTTGCTTAGGATCCAAACACAAAACTGCGGTGCGACGTCACATCGTAAAAATCTACGAGCTTGTTGCTTGTTGTTGCTTAGGATCCAAACACAAAACCGCGGTGCGAGGTCGCATCGTAAAAATCTACGAGCTTGATGCTTAGGATCCAAACACAAAACTGCGGTGCGAGGTCGCATCGTAAAAATCTACGAGCTTGTTGCTGCTTAGGATCCAAACACAAAACTGCGGTGCGAGGTCGCATCGTAAAAATCTACGAGCTTGTTGCTGCTTAGGATCCAAACACAAAACTTCGGTCCGACGCCGCATCGTAAAAATCTACGAGCTTGTTGCTGCTTAGGATCCAAACACAAAACTGCGGTGCGAGGTCGCATCGTAAAAATCTACGAGCTTGTTGCTGCTTAGGATCCAAACACAAAACTTCGGTCCGACGCCGCATCGTAAAAATCTACGAGCTTGTTGCTTGTTGTAGCTGTTGTCTGCGTTGCGAATTCGTATCGCGTCCATTTGCAGTTTTGTGTTTGGGCCCTTAGTCAATGCAACGGCTAATGCTTTCCAGGGCAAGGAAAGGTCTCAGCCATACACTGCAGTCTTGTTGGTACGGCCATGAAAGATCCTTCTATTTGCTATGATTATGTTCAAATAAGGTTCCTCAGAATTGTACGGATGAACCATTATAAACTCAGGTTGAGTTTTCTTATTGCCCGTAATGTTCGTTTCAGTTGCGTAACCAGACGTACCTAACCATTCATTTACAAATCAATGACGTGTGTGTGAAACAAAAACAATAGTTTTATAATTATGTAAATGACTGTCATGCAAAGGCGCTCTTGTATGGGCTCACCACAGAGCTTGGAAGCACTCAGCAAGCAAGGAGGAGCCGAGGAGCTACTAAAGACGGCAGTAGGAGTACTTTTCCATCAGACATTGCGAGGTTGCTTGTAGCGAGTTTGCGAGGATGTACGGCGGCGCTGTGGAAATGTGTGATTGTTTCCAAAATAGCTATGCCTCGCATCGCAAAAGCTCTTGCTTGCCTGTTCGGCTGTGGGCCGCCGTGTGCGTCAAACACAAAACGTTTACCTATATAGGGCCCTATTCAAACTAGGGCCAATTTCTGAGTTAAGAACCTCTCAAACCATTTGACAGGTTTTAGGCTAAAGTAGAGTTTGACAAATGTACTCAACTTCAAATACTTAATTCAGAAATCGGGGGAAAGTCGTCAGTTTTCTATACGTCATTTGTGTCGTTTACACGGAAAGTGTTGACAATACCGCCCCTAGCAGTGGCCGCTGAGGGGTTTCCGTGCTCTGTAGGGCTGACATAATGACCGTCATTGTTGGTTGGCGGACTGTGACAAAGGTAAGTATGTGTGTGAAGACAATCTTTAGCTGCTGGTGCGTGATCTTATGTGACATAATGACGTGTTTTTGCCTCGTTGACACACGGTTTCGTGCTTGTTCGTAGGTAATGTATGTTTGCTTGTTCGTAGGTAGAGTTGTTTACAGCTGATGCGGAGTAGACCAACCTAAAAAAAATATTATGTAGTGCAATCTAGGATTATGGCCTCTTCTGAGAATTTTCCTTTATTATTAAAGTAACAGGCCAATCAGTGGCTTTCCTCCCTCAGTCTTGACTTTTAGATACCTACCTAAACTAAAGATAATCACAGATATGCTAACATCGTTTCTACCTTACCTAGACAAATATATCTACCTACTTTTAAGAGCATGACATGAGATATGCTAAATGCAACATTAAGTGCGAGTGCGACGACCTGTCCACCGTCCAGTCTCAATGTTGCAAGTTGCAAGGCACAAATGTCTGACTTTGTAGCGTGGATAGGTTATTAGGAGACGTCTCTTAAGGTTACACTAGTCGAAAATTCTTCCATACAAACGTAGTCTAGGGATTACTCCACTGTTTGACAATGTACGTAAAATAAAAAAATATATCAATTTGTCTCATCGTTATAGCCCTGTATGGAAACAAAAAAGTAAAAAAGAAAAATATTTGAAAGTTATGAGCGTCAAAAGTTCCATATTTCAACACTAATTTTAACGCATCTTTGGGCGGCAATAAATACCACACATCATCAGCCTATTAATGTTCCCACTGCTGGGACACAGGCCTCCTAGCTGGGAGAAGAATACCATAAAAAGAAGAAAATAGCAAAACGGCCACCATTCACTCTTATAAAATATTATGGCAAGGAAAAGGATGAATAGATTTGAACAGCGGCTGCACTCCCTCCCCCTCAAAGTGCACCTCACCAACATTCGAGGTCTGCACTCAAATCTCTCTGCAGTCCACTACCACCTGGAGACTGAGAAACCAGCGCTGTTTTTTCTTATGGAGACGCAGATAGCGAGTCCGTCAGACGCGTCGTACCTATCATACCCAGGGTTTACCCTGGAGCACAATTATAAACCACGCGCGGGTGTGTGTATGTACGCCCGTGACGACACTTGCTATCGGCGTCTCCGTAACCTTGAGGACTCAAGATTTTCAACGCTGTGGGCTCTAGTGGACACAGGCCTGGATAAAATTATCTACGCCTGTGTCTACCGCTCGCACAGCGGAGATCAGGAGACATCCAGGCTCACAGAGTACCTCAGTGAGGCGGCTGATGCGGCACAGCAACGGTACCCTTCCGCCCAATTAGTGTTACTGGGGGACTTTAATGCCCACCATCAGGAGTGGCTCTTCTCATACCAGTGTACTGACCATGCTGGACGGGAGATGCGTAAGCTTTCGCTAACGCTAAACCTCACCCAGCTGGTCCAGGGGGCAACGAGGGTACCGGATGTTGATTCGCACACAGCGAATTGCTTGGACCTTCTGCTGACAACAGATCCAGACAGATACTCTGTGTCGATAAGTTCACCCTTGGGTAGTTCCGACCACTGTCTGGTGAAGTCTGTGTCCGTCTATTCCCCGCCCGATCCCAGCCCAAGAGGCACCCGGCGGGTTTGGCGGTACAGGTCAGCAGATTGGGATGGCATGCGTTCTTTCTTCGCTTGCTATCCTTGGCAGCCTACTTGCTTTTCTTCGGCTGATCCTTCGTCGTGCGCGGACGCCGTTACTGATGTGTTGCGTCAGGGAATGGAGTACTAAATTCCGTTCTCTGACATAACGATTTCCAGCGTTGACCGGCCATGGTTTGGCGCCGAATGTCATCGCGCCTACGCGCTTAAACATGAGGCGTACCTGGCATGGGTCGACGCTCGATCGCGTAAAGCGAGTGACGTGGGTCAGAAGAAGAAAGCCTACAACAGGGCTGCCAAGTCCTGCAAGAAGGTGTTGCGTGGGGCTCGATTCGACCACATTGGCCGAATAGGGGCCAAACTTGCTTCTTACCCAGCAGGTAGTAAAGCGTTCTGGTCCCTGGCTAAGTCGGTCGAGTCGAACTTCTGCCGTCCCTCACTACCACCACTGCTGAAACCCGATGGGTCACTGGCTCACACCGCTGAGGAGAAGGCAAATTTGTTTGCCTCTCTTTTTGCGGAATCTTCGCGTCTGAATCCTGGTGATTCGCGGCCCCCTCCTTCTCCTGATGGGTGCGAGATGAGTATGTCGGACATTCGCATCCATCAAAAGGACGTCCGTAGGGTGCTGCGCAACCTCGACGTGAACAAGGCTAGCGACCCTGACGGCATACCAGCTATAGTTCTTAGAACCTGTGCGCCTGAACTGTCTCCGATCTTGACACGCCTATTCCGCCTTTCATATGAGACTGGAACAGTGCCGAATGCTTGGAAGCAAGCCAACGTACAGCCCGTGCCCAAAAAGGGCAGTCGAGTTGACCCGGCCAACTACAGACCCATCTCTGTAACATCCATACTCTGTAAGAGTATGGAGCGTGTACTTAACACTAAGCTCCTGGCATACCTAGAAACTAACGATATCCTTAGCGACCGCCAATACGGCTTTCGGCGAAATCGGTCTACTGGGGATCTTCTAGCGTATGCCATTCATATATGGAGTGAGGCCATCGAGAGGCATGGGGAAGCGCTTGCCGTCTCCCTCGACATCTCGAAGGCTTTCGATAGGGTCTGGCACGAAAGCCTTATTGGTAAGCTTCCTTCATTCGGTTTGCCCGGTGGTCTGTGTGATTGGATTGCAGACTTCCTGAGAGATCGGTCCATTCGAGTGGTTATCGATGGCTGCTCGTCGGACCAATTGGATATTAATGCCGGGGTCCCTCAGGGGTCCGTACTCTCAGCAACATTGTTCTTGTTGCACATTAACGATCTGCTGAAGCCCGGCACCTTTGGGTATGCAGACGACAGCACTGTTGCTGAGAGATACTTGTCCAACGCACGTGCTACCGGGCCGCAGATCCGGTCTCTTCGTGAGGCCATGGTGGAGCGTTTGATCTTATCCTTGCAAGCAGTCTCCGAATGGGGCGATGCCAATCTGATAAAGTTTAATGCTGCTAAAACCCAGGCGTGTCTTTTCTCCGCTAAAAAGAGCCAATTTCACCCGGCTCCAACTTTCCGTGATGTAACCGTGCCAATAACGGACCATCTTGAGCTTCTTGGCGTTACGTTGACATCGACTCTCAATTTTGGGCCATACATTGAGGCAAAGGCTCAGCTGGCTGCCAAAAAGTTGGGGATCCTTGCGAAGGTGAGAAGGTACTTCACGCCGGAACAGCTGCTCAACTTGTATCAAGCGCAAGTTCGATCGTGCATGGAGTACTGTTCTCATCTCTGGGACGGATCTGCCAAATACCAGCTTGATGCACTAGAGTCGATCGAAAAGCGGGCCAAGAAACTCATCGGTAATGAGGCACTGGTCAAGTCAAAGCTCCAGAGCCTTGAACATCGTCGCCGAGTTGCCAGTTTGTCGGTATTTTATCGGTTACATTTCGGGGAGTGTGCGATGGAATTACATGATTTAATTCCGCCCAGCCCGTTCCATCATCGGACTACCAGACGTACGGCGATGCGTCATCGGTACATGGTGGACATCCCACCCATACGCACAAAACGTTTTGGGGACACTTTTATTATGCGTACAGCTAAAGAGTGGAATTCCCTGCCGGAATCTGTGTTTCCCGATAGCTACAATCTAGGGGTCTTTAAGTCAAGAGTGAATAGGTTTTTCTAGGCAAGCGTGCTCTATCGTCGACCACATCATCGCTTACCATCAGGTGAGATAGTGGTCAAGCGCAAGCCTATAGATAATAAAAAAAAAAAAAAAAAAACCATACAGGTATAGATTAGTAGTTCAACAATGCAAATAATTTTATTTTGAGAATATACATTTAGTAGTTTTTTCATAATATCTAGACTCCCAAAGGTCTGTTTATAAAATTTCGCGCGCTCGTTTTCGTCCTAAATCATCATCCATTTCGCTACAAACTTGCAACAGTGCTAATTCGTACGCGAACTAGCTTCTTACTGCTCATCACAGCATCTATTTATTTCGCACGAGTTGTCGGATGAGATAGCAGGCATTTTAACCCCGCGCACAAAATAGTTCGTGCCGTCGACTAGTGTACCCTTAAGGCACTTACACCTATTCGTTAAATGTAACTTGTTATTGTTATGCATGAACCATCAGGTAAGTAAATATTTTAATACGACAAACTTTACACCGCCAAAAATCACTCGGGTGATTATTTATTACAAACACGACTACCCACGTAAACGCCCCCAATATCAAACAAACTGTTTGGTTATCCTGTACAAAGATACAAACAATGCCAAATCAGACCCATCATAAAGATTGAACAACCAGCGCAGTCGCATGTTGCAATAAGTGTTACGAGGACAGAATCAACTTGAGAGAGATTACAAACCTGTTGAATATCCTTAAAAATAACAAATGTGGAGGCAGACGAGTTGCCGTATTTTATAGTCCTTTTAATACTTAAAAACGTGTTATGGTTGACCTAGAACAAGGCTTTGATTTGCAGCTAAGATCATTCTGAAGGAGACTCGGTCGTGAATCTTGTTTTAAACAGGACTGAGTGCGGTTCGACACTGAATTTGAGTTCCGAATTCTTTCCGAATTGGAAATATTTCAACGGCTACACTTCGGACCGACTTTTCTCGGATTCGGGTCGGATGCAGTGCGGAACCGCTCTGTAGGCTTATTACGTATCTTTTGCAAGAGCAAAACGATAGCGATCAAACGCTTTATTTCATAAAAGTCGGAATTACCTGCAGTGTAGGTATGGTAGGTCCTACACAATCGTTTGTTAATCGCTCGCTGTTTGTCAAATGCACTTATTTAAAAAAAAAAAAACAGTCGACCACTCTAAGAATTTTGTATTGAAGAGCAATTATTGCGCATAAATCGCTATTGTTTTGCTCTTGCAAAAGATACGTAATAAGCCTGCCGAGCATCGTTTTCGGGTGTGGACAAGCGTGGTCCTCTAACTTTAGAAATAATAGAACCTAAGTACCCCATGCAAATCAAATATAAATACGGTTAACAACCTAAACTCCTCCAATAGGTATTATAATACTGTTGTTTGGTAATCTGTTCCCAACCGTAACCCAAGAATCGAACCCGAATAAACCGTTCCCGCAGCCTTATTGCGTAATGAATTCGGCAAGGCAAAGAAAGAAAAAAAATCGAGATGAAAGACGCGATGTGGATTTCCATCTATGGCAGTCAAACCCTTTGCCTTGCCGAATTCACTGCAGAGGTTGGCAGAGGTTTATTTCAGGATGTATAATGTAGTTCGAAGTAGTTTTACTTTTATTGTCTTAACCACTTGGCTGTAGATGTCAATCCCACCGCACTATTCACAAACCACTGCAACTCCTGAAAGCCACAATCAACAGTGGCGACCAACAGAAAAGGCTGGTGTCGTTCCATGTTAAATACTTGTATGCAGTGGATACAGTAAGACTGGAAGACCTATTACAGAATAAATAATACCAGGCCCCTCAGAAAGTATTGCGAAAAAAAGTTTTTATATATGGGAGACTGGCCAGTTATAATGTTTTTCGAAAATATGATTATTTATAAGTAAAAATAAGTAAGTTCCAATTTCAAAATTTCCCTCCACATTTTTTGCGAGTTAATTCAAAGTATTGTGTCTCACTGAAATATGGATCTGCGCCGGGAACATTTTAGAGCTATGATTTTATACGATTTCAAGTGTCGCCTGAAACCGGATGAATCGTACGATAGACTTCAAATGGCATTCATGGATGAAGGCCCTTCCAAGGCAACCGTGTATCGTTGGTATAACGAATTCAAGCGCGGTCGACCAACTTTGGGGGATGACGAAAGAAGCGGTCGCCCTTTGACGGCTGTTACCGAAGAAAACGTGCTAGCAGTGAAAAATTTAATCCAAGACAATAGGCGAATTACATATCAGGAGATTCAACACATATTGAAGATTGGATCGGGAAGCGTTCACGAGATTCTACACAGCCATCTTCGCGTGAGGAGGATAGTATCACGCTGGGTGCCGCACAACCTCACCGATGCTCAGAAGCAGGCCCGGGTGGAATGGTGCCGTGATATGCTTAACAAATTTGAAGCAGGCTCGTCTCGGCGTGTTTACGACATCGTTACAGGTGATGAGTCCTGGATTTATCAATACGACCCAGAAACCAAGCGCCAGTCGACTGTTTGGGTGTTTCAAAATGAGCCAACGCCTACCAAAGTGAAGCGATCTAGAAGCGGGGGTAAGATTTTGATCGCTAGCTTTTTTAATTTGACTGGCCACTTGGTATCAATTCCCTTACGGGATCAAAGAAGCATTAATGCCGAATGGTATACTACCAAATGTTTGCCAGAAGTTTTCTCTGTTATAAGCAACAAGCGACCAAACACAGGGCTCCGCGGGCTACTGCTCCACCACGACAATGCACCTGCGCACACCGCACTCAAAACGAGGGACTTCCTGGACAGCACGCCAGTCAAACTCCTGGGTCACCCTCCTTACAGCCCTGATCTAGCACCGTGTGACTTCTTTTTATTCCCAAAAATAAAAAATCAGCTCAAAGGGATACAATTTTCGTCGCCGGAAGATGCGCTGGCTGCGTTCGAGCAGGCTGTAAACGAGGTGTCTGCGGCGGACTGGAAAAAGTGTTTTGAAAACTGGTTTAGGCGCATGAATCTTTGTATAGAGGCTGGTGGAAAGTACTTTGAAAAGATTTAATAAAAATATATGTACGTATAGAACAATTTTTTTTAGTTTCGCAAAACTTTCTGAGTGTCCCACGTAGTTGGCCGAATCTAACTTAGTTAGAAAAAGGCAAGGCAGGTGACGATCATGTGATAAACAGGCAGAAGCTCAATATACATTATTTTGCACTTTCAGTTTTTGCTTTGTACAATATTATTTCAAGTCAAGTCAAATATATTTATTTCAATTAGGCCAGTAAGCGGCACTTTTGGCCGTCATAAATATGTGAACTAAAATTTACAAGTAATAAAAATTGATTCTACCGTGCATTCGGAAAAGTAGCTTGTTATGGAGAAGAACGCACAAGAAACTCCGTACAGATTAAATGATTTAAAAAGACCCAATAACCTGATACTGTTAGAGTTATTTTCTAATAAGTTAATGTTAAAATCGCCACATATGACGATTGATTTACTACTAATACTAACTTTTTTTAACACATCTTCCATTATAGAGTCAAACACAGATAGATTCTGGTAACTTGGAGGCCTGTAGACACATACCACAACATACTTATCAAGCTCAACACAGTACAATTCAATGGTGTGTTCTACCGACATTCTAACAAAGTCTTTTCTTTCTTTAGCTTTAATAGAATTTTTAATAAGTATTTATGACCCGTAATGTATCATACGTTTTCTGCTGTAATAGTTAACTACACAATAATGTTCATAATTAATGGACCTTACTTGATGGGCATTTAACCAATGTTCTGTTAGACAAATAAATATTAAATATTTGGTCTTCTTAGAAGCCTACAACAATAAAAAACTAACCTAAAGGTTTTGTAATAGGCCAGAGCAACACCACATACGTACAACATAATGCTGACGTGTTTCCTATGCCAGATTTAGACAAGGGTCAAGCAACTATGACGTCCAACGCATATTAAATGGTTAGCCAGTTAAGGCCGTACCTTGACCAAAAAATCAGCATGAGATATGATCATTCCTATTGGCCTAGCGCTAGCGGCAATGGTGGCGCATGAATTACGGTAGTGAATACGCCCAGATTTTAGAATAAAATCTGTATAAAATCGAATATTGGTCTTTTGAAAAAAATAAAACTTACAAAATGTTCGTTATCAAATTGTCTATCCATTAGTGTTAGTTTAAAAAATAATTAATTAACATTTTACGAGAAGATGCATGCTATCAATAATTATTTCACATTTTTATGGTTTTGTTGGAAGGAGATTAGTGAAATATATACCTCTTTAAAAAAAGTGTGCTACCATTTTAGAAACAACATTATGTAGAAATTTAATGTATTTTTATTAATTGATATTTCTTTTTAAATAAAGAGTAGATAGCTCTTAAAAACTGCACAAAAATGACTAGCGCGGCGTTTTGCTCGGGGAGGCGCCTTAAGTAACGATAACCTTCCTCGCTTTTATTCAAATGGCTTTAGATTGAGCGTTTGATGGCTATTGAGTAATAGTACTAAGTACGAAAGCGGCGGCGCGCAGCAGAGTTATAGGTACCAAATAGCACAGATAAGGATAAATAATAATACTAGCATACAGATAGATCACCATCTAAATCCGTGGAACGGTACCGAACGCGAGTGATGTACAAAAAATAATCAGTATAATCAGACGAAAAACGCTAGTTACGTCGGCACGGTTTCTTTGTATGGGATGAGGCATCTGTATGCTATTATTAGTGCAAGACTTGCCAGTACACTCAGTGCAATAAGCCATAGAACGGTTATGTTTGATAAGAGTGCATTTTGTATGGGCCCTAATAAATAATAAACTACCTAAGTACATAAAATAATCTAATAATTTCAATTTATTTAAAAACCAAAAAAGTATTTCTTTCAAAAAGCTTATTATTCTGTTAATGATTATTTAAATACGAAAATAATGTGCTGTAATGTGTAGATCTGACAACCAACAGTCACGGCTAGATAACAAACAATAAACACCTGTCTGTCTACCAATGTATTCCAATATTTCAAAAAGATACGATAAAAATGTAAAGGCGGTGTCGCTAACACGATCAATACAAACGTATCGCGGTAAGGGGCGCCTTTGACCCTTTCACTTGGATAAATGGTAAAATATCAATATTCATCCAAAAACAAAAAAAAAACTGACGGAGACTTAGTTAACTAGCTGATTGCCCGGGATTGTATCTATATCTAGATGGTTGCCGAAATAGATACCAATCCTAGACTAGGCCATGAGCAACAGCATCAATGGAACTTGAGGGCAACTGGAATACGGGTTTATTAGGATTTGCCACCCGACTGCCATTCGTAAATCTTTGACAATAGGTAACTTAAAAGGGGTGTAGTGCCCTATCCAGAGCGTGTCTCTTTTGTTGTGTGTTCCAAGTGCCCAATTGCCCATACCCCTGCACTTTTGTGGACTAGATGATCGCCACTAATGCACCGGGACCACCTATTGGATCCAAACTGTCTAAGGGTTAAATCACCATCGACTCGAAAAAAAGAAGCCCAAAATTATGATAAAAATGGTTATCGTGTTACCCAGTAAAGATACCTATGCCTTAATCATCATTTCAGCCGACAGACGTCCACAGCTGGACATAGGCCTCCCCCAAGCGTCGCCACATTGACAGGTCCCGTGCGTCTCGCATCCAGCAGATTGCCGCAGTCTTAGCCTTATTGCGTATGCGTAATGAATTCGGCAAGGCAAAGGGCAAAGAGTGAACAATCGACCAATCACATAGACGGAAATCCGCATCGCGACTTTCAACTCGCATGTGATTGGTCGATTGTTCACTCTTTGCCTTGCCGAATTCATTACGCAATAAGGCAGCTGGTCGTCGCTCCCCCTAGCGGGAGGCTTTCCAACGCTGCGTCTTCCGGTTCGCGGTCGCCACTCCAGAACTGTTCGGCCCCATCGACCATGCGTTCTGCAAGCAACGTGACTATCCACTGCCACTTCAGTTTGGCAATAGCGATGTTTCCTAGGTAGAAAAAAACCGGCCAAGTGCGAGTCGGACTCGCGCACGAAGGGTACCGTACCATTATCGAGAAAACAGCGATTTTTAATCACGTTTGTTGTATGTGAGCCCCACTTAAATATTTATTTTATTCTGTTTTTAGTATTTGTTGTTATAGCGCCAACAGAAATACATCATCTGTGAAAATTTCAACTGTCTAGCTATCACGGTTCATGAGATACAGCCTGGAGACAGACGGACAGACAGACAGACGGACCGCGGAGTCTTAGTAATAGGGTCCCGTTTTTACCCTTTGGGTACGGAACCCTAAAAGAGATAATTCTATTTAGTCCGTCAGTGAGATTATCAAATAATATTGGACACTTATTTTTATGCTTTACCTAACCAATAAAAAATTACAAAGTTAAAGCGCATCAAAGTTCAGGAGTGAGGGCTTGTGACGTCACTAAAGCAGTATAAAGTGTAAAAAATACGTGTCCAATATTTTTATCCGACTGCCGAAGGAGGGTAATGTGTTTATCAGTCTATGTATTTTTGTATGTTCATTTTCCTATGTGGCGTTCTAATCCAGAGGCCAAAAGCGTTGGCCGATTATGAAGATTCTTACGTCAATCGATTCGTCTTAACCCTGCGAGTGTCACTGGCTACATTAAAATGGGAGAATATAATAACCTCCTCCTTTTTGCGAAGTCGGTTAAAAATAGCGGATTTTGGGCGCCATATTGTGGGAGCCCAAGTTTTTTTTTAACTTCCAACCCCATCGTGTGGGGTATCAAAATAAAGTGTTTTAAGAGGTGATTTCAAAAATATTTAACACTTTTATGTTTAAATGTACATAAATAGAAAAAAAAAACTAATCTACTTGACAGACAAATAAAGAATTTTCAGTAAACTACCCTATTCTTCGGGCTATGTCAGTGACCCAGGTTCTTCTACGGATATCCTCATTTCTGATTCGATCACGCAAAGTAACACCGATGAAAACCTTTTGGGTGGCTAATAAGGCCCATTGTGAGCCACCACGTCTCGGTACCTATATGCCATTACACTTTGTAAAATACTGGCTATATATAATGTGTGTTAATATAATAAAGAATATATAAACCTACACGCATTTACTGTACTTTAAAACTATACTTAAAATGTGACGAACTGACGATTCTGAAATAACTATCGTTCAAGTGGTTGTTTACTATTCAGATAGGTACTCAAGATAACAACTCCTTGTCTGATATTAAGTTTGTTTTATTTACAGCACAAATTCCCCCACTTGATGTGTAACAGTTTTTTCTTAAGAATTTGTTTGTCAGTCAATTGAAGTTTATTATTATGATAAAATTATAACAATGTTTTCACTGGGATTCCCATGACAAATCTAATAATTGCCCAACTTATTAAGTAAGAAATTCAATAATATCTACTGCATTACATTGCACACGTCCGTCGCGATAGTTGCAAGGGTCACTCCTAAGTCCCCGGTTCGAACCAAGCTATTGGATTTTCTAGTAGGAAATTTTCAGGGGAACAATGAATCTCTTTTTTTGCTAATGACATTGGCTAGCCCACCATAACTTATATTTACAGCCCCTCATGACCGTAACTGGCAGTGTGGATGAGCTTAAACGCTTCGGCTGCTTACTATGGGCACAGATAATATAATAATAGCATACTATGGGGGGGGGCAGACTTCCGCATCCTTTTCTTATTTACTTTTCCGGCTCATTTCTAAAGGAAAAAATTCGATGTGTAGTTATGAAACTAAATTATTATAGAACAAATTGTATTTCGTAGAAGGTAATTTAAAATATTGGCTAATTATATAATCCATAGATATATTTCTATGATATAATCAGATTTTTTTTAATTTTTCCTTGAATAAACAGGTATGCAAAATACCTAGGCAGCACGAGGCCTGCACCTGCCTAGTCATTGGTCAATTTGATGCTAGTCGTTAGATATTCTGATAAAATAAAATCAACATCCTTAAATTCTAAATAAAACCTTTTAATAGCCAAATTAAAATGCAATTAGTATCTGTTTCGCTGATTGAATACAAACATATATCGTGAGATATAATTATTTAAATTTGTTGTTTTGGGATTCACAATACTTTTGCATTTTCGAAAATACCTGTTTCGTTGATTGATTGGAAAGGAGAATTTAATAACATAATTATTTTAATTTCGTCTATTCTTGGGACTCAGTAAGTTCTATAAAAATAAAAACCAGCAACTACCTTAGGTATATAATTTTTATTTCAATAAACTTATATAGTTCAATATCACAATTATTATAATAGCTTATACACTAATATTCTTCTCCATTTTGGCGAAGAATATTTATTTCTCCAAGGGTGCGTAGTTGAGAAGCTTCTCGATGAGGTCGACGTGTCCTAGCAGCATTCTTCTGCAGCAGTATCTCTTCAAGCCGAGAGCGTCAAGGGCGTCACTGGAAAAATAAACAAATGAAGGTTTAATATGAATAATTACCATACGCGAACGGGCACCAAACGCGAAGGCAGAAAATTTGGTTCAAGTAAATTGCACTAGATGGCGCAATTTGTTATTGAGTTTTGTGCAAAGATTACGTCCCAATAGATTCCGCATAGAAGACAACTTAGGTACGCGCACCACACATCAGTTTATTTAGGCTGATATAACTCGGGGCACGGTATGATCTCTTTAGTGTCGACCAGACATTAGAGCTGTAGGGACGCAAGCGATTTTTAGTTAAAAAATAGTTATCAGCGGTTTGCCATAAAAAAAAGACGAATTGGACGGTAATCTGTGAGTTTTGTGAAATATTAAGCTTTTCCAGAGACGATCACAAAAAATGTATGTTCTTGTTTCATTTAACTCTCCTAAGCACAAAATTAAGGAATATTGGGCTTGTATTAAGAGCTCAATATTCCTTAATTTTGTGCTTAGGAGAGTTAATTAAACAAGAACATTTGTTTGAAAGTTTCCGTACAAAAAAAAAAAATTGGCCTACTACTACTACTATTGGTAGGATATATAATTAGAGTTCGTTGAGTAGATAAATACTGTACTTTTTGTTTTAAAAAATATTGGAAAATAAGGGAATGAGAAGCACCAAAGTTAGCTTCTTTTTTTTAGATTATGTTCCGAAGAAATTTTTTAAATTCCCATTCACCTATGAACTTCAAATTTGGTGATAATGTTTATTGTTACGCATATTTTACCTATATAGGTATTGACAAATCAAAATACCCTCATTTTTCCTATTACAACTAATTTTGTTTTGCATTCTGGTACGGAACCCTAAAGGTCTATCCACACATATCAGGGCCGTGCCCGGGACGTGGACGAAACGTGCCCAGTCAGGGGTTTAAAAAATATCGGTGTGTACATTTTATATGAACTCGTTCAAACACGTCCGTGCACGGGCCAGTGACGAAGCTTCAATGCCTGGGCCCAGCCCTGTCACGTCCCGGGCACGGCGCTGATATGTGTGGATAGACCTTAAATGTGCGAAGTCTGACACGCACTTGCCCGGTTTTTTTACTATTCTTCTCTGTTACTTTGTGTTTGTTGCTGTTGTGTTGTGTCTGTGTCGAATAAATGTTTTCTATTCATTTTAAAAATATACAATTTTGTTAGAAATAAGTTATTGTATTTAAAGACATAACATGATGTCATGAAGTCACAGTAATAAGCAAAACGAAGTAATTTTAGCGTAAAACGTTAGGGCAAGAACACGTCTAATTCATGTGAATACAAACTTTTATTACCGTCAATAAATATTCATGAGTTTTCTGCTGAAAACAACTTTGTAAAGTAATGTGTTCTTTTTCATGAAGTGACTAGTAGAAAATAATGGCTGTCTTTCGGCGGCATTCATTGTTAGAAAAAAAAACCGGCCAAGTGTGAGTCGGACTCGAGCACGAAGGGTTTCGTACCATTATCGCAAAAAACTGCAAAAAAATCACGTTTGCTGTATTGGAACCCCGTTTAAATATTTATTTTATTCTGTTTTTAGTATTGGTTGTTATAGCGTCAACAGAAATATATCATCTGTGAAACTGTCTAGCTATCACGGTTCATGAGATTCAGCCATACCTTTTGGGTACGGAACCCTAAAAATGCATAATTATGGTGTAGTAGTCGAGAGTTGAAAATACAGTAGGTAAGCATGGTGTTCTGAGATTGACCAGTCAAAACCTATGGTCTAGATTTTTACCTACTTTATTACAACACTAGCTGACCCGGCAAACTTTGTTTTGCCATAAAAACACCAAACATTCATCTACCCTACACCTACCCTACTCCTACCCCTACCCTTTTCAACCTTTTTAATTGTTTTTTTTTTTATGTATTCCGCTATTCAGGGCGGAGACAAATCCAACGAAACAAAAACCATGAAAATTGATCCAGCCGATCTCGAGTTATAAGTGTAGTAACAAACCCGTCTTTCTTTTATATATATAGATGACTCGAAACTGTTTCCACCGCAGGTAGAACCTGGATAAGTGTGGCCCAGGACACGGGGTCCCAGATCTAACAAACAAAAATGGTTTAAATAAATATCACTAGATGGCGCGTTATGCATCGATTTGTGTGTAAAATTAACATTTTCTAGAATTGATCATAACAAAATTATGTTCTTGTGTAATCAACTCTCCTAACCTAAGCACAAAATTATGTAATATTGGGCTCTTTAATTCACATGATCCATGCCACTCGATTTTTAAAATTTGTATTGTAATACATTTTGGTACAATTAATCTGTAAAAACGTTCAAAACACTGTATTTAAAGAAAAGTCACGAACCAAGTAAACACTTTTACTTGTAAGTCGCTGCTAACACCATCTATAGCCGTGGAACGGAACCGAACGCGATCGATGTACTTATAAAAAATATCCGTATAATCAGACGAAAAACGCTAGTTACGTCGGCAAGGGTTCTTTGTATGGGATGAGGCATCTGTTCGCTAATATTATCTGTGCCCAGGAGCACACAAAAAAAATAGACCTTTGATCAGCAGTGGAGGTAATCAGGCTGCGGATGATTATGATGATTACAATAAGCCTCCCTACATGAGACTTAAAACATTACCGGCGAAATATGGCTAAACTATACCACAGATAATAATATAATACTAGCATACAGATGCCTCATCCCACAAAGAAACCGTGCCGACGTAACTAGCGTTTTTCGAGTGATTAAACCGAGTTTTTTTTCTCCATCAATCGCGTTCGGTTCCGTTCCACAAGGATAGATAGATGGTGTTAGCAGCAACTTGCAAGTAAAAGGGTTTCCTCGGTTCGTGAATATTTTTCTTTAAATAGGTAGAGTGAAGTTTTGTTTTTAGTATTTTTTTGCACGTTTTTACAGTTACTTTTCACCAAAATGTGTTACAATGCAAATTTAAATTTAAAACCACGCCATCTATTAGCATCAATTTTAAATGAATCTTTGAAATTTGAATTAAGAGCCCAATATTCCATAATTTTGTACTTAGAAAGAGTTGATTAAACAAGAACATACAATTTTTATGTTCAATTCCAGAGAATGTTAATTTTACACACATTCAATAACAGATAGGTGCATATCGCGCCATCTAGTGAGATTTATTTGAACCAAATTTTCTTTCTTAGCACCCCGTGACTATACACATCCAACAACCCCTTTTGTTGCTAAATTCATGATAGAGAATGATATTTCTAGAGTCTAAGTCAAGAGTGAACAGGTTACTTCTAGACAGGCGCTCTCCACCATCAACCACATCATCGCTTACCATCAGGTGAGACTGTAGTCAAGTGCGAGCCTATCCACAACATAAAAGTAGGAAAGTAACAATAAAACATTCAGAACTTGACAAAAACAGATAACTACAAATCCAACCTTGCCTGTCCTCATTAATTTTCCTACAACCTCAGAATAATTACTTTATTTTCTCAAAGCCATTTTCTACAGATAACGCGAGTTTTCCTTAACTCCAATGCTTATTTTCAAACAAAACAAGATAAAGTAGGTAAATGACGTGTTTTACGAGAGTGGATTAAAGGCTGTTAATGACAGTCATACTGTGTGCAAATTGTCACGGTCGTTAGTACTTTTTTATAGGTTTCTGCAAAAAGGGAAAAATTTTGTTGTTGAATTTACATTGTATAAATGATAGCCCGCATTTGTATGTAACATAAGTTGTGTGAGCAATGGGATTTCCCATTGTTGGAAATGTTTAACTTCTGTCCATATTTGAAACTAGCTGTGCCCGCGTCTTCGCTCCCGTCATCTGTCTGCCAACCCTACCCTACTTACCTTCCCGCTTACCCTACTTACGTACCTAACAAATTTTTTTTCTATAGTCATCATTGTTTCGCGGAGAATCTAAACACTGCCATTCAGAAAATGACTTCAAATGCACAACACCATCTATCAAATACCGAGTTCAACTGTCAAAGTATCTGAAATGCGTGAGTTGTGTAAATTTTACTTCTTGAACACTTTAAATTCATCTAACTTTTGATAGAATGAACCGATTGCGATGAAACAAAAACTAAGTAATTCTTCAAGTTACGCACAGTTTTATGTATAAAATTTATCTACATTGGTTTCGTATGTTTCACGTGATGCGTGCACAAATAAACAGACAAACAGAGAAAAATGCTGGAAATAGGTTGGTTATCCTTTAACAACCTAGCAATTTTTTTTGGAAATATTTCCGATGTACAAAAATTACTTTTCTTCAGATAATGTATTGATGATGATGACTATTTTCAAAAATCTTCTTTAGTCTCATTACAATGAACTTGTACAAAATGTAATGCTTCTAGTGGTTTAGGCTTATTGAGCAGATATTGCTTCTGCGGGAGGTGGTACTAACTTTTAACAGTTGCAAAATTCCTTCACTGTCGATGAGTGGGCCCATATTAGAGAATAACTAGAGGATATCTCTTGCCAATATTAACAAGACTTTTAAGTGGTATAGAACTAATAAATAACTACCAACTCAGGCATGTGTAATATCAATCATGAAGAAATTCTCTATAATACTAACCCCTCGGTGTACTCTGCTTGCAAGAGACCAAGGTAGGCCTCCCATTTGTTGCCAATCACCTTCCCGCAGGTAAAACAACGTACAGGGATGATCATGTTGACAGCAAATCCTGAAAATTAATGCATTTGTTTTAGATTTCTCAAAACTGATATAGTCGCTAACTATCTGCAATGGAGCAAAGCAAGCATTAAAAAATCTTGTAGAATAATGATGAAACTGCAGCATATTCATTGAAGCCCTAAGAATAACACAAAATATATCAAAACAAACATTACGGTATGAATTTTTGAGGTTATGTATGGGTAGGATTAACGTTGTAATTTTAAATGTACTTACAAATCCTAAAATGTAAATTCTGACTGATCTTCTTGTTTTTATCAGCAGAAAATCTTCTTCTATTTGATATTTTGTGCGAAATTGAATTAAATTATAAACAAGCTTGAAAACAAACCAAACCACAACAACGACGTAAAATTGAACGAATGAATGGAATGGATGCCGCGTGCGTCAGTTTTGCCAGTGACAGATAGTCCAAATATTACATGAGACATCTCAAAGAGTTACATTTTCATGAGAAAAGTTACATTACCTTATTTTATGTGGAAAATGACACTAATGCGCTCACTCACTCACCGGAGTAAGCGGGATGGAAGTTTTAGAAATACACGTGAATGATTGAATATGCAATACATCAATTTGTGTGCCACAAAATCAGATACGACAACCCGAACCCAAACGAAAACTTTTTTAGATGTTTCCGTTTCGCGATTATATTTGTTTGCTGGAAATATTTCGATATTTTTTATTAAGTTCTAAAAGTTACGTTAAAGTTACATTTTGAGTCGTGTTACATGAGAAGGTCAAAAGTAACGTAAAATAGAACAAAAGGTACATTCTGGCAACGCTGTCGTGCGTAATAAGCAATATTGGGCGATAATAATATAACTAAATAATAACAGCCGCACGGGTCGATCATCAAGGTTAAGCAACGCTTGACGAGGTCGGTCCGTGGATGGGTGACCATTTCAACATACCGAGTTTCCTCCGTGCCTCGGAAAGCACGTTAAGCCGTTGGTCCTGGCTGTCATTTGAAGATCTTTGACAGTCGTTACAAGTAGTCAGAAGTAGTAGTGTTCAAAGTTTCTATATGACAATAACTTGCTTAGTGCTATAAGCTTTATATTTTAAACGCGTTATTTTATACGCTTTATTATAACGAGCTTTTTTATAACGCACAAGCGCGGGGCGGGCACGAATAAAGCAAGCGCGGTGACTGTTAACTCGCAGCTCCTACCCTAGCGTTGGACTCGTTGGACAGACAGCATGCTTAAAAATATTACATCGCGTTTATGAATTTATAACGATAAAATGGAGCAGTAAAAAATAAACAATGAAATTTCCTTCACACTTTCCAGGCTTAGGACTGTGTATAATTATAGATTAAGTGTTATTATGAAATAAAGTATGTTAGTATGTTAAACAATTATAGGTGTATTTAAAAGTTCATTGATTGTATCTACAAAAATCAACTATGTACATATAATATTAACATTTATGTATTTTTATATACATTCAGAAACATTATCTGTGCAACTTTTGTAAAAGATAACCGTGTTCTTCGATCACTAATGAGATACCCCGACTTGGAAAATATTCGTTCGCAAGGTACCGAAGTTACCATGATGATGTTGCAGCTGCGTAGGTATATTACGCGAGCCGTGCGGGAACGCAAATTACGCGTGCGAGCGATAGCAACCACTAGCATGCAACGACTGGCAGTGGCAGGCAAACGCCGCCGGCGCCGCGCTGTCGCGCCCGCCCGGCGCCCGCTTCATGCTTTATTTACGCTTTTGCATTGCGCGCGATATTTCGTTATAACGAATTATGCAAATAGCGCATAGCGCCAAGTGAGTGCCACGATAGCGTTTGCTTTATGTTATTTATAATAAGCACGCTGCTTTAAGTTGTTTTACGTTATATTAACCACCTACCACTAGTCAGAAGCTTGAGATTTGACACCAGTCTTGCCAAGGGGTACTGTGTTACCCAGTTACTGGGTTGTGGAGGTCAGATAGGCAGTCGCTCCATTTAAAACACTGGTACTTAGCTGAATCCGGTAAGACTGGAAGCCGACCCCAATATAGTTGGGAAAAGGCTAGGCAGATTGATTGGGCGATAACTTCACGCGAATGTTTCTTTACCACAGATAATAAAAAGTGACATTTAAGTGTTGTCCATTGACGAATAATGGCTATATTTTGGCTATTTGCTAATAAAAAGTTTTGTGTGTTTACTTGTTGTTGGAACGTATGGTGTGAAATTTTTAACCATTCCATACTATTTTTAAGAGGTCTGGTATCTCTCATGCTTAACAGCTCTTTCTTGGTTTCAGGTTCTCTAGACGGCACAAAACTGCATCAAAATGACACTAAGCATGGAACAATACCTCACAACAGATGACAGTCAATCGGTAAATAAAGTTGTTTTCTTTTTTTTCACTAAGAAGCGGCTGTTACACTTATTGTATGTGACTTATTGAGGCTATTTTCAGCATGTACGTAATAACTGTGATATTGTAATTCGTAAACTTTCTTTGATGGACCACTGCTACTACATCGGCGAAACGTCAGCCTTAAGAATATTGCAGCTTAGAAAAAAACACTTTAAGTTCTTTGACCTTTTTGTAAAATAAAAATATCGGTTAAAATTTCCTTTATGGGCCGCTGTATTTTGGCGCGGGGAGGGTTGGGGGGGAGGGGGGAGGTTTGGGTACCCCCCTGTACGATCCTCACCACTCGGAGCCCCATGGGTATGGAGATATCTATGGTTAAAGTTTTCAGGTTAGACTAAAATTTTCTTCAATGTCTATCGTTTTAAGGGGCGGGAAGGGAGGGGAAGGGTGGTAGGGGGGCTACCCCGCGCACCATCCCCACCCCACGGAACCTTATGTATTTGCAGATATCCATGGTTAAAGTTTTTACGATTACTATTTAAGCAACTTAGTCGACGGAGCTATTTCTGTCTGAAGGGTCTAAAGTAACCTAACACGAAGGAGATGGCGGGAGCTGAGTTCGCTCGCTCACTTCAGCTCCCGTCATCACTTCGATCCTAACCTGTCCGTGTCGGAGTGCCCTAAGCTCCCGAGCTCGCTTCGCTCGCTCTTGGACCAATTCACATTTTTTACCTCGCTAATTATATTTAAGTAAAAAACATATCTAATATGTCCATAACCATGGCGTTCCGTGGGGTGGGGATGGTACAGTGGGGTAGCCCCCCTACCTCCTTGCCCTCTCTCCCACCCCGCCCCTTAAAACGATGGTAATTTATGGAAATTTTTAGTCTAACCTGAAAACTTTAACCATGGATATCTCCATAACCATGGGGCTCCGAGTTGTGGGGATCATACATTGGGGTAGCCAAACCACTCCCCCCTCTCCCCCCACCCTCCCCGCGTCAAAAATCAGCGCCCCATAAAGGAAAGTTTATCCAAAATATCTAAACAAGGAATAGCAGAATTTAAGTTAAGCTCATTTGCCAGACTGCAGAATTTGAGCATGCTTGGATCTGGCTACACTAATCTATTCATTTCATTCATTTATTTTCATTCATTCATCTCCATTTAATGACAGGGTGACAGTGACACTGACACTCTGACTGACAGACTGACAATGAGATGAGATACTGTCAAGTGTCAGTGATCGATCACGATCAGATTACAAATAATACAGCTGAGCTGATTTTTGTGCGTGCATCTGCATTGCATTGTGTTGTGTTGTGTTCTGTTTAGCTAGGGCCCCAAAAATATTATTCAGTTTCAATTATCGTAAAATAATTGTGATAATTACTCCAACCGTATACGGGTTACATTAAGATCTAGATTTAATAATGAAACAATTTAAAACAGTATTTTTGAGGAAAATCTATTCATTTAAATTGACCTTTGTATACTAATTTACTATTCTAACAAAAGGGGTATTAAATATGTTATGAGTAATCTTATTAGAAGCATTGTTAATAGAATATAGGTACAAAACACGTGCCCTAACGCGCGTGCTTATCACTACTGTTTGAAAAACCAAATGGCATAATATCTAATTACATGACTATGTAATAGAATGTTACAAATGCACGAAACTTATCATTTTGTAACATATTAGTCATATTTATTGTCCTACATTATTCGAGAAATGTGGTAGAAAAACTAGCACGAAATTTAACAATGTTTAATTAAGAAAATGGCAGCTGTAAGCTGACGAAGTGAAAACAAAAAGTGTCGAATGAAACAGTTGTGTAAATAAGGAAACTATACCTTAAACAATGGAGTCTGAGGATGACATTCAGCCTCTCATCCAATATGAAGGGAACAGGGACTTGTTCTTGGAACTCAATGCACAGCTGATAAATGCCGATCCTGAGTTTGAACAGGTAACTAATCATTAATTAATCCTGCTCCTTCCTAGCCTTCAAAAAGTCAAAAGTCTTGTCACACCAAATAGGATTTCTCTAGTAGAATCTAACATTCAATTCAATTTACTTAAAATTGTCCCATCTTGGTTAGGGTCCGCTTCCATTCTTACCGGATTCTTACCAGCATTTTACATGGAACGACTGCCTATCTCACTTCCACTACTCAATAACTGGGTCACACGACACCCCTTTGCAAGACTAACATTACGTTTGATTTTTTTTATATCAGAAACACCTGGTATTCAGTGAAACATTACATTATGTTCCACTTTAATTTAACAAAATGTTTAATGAATATAGGTCTTAGAATGTAACAAAAGCCTATTATTTTCTTATTATCATTTTAAAAGTATTATGTGAAATACAATGAGTTGGTTTAGTTGATAATGGTTAATTATTCTTTTATGAAATCTTATGTTGTAAACATGTATGCCTATACAATGAGGCTTGTATTGATTTGGTTTATTTTCAGACAAAACATAATATGTGAATGTATTTACTTAATTATGACATTGTTTCTCATAATTTTCTATAATATCGAAAATATTTATGCTAGTAAACACCACAACCACAACCTATGCCAACAACAATTAGATTTGATTTGATTAAAGATAAAGATATTTTATTTTGCAAAAATGGGTACAGTACAATGGTTATATAGGGGCTAGGTCCACCATCCAGCCATATTTTACCAATAGGCATGCAAAAATTACGAAATTATTAACTAATCTACTTAACTTAAACAGACAACACAAAGAAAAACAAAAACCAAGCATGATTCTTATTTTTATACTTTATTAACAGCATGTTTAAATTTTTTTTTCACCTAAGTACTGTCAAAAAGCTTCGAAGCCTTTTTCTAATTAAAATTTAATATCACCACACTGATTATTTATAAAATGTTGTAGAGTTGCTAAATATCCGCCTCCTTTTTAGGGTTCCGTACCCAAAGGGTAACAATGGGACCCTATTACTAAGACTCTGCGATCCGTCTGTCTGTCTGTCTGTCCGTCTGTCACCAGGCTGTATCTCATGAACCATGATAGCTAGACATCTGAAATTTTCACAGATGATGTATTTCTGTTGCCGCTATAACAACAAATACTAAAAATAGAATAAAATTAATATTTAAGTGGGGCTCCAATACAACAAACATGTTTTTTTTGCCGTTTTTTGCGATAATGGTACGGAACCCTCGGTGCACGAGTCCGACTCGCACTTGTCCGGTTTTTTTGTTGTCTGTTTAGAACTATAGCAAAGACACATGAACATTTCCTACACAATTTAGTTGCTATGATTACTGTACAATTCCAAGTTATTAGTACCTATTAACCATTTCCTATCAAATTCAAATGATGAGTACGCCCATATCAGTCAGTTCATTCATAGTTTCCAGATAAAATCAGACAATGAAACATACGAGGAACAAATGATGACAGTTCCGACTTAGTTTTATTATTTCATGGTATTCAATCATATTAGGGGTGCTAATACAGAAATAAAAAAAAATATACTCAAAATGTTTTCTCAGTATCAGTTACTTTTTGTACATAGTTTTTTTTTTTTTATTATTGTATATGAAATATAGGTATAATAGTCACAGCGGATCTTTGTGTCTCTGAAATTGGCTCTGCCAACCATTGCGCAAGAAACAGTTTGTCATCGAGTATACTGCATAGAGTATCGTCCTACGATACGACAAACGTAAAGAGACAGTTATACAATGCTATCTTCACCTTCAACATTGACACAAAAATACCGACTGCGCAGGGTCTTGCAGCCAATTCAGAGATACAAAGATCCGTTGTGAGTATTATACTTACTAGCTTTCTCCTGACGACATGAAAGGCGATCATCCCACACCACACTTTTTCCTTCCTAGTTTTGTATTTTTTATTTATTTTTAAAGAAATACATTTATTATTTAATTCATTTTATAATTAACTAGCGAACCGCCCCGGCTTCGCCAGTGACAAATTATAGACAAAAACCTTCCTACCTAATTTCTCACTTTTTGTATTGGTGCATGAAAATCCGTTCAGTAGTTTTTGAGTTTATCGCGTACAAACGCGGCGGGGGACTTTATTTTATTGTGTAGTGATGTAGTTTACTTGTCAACCCTGTCCAATAATTAGTTTATCTGAACGAAACCTTTTGTATTATGTTATCTTAGTTTGCTTCCATTAAATGAGTATGTTTTAATTAACAAGTGATTGTAGGTATGTATTGTTAGTGCAATTTGTAATTAACTGCAGTAATTAGTTAGATAATAGCTATTGTTTAATGGTTCAGTTTATTTAATGTTATTTGTTAATCTATAATTTATTCATTCATTCAGTTTTTATCAATATTGATATTTTATAGGTATTGTTTTTACAAATGGATGAATACAATAAACTCATGATTAGTGTAATCTAATCTAAACATTGTATGGATATAGGTGACGTATTTATTTCATAACTCGTCAGCTCGCCCCTGGCTCCATATAGAGATTAACTTCACAAGTAGGTACATTACGTGCCATGAAAGATGAGACTTGGCACACCACGTGATTTGACTTGAGGAGTAGACGATTATAGGTCTCTTTAGCGGTATGAGGTCTGAGTGCGGGAAGGGACCGGGCGTCATCGGGGCGGCGCGGCGGCAAGCAAGTGTCATCTTTCGTGGCACGCACTGTAATCGAAAATTATCGCAAAATGAATGTGGCAAATCAAGCGCGCTTGAATTGCTGTGATTATTCAAATTAATTGTTAAAAGCCAAGCAAATAGTGCTCACATTAATTTTGTAATAACTTTCGTTCTAGAAACTATACAACAAGCAACGTGCGCGTACGCAATTTAGATGCGACTCATGATTCATTTCAAATTCAATTCTTTATTGTACTCCAAAAGTAAATTATATAAAGTTTGTGTACAAAGACGTTTTGAGAGCAGTGGTGGCCCAGTGTTATCGGCCGCGACTTACAAGTTGTAGGTCGTGGGTTCGAGCCCAGGCAGGCGCTTTACTTTGTGTAAATTATTTCATCACCACTGCTCTCAAAACGGTGAAGGAAAACATCGTGAGAAAACCGGCATGTCCTAGAACCAATAATTCGAAGAGATGTGACATCCACCAACCCGCACTGGGCCCGCGTGGTGAATAACGGCCCATTCCCTCTCACAGAGAGGAGGCCTGTGTCCCAGCAGTGGGAACATTAATAGGCTGATGATGTGATGTGTACAAAGACGAGCTTATCTCAAAATTTAGTTTTCTTCCGGCAAACATTATTATGTCCACATTCAAAGTACCTAGAACTCAGAGCACTGTTCATTTTATTTTATACTAGCTGTTCCGCGCGGCTTCGCTCCCGTGGGCCACCCCACAGGACCCGTTTTCGGGATTAAAAATAGCCTATGTCACTCAGGAATAATGTAGCTTTCTATTGGTGAAATAATTTTTTAAATCGGTCTAGTAGTTTTGGAGCCTATTCGGTACAAACAAACAGACAAAAAATTTTTTCCTCTTTATAATATTAGTATAGACTAGCATCTGCCAGCGGCTTCGCCCGCGTGAATGTCATAATTTATCCCAAAGGAAAATATTCCCGGGATAAAAAGTATCCTATGTTCTATGCCAGAATATAATCTATCTGCGTGCCAAATTTCATCCAGATCCGTCCAGCCGTTTGAGCGTGAAGAAGTAACAAACATACACACATTCACTAACTCACAAACTTTTGCCTTCATAATATTAGTGTGATTTATCAAAATCATTATTCAGGCCAGCTTGAACGTGGATGCATCAAAGAGGCGAAATACTCGTATTACCTACCTTAAGGCGCCTCCCCGAGCAAAACGCCGCGCTAGTCGAATTTTGTGCAGTTTTTAAGAGCTATCTACTCTTTATTTAAAAAGAATTATCAATTAATAATAAAATATTAAATTTCAACATAATGTTGATTCTAAAATGGTAGTACACTTTTTTTTTAAAGAGGTATATGTCACTAATCTCCTTCCAACAAAACCATAAAATGTGAAATAATTATTGATAGCATGCCTCTCCTCGTAAAGTGTTCATTAATTATTTTTTATGCTAACACTAATGGATAGACAATTTGATAACGAACATTTTGTAAGTTTATTTTTTTTCAAAAGACCAATATTCGATTTTATAAAGATTTTATTCTAAAATCTGGGTGTATTCACTACCGTAATTCATGCGCCAACAGTGCCGCTAGGCCAATAAGAATGCTCATATCTCATGCTGATTTTTTGGTCAGGGTACGGCCTTAAAACAGTGTTTTTGGTATATTGTCATTGTTGTATGACTCGTTTATAATGAGTCAGCCCTTGTTTTAATTCGGTTATTCTTCCCTAGAATTACATATTAATTAATAGACATTTTGTCACATCTTGCAAGCAGATTTATTCCACTGGACCCAATTTTCCTAAATAATAGTCGTATTTGCTATGATAGGAATTTATTTCTAAAATAATTTATTTTGTAGTGCTCGCCAAACTTCTGGGCCGCCCTGAATTTGGCTTGCCGATGCGCAAGGCACGAAACGGTGCTGTTTTTTATGAGATTTATTACTGCGCAGTCATTGTAGCCAACTTCAGGGCGGCCAAGAAGTTTAGCGAGAACTAAAAATTAATTCCCTATTTTGCTAAAGGCCTTTGGCGGCCTGACAATTGTAGGTATCATTAAAAAAAGCGTATTCGTAGGTATTCATATCTTTTTAATTTGCCATTAAGTTCTTAATCTGCCCGATGCTACTACTGCCTACTTCTTCTTCAACATTTCACCTCAGAATCTCCCACTGCTGGGTATAGGGCTCCCCAACTTATTTATACAAAACTGCATAAGTTTAAAACAGGTTTCATTAAAATACTTAAAACATTTGCAGTACCTATGCACATTACTCCCCAGTGTTCAACCTTGTGATTGCGAGGCGTTGCACTTCAGGTTTTTCCCCGAATCCCCGGTCTTCCAACAAGTTATTCGACTTTGCTAGGAGTACATTATTGTCGGTTTGCGTCCTAAAAATAGCCAATACTAGCATTCATTGGTACTGGACGGTGCATTTCATTGGCTGTTATAAAATAGTAATGAATAAAAGAGAAATAATCTTCTGTTTGGCCAATGCTTATCGAATGTTTGTTTGTAGAACTGGAATTACACGGTAAAGGGTCGATTGTTTAGGAAAATTTTAGCTTTTCGTCACGTACTGAACCTTGTAGGTTCACAATTAAGTGTATATATTGAGCATTGATTGATGCATTTCAGTGCTCCGCCTTTCGCAAGCCGATGAGTTGATTCATAATAGCTTCCTTATCTTGACATAATATGCAATTAGAATGATTCTCTAACGGACTACCTATATCAAACCAGGCTCACCTCGTGCTCAGCAGCACTGGTCGATCATCAAGGTTAAGCAACACTTGACGAGGTCGGTCCGTGGATGGGTGACCATTTCAACAAACCGCGTGAGTTTCCTCCGTGCCTCGGAAAGCACGTTGAGCCGTTGGTCCCGGCTGTGATTTGCAGATCTTTGACAGTCGTTACGGGTAGTCAGAAGCTTGAGATCTGACACCAGTCTTGCCAAGGGGTACCGTGTTACCCAGTTACTGGGTTTTGGAGGTCAGATAGGCAGTCGCTCCATGTAAAACACTAGTACTCAGCTGAATCCGGTTAGACTGGAAGCCGACCCCAATATAGTTGGGAAAAGGCTAGGCAGATTGATTGGACTATATCAAACCAGCTCATGCAGTTTAGTTGTCAAGTTTTAGCAGGTTTGCCCATGGAGCGCAGATTTAAATATAACCATTCATAGCTATTACGTAGCCAGTAAGCGTGGCAATTAATGCTCGCTTCCTCACTTTATAAGAAGACACCATTTCCCTGCAATGTGTTGACCCACTGGTCAAGCCAGGCCACTTGCTCCCTGGCTGATACTAATAAACTGATTCTTTTTATTTCCGGGGTGATCTGACTCAAATTTCGACCAGAATGTGACCAACAGCTCATTCGTTACTCGTTGGCCTCGTTCAAGTCGTGTATGGTGTAGGTGGTTGTGCAGGCCGGGTAAGAAAGGAAGTGGTGCGTATCCAGTGAAGGGGCTTCACATTGGCACTGTGTTTGGGATGGGTCAAGGATAAGTACTCTATTTTACCAGATTGTCTCTGCAGCGACCAACCTGGCCACGCAATCGGTTCCAAGATTTCCAGACTGCAGTTCGTGTCCAGGTGGCAGATGTTTTGCTGAAGTGTGAAGGAGTGGGATGTCTATTCCCCCATAGTTCACATCTCTGGTCTGATACTGATAAACAGATTGATATAAATACTTATAGTAAAACTCCTTTATCCACAGGTAGTATACGGCTACCGCAAAAGTCGCTGGCGGCAGGTGCTGACGTACACCGGCTCGTGTCTGTTCGTCGGACTGCCCTTCCTGGTGTTCCACTGGATGCCCACCTGGCTCCTCTACGTCACCTGTGTCCGATGCTCCTTCCAGATCGCTGACAGAGTTCTTGTTGTTGTGAGTTGGACATATTTTTATAAATACACTTGCCTTGTCACAGACATAAATCCAACTAGATAACCACAATATAATAATAAGTGTGCCTACCTATGAAAGGAAATGTTTCCAATAGTTTTCACTGTCGCAGATAACATTTTGTTTTGTAGTTTTTCAGCTCAATACGGCACAATTAGCCATTTTTCTTGATTTCGGTTCAATTCGGTTGATATCCGGTGCCGATAACACTGAATGAAACAGCGTCAAATGAAGAGCATCGCTCTCCGGTTTGGCACGCGAAGGACATATAAGTTCGCGTCATCAAGTTAGATTTAATGTCTGCGTTTCTAGTTTAAAAAATCTGAACTTTGACATTGTTATCTGATCAATGTTTGTTGTGTTTTTATGTGAAAATGTACCGACTTAGCTAATATTCGTACTTAATTTAAAACATTTGGTTTTCAGGAAACATATCAGAAGAAATGCAAAAGTTACTACATTCACCTAATATTACACAAAGATATAGCAGACACAAGGTAAGCATAGTACCCAGTAATTTAATTTAACTATACTTGACTTATCGCCACAAGCACGGCTGCTGCTCCTGTGGTAGTGGGTTCCATACCCGGATCACTGGAAAATTGTCTCAATAGCAAGTAACAAAACAGCAGTAAACAAGACTCCAGTAGAGTTTTGTTTTGAGCCCGATTAATGGCAATAAGTTCGCCTTTTATCCCACAAAAGTACATTTCTTGTCGAGCATGAAGATTTTAAAATAAAGCCTTTTTATGCGAGACACGAACGATTATTTTTCCACTACCTGATGAGCTTACTTAATTAAATTCAAATAAGTTCCAACAACAATTTATTATAAACGTTTAGACTAAAAACCACAGACTATATACACACAATCAACGCGCGCTTTTTCAAGAGGTAACAGGTTCAGTATCATTCTGCCTGTTACATAATGATATCAAAACTCCATACAAAAGTCATTTCGTAACTGTTATTATGTAATTTTGTTTGTTTTTTTAATTTTAATTTTATATTCTTGTGTCTAAATGTTCATATTTCGAAACGAATTTCTTAGCAATTTGTAAATAGAAAAGGTAGTGGCAAAAGTTATATTAATCCTACACTTCTGCCTACCGCTTGGAAGAGCTTGTACCTAAAGAATAACAGCCGTAGGGGTTGATCTTCAACAAGGTTAAGCAACGCTTGCATTAGTCGTTCCGTGGATGGTAATCAACTAACCATCATTACTTAGCGAGATTCCTCCGTGCCTCAGAAAGCAAGTTAAGCTGATGGTCCCGGCTGTTGTTTGTAAATTTTTGACAGTCGTTACGGGTAGTCAGAAGCACGAGATCTGACACCAGTCTTGTCAAGGGGTATTGGTGTTACCCAGTTACTGGGTTGTGGAGGTCAGATAGGCAGTCGCTCCATGTAAAACACTGGTACTCAGCAGAATCCGGTTGAACTGGAAGCCAGCCCCAAAAGGCTAGGCAGATTTACTTCTGCCTACCGCTACGAGAAACAGGCATGATGTTTAGTTTACCCTGAAATGCCTACTCAAATCATCATTAATGTTTCAGTGGACTACTAAACGAGGGCTTCGACGACGACGGCAATAAGGAGAAGGAACCAATAGAAAGCGCAGACGCAATTCACACTCCCATACATTTGGACGATGGAACTACCCTCAGTGAGTATTTACATTCTAAATTACATTTAAGGGTCATTGCTCTCACTTTTTACAAGAAAATAAAGTAAGACATTTCGTTTATTTAGCACACACTCAAAGGCACAATATTTGTTTAGGACAAACGAATAAAATAAAATACAAAAAAAAACTGGCCAAGTGCGATTCGGACTCGCGCACGAAGGGTTCCGTACCATTATCGAAAAAACAGCAAAAAAACACGTTTGTTGTATGGGAGCCCTACTTAAATACTTATTTTATTCAGTTTTTAGTATTTGTTGTTATAGCGGCAACAGAAATACGTCATCTGTGAAAATTTCAACTGTTTAGCTGTCACGGTTCATGAGATACAGACTGGTAACAGACGGACAGACAGACAGACGAATCTTGAAGTCTGCGAAATAGGGTCCCGTTTTTACCCTTTGGGTACGGAACCCTAAAAATTAAACTTTTATTTTTATTAATATACCTTTTATATAAGGTATTCGAATTCTCTCACTCAACTGTGCATCTTTTGCTGTAGTTAATAAAGTTCTATATTGTATAGCTATTTTAATAAGTGTGAGCAGTGTCGTTTCTTGTCTCGGTATAAGCTGACTCTTATATAAAATAATACAGAAATCTTTTGTTCTGGGTTGCCTTAAATGTTATCCTTATTCTAATTCCAGAACGGATTCAGGCTTACGGCGCAGTCCAATCGAGACGAATAGGCTAGTTTACTTCCTTCAAAACTATTTAACTACACTCATTGTCACTAAAATACCCATTTCCCCGAAAATAGCATCTTCAATGATATTTTCGGAGAAATGGGTATTTTAGTGACCTGTCGTGCCATAAACGCATGCATTAAACTCATTTAATATTGGTATCTGCGGAAAGCATGTTTAATGACATTTAAATTAACAACAGTTAGATTTCATAAATATCACAATTCTTCAGAGCACGAGCCCTTAAATAACTGTTGTTAAAATACACATTACAGGAGCCACTTAATTGCACGACCCTAGAAGGGTATAATACAGCCGATCAAGGTTAAATGAGAGTCCTTCGCCTGATTCGCCATCCAGACGAAATCAACTCCAGCAAGAAAAACAACCCTAAACTTATTTATCTTTCATTAAGTTAACAGTAACAAAACGAAAACCCTGATTTTTTGCTGACAGCGGAATAAATTGTGGTGTACCATGGCTGCACTGGGTCCCAGAGCTAAGAAATAAAATTTGGTTCAAATAAATCTCACTAGATGGCGCCATATGCACCGATTTGTTATTGAATTTTGTGTAAAATTAACCTTTTCTGGAATTGAACATAAAGATTGTATGTTGTTGTTTATCAATTATCCTAAGCACAAAATTATAGAAAATTGGGCTCTTAATCCACATTTGAAAGATTATTTGAACGGATCATTTAAAATTGATGCCAATAGATGGCGTGGTTTTAAATTACTGAGGCATTCCACTTTCCACAGAGTATCTGAATTGCGTGTGTTATGATAATTTTACCTCTTGAACACTTTAAATTCATCTAACTTTTGATAGAGTGAACCGATTGCGATGAAACAAAAACTAAGTAATTCTTCAAGTTACTTTTTATGTATAAAAGTTATCTACATTGGTTTCGTACATTTCACGTGATGCGTGCACAAATAAACAGATAAACAGACATACATTCCAAAAATGCTGGAAATGGGTTCTGCTGGTTATCCTTTAACACCCTGGCTATAATTTATTAAATGTTTTACGATGTACAAAAATTACTTTTCTACAGATTTATTATATTGTTACGAGCTGGGGCTCAGGGATAAATTATTTAAACAGCAGACTTCAATTAATCACACTTTATTACAAAAACACTTCTTAAACAATTCTTTTACTTCGCACTATTTTCCTTTTCTGATCGCTCTGTGTCGCTTCCGAATCGAAACTGACTCACGACGAACCCGGCCGCTCTTTATATAGCACCGAAGATGTTTCTAGAACGTTCCATACTGTTCTAGATAATTCGAGAAACTTCCAGAACAATTGACTTTCGAACTCACTGTTCCCGAAGCGACTAGAAGATTAGTTCCGCTATTCGACACTAGATGGCGCCACTAGTAACTACTTAATTCTTCTACTCGTCACTAGATGGCGTTGCCCTATCTTGTAACATTGCCTCCCTCTTAGACATGCTCGTCCCGAGCATTGTTAGACCCATGATAACGGGCCAACCGATCCACATGAACGACCTTTGATGCACCTCGGGGTCCCTTTTGAATTCGGTAGGTGACGTCATTAATCTGGGTAACTACGCGATATGGTCCATCCCATTTTGCTTGCAATTTTGGCGATTTTCCTTTGCTGCGTACCGGGTTATGTAACCATACCAGTGATCCTTCATCGAAGCCCTTATTGTTCGCCTTCCGTTCGTAGTGAGTCTTAGTCCTCGCAGACATCTGTTGACCGGTCTCTCTAATGTGCTCATTAACCTTATGCACCTCTACTACGAGTGTGTGGTCCTTTCACAGGCGCACCCGCACAACTTGTGCATTTGCGGCACCATTCCTTAACGTCCTCTCGACAATGGATCCAGTAAAAGCGTTCTCGGATCTTGATTAGAGTCCTCTTAACTCCCATGTGACTTCCTGAACTTCCATTGTGATAGAGCTGTAGGACCTCCGGCACCTTAACCTTAGGTACGACCATTTGTAGATGACACTGGTCACTGCAAGTACTCGCCCATTTCCGGCACAGAACTCCATCTTGGATAATCAAGCTTTCCCACTGTGCCCAATAACTTTTGGTGACAGAACTCATTGCTGCAACATCACTCCATCGAGGCCTCGAAGCTCCTGATTTCTTCCATTCGAGGATCGGTTTTATATCTCTGTCATCTTGCTGAGCACTCTGCAAGATTCCCTTCCAATCTTCGCTAAGATCCGTCCTTAACATCCTCACAAATGTTACCTGCTCAGCCTCTTGCCTGGCACAGGGCTTACATTGATTGGAACACGATCTACGCGAGAGAGCATTTCCGTGTGGTGTTTTGTTCCCTTCACATGATTGTGACTCACACACAATTTGTGAAATCGAGTTCCTTGGGGCTCTTCCATCACCAGCCACCAACCGCCAATTAGTCCTGGCGTCTACTGGTTTTCCTGCTGCTGGTAACTGAATGCCACAATGGGGGCTCCTTCGCTTCGGGCAGCTCAACCGGATGTGGCCTCTCTCTCCACAGCTATAGCACCGGGGTGAAGACACATCCTCCCTTATGCGGTGAGCTCGATCGTCCCGTCGTACAGCTTCCACCTCCAAAGCGTAGGCTAGAGCGTTCTTAAGGTTCTTAAAATGGCCTAGCCTTACGGCAGCCCTAACCTCCAAGTCGCGTATCCCATCCGTGAACGCCTTTACGAGGTTCCCGTCGATAAGCACAGGTGACGACTGGTAAGCTTTCCGGACCAGCTTTTCCACCTCCAAAGCCCACTGCTGCAAGGTTTCACCAACACGTTGCGATCGAACCTTCAGCTGGGCGCGAAACACATGTTCCAGGTGCGCGTCGCCGTATCTAGCTTCCAATGCTTCCAGAAGCTTCTCGAAAGTAAAGTTCTGTCCAAGTGCCTCTAACACAGTCAAGGCCTGGTCGCGAAGACCCAAGGTTAGAGCAGTCAAGGCATGTTCTTTGGTCCACCTATTCGATTTCATGACGGCCTCGAACTGTATCTTGTAGGCAGACCATGACGAAGACCCGTCGAATAGTGGCACTTTAAAATCACCCGGCGAGGGCGCAACTACTGCAGCTGCCACGGCTCCTCCCCCAGATGTGAGCCCACGAACAATCTTCTCTAACTCGGCGATGCGGATTTCCTGCTGCTGGACCTGGTCCTTTACCTCTTTCATCTCCTTCCCGATGGCTCCGCGGAGGTCCTTTATCACCAAGAGCTGCTCCTCCTGACGGCGAGCCTGCTCCTTCTTGTCGCGCTGCAGCTGCTCCTCCAAGCGCCGCGCCTGCTCCTCCTGACGGCGAGCCTGCTCCTCCTGACGGCGAGCCTGCTCCTCCTTGTCGCGCTGCATCTGCTCCTCCAAGCGGCGAGCTTGCTCCTCCTGACGGCGAGCCTGCTCCTGCATGAATGCCATAAGGGTGGCTAAGTCAGGCGACGCCGACGATTGAGCTGGTTCCGCTGCAGCCGTGGAGTCTCGATGTCCACCTGATGACGGTGAGGGAGCGTCTCCAAAGCGCCTCTGGTCTACATCTTGCCGGCGCTGACTCCTGGTGCGCATCCCTTCCGTTTCTTCCTTTGGTAGAACCGGCATAATTTATCCCGCACTTCTGACACCAATTTGTTACGAGCTGGGGCTCAGGGATAAATTATTTAAACAGCAGACTTCAATTAATCACACTTTATTACAAAAACACTTCTTAAACAATTCTTTTACTTCGCACTATTTTCCTTTTCTGATCGCTCTGTGTCGCTTCCGAATCGAAACTGACTCACGACGAACCCGGCCGCTCTTTATATAGCACCGAAGATGTTTCTAGAACGTTCCATACTGTTCTAGATAATTCGAGAAACTTCCAGAACAATTGACTTTCGAACTCACTGTTCCCGAAGCGACTAGAAGATTAGTTCCGCTATTCGACACTAGATGGCGCCACTAGTAACTACTTAATTCTTCTACTCGTCACTAGATGGCGTTGCCCTATCTTGTAACAATATGTATTGATGATGATGATGATGATGATTGGCCGCCCCTCATTTATGCCCCCCTCCCCCTCCTCCCCTAGATCCGGCCTTGCATTAGGTGCTGCATTTAAGAAGGTGTACAGAAAACACTGTTATTTATTTTTATTCGAAGAAGTGGCCAGAATTTTAGATGAAGGTTCCTTCATTTTGTCTATTTATTAAATGTTTGAACATAAATTATTATATCCATACTAATATTGTAAATGCGAAAATAACTATTTTGTTTGTTTATTAGTAAGTTTGTTGGTTACATTTTTTTAACGGCTGAACCGATTTAGATGAAAATTATGAAAATAGTTTGTTACAGTGGTGTAGACAATTTTTATTCCGGCCCGGTAGTGATGATAAAATACTTTAACGCAAAAGACAGTAAATAAATAAATTCTTTAATTCTATGAGTAAATTGTCTATAACAATTCTGCCCCATCAGCTTAATAATCACAACAGAACAATTTATTAAAATTCCTATAATAGTGTAGTAAGTATAGATAGAACCGACATCGCCTCATTACTCAATATGAACACACACAGTTCAGGAAAGTCCCTAACCACGATTATTTCACGATAGCGTGATTTTATCCACTCCTACGCATGCCTCTACGGATATATATTAGCAAAATACCTAAGCTTTTATTTGCGCAATCTGTTTTTATAACTGGTAAATTTTTTGGTTATTCAGATATGAATGAAGACATCTTGTTGTTGTAAATCATTTCTTTTTTTTTGTGATAGCAAAATATGATATGTTAAATATTTGAGAAGATTCCAACCAGACAGAGGCAAAATCTAGGCTTCTTTTAGTATCACTTCAGTCAAGCTTAGATTGACTAGTTCAGACTCATATGTTTGGGTGACCGCCAAACCTGCGTTACAACTTGATTTCGTTTATTGACATCAGATAAGATGGTAGACTTGTGTATCATACTTTCTATGGAGTACCATGTTACCCAGTTATTGGGTTGTGGTGATCCTGGAATCCGACCCTTGAAAGGCTATGCAGATATTTAAACTATGATCGATAAAATACCCTATGTTTTGAGTTGCCCAAAAATGTTTAAAAGTCTGCAATAATAACTAAATTATTTTTATTATATCTTCACCAGATGTCCAGAACTACAGGTACTTCCGTCATAAGAAGCAGTCTCTCATATGGGACGGCAGTCGCGCACAATGGACCAGGCTGGCTGGCATCGAGTCTGGGGCTTCATGTGCACAGTTACAGGCTATGGGAGCTACACCACCTTCCAGCGAGCGACGGGTTAGAATGTAAGTACGGATGACATTGACATAATGGCTGAAGCGCTGCATGACTTGCAGCAGTTGCTGGATGGTCTAGCTGACTCTTCTGCACGCATCAGTCTCCGGATGCACTTGGACAAAACACAGGTTATGTTCGACCCATACGCTACACCTCCGAGATCTCAAGGTTGTTCAAGAATACGTTTACCTAAAGAAAACTCTGCAGTTTGGTAAAAAAAAAATTGTGAGGGAGGCTAGCAGTAGAATACAGCTGGTCTGGGCGGCGTTTAGGAAACTTCGTCGAGTCTTCTCGTCGCGTATTCCACAGAGCTTAAAGACCAGAGTCTTCAGTCATTGCGTCCTGCCTGTTATGACTTACGGAGCCGAGACGTGGACACTCACGGTACGGCTGGTCCATCAGCTCCAGGTCGTTCAGCGAGCTATGGAGAGGGCTATGCTTGGAGTCTCTCTGAGGGATCGAATCCGGAACGAGGTGATCCGGCAGAGAACAAATTTTGTCGACATAGCTCAGAGAATAAGCAAGCTGAAGTGGCAGTGCCGGCCATATTAGCCGTAGATCCGATGACCGTTGGGATAGACAGGTTCTTGAGTGGCGACCGCGAACTGGTAAACCTAAGGTAGGACGCCCTCAGGCTAGGTGGACCGACAATCTTCGCAGGGTGGCTGGTAGCAGCTGGATGACAGTTGCCGAAAATCGAAGCAAATGGCGTGCAATTGGAGAGGCCTATGTCCAAGCTGTAGACTGCTATATGCTGATGATATAACTTGCACAGTCTTTATGATAGGACAAATGAGTATTTCATCATCATGCTTACCAGAAATTTCTGCCTATTTCGGTGAAACTATTTTGTCTATTTCCATAACCAATTAACTAAAAATAAGTGTCCCCTTAAACGTACTTCTCGTGGGTACCATTTGATTAAGATCTGATGTAGAGATATACAACAGAACTCTTCAATAAACATCGGCATCGCCCGGGACTGCTGCAATCACATGTCTGTTTATTGTTTACGCCTTTTCATAACATAACATCACACCGGTACGCATCTAAAGGGGTACGCAGATATGTAAAGTTCATGCTGGTACATTCTCATTTCACCGCTTATGTTAGTTTTATGTTACTCGGGTAATCTATTCAGGCATAACTTTGGGTATTATATGTACCTTACTATTGAACTTACTCAGGTTCCACTACCACAACTAAAACCGGCCAAGTGCGAGTTGGGCTCGCGCACGAAGGGTTCCGTACTATTATCGCAAAAAACGTCAAAAAAACTCAGTTGTATATGAGCCCTACTTAAATAGTTATTTTATTCTGTTTTTAGTATTTGTTGTTATGGCGGCAACAGAAATACATCATCTGTGAAAATTTCAACTGTCTAACTATCACGGTTCGTGAGATACAGCCTGGTGACAGACAGACAGGCAGACGGACCGCGGAGTCTTAGTAATAGGATCCCATTTTTACCCTTTGGGTACGGAACCCTACAAAGTGAAAAATAAAAACTTTTTAACAAAAAAATGCAACAGTGTTCCTGTATTTTATTTCTTCGTTTTTTGACACCAACTTTCGAAATTGAAGTAATTTTCCACTTTATAGTGTTTTTATTTGAAAGTCGGTTGTATTTTTTCGTAATATAGTTTTTTCAAAGACTTCTTTTATCTACAGGTTAAACATCTACGGCCTAAATGAGATCGTAGTGCCAGTCCAGTCCATCATGACGCTGATCGTGCTGGAAGTCTTCAACCCGTTCTACGTGTTCCAGCTGTTCACCATCGCCGTGTGGCTGGCGGAGCCCTATTACTACTACTGCATAGCCGTGGTGCTTATGTCTACCTTCGGTGTTGCTACTTCTGTTATACAGACTAAGAAGGTGAGAAATGAGCTTATTATTATATCAAAAAGAGTTCCAGTGACCATCTGTGGTCTTATTCAACAGTTCCACTTGACCAAATGATACTTTCTAAGTGCAAATGCTTGCCATGTTGATGCAAATTCCAAAATCGCTAAATGTTTTCCTATAATTTGATTTGAGGAGTTCCCTCAAAGAATCAAGTCAAGTCAAGATCTCAAGACTTCAAGTCAGAATCGAACCCATCATCAGATTCTGACTTGGTGAGAATGGGACCATCTTGAGAGTATATATATCATATCATCATATCCTTTCAAACGCAAAAATAATTTTCGAAATCCGTCCACAATTGCCCGAGAAATCGGTGAACATACATAAAAAACAAATACATATAATCGAACAAAAACCACATCCTATTTGGAAAGTTGGTTAAAATTACATGACATATTTAGAAAAGGCTAGTATTTAAACGAGCGAAAAAAAAAACAAAAAATACTGAATATGGCTTACTGAAATACTAAGTGGGCGACAAACATTGGGCGAATACAAATGTTTAAAACAGCGACTTAAAAATATAAGTTTGTCGACAGGGCTCCTTTTTCTATCTGCAGGGTCTAAAGTAACCTAACATGAAGGAGATGACGGGAGCTAAGTTCGCTCGCTTTGCTCGCTCACTTCAGCTCCCGTCATCCCCTTCGAACCTAACCTATCCGTGTCGGGGTGCCCTAAGTTCCCGAGCTCGCTTCGCTCGCTCTTGGACACGAATAAACCCGAACTCCCGCACTGCACAGTGATGTCGCCTCGATAGTTGTTCAGCTATTTTCAAAATAATAATATTCTAAAATAGAAAAAATAGAAACTCAAATACAATTAAAGTATGTAACAATATTATTACCGCAGCTCACAAAAATCTCCTAAAAGGTATTACTCAAATCGGATAAATAGTTACTTACTTAGTATAATAGTCGCCCATTCAATATATTTTTCCCTCGGTTAATAATTTCCCTTTAGAAAACGGCCAGGGTGAAATGACAAGATACTGTCACAGGTAATATATAAGCATACAGATATCCACGCTGACATGCAAGCTAAATTGAAAGATTTGAGTCAGGAAGCGGCAGAAACGGGACTAAAAATAAACACCCGGAAGACCCAAAAGATGAGATTTGTTGTGAAGAATACTTCACCGTTGCTGATTGGCACAGAGGCAGTGGAACGCGTCCACAAGTTTACTTACCTCGGGAGCGTCGTATCGGAAACTGGAGGTGATGAAGAGGACATCGCTCCAAGGATCTTTGGTGATAGCACGAGCTACCTTCGCGCAGCTGAGACCTGTTTGGCAATCGCGAAAACTGACCCGGAGGATTAAACTCAAAATCTTCGGGTCACATGTCAAATCCGTGTTGCTTTACGGGTGCGAAATGTGGAAGGTCATAAAAAGACATTTCACGCCAAATCCAAGTTTTCGTCAACCGCTGTCTTCGTCGCATACTCGGCATTAACTGGCCCGAGACCATCACCAACGTGGAGCTGTTGGAGCAATGCCACGAGAGCCCATCGACCGCCGGATCAAGCGTCGCAAATGGAGTTGGATTGGCCACACGCTGCGAAGGAATTCTTATCATATACCGAAGCAAGCGCTGGATTGGAATCCCCAAGGCAAAAGAAAGCGTAGCCGTCCCCGTCAAATCTGGCGTCACACCGTGTTGGCGGAAGTGACGAGCATCGGTATGACGTGGAGTGGATTTTTCATTGATTGAAGATTTATTTAATGCTCTAGATCTGGGTCCTCGTATCCATGTGAATGATAATTACCTAGGTCATAAAAGAGATTATAACCATAAGTGACAAATATTTCCAATTGCCGGCTTTTTTTTCTTATTTTAACATCAGTTTTGCAAATTATACAATTGGTCCTTGCTAACTCTTAAATTTTTTTGTGTATTTTAATATATTTTCTCAAAAATGGTATGTAATGTTGTCATAACATCTCTAAAAAGTATCCAGAAAGTGAACTTTACCGGAGACTTATTCACAACTGTCCAGAAAGAAGCGAGATTTTAAATTTGGAATCTCCTACTGTCCAGTAAGTAAGTATGTAATTTACTTACTGGACAGTAGTAGGGATTGGTCCGATATATCAAAACTCAACTTATATCAGATATGTGTTAGATATCATATCATATCGAAATCTATATCAAAATAACCGATATTACAAAAACTGTATCTAATAAAAACCTTACTAGCGTGCGAGAACGAATAAGTCAAAACTTAAAACCGTAACAATGCGGTAACGTACGAACTACGAACAAAACGCAAACTTCACAAACGATAGGCACCATAATAATGCGCTACCTCTCTTTCTAAGAATTATTCCGCGTTCGTTGTTAGTTTGCTCATCTAAATAACATTTTTATGCAAACTGTACTAAATGATATCGATATCTGAAAACCGTTTTCGATATCGATATGAAATCTGTATATCGGTTACATAACCGTTTGTGCAAAAAACCGAAAACACCCATCTCTAGACAGTAGGTCATCCTCTTCAGATCTGCTTAGAAAAAAAAACATAGTACCAGCCAGACACATGTTAGAGTTAAGCCATTATAACATGGTTATAGGAGGGAGGCTCCAAATATATATCTATCTCTATTTTTGGTATGACATTTTATGAGATAGATATAATTGACGCACACGGTTGGCGCAGTGGTTGAGCGATTGACTGCTGCGCTTCGTGTCGCGGGTTCGATTCCCGCACGGAACAAATATTTGTATGATCTACAAATAGTTGTTCCGGCTCTGGGTGTTTGTGTATGTGAAATTATATGTTTGTAAACGCACCCACGATACAGGAGAAATTCCTAGTGTGGGGTTTAAAAAAAAAAAAAAATTGAATCCGTTAATCAAGACGTACAACAAACAAATATAAATGCCCCCGGTAAATTGATCACAATTTCTATCAGTAATTGCCCTAATATGAATGTAACCTTCAATAATAATTAAATGAATTTGTTGTAAAACTTTCTTTCATTTTTGAGAAAATCATTATACAAGCCTCAACCAGTAAGAAAGCTATCCTGGCCTCACCTGCGGTTCGGTCCGGTTAACTCATACTTGGCCAGGAAGGCTTACTTACTGGATTCTGCAGTAATGTACTATTTCCGCCCGGAATTACTTATCTAGTTGCAAACCCCAAAGTATCCACTTCTAAACCTCAATATTATCTCCAGAACCAAACCAACCTCCGCGCCACAGTGGAAGCCCATGACACAGTACATCTGTGGGACGGACGGACGGTAGACAGCCGCTGTATATCCCCGGGGGACATCATAGTGCTGCCCCCCAGGGGATGCATCTTACACTTCGACGCCGCGCTACTGTCGGGGGCCGCTGTGCTTAACGAGAGCATGCTTACTGGTAAGAATCTACCTTGCCTTTAAGTCCTAAAAATATGTCCCTGGTTCACCTCTAAATTGTTGACCCACAAGTTTTATTCCTAGTACTTCCTATAAATTTTTACTCAAGACGACGTTGACCTCATATAAGTCCCGTTCTATTTGCAGGATTCCCTTTAGTTTGCCCTAGATGCTTGTACCCCTTGAAGTATTAACCCAAGAAGCTTGTCTCCCTATGTTTCATATCTAGATGATTGACACCTATAAGGTTTATCCCTTGATGCTTAATCCAATTTAAGTTAAGTTCCACCACTAGGAACTTGACCCCCTATAAGTTTCACCCCCTAGGTGATTGACCCCTGTAAGTTTCACTCAAAGATGATTGACTCCCTATGAATTGAAACACCTAGATGACTTACTCTTTCTATAAGTATCTCTCTCTCTCTTGGTTGGTCCCTCATGTCATAGAATCGTGGTCATCATCATGGTTGCATCTAGATTGGATGATCTGCCTCCACTCTTTCTATAAGTATCTCTCTCTCTCTTGGTTGGTCCCTCATGTCATAGAATCGTGGTCATCATCATGGTTGCATCTAGATTGGATGATCTGCCTCCACCAGTCTCTGTCCAGCGCGTCCCTTAAGTATCAATCCTAGAATATTTATTTTTGGTTAAATTTGTTTCCTATTCACAGGCGAATCAGTACCAGTGACAAAGACAGCGCTTCTCCGAGTGGATCGACCATTCGATCTCAAGGAGCATGCTTCTAGCGTGTTATTCTGCGGCACCAGGGTTATTCAGACAAGATACTACAATAATGAACCTGTCAAGTAAGTATTGTTGAAATGTTGTAATATAGATAGCATTGGCTACAGGAGCTGGCAGAACAGTGGTGGGGTGAAGGAAATCATCGTGAGGAAACCGGCATGTCCTAGAATAAAAAAATCGAAGCCATGTGACATACACCAACACGCACTGGGCCCGCGTGGTGGATTACGGCCCATTCCCTCTCAGAGAGAGGAGGCCTGTGTCCCAGCAGTGGGAACATTAATAGGCTGATGAAGATGATGATGATGACAGGAGTTGGTGACGAAGCAGTAACAGCCGCATGGATTGATCTTCATGGAATATAGAACTCTGAATGTCTGTTTGTCACCAGTCTTGCCAAAGGGTGTCGTGTTAACCAGTTGCTGGACTATGGAGGTTAGATTGGCCGTTGTTCCATGTTAAATACTGGTAACCAGTGACATTCAGTTAGGCTAGAACTGCACCCTAACATGTCAAGATTCCAGATGACAATTCCAGTTTTGTCTAAATTTCTAAATTAATAATTATTTTTTTTACAGGGCTTTAGTCCTCCGAACAGGCTACAACACAAGCAAAGGGCAGCTAGTCCGCAGCATTCTATACCCAGTTCCCGCCGACTTCAAGTTCGACCGCGATTCCTACAAGTTCATCATCATCCTGGCCTGCATCGCCGTCATGGGCCTGGCCTATACTGTAGCACTCAAGGTGAGTCCACAACACAAGGGGTATTCTATACCCGGTGTCGGTCTAGTTCAATTTCAACCGCGACTCCTGCAAGTTCATCATGATACTAGCCTGCATTGCCGTCGTGGTCCTGGCTTACACTGTAGGCCTCAAGATGAGTGTACAACAATGGGGGTAATCTATACCCGGTGCCGGCCAACTTCAATATCGACCGAGACTCCTACAAGTCTATCATTATACTGGCTTGCATCGCCGTCGCCTGCCTGGCCTACACTGTAGCTCTCAAAGTTAGTATAACACTATGGGCATCTTATACCCAGTTCAAGCTGACTTCACATGTTAAATGGGACTAGAACGTAACCATAGAAATTTGGTTGTACTATGAGTGTAACACGGGGAAACAGGCGTACTATTATCATATTGCGTAAATTTCTCGAAACGTTACCAAGCGTTGTAAAATTTAAAAACCCCCGACGTATTTTTATTTCATGCTAAATAATTTATCTAGTCGTAGACACGCTTCGGTCGACAATCTAATGAATACGTATTTACGACACGATATCTTGTGAAAACTGCCCGAATCAAACAGTAAAACGTCCATAACTTTTGAACGGCTGAACTGATTTTCATAAAACATAGCTAAGATCACTCTCGATAAAGTTAACATTTAAACAAAAATTTATCGGTCCATTCGTTTAGGAGCCATGACCACAGACAGATACACACAGACACAAACACACAGGTCCACACGTCAATCACTTTTTCCGTCGTTGGTAAAAAATAAACTTAATATTGTAGAGACACTGAGTGTGTGACTCCTTCAACTGAATTTGTTCTTCATTTGCACTTTTGATAGGTTTTTGATCTAAACGCGAGCATATTTCATGCCATATCTCTAACATCTGTCTTCTATGCTTCCACAGGCATACCGCGCCCTCAGCCCCGGAGACATAGCTATAAAAGCGCTCGACATAATCACAATAGTGATCCCACCAGCTCTACCGGCGGCCATGACAGTAGGCCGGCTGTACGCCGTGTCACGCCTCAAGCGCGCGCGCGTGGCGTGTCTCAACACGCGCGCCGTCAACGTCAGCGGCTCATTGGACTGTGTGTGCTTCGACAAGGTATGATAGTAACTAGATAAGCAACATGTTACAACATGACAGTAGGCCGGCTGTACGCCGTGTCACGCCTCAAGCGCGCGCGCGTGGCGTGTCTCAACACGCGCGCCGTCAACGTCAGCGGCTCATTGGACTGTGTGTGCTTCGACAAGGTATGATAGTAACTAGATAAGCAACATGTTACAACATGACAGTAGGCCGGCTGTACGCCGTGTCACGCCTCAAGCGCGCGCGCGTGGCGTGTCTCAACACGCGCGCCGTCAACGTCAGCGGCTCATTGGACTGTGTGTGCTTCGACAAGGTATGATAGTAACTAGATAAGCAACATGTTACAACATGACAGTAGGCCGGCTGTACGCCGTGTCACGCCTCAAGCGCGCGCGCGTGGCGTGTCTCAACACGCGCGCCGTCAACGTCAGCGGCTCATTGGACTGTGTGTGCTTCGACAAGGTATGATAGTAACTAGATAAGCAACATGTTACAACATGACAGTAGGCCGGCTGTACGCCGTGTCACGCCTCAAGCGCGCGCGCGTGGCGTGTCTCAACACGCGCGCCGTCAACGTCAGCGGCTCATTGGACTGTGTGTGCTTCGACAAGGTATGATAGTAACTAGATAAGCAACATGTTACAACATGACAGTAGGCCGGCTGTACGCCGTGTCACGCCTCAAGCGCGCGCGCGTGGCGTGTCTCAACACGCGCGCCGTCAACGTCAGCGGCTCATTGGACTGTGTGTGCTTCGACAAGGTAATACAGTCCTCCGGGGTACTACTAAGCCCGACCTGGGATTCGTATCCCAGGTCGGGGTATGTATAGTCGTTCCGACAGTATGTAAATGTGTTCGTACACATTTACTTACTGCCGGAACGACTATTAAAGATCTACGAATGACAGCCAGGACAAACGGATTAACGTGCTTTCCGAGTTCTCAGTCTATAATAGATCCCACCCTTCCACCAAGCCACAACTTTTCGCTAGTTTGGCATTGTGTTCTTTCTAAACAACTCATTCTTTTTCACAGACAGGAACACTAACAGAAGATGGTCTAGACATGTGGGGGGTTGTAGCCGTGAGTGGAGCCACGAACCCTCCTCGCCTGGGCAGGCCACAACGAGACCCTCGGCAGCTGAATGAGCTTCATCCCCTGAAGTTAGCCATGGCGTCTTGTCATAGTTTGACGTTGTTGGACAACGAATTGGCTGGGGATCCTTTGGATTTGAAGGTAAGATCTATATAAATATATATTAATATGGGAGGATCAAAATCTAAGCTTTAATTAGACAAATATGACGACCATCTGACCGATATCGGCGACCACAACAGTCAGTTAGACTTACTTATAAATTTAAATAGTAGTTTATGTAACGGTCATATAAGAGGGTTTATTAAAACACGAGTGTGGTAATAGTATCACACGATGGTTTAATTAGTATCACACAAGTGTTTTAATACCTAATTATATGCCGTTGCATACACTATTTTGTATTTACTTATACAGTTGAAATAAAACAAAAGTGAAAACGGAAAAAATATGGCGGGAAATTTAGATTCTCATTGCGCATGACTGCGCAGAGCTCGCATCCATAGACAAATACACAATTTTTCTACATTAAGTAAATAAGTCCAATGCCAATAAATTAAAAAGTAAAACTGTGCTATAAAAAAGTTAATAAAATCAAAAAACCCGACTGCTTAATCAAAAGCGAACTAAAAAGATTTAAACAAGAAGAAAATCTTGCTGTGCAGTCGGAGGATACATATTCGCGAGATGGCTGACCAAAACCAGATCAGTCGGGTTTTTTGATTTTATTAACTTTTTTTATTAACAACTTTTTAGTTATACTTTTTTTTTTCGAATGACTTTAAACAAATAAGTGGTATATATATTTGTAATCACCTCTAAAAACCCTTTATTTTGATACCCGACTCGATGTGTTTAGAAGAAAAAAAAAAATTGCAACCACCAAGACCTATCTAACGATAACTTAATTATAAAAATCCGTCAAGTGGTTTGAAAGATACGAGGTAATAAAGAATATTACATACATACAAACATACATTTATACAAGATACGCGCGAAAAACATAACCCTTTCCTTGCAGCCGGGTAAGAATTAAACGTTATTTTATAATGCAATTGTTTGAAAATCGAAGGCAAATGTTGCACTGTAATGGTATTTTTTTAATTTACCTGTCCACGAAAAAAAAAATCGTGTTTATTCAATATTTTTTGAATTCATATTTGGAACATAAGGGTTTGAGTGTAGATAAAATTATCTAACTTTTGAATTCGCGATTGAGGATCCGTAAGTCCTGGTATTGTAAAAATAGTATTACATTATACACTATTATATACCACCTATTTAAAATCTGGGTGTTTATTAAGCCTTTTAATCTACAAAATACTCATGTCTGTCCAAGAATTGGCTGTTGGTGTATTAGGATCTGTTTGTGAATGCTCAAAAAGTTAGGAGGCATTAAAAAGTGAGTCAGCGCTCGCATTCATCTCCCTACTACACTTGGTGATTGGCTAACTTGCTTACCACATCGGCAAAGGCAGTAAATATTATATCTCATTTCGTCATGACTATACACGACTTTTTCTATAATTTTATTGCGTCTATTACAAAAAGTGTAAGTAAGAAGGGCTCTATTTGTGTAGATGTTCGAATCCACCGGCTGGGTGCTCGAAGAGCCGGAAGTCCCGGAACACTCCAACTACGAGATCCTGACCCCTACCATCGTCAAGCCTAGGAAGACTGCCAACATCGACGTCGATGATATACATGTAAGTAGTGAGTAATACTGGGAAACACTGTCAAATCTACATCTAGCATGCCACAATGACAAAAACCGGCCAAGCGCGATTCGGACTCGCGCACGAAGTGTTCCATAACATTATCACAAAAAACGGTTGTATGGGAGCCCCCCTTAAATATTTATTTTATTCTGTTTTTAGTATTTGTTGTTAAAGCGGCAATAGAAATGCATCATCTGTGAAAATTTCAACTGACTAGCTTTCACGGTTCATGAGATACAGCCTAGTGACAGACGGACGGACCGCGGAGTCTTAGTAATAGGGTCCCGATCTCAGTGGCACATGACATTACATGTCATGTGCCACTGAGATCGATGTGTTCTGGCTCGAACGCAAAGCGACGCGTAAAACATGGCGCTTGACACCTTCTTTTCGCGAATTTCAATTGTCGCCGTTCACTTTCGGTCCTGTAGCGTTTGCGGCAAAATCGTACGGATGTATTTTGTCAAGGCCCCTGAACCGATACACCCAAAGCACGGAGTCCCAGCGCTAAGAAAGAAAATTTGTTTCAAATAAATCTCACTAGATGGCGTGACATGTATTAATTAAATTATTTAGTATTTACTGGAATTGTTAATAAAAATTGTATGTTCTTGATTAATCAACTCTACTAAGCTCAAAATTATGGAATATTGGGCTCTTAATTCACATTTCAAAGATTATTTGAACGGACCATTTAAAATGGATGCCAATAGATAGCGCGGTTTTAAATGTCTGAGGCATTCTACACAATTGTTTAAATTTGTATTGTAACACATTTTGATGAAATGAAACTGTAAAAACGTGCAAAAAATACTATAAAACAAATCTTCACTGTATTTAAAAAAAAAACATGCACCGAGTAAACACTTTTCTTAAAAGTCGCTGCTAACGCCATCTATCAATCGTCATGGAACGGAATCGAACGCGAATGATGTACAAAACATAATCAGTTTAATCAGACGAAAATCGCTAGTTACGTCGGCACGGTTTCTTTGTATGGGATGAGGCATCTGTATGCTGGTATTATATTATCTGTGCCCAAAGACAGTCTTTACCTAGCAGTTGGGTCATGCATTTTTTTTATATGTCCACACAAAATGTAACTGCTTGTCTTGATCACGCATTTCAACATGATTATAGCTTCGATTACTTACAAATGATTATTTTTTCCCCAGCTACCTCTAGAAGTAGGCATAGTCCAGCAGCATCAGTTCGTATCATCTCTGCAGCGCGCCTCGGTGGTGACAAAAGTGTTAGGGGAAGATGTGCTACGCGTCTACACAAAAGGAGCACCCGAGATGCTGCGAACTCTCTGCATCAAAGATACTGGTATGTTAAACATAACATCATCTTCAGCCTTTTAACGTGCCCACTGCTGGGACAGAGGCATTCTCTCTGTGAGAGACGGAATGGGCCATAATACACCACGCGGGCCCAGTACGGGTTGATGGATGTCACATGTCTTCGCATTCACATGTTTTCCTCACGATGTTTTCCTTATAAAGAAATAATTTACACAAAGTAATGCGCCTGCATGGGTTCGAACCCATGACCTGATACGTAAGTTATGGCGTTACCACTTGGCCACCATCTTGGTCGCGGTCACATACGGAACCCTAATAAAATTACGCCGGTTTTATTCAAAGGGTGTGTAGACCAGTACGTTAATATTCATACTTGATACATAGGGGCAGTGTTGGCTCAGTGGTATCGGCCGTGACTTGTGGCTTCGAACCCAGGCAGGTGCTTTCCGTTTTGTAAATTATTTCATCAACACTGCTATCAAGACGGAGAAGGAAAACATCGTGAGGAAACCGGCATGTACTAGAACCAAAAATTCAAAACATGTGAAATCCACCAACCCGCACTGAGCCCGCGTGGATTACGGCCAATTTCCTCTCACGAAGAGGATGCCTGTGTCCCAGCAGTAGGAACATTAAAAAAAGGCTGATGATGATACGATAAAGTACGTAAGATTGCTGCAAACTCCTCTCTGAATTCGATTGCCCCTTTGAGCGCTAGTTACGAGTCTTACACGCTTCTCAAAGTGATTTTATTAACTTCTTAAAGGTTTTGAATACTGTAGTAGAGTTACGAAATTCTATAGCGCCTAATTATGTCGCCAATGCACTAACACACGCCACGGCATTATAAGAATGATTAGCTTATTTTGTTTACATAATATAGTAGTTGACTGCATTCTATTAAAAATAACCACTCCTGGGGTCCACTGCTGGGCATAGGCCTCCTCCAGGCGTCGCCACACTGATCGATCCCGTGCGTCTCGCATCCAGCGCATTCCCGCAACCTTAACCAGGTCATCGGTCCACCATGTGGGAGGCCTTCCAACGTAACGTCTTCCAGTTCACGGTCGCCATTCCAGAACTTTTCCGCCCCATCGGCCATCCGTTCTGCGAGCAATGTGCCCTGCCCACTGCCACTTAAGTTTCGCAATTCTTCGGGTTATGTCGGTAACTTTAGTTCTCCTGCGGATATCCTCATTTCTGATTCGATCACACAAGGAAACTCCGAGCATAGCCCTCTCCATTGCCCTTTGGGTGACTTTAAGCTTTCTGGTGAGGCCCATTGTGAGCGACCACGTCTCAGAGCCATATGTCATCACTGGCAACACACACTGGTCATAGACTGTCGTCTTAAGGGTACACTAGTCGAAAATTCTTCAATACAAACGTAGTCTAGGGATTATTCCACTGTTTGACAATGTACGTTCAAAATATAAAGTGATATCAATTTGTCTCATCATTATCTAGCCCTGTATGGAAGCAAAAAGTAAAAAAAGAAAATATTTGAAAGTTATGAGCGTCGAAAGTTCCACATTTCGACACTAATTTTAACGCATTTTTGGGCGCAAATAAATGCTATAAGAAGACGGAAAATTGAAAAACGGCCACCATACAGGGATAGATTAGTAGTTCAACAATGCAAATAATTTAATTTTTAACAGATACGTTAAGTCGTTTTTTCATGATATCCAGACTCCCAAAGGTCTGATTATAACATTTCGCGCGTTTGGTTTCGTCCTAAATCATTATCCATTTCGCTACAAATTTGCAAAAGTGTGTATTCGTACGTGAACTAGCTTCCTACTGGTCATCACATCATCTATTTCTTCCGCACGTGCTGTCGGTTTATATGAAATGCATTTTAACCCCGCGCACAACATAGTTCGTGCCGTCGACTAGTGTAACCTTAAGTGAGACTGCGGTAAATTGGACGAGAAGATACCGCGCAACTTCCCGAACGCCGCCCAGTTGAGTCGGATTCGACGGTTGACCTTTTTCTCGAAGTTGGACCAATCTAACTGGACCGTTTGTCCCTGGTAGACATAATCGTCTACAACTTCGAGATCTACTGCATTCTATTGTAATGGCCTAATAATATCGATAAAATCACAGTGTTTTATATTATCGACTTTTAATTATTGTTTATCTCCTCAGTTCCAGACAACCTTTTCGAGGTACTGAACTCATACGCGGAGAAGGGATACCGAGTCATCGCAGTCGCCACTAGAGTGCTGGAAACTACCTTCAAACAGCTGCAGAAGATGACCAGAGAAGAGGCAAGTTATCTACTCATTCTTCCTATTAAGATTTATTTGAAAATATAGGCTCTTTCTGTAAAAAAAAACTCTTGCTTACACCGTTGATCATCGGGTATCCTTTATCGCTAACAATTAATGTATTCGCGGTATCTCAATATGTGAAGGAAATAGAGAGGAAGAATTTTCTGATAAAAAAAACCGGCCAAGTGCGAGACGGACTCGCGCACGAAGGTTTCCGCACCATTATCGCATAAAACGGCAAAAAAAACGGCGTTTGTTGTATGGGAGCCCTACCTAAATATTATTTTTATTCTGTTTTTAGTTTTTGTTGTTTTATTGGTAACAGAAATACATCATCTGTGAAAATTTCAACTGTCTAGCTATCACGGTTCATGAGATACAGCCTGGTGACAGACGGTCAGACAGACAGACGGATCGCAGAGTGTTAGTAATAGGGTCCCGTTTTTACCGTTTTACCCAAACGGTAAAAACGGGACCTAAATATCACCATTATCTAATATTTCAAGCCTAATATAAAGTGGCCTTTTTTGTACTTTTTTGTGTAGAATGTGATTGCAACGTTAAATATTACGTTGCAATCACATTCTACGACCCTCTTCCCGGATAGACCTTTTCCCTGAAAAGTGTTTTAACTAGAATCTTGTCTTTCACAGGTGGAGCGAGACCTGGAGTTCCTCGGTCTGGTGATAATGGACAACCGACTGAAGGCGGCCACCACCGGCATCATACGAGAGCTGAAGGAGGCCAACATACATGTCGTCATGATTACTGGTAAGCTTTGGTTTATTGCCGTATTTCATATCATATCATAATCACAAGAAAATAAAGCAAAATTCTTGCTAAAGGGTAAAAGATGCAATGACGTGAAAGGCCCATGCGAAAATGACCCGCAGGATTATTACGCATCTTTTGCAAGAGCAAAACGATAGCGATTTTTGCGCAATAATTGCTCTTCCATACAGAAGTTTTAGAGTTGTTGGCGGTTTTTTTAAATATGTGCATTTGACAAACAGTGAGCGATTAGCAAACGATTGTGTAGGACCTACCATACCTACACTGCAGGTAATTCCGACTTTTATGACATAAAGCGTTTGATCGCTATCGTTTTGCTCTTGCAAAAGATACGTAATAAGCCTGCCGATGAGGTCAATTTTATAAAATTGATCATTTTTTTTTAGTTTTCCGCAAAGGAAAACAATGGACCAAGATCCCAGAGTCCCCATAACCCAGTAACTTATTTTGCCCGACACAATATGTGTGACCAATTTAAAGGTGCGTAAAAAAGAACGAATAAAATAAGTAACATCTGGGATCTTGCTCTATAAGTAACATAAATTGTCTAACAAGTAATTGGATTCTTAAATAAAATTATTAATTATAAAATCTTTTTTTAAAACAAGCTTTTTTCGCATTCTTCTCAGCAAACCCTTTCATTTGATACCCATATCATGTCAGTTCACAAAAAATAACTAGTCCGCCATCTTGGATTTAGAATGCATTGTCATCAAAAGTAAACGTATAAGCAAAATTTCATCCTAATCGGTGGAGTAACTGCTTTAAAATTCGGTTGCATGATTTGATCCGAACACACATACATACATTGCAAGTTAAATAAAAGCTTGTAAAATTACATCTGTTTTCAGGTGACAACGTCCTAACTGCAGTAAGCGTGGCCAAGGAATGCGGCATCCTCATGGGAGAAGAGAGAGTTGTGCATCTACACGCAGACACCAGCGGAACTACCCCTGTTATCTACTGCGAGAGTACGCTGCATGGGGTTAGTAGATCTTTTGTTTTCTTAAACTGCTGAGTATTGTTGATGGCTTGCATGAGACAGGTAATGGAGAATGGAAGACAAAACGTAGAACAAGGACTGTAAGATGGTGATGAAGCTCTTGTTTTTCGAGATGTAGGTATATCTATACTAATATAATAAAGAGGTAAAGTTTGTGACGTTGTAGGGGGTAATCTCTGGATCTACTGAACCGATTTTGAAAATTCTTTCACCAGTAGAAAGCTACATTATTCCTGAGTGTCATAGGCTATAATATCTTTTAAAAAATTTAGAGATCCTTATGAAAATTGCAATAATGTAACCCAAAGTAGCAAAATGTTGCATATAAAATTCATTCTTTGGCGTGCGCTGACAAAACTATTGATGATACATAGAAATTATGTACTACATGATTAGGTAGGGTAGGATAGGTAGGGTGGGTAGTAATTAACGGGAGCGATGCCCCGGGGGTCAGCTAGTGATAGATAAATGGGACCCCCATTTACAACACAGAATGTTGAAAGTCAAGTCTGTCGCCTATCCACGCATCAATCTTTGTCCAATAAGTTACTGCAATTAGTCGTCGCTCCCCGAAAAAAGAAACAAACAATTCAATATAGTAAGGCTTTACTTTCGCTTAATTTCGTGACGTATATACAGTGACATTAAACGACGACGTATATACGTTGTATTACCAAAATTAATTAGAATAATGCTATGCGTCGCTAGTAATATCATTCAATGTAAGTAACACGCAATAAAACTACTTTTTGGCCGTCTTGAAGTTGGCTACAATGGCTGCGCAGTAGGAAATCTCATACATAAACAGCACGGATCGGCGTGCCTTGCGCATCGGCAAGCCAACTTCATGGCGGTCCAGAAGTTTGACGAGAACTAAACCTACCCGTTTTGAAAATGTTGTGCGATGTTAACCAGCCTTTCTTTCACTTTCAGGCCACAGTAGGTCGTCGCTTCCCGCTCGACCGCGAGTGGCGCAGTGTGGACAGCGGACGCGGATCGTGGCGCTCCGCGAGTGCGTCCGCGGAGCAGACGCTGTCCGCGCACTCGGGGCACTTCAGTGGAGAGCTGTTCGACGCGGAGGCCGGCACTATGGAGCCGCGGTATAAGATCGTTATGACTGGAGATACTTGGCGGGTAAGCGTTTTCGATGTATATAGCTAATAGCTGATGCCCGCGACTTCGTTCTCGTAAAACTATAAAAAAACATGACTTAATTTTTTTGTGCTATTTTTTTTTTCTGAAATTTAAGTAACCTTTTAAAACATAGATGCCGTTTCAGAAATTAGCTGCAAACAGAGACACAAAAAATAATGTTATTATTACCGTTTAAACTTTCATCTGCATTTTGTAAAAAGCTGTTATTTTGTCATTACAAACTTCTAGGCAAGCGTGCTTCACCGTAGACCACATCATCGCTCACATTACATCAGAGATAGTGATCAAACGCGAGCATATACATAGATTTAAAAAAAAAACATCATTCTATGTGGGCCCGTTTTTAAACGTTGTGTGCCGCTGAAACCGTTTTAATGTTCATGTAACAACAGCAAAACTCTCTTCTTAGTCCGCATTATTATGCAACTTCGGAACCCTATTACTGCGCGTGGCCCGACACGCACTTGGCCGTTTTTTTAACTTTACAAAACAATTATTATTGGTGAGTTTATGTATTACAAATAACACTTACATCATATAAGTGTTATTTGTAGAAGAAAATAAATATTTTATATATCCTCTTATTCATAAAATCTCTGTAAGACCCTGTATAACAATTAAATAGCATAGGTTCTCTTCAGCCTCATACCCCGACTTTCTCAGCTCTAAATTATCTTAGAATTTAGAATATCGTTATCTGCTGTGATTGGTTGAATGAATTTTCAACAGCCAATGACAGCAAATAACGCGTGCTTGACAATTTGTCACATTAATTCTGCGATCATTTAGAGCTGAGAAACTCGGGGATAGTTTCACAGATATAGTTTTCAGTACCACTGTTTAACAGGATCAGCAATGTGTGTATATGGATAAATAGGCGAGATAGTGGTCAAACGCAAGCCTATAACAAATAAAAAAAAATAGAAGAATACACATGTTTTTATCAATACGGAATGTTTTCCGATTTATTTATCGTTAATCTGTCTAGTGATTAATTCAAACTATGGGTATATATACTACTAGCTAGCGTGTTGATATTGTAGTCTATGTGCTATTCCAGAACATAATCTATCTCTGTGCCAAGTAGGATATTCATACTTATATATAATTATTATAATATATAAAACTGCATTACCACTGACTGACTCACTCACTCATTGACATAATTGTTCTCCCAGATGGTGGATGGGGAGGTGGGTATATTTTGACAGATTCGTAAACAAGTAACTCCCGTGAGTATGGGAAAAGTCCCAAACCTCCCCTTTTCCTCCCCCCTCCTCCCCCCCTCTATCGTATCTCGGAAACTAAGGTACCCGTAGTATGTTTTTTTTACGGATTCGTTTAGAGGAGGCTCGGAAAAGTAAAAACCATTTTTCAAATTTGACCCCCTCGCCCCCCTTCGCCCCCCCTTTAAGCGGATCTCGGAAGTTGAGAGACTTGGAACATTTCTTTTTTCAGATTCATATAAAGGGGCAATGCTATAGTCACAAACGAACCAGTTTTCAAAGTTGACCCCCTTGCCCCCTTCTCCCCCCTCCCCCCCCGTTTTGGCGAATCTTTTTTTTTCAGTTTTTTTTACGGATTCGTTTAGAGGAGGCTCGGAAAAGTAAAAACCATTTTTCAAAGTTGACCCCCTCGCCCCCCTTCTCCCCCCCTTTAAGTGGATCTCGGAAGTTGAGAGACTTGGAACATTTCTTTTTTCAGATTCATATAAAGGGGCAATGCTATAGTCACACACAAACCATTTTTCAAAGTTGACCCCCTTGCCCCCCTTCTCCCCCCCCCCCCCCCCCCCGTTTTGGCGAATCTTTTTTTTTTGTTTTTTTTACGGATTCAGCGTAGGGATCCCGAGTGGAGCGAACCTACGAGACCGAGTGCAGCGCAGGGGGGAGGTGGCGAGCGAAGCGAGCCGGCGACCTCCGTAGCGTAACGAAGGTTGAGTGGGTGAAGCGAAACTCAGTGCCTGGCGACGACAAGCAAACATTAGGGTTATGTTTTTTGGAACAAAGTGTAGGGTAGGTGTAGGGTAGCTGTAGGGTAGGTGTAGGGTAGGTGTAGGGTAGGTATAGGGTAGGTGTAGGGTAGGTGTAGGGTAGGTGTAGGGTAGGTGTAGGGTAGGTGTAGGGTAGGTGTAGGGTAGGTGTAGGGTAGGTGTAGGGTAGGTGTAGGGTAGGTGTAGGGTAGGTGTAGGGTAGGTGTAGGGTAGGTGTAGGGTAGGTGTAGGGTAGGTGTAGGGTAGGTGTAGGGTAGGTGTAGGGTAGGTGTAGGGTAGGTGTAGGGTAGGTGTAGGGTAGGTGTAGGGTAGGTGTAGGGTAGGTGTAGGGTAGGTGTAGGGTAGGTGTAGGGTAGGTGTAGGGTAGGTGTAGGGTAGGTGTAGGGTAGGTGTAGGGTAGGTGTAGGGTAGGTGTAGGGTAGGTGTAGGGTAGGTGTAGGGACAACAACACGCGAGCTGCTTGCAGCTCGCGCACCAAGCAAATACTAGTTATATTATATAAAACTGCATTACCACTGACTGACTCACTCACTCATTGACATAATTGTTCTCCCAGATGGTGGAGGGGGAGGTGGGTATATTTTGACAGATTCGTAAACAAGTGACTCTTGCGAGTATGGGAAAAGTCCCAAACCTCCCCTTTTCCTCCCCCCTCCTCCCCCCCTCTATCGTATCTCGGAAACTAAGGTACCCGTAGAATGTTTTTTTTACGGATTCGTTTAGAGGAGGCTCGCAAAAGTAAAAACCATTTTTCAAAGTTGACCCCCTCGCCCCCCTTCTCCCCCCCTTTAAGCGGATCTCGAAAGTTGGAACATTTGGAACATTTCTTTTTTCAGGTTCATATAAAGGGGCAATGCTATAGTCACAAACAAACCATTTTTCATAGTTGACCCCCTTGCCCCCCTTCTCCCCCCTCCCCCCCCGTTTTGGCGAATCTTTTTTTTTCGTTTTTTTTACGGATTCGTTTAGAGGAGGCTCGGAAAAGTAAAAAGCGTTTTTCAAAGTTGGCCCCGTCGCCCCCCTTCTCCCCCCCTTTAAGCGGATCTCGGAAGTTGAGAGACTTGGAACATTTCTTTTTTCAGATTCATATAAAGGGGCAATGCTATAGTCACAAACAAAGCATTTTTTAAAGTTGACCCCCTTGCCCCCTTCTCCCCCCCCCCCCCTCCGTTTTGGCGAATCTTTTTTTCGTGTTTTTTTTACGGATTCAGCGTAGGGATCCCGAGTGAAGCGAACCTACGAGACCGAGTGCAGCGCAGGGGGGAGGTGGCGAGCGAAGCGAGCCGGCGACCTCCGTAGCGTAACGAAGGTGGAGTGGGTGAAGCGAACCTCAGTGCCTGGCGACGAATGCAAACATTAGGGTTATGTTTTTTGGAACAAAGTGTAGGGTAGGTGTAGGGTAGGAGTAGGGTAGGTGTAGGGTAGGTGTAGGGTAGGTGTAGGGTAGGTGTAGGGTAGGTGTAGGGTAGGTGTAGGGTAGGTGTAGGGTAGGTGTAGGGTAGATGTAGGGTAGGTGTAGGGTAGGTGTAGGGTAGGTGTAGGGTAGGTGTAGGGTAGATGTAGGGTAGGTGTAGGGTAGGTGTAGGGTAGGTGTAGGGTAGGTGTAGGGTAGATGTAGGGTATGTGTAGGGTAGGTGTAGGGTAGGTGTAGGGACAACAACACGCGAGCTGCTTGCAGCTCGCGCACCAAGCAAATACTAGTTATATTATATAAAACTGCATTACCACTGACTCACTGACTCACTCATTGACATAATTGTTCTCCCAGATGGTGGAGGGGGAGGTGGGTATATTTTGACAGATTCGTAAACAAGTAACTCCCGCGAGTATGGGAAAAGTGCCAAACCTCCCCTTTTCCCCCCCCCTCCTCCCCCCCTCTATCGTATCTCGGAAACTAAGGTACCCGTATTTTTTGTTTTTTACGGATTTATTAAGAGGAGGCTCGGAAAAGTAAAAACCATTTCTCAAAGTTGACCCCCTCGCCCCCCTTCTCCCCCCCTTTAAGCGGATCTCGGAAGTTGAGAGACTTGGAACATTTCTTTTTTCAGATTCATATAAAGGGGCAATGCTATAGTCACAAACAAACCATTTTTCAAAGTTGACCCCCTTGCCCCCCTTCTCCCCCCTCCCCCCCCGTTTTGGCGAATCTTTTTTTTTTGTTTTTTTTACGGATTCGTTTAGAGGAGGCTCGGAAAAGTAAAAACCATTTTTCAAAGTTGACCCCCTCGCCCCCCTTCTCCCCCCCTATAAGCGGATCTCGGAAGTTGAGAGACTTGGAACATTTCTTTTTTCAGATTCATATAAAGGGGCAATGCTATAGTCACAAACAAACCATTTTTCAAAGTTGACCCCCTTGCCCCCCTCCTCCCCCCTTCCCCCCCCGTTTTGGCGAATCTTTTTTTTTTGTTTTTTTTACGGATTCAGCGTAGGGATCCCGAGTGGAGCGAACCTACGAGACCGAGTGCAGCGCAGGGGGGAGGTGGCGAGCGAAGCGAGCCGGCGACCTCCGTAGCGTAACGAAGGTTGAGTGGGTGAAGCGAAACTCAGTGCCTGGCGACGACAAGCAAACATTAGGGTTATGTTTTTTGGAACAAAGTTTAGGGTAGGTGTAGGGTAGGTGTAGGGTAGGTGTAGGGTAGGTGTAGGGTAGGTGTAGGGTAGGTGTAGGGTAGGTGTAGGGTAGGTGTAGGGTAGGTGTAGGGTAGGTGTAGGGTAGGTGTAGGGTAGATGTAGGGTAGGTGTAGGGTAGGTGTAGGGTAGGTGTAGGGTAGGTGTAGGGTAGCTGTAGGGTAGCTGTAGGGTAGGTGTAGGGACAAAAACACGCGAGCTGCTTGCAGCTCGCGCACCAAGCAAATACTAGTTATTATATTATATAAAACTGGATTACCACTGACTCACTCACTGACTGACTCACTGACATAATTGTTCTCCCAGATGGTGGAGGGGGAGGTGGGTATATTTTGACAGATTCGTAAACAAGTGACTCTAGCGAGTTTGGGAAAAGTCCCAAACCTCCCCTTTTCTCCCCCCCTCCTCCCCCCCTCTATCGTATCTCGGAAACTAAGGTACCCGTAGTATGTTTTTTTTACGGATTCGTTTAGAGGAGGCTCGGAAAAGTAAAAACCATTTTTCAAAAATGACCCCTTCGCCCCCCTTTCCCCCCCCTTTAAGCGGAACTCGAAAGTTGAGAGACTTGGAACATTTCTTTTTTCAGATTCATATAAAGGGGCAATGCTATAGTCACAAACAAACCATTTTTCAAAGTTGACCCCCTTGCCCCCCTTCTCCCCCCTCCCCCCCCGTTTTGGCGAATCTTTTTTTTTTGTTTTTTTTACGGATTCGTTTAGAGGAGGCTCGGAAAAGTAAAGACTATTTTTCAATGTTGACCCCCTCGCCCCCCTTCTCTCCCCCCTTTAAGCGGATCTCGGAAGTTGAGAGACTTGGAACATTTCTTTTTTCAGATTTATATAAAGGGGCAATGCTATAGTCACAAACGAACCAGTTTTCAAAGTTGACCCACTTGCCCCCCTTCTACCCCCACCCCCCCCCCCCCTTTTTGGCGAATCTTTTTTTTTTGTTTTTTTTACGGATTCGTTTAGAGGTGGCTCGGCAAAGTAAAAACCATTTTTCAAAGTTGACCCCCTCGCTTCCCTTCTCCCCCCCTCTAAGCGGATCTCGGAAGTTGAGAGACTTGGAACATTTCTTTTTTCAGATTCATATAAAGGGGCAATGCTATAGTCACAAACAAACCATTTTTCAAAGTTGACCCCCTTGCCCCCCATCTACCCCCTCCCCCCCCCCGTTTTGGCGAATCTTTTTTTTGTTTTTTTTACGGATTCAGCGTAGGGATCCCGAGTGGAGCAAACCTACGAGACCGAGTGCAGCGCAGGGGGGAGGTGGCGAGCGAAGCGAGCCGGCGACCTCCGTAGCGTAACGAAGGTTGAGTGGGTGAAGCGAAACTCAGTGCCTGGCGACGACAAGCAAACATTAGGGTTATGTTTTTTGGAACAAAGTTTAGGGTAGGTGTAGGGTAGGTGTAGGGTAGGTGTAGGGTAGGTGTAAGGTAGGTGTAGGGTAGGTGTAGGGTAGGTGTAGGGTAGGTGTAGGGTAGGTGTAGGGTAGGTGTAGGTGTAGGGTAGGTGTAGGGTAGGTGTAGGGTAGGTGTAGGGTAGGTGTAGGGTAGGTGTAGGGTAGGTGTAGGGTAGGTGTAGGGTTGGTGTAGGGTAGGTGTAGGGTATGTGTAGGGTAGGTGTAGGGTAGGTGTAGGGTAGGTGTAGGGTAGGTGTAGGGTAGGTGTAGGGTAGGTGTAGGGTAGGTGTAGGGTAGGTGTAGGGTAGGTGTAGGGTAGGTGTAGGGTAGGTGTAGGGTAGGTGTAGGGTAGGTGTAGGTGTAGGGTAGGTGTAGGGTAGGTGTAGGGTAGGTGTAGGGTAGGTGTAGGGTAGGTGTAGGGTAGGTGTAAGGTAGGTGTAGGGTAGGTGTAGGGTAGGTGTAGGGTAGGTGTAGGGTAGGTGTAGGGTAGGTGTAGGTGTAGGGTAGGTGTAGGGTAGGTGTAGGGTAGGTGTAGGGTAGGTGTAGGGTAGGTGTAGGGTAGGTGTAGGGTAGGTGTAGGGTAGGTGTAGGGTAGGTGTAGGGTAGGTGTAGGGTAGGTGTAGGGTAGGTGTAGGGTAGGTGTAGGGTAGGTGTAGGGTAGGTGTAGGGTAGGTGTAGGGTAGGTGTAGGGTAGGTGTAGGGTAGGTGTAGGGTAGGTGTAGGGTAGGTGTAGGGTAGGTGTAGGGTAGGTGTAGGGTAGGTGTAGGGTAGGTGTAGGGTAGGTGTAGGGTAGGTGTAGGGTAGGTGTAGGGTAGGTGTAGGGTAGGTGTAGGGTAGGTGTAGGGTAGGTGTAGGGTAGGTGTAGGGTAGGTGTAGGGTAGGTGTAGGGTAGGTGTAGGGTAGGTGTAGGGTAGGTGTAGGGTAGGTGTAGGGTAGGTGTAGGGTAGGTGTAGGGTAGGTGTAGGGACAACAATACGCGAGCTGCTTGCAGCTCGCGCACCAAGCAAATACTAGTTATTATTATATTATATAAAGCTGGATTACCACTCACTGACTCACTGACTGACTCATTGACATAATTGTTCTCCCAGATGGTGGAGGGGAAGGTGGGTATATTTTGACAGATTCGTAAACAAGTAACTCCCGTGAGTATGGGAAAAGTGCCAAACCTCCCCTTTTCACCCCCCCTCCTCCCCCCCTCTATCGTATCTCGGAAACTAAGATACCCGTATTTTTTGTTTTTTACGGATTCGTTTAGAGGAGGCTCGGAAAAGTAAAGACCATTTTTCAAAAATGACCCCCTCGCCCCCCTTTTCCCCCCCTTTAAGCGGATCTCGAAAGTTGAGAGTTTTGGAACATTTCTTTTTTCAGATTCATATAAAGGGGCAATGCTATAGTCACAAACGAAACAGTTTTCAAAGTTGACCGCCTTGCCCCCCTTCTCCCCCCCCCCCCCCGTTTTGGCGAATTTTATTTTCAGTTTTTTTTACGGATTTTTCAAAGTTGACCCCCTCGCCCCCCTTCTCCCCCCCTTTAAGCGGATCTCGGAAGTTGAGAGACTTGGAACATTTCTTTTTTCAGATTCATATAAACGGGCAATGCTTTAGTCACAAACAAACCATTTTTCAAAGTTGCCCCCTTGCTCCCTATCTCCCCCCCACCCCCGTTTTGGCGAATATTTTTTTTTTTCAGTTTTTTTACGGATTCGTTTAGAAGAGGCTCGGAAAAGTAAAAGCCATTTTTCAAAGTTGACCCCCTCGCCCCCCTTCTCCCCCCCTTTAAGCGGATCTCGGAAGTTGAGAAACTTGGAACATTTCTTTTTTCAGATTCATGTAAAGGGGCAATGCTTTAATCACAAACGAACAGTTTTCAAAGTTGACCCCCTTGCCCGCCTTGTCCCTCCTCCCCCCCCGTTTTGGCTAATCTTTTTTTTGTTTTTTTTTTACGGATTCGTTTAGAAGAGGCTCGGAAAAGTAAAAACCATTTTTCTTAGTTGACCCCCTCGGCCCCCTTCTCCCCCCCTTTAAGCGGATCTCGGAAGTTGAGAGACTTGGAACATTTCTTTTTTCAGATTCATATAAAGGGGCAATGCTTGAGTCGGAATCATTTTTCAAAACTCCCCACTCTCACTCCCTTCATCCCTCCTCTCCCCAACCTCCCCTACCTAATATCGGTCGTCGGGTGGGAGTGGACCAGGCAGCGTAGGGACCCCGAATGGAGCGAACCTACGAGACCGAGTGCAGCGCAGGGGGGAGGTGGCGAGCGAAGCGAGCCGGCGACCTCCGTAGCGTAACGAAGGTTGAGTGGGTGAAGCGAAACTCAGTGCCTGGCGACGAATGCAAACTTTAGGGTTATGATTTTTGGAACAAAGTGTAGGGTAGGTGTAGGGTAGGTGTAGGGTACGTGTAGAGTTCGTGTAGGGTAGGTGTAGGGTAGGTGTAGGGTAGGTGTAGGGTAGGTGTAGGGTAGGTGTAGGGTAGGTGTAGGGTAGGTGTAGGGTAGGTGTAGGGTAGGTGTAGGGTAGGTGTAGGGTAGGTGTAGGGTAGGTGTAGGGTAGGTGTAGGGTAGGTGTAGGGTAGATGTAGGGTAGGTGTAGGGTAGGTGTAGGGTAGGTGTAGGGTAGGTGTAGCGTAGGTGTAGGGACAACAACACGCGAGCTGCTTGCAGCTCGCGCACCAAGCGAATACTAGTTATAATATACAGGGTGGCCCAAAAGTCGTGGATCAAACGCTGCTAGGGGTTAGATGGGGTCATCAGCTGCAAAAAGTTGTTGTACGGGAGGTCCTTAAGGTCAACCCCTGCAGAGTTATAATTTATTTTGTGTTTTTATGAGAAAATTGACTTTTTTTAACTAATTCTTACTAAAATTCGGAAAAATCTACATCCTGTATCTTTTTTATAATTTTCAATAGATTGGTACTGATGAGTACTTGCGTTAGACATGCTATTTATGGTTGTTTATTGGGTGTGTTGAAGATAATATTAAGTTTTACGATTTTTTTTTTTCTCAAATCATAACTTTTTATTTACTTCGGACCCCACTGTGAAAAAAAAATACTCTACCGAAAAGTGACCCTGTATTACAAGTTTTGGCGCATTTAATAGGGATTCTGAAAAGGTATTACACATGGCTATGCGTGGCTTTGATATCTTTCAAAAAAAAAGAATAGCAGAAATGTGGCTGCAACATGACGGCGCCCCGCCTCACTACGCTCGAGCAGTTAGAGATCATTTGAACGAGCGCTTCCCCAACCGGTGGATTGGTCGAGGCGGACATATTGCGTGGCCACCCCGGTCGCCCGATTTAAATCCATTAGATTTTTAATATCAAAGCCACGCATAGCCATGTGTAATACCTTTTCAGAATCCCTATTAAATGCGCCAAAACTTGTAATACAGGGTCACTTTTCGGTAGAGTATTTTTTTTTCACAGTGGGGTCCGAAGTAAATAAAAAGTTATGATTTGAGAAAAAAAAAAATCGTAAAACTTAATATTATCTTCAACACACCCAATAAACAACCATAAATAGCATGTCTAACGCAAGTACTCATCAGTACCAATCTATTGAAAATTATAAAAAAGATACAGGATGTAGATTTTTCCGAATTTTAGTAAGAATTAGTTAAAAAAAGTCAATTTTCTCATAAAAACACAAAATAAATTATAACTCTGCAGGGGTTGACCTTAAGGACCTCCCGTACAACAACTTTTTGCAGCTGATGACCCCATCTAACCCCCAGCAGCGTTTGATCCACGACTTTTGGGCCACCCTGTATAAAGCTGGATTACCACTCACTGACTGACTGACTGACTCACTCATTGACATAATTGTTCTCCCAGATGGTGAAGGGGGAGGTGGGTATATTTTGACAGATTCGTAAACAAGTAACTCTCGCGAGTATGGGAAAAGTCCCAAACCTCCCCTTTTCCTCCCCCCTCCTCCGCCCCTACATCGTATCTCGGAAACTAAGGTACCCGTATTCTGTTTTTTTTACGGATTCGTTTAGAGGAGGGTCGGAAAAGTAAAACCCATTTTTCAAAGTTGACCCCCTCGCCCCCCTTCTCACCCCCTTTAAGCGGAACTCGGAAGTTGAGATACTTGGAACATTTATTTTTTCAGATTCATATAAAGGGGCAATGCTATAGTCACAAACAAACCATTTTTTAAAGTTGACCCCCTTGCCCCCCTTTTCCCCCCTCTCCCCCCGTTTTGGCTAATCTTTTTTTTTTGTTTTTTTTACGCCATCGTTTAGAGGAGGCTCGGAAAAGTAAAAACCATTTTTCAAAGTTGACCCCCTCGTCCCCCTTTTCCCCCCCTTCAAGCGGATCTCGGAAGTTGAGAGACTTGGAACATTTCTTTTTTCAGATTCATATAAAGGGGCAATGCTATAGTCACAAACAAACCATTTTTCAAAGTTGACCCCCTCGCCCCCCTTTCCCCCCCGTTTTGGCGAATCTTTTTTTTGTTTTTTTTTACGGATTCAGCGTAGGGATCCCGAGTGGAGCGAAACTCAGTGCCTGGCGACGACAAGCAAACATTAGGGTTATGTTTTTTGGAACAAAGTTTAGGGTAGGTGTAGGGTAGGTGTAGGGTAGGTGTAGGGTAGGTGTAGGGTAGGTGTAGGGTATGTGTAGGGACAAAAACACGCGAGCTGCTTGCAGCTCGCGCACCAAGCAAATACTAGTATATAATATTATAAAGCTGAAGAGTTTGTTTGTTTGAATGCGCTAATCTCACGCACTACTGGTTGGAATTGAAACATTATTTTTGTGTTGGATAGTCCATTTATCGAGGAAGGTTATAGGCTATATAACATCACGCTACGACCAATAGGAGCCGAACATAAATGATAAATGTTGCAAAAAGGGAAAAAATATTCCTTTTTGAGAACTTCCATTGCGTGCACTGCGTAAACGGTTTAAGTTACGCAAATATCCTGTATGATGGAATTGTTGCTCTTGTAAGTTCTAAAAAAAGTCCGCGACAGCATATGTCTATCTTTTAAGATTGACTCACTATAACCTTTTTTTATGGTAATAAAATTTATTCATTTAAAAGTGGTAACGGCCGCGACTTACAAGTTGTAGGTTGTGAGTCCGAATCCAGGCAGACACTTTACTTTTTTTTACACTTACACACCACTGCTCTCAAAACTGTGAAGGACAAAATCGTGAGGAAACCGGCATGTCCTAGAACCAGAAATTTCAAGACATGTGACATCCACCAACCCGCACTGGACCCGCGTGGTGGATTACGGCCCATTCCCTCTCACAGAGCGGAGGCCTTTTTCCCAGCAGTGGGCACATTAAAAGGCTGATGATGAAGATGAACTATCCATATTAGTGATTGTCAAAGATGTAGAAATGACTGCTGGGACCCACAGCCTCACGAGCTTTCCGAGACACTGAGGAATCTAATTATGTAAAGATGGTCACCCATCCACAGACCGACCTCGGCAAGTGTTGCTTAACCTTGAAAATCTTCCCGTGCAGCTGTTATTATTTGGCCACGAGAACCTACTTCAGCTCGGTAGCTGAAGTAGGTTCTCGCGTTCTGGCAGAAGTAATATTAAACAGCAACATCATAAAGTCCATGTATTTTGTCCACAGGTCCTCCGGGATCACTATCCGAACGTGTTATCCCGCGTGGTGGCTCGCGGAGCAGTGTTCGCGCGCATGACGTCCGACCAGAAGCAACAGCTCATTGTGGAGTACCAGGCCTTAGGATACTATGTTGGTAAGTACACATTGTATGATGTGGCCAGGATCGCCACGCAGGTGGTACCTGAAGACGGACATCGTAACCGAGACAGACCTAAAAAACGCTGGCGTGACAATCTGGACTACTTCTTGACGAAAGCAGGAGACAAGTTAGTCGGAAGGATAGGGGGGAGATCTTTGCACAGCGGTGGGACAAAATACGCTAAATTAAAAAATCTTAAGTCATATTTAACAGTCAAAAAGTGTTGATTCTCTGTCTAATTAGAATAATAGCAAAGGGTGTTGCCCCTTTCAATCATTGGAGATCCATCAGAGTAGCTTTGAATTCATAATGTAGCTCAGGGTTAGAAATAAAAGTTTTAGCTCAAGTACTGTTAAGCGAGATTTCTCGCTTGTATTATCCGAAATGGTAGGCAGATACGCATAAGGCCTATTACAGTTGTTGTATCTCACGACGGCGGGTTAGTCTTAGGCTTGATTTCCTCCTACGCTGACGGTCATCGCGAGCTCGTCATTGGTCGTGTCTGACGGCCGTCAGCGCTGAGCCGAGCGAACCGAACAGTGACGAGCTCGCGGCGACCGTCAGTGCCGACGGTCGGCATAGGAGGAAATCAAGCCTTAGTCGTGTGTGTGATGGTCAGGCACATTGTTTATGAGTGCTCAAGCGATACTAAGCGCTCCCTAGCTTACGCACACAGACGAGCTTAAGACCCACCCGCCGCGTCGCCGCCCGTGAATTAGAACAGCTATACGCATTATGGGATGTAATTTATGAAAAAGGAAGTAAACGTGTATGTCTTTGGGAGGCAGGTGTCAAATCGACCAAAATTCATTTGTTACGAGTGTTGGGCAGTTTCCATCTAACATATAGTAGTCGGCACGTAACTTGGCAAGAGTCGTTAGATGCGCACAAGTCGTTTTTTAGGTATCTTTGGTTACCAAGTGGGACGCGGGGAACGTTTAGCACTATTCCGAGCGCGCAATTGGTTGGTGAGTTGGCACAAGGATCGACTGACCAATCGCGTCCCGTCCACGTTCCGTTCGCTCTATTATGGTGGTTGGTCAATAGGGAACTATCCGCAAAGCTGCGCTCAGATGGCGCCACAGGTTTCTGCGTAAACAAACTAGAGAAGGGCGTTTTCGGTTTTTTGCGCAAACTGTTATGTATGTTTTCATATCGATATCGAAAACGGTTTTCAGATATCGATATCAGTAGTACAGTTTGCAAAAGTTAAAATGTTATTTAGATCAGCAAACTAACAACGAACGCAAAATAATACTTAGAAAGATAGGTAGCGCATATGGTTCCTAACGTTTGTGAAGTTTGCGTTTTGTTCGTAGTTCGTACGTTTTCGCATTGTTACGGTTTTAAGTTTTGAATTATTCGTTCTCGCACGCTAGTAAGGTTTTTAAGGTTTTTTAGCTGAATCCGGTAAGACTGGAAGCCAACCCCAATACAGTTGGGAAAAGGCTAGGCAGATGATGACGCTAGTAAGGTTTTTATTAGATACAGCTTTTGTAATATCGGTTATTTTAATATCGGTATCGATATGATATCTAACACATATTCGATATAAGTTACGTTTAGATATATCGGACACATCCCTAAAAAAAACCAAACTGTCTAAGTCGAGCGACAAAATTTCGCAGTTTATGTGTACAAAATATAAAACAAATAGTGAAAGAAAAATGAAGGTAACTAACTTTCCCAATATTATTATTTGGTTTTTGAACACAAGTTATCTTAAAAACAGTAAAAAATGGTTCGGTAACCACAAACAGTAGTAGACGCCATGGTGTTATGTTTTTGTTTACTCTGAGCCGTCAAGCGCCATCTGGCGGGAGCAATTGGCAGTAATGTTCCCTATTCACGCACTATGCCCCACTACGCCAAAACCTTGCCAAGTTACATGCCGGGGACTATACGAGGTGCTTAACTCCGTTTTGGTTTAAATTGAAGGAATTTTAAATTCTCGGGGTCATCCTTTTCATATTCATTATGCCAAATTACGATCTTTGTGGTTAGTAAGACGAGGTGTCTCTCAATTAGCAGAAATATTGGCTTACTAAACAATTGCTTTTTAAAAACTTCACTAAATGATAAATCTTTCCAGGAATGTGCGGTGACGGTGCAAACGACTGCGGAGCTCTACGCGCGGCGCACACAGGCATATCCCTCTCAGAGCTAGAGTCCAGCGTTGCAGCCCCCTTCACCTCTGCTAACCCCGACATTGTCTGCGTCGCGAGGGTTTTACGAGAAGGCCGCGCCGCCCTATCCACTTCATTCGGCGTCTTCAAATTCATGGTAGCTTATTCACTCTCAGAATTCTTCTCAGTAGCCTTTTTGTACTATTTCGACTCAAATTTAACCGATTTCCAATTTCTGTACATAGATGTCGCCTTGATAGTCAATTTTGCCTTTTTCTTCGGTATGACGGAAGCATATACTGGCAAATTATGTAAGACTCCACATTTGACGTCTTTGCTAGGACTTACACCACTGTTTTCCTTGCTAGGTCAAATGTTTTTGATCGCTTTAGGACAGTATCTCAGTTATTACGCGTTAACTCTTTTCCCGTGGTATGTAAGGCACACTTATGAGGGTGACGAAGCAAATGAATGCTGGGAGAACTACGCAGTCTTCGCGATATCGATGTTCCAATACATAATTTTAGCGATCGTTTTCAGTCATGGCTCTCCTTACCGGAAATCTGTTCTAACAAACAAACAACTAATGATAAGTATACTTATAATGACAAGCATTTGTATATACATAGCCGTTTGGCCTGCTGAATGGATCGCTAAGTTCTTACAACTTAGAATGCCTAAAGATACCCTCTTGTCGTATATAGTCCTTGCTTTAGCGTCGTTCCAACTTCTCCTAGCATTATTCTTCGAGAGAGTCATAATAGAATATTTGATGGAAGGAAAACAGATGATACCAAAGTTTTTAAAAGAGAAGAGAATTAGGAAAACTCCTCATTTGTTGATTAGGAGGGAGTTGACTGATATGGACTATCTTGATTGTGACAGCGTTATCAAGTATGATAAGGAGACCAATGATTCTGCGTTCGATTCTTCTGGTAAAGGCAGCTGAGACTAGATTCTTTTAGTTGAATATGTATTTATAGGACTCGAAGCACTCTTAGGTAAACTGTGATGTTGAAAATATACCAAATTGAGATGAAATTGTGGGGTTTATGGAGAAATGGTGGTCAAAGCATAAAAAAACACAGTGGACCATTATGTACGAACTTATGATCAATTTCTTGCCTTTCGATTAGAAACACTTAATCGCTCTTATCCGGCCTCTAATGTTTTAATTAATTTTTCAATGCAATCATATCAAACTACTACTGTAGATATTCCTGAACCTATTCGAGAATAATACTAGACTGTAAGAAAGAAAATGTTTCCATGGCGCATCCTAATAGTTATCGATAAAATCTTAATACAGTGAAACCTGGTTAAGTGGGACCTGCAATGTTGTTTCACTTATAGAGGTATTCCAGTTACCCAGTGTCTCAGATATCCAGATATAAATAAATATCTGTCTCATTTACAGAGGGTTCCATTAATAGAGGTCAGAATACAGGTTATTTCAGTTATAAGAGGTGCGATTATTAAATAAATTAACGTGTTACCTATGTAAACATTATAAATGAGTATAAATTATAAAAAATATATTAAGGCACGTTTACACGTATTACAAATATGGAAACAGAATGCATCAATTATAAAAACCTGTAATTTTAGTTTGCCTTTTGGAAGTATCAGCCATCAGATGTTTTTCGTTGTTATAAATTTTATCAAATATGCTCTGGTCACCAATTATTATTGATGTCATTTCAAAATAACTGTGCAGTTTCTAGTGCTTTTACTGCTTCGCGTTTAAAATTTTTTACTGAATTTACTTCCGCGCCCATTTCATCGTCATCTTCTTCATTTTCCACTGCAGAAGACGAGAAGACATGAACAATGTCGCTTTCATTAATTTTTCCTGAAACTATTAAATCGTCGTCGACGTTTATAAAATCTTTGAATGTTGGCTGTTGATTATTGTCGTTGCTGGTAGAATAAGGATAAGTAAGTAAACAAACAAAACGATGTTATCTCAGTTACAGAGGTTTATGCATATAAAAATCACTCGCTGTCTCAGTTATAGAGGTAACTATGATGATAAATCGAAAGAACGAATCCCAGATATAGAGGTTTGTTTCGTCCCACTAATAGGGGTAATTCAGTGTCAAAGTGTAGGGACCTCAACATGAGTTCCAGTTATGGAGTTTTCTCACTTATCCAGGTCCCAATTAACCAAGTTTCACTGTATTATCTATGAACTTTAGAATTAATATTTATACCGCGCCCCTCAAATGAACAATCTATGATTTAGGTTATATGCATTTATTTTTACTATTTCTTTGTTTAATGAAACATCAGTATAATATTATTATTTCATTTAATATTCATTGTGATATTATGAAAATTAGTGCAGAGATTTTGTGGAGCTTATGTCATAACTTCCAAATAAAAATAATTTATGTTTTTTTTTTTTAAGAATTTTAAAAGTCCTTCTTCTAGGCTCGTTCACTTTTTTAAAGTAATAATTTGGTTTTAAAACAATAATTTGGTTATTATCAATATAATGTTAAATATTCTATCACTCGTCTTATGGTACAAATTGCACATTTTATCTCAAAATATGGTGCTTACTTGTGTTCACAAAATGGCATTTGTTCATATTTACTATTTTTACAGTATTTTGTCTAATCAAGCTTTATTTTGTATAGCAACATATTTTCTTTTGTATTTTTACTACATTTAATTTTACGTGTGCAAATAAGGTGTGCATTTTTTATGATTAAATATTAGAAATAGTTTTATGCACATTTTTTGTTGCAAAACTTTTCGTAGAATATTATTCTTTCGTTTTTGAAAACTCGTGGCTAAATAATAACAGCCGCACGGGTCGATCATCAAGGTTAAGCAACGGTTGACGAGGTCGGTCCGTGGATGGGTGACCATTTCAACATACCGAGTTTCCTCTGTGCCTCGGAGAGCACATTAAGCCGTTGGTCCCGGCTGTCATTTGAAGATCTTTGACAGTCGTTACGTCTTTGTCGTCGGTTACGGGTATTCACCCGTAACGACTGTCAAAGATCTTCAAATGACGTTTCAGATCTCAAGCTTCTGAATAGAAGCTTGAGATCTGACACCAGTCTTGCCAAGGGGTTCCGTGTTACCCAGTTACTGGGTTGTGGAGGTCAGATAGGCAGTCGCTCCATGTAAAACACTGGTACTTAGCTGAATCCGGTAAGACTGGAAGCCGACCCAATATAGTTGGGAAAAAGGCTAGGCAGTTGATGTTTTTGAAAACGAAATACTTTTGTACTGTTTTAAAATAAAAATCATGTACCGAGTTAGTATTTTTCTTTGATATCGCACAAAATGTTTGTTTTTTATTGTTGAGCTTTTTCTTACGATATTATGTCTTAGATATTATTGTATTATTTATAGGCACAATGTGATAAAGTAGTGTGCCTTACTAATGTAAGAAATAAAACATTCCGATATAATGGTACTAAAAGTACCACAAAATTAGATAATTTCTATGTTTAGAAGTAGTTAATGCAAGTGAGTTGAATAGTTACCGATTATTAGAAAATGTTTTTATAGGATATTATATTATGAAATTATCTATATTTGATACTTATCTCAAAAGAATCGACAAATTATAAAATTCTACTAATTTTAATGTATTTAAATTACACTTTTTATAATGTTCCTGTTACATATTGGTCAAAAATAAATAACTTGATATACAATTATAATCAACTTATGAATTGTTTTCCTCAAGTACATATCATTAGGATAGTTCAGATATCAAAACATAAATCAAATTGTGTCGGAATTAGAAGTATTTGTTATAATGTACCAATGAATGTATGAGAGAATATTTAAATAAATTCATTTTTATTTATGTTGTGTTTTCTTTTTAAAACTAGGGCTTGTTTATTTTTTATTATAAAGTCCTTTTTTTATTTTTTTTATAAAACACATACAAAAAAGAAAAATCATTTAAAATGTAAAAAATAGTAGCCCACCGGTATCGAAAACAGGGTCCAAGCCACCGGTGGTCAGGGCTCCTGAGATACGCGCCGTGTCCAGGAGTACCGCTATCTGGATCAAGCCCTTGATCCAGTTGCCCAACGAGAGCCTCCTCAGATGTTCGTCTTGGCTATTATGCCATTGTCCGTCACGACTATCGGCACAATGGTCGCTGTATTTACTCCTCCATGTAAACAGCCTTGTAAACAGCCTTTTTCCCAATATAGTTGGGAAAAAGGCTAGGCAGATGAAGATGATGATGTACCTAACTACTTTAGCTATGTTGGGAAGAGTGGCAGAAAATTTATGTATGTGTAATGTGTATGTATCCCAACTGATTGGGATTGTTGGAACAGAAGTTCATTACCTACATCAAATGGTGACGGCGCACTAGATTCGAACCACGCCCTTTCGGACTGGTGTCTAAAACCACTTATTAGTTGGGAATGTTGGGTTAAAGCAAGCTGGGCGTGATAGATGGCTGAGAAATTGCAGGCGCCAAAAAAATTGTTTAGGGAACTTCTGTCTAGATTAAGCCTAATTTATGGGTGTGACAATGTTTTCATGAAAATATTACATACGGCGCGGATTCGAACTGCGCATTTTTATATATTTTAATAGCTTACGTAGCTGGAACGAATTGGTATTGGAATAGATTCCTTCCAACCCGTTATCAATACAAATGATTTGTAAAAAAAAACAGGGTTAGTCGATCCGGTACTATGACACCCTAAGGCATTATGTTCGCCACTGTACGTTTGTGTGCATAAAGTATTAAATAAATATATGACAAGTCAGTAAGTTAAGGCAAACTTCAATAAAACCAATATTTTTTTTAAATAATTTTATTATTTACTAAAAAGCAATAAATATATCGAACATAGACTCTATCAATAAATTAACAAAATTTATGTTAACTTTACACATAATCTTCATATTTGGCATCACAGTACTTTCGAAATGTTATGTAGGTATACAGCACACATACGCAAATATTTTATTATTTTTATAATAATTAATCCATTGGACGTCAGACATTAAATGAACAGTAATTTATTGATTTTGATCATTTTAACTTTCATACCCGATAGACGATGTTAGATTTTATTTCAATGATTTGTATTTATTCATTGGAGCATAAATTCACTTAAGGTCAGTTTCTGAATTGATTATTTTGTGTTAAGGACTTGTCAAATCCTACTTTAACGCCTAAGTTTGACAGGTTTTCAACCTAAAGTAGAGTTTGTCCTCTTCAACTTCTAATTCTCAATTCAGAAAGTGGGTTTTAGCATCGAACAAAACTTTAGGTACAGGGTTCACTTCATAAAACTAACAATTACATATTTACATACCTACTTCAATCGAAGACATCATATCTCTTTACCATTTCAAGAAGTTGAACTACACATAGATAAAATTTCAAACGATTAATAACTTACACAAATGTATATAAAATGCAAGTAACATTAATAAATTGAATCCATATAAAACGTTAATGGTAAATATTATTATTTCGAAACATTTAGTTCGAAGCCATGTACACACCGGTCATGTAGGAAGCGGCTCTGATATTTCGAAGTTTTCGAAATTTCAAAAAGGCATTTCGATATTTTATTCAATGGAAACTTATTTTGACATATTAAATATATCTAAACATAAATAAAAACAATTTGTATATTTAATTTCTAGTTTCAATATTGTATATTTCTGAGTGAATTCTGAATTCTATTCGCTACTGTCGCACGTATATACGCGCTTGTGTACATAGCACAATACCTAAAATTATTAAAGGTCTATGATTGTTACACTATAAACTGGTAAAATTTACATAAACGGTGCACGTAATATCGTAGTGAAGTATGATAAAAATGTAACATGTATCGATAATTTTATTTCAACATCGTCAGAATCAGCACCACTATTATATCGATATCATTTCATCGTAGGGAACCAATTTAAGCTTTATATATAAAGTTTATTTAGGAAGAGACGTACCGATCTGGGCATTGAAGCACAGATTAGCTGTTTTGCTTACATTCTTAAACGCTTTTGTGACTATCGATAAACTAGCAAGTCGCGAATTATACTTATCGATCTTATAATTATCTTGAAACAATTTCAAGATATTTTAAGATTTAAAACAGTTACGTTACAATTTTATTTTATTACCATTCACAGAATTCTCAATCTCTCGCCATTTTAAATAGCTTCAGAAGAATCTTGCTTTTGATTCAAGGATTATTCCTGTTTTTCAGCACTAGTAAGCGCACTCCGGCAGGGCTATTGATATTAGTACTTAAACATTTACATACGTGGCCACCTTTATAAAAGCACCACTAGACTGTAGCTGTAATTCTAATTTTATTTAGAAATATAATCTGAACCTAAAGCCTCTAGGCATTTTTATATTTTAACGCTTTTCCATCACTCAAAATTCCGTCATTCGTCAATCACACACTGGGTTACCTAAATACCCATCACTCTAAAATCTGAATTTTACGAAGTTTTACAAACTCGATGTCACCTACAGCCTCCTACATCAATGCTATAAGCAAAGTAATATAAAATGGAACACATTTTCTGGAATTCTTTCGCTTAACTATATTTTAGAGTAAGAGGCTCGATACGGCATACATTAAGATTTACTAGATACTTTTTAGACAATTTAGGGGTCATGCGACACTGAAGAACGTTTTCTAAGTCCATTGCTTAAGGAATTGACACTTAATCTTTAACTCCTAACATCGATGTTTTAAAAGCAATGGCATGGCAATATACTAATGTTCTTTTAGGGCGAAAATGCACATGCTTGTAAATTTCATAAAAGTGTGCAAGTACCTTGCAAGCCACTTCTGATTGGTGAATGTCACAATGGCATGCAAGCTACGTGCGCATTTTTATGCAATTTACGGCCATGTGTGTATTTTCGCTCTTACAGTCAGCGTAAGTATAGCATAAATCTGACAAATGCGGCTCTTATAACGAGTTCTACAGCGATAATTTTATATTGAGTCAACTTTACATGTATTTTTGATAGGACTTTCCGCCATCTTAAGATTAACGTCACAGAATAACAAATGTACAGAAAGCGCACTTCTTCAATAAAAACTAGTGGCGGCAAGTCACAGCGTTTTACACTTTATTTCATCCACTGTAGTGGCTAGTTTTCTTTAGCTTGATCAAGTTTGTTTTTAGTGTAATTTTATTGTTCAGTGATTTTTCTGTACTGATATACTTTTGTGTTAATGCTATGTACGAATATAAGGTGTTAAGGAAGCGGTGCGATGCTTCACCGAGGTTTTTTTCATGGATTGCGCCGAAGTTTTGCGAAGAAGCTGTAACATTAAGAATTTGGTATAATACTTATAAAGCTAACAAAGGTAAAACGATGTTTCACAAGCTCCTTTAAATATAAAATGCGAAATCTGATGTTTACTGTCAAATAGCAGCATCGAATCCTATTACATTTTTATCATCATATGTGGCTTGTATTTATTATTTATGGCCACACCGTGAATATACCCTAGCTCCGAGTTTCCCAGCTCATGATTATCGCAGAATTAATGGGACAAATTGTCAAACACGCGTTATCTGCTGTGATTGGCTGTTGAAAATTCATTCAACCAATCACAGAAGATAGCGCGTGCTTGACAATTCGTCACATTAATTCTGTGATAATTTTGAGCTGAGAAACTCGGGGTAAGGGTATTTCTTGTAAGTTCAAGGTTTTTAATACAGGGTTAAAGTTATTTAACTAATGCTACTCCGCAGACATAATGGTAATATGTATATCATATCTAATAACGATATACCCAACACATCTGCAAAGATACCCAAATTTAATCCGAGTGTATTTTTAGAAACCATCGAAAAAGTCAAAACAGCAAAACGAAGAGACGAATTTTGAATAAAAGTGCTTGCGCCTTTAAAGAAAGAGCTTGTAAAACCAGCAACACAAAATAAATTAACAGTAGCGAACATAACTTACCAAAGTGGATGTGCAGTGCAACATAAACGATGATGGCTTATGAAAGGGCATACATGTGTAGTGGTTCTGTACGCAATAGCCTTTTCTAGAGACTTTATCAACGCCCGTCAACCTCTGTATTTTCATTTATTAGTAATCTTTCAAATGGTGAAAGTATTCATGAATATGAGCAATATTCACTATGGGCACCAACTCTGACACTTGAAAATGTACTGAACAGCAGAACTTTTTTCACTTTCAGAGTCGGTCCGATATTTATATATGTTCATATTCATTTACACTTTCACTCTCTCGAATATTGCCAATGAGACAGACCATAATACCACAGAGAGCATAAATTAAAGTTTACACAATGATAGACTCAGTGGTCATACCATGTGTTTTCCATACTCCGTGGTCAAAATAGCAATTTGATGATGGGCGTTGAACATGGTCCACTATAGGCGATAGTGTACAGCCAGATGGGTGCCTGTGGTGCGTGTTGTGTACACAGTGGATTGCAAACCAATGAGACATTAAACTACTGATGCTATGTTCAAACCAATATACAAAAGGGATTTTGTAGTGACATTATTAACAGTAGGCTTGGGGGTAGTGGGTTTTTAATGTATAAGGCTAATTTTCAATAGTCAGAAAATAGATCCTTTATCAGAGGAATAAATATGGCGGTTTGTTATTTATTTAACACGCTTTTATTAGCTCGGTATGTATGTATCAATGTAACGGAATCTTTGAAAGTGATTTTCACCCCCTTCAAAACGTCGGATTGATTTGAAACTTTGCACACTTATCAAGAACCGATGACAATGCAATAGTTTAAATAGTTTGACCCACTATTCTTACCAGGATCTTCAGGATTACCGACTTTTTAGTTCAATTTACCATTAAAGCGTGTACCATTTTAGAACTGCAATTTATCTATATAATATATAATAACTGTTGTCAAACGGACATTTTTGTTTCTCAGATAAAAAGTTATCAGACTATTGAAAAATCTGTTATATTGTTTTTTATATAGTACAATATGTTGACAGTATTTTCAACCCCTTGACAGTTTCTTCTTAAGATATCGGCAACTAAGATACAAAAGCAAATAAAAAGACTGCACTTTGTTCGAGAATGATCTCATATAATATCTTATACATGTATAACAACTTACAGAGATGCATCACAAGCAACAAGCTATATGCTATATATTAATCTCCCGTCCTCACCTCTACAGCGGGACGATACTCAGAACTTTACTATGTATATAGCAACTGATTTACATGGAGATTTCTGACTTTATATACTTTTAGAACGATTTAACATTTTTATTTACTAAAATGTCCTTTTGTGACACGGACTTGGCAGTAAGCACTAAACTTGAATGATAAAAATATAAAACTAAGCTTAGTGTTACAGTCAGTGGCGGATTTGACACAACATAACTAGCAGATCTATTCAGGTTCAATACTACAGCGTAATCGTACAATTTATAAATAAAAAAGCGTGTAGAAACATGCTTATGTGTACCTATGTGTTGACTGTACAAAGCAGTGTAAACTCTACAATTGAAACACAATTAAAATAAAATAAATTATGCAACACGAAACACTGATAAATGTCTACCATCTAAGTCATAAATACTTAAACATTTATAATAAAAATGCAAAATGTCACATTTTAAAAGATAACAATATTTCCATGTTGCAATAAAAGTCAATTAAAATGAAACAGATCTGTAGTCAAATTATATTAAATAAATTCATTAGACATAATCATTAAAAAATATATTATGATTTAGGCAAGACATGATTAAGTTTACATATATTATTCTTTTATAAATTGTTAAACATTTTATAAATCTCGATTTTAAGTTATATTAATCATTCTCAAAAGTTAATTCGTAAAGTAACATCGAATATAAAAGTGATTTCTTCGAAACCGTGATTGTTAGTCAAAAGTGTAAAATAATTAAAGTTTGACGAAACACTAAAATTGTACTCTAAGGTACGTTGAGACATTCAGAAATACAATCTTATAAATAGTATAATCGAATGAAATCGATGGAACATTGTTCTTAAATGTACAGTGCTAGGCTGCTAGACGACCAGTCGACCGTTTCGTTGATCACCGTTAAAGCACATTTGTGTGTGTCTGTACAGATTCGAATATTTTTATATAGGTTTAACATTTAAATTGCTAATAAATAAATAAGAGATCAATGAATGTGTGTCGGTTGTAAGAAACGGTCGCAGGTCGAGGCGCGGTTCGCAATAAATAATAAAATTAAACAACTATATCATACATCGTGAAGTTCGCCGTTCGTTCGCCGATTATTTCTTCCTCTTTAACTTCGGTATTCTGTAATGCGTGCATGTGAGTTAAGAGCAGGCAACATGTGGATTATATAAAGATGAAAACTGTGAAACTATGCCGTCTTTTGTGTACTTAAATGACCCAATAACCTTAAAATGAATCCCTTAGCCAATAATTTACAAATATACAATTATGATAAGCTATATATTTTTATCAAATTATAGATAATATACTGCGAAAACTAATCCCATTGCTTAAAAGTGTATAAACGGCCTATTCTGTCGTTCTTCAATGTTTTATTCAAAGTATTTAAAAAGAAAAGTTTTAGTTTATTAATGTTACTGTTCTGTAATCTCACTAAAAACAAAATCTTATATATTTTATTGTACTTGTCGCTTAAAACTATAAAATTTTCCTCTCGTTTCACCGCCTTCTTCAACAAAAGGTAGTGCAGTGGATAGAAACTTATTCTTCAGATTATATACGAATTATGCCATCGTGGGATTATCTCTTTACCGTGTATTAGTCAAGTGTTCTTAGGCGTGCTATTATTTACATTTTAGATAGTTTTGTATGGCATGTGTAACTAGGGAACTACGTATTTGTAAAAAGGTATTCTTACCCGGAACTCTTCTTGTGGGGTGATGGAGAAGACTGTGACTTTTCCGCCTCCATTAACTTGGTGCTCGAATCCTTCATAAAACCTGGAAGTAGATATAATTAATTTTAAGTTAAAAAGTTATTAAATTTTTAGTTATTTATTTCAGCTGCTGCTGGTGCAGAAAACCTCAAACGGCGCAAATATAACAAACTTATTGGCAGTTATTTATATGTTTGAGCCGTTTGGGGTTGAGACATTAGGTCCATGGGGTCCGAGTGCTCATCGAGTATTTCGAGACATTAGTAAACGGTTAGTCGACTGTTCGCGTGACCAGAGGGCTGGCCTTTTCTTCAGCCAGAGAATCAGCATTGCCATTCAACGTGGCAATGCTGCCAGCGTTCTGGGCACGTTTCCCATTGACATCGATGTGGATGAATTTTTTGATGCGCAATGAGCCCCTTTTCCTCTGCCCTTTGTATGTAAGTTTGTTTTGTTATTAAGCATAAGATTAGAAATATTCAATTGTATATATTGTTTAAATTATAAATAAATCTGATAACATTTTAAAGCAAAAGGTTTTTAGTATTATGAAACATACAACATAAAATATAGAAAAGATCTTCACTCCTAAGTTTAAGATAAACTCTGTTATATACATATAACAACGTTGGAAATAATTTTATACAGAATTCACTGGTATATTATTTGCTCTGAATCTTTCATAAGAAAAGGGCAGCATAAGTAAAAATAATACACAAATGAATTGACACTTGTAAATATACTAAGAAAAAGTAGGAGTCAATAAATGAATTTGTACCTTTGCCTGAAGAACCGAAGACAGAACTGCCCAAATTGTTCAAATTGCTGGTGAACGTGTCTGCTTCCCTTGCAACGGCGTCCAAAGCCGCGTTTTCCGCGTCCCGCACTCCATCCGCGGCCTCCCCGAGCCTATCTCCGGCCGCCTCAACCCCATCCTTACCCACCCCCTTTATCTCCTCTAACTTATTATCAGCCGACACTTGGAAACCCTCGAAGTAACCCTTCGCATCTCCGAACAACTGCTTCGAACTCTCTTCAACATTCTGCTGAGTGTCTGATAGAACTAACTTAGCCGAATCATCAAGACTGTCGAAGGTATTCCCCGCTGAACTCTGGAAGGAATGAAGAGTGTCTTCCGCAGAACTGCCCAAACTGTGCGCGTCATCCCTCATAGACGCGAACGTGTCTCTGGTCGAGCTCTGCATCTCATCCCACTTGTCCTTGGCATCGCTCACTTTATCCTTCGCCGAACTTTCGACCTTATCGAAAGTACTCAAGGTTGAGTCTTGTGCGTGATCGAACGCCTGTTTTGACGACCTTTGTAGGTCGCTTACTTTGTCAGTAGCTGATTGCTGTAGGTATTCGAATTCTTCCTTCCCTGAATGTTTGAGGTCATCGAATTTGTTAGTTAGACTAGTTTGGATTTCTCCTTTCTTGTTTGAAGCTGCGTTGATCGCATCTTCTGCGGATTTGCTGATTTGTTCTGTTGTAATTTCGGCTTCATGCCTTATCCTGTCTAGTTCACTCTTTGTGGCATCTTTCTTGTCATGTATGGCTTGTCCGAATTCGTCTGTTTTACCCTGTATCGCTTTACCGAAAACTATATCGGTATCGTGTATAAATTCTGCTGTTTCAGTAGCTTTACCGTGAACTGCGTCTTTAAGATCACTGGCTGTGCTTTCAACGGAGTCTTTAATTTCTGTGGCTTTTTCCGTTACTGTGTCCTTAGCTTCTTCAACCTTATCGTGGTGGTGTCCAAAGTGGAATGTGTCGCTGATAGCGTGTCCAATTCCGCTGAACGTATCCGCGATCGCATGTCCGAATCCATGTGATTTCTCATGAACTTCTTCGCTTATTTTATCAGCTTTATCGTGAATGGCGTCCTTAGCTTCTGAAGTCTTGTCTTGGATGGCATGTCCCGCGTTTACTGCTTGGTCTTGGATATTGTGTCCTAATTCACTGGCTTTGCCTTTCGCTTCACCGGTCTTTTCGTGAACAGATTTTCCAAAATTGTCGGCCGTATCATGAATGTTGTTTCCTACATTGCTAGCTGTTTCGTGAACTGCGCTTCCGAAGCCTGTGAATTTGTCGTGAATTGCGTTACCGAATTCGCTTGCTTTGTCTTTGGCTTCAATCGTTTTGCTCTGGATTGACTGTCCAACTTGGTTGGCGCCATCTTGAACCGAATGTCCGAATTCACTGGCCTTATCCTTAGCTTCTGAAGTTTTTTCCTGTAATGTTTGTCCGAACTTGTTAGCTTCATCGTTTATTGTTTGTCCTACTTCACTCGCCTTGTGTTTTGCTTGGCTAGTTTTGTCCTGAATAGCGTCTCCTAATTTGTATGCTTCATCAGTAACGTTGTCTTTGAATGATACGGTTTTATCGTGGATGGCACTTCCAACATCTGAAGCCGTATCTACGATTGAATCTTTAACTTGTTTAGATTTTTCTGTAACAGCGTCTTTAGCTTGGTTTGTTTTATCTTGAACAGCTTGTCCGACTTCAGAAGCGGTATCATGAATAGCAGTACCAACTTCGTTAGCTTTGTTTTTGATGGAATCTTTAGTTTCGTGAGCCTTTTCTTGAGCATCATCTGCGGCATCATCCAATGCGTCTGCAACTTCACTCACAGTAATTTGGACAGAAGATTTGATTTCACCAGCTTTGGATACGACGGCCTGTTTAGCATCAGCAGTCTTATCCTGGATTGTCTTTTCGATTTCATCCTTTTTGTCGTGGGCAGCCTTTTCCGCTTGCTTCTTCTTGTCATCTACGCTCTGTGCCAATTGTTCAGCGCCATCTTTAAGTTCATCTTGTTTCTTAGCTACAGCATCTTGGAGTTCATCCTTCTTAGCTGAAGCTTTGTCTAGCGCCTGGTTAGCGGCTTCTTTTCCTTCAGAGAGTTTGTTCTTAGCCTCATCTTCGAGTTTTTCCTTCTCTCCGAAAATATTCTGGACTAGACCTGTGAAGAAGTTCTTGCCTTCTTTGGCCTTCTTCTTGGCTTCTTTAGCTTCCTTTTTGAGTTCTTTCTTCGATTTTTCCTTGACGCCTTCTAGAGAGTCACCCAAGGATTGGAGTTTCTCATTGCCTGTTGCCTTGGCACTATCTAATGATTCTTTAGCACTAGCTTTAGCATCTTGAGCCTTATTGCTTATATTTTCTTTAGCGTCATGGGCTGTCTCGGAAACAGCTTTCGCGCCATCTTGAGCCTTATGCTTAATATTTTTAGCAGCACTATCAGCTGCATTTCCAACTTGGTGTACTTTCTCATCGCCTCTAAGTTTCATTTCCTCAGCAATTTCCATGGCACCGAAGTTAAGTGCCATCGCTTTACTGTTGATGTCATCTTTGACTACTCCAGCTTTGTGTACCAAGTTATCAACAGTGTCGTTGGCTGCAGACTTGGCATCATCAACTTCTGCGGAGATATTGTTCTTTAAATTGTTAGCTTTGTTGTTAACATCATCTTTAACTTTCTCAGCTGATTCTGCAATATCATTTAACTTGTCACGGGCGCCATCTTCGAATTCGTGTACCTTATCTTGGGCACCAGATTTAGCCTTTAAGTAATCACCAATCAGATCATCAGCTACTGCACCAGTCTTCTGTTTAATTTTATCCTTCTCTTCTTCAATAATACATAAACCTTCTGACAAGTCACCGTGGACATTATCAGATATTTCGTGGGCTGCGAAATGGACAGTTTCTATTCTATCAACTAAGTTAGATGTTTCATCATGTCGGTGTTTTTGTCCCTTCTTGTATTTTCCTTCGCAGCACCCAACGTAGAATTGGAAGGGATCAGTTTTCTGGTTGCACAAAGGAGTATCAACTGGTTGCATCATTTCATATTGTTCATAAAGGTTTTCTTCGACTGATTTAGGGTTACCTTCGTCGACAACTAACTTGGTTGAGTATACTTGACTGTTAGCATCTTCGTCTTCTTTTACGTGGGGTTTAGTTTTAAGGTCTTTGAACATATCGTCGACCTTGCCTAATAGTTCTTCATTGATTAGTCTAGGAGCGGGTTTAGGGGGCAACTTTTCAGGCGACTTTTCAGGAGACTTTTCGGGAGACTGTTCCTTAGAATCTTTTCCTTTTAAGTCCTTCTCTTTAGATTCTCTGGGCTTAGGTTGGGGCTTGGGGGAGGATTCTTTCTCTTCCTCTTTGTCCTCGCTATGTCCGAATACGTTCTTGACTTTGTCTGCCAGACCCCCGAGGAAGCCTACTCCTCCTTCTGGCTTTTTCTTGCCTTTCTCTAGGGTGTTCATGGGAGTCTTATCTTCGTCTGAATCGAAGGTCGCTTTAGTCTTGTTTGAGTCGACATGGAGAGTGCCGCCGTTTACTGTAATTACATAAGTATGAATTAACTTTATACTTCTTTCCTTTGACGTATTTTTCATAAGAATTATTTTATTTTGTTTTATGGTTTACCTTGAGGTTTAGTATCCTTGTTGTCTTCGGTTTCTTTTGTCGGGTATTTCACGTCGCCATTTGTGATGATCTTGTCCTGGACAAACGAAAGTAAAATCAGAACCTTATTTTAGCATTTATTTAAAGAGGAAAGATTTTTTTGTTTGTTTGTACCGAATCGGCTCCAAAACTACTGGACCGATTTGAAAAATTCTTTCACCAATAGAAAGCTACATTATTCCTGAGTGACATAGGCTATTTTTTAATCCCGACAACGGGTCCTGTGGGGTGGTCCACGGGAGCTAAGCCGCGGGCAACAGCTAGTCATTAATAATTTAGTTAATTATGTTTATCTGGTGTGATGTTGACTTGACTCAACAAGCTTTAAGAAGAGATAAACATGTATAAAGTGTCGGAGACAACGCTACAATAGGTATGTAAACTTAAGATATTATTTTTATTTTTTTATTCATCGAACAACTTAATTCATTATTTGTTAAGGTAAGGTAACAATACAAATAAACAAACAATTAAAATAAATGTTGCATAAAAATTAATAATAAGTGAAAAATTAAAATTACAACCAAATAGTATAAATTTCGAATAAAATATTATTATTAAAAAAGAATGTAAAAATGTCAAAAATTATAATGTCAATAAAAACATTAAAAATTAAATTAAAACGTTAACAATTAAAATTTAAAAAAAAATGTAGATATACAAATAACATTACAAATCTGGTTAATGTACACATAAAGTTAGAAACTATTGTTAGTACTTATAACTACCAGAAACAATTATTATTTGTAATACTTGTTATACGCCTCACTAGCATGTAGGCATATCCAATGTCTTAGTATGGGACTGCCACGCAGCCTGCGCATCGCTTGCGAACATTCCTTCTGCGCGATTTTGATGTACTTACATGTCCATTGACTTGTTGGTCAGGGGCGTACGGCAGGGAGGCAGGTCCGATACTGTTGTTGTGGTCGCCGCCCCAGTGGAAGCTCAGCTCGTCCTTCAGCGCGTCAAAACCTAACGTAACACAAATATTTAGTATGATTTTTCGTGTCAAATAGCTTGGATGGTTTGAATTACATCATTACCAGTCCTTTGTTATTTACTACTGTAACTACCATAAGAATTCCATTTCATTCCATTTTGGAATTTCTGGGTTTAGATTTTAAATCTATGGTATATGGTCTTCCAATACGCATTGAGAACTGAGAAGGTGTGGTTCAGTTACAGTTTAAGTGTAAAATAATGAATGCTTACCGGATTGGTCCAAGTTCAAATAGTCAACTTGGCTCTTGCCGGCGCGAGGGACGATACGTTCTGGAAGTTCTACGTCTAACACACATGCTGGCGTTTGAGACTGCTCGCCTTTAGGTACCTGAGATATAAAACAAAATTGTGTAAAATGGATTTACAAAGACAAAAATAGACCGAAAGTTATTCGATTATAGTTCTCGCCAAATTTCTGGGGCGCCCTGAAGTTGGCTTTCCGATACGCAAGGCACGGAATGGTGCTGGTTTTGTATGAGATTTACTACTGCGCAGCCATTGTAGCCAACTTCAGGGCGGACAGGAAGTTTGGCGAGAACTATACTGGTTTTTAAATCAAAGAGCAATATTTTGTTAGTTCACACAAGTTTATTATTTCCTATTTTTTTTCAATTTTGTTGTTCTTACCTTAGGGTCATTCATGAAGTAGATTCTGCCAGAAGGATTCTCCTCGTGGTGCTTCACTCGCACTGTGAACTCAACTCGGTTGTCTTTGAAGGCCTGAAACAATAACATAAATGTAACAATTTCTTCCCACAAAAAAAGAAAATAATAATCAGGGATTTTTATGTGTTGTATCATAGATGTATATTTGTTTGTTTTATTCCACTTTTAGCATTAAGTCTATCTGTTTATCACTATTCACTATATTATGAAGCTCACTTTTCTATGCTCTAAGTACTTTGAAGTGAGTTTCTATGTATCAGTGTACGAAGGTCATAATAAGAGCCTCTTGGAGATATCTCTGAGAGAGATGTTCAAAGCTTCGTAGGTAAGGTACAGTAACGAATACCATCAATTTGCTTAGCTTTTTAGCATTTTTGGTGTACATAAAATAAAACTAATGCGCGCCCCTCTCTGCTACGCAAAAAACTGGCCAAGTGCGAGTCGGACTCGCGCACAAAGGGTTCCGTACCATTATCGCAAAAAACGGCAAAAATAATCACGTTTGTTGTATGGGAGCCCCACTTAAATATTTATTTTATTCTGTTATTGTGAAAATTTCAACTGTCTAGGTATCACGATTCATGAGATACAACCTGGTGACAGACGGACAGACAGACAGACGGATCGTGGGGTCTTAGTAATAGGGTCTCGTTATTACCCTTTGGGTACGGAACCCTAAAAAGGCTCTGTCGAAGTAAAATGGTGTGACAATGACTGCATAGTAGAACGTATAGTTACCTCGAAGGTGAGCATGGGCTGGCTGCCGGACTTGGTGACGGGCACCAGGTTGCCGGAGAACTCCAGGTACACGTCCTTGCCGTCCAGGAAGCGGACTGACGTCGAGTGGGCCACCTCAGTGTAGTGCTCCTGTGAACAAAGCATTTATTTTATTCCTACTCTGTCGTTATGTCATACATCAGTGATTGTATCAATTTTATCTGGTAAAGTTAAATACTTCCCTTCAGAACGGAACAGGGAGGTGACCATAAGCTATTCAATATCAAAATATCAATTTGAGATCGAATAAGGGACAGATGTATATGACTTGTATAAATCTGTCACTTACTCGATATCAAATTGATACCGCTCTAAGAGCTTATGGTAACCCCCCAGAACTAGATTCCAAATAAACAAAAGAAGATATGTGGAATTTTGTCTTTTTATTACAAAAATTGGCGATAAAACAGATTAAAAGATGACAATTTTGTTTATTAACAAAAGAACCTTACATCAGTCGAAAATACAAAAACGGCTTGAAGATTTAAGTCGACTCCTTTTGTTATAAGACAGTAGCGGTCATAGAGGAATTGATTAAACGGTCATGACTCAAAACATGACTTACTTGACTGCCCGCTTGCCCGTGATTAGCGACACAATAGAAAAGTCATTGCCTCTCGCGTGAAGTCACGTTTTAAAAACACGAAAGGTTAATGTTCTATGTCCCCTAGATGAGACAGAGGGCGTCCACAGTAGTGAATCAAAACATAATAAACTAGTTGTTTCCCGCGGCTTCGCTCCCGTGGACCACCCCACAGGACCCGTTTTCGGGATTAAAAAATTGCCTGTCACTCAAGAATAATTTAGCTTTCTATTGGTGAAAGATTTTTTTAAATACGTCCAGTAGTTTCGGAGCTTATTCGGTACAAACAAACAAACAAAAAAATCTTTCCTCTTTATAATATTAATTATTATTATTGAGTATAGATTAATAAGTCAATCCGGACATTTCACATGGTGTCAGTAATTTAATAACGTATGCTAATCAGTATTTAGATTGATACCTGTTGCAGCAGTGTTTCGTAGGCGTATCTGTCGGTGATGTACATGACGAGCAGGCGGCCCTCCAGCGCGTCCAGGCGCTTCCCCAGAACGACGATGCGGACCTCAAATGGCACCAGTAGCATTTCTCTGTTGAGTACGATTAAAACAAGTAAATAAACGACTCTCTCAAATTACCACATTTTCTAATATCAAGTGCGTTTCTACGACGGTTGTAAAAAGCTGGAGTCTGTGCGGAAAGAGTACCGTCGTGGCGTAAAATGGAACTAACATTATGCTTTTTATAAAACACTATAATAATATTACAAGAAACACACTGATAACATTATTATAATAATATTTCTAACTAGCTGTCCCACGCGGCTTCGCTCCCGTCAACTGGCTACGTACCTACCCTATCCTACCTACCCTACCCTACACCTACGCTACACCTACCCTGCACCTACCCTACACCTACCCTGCACCTACCCTGCACCTACCCTACACCTACCCTCCACCTACCCTACACCTACCCTACAACTATCCTACACCTACTCTACACCTACCCTACAACTATCCTACACCTACCCTACACCTACTCTACAACTATCCTACACCTACCCTACATACATGATTGCATAACTGAAACCATTTACGCAGCGCACGCAACGGAAGCCCTCAAAAAGTAATATTCTTTCCCGTTTTTGCAAAATTTTATGAAGCTGGTAGCAAGAATGGTGCTCCGCTCCTATTGGTCGTAGCGTGATGTTATATAGCCTATAACCGTCCTCGATAAATGGACTATCTTTTTTCATCTATGCTCCGCTCCTATTGGTCGTAACGTGATGTTATATAGCCTATAACCTTCCTCGATAAATGGACTATCTAACACAAAAAGAATTTTTCAATTCCAACCAGTAGTTCCTGACATACAAACTTACAAATTTTACCTCTTTATAATATTATTAATATTAAGTATAGATATAGTTTGAAAATATCAAGATGTTGCAGTCGCACTATAATGACGTAACAGTGTTGTCAACATAAAAAAACACAGCTGCGCCCTCAAATCATATGACAGTTCTCTTTCCGCACAGACTATCAATATTCTCGCTTTATTACCTGTAGAGTTCTGTAGCCAGTTTTGTGGCATCGCTGACGTTTTGGCAATTCATCATCCAGAATCTGAAACAAAACATTTTTGTTATTTTCAACCATTCATCAACTGAGGCAACTTTTTAATGGAAAAGATCGATGATTATAACCTTGCTTGGTCACCAGATGGTAAACAGTGAATTTTGTCACATGGGAGCATTTGTTTATGGTAAGACTCGTGTCTGAATCTTACCTTTCCCTTTTACTTTTCTTTGTCTGATGTGACTAATGTTGTTGTGGATTGCAAAAGGGTGTATCAAGCAGGTCCTTATCCTTACCTAGCAGACACAGTAGTAGTAAAGGAGGCACAGTCATCGGTGACAGTGAGCGGAGTGGAGCCCGTGACGTCCTCCCACACGGCTCGCGCCTGGCCGCCCATGATGGAACACAGCAGCCGGAGGTTGGACGTTGATGGTTTTTCTGTGCCACCCTGTAAACATAGACAAATCATAAGTTGACATTTTTTGGTATAGTGAACGTTTTCCTATCAGATATTGAAACAAATGGGTTAGAATCAGATAAGTTGTCATTACGGTTCACTTGAAGTTATTCTTGCTAAATGTTGTTATCACTTAAAGATTAATACCAGCTGTACGTTTTTCCACTACCTTGTCTATTATGTATTTATTAACATATTGCCTAAGAAATTCGTTCCAAAATATGAACATTTAGACACAAGATTATAAATTAAAAAAAAAAAGACTTTTGTATGGAGTTTTGATATCATTATGTAACTGGCAGAATGATACTGAACCTGTTAGCTCTAAAAAAAACGCACGTTGATTCTATATAGACTATATACACACATGTATATAGTCTGCGGTTTTTAGTCTGAACGTTTCTAATAAATTGTTGTTGGAAGTTATTTGCATTTAATTAAGTAAGCTCATCAGGTAGTGGAAAAAGAATCGTTCGTGTCTCACGAAATGTACTACTTCATGCAAGGGACAAAGTTGAAAGTTGTAATGTCTCATGTGGCTCAGATACCTTTATTATGCTATCGGGCAATAGGAGTAAGAATTGAAATAGAGAAACCACGTTAACACATACACTTGTGCACTATAATATGCCCTGTATAGTTGGCAGTTATGACCAAATTGAGATCAGGATCATCGGAGGACATTATTGAAATATACTTACATGTATAGCAGGCAGGGGCGCCGTCAACGTGATGGAGCGATGGAACTTGCGGCGGCGAGGCTCCACGGTGAGCACGGGCGACACAGCGGCGTGTCGCGGCAACACACGGCGACATAGATCTGCGCCAGCGGCGTGCGCTTGGAGTCCCACGCGGATGCGCTTTGTTAGTGCAGCTGCTGGGAACTGTGCTTGAACCTGTGTAGGATGAAATACATTTAGTAAAGAATGTCAACAGTATTAAAAACTTAAATTATTAGAAGAAAATATTGGGGGTGCTAATACCGAAAATGTGGTCACAATCAAAATCCAAATTTATCCGACTGTTCCCGAAAATGTGGTCTATGACCGAAATCTATCATCAAATCCATACTTTTGAACCAACCTACCTTTTTTACCTACGAGATATGGGAACTGAAGATGATTCCGTGCTGATGCCGAACAAGAAGTCAAAATCAAAATCCATAATCCAATAGTAGTTGTTTCATACCTGCGGAATATGCGCACTGGAGATAGTGCCACCCTCAGGGCCAATGATGTGCACCTCTTGTCGCACGCGCGACACGCACGCCAGGTAGTGAGGGAAGTCGCACGTTATGATACGTGTTACACGCTCTCCGTTCTCGCCGACTGTCTCATTGCCGCCATATTCTTGACGTTCACGTTGGAGGGCCTCCTGAAAACAAATATACATTCAATTGGTTTAAAAACGGTCAATACTTGATTTAAACACTGTCCAAGCTCTCAAAAACGTTCACTCTGAATCGGTCTCTTAGATTTAAACTGTGAAAAAGCTGTCAAAAGATTTTCGGAAGTGACTAGATATCCCGTCAAGGTATTAAGATGTACAAAAATATTTATGTGACGCAATCTTATTATTATTATCTTTTTATTATATGGGTTTATCAATCAACTCAACCTCACAGTATACTGTTGGACAAAGCCTTCCCGCTGATTGTCTACTATAGCTAGTAAATAGCAGTGTAGTAAGCTGATAGTCGTCCTTATCACAATACAATGAAGACCAGGTTAATACTCATAGCTACTGACCTGAATAAGTGGGTTGTCGTTGTTGTGTAGGTAGTGGTCCTGCCAGGTCTCACCGGTGTCGGAGCGCAGGATAACTATCTCTCGCTCGCGGCACGAAGATGTGAAGATTGGCACCTCGATTACAACTGGACTGTAAAAGCAAAATAGTTATTAATGATCAAGTTCGAGCAGTGTGGTCGAGGATTATAATCTACCAGAACGTTAAATTAGATTAAATAAAATTACTATACTTATCATAAGGACTTCTCCCGCGGGAGGGCGTGTCAGACTTTTAGTGATTAAAACCCACCCTGTGTGTTCCTTCAGTTGCTTGTGCCAGGGCCGCGGTAACTCTCTTTCAAATTTATCCGCGACCCAGACAGGCATCATAAGGTAACACTGAAAGTTTACTTAACTGAGTTCTTAATTTTTCACAGTTCACGTCAACATAATTATTACATGGAACGTGTACGAATACAATCGAATGTAATTTTGATCAAACAACCATGATGTGATTTGACAGCATATTTACAGATCACTGTCTGGCGTTTTCCTTGACCAGGCTTTCAGAATAATGCAGGAAATCCTACCACTGTGACAAAACATAATTTGAAAACAATGTTATGTAGCAAAAGCTAGTCTCATTTGGATTATAACAGTTTATAATTATTTATTTATTTTCCGTCTGAATTATCCCACGCAGGGCAAAGCCCATTTCTGACTCCCATTTCACCCGGTTTTGGGCAAGTGTAAACCAATCCTTTCTGTCGGTGTCAAGTTCGTACCGCCATCTTCGCTTGGGTCTGCCGCGATGTTGTCGTACATTATCCGGGACCCATATTGTGATAGCATTTGCCTTTGAGTCGTTCAACATGCGGCAAACGTGACCGGCCCAGGCCTTGTTTAAGCTTGGCTGCTTTTGGACAGTTAGAGTGATATTAAATACTCACGCCAAAAACTTAGCCCCCTGAGGCTGCAGCTCCAGGAGTCTCGAAGCCAAAGCCTCGCCCTCCATCAGCGGTGGAGGCGCGGCGGCCGGAGCCCTACGTGTGGCCGCCCTGCAAGTGACGCGGGTGGGGGCTGCGCAGGCGGCCGCGGGCACGATGATACGCACGCCGCCGCGACGCTTGGCCTTCATCGCACCACCTCGAGCGTCGACCACGAATGATACTAGGAAACTGAAATAGAAGGAGGAGATGAGATTAGAAATCAAAGTAAGTAAATATATTCTAGTCTTTAATGAGGGAAAAGATAATGCATCTCGCAAACGAAGTCATAAATCACGCTTGAAATAATCAAAAAATAAGATCGATTTCTTAAGAAAAGGTCAATAATAACACTCTGCCCAATCTGGGATTCGAACCCAGGGATATCGTTCTTAGCAATAGTGATTAGGAACACTTGGCAATCGAGGCACTTCCATACAAAAAAAATACTGAATCAGAACTCAAGGCAAAAATATGGTTCTGGGCTTTTCAGATTCATGGATTATCAGTCTTATTTAGCGTATCAAGAAAGAGTCTTATTTTCATACCATAAATTACTAGAGAAAGTCAGATTAACGAACTGACTTCTCGTCTGGTTTATCGTCAGGAAAGAAGTTCCTTCTTGATACTCCACATTTCTTGATAGATTATAAGGCTATATATAATAACTTATAGTTCTCACCAAACTTCTTGGCCGCCCTGAAGTTGGCTACAATGGCTGCGCAGTAATAAATCTCATATAAAAACAGCACCGTTTCGTGCCTTGCGCATGCGGAAAATCCAAGTTCAGGGCGGCCCAGAAGTTTGGCGAGAGCTATACACGATGTCTAGCTCTGAATAATCGACTGGAAGGTGGCCACCATTGACCGACAACAGTGGTTGTCGGTCAATGGTGGCCACCTTCCAGTCGATTGTTGCTGGGCCACAGGTATCCATTGGTGACAGTGTACTCCAGGGGCCTGGCCCGGTGTAGGGTGTCTGCTTCGCTGTTCATGTATTATTGTAGTGACTATAACTTACCCGATGTCCAGTGGTTGTCTGTCAATGGTGGCCACCTTTCGGTCATTGTTGCTGGGCCACAGGTGTCCATCGGTGACAGTATCCTCCAGGGGCTTGGCCCGGTGTAGGGTGCCTGCTTCGCTATTCATGTAGCGGTATTGTTGTTGCTGTTGGATTGGACACTCCACCTCGCCTGCAAATAATAATGAGAGCATCATTAGAAACAGCAAAGGAGCTCGTGGCTAAATAATAACAGCCGCACGGGCCGATCATCAAGGTTAAGCAACGCTTGACGAGGTCTGTCAGTGGATGGTTGGCCATTTCAATATACCGAGTTTCCTCCGTGCCTCGGAAAGCACGTTAAGCCGTTGGTCCCGGCTGTCATTTGAAGATCTTTGACAGTCGTTACGGGTAGTCAGAAGCTTGAGATCTGACACCAGTCTTGCCAAGGGGTACCGTGTTACCCAGTTACTGGGTTGTGGAGGTCAGATGGGCAGTCGCTCCATGTCAAACACTGGTACTTAGCTGAATCCGGTAAGACTGGAAGCCGACCCCAATATAGTTGCGAAAAAGGCTAGGTGAGTACCGGTAGGTACTAGGTGTAATACTGGAGATAATAAACGTTTTTTTCTTTTCTAAGGTATTATAGTACTAATTTATTTTCTTATTTTTTTATAAATTGACTCACACACTGTTCCGTTGTTGTTGAATTAGGTATTTTACCTATGTTTGCAATATTTGTAACTATGTGAGAACCATGTTCCTATTTATCAATTTAATTAATTTACCTGTTAATGCTTTTATTACTTTATACCTGTACGTAGTATAGTGTGTAGTGCTATTTTTGGGCACATCGTCCTCACATATATGAATTTATTAATGTATGTACTTATGTAAATATTGTAAAACACCTATTTTTTAAAAAGAGTAAGTATGGAGTTTCTTGTGCGTTCTTCTCCATAACAAGCTACTTTTCCGAATGCACAGTAGAATCAATTTTTATTACTTGTTTTATGTATGACGTTCAAAAGTGCCGCTTACTGGCCCAATTGGCTTTGGTGATAATTTGTGAGCTGCTGTCTATGGGAAAGGCAAAAGAAAGTTTATTAGTGGGTGTTCAAACGGTTCCGCTTAGAGCGCTCTTGGTGACTAACGCTAGCGCCTTCACCATATAAGAAGAGGCCCTTACCCTGCATTGAGCTTCGCCTTGAGCAAGCTTGGTGATTGCCTTCTCTGTATGCTTCGAAGCCTTTGGCCCATAGTGTTTGTATTATTGGTATTTTAGAGCGGTGGATTATGATGAGCTGTATCGAAGTCCAGGTCATAAACGAGGATATCGTCAAACTCAGATGTTTTCATATCACCTTCATTTCTTTGGCAGAATGAATGCAATATTATGTTGGATAATGTACAGGCTGCATCCCGAGTTATTTATAAATAGAACAAATTTCCATGCGTTCAAACGTTTTTGCCATACCATTTTTGTAATCAAATATAAAAGCTCGCAATGTTAGGACCCGTTAATACTAATGTTATTTTTTATCCGTTTCAACTGGGCTCATCCCAGTTGTAAACGAACCATTGTGCCTATTGGCCTTGTTTGTCTCCCACTTGATATGGAGGGAAGTGGAAATTATGTTTTTGTTTTCCTACTCCTCCTTTATTCTTTTCTGATTAATTTCGTTGCGGAAGCCAAGGCAGTTAAATTTATTCTGCGGGACTCCGTCGAGCTTAAATTCCTCGGCGTTTTTCTGGTGATCGCCACTGTTGATTCTGGCTTTCCGGAGTTCCAGTGGTTTGGGATAGTGCGGTGAGATTGTCCCAAAAAAAAACACCGTCATTTTCGCCAAAACTGCCAGACATAATGAACATAGATATTTGCTTGTAGTTCTACACAAAAACTTCATTAATATCCCAAAGTATTAAGAAATAACACGATTACAGAAACACCATTCAAAAGTAGGCCAATGAATTCGACATGACCTCTTTTAGTGACGTTCACACGTCCGATATACGTAATTTCCATCCTTGAATCTCATAATAAACTTTGAAACTAAGTTCCTGCCGTCAGAGAACCATCGATAAACAGCATTAAGTAGCACAGATTTATTTATAAATCTACTCAAACCGATGCAAACACGCAGAAAGATCAAGATCGCATTTGTTTACAAAAACAACCGCAGGAATCAAAATTCTCCAGATCTCTCCTGGAATAAACATCTCATAAAAGATTTCTGCATGTTGTTTGAATAAACAATTTCTGTATGAAATGAGTACGTTATTACATCAGACAGGTAGGTAGTTTCGCCCACATTTTTGTGCAATAATATTGACTCTGCGCGTGGGATTCTTTTGTGCTTGGACCAAGGAGTGCTGAAAAAAAAGTAGAACACTTTCATGCATCTTGACACCGAATGCCAATCATGAAAGTGGGAAACAATTGAAAATCAATTGTATGTACAAAATATGCCTACATGTTCATTGATAAGTTTTTGGTCGTGTTAGGGGTCTAATTAAGGTATGAAGTCCTGATAAATATGAAAATGTTGCTACTATTTATAAGTAAACTGCATATTTGCCGAATCAGTTGATAGACCTCTCTTGTTAAACCCATATTTTCGTCTCAAGTCCTTTTGAAGGAAACTTTCTCCACTTCAGTTGACTCTTTTGCTATGACGATGTTGCTCCTGCCTTTATTGGGTGTCCAAAGATAACCATAGCCATTTATGAAATTATACACTTAGCCCCTCCGAAACTGTAGTTGTTGTTCGTCTTTAGTATCTGTGTAGCCTTGTACCGTTTACCCGTACATTATCATTTCATTTGCTCATTACATCGTGTTCCAGTTAGTCTAGACTAAATAGTAAATAGCTAGGCAGATATAACTCACCTCCCTCGTCTTCCGAGTCACTCATGAATGTATCCTGCATTAGTTCGGGTGCCGCCACTCTGTATTTGCCTTCCAAGCCACCTGTAGCAATGAGAAAAAGAGGTTTAGTATATTTTTCACATATTTTTTGGTAGATAAAGATAGGATTAGAAGTTCGGAACAACATCGTGAAGTTGCGACATTAGATTTAGATCCCGAAACAGCTATTTGAAACCTGTAAAATCCCAGGGGGACAAGCAGAGTAATCAAATTAGAATTAACTAACTCGGGACTATCTGTCATCGGTGTGCTCACGAAACTCGGAGTCCTGGGGTAGTAATAGCTCAAGCTTAATTGACCGAACAGCGCGCATGGAGCAAGCATGGTGATCTCTGTCCTTCCTTCTCTTGATGAGAAAACTAGCTGTCCAACGCGGCTTCGCTCCAGTCAACTGGCTACCTACTTACCCTACCCTACCTACCCTACATATATGAATGTTGCGTAACTTTAACCACTTACGCAGCGCACGCAACGGAAGCTCTCAAAAAGGAATATATTTGCCCGTTTTGCAACATTTTTCATTTATGCTCCGCTCCTATTGGTCGTAGCGTGATGTAACATAGCCTATAACCTTCCTCGATAAATGGACTACCCAACACAAAATGTATCAATTCCAACCAGTAGTTTCTGAGATTAGCGCGTTCAAACAAACAAACAAACAAACAAACTCTTCAGCTTTATAATATTAGTAAGTATAGATAAAGGCATTTTCTCTGCAGTGGTAAAAAAAACTCGGTATTAGCTAAAAAAACCTCATGAAAAGTTGCCTAGCAAATCTTAACTTACGGTCATTAAAGACGAACAACCTAAAATTGTTCCAGACTTAAGATTATGAAGAACAGCACCAACTGCAATCAAAATGCTACTACAGTAAAGTCCCGTTCAGAACCCTGTGCTCCTACATCGAGTCCAGTTGACCGAACACAATGGCCACTATAAATAGCGGCAGGACGCATGCAAGCATTGTCAACCGTTTCATTCAGCTGATTTTTACAACTCATTCATTTCAAGATGGTTTTATGAGGTGTTAAAGAAAGTAACGGTGTTAGTTTTATTGTCTTGATGTGATGGTCATGGACAACTGTATTTGGTACATTTGAGGACAGCAAAAGCTAACTATTGAATCCCAATAGTGCTAGATCGGTTAAGGATGTCTAGTTCGCAGATAAATTTGAAAGAAAGTTACCGCGGCCCTGGCTCAAGCAACTGAAGGAACTCACGTGGGTTTTAGTCAGAAAGACGTCCACTATTGGTAATTAGTCTCCCTCAAGCTTCGCTCCATCGACCAACCCTGTGCGACTTGCATCTCGCTAATTCGATCAAGCAAAGGACGACAGACTTCCCATATTTTATTGCCCACTGGCATAAGGATTATCAGCGGGTGCATTTTTCTTAGGGCCTGACAAACTACCAGGCCAGTTACCATTGCGGACCTTTGCGTTCATCTTGTCCTGACAAAAGAGATGACTGATAGCTTCCTAGTAGAAGAGAACCAAAGATGTAGAGCCATCTTTGGTCATTACAAGGTCGATATTCGTTTGTTTTTCTAAGTCCATCATATTGCATGTAGGTGGTCGTTGCAGACATATGGCAAAAACATATGAATTGTGTAATAATCCTAATATACGCTGAACTAAATTGTTGAAAAGGTCGTCTTGTTTTAACAGATCTGGTCTTGACATGGATTTGAATGCTTTGTTGAATGGCTATGTGCATTTTTATTGAATGTTTCCAGTGTTGATATCATATTTCTGATTATTAAGTAAGTTTTTACTATTTGTATACCGCACTGTTGGGGGGCATGAACAAAGATGAATGGGCATAGAATTTTTCTATTTTAATTGTGTTATTAGCTGGAATGTCCGGAACAATGGAACATGTAATAGAAAAAAATACACAGAAAAACTTCGATTAATGATCGAAGTGGAAAAAAGAGATCACGTGGATAACCTGACTACGGCGGAGCCAAAAAGAGGGTTATGTATTTTTCTGCTCGTATTAACATCGACACAAATGTCTGTGTCGATGTTAATAAACAAAAACTTCCGTTCTACCTGTCACGCAAATATCACTTTCAAAAACAACATAAAACATTCGTTCACATGGGGATAATCAGCTGAATTCTTACAAAAACCGGAACATAACATAACGATAATAATATATCTTTATATCAGACACGTGTATCGGAAAACATAGGACAAAGAACTTTCCAAAGAAAGTGCGCGGTAAGGAAGTGGGCGCATTAGAATAGATGTATGGTTTCGGCGCAGGAGTTGATTGTGCTTGCTTGCATACTTAATCATTGGAAACGACATACTGTCTATGAATACCAGTGATAGAGACGGGTTATGTTTGTTTTTGTTGCACTAGTGCGCGGACGTGAATTCGGGAACGATATAGTTTTTTAATAAAAATATATTTTGGAGTACGACAGGGTCTTAGGACTGGCATAATTCTGAGGTTTGGTAAGGACTTTCAAAGAGCAATTTAACAGCACAGACGGTACTGCAGTCGACTCTTCATATCCAGTGTCCCCCCGAATGCACTGTACATACATGTCGTCAAACCCAACAAAGTTGCCCATCATCTTTTACAAACTAAAGGTTCTGTTGGATATTATCTTACTACCTCCACTTTCAGAAAAAACATAATATGCCTAGAGTGCCCCAAATACATAGTGCAATAAAGATCATCATCATCAGCCTATTAATGTTCCCACTGCTGGGACACAGGCCTCCTCTCTGTGAGAGGGCCCAGTGCGGGTTGGTGGATGTCACATGTCTTCGAATTTTTGGTTCTAGGACATGCCGGTTTCCTCACGATGTTTTCCTTCAACGTTTTGGGAGCAGTGGTGATAAAATAATTTACACAAAGTAAAGCACCTGTCTGGGCTCGAACCCACGACCTACAACTTACAAGTCGCGGCCGATACCAATGGGCCACCACTGCTCAATAAAGATACCCCTTTATTTTATGTCCCAATCGTAATGCACAATTTATATGTACAGCGGTGTTCGTCTTTATCGTATGTTAGGTGACAATTGAATGTCTGTCGGTGCACAGTTTTGCATTTTGTCAGAAGTTTACAGTTAAGGTTATTGACTGTTCGGTTATGACCACGGTGACACGAAGTTTGACCGATGATTTAATTGCAGGGGAAAGTGGAACTAATGATTGTACTGAGTCCTTTTGTTTGCTGCTCAGTTTTCGTTGTGTTCGAAGCAAAGATATCTATCTATGCTTGGGTTTTATTAAATTGTTTCAGAAGACGTCGATTCAAAGTTAATGACGTCTGTGAAGTTCGGTTTTCGCTGCGCATATCCCACCCCGCAATTACAAGAATATGTTAGTGCCCAGCGACTCACAGTGTTCCGAGCCGCCTTTAGATTTGATTCTACTCTCAATTGTACCTACAATACACTAGTAGATATTTTGGTACTGGAACAACTAAAATTGATCAAATTGATAGGTATAATCAAGTAATTGGAGTTAGGCCGGAAGATACATAGGGGACCATGTGGTCTGGGGTTAGACCGTTAGAACGATAGAACTATGCCCAATATAAAATTTTATTAGGTAGGCTTCCTTCAAAACAGATTTTGGAACTCGTATCTGATAAAGAGCAGTGGTGGCTCAGTGGTAAAGTTGCAGGCAGGCGCTTTACTTTGTGTAAATTCACAACATCGTGAGGAAGCCAGCATGTCTTAGAACCAAAAATACGAAGACATAATGTGACATCCACCAACCCGCACAGAGAGGAAGCCTGTGTCCCGGCATTGGGAGCATTGAAAAGGCTGATGATAATGATGATCTAATATGATGAACTTCAGGCGATGAATGATCCTACCTTCCACATGAATGCATACTGAAATAGTACAATTATGAAATATTAATTACGAAAAGAAAATAATTACAACACATTTGAAAACCGGCAAAATGCGTGTTTCGATATACTAGTCATTATAGGTACCATGCGATCATTACAATAATTTCAGTCTAATAATATCAACTGCCATGCATATTTGGCCGTGCTTGGCTGAAAGTAAGATGTAGGTCCTCTTAAGGTACACTAGTACACTAGTCGACGGCACGAACTATTTTGTGCGCGAGGTAGAAATGCATTTTATATCAACCGACAACACGAGCGGAAGAGATAGATGCTGTGATGACCAGTAGGAAGCTAGTTCGCGTACGAATACACACTTTTGCAAATTTGTAGCGAAATGGATAATGATTTGGGACGAAACCGAGTGCTTGAAATTTTATAAACAGACCTTTGGGAGTCTGGATATCATGAAAAAACGACTAAACGTATCTGTTTAAAATAAAATTATTTACATTGTTGAACTAATATTCTATCCCTGTATGGTGGCTGTTTTGCAATTTTCCGTCTCCATATGGTATTTATTTGCGCCCAAAAATGCGTTAAAATTAGTGTCGAAATGTGGAACTTTCGACGCTCATAACTTTCAAATATATATTTTTTTTAATTTTTTGGCTCCATACAGGCCAATGATGCGACTTATTGATATCATTTTTTATTTTGAACGTACATCGTCAAAAAGTGGAATAATCCCTAGACTACGGTTGTATGGAAGAATTATTGACTAGTGTAACCTTAAAGTACCAATATATATATATATATATTTTTTTGCAAATTTCGCCAACTATCGACCTTTTTCGTTTGATCTACGATTTTTTTTCCGGTGTTGTAGAGAGGGAATTGCATATTCTTGGATAGCACATGTTCAATGATTATGAAATAAATTAATCGTCATTCGCCTGCCCCATAGGCAGATATTTTGGCATCAGTTCAGCATGTCTAACCCCGATTTCTGATTTAAGAATTAGAAGTTGATTATTTTTTATAATATATGTCGTGTCTAGGTCTTAGAATTGATCAGTTCATGATGTGGCCACGCATTTCATGAAATGGTTGTATTGCATGATATGTCCAACTAAAACTGACCATATCGTTTAAAAGTCAACGTTTGATGCATTGGTTTGATGATATGTCAATCCACGTTTAGCCATATCATTAACGTAGGGTTTCCATAATATCAAACGTTTTCGAGTGACTCGTGAAATTCAATTAGTTATATGTGGTAACAATATTTCACTTCACTTTTATCTTCAATTGGCGCCATATAATTATTTTTTTAATCAGAATAATTGTCCGCCGCCATGATGCATCACACAAACAAATCGTTATCAGCGCCTCTAACGGTGGATAATGTAACTATTTAAGATATTATGATCGATCACTAATGATTGACCATAACATGAAGTAGCCGTTCGTGTAGCTGTTCATATCGTCAAACGCCGATTATTCGTTGATCTGGCCAGACCATATTATCATGCATGATGTTGGTAGCGGGTATTTTCCATTTCATGAAATGTTCATGAATTGGTCGGCCACGAAGATCACACGTAAGATCTGGCCACGAGACAACCCATCTTTAAAATTTCCGTACATACGTATAGCACATTTAAATTTGTATCAACCAAAATCACTATCCTCCGGTCCCTTTCCAAATAAAGTAATAATTCTTCTTCCATACATCTCCAGTAGCCGTCATCTCTGGGCTTGGTATAATTATTAAACTATTTAAGACACATCAATTGACTACGGAAAATCCAATGTACATCATCATAATTATTCATCAGTCAGTAATCTGACCTTGAAACCTAATAAGAACTCCTAACACGCTTGCACTTGCATACCAGAAGCTGACGCGATAACGACTCGCGTGGCATACACTGATTTAATTAAATTAGATATACCTATGTTTCTGCGTCGTTGTATGTTTTCCATCTTTTTCTTCCCGATGTAATTGATCTTCGGTGATGTCATAGTTATCTACTACTAGCTTCTAAACCCGCGTGAAAAGTGTTTTTTCAACCCAAGGGCACATTATAACGGGATAAAAAAAGTTGATAAAATTAAAAACCCGACTGCAAAGATGTAAACAAGAAGAAAATCATGCTGTGCGGAGGCTACATATTCGCGAGCTGGTTGACCAAAACTATAAATGTCTTTTTTTGAATGACTTTTAAACATTTAAGTGGTATATATTTTTGTAATCACCTCTAAAACCCTTAATTTTGATACCCCACTCGATGGGTTTCGAAGAAAAAAAATGCAACCCCTACAATATGGCGCTCGCCGTGTCTCAAATCCGCCATGTTTATTTTCTTTTTAACTGTACTTAACCAAGAACACTTGGGCCGTCAAGACCTATCTAACGATGTCTTAATTATAAAAATCCGTCAAGTGGTTTAAAAGATACGAGGTAATAAAGAATATTACATACATACATACATTCAAGATACGCGCGAAAAACATAAACCTTTCCTTGCAGCCGGGTAAAAAGTAGCCTATGTGCTATAATCTATCTCTGTGAAACTCTGCCTGTCTCTCTCTATGTGTTTGTGTGACACATTTCATCCAGATCCGTTCAGCCGTTTTAGCGTGATGGAGTAAAAAACATACACACATCCATCCAAACCTTCACAAACCAAGCTCTGCTCGGGTAAAAATAGAGAAAACGACGTTTTCTAAAAATGAGACCTTGCTAGATCGATTTATCGCCCCCGAAACCCCAAATGCCTACTAAACCTGCATACTAAATTTCATGAAAATAGTTGAAGCCGTTTTCGAGATTCAGATTATATATATGTATAGGCCACAGGAGCGAAAACTCGGGATAAAGCTAGTCTACTCTACATTTTACGTCAGCAGAAAGAATTAATTCAGCGACTTGGAAGTTGTAAGATAGTAATTAACAGTCTTAATGAATGAATTGTAATGGCACTTGTAATTGTGCCGTAATAATTAAAAGGACAAAAGGGCAGAGTGCATCAATTCACCGTTTTATTTATCTTTTCTTACTGCCAATGAATTGTAAAATACAACAATAAGTGCCTCATAAATAACTGGTAAAATACATCAAGTAATTGCATAAATTATCGAAATGCGCTGATATCACAAGTTTAATAATGCAGTAAGATCAGTTTCGGACCATTTACTCCCAATATTGATATCATTTTCTCACAGACTTGAACTCAATGGACCGAAGATGAGGCACGCGTGTCTGCGAGGTATAACTCATTCGGTGATTACACAACCCGTCAATTGATCGCACGCGACAACGTGCGCGCGCGCATCTGATGTCACCGACTCTCCGCTCAGCATGCGTGGGAGCGCACAAGGGCCAAGCAATTGACTCCATGACTCCTCCATCACCTGACTTCTGACTCTTCACATTTTGATGGGTGATTACGAAACTATTACCCTTTATGGCATAATTGACAATCATTGGCCATTAATAAACTTTGGACGGCTCATAACTGTCGTAAGTGATGCTCGAATCATGCATAGATTTGATTTGATTAGATCATCACAGTTAGCATAATGGATGTCTGTCTGTTTTCAGCTCGAGTAGTCTTAAGGAGTGTTAAGGTCAACGTGAATTATCGAGCAATTCGTTTAAAAGTTCGATCCATCATCGGAATGAAAGCAATTTGTAATCAAAGATTTATCGATGGCTAAGTAAAATACTTTCGTGATCGCCCCGCCCTGTCGTTGAAATCACCGATTTCTTGGCCCTACCCAGAAGTCGGTAAAAAAATATGGTCGATGCGGGTAATCAAACGAATGGTAAATTGGAATGTTTTGGAGATAGACGTGGCAAGACAAGGTCGCCCTCTTTAATATAGAGCGATCATTATTTTTAAAAGCCTGTGTTAGTGAGGTAACAATTACAGTTGTTAGAATCGACGTAATTACAACTAAGTGCTACCGTTATCTCGATTATTATATTCATGAATCACAAAACGAGAATAGTGTTGATCTAAAGATATAATCGGACATGACATTGAGGTAGTTTCTCTCATTTTGATTGTGTCTGCAAGTGATGATGATGACACATTTTCTGGCAACAGATCCGCAGGAAAGTATAAGTGTACATTCTGAATGTTTATCATGCCAAAACATAATAATAGGTTTATTAATAGAGTGTTTTAATCACGGTTAATGACTGGACTGTTTTGGATTGTTATTATACAAAAGTAGGCGAAAGAACAGATGTTGTGTTAACGTACACACGAGTACCTTTTTTATTGTGTCTATTTCGGGCAACAGTTGATTGTACTGTACATGTAAACTGATACTTTTACTCACCTTTTGTTTATGTTTATACCTAAGTTACATGGGTTCAAACCCGAGCAAGTACCAATGTGATATTTTCAATTCATATGTACTTTCTTGTAACTGGAGGAGCTCGTTGCTAAATAATAACAGCCGCATCATGGGTCGATCTTCAAGGTTAAGCCACGCTTGACGAGGTTGGCCCTTGGAGTATACCGAGTTTTTTCCGTGCCTCGGCAAGCACGTTAAGCCGTTGGTGTCCTTTGAAGATCTTTGACAGTCGTTACGTGTAGTCAGAAGCTTGAGATCTGACACCAGTCTTGCCAAGGGCTACCGTGTTACCCAGTTACTGGGTTGTGAAGGTCAGATAGGCAGTCATTACATGTAAAACACTGGTACTCAGCTGAATCCGGTAAGACTGGAAGCCGACCCCAATATAGTTTGGGAAAAGGCTAGGCAGATATAGATGTACTTTCTTGTAAGTTTATTTTAAACATCGCTGACAACCAGGATTTTGGAATCGCCAACCCACATTGAGAAATTGTGGTGAGACTTCTCTGTATGAGAAGAGGCCTTAGCCATGCACTGGTTCAGTAACAGGCTGTTATTATAAGTTACATCGCTAACCTTGAAATCTAATGTTAGATCTGTAGCTACTGAAGTTATGGCTAAGAAACTGTATTTAATTACGATACAACTGTTAATTGGCGTCATTGCCGCAAAAGGAACAATAGTACATTCATATTATGTGAACAACAGCGGTCTAAGCTAAATGTGAATCATTGTGATATCTCGTTAGCATGCAGTGCTAAACATGGGTGGCTCAATGGTAGTCAAAGAACTGATTGATAAATGAGGCTAATATTATGGAGTCTAATAATTCATACGAGTACAGTAGGCAATCCAGATTGTGTAACAATCAGAATCGAAATAGTTTCCAGATTAACAGTTCAATTACAGCATTGATTTTTCACCGACTTCAAAATGGAGGAGGTTCTCAATTCGACTGTTTTTTTTATGTGTTATATTTTTACCGAGATTTAGATTTAGATGAACCGATTTTGATGATTCTTTTTTTATTTGGTCCCATTTAAATTTCATCAAGATCTGACGAGTAGTTTTTGAGTTATCCTTAATAATGCGTATTTAACTTCGACTACATCGATGACGTCCGCCATTATGTACCTCAACTAATAAGTGAAAAAATAAAAAACTTTTTTACAAAAAAAATACATCCGGCTGCAAAATAATTGAAAACCTTCTACTTTTTTTTTGTCGGTTTTAACTAATAACTTAAATTTTTTGTTAAAAGTTACTGAGCTCAATATTTTCATTAAAAAGATTCTTGCTTGAAACGCAAATAAAAGCGATGACACGGTGTTTTTAAAGGCCTTATTGTAAGGTTACAAGTCTACTACAATTTTGGCACGGGGACAATGTGCCGAGATGTCCCCAAAATCTTCCTACAAGTACAATTTTTAAATTTTGGTTTGTAAAGTGCTTTAACAATAATGCCTTAGTCACAGCACCCACAAAAAATATCCGCCCAACATCCAAGATAAATCCACAACACGCAGCATCAATTCCTTAGGTTAAATTATCCCACGTCCAAATCAGAGTACTAACTCTCGTTAAAAGAACCCATTCAGCTAATAAGGGTAAGCAGTAACGTAGGAGTACATAGTGACGTTATATACCTAGGGAGCGGTGGTAGTTGACATCATCGCTGGATAAAAAAGGTAGCTTTGCAGTTTGTTTAGATCTGATGGTTTTACGATGTTGCATGTTTATGTAAGGTTATAGTAATGCAGTTTTATACAACGCAGCGTGATTTGTTACCTGTGATTTTCTCATTAGTTAAGTTGTGATCTTCGTGTAGCTGGTAAGACAGAACATCTAACTTTGCTGACCTAAAACTACACCACATCCACGGTTTTTGTCAGTGGTTGGGCGAAGATCTCTTTGGCCGTATGTTTTGGGGCACGGAGGGCAGGATAGGAAGTGGAACAGCTTCGAATTGAAGCCCTATTTAGTCCAGTTAAAATGCTTGGATTTAGCCTATGTCACTCAGGAATAATGTAGCTTTCTATTGGTGAAATAATTTTTTAAATCGGTCAAGTAGTTTCGGAGCCTATTCGGTACAAACAAAAAAATCTTTCCTCTTTATAATATTAGTATAGACATGCTTATGCTAAATAAAACCAAAAGGAAAATCATTCACAAATACAAATATTCATTCAATCATTTTTTCTTTAGGAAAATATTGTGGTCTTCGCAAAGAACATGGGCCTAGTCAAAAATGGGTATAATAATATACTCGTATACATGCCTTACGGGGAATTAAGGCGTGTCGGAATAACCCTTGGAGGGTTACAATAATAGCTACAAAATAATCCGAGGTTTGCGTGCAAGCAATGAAGGTAAACTCATTTCTTTTTAAAATGAAGAAAGTGTTCTACAGCTTTGTATGACGTAATCCGGAAGTTTTTACGAACTGCACGAACTTCCATTAAAATAATAGGTTAACTAGAAGTTATTTTTAACAGTAGATTTACGTTAACAGAAAGTACCTTCCTACGTACAATCGATCGCTTCTCAAAATAGACTCTTGAGAATTTTGACCACAAAGCGTTTACGTAAATTGTAGCATTCTTAATTCATGACACCGACTTTAATGATTTTATTCATTACCACCAATCAATGACGGACGTCATTTGCCTATAATTTCGGGCAATTTAGTTTATCTTTGTGTATACCTGTCAATGCTATCATTAACAGGTACCCTATAGTAACTACTAGAATTGAATTGAACTGACATTTTCGCCTTTAAAATACTAATAATACCAGTCCATAACTACAGTCCCCTTGCAAGCCAAATACCCTTCATAAAGGGAAGTCACCAGCATTGCCACACAAGGCGGGTTGGCGACTATAAATCCTGATTTTCAACAAAAAGCCGAAGAAAAATCAAGAAAATCAGAGCTTCTCTCTATATTTTTTCCATCTCAGCTTGAAACAGCAATAACATCCTAAGATTGGTTCAATCAAACATTTCTTGCATAACATCAGGTGTATGCGACTGCAATGAACTGTAGAGCCAGTAATTAACATCTATTTAGGTTAGGAAACATTAATTAAACGACGGGAATGTCGGTAGAGGGATCAGTCAACTCTGGATAAAAAGTATTCTGACAAGTGTAAAAGAGTTAGTTACATTTTATATAACAGAAAATTAAGAGGATGGATCTTTACGAGTGAACAAAGCAAACGATAGAGGCAGCAAAGTACTTAAAAAAATAGGGTGTGAGAACAGAGTACACACGGACTGTAAAACACAGCAGCATATACCGAGCGCTCCATACTGCAGAAGACCGCATGGAGACGCGTCGCGAGTATGTGGTCGAGATCCTCAGCAATGAGGGGTCGACGAAGAAGAAGAAAACCGAAACCATAAACCAGTTTTGCCAGACGGGAACTGTCCCGTCTAAATTAGGGGCAAAGCCAGTGCTTTGCTCCTAGTTTTCAATCAAGTCACAAGGCAATGAAAATTATCAAAGTGCCAAATTGAAAGCCATTCTGGTCACGATCGCGTCGCGCGCACACCATTTGTGCATAAGCTATTGTTGTTCTATTATGTCTGCTAATTAGAAGCTCAATGGGTTAAGATACTAAATTAAGATGCAAAGAAGCATGCAATTTCGGACTTTGTTCTTGTCTACAATCATCATACTTTTTCTAATTATGTATTTGCTCATCCATTCTCCAAGTAGTAGCTAATTATAATAAGCATCAGTCAGTATATGTTTTTATTTGAATGCAGCACCATGATACAGTGTAGTAAATCTTTTATAACAGTTATACCTAATAGTATTCGCGGTAAAAAAGCTACTTTATCGAACTCGTGTGCAAGCATTCCGTGGTATGGCCAGCATTGAAGCTACGGGCTGGTATTCAAACTATGGCTAGTAGTCAAGGTATGTATGTACCCGTTGATCTGATATGATGGATGTCGAAGATGGTTAAAACAGTTAGAAAAAAGCTGAGTTTAATGTTGTACTGTATCTTGAGAATACAAACGGATCCCGGGATCCCGACCGTTTTCTGGCCCCGAAAATCCTGGGACGGTACGTGGCTAATCTCGGAATTTTCGGGATTACCACAAACAAGTCTAATTTGTTTTCAGTAGTCCGTTGCGCCTTGACTATAACCTTGCCTAGATTATAATAGCATTTAAGAAGAAATTAACAAGAGTATGAAATCCCCAGACCCTGAAGTACAAGTACAAAATGAATTGGAGTTGGCATATAGTATTAGACGTGCAATGAGCCTGTTCGAAAATGGAGAAGTTCGTGAATATCACTAAGAAACAGCATATAAGTATCTATTGTCTATTCCTCCAACCAGCGTAGAACCTGAGTGAGCATTTTCAGCTGCTGCTTATGTTGGCAATAAACTGCGAAGCAGGCTTGGAAGTCAAACATTGGATGCTTTGATAATTCTGCGATTATATTTTCGAAATTCTAAATAGTTTTTTTTGTGTTGTTTTTTTGATTTCTTGTAAAAGTATAGTTTTTTTTCTCTTTTCTTATTATATTGTGATTTGTGTTGTGCAAAGACATTAAAAACATTTTATTTTAAATTTTTCATTTTTTATTTTTTATTTTAGCCCAATTAGAAACCACATAGTCGAATCTCGGGATAGGCCCGGGATCCCGAGAGCACGCTTCAAAAAGCCCGTAATCCCGGTATTGAAAATAATGCTCGGGATTGTATTCTCTAACTGTATCCAGTCCATGGAAACAGTAATAAACTAAAATTCATTATATGTACTTCTGTTGACAGCCCACTGTAACGCTTCAAACAAAACTTTACCTAAACCATTCAATAGACTTGTATACCCAACTGATTGCAACCATAGATGTAACGATAACATAAATGTGATACACAATAATGATACATAATAGTCATGTACATAAAGCGTTATATTGTTTACATCGTAAAACACATGTGTACTTGATGGAGATGTGTATAGCCTTTCATTGTCACAAATTATTCCATTGTCACATCTGATTGTTATCTGTGTATTATCAGAAAATGACAGTCGTTAAATTAATGAGTTGGTGAACATTGCAGTGCTGCAGTGGGGTTTTAAAGAGATGCTTTAGTTTATATAGATTCGTGTATTACTACGAACTGATTTCACCGGTATATATAAAGTTCATCACCTATATTTTTGGGGTCGACGCAATATTTGTCTTCTTCAATACTTCTCTATGAGTTTTGATCTTAGTAGTCCCTCCCCTAGATAAAAAGAAAAGGGAGAGGGGGAGAGCTTTGCTTTTTAGGGTTAAAACGGGACCCTATTACTAAGACTCCGCTGTCCGTCTGTCTGTCCGTCTGTCACCAGGCTGTATCTCATGAACCGTGATAGCTAGGCAGTTGAAATTTTCACAGATGATGTGTTTCTGTTGCCGCTATAACAACAAATACTAAAAACAGAATAACATAAATATTCAAGTGGGGCTCCCATACAACAAACGTGATTTTTTTGGCGTTTTTTGCGATAATGGTACGGATCCTTCGTGTGCGAGTCCGACTCGCACTTGGCCGGTTTTTATCTTCCACACAATTTATAAATCATTTCTCACATCATTTTCCTCATTCTTCCGTATCACAAGCCCATGAAAATCGATTACCACCTGTTCCAAGGTTACCTACATCAAATATTTACTTATATAATAAATAAAATCAGTAGGTAAATATTTTTGATTTTTCCATGGTTCTACGTTTTTACATTAAAAAATTAGAGCGGCAATTTTCATGCGAAAGATACATAGTATTGGCGGAAATCGAAACGTTTCTATCCAAATATGCCAATAGACCGGTACCCCATTTCGTGACGAGGCAATTCAAAGGGCATGCCATAAATGATGGATGATGTTGATATTTTGTGTCTATGATAAATGTGGCACCTAAAAAGGCATTGTCAGAGCCTTAACATGTAACTTCTCAATAAGTTCTATCTATTTTATTATAAGTATACCAAAAATGAGCTTTGGTATTTTTTGGTGAAGCGGTATTCGAGCTTCCTATTAACACTGCAATCAAATGTGAACGGCTCAACGAATCTTTGCGGAACTTGGCACGTAGATAGACCAGTGGCGGCTGGTACGTCATAGTATTAGTAGTGCACTCTACACCTTGTCGTCTCACTGGGTAATTGTGTTAGATATACTAAAATTCACAGGACCCTATGTAAATCGGCAAACCATCTCGCTAGCGACTTCTAATTCGACGCCAACGCCATCTAGTTACGTCGTTGTACAACTTGTAACGTTGGTATTCTACCCGTAGATAAATTTCGTTCGTCAAACCTCGCCCGCTCTCGGTAATCTTCGGTTCTCTGGGACGGCGCACGAGAATGGTCATATTTTGTCGTACATTTTCTATTGAACTAACTCTGTCTCACGCGCCAGGCGTTTTAGCTTGTTTCTCGTAGAATAGTATGAACTCTCGCCGTGCGCTTTAGCCTAGCGCACGGGGAGTATTTTTTACAGCAATATACGTCTTATTACTTTAGCAAAGAGCTTATATTTGTTCGTCATAATTTCGTTAATATTGAATAGATCGATAATCAGATATTATTTAAAAAAAAAATTTTATTTCTAAACCTATTCAAATCTGGCAGTTCAGTGCACGAGTGAACTTAAAGTACAGCCGCCTCTGAGATAGACCATGCCCTGGATTCGGACAAACGAGGTTTTTATTCCAAGAGTACCTAAGTACAGCCGCCTCTGAGATAGACCATGCCCTGGATTCGGACAAACGAGGTTTTTATTCCAAGAGTACCTACATTCCCTTGGAATAATTTTCGACATTCCTGCGAGCTGCTGGTAGAAACCAATATCATTATACATCGGTGTTCAATAACGATATAAGAATGAACTCTAACTTGCAAAGTTACGGTCTTAAAAGTAACTATAGGAACCTATAGTAAATCGTATACTTTCATTGGCCGCATCCTTGTGGTCACAGGATGTTAGCCGTCGCCTATGAGCAGCATATTAACCTGACTTCCAGGCAAATATGATAGGTTAAGTGGAAATAATACTTAGGTTTACAGCTAAACTAACTTTTGCCAGCGGCTTCGCCGGCGTGAAAGTCGAAAATTATCCCTAGGGAACATATTCTCGGGATAAAAATTAGCCTATGTGCTATTGCTGCAGTCCTTTGAGCGTGAAGAATTAACAAACATACAAACACACACACACAAACTTTAGCCTTTATCATAATAGTGTGATAAGTTTTTTCTGTAACATTCAAAAAGTGTCTACTGGAGAATGATTCAAGTTCAATAATCATCTTCCCGCCCTTGTCCCATGTTACTTGGGGTCGGCGCAACACGTTTTCTTCTTCCATACCGTCCTCTCCCCCGTCACGCTATCACTGACTCCCTTTTCTTTAATATCACTCCTCACACAGTCCATCCATATTTTCTTTGGCCGTCCCCTCCATCCACCCACATTTATATTCATAACTTTTTTAGTAACATGCGTTTCATCCGTCCTCATCAGATGACCATAATTCGTGTTCAATAAAAAAAATAACATGCAAAAATTCTATGACATTTTGTCTCAAACTACAAGAGTCTGCATATTATGTCTTTTTCTTTTTTTCGAGTCGATGGAAACTCTTCAAAGAGTTTGGGCCTAGAAGGCTACCTGGCCACGCCAATATAGGTGTCAAATAAGAAAGGTTAAGAACCAAAATGTTAGTAATCTTTCTAACTAATTAGAGAGGTCGTAGACCCATTTAATTTAGGAGGTTAATTAGCCAAAAGCTAAGTAGATTATCATCACATACCGTAGATCATTGCGAATTATGAAGGCTCTACCGCTCCTAACATTACGACGATCAATAGAATTGATCAAATACTAATAACATAAAATTACCTATATAAAAATTTACTCATGGCTAAATTTAAATTTAAAACTACTATAATAAGACAAGTATGTAAGAACAAAATATAAAACTTACATCATTCAGAACAATAAAAGAAAAACATCCAAAACTTGACTCATATTACCAAAAAACTTTTTGGTTTTGCAACAATGCCAGAAAACTACTCTATGGTCCGTTTTCGGCAATGACCTCACTTTTGCGTCCATCGCTCTAAAAGTACGGAACAATTGTGTCAAAGTATCGGGTAATCTGTCAATGTATGATAAAACACAGCTACTGTATACAGTAGCCATTAAGATAATGACAGAAACACCACAATATAATGATTTTCGACATGCAAATTATTAACTTTATGGCCTAGCATTAGTTTGGAGGTTTAAGCACGAGTAAAGTGTATTTTTGTATACTAAACTTGAATTTTTTTGTAAACAATTATGTTGTGCGGAGATTTAGATTTTGGGCAAATGTACGTGTTTAAGATTAAGAGTACACTAGTCGACGGCACGAACTATTTTGTGCGCGGTGTTAAAATGTATTTTATATCAACCGACAACACGTGCGGAAGAGATAGATGCTGTGATGAGCAGTAGGAAGCTAGTTCGCGTACGAATACACACTTTTGCAAATTTGTAGCGTAATGGATAATGATTTAGGACGAAACCGAGCGCGCGAAATTTTATAAACAGACCTTTGGCAGTCTCGACGACTAAATCGATCTGTTCAAAATAAAATTATTTGCATTGTTGAACTACTAATCTATCCCTGTATGGAGGCCGTTTTGTTATTCGTGTTTATTCGTGCCCAAAATAACGTTAAAATTAGTGTCGCAATATGGAACTTTCGACGCTAATAACTAAAAATTTTTTTTTTTTTACTTTTTTGCTTCCATACAGGGCTTGATAATGATGAGACAAATTGATATCACTTTTTATTTTGAACGTACATCGTCAAACAGTGGACTAATTCCTAGACTACGTTTGTATGGAAGAATTTTCGACTAGTGTAACCTTAAATTATTTATTCGATTGTTTTTACGAACGTTTAGTTAATTTGTCTTGTTAGTGTGTGAGGGTCAGATCTTGCATAGGTACAGATTCATTTGGTTTAGATGATGTACGGTACGCTGAGAAAATTGTTTAAAAAAACCGGCCAAGTGCGAGTCGGACTTGCGCACGAAGGGTTCCGTACCATTATCGCAAAAAACTGGCAAAAAAAAACTTTTGATGGATGGGAGCCCCACTTAAACATTTATTTTATTGTTTTTAGTATTTGTTGTTATAGCGGCAACAGAAATACATCATCTGTGAAAATGTCATGGTTCAAGAGATACAGCCTGGTGACAGACAAACAGACAGACGGACCGCGGAATCTTAGTAACAGGGTCCCGTTTTTACCCTTTGGGCATGAAACCCTAAAAAGGTTTTTTTTAATGGATAAAAATATTCATGTGGTGTGGTTTTAGTTTAAAATCGTTCCGTATATGTTTACGTTTTAAATTAGACAATCAGGAAACACAAACTTTAGGTTTGTGTTGTTCTTAACATCATAATTTGTAGTTAGTACTGAAAACACAACGAAATCATGTTTGATTAATACATTAACATACGCAATGATCTCATCGCTATGGTCTTATGTAACTGCGTAAATGAGCGTTAAATTCAACATCCTTACAGTGGAGTTAACCTAGGTACATGGAACTATTTCTGCGCATGATTCAGTGAGAGGCCATTTTTTTATGGAGATTAAAATTTCAGATTTTTCACGCTGCGGTGTAGTATGATTTCATACTGTTGCGTACCTACCTACTACATTTTTCTTTTTATTCTATAATATTGTCATCATCATCATCTGCCTAGCCTTTTCCCAACTATATTGGGGTCGGCTTCCAGTCTTACCGGATTCAGCTAAGTACCAGTGTTTTACATGGAGCGACTGCCTATCTGACCTCCACAACCCAGTAACTGGGTAACACGATACATCTTGGCTAGACTGGTGTCAGATCTCAAGCTTCTGACTACCCGTAACGGCTGTCAAAGATTTTCAACTGACAGCCGGGACCAACGGCTTAACGTGCTTTCCGAGGCACCGAGGAAACTCGTTATGTTGTGACCATTTCAGGACACCCATCCACGGACCGACCTCGTCAAGTGTTGCTTAACCTTGATGATCGACCCGTGCGGCTGTTATTATTTAGCCACGAGCTCCTTTATTTTATGCTTTATTCTATAATATTGTATCATAGATTAAACGTATTCAAAATACAGTTAGTTTAGTAGCAGGTTTATTTTGGTTAAGCTACGCAACAGACCATGTAAATTATTCCAATTTTTTTCGGAGATCTGTTAACACTTTTTCGGCCATTTTAAAGATTTTGCGATAGCTATTAACCACCACAAAAAATACAGAACCATAAAATATTCTAACTTTTTTTGCATAGACAATTTCAGCAATGGAAACCTTGCGTTAAATCCTCTAACGAGACTAGTTTTTGTCTATGGTAGCCACAGAGTCATAGTCAGTCATCTGTGTCCTAAACCGGCAATGATGATGCAAACCAAAACAGACTAAGGCGACCTTGACTGTCAGATTTGGGGCCTCCACTTTATGATATACCATTAAAACGCTGTTTTAGTAATGTATGAAAGTTATGACGATTCTGCATCTGGTTGAAAACCGACTGTAAAACTTTAATGTTGTTTTTGATATAAGATGAACGTTTTGGTTGGATTTTCTACATATTCATTTCATTTCATTTTCCATCGCGCCTGTTTTCGATGAAGGGCTGGGCAGAATTGCAGCTATAATATTTTTTTTCTTCTTGTTCTTTCTTTCTTTATAGTATCATCAGTTATGTATAATTCCCATGTAATAAGGGGCAAGTCTATTGCCATCAACCGGGCACAAATCCCTGTTTTCTAAAACTGTTTTAAAAACCATGGATTCTAAAACAAAACAGCGCAATCATCTTTGTAGATCCGTCAAAATAATAGCTACTGTGTTTACGAGTATGTTACGAAATTAGGAATCTCTATATGTTATCAAAAATTCTGTGTTAGTCAACATTTGCAACGCGGTATGTGTTTACCAAAACATTGATAGCTACACGTAAACTGTACTAAAGAGGATCCTCAAAGGTTTGAAATGGCCAAAATACTGCTGAAGATTTTTTCATGTCAGTATTATCGAAACAAGTATTAAAAAGATTGATTCCCCAGTGTTCCAGGCTTGTTACGAATCGATCAGCGGTGGCGACCTCTCGCGTCCGGCCCTGGTTCAGGCCATGCTACGGAGCGAGAGGGCATGGGAAGCTGTCTCCTCCTTCTGCGAAGCAGTAATGCTCGCGAAGGAGGAGGCGGAACGCGTGAGGGAGACGCAACGGAGACGCCCTCACGCCCATAACCACCGCAGGAGACGCCTTGGGCGTCGGGAGTCGCTAGCCGATTCCCGGCCACCGTAGGCGCGGGCTTGCGGACGGCGAGTAATGGGTAGCTCGCTGTCCGATAAGGACCAAGCCCGAGTCGACGGCGCGTAGTGTTCCACGCGCGCCTCAAAGAGATGTCAGCAAAAAATTGACGGGGTCTGACAGGGCCGATGCCTGTCTGGGTCGCGGATAAATTTGAAAAAGAGTTACCGCGGCCCTGGCTCAAGCAACTGAAGGAACACGGGTGAGTTTTAGTCAGTAAAAGTCTGACACGCACTTCCGCTTCACCCAGAGCGGGAGAAGTCATTGGATGACTTCCCACCCAAAAAAAAAAAAAAAAAAGGCTTGTTACGAAATCTTTGGATATGTGGAACGTAAACAGTGGATATGTGGGTCGTTATGACGGTAATCGTCAAGTCTGTTTCGCCGATCATAATCATAATGGTGACTTTACACATGGCTTCGCTGTTTTGTTTATTTCTAAGGTTTGTTTTTGTTTGTAGGGTGAAAAGAAGGCAAATTGCTCTGTACGATATTTCCTACCGATAGATTTAAGATGTTTTCTAAATGTTGATAATAATACCTTCATGATAAAACAACACTAATATTAACCAGGTCATTGAATGGACTGGATGTTTGTCAGTCAGCGGATAGAGAATCATGAATATTGACTGCTTACCAAATGGATTTCAACAATATAAACATTCTGAATTTAGCAACAACGGTTTGTTTTCCGTCGGATTCGCGTAAATTTACACACAAAAATAAAAGAAAATTATATACCATCCTCTTTCCCGGGCTTGATGCACTGTAAGCACGACACAAACTTTTTCTTTTTCACTTTTTTACTAACATCTTTTGGCTTCCCATTAGCCAAGTCTTTCTTCATATCTTCTTTTTTCGTTTTATTCTTTTGTTGTTTAACGACACCCATTTTATTTTTCACGAGCGCGGAAAGCGCGCGCTTTTCCGAATTCTTTTTTTGAAATGAGACGAGGGCGCGCGTTCTACAGATGCACGTTCAGAAACTAGTGTGGAACTAGCAACGCTAACTGCATACGCGTGCGGGCAAGGAAACACTGGCAGCTTACAATGAGTCTCTCTAATGAACACCAGTCGCTCCGCGCAGCAGTAGCACAGTACGGCAGTCGGTAGCACGATGTTCGTTTGGAGGTGCGCCGCGTGAGCTCACGCCAAATCGACCATCCCGATTGGGAATCAAGGCCAATTCATGGATTAATATTCCGTGTGTGGTCACTTCCTAAATGTAATGTTAATTTCACCTAATTAATATTTCGGGTATGTGTCCCTAACGTGAAATTAAACTGACAGCTAAGAATCAACTTGCTATGTGTTTATATTTAATTTGGTACGTCATATAGTCTTTTTCATTTAGCATGGTTTTTAGGGTTCCGTAGCCAAATGGCAAAAAACGGAACCCTTATGGATTCGTCATGTCTGTCTGTCCGTCCGTATGTCAATTCTACTTTTTCCGAAACTATAAGAACTATGCTGTTGAAACTTGGTAAGTAGATGTATTCTGTGAATTGACACGAAAATAGAAAAAAAAAACAATAAATTTTGAGGGTTCCCCATACTTAGAACTGAATCTTTTTTTCATCAAACCCATACGTGTGGGGTATCTATGGATAGGTCTTCAAAAATGATATTGAGGTTTCTAGAATCATTTTGTTCTAAACTGAATAGTTTGCGCGAGAGACACTTCCAAAGTGATAAAATAAGAGAATGATAAAAACTAAAAAAATATATGATGTACATTACCATGTAAACTTCCACCGAAAATTGGTTTGAACGAGATCTACTAAGTAGTTTTTTTTTTTAATACGCCATATATCGTAAAGCGCAATTTACCAAGTACGGAACCCTTCGAGCGCGAGTCCGACTCGCACTTGGCCGGTTTTTGTAAGCACTTGAGTTTGATAAAAGGGCGATCATGGTCTGGTCAGCGTAGTGGGATGTTCCTAAAATAGCTGTTAATCAGTTTTTATGTTCTGAAGTGTTACAGTTCAAAGAATCTAATTCCGGAGCGTTGAGCAATCAATAGTTTTCGAAGGCATGGTATATAATTATAGAGCTATATCTTTTGTATCAAGGGCGATATCATCAGATATAGTTAGTAGTTGGGTATCTACTATACGTAACTATGAAAGTCAAGGAGATCCGTGACTAGCCGCCATTAGGTCACTACTGATACTGTTATAGCAAGATTAATTTGAACACATTTCGAGGCGAAGTTTTCCATTTGCGCCTAGGTGTTCAAGATCACCTAAGTCATGTATTTAGAACATTACATAAACAAAACACTGTCTGGAGTACATTAAAATAAATGAGACAAGAATGAAAATATAATGTTTCAATACTTTTTTCATTTGTTCGAAAATATTGATCGACGCATGTTTTTTCGACTGCTAAGTTTTTTGGTAACATAAAAACTTTTTTACAAAAAAATACTACCGACTTCCAGATAAGAAAACTACAAAGTGAAAAATAACTTTATTTTTGGAAGTCGGTGTCTTTCGTACTGTACCATTTTTTGCCAACGACATTCAGAAATAAAGTTATTTTTCACTTTGTAGTTTTCTTATTTGGAAGTCGGTAGTATTTTTTTGTATAAAAGTTTTTTTTATTTTTCACTTTTTAGTTGTACCTATCTAATAGGCAAGTTGTTAAGTAAGTTTCCTATAACGCCAGAATAGATTACCCAATATATCATAAAACTTGAACAAAACCGATCAAATGAGAGATCTACTTACCCCTTAAGATGGTACTGTCGTGATGTTATAATATGAAATGATATAAACAATAAACCGGCATGCGATTGCAGCAGTCCCGAGAGATTTGCCGTTATTTATTGAAGAGTTCTGTTGTATATCTTCGAAGTTCTTCATCAGATCTTCACCAAATTAAAACGGGACCAATTTCGGAACATACTCTTTCAAACAAAAAAAGAATTTTCAAAATCGGTCCACAATTGACGGAGATATCGGTGAACATACATAAAAAAAAAACATACAAGAAGTCGAACATAGAACCTCCTCCTTTTTCGAAAGTCGGTTAAAAATAGGTTGGAGTACCTAAAACATGTTAATATTATGGTCTGCTATACGATCAACCAAGTTCATTATTATTGTCAAGGACACTAATGTCGGAAATTGGTCAAAAGCGAGCACCTATTCAAGGTTCTGTATTGTTATGTATGCTTATGATCTCAAACAGTAATAGCAGGGCAATAATTCTGATGACATTACGCGAGTCTAGCTAAGATAAATGTTTGTGTTATGCTAATGTTACATGCAGAGGAAGTTGCGTGTGCGATCACAATTCACATGCTTTAGATGCCTTTCAGATTGGAGAATTTGACGTGCGTTTCGCGAGCGTTTTCATTTGTGAGACCACATGTAATATAATACTAGCATACAGATGACTCGTCCCATACAAAGAAACCGTGCCGACGTAACTAGCGTTTTTCATCTGATTATACCGATTATTTTTTGTAAATCGATGGCGTTCGGTTCTGTTCCACGGCGATAGATCACCATCTATATCCGTGGAACGGAACCGAACGCGATCGATGTACAAAAAATAATCAGTATAATCGGTACAGTACGTCGGCACGGTTTCTTTGTATGGGATGAGACACCACTGGTGAGACGTGTGGTATACACTTAAAATATACGTAGCACAGCACTTGAATGTTTATGTCTATTCATTATTAGATCGCACCAGCGGTGCTCAGACGTCCCATTCAGTGCTGGCTACTTACTGATAAATCTGGTTGTTTTATTACATAACCCAAACCCTAACTAGTGTTATTAGTGAACACCACAAGACGCATCGATGTTCTAACTGTTTGATTGAGCATTGTTGAAATCTAATGTAGACTAGATAGATACTTTATTTCTGCGACACTACAGTGGTGATGCAGAAGAAGCAAACGCTAAAACCGGCTGTTTTTCAGCAGGCTTAAATACCAAAAGAATAGAATGGTGATGAAACCGGTGACGCTAGAAACGCATCATCAACAAGGTCGTACCTACTCATTTAGACTAGACTACTCTACGTCTACCACTCCTAAATCACACCCAGAAAAAAAAAAAACTTAGTCATAATATCACAAATGCATCTAAGAGCCAACTTCTACCTGCGCACAACAAACCGGTAATAAGACGTTTTATTGCCAAATAAATATAATTAGCGAAGTGTGAGAGTCCAATTGTGCACATCTGCCGATCCCTTCGGAGATTCCTTATAGGCGTGATATTATGTTATTTGCCATCAAGACTCCAATGTGAGAAAGAGACGGCGCTATACTTTATTGATAGCACCTCCCTCTTTAGCAACGGAATCATGATGACATCAATACTTCATAATATGACCTCTGGATCAGTAGCGTGTAGCCATAAATTACACCCAGAAAAACTAAACTTAGTCATACCACTATTGCATCGCTTCTGACTCCTGTCATACAGGTCCACCTAGTTAGCGAGTCAGAGGCTTCAAAAATTGCTGTAACCAATTATGTCAATAAAGATTATTTTTGATTTGATCGCTGACTGCGAGTCTGGCTACGCACATAAGTAGCGTTTGGCCAATCTAAAACCACCTTTACACCAGCAGAGAGAAGACCATACATTATGCGCTATGCAAATCCCACTCTCTCGACATACCCGCAGGACTGTGCTGCGTAGGCGCACGTTTAAAAGCAAATTTGTCACGGTCACTTAAAGTCTGTTATGTAGTCGGTCTCTGTGCTCAATGTCACGGCTACATAGGTACAGTTCGGGACAAAAATATTTATGTGTGTAGTCAAATTCAGTACTTAAGGCGCCGATTCCCTTGAGTAGCTGATTTTAAAATGAAAATCACGTCTAAATGGCTAATCGTAGTTCTTTGAAAAAAATATATGTTACATAAGACTATTTTCTTAATAATTTGATCTAAGCAAATTTTGAGTTTTATTTGTATAACATAGTGTAATTAATTTGTAAAGTTATGTCTAAAACGGACAAAAACACGACAATCACACCAAAACCGCTGGGCGTATTTTAATGAAATCAACACTATCTCAAAGATAATTTAATTATCTACATTTTGATCTGAGGCTTTTTTTTTTAAGTCATAGAATAATAAGGAAAGTACAAAAACTACAAAATTTTGGATCGCGCGGGTGTGATACGAGTGCGCGTTTTGTTCCCTCAAGGTCGTTGGCGTTAGTCGTCGTCTTAACGAAGTATTTTGCATGCCACAGCATCGCCGTGTACAAATATACGTTCTTTTGTGGATATTCGCAAAATACTCAGGCTAGGTCTCCGACACTGCTAAAAGGCGGATGCATATCAAGAAGAACAGGTTGCCTTGGATGGCTTCTCGGCCGGAGTAGGAGCACAATATCGAGAGAAGTGAAGCAGTGGGCTCTACCCAGGAGTGGGAGAGCACAGCACAGTCTTGGTTGAGAAACATTTGCTCATTGGGCGGAAATACCAGTTTTGCTGAGCTGTCCCACATCGAGAAGGACAAGGAGAAAATTACAGAGCTGAAAGTCAAGCTTCATTGACTGGAGAAAAACGAAAAGTAGAAGAAGACAATCTGGAATACGTGAATTTGAATTTTGTTTACTATTTAAATATTTTTCTCTCGCATGTACAGTGATTCGTGCCACCAGTGCCACTGGGAGCGGTGACGTCACCTGTGTATCATCGCATCGCACCTACTCGTATATTTGCTTTTATTGTGTTTATATTTGTAGAGGCAAGGACGTTTGTGTGTAAAATGTAGGGTTTTTATTCGGTGTTGTTGAGTTTTTTGTAAATGTTTTTTGTTATTTTTAATTTTGGTGTTTGGATTGTGTCATCTTCCATTCGTTCATAACGTAACCTTACTAGGAACATTTGCACAGGAGTACCCACGACATCTTTCGACGAAATCTATACTAATATTATAAAGAGGAAAGATTTTTTTTGATTGTTTGTACCGAATAGGCTCCGAAACTACTGGACTGATTTAAAAAAATCTTCCACCAATAGAAAGCTACATTATTTCTGAGTGGCATAGGCTACTTTTTAATCCCGAAAACGGGTCCTGTGGGGTGACCCACGGGAGCGAAGCCGCGGGGAAGAGCTAGTCTTTTTATATTTACGTGTAAAGCTACCTTAGTGGATAGCACGTTTTTATAAAGTCAACTGAGTGTTTTTTTATTATGCTAGCTTCTGCCAGCGGCTTCGCCCGCATTAAAGTCGAAAATTATCCCGAGGGAACATTATCCCGTGATAGAAAGTATCTGCTATTCCTGACTATAATCTATCTATGTGCCAAATTTCATCCAGATCCGTTAAGTCGTTCTGGCGTGAAAAGTTACAAACATACACACTCACAAACTTTCGCCTTTACAATATTAGTGTGATTTACAGAGGATAAGCAGAATATGGTGAGATTTATTGTAACAATAATAAAAAAAAACGCTATAAATCAGCTTAGACAGAATCTTAATTCTGCATACTTATAGGTCTGCTGATCTGTTATTTAAATGGTCTTTATCGACAATATTTTCATAAGAATATGTTACTTTTTTAACAAAACAAGCAAAATATATTATTCTGTAACTAAACCTCTGTCCGGGCCACATAGCGTCGGGCGCGGACATGGCACGGGCGCCTTCCTATTCCATTCAAATTTCAAACAAAATGCATGGATGTAAAGCGCAATTTTGGACACACGGTATGTCGTTTCATGCCCGTACATTCGTGATGTTTTGTTGTTTTTATCAATAACTAGCTGTCCCCCGCGGCTTCACTACCGTCAACTGGCTATAAGTACCCTATTCTACCTACCATCCTACCCACATACCCTCCACTACCCAACATACCTACCTACCCTACCTACTTTTTCTTTTAATAATGTTGCCTTTGTCTTGCCCAGGCTCCCAAACAACCCCCCACCCCCCGGTGGGTTCCCGCTTTGTCCGCTCTCCCTATCCCTTGCGGCCGAAAAATGGTAGGTGGTGGGGCCGTTGACCTTGACCCGTCACAAGGAGACTTAGGGTGCCATACACGGGGTCGTCTGACGCTCATGTGCTGGTTTGGTCCCTGGGGTGGTCACGGCGTACAGTGTGTTCTGGTGCACCGGTGATGGGGGGTACTCCCCGGTGACGGACAGCCGCGGCGGGTTCGCGGTGAGTGCTAACGCGTGCCCGTATTCCCGCCATAAGCGGCACAGGAGGACACCGTGGAGTTTTAGTGGGTTGAACTGGGTTGGAGTCCCACATAACTGCACTATCTCCCCGTGGTAGTGCAGTATGCATGCGCATTTCTCCACGCAAAAAAAAAATACAAAAAGGGTCTCAAACTATCTCCATACGAAATTTCATCTAAATCGGCTCAGCGGTTTAAGCGTGCAATTGTAACAGACAGACATACAGAGTTACTTTCGCATTTATAATATTAGTATGGATTGAATTGATATCTCAGTAGGTAACCTCCAAGTTTAGAAGCATGACTCATTCGTACGTCAATAGCACGTGTATTAAAGAAAACATCATTATTAAAAGTGTACCTATACAAAGTAATTACAGAAGTGACGCTATATTTATTAATGATTTTTCTAATAGGTATGACATAGTCATCATAGTAATGGGGCATTGTGTAAACAGTAAAATAACACAAGATAGCATCATACATCACGGCCGTATTCTCAGGAGTAGGGGGAAGTGTGCCAATAATACACCACGACCTACTCCTAGTGTAGGTCGCTGTTTACGTTAAGTCCCAAGAAATAGTTGGCGAGTCTATTGTTATAAACCGCTTCCAAAATCAGCTAACGAGATATTTGAGCTGGAAAACCCCAATTACAGTTTCCTCGACTCGGGAATCGAACCTGCGACTTCAAGCTTAGCAGGAGCGTTTGCAACCACTAGACCAACGAGGTAGTCTTGTATGAAAAAAATAATTAAATTATTTTACAAATAGAGGAGAATAACAATTTAGTGTGGAATCGTTCTCTTCACTACTGGTGTCTCATCCCATACAAAGAAACTGTGCTTACGTACTGTACTGATTATACTGATTATTTTTTGTAAGTACATCGATCGCGTTCGGTTCCGTTCCACGGATATAGATGGTAATCTATCTATCGCCTTGGAACAAAACCAAACGCGATCGATTCACAAAAAATAATTGGTATAATCAGATGAAAAACGCTTGTTACGTCGGCAGTTTCTTTGTATGGGATGAGGCATCTGTATGCTAGTATTATATTATCTATGTCACTATTGAGGTGACGAAAATATCTGCCAAATTATTTAACAGGAACTTATCAAGAGGTGGTGAAACAGGCCTTTAACCTACTCTCTGTTGTAAATAATATTTTCCACAACCCATGAGTCATCATAATAACAAATTCCTCATAGTAAAACAAGTACCAACTAACGCCGATAGAGGGCAGCACTAGTAGGTAGCGGTGTTAAAAATATCTGCTAAAGTAAATAAATATAATCGCAGTAGACTGGGGCAAGCGTTGCGAAACCACATAATGTAATGTATGTATATGATTTATGATATTCAACATTGTTGTTTTAAACTTAGTGTTTAATCATTGACATGGCCTTCAAGCAATATTAGGTAGGGTCATTAAATCATAAGCTACTTAGTTTTAGTCGACCTAATTGAATTCTGCAACGCCTGATTTATATTAAGTTTACAATGACTGCTGAAGCACCGATTATATTTTACAAGTTTCTAGGGCTCCATCTATATCTGGGCACACTTAAAACTAAACATTATTAAGTAACTCCAGTATTACTTACACTTTTGAGAACATTATTACATCAAAAACAGCATTGTAAAACTGTTGTAAGTGTTACTTCAGAAATAAAACTTCAACCTCAAGTGAACCAACTAGTAGCGCCATCTGTTGCACCGAACAAGAACTTCCAATGGAGATTAGTTCACGATTTTACCACTACTATGTAGGTAGCAAGGTCATAATATGACCATCATACATACTCCTTATCCTAAATATATTATATTTAGGATAAGGAGTATGTATGATGGTTTCCCTTCAATGATCCTAGATTTAACATAGAATACCTATGGCATGTTTTAGGTATTCTATGTTAAATCTAGGATCATACATACTCTTATCCTACATATAAACATTTTTATACTTTTCTATCAGACCTGACAGCACAAATAGGTTCCCATTTATTTTTGCTAGCAGCCAATAGATGGCGTTCTTAACTATACCAATTTCAGTTTGCCCTAGCTGTGCTATTACCTAGCGAGGCAGTAAATTGATCAGGCTAATTGCATCAGCTGACTCGAGTTCGACATAGTTTTCTTAATTAGATTGGCTGACCCCACTAGTTTTTCTTCACTTGTTTTTTTTAATACTTGACAGGCTGTCTCCATAGTCTAATATTTATTTATCCTTGGTTTATGTTCAGTCTGCCTTTTTGAAGTGAAAAGTTCTTTAGCCCCGTTGAGCGATTGTGGTAGGGGCCTTAGGTAGGGGCTTATGGGTTCGCGACAGCGACATGTTAATGTGACAGCGTCATCGACATATTAATATGCCAGTGTCATCGACATATTAATGTGACGTGTGATGGAATGTTATTCCAAAGTTTTAAGTTTTCACTTCTGTCGGAAGTTCCCATGACTGACTACCTACTTGTTTTTAATACATTTCAGATGGACGATTTTCAGTGAACGGAAATAAACATGGAAGCATTCCTAGCTTTAAAAGATGACCCAACGCAAATTGTGCCCCGGTGGGCGGGGCTTACCGATCGTGCCGCTCACGCTTTTAGTTCGTCCGCAGTAGGCAACAGCGGCGGTCGACTAATATTTACTGTTTTTCGCATGTTAAATATTTAAAAATGCCTTCTTGTGCAGTGAAGTGGTGCATAAATAAATCACATTTGCATAACAAGAATGTTGGAATTAGTTTTCACGTGTAAATACATCGCTATTCATTATATTTCTATTAAAAATGAAGTATGCCACGAAATCTATAGGGATGATGTTATGCCAACCAAACAATTAACTTTTTTACCTGACAATAATGGCAAATATAATTTAAAAAAAAAATGGCGTGTATTTTTTTTTCTATGGGGACGGCACTATGCAAAATATACCAAGTTATTGTAGGTACATAAAAGTTCCTTTAACAGCATGGAGAAAATAGATATCGTTGCTGTATCTTTATCTTTTCTAATATATTTTTGACCGTTCCAAAAAGATATATTTTTAATACAATAAAAGATGGTTCTTTAACACGAATTGCCGTAGGATTTGACTGGTAGAAATCATCACGCGAAAAAGCATTCATACTTCTATGCGATATCCTTCTTTCGAATTTGGTCAAAATATAAATCCAAAATGGCGGCTGCGAAATCTTTCATATTTTTCATCATGGGTTTAGTTTTCGAGGATGCTTAAGTCGATTGTGAGGCTAAAATAATACAAGACGGCAAAAATAAAAAAAATGTTTTTGTTTAAATCATACGTGAGAAGGAACTTTGTTCCTGACGGTGGTACCCTGATCACACACGTTTATTTATGCTTCTATATTTTCTTTCATATTACTTTAATACCATCACTATCATAATTAATTATTGCGTTGCTCCATATTGCATAAAGAATCCCGGGCGACGCGATTGGTGGACGCAGTGGCGTCGTAGAAATGTCGTTAGCGGCCTATACGTTAGATGATAATTTAAACCCAAACTTTAAGTAAATAAGGTCTATTTTTTACTGTGCATCATGAGTTGTAATAATATTGTTTGTGTACTTTGGCTAGTTTGACGAATCAGTGGCGGGGTTTCGATGTGTGAGTTTGTTTGGGATTTTGTGTCAGGATGCGCGTTAAGTTCCTTCGAAGTAATGCTTCCATGTTTATTTCCGTTCACTGACGATTTTACGCTTCAATGTTTAAAAAAAACTGCCAAAATAGTGAGGATCCACTGATTTTTAACCTTTACAGTTGCTTTCAATGCTAGGGCATTACTTTTCACCAGGTGACATTGAGGTCGAGAAAGGCAATATTTACTTCGGTCGATCTTAATTTCTTTTTTATCATAATATTGTGTATCCCAAACACATGTTTCTTGTTTTATGAATTTGATTAAAATAAGGTAACATAGCCAACTAAATATTTCACTCTCAATATTACTGCAACACAAGACTAAGGTAGATAATCTAATCTATAAGTCTATTTTTATTTCTTAAATATGATCCGTATCCGTAAATGTGTCCGTGGCATCAACAGTGGACCCTATCAGAATATCAGCGCTGCGTTATTTTCTTTTTGATATCGTTGCACATGCTGAGATAGGAGCCTTTTTGGTCTCGCACGGGGTAATTTATTTTTATTTTTTTATTATTGTTTGTGTTTTTCTTATCTCGTGTCTCCTGTGCGGGTCACAAATAAATATTTTTCTATTTCTCTTTATTATTTGAAGATCTTTGACAGTCGTTACGGGTAGTCAGAAGCTTGAGATCTGACACCAGTCTTGCCAAGAGGTACCGTGTTACCCAGTTACTGGGTTGTGGAGGTCAGATAGGCTGTCGCTCCATGTAAAACACTGGAACTTAGCTGAATCCGTTAGGACTGGAAGCCGACCCTAATATAGTTGGGAAAAGGCTAGGCAGATGATGATGATGCTGATTTATCCATTTGGGTAAGCAAAAATAATATAAATAAATAGCGTATTAACGTTATTTATTTATATGACGTTAAGTATCTGACAAGGAAAATATGGCTAATAATAGGAGCAATAACAGGAAAACTATTAATATTTCATACCTAGTGACGATCAATATGTAAATAGGTAAGCTAAGCTAAGGGCGATCATGAAATGACGGAAATAATAAAGACTAAGGTTGTGCTAAAACGGATATAACTATGATATCATGATTATATCTATATCTAGGTGCATGGCTAAACACTTAAACAGGCCAAGGATAATAAAAGGAAAAGGTGCCAACATTTTTAGGGTTCCGTATCTCAAAAGGTAAAAAGGGAACCCTTATAAGATCACTGTCTTGTCCGTCTGTCCGTGTGTCACCACCGATTTTCTCAGGAACGGGTGGACCTAGCAAGTTGAAATTTTTATTTTTTTGAGGTCTATAGTCCCTATTAGGTGTATAAAAATCAAGGTCATTCAGGACCTTAATTCACACACACACACACCTAAAACTTAGCCACCGATAAAAATGATACTTACCAATTTTATTATGGCGGTTTAATGGGTAGGTACGGAACCCTCGGCGCACGAGCTCGACTCGCACTAGACCGATTTTTATTAATAAGAAGGCAAAAACTCTTGTGCACTTTTTAATTATGTTGTGCTGAGGCCTATGTCCAGCAGTGGACGTCTTTCAGCTGATATGATGATTCTTTCCAGAAACCTGTATTTACTAAAAGAAATGACTAGAAGAAAATTTAATCTGAAAGAATTTCCTAAACTACATTAATTAAACCAAAGTATCAGCTGTACCAATGCCAAGAAACAGCTTATTTTCCAGTTTTGTTGAGAGTAGCATACAAAAAAATAATAAAAAAACAGATGTTAACAAATGTATGTTATATGAATTTATGATACATAAACCTTATAGATAACCAGCAAATCAAATCGGAAGTTGTTCTAATCAATGACGCCAGTTTTGCAGGTCAAACCATCTAACACTAAGCAACGCCATCTGTTGCGAGACTATGGAACTACAAGAAAATATCAATATATATTTTTTTATGTTGCTAATAATTTTGTTTGGATGGCAAGTCTTTAAATAGATAGACTGTTTCAAGGGAATTATATCATGAAATTAATATTGCTGCTCCTCACACCACAATCCACAGTTAGTAGGAATAAAACTTAACACAATAACAATGGTTCGTCAGTCAAAATAAGTAATTAAAAATACTTCCAATAAACTAAAAAATCAACTCATAAATGCCAACTCGTAAAAGATAAGCCATCACATCAATCGTAACCATTGTAATGGTAATATTAAAAAATAAAATAATAGTTAAATAATACGCGATTATTTTGGTGTCGCGTGAATAGCGGTGAGTTCATCTTCTGGCGGCCTTCCAAGTAGTGAAGCGTGATGTTTGTAGCGAGGTTCAAGCGGTGGAAGGTAGAGGGCGTGCGTGTTCGTAAGTAAAAAGTTTATGAAGTAAAAAAAAAATCTTTTTTAGGGTTCTGTACCGAAATGGTTAAAAATTTGACCCTATTACTAAGACTCCGCGATCCGTCTGTTTGTCTGTCTGTCCGTCTGTCACCAGGTTGTATCTCATGAACTAGTAATAGGGTCCCGTTTTTACCCTTTGGGTACGGAACCCTAAAAATTATATCATTTTGTCTCATCAGTATCTAGTCCTGTATGGAAACAAAAAAGTAAAAAAAAGAGATTTATGAGCGTCGAAAGTTCATTCAAGTATTTCAAAGCAACTTTGGGCGGAAATAAATACCATATGAAGAAGGAAAATTGCAAAACAGCCACCATACAGGGATAGATTAGTAGTTCAACAATGCAAATAATTTTATTTTAAACAGACACATTTAGTAGTTTTTTCATGATATCCATACTACCAAAGGTCTGTTTATAAAATTTCGCGCGCGAGTATCATCGTTCATTTCGCTACAAATCTGCAAAAGTGTGTATTCATTCGCGAACTAGCTTCTTACTGCTCATCACAGCATTTATCTTTTTCGCACGTGTTGAAGAAACGATGGATGGATTATTTGAAGGATAATAAATATGTCTAGAAAGGGGGGTGACTACTGAGATGGCGACTAACAAAGAAATATGGAGAGATATGTCGCACAAGAACTCAAATAAATTGGCATAAGGGCAAGAGTCCCTAGAAGACTTAAAACGGGTTGCAGAAGACAGAGTGCTGTCTCGAGTTTTACAAGTATCATATCCGACAGTGATCAATGATAATTTAAATCAATTAACTCCTATGACGGTTCCATTATAAACTTCACTGACTATTTATGTATCCACAGTTTTCCATACCGGTATGAAAAGAGCACAGGCAGTGGCGTAGCTACGGTAAGGCTAGGCGGAGTAGTACCCCGAGTTCCTCAAGATCAAGGGGCCCTTCGACCTTGAGAAGTAGGTATTTAAGTAGTTAGATCTTTCCAAACGCCTAGTTGACACTTCGCGTGACCCAAGGGCTGGCTTTTACTTTGGTCTGAGAATAAGCATTGCCATACAACGTGGCAATGCTGCCAGTCTTATGGGCACATTACCTTTACCAGTGGACAACGATGTGGAGGAGTTTTTCGACGCCAAATTTTAGTTTAGTATATTTTTAGGTTTTGGTTTAAGTGTATAAATGTTTGTGGTTTATTAAGTTATATAAGTATTTTATACATTGAATACATATGAAGTAACCCGTTAGTTAGTACTTAAGTACGTAAGTAAGTAAGCCTAAGGAGCTGATGAAGAGTTTCGCAATTGTTTAGTTTAAATAAGGCCCCAATTTCATTTTTGCTACGAAGCCCTTGGTTACATTATCTACGCCACTGAGCACAGGCTGTATATTACCACTTATCTATCACGCTCTAATTGGAAAGTCAACCCGTGGGGAATGGGTAGCCGGTGTGTTTGCTTACGATAAGCCGACTACTTTTTGGAAGCCATTTTTATTAAAATGCAGAAGCGATAGTGCGGATCGGCTGATCGACGTGCTTATGAAAGTTTTTTGTAGACTTTATTATCGAAGTTTTCTGGACGGGTTTTTTTGTCCAAAGGCTGGTGATTCACTTGAATCAATTAAATTGAAAAGCTTAACATTGACATTAATCGAGTTCTTTTTAGGGTTCTGTACCCAAAGGGTAAAAACGGGACCCTATTACTAAGACTCCGCGGTCCGTCTGTCACCAGGTTGTATCCCATGAACCGTTATAGATAGACAGCTGAAATTTTCACAGATGATGTATTTCTGTTGCCGCTATAACAGCAAATACTAAAAACAGAATAAAATAAATGTTTAAGTAGGGCTCCCATACAACAAACGTGATTTTTTGCCGTTTTTTGCGATAATGGTACGAAACCCTTCGTGTGCGAGTCTGACTCGCACTTGGCTGGGTTTTTTAATTGGTATATGTGTGTTATTAATATATATGTAAGTATATAGGTACATTTTCGTATACAAGTTGTTATTTTTGGATATTATTTTGTACCCGTTCACAACGTTGTACTTTTTAACCCAAAGGTTGACTGGTACAGAATGCCTTGTGGCATTAAGTCCGCTTATGTACCATTATTGTACATGAAGTTTAAATAAATAACTCATGATGTTCGAAAAATGGACAATGAAAGCTTCTATTTCAATATAGAACCATACTCGCATTTTCTGCGGTTCGGTTCAAATTATGAAACCCCATACCTACCTATTTATCTAGGCTAGCCTCCTAGGTGTATGTGCTCCCGTTAGCAGATTTCACCCTAATAATAATTTATACTTGAAATTGAAGCCATTGACATAAGTCAGTTTTTGAATTGAGTATTTAGAGTTAAGAACGCCGAACGTGTTAAATCCAGTGAACGGAAATAGTCAAACCTTACTTTATTGCCAGATTTTGACAGCTCTTTATGCTTCGCAAAAGTTCGCAAAATGCTCAACTTCAAATGAGCATGAACTTCAAAATCAATTCAGAAATCGAAGATTTGATAATTTCTTGCCAAGCCAGATCATCAAATTATAATTAGAATATTAAAACGTTTAAGTACAAAAAAGATCTTGTTATAAGTGAAGTTACGCTATAAAACATTATTTTTTATCTAATAAAAACTATTCAGAGATTTTTTTCCAAGGCTTTGCACAGCCATGATTCATGGCCGAAAAAAATTAACCTCAGGCAAAACCATTATGTCCAAACAGATGATTAACTATGTAGAGAAAAAAATAAAATTGTTCTCTATTACAATAATTACGGGGGCAATTTGTTGGCTTCACACTGGCACTCAACAGAGCATGCCATTGGTTGAAAATGGAATATAAAATTCGAATAAGGTTATTAACCGTATTAAAGAGGTTTTAGTTGAGAACAACCTAAGTTGAATTGTTATTATGATACGAGAAACATGTGTGCACACTTTTTATAGAATTAATGATACTATTAATAATAGTCACCTATCTTAAAATGTAGTTCTGAGTTTCGAATTAATTAGATAAGTCTACGTAAAACATGTTTTCTAAAATCAACCATACCGAAAAGTACTGTTGGCCAATTAGTTTTTAAAAAGAGCATAATACTCGTATATCAACAAATTTTCAACACTCAATGAACTTTTAAATACGCAAGAAAGTGTAAACAATTGCTATGATTGTACGTATTTTCTATAACATAATTAACAGAAAAACCGTTTCGTTGACAACTCCCAAGGGACCAAAAAAAAGGAGACCAAATATTTTTATATTACCATAATATTTAACTCTCTCGGAAGGAATAAAAAAACAACAAATACACACTATCCACGAAAATCCATCCCAGGCAATTAAGTTGTTAACATAAATCGCACTTATAAATAAAAGAAAAATTTAATACACACGAATTGAGGACCTCCTCTTCCTTTTTTTCGAAGTCCGTTTAAAACCGCAGCAGAAAAATAACATCAGAAACAAAATTAGAGCAAATTTCTACCGTTAGACAAGCCTACGTTAACAGTTGACTGAGATTATAGGAATACCGATAAGGTTTCCTTATCCAGTGCAAGCTATTGCAGTAACAAAAGGAGTATATATTTAAATAACACTGCGATTTTCTTCGCTTACTATTCACGGTGCATTCGTCAAACTATTGGATATCGAGTCATCAATGCCAAGCCTTGCTTTGTGGTTATTTGTTATGTAGTAAACAGTACGCCATGGTATGTAGCACGTAGGTATAATATGTACCTTCGAAGTTATTTAAATTTTATAATATGATCACCAGGGTCATGTTATGAAACTGTTAGCCCGTCGAGGTCCAATGGCTGAATACGACACGACACGATTCTCATTTCAGATAGCTGGAATGATTTGTGAGAATTTGTCCATCATGTCCGACGTGACAAGGAATATGAAAATACGATGCCATTGCCTGGTCTTCCTAAAACTTTAGGGGCCTTGTACTTTCTTGCTAGAGTGCCCCAGGTGTCCATAAATCTGCACTTAACGTGGACACCTCCTGGGTCCAGAATATTTGATGAGTTTTCCATTCAAAGAAGAAGAAGTCTTTTGAGATATATAACCACCCCAGTAGTGACAGGTGTCAAAAAGCTTACAAGCCACTGCGAGTATCTTTCCATACTTTTCAGTGTTGACGAAAATCCGCAAAACAACGAGCACAATCAACCTTCAAACGAACACTATGTCTGTGAACAATACCTTTAAATATCATAAAGAATAATAAACCAATAAAGTTATTAGAGCCTAAACGGATTGAGCGTTAAATCGGGGAGAAAACGCGATAACGGTGAACTAAAAATAACTTAAAACGATATTTATACTCCAGCGGGTAACGGGTATGGTAATATCCAAGCTGTACTAGATACTGCAATATCATATTTATTTTACAAAGGTGGACTGGAACCTTAGATGATAGAAAATGGGAGTATATCTTGTCACATCAAAATACCTGTTTTGCTATCGATATTAACTCCGATGTCGAGCATTAATTGGATACCCAAAGTGGTGATTTTATTACGCACGTCAGGCTGTAAATTATTGTTGAAAATGGATTAATTTTATGTCGGTTCCTTAGTGTCAGGTTTATGACCAATTTCCACTTATCGGTACAGAGCAGTGACTAGCTGAGAATCACGTTTAGCTGAGTCGGGACTTTTGGAAATAAGTTCGAAATGGCATATGGCTACACATACGCATTGGTGCCTTTGAGCTATGTAACAAATGACTGACAACATTCACTGCTGTTCTCTGTAACTGCAGTGCACCTCTGGAACTCTCTCCCACACTCCCTACGCGATAGCCCTTCTCTCGATGTATTCAAGAGGAAAATTAAAGCAATGTTAACGCAATGTTAGTAGATATATATATATTTGTATTTATGTATGTATGTATATACTTATGATTTATTTTTATAATTATGTTATTTTAAAATTGTACACTGGATCCTACCCACTTTTGTCATCATTATCTGTCACTCTAGGGTTTGCTGTAAGTGAACTCAACATTGAGTTAAGCTCGCCTTTGTACATGTACTTTATTAGCACTTTGTATTAAATATTGTTTTTGGTGTACAATAAAGAATTAATAACTGCTGAAGAATCACCAATATGTATCAAAGCAGAGTCATCACTCATCGGCAACATCAGCACACTAATCCTTTTGGGAACTTTGGTTCCCATAACAATAGTTTTTCTATTTTGTCTCCTAATTAGCACTCAAGGGGCTAAGTTAGTTAAATCACAGGTTCTATATATCCCTTTTAAGACACTATGCACACAAACAGCTGGTCTTAATAGATTTTTAATGCACATAGTCTGTCATATCCGCCTCATTCTATGCTCCAAGTACAACCTACATTGGAAACTGGTTCCTATACGTGAGATAACTCATACTCATACGCGGACGGAGGTCAATTTAGACGTATTACATCATCAAATAGCTATGATAACCATGGTAGTTAAGTGAAGGCCGATATTTTTAAGTTTAACCGTATCTATGTTTCATTTTTTAAAGCAGTAAGTAAGGCATCTAACTAACGTTATAATGAGTGCGAATTATGTGTGGAGGGGGAACTACAGCACCTATTTGAAAAATTCATTCGCTATTTGAAATGTACATTAATCGGGTATGATAGTATTTATTCATAGTAAACCCGGGAAAAGCCGGGTGAGTCGCTAATATATTGTAGACATTGTATTTTTATAGCGTTTTCTGTCATATTAATAAAATAAAAAAACATTTATTGCAGACTAATTACATGTCCATAGTTGTTAGTAACCAAGGTCTTAAAACTATGTTAGTCAACTTATTGTAATTGTGTCATCTCGACACGTGAAGCTGGATGACTCTCCCCAGCACCTAATAACTTAATATATACTTGTGTGACAGGTTCTTTCTAAAAGCCAATGTGTCATATTATTGACGTTATAATGAGTGCGAATTATGTGTATATAATATGTGGAGGGGGAACTTCAGCACCTATTTGAAAAATTAAATGAAATGTACATTTATCGGGTATGGTTATATCCCGGGTTGAGTATATCCTATGGCCATAGGATATACTCAACCCGGGCAAAGACGGGTGGGTCACTAATATATTGTAGTTTTAGAAAACATTGTATTTTTATAGCGTTTTCTCTGTCATATTAATATATACTTGTGTGACAGGTTCTTTCTAAAAGCCAATGTGTCATATTATTTTACGTTAAGCCACATGTTTTGTTTTGCCTTGCTAAGCTATTTTACATTAAGAATACATTGGACTATATTTTATTGTCACACAAGAGGAAATACAGAATAATAATCATTAATATTTAAATAGAAATATTATTAAATTTTGTCGTTAAAATCGTACAGGAAGTTATAAATCAGGGAATCCATAAAACAGATATTGTTGAGGACAATTTAGGAGGAAACTGCTATGTACCAAAATTGGTAGCAAATCATATCGAATTGAAAATTTTAATTTAACTCAGATCAAATAAAAAATCAAGATGAAGCCGATTCAAACTATGCCTTGCCTGAGATTAAAGAATTGATCTGAAACTGCAAGTTGTAAGTTGTGCTTGTAGACTTAGAACTTCTTTGTTATTATTGGTATCTGATCGACGAACGATTGGTCGATGACGTCGATCTCGGCTGGTGATTGGTAAGTGGATGGACGAGGTCTACGGTGGAGTGAGTGCCCCAAGTGACAAAACACCTGTACTTTAGAGAACCTTAATGAACGCCAAAGACGCTGCAATTAACGTGGCCACCACGCATTTGGCCGAAACGCAGAAGAAACCCAAAAAAATGCCTGTTTGTAGCTTTAAAGTCGACTGGTCCGAGCTGGAAAAATGTCGTAAAGACTGGCAACTATTATATATTTCTTTACCCTAGAACCTAATGGTAGCTATGCACTATAAATATGAACACTATTTTCTGCTTGATAGAGTGCGTTGTTCAAGGTCGATCTCGCATAGTTTTTAGGTAAACAGCTCTTTTAGTTGCACGTTCAATCTAGGCTATCTATAACAATTTGTTTACTTTGAATAACCTAGCAAATATCAGAGTGTGAACTCTACTAAATTTAGCATTGTACAGCTTATTAGACATGCTTATTAGGTAGGAAAATATTGTGTTAATTTGTAACTCCTTAGCAAATAATACAACCGTTATTTTATTTGCAAACCTAATTATTTTTATGTTTTGTTTAGGTAAATTGATTGGTCTTTGAAACATTTTCTGGGTTTCTGAATTGAGTATTTGGAGTTAAGAACGTATCAAACCTTACATCAATGCCAAATTTTGACAGCTTTTCAGTCGAAAGTAGAGTTTGACAAATACTCAACTTCAAAATACTTAATTTTGAAATCGGGAGAGAGAGGTTATTTGATAGTTTAGTTTAGTCTATTACGAGTCGTAGACAGCTTTTCAGCCGAAAGTAGAGTTTGACAAATACTCAACTTCAAAATACTTAATTTTGAAATCGGGAGAGAGAGGTTATTTGATAGTTTAGTTTAGTCTATTACGAGTCGTAGACAGCTTTTTAGCCGAAAGTAGAGTTTGACAAATACTCAACTTCAAAATACTTATTTTTGAAATCGGGGGAGAGAGGTTACTTGATAGTTTAGTCTAACCAGAGTCGTAGTTACCTACCTACTTATTGATCATCTCTCTAAAAATAGACTGGTCGTGTTATCAGCCGTTTAATTGACACATTCATTAAACAAAAAATCAAGTTTATCTGTCGCGTAAATAACCTTCGTTTTCTCATACCGAGTAGAACTTCAGTTTCTGTTACGAGTTTAATAATAAATTCTGGCTTTTCGCCACAAACGCACCGGCATTGCATGTACACACAAACATCATCATCTGCCTAGCCTTTTCCCAACATTATTGGGGTCGGCTTCCAGTCTTACCGGATTCAGCTAAGTACCAGTGTTTTACATGGAGCGACTGCCTATCTGACCTCCACAACCCAGTAACTGGGTAAACACGGTACCCCTTGGCAAGACTGGTGTCAGATCTCAAGCTTCTGACTACCCGTAACGACTGTCAAAGATCTTCAAAGTACACACAAACATTATTAACAATTAAAAAATAATGATAGAAAGAATTTGTAATTTGACGTACCTATAACCGGCAGGAAATGATCCAGCAATTACGGTGTCACTAAAACACTTTCAGTTTCTTCTGAGAAATCACTGTTTGCTCTTGATCACGAACAAAGGAACCATAGAGTTCACAGTTACATCATCGAATATTCGCGGAAATTAACAACGAACGGTAACACTAAACACCATAAATTAGCATAAGCACTCGAAATTTGAAAAGTAAAGTTCGCGGCTTTTTGTATTTTTTTTATTTTCGGCCAGCTGTACGAGTAGTGTCGTCCCCCGGCAGTATATGAATCGAATTAACTTGATTGGTTAATTGAAAGCTGTAGTGTTGTGCGTCGTGATAAGCGTCGAGAGGTCGCGCGTTGACTGTTCGCTCGCTGTATCATTGACGCCGCCTCACGTGCGTTTGCATGCAAAAAACAGACATAGCACACAAACTCTCACAGACCACTATTCCTACGTAAATTGTTCGATCATGACTGCGAGTTGGGGTATTTCGGGATGTATCTAATTTTGGGTGCAACACATTAATAATTTTCAGCCTACACTGCCACAGGTTTATCTATGAAAGCTTCAGTTGAGTTATAATGTATGTAGCAATATGTACGGAGAGTCTACAGGAAAATGATAAAAAATATAGTTTAATGAATAAGTCACGTACTAAGCCAGTCGTATCTTTTAATAATAAAAAATAACCTTGAAGTTAATGAATCAAACAATAATAATGTTTCGAACTAGTATCAATGAGATTGTAGAATCCATACAAGACACAATGAAGACGGGAAAGTTTTCGTTTCCCACGGAAAAGAAAAGCGAATCTATGGTAGAACATGCTTCTTTGGTCTATGGTTAAAAAAAAGTTAAATATAAACAACAGAAAATTATAAGTTCCAAAAAGTTTGGCTGAATTTATGGTCTATGACGTCATCCCACAGTATTTCGCGACCTGTTATTCATTGATACAAACACGTGTCGTAGTATTTTCGTGGAATGATCTAATAACGTTAGCACCTTTGATTCATGGAAACCTATTCCTACACCAGGAGCCAAGTGGAGTGCTCAATAATACTTAAATGGAAGAGTCATCTGTGTCAAGAATGAGCTGATGAATGAGAGATCTAAATTCAAAGAAAGGCCTCATGATATTTATGATTGAAAAACACAATAGACACAAGAGTAATCAAAGTTCGAAGGAAGCAGTCTTCAAATCAATGAATGAATCAATTCAGCAAACAGCATTCATTGCGATTGACCAAACAAAACATACAGACAGATACAGTCTGAAGAAGTGCAGCAGTTTATAAGATACGATTATACACAGGCAGATCCGACAGAGAATTTCTATTTTGGAAAGCAGCATTGATGTCCATAATGAAAATCTGGCTGCATGAAATCGAAAATAACGACAAAAAGCAGACTTCAAAAAAGTCCTTCACCCTGTCATAGGACATTCTAAAAATACCCTCGAGAGAGTAATTTTCATAAATAATCCACATGCCGTTTTCCACCACGACCCGCGCGTTAGAATGTGAAAACAATGGCATTTCGCCAAGCAAGCCGTGACGTATAACGGCTTTACCACCGGCTTCGGCGTACTTTGATAGCTTCCACAGCAATACGGTTATTTTAAAAACAAATAAAAGCCAGATATTTCTGCTTCGCTTTCCATGTTCGCGTCAAAGTCTAAGATTTATGAATGAAAGGGCTTAAAGTTTTAATGCTTTCAGATGCTCTATGTCCTTCTCCGGGCCAAACATGTTGTAAAAAACATGGTTTTTAGGGTTCCGTACCCACGGGGTAAAAACGGGACCCTATTACTAAGACTCCGCGATCCGTCTGTCAGTCTGTCCGGCTGTCACCAGGCTTTATCTCATGAACCGTGATAGCTAGACAGTTGAAATTTTCACAGATCATGTATTTCTGTTGCCGCTATAACAACAAATACTAAAAACAGAATAAAAAAAATATTTAAGTGGGGCTCCCATTCAACAAACGTGATTTTTTTGCTGTTTTTTGCGATAATGGTACGGAACCCTTCGTGCAAGAGTCCGACTCGCACTTGGCCGGTTTTTTTTTAATCATCCCTGAACCTAAAAAACTAAGTAAGTATTTGCAGAGGAGAAAAAACGTACCAAATAATATGGAAACGGCTGGGGAATGTTGCAACACACAATCGGACAGACCAAAATCATCAGCTATTCCAACTCCAGTATCGGTTAACTCTAATCTATGATAGATAAGACAGAAGAGCATGAGATAGTCAAAAGCTTTATTTTTGAGGGATCATTATGCATACAGTAGCACAAACAACAGCTAAAATAGTAACACAAAACTTCTCAAACAAACATACAGTTTAATCGATGGTGGTATTGGAATTGACGGGTGGCGCGAACGGCTTGGAAAACATACCGAAATAAATGAATGAGTTACGGACGCATGACGCATAAGCCATAATTATCCAATTGTACTTCTTTTGTTTTCGAAGAATTCAAGATTAGCCGGAAATGTTTTAGATCTACGGTAAGTAATAGAGTAATTTATTGCCGCAATTACGATGTTTAGACAAAGTGATGTCCAGCATTTGCGCAGTTAAATGACAATCAGGATTTTATGTCAAGTATATAGTTTATGTTTCCATAAGTCTTCTAATTGTAACGTATATAACTCTACATGAAATATTACCGTGGAATCACATTGGAGAAGACGTCTCATCTGCTGATTTTTCCACGGAACCTTTTCTCACTAACCATTGAAGACTTTCACAAAATCAATGGCGATGATGATAATGTTATCCATCAACCGGGCCAAGAAGAATAAGTGGAGTACTAGCAGAACCTATATAGGTTAAAAACCGGTCAAGTGCGAGTCAGACTCGCGCACGAAGGGTTCCGTACCATTGGATGTTGCTGTGCCCGACAGGGTCCATAATTGTTTCTGTAACTTATATTTACCACCTGGTACATTATGGATGCAATAAACTTAATTTGAATTTGAATTTTATCGCATAAAACGGAGCCCCACTTAAATATATATGTTATTCTGTTTTTAGTATTTGTTGTTATAGCGGCAACAGAAATACATCATCTGTGAAAATGGCAACTGTATCTGTAGCTATCACGGTTCATGAGGTACAGACTGGTGACAGACAGACAGACGGACCGTGGAGTCTTAGTAATAGGGTCCCGTTTTTACCCTTTGGGTTCGAAACCCTAAAAATCTGATCACATCACACATCATCAGCCTATTAATGTTCCCACTGCTGGAACACAGGCCTCCTCTCTATGAGAAGAAAAAAAAATCATATAGTCATTCTAATTTAGGTGCCCACCCAAATTAGAAACAGTTATCAGTCCAAAACTCAATCGACGCTTGCACTCGTTATGGGTCATGTGATGTCAAGGCGACGAACGTAACGATGTTGCTCAATCATAAATTCTAGATCGGGATCATAGAACTAATTTTAAACTTTGTTTATCTATAATCTATGTTTGTAAAGGGGTCATCTCTGGAAGTAGCTACTGAGGTTCTAGAAAAGTGAAATTCTATCGAGGAAAGCTTCGTGATTATAAAAACTTTTATATACATTAATTTATTTATTAAAAAAAAAATTTATTTATATGAATATTAATTGTTTGCCAAATAAAACCCGTCGAACCCTCGAAATCAATAAACTGCATAGGTATTACCACTGGTAATACCCAGCCTACATAATTATTGGAAGATTAGAGGATGCATTTTGCCAACTGGACCAATGCATTGACTCAAAGAAAACTAGTAGAGTAGAAAAATTCGGAAGGCGTTGGTAGGTACCTTTCAACAGGCTTGGCCGTAGGAACAGTACGATTTTGTAACGCAAAAATGGTCACCCCCTCGTTTTCTGTGGTTGACACAAGAAATAACAGGCATTTGCAAAGAGAACGGGCAATGGGTAACCACTGGGACATACTATGATTACTTATGTTTTTCAAACATTTGTAGAGATTAGCGAGCGATGACCTAGTGAGGGTCGCAGTGATCCGCTGGATGCGGGATCACGGAACCGGTCGTTGTGGCGATATTTGTGGGAGGTCTTTGTCCAGCAGAGGATGTCTTTCTGCTTATGTTATGATGATGAGACATCGAAAATACCTAGGGACTATCCAGCAGCCGACGCCAGGACGCCTTTCTGCTGAATCATGACAATGTTATGAAGAAAAGATGAATATCTAAGGACTATCCAAAATAGGACGCCTTTCAGTTGAATGACGTTTTTGCGATGTCGATGCCGGCCATGCCGACGTCCAGCTATGGACGACGAAAATCTAAGTTACCACTATGTCCCAGACAGTTTCCTGAAGCAAAAAGCGCGACTAGTGAGCACAAACTTTGAAGAAATTCAGAAGCTTGGCACGAGATAAAATCATAAAGATAGGCATGTGTCTGTTCTGCACATTCTCAAGCGGAAGTGGAACGTCTTCAATGTAGGCGGGATCCGTGTTTAGTTCGCCTGTACCAGCCTGTGCGTTAGATGATTTGTTATTGTGTACGTTGAGATATATGGCGTGGAAGCTTGTTTAGGGTATTGTAAGCTCGATGAGCGATGATGACTAGGCATTTTCCAGCTCTCTTTCTGTATTTTCTCTTTTCAGAGGTGATTAAATTGAAATAGTCACAGAGATGCCTTTTCCCATGGAAGTAGGCTGAAACTGCAGTACGCTACATGCTATGGACATCAATTACCTTAGATCGGGACGGGACATCACTGATACATACATGGTAGACAAAATTATCGTGAGGAAATCTATATTTGCTACCAATGGTCTGAAATCGCCAACAAGCAATGAGCAAGAATGGTTATTGATGCTAGTTCCTTCTCTCAAGGAGAAGAAGAAGAAGCATTTGTCCTGGCACAATTTTGTTCCAAATTGTGTCAAATCAGCCACACCTATTTATTTCAACTTGGTCTAAATCTCTGGGGGCGTTGCCTACATTTGCATATAAATCAACAATCGACTGCACTTGTCTGTATATTAGCCCAACAACGTACATGCATACTATATAGGGAGAGTGTTGTATAAATGGATCTCGTTCGGTACCAGTTAGTGGCACACTGACTTGTGATTGTGACAGGCATTGTGCATTGATTAGATAACGATTGTGCCGCAGATGCGCACGGGCATACGACGGACCAGAGTTAATAGATATACGGCCTCCATGGTTTTGGATTTTGTGGGACAGTGTTTCTTGGTCTTCTATCGTCATAAAATAGTATAGTTCTCGCCAAGCTTCTTGGCCGCCCTGAAGTTGGCTACAATGGCTGCGCAGTTATAAATCTCATACAAAAACAGCACCGTTTCGTGCCTTGCGCATGCGGAAAAGCCAACTTCAGGGCGGCCAAGAAGTTTGGCGAGAACTATACCTACCTATAGTGTGTTTGACTAAGGGTACTTTATATTTTTAGCCAAAAAGAACTATGGAGGGGTACAGTCATCGACTTTTGAAATGCTTTAATCGTACCTTGTAGGTTCACACCTACAACTTGAGTTAGATTTCGCAAAGATGGAGATTGTGACCTCTTGATAGGTGACAGGGAGAGCAATTTTCATTGGTGTTTTTTGCACTTATCTCTATGAAAGGAGACTTGAGGGACCTTTATCTATTACAGTCCTTAATAGTCTAAACGGTAAGCTATGCTATGCTATGATCAAATTAGCATCGCATTAGGTATGTAGATGATTTATACTGGCATATCAGATATTGGGCACTTGTCCAATATCTCGCTAACTGGGTTAGATTATTCAAATTATTGCATTAAATCGCAAACGATTTAGGCTTCCTACGCCTTGATTTGTAATCAGCTGAAATTTAATTTGACGTTATAAAGACATAATGCCTGCAAAAACGAGACATCGACTCATCTGCTCCTGTGGTGGCTAGTCATCGCTGGATACGAGGCAAATTACTTCGGAGTTCCAGGTACCTATCCTCTGTGAGATAAGCCAGTAACAATATAACAATGCTGTCCTTTTTTGAGGAGCTGGGATGGATCGAATGATCCATTTAGGCCCGGACTCCACCAAAGCGGAGATGAGACGAGCCGAGAGGAGATGTTTTTTAAACAACCAATAGAATTTCGTTATTCACACATCTCGTCATCCCGCTTTGGACTTCTCCGCACATCTCCGCTTTTTGGAGTCCGGGCCTTATCCCACCCTTATGCAATATACGGACGGTACGGGACGTACCGTCGTCGTGTACCGACCGTTGTATACCGACCCTCATCGCAAAATACGGGACGTGGAGTTGCGGACACCAGACAGACGGAGACCGGAGTGGGATATTCTTTACGGGAACATGTGTCTCAGACTCATAGTCTACGCTCCAAATATACTGATTCTATTAACTGTATATTATTAAATTTTATTACTACTGTACTGGCATTTAGTGCAGGCTTTCATGACCGAATAACCATAAAATATTATGTTATGTTCTTGGCAACTTGCATTCAATTTTACGAAATACTGGCAAACTGACTCAGCCACGTAAATTTTATTTTAAGGTAGACAGACAGGTTGACGCTCTACCTGATGGAATGTGGTTACTACCACTTATTTTCATATCTGCATCATCAAAAATAGCTTACGCATTAGATGCATTTTAGACAGACGTAAAAAGATAGAAGGTTGATGAAAATGAATCAAATTTGAAAGGTAAAAAGTTCTGCGAATTAATTTAATAATTAATCAGAAACAAATATAAAGAAAGAAAACACGTTTATCTGCGCCAGGCACGACGCATACCATAAAAAAAAAACAAAGGAAAGCTTAAATACAAATACAGAGTATGCGTCACAACCACGCAAATCGGTCATCGCTCAGCATAATGCTGGGACTCGCGTGCAAGACAGAGCCACAGCGCTGGTGGACTCAATATTTGAATGGATATAGAGATGCTACGATGATGTTCAAGTTGTTGTCAAATTAGTTGATTATTTTAAAACGTTACCTTATAAGGCAGATATGTAAATTGTAAGAATACAATTCGTATATATTATTCACTTCTCAAGTTCCGATTTTATGTTGTAAACCTTGAAGCAAGTGACATTTAAGGATATATTTTTAGACAAAAGATTACACATTGAGGAAGTAGCAGAGGTATCAATCTATTTGTTTAGTATACGAAATATTATCTTTATTATATTACATTTTATTTGATTCCGTGTTATTATGTCTTCGCCTTGACTTCTTCGGTGTTTAAATCTAATTTATATCTGATTCATCATGATACAGAAAAGAAGTTGGTTTAAAAGATTTAAAAGACTGGCCGTGGAGTATCTTGCACTTTATTCTCCATAGAGATCTATGGTATGGAATGTGCAACTACCTTCATCTTTCGGACTAACTGATTTCTTGACAATTCAAAAGTGCCTGTAAATGGTTTGATTAAAATAAATTATTTAAGTTTGCTGCAAAACATTGCATAGGTATAATTTGCAACAAAATATAAATATTTACAATAGTTTTATTTCACTTTATAATCCAGTATTCATATATACCGAGATAAATTTTGATATCTGTGGTTATTTTTTGGGTTTAAAATGTAATTTTCCCACCAAAAGTGTGATTAAGTGCAACAAAAATAGAAGAATATCATTTTAATTTGGTCAACAACGGATGAACGAGTTATACCTACCTACTGATAACATTGGAAGTATTGCTGGTATTGCGACACGATTAAATCGAATATTACTTTATCTCACTATATATAATATTATAAAGGCGAAAGTTTGTGGAGATGGATGGACGGATAAGTATATGTTTATTACTTTTTCACGCAAAATCTACTGAACGGATGTTGATGAAACATAACAGAAATATAGCTTATACATCAGAACATTATTTAAGACGACGACTAACGCCAACGACCTTGAGGGAACAAAACGCGCACTCGTTTCACACCCGCGCGACCCAAAATTTAGTGGTTTTTTGTACTTTCCTTATTATTCTAAGACTTTAAAAAAAAGCCTCAGATCAAAATGTAGATAATTAAATTATCTTTGAGATGGTGTCGATTTCATTAAAATACGCCTAGCTGTTTTGGTGCCATTGTCGTGTTTTTATCCGTTTTAGACATAACTTTACAAATTAATTACACTATGTTTTCAGATAAAATTATTAAGAAAATGGTGTAATGTAACATATATTTTTTCCAAAAAAGTGCGACAAGCCGTTTAGACGTGATTCTCATTTTAAAATCAGCTACTCAAGGGTATCTGCGCCTTAACATCACGCTGTCATCAATAAAAAATTGGCAGAAAAAGCGAGTCTAAGCGAAAATGAAGTAGATACCTAATAGCGCGGGTGGGTGAAACCGCGAGGCACCGCTAGTTCGAATATATCTAGTCTACACAAGTATGGCAGGAACATTATTGTATGAATCATGTAGCCTAGGTACAAATGTATGTATCGAATGATCTAACTATCGGATAGCTGGCCTAGAGGATCGACTTCCTTAAGACTCTTGTTCATGATAGAACTTGAGAAATCGTGATCTACTCGTATCTAGAGATCTGTAGAGATGCGAAGTGCAAATTATTTATCCGGTTTAAGTAATACCTTTTAGGAAGTTGTTGTGAGCTGCGGTAATAATATTGATACATATTTTTATTTTATTTGGGGTTCTATTTATCTATTTTAGCATATTATTCTTTTGAAAATAGCAGAACAACCGACGAGGCGATTTCGCTGTGCAGCGCGGGAGTTTTCATTTTTCATGTTGTCAACGAATTAGTCCAAGAGCGAGCGAAGCGAGCTCGGGAGCTTAGAGAACCCCGACACGGATAGGTTAGGTTCGAAAAGCGAGCGAACTTAGCTCCCGTCATCTCCTTTATGTTAGGTTACTTTAGACCCTGCAGACGGACGTCGACGGAGCAGCGTGGCTCCATCGACAAACTTTTATTTTCAAGTCGCTGTTTTAAACATTAGTATTTCAGTAAGCCATATTCAGTATTTTATACACTTTTAATTATTTTGAATTTATTTTTGCTTGTTTAAATACTATCCCATTCAAAACAAGGTCTACTTTGAATGTTCCTGCCGTATAACACGAACTTCTAATGGAGATCAGCTGAATTTGTTGTAATGTTGTCAAAAAGCCGCATCGATGTCATTGGTCTATTAATGCAACTGCTGTGATTGTACTTAGGTAATTAATTCTGCTGATCAAGTTGATATAAGCATTTTCGCATCACGCCACAAAGTCTAGCAAATCAAACGAACTATTGGACAATGCCTTAGAGCCGATTTCACCAATGAAGCTAATCGAGATTAGTTCAACTAAACTCAGTTTAAGCAAATACAGCTTTCTTGAGACCGCTGAGAAACTACTAACCAGGATGCTGTATTTGCATAAAATCAGTTTAGTTGAACTTATCGCAATTAGTTTGATTGGTGAACTCGGCCCTTACGGTCAAGCTAGCCAATGTGCCAAAGCATTGTAAGTATTCATTCGGGACCAAACTCATGGCCATCCCACAATGACAAATCGAGTACACGACCATACGGCGCATCATACAACTGCAATAAAAGATTGGACACGTATGAATAATGTATGGAGTAGTAGGCTCCGCATCATTGTGGGCAAATATCAGCCGATTTGCTTACAATGGATGCACTCATATCCCATAGGCCAGCTAAACTGTACTAATATCGGTATTGATGTCTGTTTATAGCTGCTAAAGGTTAGATTTATTGATGAGTGTAGTTGGTTGTTTCATCTCTCTGATGATGTAAGGATGCAGTCACGCTATGACCTCTGAATCACTCTGAATCATTGATTTTTTTATCAAACTGTACTGTCATATTGCTATCAAAGGTCTATCCCATAACCTTCCAATATGCCCGGTGTTTTGCCTTCTACTTCTTCGTAATAGGCTAGGTAAAAATTACGACAGTGACGACGACGTCAGTGCGTTGAAATGTCATGTGACGTCACGGTGTGCTACACTTTTTATACTGACAAAGTGACGTCACAATCCCCACTCCTAAGCAAGGAACATCCCTATTGCCTCTAACCTCTAAGTCTGTCACGAGCATTTCTTAGACCCCTCTCCTCAATCGTTTATTGAAAACGGTAAAAGGAATATTTTCGGTTTACAAATTGAAGAAAGATTAATCGATTTGTTAACGTACGGAAAGATGCTACTGACAGTCTACTTGTCAAAAACTTCACTCACATTTAATGGCCCTTACGACAGTGAAGGGAGGTCATGACTCGCCAAATTTTCCACCGCATGAGGACTCAAGTAGCAAGCACAATCTAGCGAAATGACTCTAAAGATCCCACCGACCCAGTGCAAATGCCTTGCTCCTGTCCTGATATCCCATCTGTTGGAACGTCCGAAGTGTCCGATGTGTACACTGGTTTCTGAGGACCTAAAGCAGCAAATACTTACTCACATACCTAGTCTAAAAACCATTTAGACAGTTACAGACGCAATATGGCGAATATCTATTCAAACCTCGCTTTTATATCCTTTTTAACCTTGATCTTGTCAGTTCCCTTGATCACGAAATGCGCAAATGAAAACCCAGCTGTTGCAAGATAAATTCATATTTTCAAAACATTTCAAGTGTTGTCATTTATAAACAGATAATATAAACAATTAGATGCTTTTACAACGTCCGTTCTCGACGCTGGCATCGAATGTTGTCCTTTCAAGATCAGTGCGGCGAAAAGGTCAATTGCACTTGTTTGTGTCAAGGTTAAGAGTAATTGTTTTAAATTGAATGACAGTTATTGATTTAAAAATGGAACATAATTGGAGAGAGTACTTGGTAAAAGTCACGAATAACAATTTAATAAGAATGTCCTTTTTTGGCGTGTTGGGCTGTAGTTGGGTATAGTTAATCTTGTTTATAGTTTTTCATCTATTTTCTGGCCATTATCGGAGTATACACAACAAAAATCTGTATATAACACTGCTTTTATTTTTAACGAAAATTCAACACAGGAAAATTAAACATTTATAATTGAAAATCAGACAATGGGTTTTTGTTATTAATATTATAATACGCATAATATATCAGCTAGTAACTGCATAAATAAACCAAATATATAAAATATGATTTTCACGTACTTATATACATAAATTGCCTGCAAATATACTTGCAACGAATTCAATCAATAATAATCATCGAATAACCAGGCCGATGACGTGCACATCTGTTTATGAACACAAACAAGATACCGGTTATGTATTAGTCATAACTTCTCATGTACATTGGTTGTATTGTATAGCTGTTGTATGTAATGAATTTAATGTTATTCGTCTGGTCACCACACGTTTAGGACGATGAGTAAGACTGACCTTGGGTTGATGATGGAGCTTTGAATACGGTGACTTATACTGCAGTAGGTTAAAAGTCTATTGACGCCATTGTATACGTTTGTAAACTAATTACTTAAGTAATATAAAAACCCGGCCAAGTGCTAGTCGAACTCGCGCACGAAGGGTTCCGTACCATTATCGCTCAAAAAAAACGGCAAAAAAACACGTTTGTTGTATGGAAGCCTGTTTTTAAACCCAGACGGAAAAAGAGGGGTGTTATAAGTTTGACGTGTGTTGCTGTGTATCTGTGTGTCTGTCTGTGGCATCATAGCGCCTAAACGGATGAAACGATTTTGATTTTGGTTTTTGTTTTTTTGTTTGAAAGGACTTTGTCGTTAGTGTTCTTAGCTATGTTTGGTGAAAAGTTATGGGCTGTTTGAAACGGAGTATTTTCGCAAGATATCGTGTCATAATTACGTGTTCGATAGATTGAACGAAGCGTGTCTACTACTAGACAAATTATGTAGTTCAAAAAGTATGAAATAAAAAAGAAATTGTCGGAGTTTATGGAAATTTTTCATTTTTACTTGTTAGTGTTTGTTGTTATAGCGGCAACTGAAATACATCATCTGTGAAAATTTCAACTATCTAGCTATCACGGTTAATGAGATACAGCCTGGTGACAGACGGACAGTGGAGTCTTTGTAATAGGATCCCGTGTTTACCCTTTGGGTACAGAACCCTAAAAAGTACCTTTGCGAGCGTCAGTAGGTAAATGAAGGAGACATTATGAAGAAACGAGCATGATTTTGATTGAAAATACTAACTGTTTTGCTGAAGTCTGATTGGCAGATTAATTTCCCATAGTAAGGCTCTTTAAAAGAAGCTAATTTCCAACAGGATTTACTTCATCATCATTTGATACCCTTGTCATGGTCCCATGCTACTGGAGGTCGGAGTAGCATATTTTCTCCATTCACCTCTGATAATCTTTACGCTATTATTCAGTTCATTTTCTTTCATATAATTCTTCATGTTCAGACAATCAATCCATTAGTTCAATAGGGATGTTTCCTGTGTAGAAAAATTTTAGTCTATTTAGTCCGTCATGTCATTGAGATTATCAAATTATATTGAAAACACGTATTTTTTGCTTTACCAAATCAATAAAAATTTACAAAGCTAAAGCGCATCAAAGTTCAGGGGTGGCGGCTTGTGACGTCACTAAGGCAGTATAAAGTGTACTAGCGGCGGCGTGACGTTTCACGATATTTCAACGCATTATATCGGCGTCACTTTATGTTTACGTGTTCAAAGATAACATACGTGTCCAAATTTTTTTATTAATCTACCTGACAGAAAAAAAAAATTTTCAGTAAACTACTCTATTATAAAAAAATATTTCTTATTCCGAAATCTAAATAACTTGACGACCTTATCATACGCTCAAATTAAGTTGATGACATAACCCAGCTTACAAAAGGTCAAAAGAGATAAAAATATGCAAAAAAGATAACACAAACAATATTTATAGATATTACAAATCCACCTATCGTGGGTGCTTATTACAACTTTGTTGTAACTACACAGTTTTGTAGTATTTGTCATGGATACAATTATAGATAATTTTTACATAGAAAAATTGATTATTTATGCTTTTTTACATAGAGTAACAACAGACCACAACATATTATGTGTGAATGTGAACAACAGGTGACAACAGTATCCATAAAATATCATGATTATTGTGTTCTGAATGATGCACATTAAATTAAATACTTTGTTTACTGTGACTTCATCGTTTTCCTATTTTGTATGCCTTTGTAGTATTAATTCGTGTCAATACACCTAAAGTGTGTCAATAATTTGTACTTTACGTGTTGTTGTGGGAGTCAAATAATAATATAAAAGTAATGTGTCAACCTCTAGGTAACTATTACCTGCGCAAGAGTTGACTAAGGGAATAAGGTGTGGTATATTGGACACAAGTCAAGCTCGATACAATTTAAACTGCTGTTTTAAGCAGCCGACTCATATCAGAGCCCTTGAAAGATCTTTATTTATGCCAACTATGCCTTTAAACTATATTTAAGAGTTAAGAGTATCAGTTAATCAGAAATGTTGAGATCCGTAAGAGAACCAGGATTACCGACATAGCCCGAAGAATTGCCAAACTTAAGTGGCAGTGGGCAGGGCACATTGCTCGCAGAACGGATGGCCGATGGGGCAGAAAGGTTCTGGAGTAGCGACCGCGAACCGGAAGACGTTGCGTTGGAAGGCCTCCCACATAGAATAGAATAGAATAGAATGTAACTTTATTTCATTGGTTAAATGGATGTAACATGTCACTTATAAATAAATAAAATTACAAGTGCGTTTGGTGTATTTTGTTTTGGCGCAGTTTGTCCGGGGAGGGATCTTTTGCAGCCTATTGCTAACTCTTTTCACACACGGTATTCACTATATAAAGCAAGTGTGAGAAGTGTAAAAAAATTATTTTTTCATTTTTTCTTAACATCAGGCGAGATAGTGGTCAAACGCGAGCCTATAGATTATAAAAAAAAAAAAAAAGTGTTGGATTTAAGATCCCATCGGGTCCTAGACCTGAAGTTACTTAGGATCTAGGAGTGACTTTATGAGTCAAAGCCTATGCTGACGGGGGAGAAACGATCTCTTGTGGAGCGGTTTGCCTCTCTCCGATTTATTTAGGTATTCTATTTCGCCTATTCTGTTTGCAAAGAGGAATGGGTTGAATTGGCCATATCTCGTATACGCGGGGCCAGGATCTTCTAGGCCGGTGATCGTTAGTGATGTGAGTTTGTCGATCATATCGTGATGAAGATCGTGTACTCTGATATGCCACGGGTCCTGTCCAAGCATTTCCCAAAGTATTTTTGTTTCAGTTCGACGTGGGAAGTCACCTGCAGCTTTTAGTGCCATTCTGTATTGTCTTTCTAGTTTTATCAGATTGCTCTTGCTGTATCTCGGTAGGAGTTGTATGACTCCATAATCAAGTACTGGCAGAAGGCACGCCTGTATAACAAGCAGTTTTATTTTAATGTTCACCTGTGATCGGTACCCTATGATCGAATTTAGGGCACCTCTTACTCGTTTCGCTTTTTCTACTCTTTCTTTTGTGTTTTTGTTCATTGAGAGTCTCTTGTCCAATATGACACCAAGGTATTTCACTTCGTTCTTATATTCGATCCTTTCGTTTTTCAATTGGATGTAGTTTCTATAACCGTTGTTTAGATTTCTTCGCCTCGGTCTTTTGTGGGAAAACATGATACACTCCGTTTTGTCCACGTTGCATTGGAGGCCCCATCTCTTGTAATAATCGGTGATTTCCTCCGCTGCCCATTCTGCACGCCTAGTGGCGTGATCTGGTTTCTCCGCTGCATTCAGAATGCACAGGTCATCTGCGTATTGAGAAAGCATTAGGCCTGCGATTCGTTACTTTTCAATCTATACGTCGCAGACATACGTCTGCGACGTATAGATTGAAAAGTACGGGTCCGAGAATCGAGCCCTGCGGAACGCCGTGTGGTACCTTTTTTTCTGTCCCTATTGTTGTTCTAAATCTGCCTTTGGTGGTTCTATTTGATAGGTAATTTTCTATTATCTTAATAATGTTGTTACGGGCTCCGGCTTCATAAAGTTTCTTTATCAGTCCTTTATGATTAATAGAATCAAATGCCTTGCTGAGATCGGTGGATATCATGGCCACACTGTGTCCTTTCTCCAAAGCATCAGTGATGCATTTGCCAGTTCTCAATATTTGTGTTGCTGTCCCTTTATGACGAACGAATCCATGTTGATGTTCGGGAATCAGTTCGTTGATTTCTGTATTTATTCTCGAGAGGATGATGCGTTCCGCCCATTTTCCCAGGATGTTAAGAAGGCTGATAGGTCTATATGACGTAAGTTGTGTATAGTCTTTTCCTGGCTTGTGCAGGAAGATACATGTGCTTTCCTTCCATCTCTTTGGGAAGTATCCGGTGTTGATAATGTAGTCCATTATTCGTTTGAATATGGCTATCATCGTATCACCTCCCAATTTAAGAAAGTCTGCCCTTATTCCGTCAGGGCCAGGTGCTTTTTGGTTTCTAAATTTTCGAAGGGCTATTTTTAACTCCGCATGTGATGTTGCCTCTAATGGTTGGAACGGTGTGTATTTCTCCGTATTTTCATCTTCACGGGAGATATCTGACGTTTGAACAATGGCCTTGTCCACCAGATTATCTATGATCTCCAATTCTGTGTTGCAATATTCTATAAGGGGTAGCCTTTGAGGTGGTTTTTTCATAGCTTTCTGTATGGCCCACATTTTCTTTCTATTGTCAGTTTTGTCTTCTAATACTTTAGTCCAGGTTTCTTCTTTGTACTTTATAATTTTAATAGCCAGATGGCGTTTTACTCTATTATATTCTCGCCTGTGTTCGCCATATCTGTTTGTAAATCTTAGACGCCATGCGATCTTTTTTACCTTGTTTCGGTATTCTATCAACTTTTGGATGTCATCGGGTAGGTTTTCTCTATTATTGATAGGTTTAAGGGGCGCAAATATATCCAGTGTCTGTAATATAGCTTTTTCTAGTTTTGTGATCACATCGTCGCAGTCTGCGTCTGTTTCGATTTTTGTTTCTAGTTCTAATTTTGTTGCTAGAGATTGTTCAAACTCGTCTCGTTTTTTCTTACTTGATTTAATATCTTTCAGGTTGCGACTGAGTGGTATCTCGTAGTCATTATCCAAATTGATCGTGGTTATCCATGGCATGTGATCGGATCCTATGGATTCTATTTGTTTGCATGATTTAACGTCCAGATCTGAGTGGTCATATGTTGTAATTGCTATGTCCAATATGTTGTTATTTCCTGTACTTGTGGGTCTGGATGGCTGGCCAGAGTGTATGATTCTGCAGTCTCCGTTGTTATGTATTTCTCGTAGTAAGATTCCGAGGCCTCTATCATTTGACTGGCCGAGTAGTTGCATTTTCAAATTCATGTCACCTATTATGAGGGCGCTCTCTTCTCTAAGCAACTGCTCAAATTCATCCGATAGTTCATTTTGATTCGGTATTGGGACGTAAATACCTTTTACTGTAATGTATTCGCCGGTTGTGTGATTGGTGAAGACTCGAATGCTGCAGCCCTCTATGTTTCTTTCGTCGTCGCTGAAGGAGCTGATGAGGTTTGTTTGAGCCCACCTCATACCTCTTTTGATGTATATTATCGTACCCAAGTGATTGGCTTTCTGATCATATATCTTGTCGTAGTTTGGGATGTTTAATTTTTGATTTGCTAGACAGAGTTTGGCTTCGTTTAAGACGGCAATGTCAACATTATACTTCTGAATCAATGTTTTTATTTCAGTGAACTTTTTTCTGATACCCTGCACGTTTATGTGCAGGATCTTTAAGTGTCTCTTACTGCCTTTAGTTGAGTAGGACATTTCTGAGTTCCTTCATGAGTGTCATAAACATTTCCATAGTTTTGTCGAATATGGAATATTTATCTTCTCTGGTCAGTTTTTGCGTTGGAAGGCCTCCCACCTGGTGGACCGACGACCTGGTGAAGGTTGCAGGAATCCACTGGTTGCGGGACGCACGGGACCGGTCAATGTGGCGACGCTTGGGGGAGGCCTATGTCCAGCAGTGGACGTCTTTCGGCTGATATGATGATGATGAGATTAATTAAGAGTTAATACCCTGTTTGGGATCATACCTGCATTATTAACGATCCAATTTGTAAACAAATAAACATGTAAATCAAAGGAAACACAGACTTAAAAATGCTTCACACTAATTGAGTTAGTCATCGCAATTGCAATCTGATTCTGAAAATATGATTCGCAAAATTATTTTTTTTTTTTTTTTACCCTGAAGAACCACTTTCTTCGGAGCTTTGGTACCGACTTTGAGTTATTTGTACTTAATGTACAAGAATACTCACAGAATTATTTTTTTGATAACTAGTGGGATTGTCTAGGTAACGTGATTCAAATATTGATAAAAAACAGCTCTTTTCTGTGATTCATATCAACAAAAATAAGTATTTCGTTACTTATTGTTTAAGGGCAACATGTAGAACTTATTTTTTGTCAACAGAGATGAATTTCTATTTTAATTGCTTATTTAAATTCGAGAATGTACTAAATAATGTACAACGCGGTACCAATTTGATCTCCTTTGGTTTCCCCAATTGGTTTTGCTGACGTTTTGGCTGAAAGTCAGCAAACCAAATATTTCAATCATTCAAACCAACTTTGTCAACATTTCAACGACCGGTTGGTGCAACAGGTGAATGTGACTTCTTTGCTCGAAGATTTGATTTAGATACAAAGCAATTATTGTGACCTCTATATAAATTATTTCGGGATCTGGACTCCAAAGTCCCTTATAATATATATTTTCCCCCTATAACTATATAATATATATTTTCCCCCTATAACCCCCGACCGGACACGGGATTGAACGAGACCAGGAGACCACCACGGGGACAAATGTAAGTTGTAGATGTAAGTTGTGTTTGCTAGTAGAATTGTAGGACTTATCACCTTCCAGCTATACGGGCATCGGTATCCCTAAAAACAAACCCCTAGTTACCGCTGCCGCGTATCGCGGTTTCGCGGATATAGACCTTGTAGGCTCCAAGATTCGCAACATTGCTCATGGGCCCCAGTGTTGCCTCTTGGCTTGTGATCCGCAGGCCTGTATTCAACATTTACAAATGTGTTTGCAAGCTCAAATCTCACTAACATCCAGATGTTAATGATATTTGAGCTTGTAAACACATCTATAATACATGGAAAATGCGAGCTAAACAATATATGAACAGGAAGAGTGTCGATAACATTCTTAACATTGTAAAAAAAACAATACACCGACTCTTATTTCAAGGAATTCAAATAAAAAGCTGAGCCGTCATATTATCGAATCATACGATATATTTCCGACACGATGAGTGTTAAAATGAACAACATAACCGAATGTTGCTGACCTTACTCAAATTCTTCGGCAAGTTGTGTCGATGATGTAATTCGCAGAAACGGGTTACGGTGTCGAGTTAGTTTCGCGGATTTGAGGTGTTTTCGTCAACTTGTATGTATATTTTGTTGAATAAAATATCTCTAAATAGTATAAAACAAAGACGTCCACGTCTGTCGACGTCATTTCTGTTTCTCCGCTTTTTCTAAACCACGCAACGGATTTTAATAAGTTTTTTACTAATAATAAGAGGGATAAACGGGAAGGGTTTCTGTCCTGTTCTGTTTATTCCGTGCGAAGCCGGGGCGGATCCCTAGAGATGTTTATTTACGTATTTTCGATGTCCTTAAAAACTGTATAATAAAAAAAAAATCTTATAACACAAGTAATTTTTTTTTTTAAACCTCTGACACATTTTTATTGCATACTACATTATTTAGTTAGGAGTAAACACGTTTCGATCGACAATCTATTGAACAGGTAATTATGACACGATATCTTGATTCAAACAGTAAAACGCCCACAACGTTAGACTGGCTGAACCGATTTTCATGAAACATATAGCTAGCTTAAAACACCCTCGATAAAGACACCTTCCAAAAAAAACTAAACTAAATTAAAATCGACTCTTCCATTTAGTACCTATGATGCCACAGAGAGAAACACATATACACGTCAAACTTATCTCCCCTCTTTTACCATCGGGGTTTAAAAATGTTAAGTTAATAATAACGCAAAAATCCTACCTATATTAATAATCAAACCAGCTGCATTTATAACAAATATTAACAAAGCTTGACGCCTGCACCCAGTTGGCACGCTCCCAATTCTTGAATACGCAAATTTTGAAGGATATCGTCGTAATCCGCTGCGCATGCGACTGTGTTGCGTGGGGTCACGCATTTAGATCAAAGATGCAGTTGCAATGTTTCACTGAACAGGTTAAGTGAATATAATTGTAATTTGTTGAACTGTATTCATAAACCTTTAATGAAAAATACACAGTGGAAGCAACATCGTCAAGAAAACTTTTACCATGGATTCATTCATGATTTTTCATGCCAGAGAGTTGATACGTTAGTTTAACTACATGGGAATGAATGACATGAGCTACCGATCAATCAATCGATGATCAATACCCAACATTTTAAACTTTTAGTATTTTAATTTGGCCTTTGGAAATCGTTTTCGCGTATCTAGAAAAACTTTAACATAAAAATAAAACATTTCAGCACCAATGTTGCGCGGTTTTCATCGATCTGTGTCTTTCCCGTTTTTCCAATCGATTTATTTGACGACAAATTGCCGAGTCATCGATGAACAATTTGAACTGAGAACAATTTTCAGCATCCTATGTTAAAAAAAAATAAGGATATTACGCCCGAAGCAATAAAGTGGGAAAATAAAAAAACTTACCAGTATCACCAACAGCTTGGCTAAGCGTATTCTCCGTCACCGGTCGCAAAGCCTCAACAGCACTTATGTAGCCCAACCGATCAGCAATCGCACAAGCCGTCTGCCCATTCTGTAGACAAGAAGACTTCTTACTCTTCTTCTTATGAGAAGGGCTTAGAGCCCTTAAAAGTGGACTAAACATAACACACGTGTTTGTAATGGACTTCTTAACGATGCAATGATTATAAATCAAGTAAATTGATTCGCAATCATTTTCCTGCTGCAGTATGAAGTGGTAATTTCTGAGTGGTCTGACGTATGCAGTTGGCGCGTGAATGCATTGGTACTTAGGGTACCATTTATTTATGGATACAGATAACTCTGGACGCAATTGTTTTACTGTATTGAGTGTGAGATTTATTTATTAAATTTTATCTTATTTATTGTACTCTATTGTGTGATGCGTACTTCAGATATTGTAAGTTTTCTAAATCGTATCTTATTTGCTGTAGGTCTGATGGTATGTTTAGTTTGTTTTGATTCTAACTAGGAGATATCTGGAGCAGATTCTGTGATAAGTCTTTTTAAGTGTCCAGACATAGAGGCACTGTCTATCAAATAAAAGTAAGAATAGAACAGTCTGGCAACCAGTATTTGAATTGAACATTTGAAGTTACGAACATTTCAATTCAATTCAATTATTGCATCAAATATGGTAGGTACATAAACTCCACTTGGCAATTTCAAACTCTACTTGAAAGTTTAACAGGTTTTTAGAGTTGGCAAGCCCTCGAACTTAATTTCTTAATTAAGAAGTCAGGGTTGAATCTACTCTTACGTGAAAGACAGACAAATTAAACCCAATTTTTGTTAAATTTTGTCAAAAATTTGCTATAAAGTGGTCTGACGACTTCAAAGTCGCTTTTCCTCTGTTTTTTTTTTAAGGTAATTTGATTAATGTATACTTACAGCAGACAAGGCGTTAGGATCGGCGCTCTGTTTCAACAGCAGTTGGATGATCAGGGTGTGTCCTTGTTGCGCCGCCTGGTGCAATGGTGTGAACCTGAACAAGAAGAGTTGTTTAGTAATAAATATTACCATCATCATCATTTCAGCCGAAAGACGTCCACAGCTGGACATAGGCCTCCCCCAGGCGTCGCCACATTGACCGATCCCGCGCCCGTGCGTCTCGCATCCAGCGCCTTCCGGCAACCTTAACCAGGTCATCGGTCCACCTAGTGGGAGGCCTTCCAGAGTATCGTCTTCCGGTTCGCGGTCGCCACTCCAAAACTTTTCTGCCCCATCGGCCATCCGTTCTGCGAGCAATGTGCCCTGCCCACTGCCTTTTAAAGTTTGGCAATTCTTCGGGCTATGTCGGTAACTTTGGTTGTCCTGCGGATGAGATTTATTTATTCTCAGAAATAATATAATTCTTTTGTTTCTGGAGATCATCAACATCTTCAATTCTGCCGAAAGACGTCCTCTATTGGACGTAGACTTTCCCCAAGCAGCGCCACATCGACCGATCCTGTACGTCTCGCATTGTGCGGATTGTAAAAGGAAATCTCTGAAAATGCGCCTCATGCGCTAATAGCGAGTCGCACGTCATTGTGACGTCACAGCGTCAGGTGCACAGTTATTTTAACCGAGAAGTACTGATACAATTATGATAATAATATTACTGTGAGCAGTGGTGGCCCAGTGGTAACGGCCGCGACGTACAAGTTGTAGGTCGTGGGTTCGAACCCAGGCAGGCCATTACTTTGTGTAAATTAATTCATCACCACTGCTCTCAAAACGGCGAAGGAAAACATCGTAAAGAAACCGGCATGTCCTAGAACCAAAAATTCGAAGACATGTGACATCCACCAACCCGCACTGGGCCCGCGTGGTAGATTACGGTCCATTCCCTCTCACAGAGAGGAGGCCTGTGTCCCAGCAGTGGGAACATTAAAAGGATGATGATGAATAATTTTACTGAACGAAAGAATTACTATAGCTGAGTATTAAAGGCTACTTTTATTCGGGTAATATTCATGGTATCGGTGGGAGAAAACCACGGCAGTGATGTCTCTGTTAAAACCATTTTTAATTAGAAATTGAGACTGAATAAGGTGGTTAAACATAAATGGGTTGAATAATTTATATTTAATTCAGGATAATGATTTAAAACTAGATAGCATTGTTGACTTGTGCGGTTTGATACAAATAGCATCCAAAGTTATTATTTTCCTGTGGAATTTACTGTTGAGTTTTATCTTATTGTAATTTTACTATGAAATCTTCATTTGTTATAGCTTAAAAGCTCCTACAAGTTTTACGAGCCAAAAACAGAAAACAGCTACTTTTTCAGCGCAAATTTCTCAATAACTACAAGATATATGATAAAAAAAACATAATGACAAAAATAAAAACGACACAGGTCCGTCGTCTACAAGCCCTTGAGCTAATTCACACTGAATGCCTCGCGCGAGCGCAACTGTTTAGACAATTTATTACAATAAAATAAGTACTCAATAATATAATATAAAAATTGGATTCGATTGATAAACACCTCAAATTTCAAATTATTTACCAGTTATTTTTATATTCAACATATTCTTACGCGTAGACGACGCTTTCGCACATGATAAAATTGCCTTTTTCCGCGTGGACAACATTTTTTTTAAAGTACAAATACAACAAACGTTGAAAAACAAAATTGGTGGCTTACTAGTCTTACTATATGCCCAGTCATACCATTTTTTGCAGATTATTATTCGCCACCAGTAAGCTGAAAAAGCAATTGAAAAACCTGGTGTTTCGCGATTACATAAAAACGTGTGTTAGGAATTTATTTATCTAAATTAATTTGAGCAGTCATCAAAAATGTTTATTGTACATTTACTAGATAACTATGTGACGCAAAAAATTGCATTAAAAGATTTATCATATATCTTGTAGTTATTGAGAAATTTGCGCTGAAAAAGTAGCTGTTTTCTGTTTTTAGCTCGTGAAACTCTTAGGGACTCTTAAAGTGTACTACGAAGTTTAAATGCTACGACTGTGTCCTACAGGGTTGAAAGTTGAAGCTATCCCTAGAAAGAAAGTGCCTTAAACGCTCTACGAATTTGACATTTAAGGAATCTTTCGGTTTACTCGTTTCATGGATATTATTCTTTAAATTCAGTGACGATTTGTTTTATAGTGTTTTTTGCACGATTTTACAGTTTCGTTGTACTAAAATGTGATTCAATACAAATAAATTGTAGTTCTAAAAACTAAAAAACACGCTTTATTGGTAAAGATAATGGGACAAACTGTTTAAATTATTGCATTGTCATCGGTCCTTGATAAGTGTGCAAAGTTTCAAATCAATCCAACGTTTTGAAGTGGGTGAAAATCACGTTCAAAGATTCCGTTACATTGATACATAGATACATACATACCAAGCTAATAAAAGCGTGTTAATTTCAAAAATCAAATGAAATGCCACGGAAATTTAAAACCGCGCCATCTATTGGAATACATTTTAAATTATCCGTTCAAATATTCTTTGAAATGTGAATTAAGAGCCCAATATTCCAAAATGTTAAGCTCAGGAGAGTTAATTAAACAAGAACATACATTTTTATGATCAATTCTAGAATATAGATCAGTTGCTAAGTTTTATCAATCGCAAGTTCGATCTTGCATGGAATACTGTTCTCATCTCTGGCAAGGATCTGCCAAATACCAGCTTGATGCACGAGAGTCGATCGAAAATCGGGCGAAGAGGCTAATCGGCAATAAGTCACTGGTCAATTCAAAGCTTCAAAGCCTTGGATATCGTCACCGAGTCGCCAGCTTGTCGGTTTTTAAGCGGTTGCATTTCAGGGATTGTGCGATGGAATTGCATGATCTAATTCCGCCCAGCCCGCTTCATCATCGGACTACCAGACGTACGGCGATGCGCGATACGTGAGCCAATCTATACTAAAAAAAATCTTAATTTTATACAAAATTCAATAGAAGATCGATGCATATCGCGCCATCTAGTTACATTTAATTTAACCAAATTTTATCTTGTAGCGTCGGGACCCCGTGGTAAAACTGAATTTAAACATTTATAAAAACTCGCTTGGCTGAATCAGGAATCAAACCAATTTAAATGTAACTGGCCAAGTGCCAGTCGGACTCGCGCACAAAGGATTCCGTGCTATTATCCCAATTAAATATTTATTTTATTGTTATTACTATTTGTTGTTACAGCGGCAACAGAAAAACATCATCTGTGAAAATTTCAACTGTCTAGCTATCACGGTTCATGAGATAAAGCCTGGTGACAGACAGACAGACGGACCGCGGAGTCTTAGTAATAGGGTCCCGTTTTTACCCTTTGGGTACGGCACCCTAAAAAGGAGCACCTGTATTCTTATAACACCATTCGAAAGTGTAAACCTTAAGGGATGTCTCTAACAAACATTGCATCTTAGAATGCAATTAAAGGAGATGATGATATTATCGCTGCTAGTCTCAATAGATATCAGAGATCTTACGGCTTAACATACTTTCCAAGGCTTGGAGAAGTCTTGGTACGTAATTGATGAAGAATACGACTATAGTAGTAGTAATAACAGTAACTGGGTTACTAGAGAAGGTATCGCCATCAATTGACGAGAGGTAGAAAAATAGTAGTTGCTAGTAACGCCATCTCGTATCGAACAGCGGAACTTATCTTCTCGAAAGTTCGTGTCCAAAGCCAAAAAAAATTTCTGAAAGGTTCTCGCCGTGTCTGGTTCAGTCTGATTCGTCATGGGACAGTTTCGATTTGGAAGCGGTTTTGAGCGATCAAGAGCGAAATAGTGCGAACTCACAAATTTATTTAACAAGTGTTTCAGTAACAAAGAGTGATTAGTTAAAGTGTGAGTTTAGAATTTATCCAGCCCGTAACAATAATCTCACCCATGAGCAGCCCTGGCGGTAACATCAGCGTTAGCTCCCAGCAGCGCGCGTGCGGCGGCGTGGTGGCCGTGGTGCGCGGCCGCGTGCAGGGGCGTGTAGCCGTCGCGCGTGCGAGCGCTCACCTGGCCGCCGGCGGCCATGAGGGCCTTGAGCACCCCGGTGCGGCCTTCCGATGCTGCGAGGTGGACTGGAGTCAGACCTGGGGAGGGTAAATGGGATTGATTTTAGACACGACTCAAGAAATACGAAGTGGTTGATGAGGGTCACTTCCCTTAACCCTCTCAGGTCTCAATCTATAATGAAGACCAATAAAATCTCTATTAGACTAGCTTTCGTTGTGCATTTAAAAGAGTTCCAGCCAGCAAAATAGCTATTGTCAATTCGTCAGTGTTTATCCAAGATTCACACACATTCGTGTGTAGTGAATTATAAAAAAATATTTAAAATAATATTAAAGAGGAAAGATTTTTTTGTTTGTTTGCACCGAATAGGCTCCGAAACTACTGGACCGATTTGAAAAATTCTTTCACCAATAGAAAGCTACATTATTCCTAAGTGACATAGGCTATTTTTAAATCCCGAAAATGGGTCCAGTGGGGTGGTCCACGGGAGCAAAGCCGCGGGCAACAACTAGGGTATTATAAAAAAATATTTAAAATCTTTGGAATAAATTTTTGATTAAGAAATCATGGAGAAGCGGCCTTTGCCTGTTCTTTCAGCTAAAGGTTCTCTTGGATATTTCAATAAGATTGTTTTCAACAACAGCCGATAGATTGCTAGTAATAAACTATTTAAAACAACTTACCATTATTAGCTGGTACATTGACGTCAGCCCCTCGTTCAATGAGCATCTCCACGCAATCCTCATGTCCTTCCTGCGCTGCCATGTGCAAGGGTGTGAAGCCTGCCTTAGACTTGACGCTGGGATCCGCATCTGTATGAGAAAACGGTGTTATTAAGACTGTTGTTCACAAAGTTTGGAGTAATAAACATAACTGCGCAAATGAATTCGGCAAGGCAATGGGTTTGACCGCCATCAATCGACCAAACACATGGACGGAAATCCACATCGCGTCTTTAAGGTTACACTAGTCAACGGCACGAACTATTTTGTGCGCGGAGTTAAAATGCATTTTATATCAACCGACGACACGTGCGGAAGTGATAGATGCTGTGATGAGCAGTAGGAAGCTAGTTCGCGTACGAATACACGCTTTTGCAAATCTGTAGCGAAATGGATAATGATTTAGGACGAAACCGAGCGCGCGAAATTTTATAAACAGACCTTTGGCAGTCTAGATATCATGAAAAAACGACTATATCTATCTGTTCAAAATTAAATTATTTGCATTGTTGAACTACTAATCTATCCCTGTATGGAGGCCGTTTTGCAATTTTCCGTTTTCTTATGGTATTTATTTGCGCCCAAATATGCGTTAAAATTAGTGTCGAAATGTGGAACTTTCGTACGTTCGTATGGCAAAAATTTGGACTAGTGTAACCTTAATCTCGCTTGTGATTGTTCGATTCATGGCGGTCAAACCATTTGCCTTGTCTTATTCACTTGCGCAATTAGGCTGCTGGTACTAGAGTTGTGAAAATCCTTAGTAGATAATGATTTTTTTTTTTCAACCATACTTTATCAGTCTATAGCTCCAATAGCCCATGGGGTCTGCGACTTAGGTAGGGTTATTACGCTTGTTCTATGCAATCGATCGGCATACAGTTAGTTCGTATCGATTTCTGGGTTTTTGATTCATACATTTTGGACCTTCTCCTTTCAGCTCAATCGGTTGGTGATATTAAGGTTACACTAGTCGATCATTCTTCCATACAAACGTAGTCTGGCGATTACTCCACTGTTTGACAATGTACGTTCAAAATAAAAACTTATATCAATTTGTCTCATCATTATCTAGCCCTGTATGGAAACAAACAATTAAAAATATTTAGTTATGAGCATCGAAAGTTCCATATTTTAACATTCATTTTTACGCATCTTTGGGCGGTAATAGGTATTTATTACCGCCCAAAGAAGGAAAATTGCAAAACGGCCTCCATACAGGGATAGATTAGTAGTTCAACAATGCAAATAATTTTATTTTGAAAATATACTATTAGTCGTTTTTTCATGATATCTAGACTCCCAAAGGTCTCTTTATAAAATTTCGCGCGCTCGCTCTTTCGCACGAGTTGTCGGATGAGATAGCAGGCATTTTAACCCCGCGCACAAAATAGTTCGTGCCGTCGACTAGTGTAACCTTAAATGAAGTTTGTGGATTTGCAGAATGCGGAGAAAATACGGAGCGAAAGAATCTGCACTCCAAAATCAAATTGAAGTCGTTAATGTTGAGCGGCTTATGGCTTTTATACACCGTGAAATTTAAGTGGTTTTTTTCCCGCGGCAGAACGACTTGCCTTAAGGAGTACTTTCGAAGCATAGAGTTAAAGTAAAAAAATAACGATGTTTTTGTTTTAAAATAATTTATAAAAAAAAACATAAACTCGAAAAAGTGAGTAACAATAGTAACTTGTAGGTACTAGGTACTACGGTGAATAATACGGTGGTGACGCGAGTAGTACCTAGTACCTACAAGTTACTATTGTTACTCACTTTTTCGAGTTGATGAATATTTTTTAAATTATTTTAAAATAAAAACATCGTTATTTTTTTACTTTAACTCTATGCTTCGAAAGTACTCCTAAAGGCAAGTCGTTCTGCCGCGGGAAAACAACCACTTAAATTTCACGGTGTATAGAATAGAATAGAATACTCTTTATTATGTACACCATATAAGTTACAGAAAGTATAGACGAAGAAAACATTACACTGGGTGACACAATGGGCGGCCTTATCACTAAAAGCGATCTTTTCAAGACAACCTTTGATATATAAGGTAAATTGTTCTAGATAATACGAGATTTGTCCAAAAACGGGCATGAAGGTCTTATGCCCGTTTTTGGACAGAAACTCAGTTTTAGAAATAATATTTTTTTCGAAATATTTACTATGTATTAGATTTTGGTTGCGAGCTTTCAACCAAAATCTAATACATGGTAAATATCCCGAAACAAATATTAATTCTAACGATTGTGACCATGTCAGCTTAAAAACTTATATAGAAACACAGTTTCTATTTTTTCCCCATTGATGCGTAACCGCAATTTACGTGGCATTTTATCGTGCAGAGTGATTTATCCTGCAAAAAATTATTCTGGAAAAACACACATTTCAATAGGTAGTTCCATTACAAAACTTTGTCGCTTTTGTAACATAAATAGACCTTTTAAATCCAAGTTAAACTAGCAATAAACACAAGCAAATACTTCAGTCAGACTCACCATGTTCAAGCAACGCGAAGGCGATATCCGGATGGTTGTGTCGGCAAGCGATGTGCAGCGCTGAGTGACCGTTCTTCGCCAGCGAGTGGGGGGAAGCACCTAGAAGTAATATGGTCTAGCTTACTGATACTAGCAGAACTACTGGTTACCTAGGCCTAATGAGGGATGAATTAGAATGTCAAATCTACAGGACATGTCGAAATGTTTTTTTTTTATATCATGTCGCAAATTTCGTCGGCGCTATCTTAGGTTTTGACTCGTGGTAGCGGGACACCTTAGCGAAAACAGTTACAGTACAACTACTTTCTCAATATCCTTCGGCAAAGTTCGTGTTTCTTCAGTCGACGGATTTCTATCAGTTGCTCTTTCACTTGGTGACCGGACCAGACGCTCTCAATCAACTTGGAAGTCTGATATAAAGCCGACGAATGACGAAACACGAACTTTGCCGAGGGACATTAAGAAAATAGTTATACTGTACTCGGATATACTTGCGCAAAAGACATTGCGCGAATCCTTACGAAACAACAGCAGGGTGGCTAAAAATCAAAATCCTAGATAGCGCCGACAAAAATTTGCAAACTTTTCGTCGTAGGTAACATTTTCACGGTTTTTGGGGTTCCTAATAATGATTATGGGATGAAAACTGAAATCCAAGAATGCACTGACACGAAAAGTTTCCATCATGTCGTCATGGGTTATTTTCATGGTTTTCGAGGTCGCAAATAACAAATATGGGGTGAAAATCAAATTCCACGATGACTTGGTGACAAGGTGAAAATATTTATACAATTGAATATTTCTAATCTTATGCCTAATAACAAAACAAACTGTCATACAAAGGGGAGAGGAAAAGGGGCTCATTGCGCATCAAAAAATTCATCCACATCGATGTCAATGGGAAACGTGCCCAGAACGCTGGCAGCATTGCCACGTTGAATGGCAATGCTGATTCTCTGGCTGAAGAAAAGGCCAGCCCTCTGGTCACGCGAACAGTGAAAATGAATTTCAAACTACTGTGTAGTCTAGTTTACGGTATCAGTCTAAGGTCTGCTGTTAGCGCTCAAGGATCACTTTATAGCATCTCAGCATTTTTCTGTTTTTGCTTTGTAGAATGAAGATCGGTGGACTTCATTCGCATAAAAGCAAGCACCGTCACCGTTTACTTGGTTATTTCATATTTTGCGGTGAGTAATGAGGGCTAAAGGTTTATATGGCATGTTATGTTCATAATAAAACTGCATACTTCTTTGTTCGTTACAAAAACTATGTTACCTTTATCTAAAAGAGTGAGTGCTATGTCAGGATGGCCGTAGTACGTGGCCATGTGTAGCGGCGTGATGTGGCTGCGGCCGGGCGCGTCGGGGCTAGCTCCTCTAGCCAGCAGCAGGCGCGCTACGCCAGTGTCGCCGTACTTAGCGGCTAAGTGGAGTGGAGTGAAACCTTTGCGGGTCTCTGCCTCGATCGGAGCGTTGTGGTCGAGGAGGATTGAGGCTACTTCTTCTTTGCCTGTTTGGAGAAGAATATCTAGTTAGATATGGTCGTTTTTGGAAATGTTTTGAGACTGTTGCACACTTCGTAATGGCTTAAAAACAGTCGGCCAACAAAAGACAATCGAAGAATAGGTCTTATAGAATATTTTTTTAAATAACTATTAAAAGAATTTGTAGTTCGTTTCATATCTCAAGCAAGAAGCTTATTCACATAACGATGATGTGGGCCGTTGCTATGTTACTTAGTATATTACTGCGCAAAGAAACAAGCAAGCCAACGAACCATTATCTATACTAATATTATAAAGAGGTAAAATTTGTAAGTTTGTATGTAGGAGGTAATCTCTGGAACTAATGATCCAATTCTAAAAATTTTTTCACTTTTAGAAAGCTTCATTATTCCTGAGTGCTATAGGCTATATAACATCACGCTACGACCAATAGGAGCGGAGCATAAATGAAAAATGTTGCAAAAACGGGCAAGGTGTAGGATAGGTGAAGGGTAGGTGTAGGGTAGGTGTAGGGTAGGTGTAGGGTAGGTGTAGGGTAGGTGTAGGGTAGGTGTAGGGTAGGTGTAGGGTAGGTGTAGGGTAGGTGTAGGGTAGGTGTAGGGTAGGTGTAGGGTAGGTGTAGGGTAGGTGTAGGGTAGGTGTAGGGTAGGTGTAGGGTAGGTGTAGGGTAGGTGTAGGGTAGGTGTAGGGTAGGTGTAGGGTAGGTGTAGGGTAGGTGTAGGGTAGGTGTAGGGTAGGTGTAGGGTAGGTGTAGGGTAGGTGTAGGGTAGGTGTAGGGTAGGTGTAGGGTAGGTGTAGGGTAGGTGTAGGGTAGGTGTAGGGTAGGTGTAGGGTAGGTGTAGGGTAGGTGTAGGGTAGGTGTAGGGTAGGTGTAGGGTAGGTGTAGGGTAGGTGTAGGGTAGGTGTAGGGTAGGTGTAGGGTAGGTGTAGGGTAGGTGTAGGGTAGGTGTAGGGTAGGTGTAGGGTAGGTGTAGGGTAGGTGTAGGGTAGGTGTAGGGTAGGTGTAGGGTAGGTGTAGGGTAGGTGTAGGGTAGGTGTAGGGTAGGTGTAGGGTAGGTATAGGGTAGGTGTAGGGTAGGTGTAGAGTAGGGTAGGTAGGATAGGGTAGGTAGGATAGGGTAGGTAGGATAGGGTAGGTACGTAGCCAGTAGACGGGAGCGAAGCCGCGTGGGACAGCTAGTTGAAAACAATATTTAAGACACAGATCAAAAAGAGAGCTTCTATCAACAAACGTTATTATACATACCCTCTTTAGCAGCGATATGCAGTGGAGTATATCTGTCCTTAGTAGTAGCGGCAACATCGGCACCATGTTGTAGCAACAAGGCGGCAATGTCTGCGTGTCCCAGTCGTGCGGCCACGTGGAGGGGGGTTTGTTCTTCTCGGGCGCGAGCGTCCACCTGTAGATATGAACAATACTTTTAGTACCATGACGACAAAAAAAAATACAATGCCCAATGGATAACAGAAGCCATCGACAAAAGGAGTGAGTGCAGATTGATTTTAATTTTGGAATAATCTTCTGCAGGGATGTCTAAATCATCGAAGGTAAGGACTTGTCCACGACCACGACCGTTCTGTCAAGAGCGAAACGAATAAGAAGAAAAATGACTTGTCAAACTCTAATTCTTATTCCTAGAATAGAAAATTGGGGTGCACGAAGACTTCGAGAGATTTTTGGAGGTATGCGTAACAGCTAGGATTTCGTAGTAAATATTGCAAACTTCCATTGATAAGGGAGGATCTGCCGATCAGACGGGTGTTGTGTACAGTCCAGGCAACTGCTCGACGGTCGGACTGTTGTTTTTTTTTATTTAGGATGGGTTTACTCTTGACTCTAGTCTAGGCCATAGGTGACAGAGACAGAGTCGACGATGGAGTGAACTTACCCAGAAGAAGCCTGTTCACTCTAACTTTGAAGAGATTCGGGTTGAATGCGTTCGGAAACACAGACGCAGGTAGTGAGTTCCATTCATTCGCTGTGCGCATTATGAAGGATGTTTTGAAGCGCTTGGTGCGAATTGGTGGAATGGCAACAAGGTAAGGATGATAACTTGCAGTGCGTCTAGATGTCCGATGGTAGAAGGGGGCTGGTGGGATGAGGTCGTGGAGTTCTTGAGCACACTCACCGAAGTACAGTCTGTAGAAGACCGACAAGCAGGCACAGCAGGTTCTATGCACGCAATCAGGGCTTTCAGCGCGATTCGTTTTCAAATCGCGCCGAAAGCTCTGCTTGCTTGATGCAGGTTTTTTTGTGACGTCAGGTCATTATTTCGTTTGTGTAAGCATAGATGCCACTACAGTTACCTCAGCGTTATTTCTCAACAACACTCTCACTATATCAGTCTGGTTTGCCCTAGCCACAGGGCAGCGGTGGCTGCGTCAGCTTCCCACCAGCACTAGTGCAATGTTCAGGCAGCCCGTGAAGGAGTTGATCTTACCTTAGCATTATTCCTCAGCAGCACCCTCACTAGATCAGTCTGGTGTGCCCTAGCCACAGGGCAGCGGTGGCTGCGTCAGCTTCCCACCAGCACTAGTGCAATGTTCAGGCAGCCCGTGAAGGAGTTGTTCTTACCTTAGCATTATTCCTCAGCAGCACCCTCACTAGATTAGTCTGGTGTGCCCTAGCCACAGGGCAGCGGTGGCTGCGTCAGCTTCCCACCAGCACTAGTGCAATGTTCAGGCAGCCCGTGAAGGAGTTGTTCTTACCTTAGCATTATTCCTCAGCAGCACCCTCACTAGATTAGTCTGGTGTGCCCTAGCCACAGGGCAGCGGTGGCTGCGTCAGCTTCCCACCAGCACTAGTGCAATGTTCAGGCAGCCCGTGAAGGAGTTGATCTTACCTTGGCATTATTCCTCAGCAGCACCCTCACTAGATCAGTCTGGTGTGCCCTAGCCACAGGGCAGCGGTGGCTGCGTCAGCTTCCCACCAGCACTAGTGCAATGTTCAGGCAGCCCGTGAAGGAGTTGATCTTACCTTAGCATTATTCCTCAGCAGCACCCTCACTAGATTAGTCTGGTGTGCCCTAGCCACAGGGCAGCGGTGGCTGCGTCAGCTTCCCACGAGCACTAGTGCAATGTTCAGGCAGCCCGTGAAGGAGTTGATCTTACCTTAGCATTATTCCTCAGCAGCACCCTCACTAGATTAGTCTGGTGTGCCCTAGCCACAGGGCAGCGGTGGCTGCGTCAGCTTCCCACGAGCACTAGTGCAATGTTCAGGCAGCCCGTGAAGGAGTTGATCTTACCTTGGCATTATTCCTCAGCAGCACCCTCACTAGATCAGTCTGGTGCGCTCTAGCCGCGAGATGCAGCGGCGTCTCTCCCCGGGCGGTGGCCGCGTCAGCTGTGGCGCCGGCTCCCACCAGCACTAGAGCGATATTCATGCAGCCCATGAACGAGGCCACGTGTAGCGGGGTCAGGCCGGATTCTGTTGTTGCTGATTTGCCTGAGGAAAATATAAAACATTTGAAGGTGGAAACATGTGTGTCATCAGCATATTGGGCGGTAAATGTCCCCTCCCCCCTGCCGATCCATAGATCACACTTCGGATTGCATAGATCTAACGACCAGTCTCAATGCTCAAAGGGCAGCGTTCGGGAAGTTGCTTGGTATCTTCTCGTCCAATTTACCACAGTGTCTCAAGACAAAAGTCTATGACCAGTGTGTGTTGCCAGTGATGACCTATGGCTCTGAGACGTGGTCGCTTGCAATGGGCCTCATCAGAGAGTTTACAGTCACCCAAAGGGCAATGAAGAGGGCTATGTTCGGAGTTTTCTTGCGTGATCGACTCAAAAATTTAAAGATACGCAAGAGGACCAGGGTTACCAACATAGCCCGAAGAATTGCCAAACTTAAGTGGCAGTGGGCAGGGCACATTGCTCGCAGAACGGATGGCCGATGGGGCAGGAAAGTTCTGGAGTGACGACCGCGAACCGAAAGACGTTGCGCTGGAAAGCCTCCCACTAGGTGGACCTATGACCTGGTGAAGATTGCGGGGATCCCCTGGATACGAGGCCCACGGGACCGGTCAGCGTGGGGACGCTTGTGGGAGACCTATGTCCAGCAGTAGACGTCTTTAAGCTGATATGATGATGATGAACGACCAGTCTTGCGTGGACCGCAGGTGATTGTTACATGAATGTTACCCGAGTCCTCAGTTTTATTTTGAACTGGATATGGACAGTATGATGTGAGGAATCTAGTGGTTTCTAATGAAGTTTCTGGAGCCCTATTCATAGTTGATTTCGACTATTATGTGGCTTTTTTTGTCCTTTCCCAGAATTTTTCACCAAAGGGAAAATGTAAACCGTATACAGTTTTTGTTCTCACATTCTGAGTGGGTGTTGATGCCTCAGTTTGTAGGATTTCTAATAAAATTGTACTCACTGGCGCCATATTTCAGCAGCAACTCGACGACTTTGAGCCTGTTCTTCTTGCAGGCGATGTGAAGCGGAGTGAATCCATTGAGCGCCCGAGCGTTCGCGTCTGCGTTCCTGTCTAGCAGGAGTTTTGCGACCTATAACACAAATCAATCAGTCTAAAAGCAGTTTTATTTTGTGATACATTCGGTATATATTCCAAGGTCAATGATTAATTAAACGAGATTAAAGTAAACAATTTCGGTCGAAGATTTATTTATTCCACTTTAGCCAACGCCACTGGAAATTATTTGTTACTGATTGCAAGGAAGGTAAGGGCACCCAACTCGAAGAAAGAAAATTTCGTTCAAATAAAGAGTTTTGTGAAATATTAAGATTTTCTAGATACGATCATAAAAATGTATGTTTTTGTTTAATTAACTCTCCTAAGCACAAAATTATGGAATATTGGGCTCTTAATTGTGAATTATTTCAAAGATTATTTGAATGGATCATTCAAAATTGATTCCAACAGATGGCGCGGTTTTAAATTTCTGGGGCATTTACACGACTGGTAATTTTTTTTGTAACACAGTTTGGTACAATTTAACTGTAAAAACATGCAAAAAATACTATAAAACAAATTGTCGCTGTATTAAAAATAAAAGTATTCACGAACCAAGTACTTATTACCCTTTTACTTCGCTGCTAACACCATCTATGTATATCCGTGGAACGGAACCGAACGCGATCGATGTTCTTAGAAAAATAAACAGTTTAATCAGATGAAAAATGCTAGTTACGTCGACACAGTCTGTTAGTATGGGATGAGGCATCTGTATTTTAGTATTATATTATCTGTGCAAACGGTTACTTTACCATGACATATCCACAATATTACGTGTAATGTCCACATTGATAACATTATATTAGCGAGCCATCTGTCAGCACAACTTTGAACGTCATTCCCTGACACATAGGGTTGACTTTACCTTGACATGTCCGCAGTGAGCAGCGACGTGTAATGCCGTGAGATAGTCGACGGTGACGTCATCGATGGGCGCACCCTCAGCCAGCAGAACCTTAGCTGTCTCCACGTGTTCGCCTTGCACGGACATGTGGAGAGGTGTCAGACCGTTCTGCAACAAAAAAAAACTTATTTCAGTCAATTTGAAATTGATTTAAATGAAATTTGGTATAAAGAGAAATTTGTTTGGGACCTTGGGAAGGATAGTTTTCGTCCTGGTTATAACCCTTAAAGAAGGTGGCAGTTTGTGTGGTGAACTATTGGTTCACCATATAAACTTAATAAATGAAAAAGAAACTCAAAAAAAAAAAAGCTTTTCGGAGTACTCATGCTGTGCAGATGAAGTAGCGGGAAAAAAACCGTCCAGGTGCGAGTCGGACTCGCGCACGAAGGGTTCCGTACCATTATCGCAAAAAACGGAAAAAAAAATACGTTAGTTCTATGGGAACCTCACTTAAATATTTATTTTATTCTGTGTTTAGTACTTGATGTTATATCGGCAACAGAAATACATCATCTGTGAAAATTTCAACTGTCTAGCTATCACGGTTCATGATATACAGCCTGGTGACAGACAGATAGATGGACCGTGGAGTCTTAGTAATAGGGTCCCGTTTTTACACTAAAAAGCTATTAGTCGATAGAGTCTGGCAAACGAAAGTAGAGACTGAAAAAGCGTGTCAAATTTAAAAAAAAAGCGAACTAAAAAGACATAAACAAGAACAAAATCATGCTCTGCAGGCGGAGGATACATCTGGTTTTGGCTAGCAAGCTCGCGCATTATCCTCCGCCTGCAGAGCATGATTTTTTTCTTGTTTATGTCTTTTTAGTTCGCTTTTTTTTAAATTTGACACGCTTTTTCAGTCTCTACTTTCGTTTGCCAGACTCTAATAAAGTCACAATTGCAGTGTAAAACTTGTATAGTATCTTAATGACCTTGGTTTTGCTGGTGATGGGCGCACCATGTGTGAGCAGGCGACACACCACGTTACTGTGGCCCGAGCGCGCCGCGCAGTGCAGCGGGGTGAGCCCGTCGCGGGTCACGGCGGCTATGTTGGCTCCTGGAACAAGAGGGACATTTTTTATTAACACCACTTTTCGTTAAAGATTTTAGTTTAAGCATGTGGCAATAAAAACTCTTTCCTTTTTTTCGTATGTATGTTAAAACTAAGTAGAAACTCGAACCGGATGGCCCTTGTTGGCGTCAATCTAAACAAAACGGGTCAATTGCGAGTCGAACTTGTGCGCCGAGGGTTCCGTAACTATCCATTATAACGCCATAATAAAAAAAACATTTTTTTTCTTTTCATCTTTTTTTATTTTTTGGAATTTATTATTTGTAAAACTTTTTGCAAAATTTCGTGATTCTAGGTCAACGGGAACTACCATATAGGTTTTCGACCTATAACCTATAGACAAACGGACAAGAGAGTGATCTTATAAAGTTCCTTTTTTTACCCTTTGAGGTACGGAACCCTAAAACTTACCAACAATTCCTCGGAGGAAGTGCAGGGTTGTCGAAAATGGGTCGCGGATAAATTTGAAAGAGATACCGCGGCCCTGATATAAGGCAACTGAAGGAACACGGGTGGGTTTTAGTCAGTAAAAGTCTGACACGCCCTCCCGCTTCACCCAGAGCGGGAGAAGTCATTGGATGATTTCCCAACCAAAAAAAAAACGGGGTGTCGAAATACAGAAAACTATCTTCCAAAGGAGCGTAGTACTCATAACCGGCGTGCGTGTAAAACCAGATGAATGAAGTAAAGGAAGCAAAAGTTGTATATAAGGATCGTAGCAAGTGGCATTTTGTAGTTTCTGCCTACCCCGTACGATCAAAAGTCTATCTTGCCGAAGTCGATGTGTTCTATTTAAAATTCAAAAGTGTACAGTACAACTATTTTCTTAATGTCCCTCGGCAAACTTCGTGTTGCCTCAGTAGTCGGTTTTCAATCAGTTGCCCTTTGCACTTGGGGCAGACCGGACGCACTCAATCAACTTGGAAGTATATAGAGTTGTTAATACTCTTTTAACTTAATGTCATTTATAAAAAAAATGGGAGGATAGCTGGTAAAGGAAAATAGTTTTACAGCTCTATAATTATAGTTTAGTTAAGAGCAGTGGTGACCCAGTGGTAACAGACGGCGACTTACGTGTCGTAGGTCGTGAGTTCGAACCCAGGCACGCGCTTTACTTTGTGTAAATTATTTTATCACTACTGCTCTTAAAACGGTGAAGGAAAACATCGTGAGGAAACCGGCATGTCCTAGAACCAAGAATTCGAAGACATGTGACATTCACCAACCTGCACTGGGCCCGTGTGGTGGATTTAGGCCCATTACCTCTCTCACAGAGAGGATGCCTGTGTCCCAGCAGTGGGAACATTATAAGGCTGATGATGATAGTTATAGTTCACACGGCAATCAAATTCATATTATTATACACGATAAATCTAATAATTGATGGACATTCAAATTAGCATTCGTTTGTATTCGGAAATGCGATGATTGATTGATTGATTGTTTGATTTGATATTAAGAAAATAGTTATACTGTAAATGGTTGGTTAATGGTTGTAATGGTGGTCTGTGTTTCCCGATAGCTACAATCTAGGGGTCTTTAAGTCAAGAGTGAGTGGGTTTCTTCTAGGCAAGCGTGCTCCATCGTCGATCACATCATCGCTTACCATCAGGTGAGATAGTGGTCAAGCGCAAGCCTAAAGACAATAAAAAAAAAAAACCACTCGCGAGGCATTTATGTAAGTAATAAATCACATAAGCGATGTATTGAATCATACAAAGTATCAAGAATATTGCACAAGTATGCGGCATTCAAGTAAAATGCGTGTGACCTACCAAACTTTCATACACTATTAAATGATTTAATGATGCTGAAATAACTCGAATATTTTAATGAAAAAAAAAAACTCGGAACTTTCATTAAAAAACATCATACAGAACAATTTTTCAACCTCAAATTCGCGACAGGAGTGTTTCACGCGAGACAAATTGCCGAACTATTACAGAAACGGACTGAAATTCCAGTTTATTACATCTGTCACTGTCTACAGCTGTCAAGCCGGACTCCGTATGATGCCTGATTGACAGATTATCGTGAAGAACGTCCAATTAAACCAAAAATTCCTACAATATGATATTTCAATCACATACGAAACATAATTATAGTCGCGTGTTTACTTAAAAATGTGAACATATGTAATTATTGAGTCGCCGACGAAAATATTACGGTTTTGATTTATGTGAATTGTTAATACAAATGTGTTTTCGTTCCTTGGTTTTAATTGTTCGATAAATAGCGAGAGATTCTTCGGATGCCTGCTGCATTGCAGTTGTTACCAACACACATCAATCAAATGTTAAATGAAAAGTCTATTTAAACAGACATGCGATGTTGCCTTTAATGTTTTACGACACGAGAAACTGAATGCCAATGAAGACAAGTATTGATTGTGATTTCTTTGGACCAAGCCATGGCCTGCGCAGAAACACGTGTGAAATACATTGCAGAAGATGTCTGAAAGCTTAATTAAATTTAATTACGCTTTTTAACTAACCGCTCAAATAAAAAAACTGACCAAGTGCGAGTCGGACTCGCGCACGAAGGGTTCCGTAAAATTATCGCAAAAAACGGTAAAAAATCACGTTTGCTGTATGGGAGCCCTAATTAAATATTTATTTTATTCTGTTTTTAGTATTTGTTGTTATAGCGGCAACAGAAATACATCACCTGTGAAAATTTCAACTGCCAAGCTATCACGGTTCATGAGATACAGCCTGGTGACAGACGGACGGACAGACAGACAGAAGGACCGCGGAGTCTTAGTAATAGGATCCCGTTTTTACCCTTTGGGTACGGAACCCTAAAAAGTGTTTTAATGGGTCAAAGTTTTTTTTTTTTACAAGATTTATATTTACAACTGTCTTTCGCTCGTATAACATCTCTCCAAGCAAACGAGATCTCGCTAATTGTTTAGGAGTGAGAGGGAAACCGTTTTGAACAACACATTCACTCTAGCTTTAGCATGAATTGTTTATTTCTAAATTGTTGATTTTCTCTTCCGGAAGCTATCACCTAAAATAATACTTTTTGGCATCCAAGATACACGTGCTTGTCCCCACCTGCTACGATCCTAACATATTCCTCTGACGTAATTTTCGATCATACATCTAGTCATACACGCAAGCATGTTATACACGCTGGCCGGAAAAAAATATTGTCCCTAGTATAGCTAGGTATTCGAATCACCCCCATCTACGAATTGTCGTGGAATATATATACATGGGGGTGATTCGGATACCCCACGATATGAAGGACCAATATGTTTTTTTTTTTAACGTCAGTGTTCCGTCTTCCCTGTATGATTATCATGTATTTTCAAGTCCTCGTACCATTCTCCACCAGCAGGTCCAGCATAGCGAGCTGCCCCCACTTGCTGGCCACGTGCAGCGGCGTGATGTTGTGTTTAGCGGCCCGGCCGGCGTCTGCGCCCGCCGACAGCAGCGCGCGGGCCACGCCCACGTTGCCGTAGTGAGCGGCTATGTGCAGGGGCGTGAAGCCGGACTTCGAGCAGGCGTCGGGGTTGTGTTCGTTCTGGAAAAATATTAAATAAACTTGGTTAAAGAAAAAGTTCATGCAAATAGAGGCTTAAAATCGCGATAAAAATTACAACAGCTTTAAAGTGGATACCGCCTTTCTAAGCATATCAGAAAATATATGCTTAGAAAATGTGTGTGGCGCCAGGCGCCGTCAAAATGCATGACGTTAAAAGATTTACTACAAGTGCTTTCATTATAACTTGTCTTGTGATGTGATTGGTAGCACTGTTACAACGAGATATTATTAGTTTCAATATTGAAACTAAGGCGTCAGACGAGCAGCACTTTGCTGTCGACAGAGCGAACTTTAACTGTCGACAGAGGCAACTGCAGCTGTGGACAGAAGCAACTGTAAGATGACGGCTAGGGACAAATTATAGTGAACGGTCTGTACTTTTTTTATTTTGCTACAACCACCACTACGGATGTCACTTTATTTATTGCTATCAACGACCCGTCAAGGAGGCATAATTATGTTTTTTTAGCCTATAATTTCACTACGATTGAAAAGAAATGCTTATACGTCGCGATGGCTACAGAAAGAAAGAATACTCGTTTATTTGGCACACACAAATACACACATTGTAGGTACAAATAAAAGGGAACTCAATTATAGAACAATTACATAGTGTGCCCCGCGGCTGCGCCAAATTAGGTTATGATGAAGTTCAAGTAAACTTAGTTCATTCAGTGCACAAAAAACAGCAACCTTGCAAACTGCCTACCATGTTTAAACGGCCATGTTATTTTTACATTTTATCTTCTTCAAGATACAGGATTTTCCTAGTTTGAAGGACAGAGATCTTATTATTATGTGTGTCCATTTTTGTAATGTAAACACTGATGTAACCTAGGCTAATCCTTTTGCGAATAAATTATTATTACTTACTTATTACCTCAAGCAACAGCGTGGCAGCTTTGACGTCTTTGTGCAGCGCCGGCAGCCGCACCTTATCGCGTGTGTGTGACTCCAACAGCTCGGCGACTACTCGGTTGTGGCCTTGTTGTATCGCTACTGCTACTAGATAGTTACCTCAAGCAGCAGCGTGGCACCATTGAAGCCATTCTTCTTGGCAGCGATGTGCAGCGTCGGCAGCATCAACATACCACGTGTGTCTGACTCTTGCAGCTCGGCGACTACTCGGTCGTGGCCTTGTTGCATCGCTACTGCTACTAGATAGTTACCTCAAGCAGCAGCGTTGCAGCTTTGACGTCATTCTTCTTGGCAGCGATGTGCAGCGCTGGCAGCCGCACCTTACCGCGTGTGTCTGATTCGAGCAGCTCGGCGACCACTCGGTCGTGGCCTTGTTGCATGGCTACTGCTAGGGGAGTGAAGCCGTCCTGGAAAGGGAGAAAATTTAAGATTTTAGTAAGGCATGGAACTCAAGGGCATATTCAAGAAAAAGTGTGTAGGCTTCTTGCAACTTCTGCAGTTTCTAGCTTTGCATAAAATAACTCATCTTAATGTTGGTTTCTTGATGATAGAAATAACAGCTTAGGGCATCAAATCATATGGATTCCGCTAAAATGGAAATAAACAAGACGATTGTGAGATGATGGCCAAGTCGAGAAGAGTACAGCCCCAATATTCAGGTACAGATAATCTAATGTAAAAATTTACGTCCCGCCACTTATATATTTATATTCCGATTGTTCGTAACAAGTAGTGAAACGATGTGCGATTTCAAATTGGACAATCTCTGACTTTAAGCTAACGAAAAAAAACCGGTCAAGTGCGAGTCGAACTCGTGCGCCGAGGGATTCCGTACCTACCCATTATACCGCCATTATAAAATTGGTATCATTTTTATTGGTGGCAAATTTTTAAAGATATGGCCAATTTTAGATTTTCGCGAAAACTTGTAAATACCTTTTATAAATTTTTCAAATTTTTCCTCTGTTTGTTCAGTAAGACCTTAATTTTTGCCAAACTTCATGATTCTAGGTCAACGGGAACTACCATATAGGTTTTCGACCCAAAAACCTATAGGGTTCTTCCGGTTGACCTACATTAGTCTTACAGCACAAGTAAAGGGACAATGCCGAAAAATAAAAAAAATGTTGTTTAGGGTACATTTTGGTACTTACAAGTTCTCGCGAAAATCTAAATTTGCTTATATCTTTTTATCGTGTTGACTCAGGACCTTGATTTTTATACACCTAATAGGGGCTATAGATCTCAGTATCTGGTATAAATTTCAACTTGCTAGGTCCACCCGTTCCTGAGAAAATCGCTGGTGATACACGGACAGACGGACAAAAAAGTCAATCAGTGCAGTGCAGGGAATGCCACTCCTTAGCTGTACGCATAATGAAAATATTTCCAAAACGTTTAGTGCGTATGGGTGGGATGTCCACCATGTTGCGATGGCGCATCGCCGTACGTCTTGTAGTCTGATGATGAAACGGGCTGGGCGGAATTAAATCATGCAATTCCAACGCATCCGAAACGCAACTGATAAAAAACCGACAAGCTGGCAACTCGGCGACATGTTCAAAGTTCTGGAGCTTTGACTCAACTAGTGCCTCATTGCCGATGAGCCTCTTGGCCCGCTTTTCGATCGATTCTAGTGATTCAAGCTGGTATTTGGCAGATCCGTCCCAGAGAGGAGAACAGTAGTCTTATTGCATAACGAATTCGGCAAGGCAAAGGGCAAAGAGTATGAATAATCGACCAATCACATAGAGGGAAATCCACACGCGTCTTTCATCTCGCATGAAATTCGTCGAATTTTATTTTATATTGTTTTTTTTTTTCTCCATGCTCCATGCAAGATCGAACTTGTGCTTGATACTAACTTATCATAATGTTATCTAAGATTATATTCCTCACCTCTGTAGCAAGAGTCTGGCTCGCCCCCGCAGCGAGCAGCATCTTGACGCACCCTGCATGGTTCTCCTGCGCGGCCATATACAGCGGGGTGAACCCGGCCGCGGATTGCGCGTCGGCCTTTGCCCCCGCCGCTAGCAGCGCCCGCGCCACTGATTCTTGGCCCGCGAGACATGCTATATGCAGTGCTGTGTTGCCTGAAAAGAGAAGACGGTTCATAAGATAAACTTGAATTTTGATTCTTGAGAGGAAATGCGGGCAGAGAGCTCCGACTGAATATCCTTAATAAAAAGTCATAATTCGAGGTTTGGCTCTCGTCTCTTTCCTCCTCCAATATTGGACCAATTTAAAAGATATTCCGTTCAATTTAGACATGCGAGGGTACAAAAATTCGCACCCAGCTTAAAATTGGTAGGATTGTTCAAAACACCATCATAAATGAAATCTAAAAAGTCCTCATCGATCCGACACCTGTAAAAAAGTTTACTCGGGGTCAAAGGTCACAAAAACGGGTTTTCGGTATTTTCAATATAATAAATAATTTTCACAATAAATCAGATAATTATCTATGAAATTTTTTTTTCTCTAAGAACCACCGTTTTTGAGATATAATATAACAATTTAAAAAGTTGATACGAGTTGTATTCGTGCTAGACACGATTTGGCGAGCAGCGAGTGCTTTTGTGCGACGGGCGATTACTCGCACTACTCGCTCGGGTGGTCAGTCCTGCACGCTTTGGTTGGTCTCTCGGCGTGAGTTCAGTGTGCTTAGTGCGAGTTTTTTAACGTACTCACTAGTGATATCGTAAACGATTTCTTATGTCAAAATGTATACAAAAAAAGAGGTTTTGCCTTGCCGTCCCCAGACGTTCATCCAGTTTCAATACAATTTGTAGTTTACTTTAAATGGCGTGAATAAAAACTCGCACTAAGGCCCCAGACCGCCAAGCGGCCAAGCTTTGATAGCTCTTGTCGCTGCGACAAACTTGTGGTGAACCCGGTGAGTACCCTTAGTAATCACCGGCAGTTTGAACAGCCAGCAATCAACTTTTAATATGTGACTCTTTTATTGACATGGGATCTGTATCTTTTGTTCGTTTCTTCAGCGAGAAAATAGGTGATAGCTAATCGCATCTTCGCCGGCGGTGGGCCAATTGCCATATTAATAGTTGATCGCTGGCTGTTCACACTACCGGCGAGTACGCTCACACCACAAGTTTGTGTGTGAACGCGTGCAGGACTGACCACCCGAGCGAGTGGTGCGAGTAATCACCCATCACACAAAAACACTCGCTCATAGCCGAGCGGTATAACTATTGGAACTACACTCTCGCTTCTCGCTGCTCGCCAATTCATATCTAGGTTCTAGATCTACTCGCTGCTCGCTGATCGTCGCCGGTGGGAGAAGTGCCTAGACATGCAAAAACCGGCCAAGTGCGAGTCGGACTCGTGCACGAAGGAAAAACTCCAAAAAAATATTTAAGTGGGGCTCAACAATGTATGGGAGCCCCACTTAAATATTTATTTTATTCTGTTTTTAGTTATAGCGGCATCAGAAATACATCATCTGTGAAAATTCCAACTGTCTAGCTATCACAGTTCACGAGATACAGCCTGGTGACAGAAAGACATATAGACGAACCGCTTATTGATGTTGTTTTGCTGTTACATGTACTAAACAACTACATGTACTACGTTATAGTCTAATGCCCGAATATGTTAAAAAAATATACTATAAGTTTGCTCATCTCTAACAAAACTTTTGTCATGTTTTCATGTGCCAGAATATTACTTGGTTGAAATTCTAGGTGCAGGGGTCACCAAATGACGGACCTCGGTCCGGATGCGGACCGTCGACCTACATAATATTTTGTGTTGCCCATAAGTAAACAGTACAACATAATTTACATGTGTTGAATTTGAAAACAGTTTCAGATAAAACAGATTTTAAGAAAATTGAGAATGTCGAAATCCTCAGCACCATTTACTCTCTGTATCCTAATGGTGAATGGAGCAATGCAGCTGCAAATGTTTTCGGACATTTTTCACATTAAGGCGCAGATACCCTTGAGTAGCTGCTTTTAAAATGAGAATCACGTCTAAACGGCTTGTCGTAATTTTTCGAAAAAAACATATGTTACATTAGACCACTTTCTTAATAATTTGATGTAAGTAAATTTTGAGTTTTATTTGTATAACATAGTGTAATTAATTTGTAAAGTTATGTCTAAAACGGACAAAAACACGACAAACACACCAAAACCACTGGGTTGTATTTTAATGAAATCAACACCATCTCAAAGATTAATTTAATTATCTACATTTTTATCAGGTTTTTTTTTTTTATAGTCATAGAATAAAAATGAAAGTACAAAAAACTACGAAATTTTGGGTCGCACGGGTGTGAAACGAGTGCGCGTTTTGTTCCCTCAAGGTCGTTGGCGTTAGTCGTCGTCTTAACATTTGAAAAATACATCTTGGTCGGGATTGAGGGGGAGGGATAGGTGTCTTTGAAACCTTACGGACCGGGACGGTCAAATTAATTTAAAAAGCGGTCCCCAAATGAAAGTAATTGGTGACCCCTGGTCTAGTATTTCTCAAACTACCCGAGTATAAACACAACTTTTTAATTAAACGTTACTTGCAATCCCTCCATTTCGCTCAGCTGCTCACATGGTTCACACTAATTATTATAAATATTATGGTTTATAACACGCTAACATTATATCTATTAACCTGTATATTTAACACCGTAAAAACTGATTCACATCCGTACAACCAGCGTCAGGCAACTCCCAGTTGTCTGGCATTTTGCTGAACTGGACCTTTTTGGCGCAACCGCAGGGCACGCTATGTATGTAATTGCTTAAAAATTAAGTTCCCTTTTATTTGTACCTACACTGTGTGTATCTGTGTGCGCCAAATAAACTAGTTTTCTTTCTTTCTTTCTTTAGTGTATTCCATGTAAAAGTATTCATCCAATTTATTCCTCAGTCGCACCATGAGTTATTGCCAGTAACAAAAAATGCTCTCAATCAGGCTTGGACACCAGATAAAATCTGTTAGCAATAAGCTCAGCGGGTGGTTACTAGTACTAAACATGGGCTTACCTTTTTTAGTCGCGGCGTCGACTGTGGCGCCTCGTTTTAGTAATTCCTCGACCACGGAGATGTGTCCATCTTTAGCGGCCAGGTGAAGCGCATTCAGCCCATTCTGAGGAACAAGAGACAAATAAACATCACTATTATGTAGCAGAATAGAGGTAATCAGAAGTGAAAAAGGTGAACAATCTTGCGATCTTGGCAGATCTTCGTAGAATCGCCAGTAAATTCTAAGATCGTTTGGTGTACGCACAGGAAGCATGGGCTTAGTACATCCGCTGATCCGAATGCGCTTTACATGGCTTTGTTTTTACAATCTGTCTATCCAGATCTTCCATAAAAAACCCTACTACAAAACGTAGCACTAACTCCAACTATTTCGCCCAAAAAATCTGTAAGTTATTAAAGAGAAAAAGTTCATCATAATTACTAACGATCGAGACACAATCATTGTTAGATACCAGCAGATCAGTTAAGAATGATCTTTGCTGTTTATTTTCTGTTGGAACTTTATTTAAGAGGAAACGGGGCCAGAGAGCGCCGACTGAATTTCCTTAGTTAAAAGTCATAATTCGATGTTTGGCTCTCGTCGCTTTCCTCCTCCAATATTGGACCAATTTCAAAGATATTCCGTAAACTGAAAATTAAAGATATATACTATGTCCCTATGTTTTCCTTTTTGATGATATATTGTCTTTAGAAGCACTAGAGCCCCCAAAAAATGCTCAAAATTGCGCTGTCAACAAAGGCTAGGTACAAATTTAACAAATATAAATGAAAAAAGGAAAACATAGGGACATAGCATATATCTTACTTTACCAGTTTATAGAATATCTATTAAATTGGTCCAATATTGGAGGAGGAAAGAGACGAGAGCCAAACCTCGAATTATGACTTTTTACTAAGGAAATCAGTCGGCACTCTCTGCCCATATTTCCTCTTAAGGCAGCACCTCCAACACAGATGATTCCACTGATTCCAGTATTTCCACTTCCACGCTTTAATTCCTGTTGTAGGTATCAGAATAATGAAAAAAAGAACAGTTCTTCATTCTTGTAGACACAATAGCTTACGATAGACGGTACCTGGTAGCACAATGGATAATTAATTCAGAGATTGTTGAGATAATTAATTCTAGATAAAATGTGAATGGCTTTATGGCAGGATTCGTCCTAAAAAACGTTTCAACAAAAATAAGTTTTGTCTAGATTTTCCTTTATTTTTTTTTTATTTTTTATTATTGATAGGCTCGCGCTTGACCACTATCTCACCTGATGGTAAGTGATGATGTGGTCGACGATGTATCGCGCTTACCTAGAAGTACCTATTCACTCTTGACTTAAAGACTCCCAGGTTGTAGCTCTCAGGAAATACAGACTCCGGCAGGGAATTCCACTCCTTAGCTGTACGCATAATGAAAGTATTCCCAAAACGTTTGGTGCGTATGGGTGGAATGTCCACCATGTACCGATGACACATCGCCGTACGTCTTGTATTCCGATAATGGAAAGGGCTAGGAGGAATTAGTTCGTGCAATTCCAACGCACACTCCCCGAAATGTAACCGATAAAAAACCGACAGACTGGCAACTTGGCGCCGATGTTCAAGGCTCTGGAGCCTAGACTTGACCAATATCTCATTGCCGATGAGCCTCTTGGCCCGCTTTTCGATCGACTCTAGTGCATCCAGCTGGTACTTGGCAGATCCGTCCCAGAGGTGAGAGCAGTACTCCATGCATGACCGAACTTGCGCCTGATACAAGTTGAGCAGCTGTTCTGGCGTGAAGTATCGTCTCACCTTTGCAAGGATCCCCAACTTTTTGGCAGCCAGATATATATATATCCCCAACTTTATATTAATTATTTTAATTTCTGATATAAGTAATGCAACAGTTAGTGATCTGTATGTTTGATTCCGCTCTAAATAGTAGCACTCTATTGTAAATAATATCTAATGTTAAACAGAGCGAATAAAATAATTATGATTTAAAATTGATAGTTTGATTCAGAACGATAAAGCTGAATACATCTATTCAGTCAGCTTCATGCTACCGATAGTTAATTAAAATTAAAATAAAACTGGCCAATTGGGACTCGGACTCGCGCACGAATGGTTCCGTACCACTATCGCAAAAAGCGGCAAAAAATCACGTTTGTTGTATGGGAGCCCCACTTAAAAAAGTATTATATTCTGTTTTTTAGTATTTGATGTTATAGCGGCGACAGAAATACACTATGAAAATTACAACTGTCTAGCTATCACGGTTCATGAGATACAGCCAAGATACCATAGACAGGAAAGACAGACAGACGGATCGTGGAGTCTTAGTAATAGGGTCCCGTTTTTACCCTTTGGGTACGGAACCCTAAAAACATGCACAAACGAGTAAGTTGTTGACAAAGTTCTGCTGAAATAAGTCTAAAATTCTATGTATTCTCGTATTTGAACGCATTCAACTGCAAGGTCATTAAACTTGCATTGAAGTAGGTAAAGGGCCAGACAGACAAAGACATGAAATTTTAGAAAGATGATATCAACCTTATGTTTTCTATTTTGATTTGAAGATCAACAACCAAACAACGAACCAACCCAAGTGAAACAATATGGAAGTAGTAAAACAAACGATTACTTTCAAGAGCAACACTATTACAATTGCCAAAAATATCTATGGAAGTATAGACCTTGAACGTAGCCCCCTTATGTCACCAATCAGGCTCGCTGATTGTATAACGCGACGGCTATCACTTCCGCATACAGGCTGCACTAGAGCCACTCAGTGATCTGTGTGTTTGAGAGTTTGGACACGAATTGAATCAAGCCATTGATTTTTGTAAATAGTGACTAACTTGATAACTCAAAACCACATCTGTGGATAACGAGCATATAGAAAATGCTTTTAAAAAACCTTTGCATTGTTATTACCCGGCTGCAAGGAAAGGGTTATGTTTTTCGCGCGTATCTTGTTTGTATGTAATATTCTTTATTACCTCATATCTTTCAAACCACTAGACGGATTTATAAAGTTAAAACATCGGTAGATACATCTTGACCGCCTAAGTGATCTTAGATAGGAGAAGTTAAAAAAAAGCAAAGCGGATTTTGGGCGCCATATTGGGCAGGTCCCATTTCTTTTTCTTCCAAACCCATCGAGTGTGGTATCAAAATGAAGGGGATTAAGAGGTGATTACAAAAATATACCACTTATATGTTTAAAAGTAATAAAAAAGATAACTAAAAAGTTATAATAAAAACAATTAATTTAAAATAAAAAACCCGGCTAAAAAGCTGTAAACAAGAAAAAAAACATGCTGTTCGCGAATATGTACCCTCCGACTAAAGATAATAAATTATGTTCAGTATTCGTGCTTGCCTGTAACCGCGTGGTCCAAGACCAATGATTCAGTCAGTAATTTTATTTTATTTTTTAGTTTGATTCCGCCTAGCCCTTTCCATCATCGGACTACAAGACGCACGGCAATGCGCCATCGGTACATGGTGTACATCCCACCCATACGCACAAAGAGTTTTGCGAATACTTTCATAGTGCACACAGCTAAGCAGTGGAATTCCCTATTGGAGTCTTTGTTTCCTGATAACTATAACCTCCCCTAGGTCTTCAACAGGTTCACTTTCCACGTAGCAAAAACAATAGTTACAACAATATGTGCGTCATGGGACTGTGAACCTGTTAAGTCAAGGGTGAATAGGTTACTTCTAGGTTCTAGGCAAGCGTGCTTCACCATCGACCCCATCATCGCGTACCATCAGGCGAGATAGCAGTCAAACGCGAGCTTATCGTTAAGGCGATATATACACCCCAATGCTACTGGCCGTGCGCCCGCTCGATGCCAACATATCAAAATTGAACCTCCTTTTGAACAGTTTTGTTTGCAAAATATTATTTGATTTACTAATGCTATGTTAGTTATGAAGAAATTCCGGCCATCAATTTTTCTGTGTACAAATATTTTTAAACATCCAAGTCGTTTTAGAGGAGTTTCCAAAAGTTGCGAAAAAATATCTTGCTGTTAATTATTTTTTTAAAGCAAAACTAATAGTAACACGAAAAAACCTTGTGTTAAAAATAATGTACATGAATCAACAATAAATATATATTTTTTTCAAACCTTTTAACCTAGCCGTTACTGGGGAGTATGCTTTAGAAAGTAACCGTTTTACGGCACCAAAGCGTATGTAGGCCCTTTAATAAAAAAATAAGATCAACCATCGAGTTTCTTTTCCATACGAATCTAAACCATCAAACAGCAACTTGCGTGTCCATCTTCCTTTAGTAACTAACTCATAGACAATTCAAAAGTGTCTGTAAACGGTTTAATTGTAATTAATAAACATAGAAATATAAAATACAGGAGAAGTGGCAACTTGTTTATTATATCTATGGTTATAAATGGTCTTAGTTTAAGTTTGCAAAACAACCAGCGTCTAAGCTACGGTCTGACACAATTAACGGTGTGACGAGGAGTGACGGGGAGCAGGCCAATTTCCGCGTACTCGGTCGGACAACTTCGGAACCTATTTCTACCAGTTCTTGAAAACAATGATACGCTGACTTGTATGACGCTAACTCACGGAGCACGAAACCAGTGGAGAGAGCGTGCCGGAACTACCGCGGGCGCCAAGCGTATGCAATATCAATCATATGCGGCGAAATTTTAGTCAGTCGCAGCATTCGTAGGTAGGACGTACGAACGTCACGCGCTTCCGTCTTTAAAACAAATAAACTGAAAAGTAATGCCTAGTTGTGCAATTAAATGGTGTGGAAAGTGTTCTAATACTCCAAGTTACACAAAAGATGGGTTAACATTTCACAGGTAAGTGTTTTTCTACTCCATTTAATAAATTTCATTAAGTAAAATCAAATATTTTTATTTCTGGATGGTTCCGCTGCTATCTCTTTCTGATACACTGATCGCGCATTAGTCGTTGTCTCTTTTTTTCTCGATAGTGCTGCATCGCAGCATCACGACGATTATATCGATATGTTAGACTCCAAGGCGGGAAACGCTCGTCGAGCGAAAAAAATACTCAGAATGCTTTATTTATTATTAAGCATTACACAATACTTTGTTGCTGAAATTAATAAGAACTGCAGCTGTGTACGTTCTTTTGTTTTTTATTGTCATGCCCGTATTTACCATATCATAAATCTAACCTTTAATCGAGCAATTTATGTATATATGTATTATATTATATAAAACTGCATTACCACTCACTGACTGATTGACATAATTGTTCTCCCAGATGGTGAAGGGGGAGGTGGGTATATTTTGACAGATTCGTAAACAAGTCACTCTCGCGAGTATGGGAAAAGTCCCAAACATCCCCTTTTCCTCCCCCCTCCTCCCCCCCTCTATCGTATCTCGGAAACTAAGGTACCGGTATTCTGTTTTTTTACGGATTCGTTTAGAGGAGGCTTGGAAAAGTAAAAACCATTTTTCAAAGTTGACCCCCTCGCCCCCCTTCTCCCCCCCTTTAAGCGGATCTCGAAAGTTGGAACATTTGGAACATTTCTTTTTTCAGATTCATATAGAGGGGCAATGCTATAGTCACAAACAAACCATTTTTCAAAGTTGACCCCCTTGCCCCCCTTCTCCCCCCTCCCCCCCCGTTTTGGCTAATCTTTTTTTTTTGTTTTTTTTACGGAATCGTTTAGAGGAGGCTAGGAAAAGTAAAAACCATTTATCAAAGTTGACCCCCTCGCCCCCCTTTTCCCCCCCTTTAAGCGGATCTCGGAAGTTGAGAGACTTGGAACATTTCTTTTTTCAGATTCATATAAAGGGGCAATGCTATAGTCACAAACAAACCATTTTACAAAGTTGCCCCCTTGCCCCCCATCTCCCCCCTCCCCCCCCCCCCGTTTTGGCGAATTTTTTTTACGGATTCAGCATAGGGATCCCGAGTGGAGCGAACCTACGAGACCGAGTGCAGCGCAGGGGGGAGGTGGCGAGCGAAGCGAGCCGGCGACCTCCGTAGCGTAACGAAGGTTGAGTGGGTGAAGTGAAACTCAGTGCCTGGCGACGACAAGCAAACATTAGGGTTATGTTTTTTGGAACAAAGTGTAGGGTAGGTGTAGGGTAGGTGTAGGGTAGGTGTAGGGTAGGTGTAGGGTAGGTGTAGGGTAGGTGTAGGGTAGGTGTAGGGTAGGTGTAGGGTAGGTGTAGGGTAGGTGTAGGGTAGGTGTATGGTAGGTGTAGGGTAGGTGTAGGGTAGGTGTAGGGTAGGTGTAGGGTAGGTGTAGGGTAGGTGTAGGGTAGGTGTAGGGTAGGTGTAGGGTAGGTGTAGGGTAGGTGTAGGGTAGGTGTAGGGTAGGTGTAGGGTAGGTGTAGGGTAGGTGTAGGGTAGGTGTAGGGTAGGTGTAGGGTAGGTGTAGGGTAGGTGTAGGGACAACAACACGCGAGCTGCTTGCAGCTCGCGCACCAAGCAAATACTAGTTATACTATATAAAACTGCATTACCACTGACTGACTCACTGACTCACTGACTCATTGACATAATTGTTCTCCCAGATGGTGGAGGGGGAGGTGGGTATATTTTGACAGATTCGTAAACAAGTAACTCCCGTGAGTATGGGAAAAGTGCCAAACCTCCCCTTTTCCCCCTCCCTCCTCCCCCCCTCTATCGTTTCTCGGAAACTAAGGTACCCGTATTTTTTGTTTTTTACGGATTCGTTTAGAGGAGGCTCGGAAAAGTAAAGACCATTTTTCAAAATTGACCCCTTCGCCCCCTTCTCCCCCCCTTTAAGCGGATCTCGGAAGTTGAGAAACTTGGAACATTTCTTTTTTCAGATTCATATAAAGGGGCAATGCTATAGTCACAAACAAACCATTTTTCAAACTTGACCCCCTTGCCCCCCTTCTCCCCCCTCCTCCCCCCCCCCCCCAATCTTTTTTTTTAGTTTTTTTTACGGATTCGTTTAGAGGAGGCTCGGAAAAGTAAAAACCATTTTTCAAAGTTGACCCCCTCGCCCCCCATCTCCCCCCTCCCACCCCCGTTTTGGCGAATCTTTTTTTTGTTTTTTTTACGGATTCAGCGTAGGGATCCCGAGTGGAGCGAACCTACGAGACCGAGTGCAGCGCAGGGGGGAGGTGGCGAGCGAAGCGAGCCGGCGACCTCCGTAGCGTAACGAAGGTTGAGTGGGTGAAGCGAAACTCAGTGCCTGGCAACGAATGAAAACATTAGGGTTATGTTTTTTGGAACAAAGTTTAGGGTAGGTGTAGGGTAGGTGTAGGGTAGGTGTAGGGTAGGTGTAGGGTAGGTGTAGGGTAGGTGTAGGGTAGGTGTAGGGTAGGTGTAGGGTAGGTGTAGGGTAGGTGTAGGGTAGGTGTAGGGTAGGTGTAGGGTAGGTGTAGGGTAGGTGTAGGGTAGGTGTAGGGTAGGTGTAGGGTAGGTGTAGGGTAGGTGTAGGGTAGGTGTAGGGTAGGTGTAGGGTAGGTGTAGGGTAGGTGTAGGGTAGGTGTAGGGTAGGTGTAGGGTAGGTGTAGGGTAGGTGTAGGGTAGGTGTAGGGTAGGTGTAGGGTAGGTGTAGGGTAGGTGTAGGGTAGGTGTAGGGTAGGTGTAGGGTAGGTGTAGGGTAGGTGTAGGGTAGGTGTAGGGTAGGTGTAGGGTAGGTGTAGGGTAGGTGTAGGGTAGGTGTAGGGTAGGTGTAGGGTAGGTGTAGGGTAGGTGTAGGGTAGGTGTAGGGTAGGTGTAGGGTAGGTGTAGGGTAGGTGTAGGGTAGGTGTAGGGTAGGTGTAGGGTAGGTGTAGGGTAGGTGTAGGGTAGGTGTAGGGTAGGTGTAGGGTAGGTGTAGGGTAGGTGTAGGGTAGGTGTAGGGTAGGTGTAGGGTAGGTGTAGGGTAGGTGTAGGGTAGGTGTAGGGTAGGTGTAGGGTAGGTGTAGGGTAGGTGTAGGGTAGGTGTAGGGTAGGTGTAGGGTAGGTGTAGGGTAGGTGTAGGGTAGGTGTAGGGTAGGTGTAGGGACATCAAAACGCGAGCTGCTTGCAGCTCGCGCACCAAGCAAATACTAGTTATACTATATAAAACTGCATTACCACTGACTGACTCACTGACTGACTGACTCATTGACATAATTGTTCTCCCAGATGGTGGAGGGGGAGGTGGGTATATTTTGACAGATTCGTAAACAAGTAACTCCCGTGAGTATGGGAAAAGTGCCAAACCTCCCCTTTCCCCCCCCCCTCCTCCCCCCCTCTATCGTATCTCGGAAACTAAGGTACCCGTATTTTTTGTTTTTTACGGATTCGTTTAGAGGAGGCTCGGAAAAGTAAAAACCATTTTTCAAAGTTGACCCCCTCGCCCCCCTTCTCCCCCCCTTTAAGCGGATCTCGAAAGTTGAGAGACTTGGAACATTTCTTTTTTCAGATTCATATAAAGGGGCAATGCTATAGTCACAAACGAACAAGTTTTCAATGTTGACCCTCTTGCCCCCCTTCTCCCCCCCCACCCCCCCGTTTTGGCGAATTTTTTTTTTCAGTTTTTTTTACGGAATCGTTTAGAGGAGGCTCGGTAAAGTAAAAACCATTTTTCAAAGTTGACCCCCTCGCCCCCCTTCTCCCCCCCTTTAAGCGGATCTCGGAAGTTGAGAGACTTGGAACATTTCTTTTTTCAGTTTCATATAAAGGGGCAATGCTATAGTCAAAAACAAACCATTTATCAAAGTTGACCCCCTTGCCGCCCATCTCCCCCCTTCCCCCCCCCCCGTTTTGGCGAATCTTTTATTTGTTTTTTTTTCGGATTCAGCGTAGGGATCCCGAGTGGAGCGAACCTACGAGACCGAGTGCAGCGCAGGGGGGAGGTGGCGAGCGAAGCGAGCCGGCGACCTCCGTAGCGTAACGAAGGTTGAGTGGGTGAAGCGAAACTCAGTGCCTGGCGACGACAAGCAAACATTAGGGTTATGTTTTTTGGAACAAAGTTTAGGGTAGGTGTAGGGTAGGTGTAGGGTAGGTGTAGGGTAGGTGTAGGGTAGGTGTAGGGACAACAACACGCGAGCTGCTTGCAGCTCGCGCACCAAGCAAATACTAGTTATATTATATAAAACTGCATTACCACTGACTGACTGACTCACTCATTGACATAATTGTTCTCCCAGATGGTGGAGGGGAAGGTGGGTATATTTTGACAGATTCGTATACAAGTAACTCTCGCGAGTATGGGAAAAGTCCCAAACCTCCCCTTTTCCTCCCCCCTCCTCCCCCCCTCTATCGTATCTCGGAAACTAAGGTACCCGTATTTTTTGTTTTTTACGGATTCGTTTAGAGGAGGCTCGCAAAAGTAAAAACCATTTTTCAAAGTTGACCCCCTCGCCCCCCTTCTCCCCCCCTTTAAGCGGATCTCGAAAGTTGAGAGACTTGGAACATTTCTTTTTCCAGATTCATATAAAGGGGCAATGCTGTAGTCACAAACGAACCAGTTTTCAAAGTTGACCCCCTTTTCCCCCTTCTCCCCCCCCGTTTAGGCTTATCTTTTTTTTTTGTTTTTTTTACGGAATCGTTTAGAGGAGGCTCGGAAAAGTAAAAACCATTTTTCAAAGTTGACCCCCTCGCCCCCCTTCTCCCCCCCTTTAAGCGGATCTCGGAAGTTGAGAGACTTGGAACATTTCTTTTCTCAGATTCATAGAAAGGGGCAATGCTTGAGTCGGAATCATTTTTCAAAACTCCCCACTCTCCCTCCCTTCATCCCTCCTCTCCCCAACCTCCCCTACCTAATATCGGTCGTCGAAACCTGTCCGGTGGGAGTGGACCAGGCTGCGTAGGGACCCCGAATGGAGCGAACCTACGAGACCGAGTGCAGCGCAGGGGGGAGGTGGCGAGCGAAGCGAGCCGGCGACCTCCGTAGCGTAACGAAGTTTGAGTGGGTGAAGCGAAACTCAGTGCGTGGCGACGAATGCAAACATAAGGGTTATGTTTTTTGGAACAAAGTGTAGGGTAGGTGTAGGGTAGGTGAAGGGTAGGTGTAGGGTAGGTGTAGGGTAGGTGTAGGGTAGGTGTAGGGTAGGTGTAGGGTAGGTGTAGGGTAGGTGTAGGGTAGGTGTAGGGTAGGTGTAGGGTAGGTGTAGGGTAGGTGTAGGGTAGGTGTAGGGTAGGTGTAGGGTAGGTGTAGGGTAGGTGTAGGGTAGGTGTAGGGTAGGTGTAGGGTAGGTGTAGGGTAGGTGTAGGGTAGGTGTAGGGTAGGTGTAGGGTAGGTGTAGGGTAGGTGTAGGGTAGGTGTAGGGTAGGTGTAGGGTAGGTGTAGGGTAGGTGTAGGGTAGGTGTAGGGTAGGTGTAGGGTAGGTGTAGGGTAGGTGTAGGGTAGGTGTAGGGTAGGTTAAGGAATACTTCTCAAAAACACGACGAAACCGCGAGCTGCTTGCAGCTCGCGCACCAAGCAAATACTAGTTATAATATATAAAGCTGGATTACCACTCACTGACTGACTGACTGACTCACTCATTGACATAATTGTTCTCCCAGATGGTGGAGGGGGAGGTGAGTATATTTTGACAGATTCGTAAACAAGTAACTCCCGTGAGTATGGGAAAAGTGCCAAACCTCCCCTTTTCCCCCCCCCTCCTCCCCCCTCTATCGTTTCTCGGAAACTAAGGTACCCGTATTTTTTGTTTTTTACGGATTCGTTTAGAGGAGGCTCGGAAAAGTAAAGACCATTTTTCAAAGTTGACCCCCTCGCCCCCCTTCTCCCCCCCTTTAAGCGGATCTCGGCAGTTGAGAGACTTGGAACATTTCTTTTTTCAGATTCGTATAAAGGGGCAATGCTATAGTCACAAACGAACCAGTTTTCAAAGTTGACCCCCTTGCCCCCCTTCCTCCCCCCCCCCCCGTTTTGGCGAATCTTTTTTTTTCAGTTTTTTTTACGGATTCGTTTAGAGGAGGCTCGGAAAAGTAAAAACCATTTTTCAAAGTTGACCCCCTCGCCCCCCTTCTCCCCCCCTTTAAGCGGATCTCGGAAGTTGAGAGACTTGGAACATTTCTTTTTTCAGATTCATATAAAGGGGCAATGCTATAGTCACAAACAAACCATTTTTCAAAGTTGACCCCCTTGCCCCCCTTCTCTCCCCCCCCCCCCTCCGTTTTGGCGAATCTTTTTTTTTTTATTTTTTTACGGATTCAGCGTAGGGATCCCGAGTGGAGCGAACCTTCGAGACCGAGTGCAGCGTAGGGGGGAGGTGGCGAGCGAAGCGAGCCGGCGACCTCCGTAGCGTAACGAAGGTTGAGTAGGTGAAGCGAAACTCAGTGCCTGGCGACGACAAGCAAACATTAGGGTTGTGTTTTTTGGAACAAAGTTTAGGGTAGGTGTAGGGTAGGTGTAGGGTAGGTGTAGGGTAGGTGTAGGGTAGGTGTAGGGTAGGTGTAGGGTAGGTGTAGGGTAGGTGTAGGGTAGGTGTAGGGTAGGTGTAGGGTAGGAGTAGGGTAGGTGTAGGGTAGGTGTAGGGTAGGTGTAGGGTAGGTGTAGGGTAGGTGTAGGGTAGGTGTAGGGTAGGTGTAGGGTAGGTGTAGGGTAGGTGTAGGGTAGGTGTAGGGTAGGTGTAGGGTAGGTGTAGGGTAGGTGTAGGGTAGGTGTAGGGTAGGTGTAGGGTAGGTGTAGGGTAGGTGTAGGGTAGGTGTAGGGTAGGTGTAGGGTAGGTGTAGGGTAGGTGTAGGGTAGGTGTAGGGTAGGTGTAGGGTAGGTGTAGGGTAGGTGTAGGGTAGGTGTAGGGTAGGTGTAGGGTAGGTGTAGGGTAGGTGTAGGGTAGGTGTAGGGTAGGTGTAGGGTAGGTGTAGGGTAGGTGTAGGGTAGGTGTAGGGTAGGTGTAGGGTAGGTGTAGGGTAGGTGTAGGGTAGGTGTAGGGACAACAACACGCGAGCTGCTTGCAGCTCGCGCACCAAGCAAATACTAGTCTTTATATATAATTCTACTGTACGTGTTATGTCACTGAACTCCTTCTTAAGGACTGGGACGATTTGAATGAAATTTTTTGTATGCGTTTAGCGTTATAGATTAGGGTAGGTAGGGTATTTGGTGTTTTTATGACAAAAGAAAGTTTGTCGGGTCAGCTATTATATATATAATCTGAATCTCGGAAACGGCTCCAACGATTTTCATGAAATTTATTAGAAAATCTAGCTAGGTTTAATTTTTAGAAAACGTCGTTTTCTCTATTTTCAACCGAGCAGAGCTCGGTCGCCCGGGTACTGGTTATTATACGTACCGAAGATCCTAAGAAATTCATTCATTTGTATTCTGTATCTGGTATTACCAGTGTAAATCCATAAAAAATACGATTACATTGCTGTTGACGCAAAAACGACAGACGAGAACAGACTATACGCAATAAGCTTTGTTATTTGTATCATTTTGGCTGTTTGTAAATTTCTTTAATAAATAATATTACCTAAATTGTAATTTATAAAATTGCAGTGGTGGCCCATTGGTAACGGTCGCGATTTACAAGTTGTGTAAATACTTATTATCCTTCTCTCCATTTAACGATAACTCTTAAATCTCTTTAAAACATGATTAGCATGTTTTAAAGAGATTTGAGTTATTGTTTTTGGAATTTGCAGATTTCCCAACGATGACATCGAAAAGAAAGAAATTTGGATCAAAGCTACACGTAGAGACAATTTTTTTCCAACAAAGTTTAGTGTCGTGTGTTCTAGATATTTCACGCCCGATTGCTTTGAAAGTTTAAAAAATAATAGATGCCGATTATATAGGTAATACACCTGTTTTATTTCAAAATCGAACCCGTAATCTTGTATCCTAAAGAAATCCTTACACTATTTGTAACGGACGCATGGCTTTGTACGTTGCGTGGTGATTTTTTAGCATAAGGGCTTCCCACGTAGACCTATAACGGTGTTTATGGCGAACATGTGTTTGGGTCTTTTTAACGAATCTTTGAATGAAGCAATAACCCTGACCGTTGTCGGCATTTTGTAAAAATAAAGAAACAATCCATGTTTAATGGCTCCGTAACGGTGAACGCCTTGTTTGTCAAAGGTTTACCGCTTTGAAAAATAAATAACTATAAATGCTTATTGTCTGCAGACCCGTACGCCGCCTTAATAAAACATTGAATGGACTATTGCTGTTATCCCAAAACACATTAAGCCGGGGTCGGCGTGAGAAAATATGATATCCCGTTAGTTAGTTATTATCTGTAAATTTCTCTTTTCGTGGTACTAAAAATAACACGTGAATGTTAAAATATAATTGATGTAGGTTCCATGTGAGTTCTAAAGTATGAGTACAAAACATATGAGAACTACTGTAATACATATAAGAACTAGAGAAAACGTAGATAATTAGGTAAGATTATGCATGTTTTGATAGCTCATAAGTAGGGAGGAATCTAGGTTAGATAAGATTTTTGTGTTGACCTTTTTACAGTTTATATGTTTCCTAGGTAGAATTAAGTATGTAGATTAAGGAAATGTATAATTTGTGTAGATTTAAGTAAGATAATATTGATGATTACGGCATTTCTATGACGCCATGCCCGAGCGCCATTGAGAGAGAGGGGCGCCATTGTTCGCGCCTAGCGGTTCTTGTATAAATAACGGACCGTTTGGAGGCTGAGGCACAGTCGGACACAGTCAGTCTTCAGCTCTACAATTGTAATAACATACAGTTGTAATAACAATAAGGAATAAAATTGAAGATACGAATCACGACAGTATTTTCATTCTTCCAACGAACAACCAAATACAGTCCACTTCAGTCTGGTCCTACGAGCTCGGATAAAGAACCAAGAACCAGCGGCAACCAGGCCCACTACAGTCTGGTCCATCAAGCAGCGGATACAAGAACGAAGAACCCGCTGCAACCAGAACCACTGAGCTGCAGACGAAGTACGAAGATCTGCGGCAAGAGCGAAGAAAGGAACCCGGCTGTCACCGAGCCGCAGACGAAGTTAGAAGATCTGCGGTAAGAACAAAGCTGTACGGAACAGGGCCGGTTTCAAACCTAACCGGTCTTGAACCTGACCGGCTTCAACACAACTGAACCCGACCGGCTTACCGAACCGAGCCGACCGGTTTCACCTGAAGTACCGAACCGAAGAGGTACTAACCCGCCTTGCCAAACCGAACGTGCGGCTATACTCAAGATGGTGTTCACAAGGAGCCAGGGAGACGCAACCGAGATAGAAGAACAGCTACGCATCCAAGAACAGGAAGCGCGACGCGTCCAAGAAGAGGAGGCGCGCCGCCAGGAAGCGGAGCTGATCGAACGGGAGCGAAGAAGAAGACTCTCACCGGACCCACCAGCATCACCATTTCCGAGAATGGCACACAACAGCGCAGCGGGGCCTTCCAGTGCACAGACGACAAACACCGCGATCCGACAGCGAATGACGTCACCGACCAGGACAATGAGGTCGCAACGGTCGACGACAAGCGTCACAACAAGGCTACGGATAGCGGAACTGGAGGCTGCAGAGAAGCTAGCAGCCATCCGGACCCAGCAACTGGCACTGGAAGAAGAGCTAGTCAAGAAGAGACTAGCAGTGGAGGTGTCAGCGATCAATGATGAAGAAAGCGTACAAGAGGAACAAGAGCCCTCTCGTCCACGCGAAGAGCCTCATCAAATGGTGGATGAATGGCTGAGGACGAACCCCCTCAACTCACGGGGGGAGGAGGGACCAAGAGAATCCAAACAGATACGCTTCGTGTCTAGAACGAGATCGCCGACCCCCACAAGAGCAAAGGACAGCATTGAGCACTTGGCAGCAACACTAGAAAAAATGGCCCGACCTAGGCCTAGGCACACGGAGCTACCTACATTCTCCGGAGCGGCCAACGAGTGGCTGCCATTCAAGGCGGCTGTACGAGATTCGACAGATATGTACCAGGTTACAGCAGCCGAGAACGTACAAAGGCTGAGAAGCTGCCTCAAAGGAGAAGCAAGAGACGCCGTGGCCGCCCTTCTACATACGGCCACTGATCCAGGCGTCATTATGAAGACTCTTGAGCAGTGCTTCGGACGACCGGAAGTCATCATCGACCGGGCACTGGATGACCTCAAGAAGCTTCCAAAACCTGGTACATCGGCCACAGAACTCAACAGTTTCGCTGTCAAGCTACAGAACATAATTTGCGTACTGCAAACAATGGATCGAAGAGGTTACTTGTTCAACCCTTTTATGACCCGGGAAGTACTGGACAAGCTCAGCCCGCATCTCCGATCCCGCTGGTGTGACTACGCCTACGATCAAGAAGGGACAACGGATCCGGAAATCGTCGTGCTGTCACGGTTTCTAATGCGAGAGGCGGACCGAGCGTTACGATATACGTACGCTCCGTCTACAAGCGCCGCCGCACCGAGAAAGGAAACTCGACCCATCGTGACACTCAAGAAGAAGGCGAGCGTGTTCACTACGACCGAGGGAAGGGAAGAAGAAAAGGACAAGTGCCCTAAGTGCGAGCAAGCCCACCTGTTGACGCGGTGTCCGCAGTACAAGGCGCTAACGGTAGAGCAGCGATGGAGCTTTCTTAAATCTAATAAGATTTGCTTCAAATGCGCCCAGAAGCAACACAGGCGCATAAGTTGCAAGGCGCAGCTGTGCGGCGTGGATCAATGTCGCCGCCCGCATCATGCGACTCTCCATCAAGCGGTACGCGAAGCGCAGACGGAAGACATGGGGAAGGCTGAACCACGGAAGGAGGAAGCGGTCCTGTCTGTGGCTACCCAACCCGCTACCGGGCCACGGGCAGTCTTGCTCAAGATGTGCCCTGTCATCGTGTCCGGACCACGGGGGGAGGTCAAGACCTACGCACTCCTAGACGAAGGGGCCACGATCACCCTAGTGGACGAAGCACTGGCGGCGAGCGTCGGGGCAGAAGGGCCATCACGGCCGCTCCACCTGAGCGGGGTCAACATGTCGCAGCGAGATATGGACAGCCGAGTAGTGAATATCAACGTGAAGGGACTGAAGAGTGACGAAAGCTACAGGGTCAGAGCGAGGACCATGAAGGATCTCCGGCTTCACCAACAGTCCATTCCCGACACGCTGCTGGATTACGAGCACCTGAGGGACCTGACCCCAGAAGAGGTGTGCTACGAACTGGCGCGCCCCGGGCTTCTAGTGGGTACAGACCACTGGGAGTGCATCGTGTCCCGCGAGCTCCGAATCGGCGGCCCTAACCAACCGGCAGCATCAAGAACGCAACTCGGATGGGTGGTGCACGGAACCGCACCACGCAAGACCATCATCAAAGAAGGGAACGTGCTGCATGTATACGAGCCCAACCGAACTACGGGTGCATGCAGCCAGGAACTCCACGACTTAGTCGAAGCCCACTTCAGGATCGACGCGCTCGGCATACAAGGAAGGCCGAGAGTCAAGGCGAGCGACCAACGGGCCATCGACATAGTCGGAAGGACAATCAGGAAGATTGACACCGGGTACGAGGTTGGGCTGCCATGGCGACGAGACGAGGTCACTATGCCGCCTAGCTACAATCAAGCGTTCCGCCGGCTGAAGAAGATCGAGCAGAAGATGGACGCCAACCCACAGTTCGCGGCTGAGTACTCCAAGCAGGTTAACAACCTATTGGACAAAGGGTACGCGACGCCATGCGACGGGTCGGAGCGAGCGAGTGCCATCTGTTGGTATCTGCCACATTTCGCCGTGCAGAACCCGAACAAGCCCGGCAAACATAGGCTAGTGTTCGACGCAGCAGCGAAGAGCAACGGCGTCTGCCTAAACGACGAACTGTTGGAGGGACCCGACCTACTGCTGTCGCTGCCAGGAATCCTATTTAGGTTCCGAGAGAAGGTGGTAGCGATTACAGCAGACGTGCAGGAGATGTTCCTGAGAATCAGGATAAGGCCGGAGGACCAACCAGCGCAACAGTTCCTGTGGAGAGGTGACGACCGACAAGAGCCACCGAGGAAATACAAGATGACCAGTATGCTATTCGGCGCCGCGAGCTCCCCGTACATGGCCCATTACGTTCGCAACCACAACGCAGACGTACATGGGCAGGAGTACCCGCGGGCGCTGGAGGCCATCAAAGGAAGTCACTATATGGACGATTTGGTGGCCAGCTATGAAGACGCTGAAGAAGCACGGAAAGCAGTAGAGGAAACGAGAGCAGTGCACGCGCACGCAGGGTTCACGCTGCGAGGTTGGAGCTCCAGCAACAAGACGGTGCTACGCGACGTGCCCACCGAGCTGCACGCCACCTCTCCTACACAATTGGGGGGTGAGCAGCCTGAGAGCAAGATTCTGGGGCTGCATTGGGACGCGGAGCGCGATGAGCTGGGGTTCAACACATCTATGAACCGAGTCCCGGCTGAAGTACGAGCGAGAACGCGCGCCCCGACTAAGCGTGAAGCCCTCAGCGCCGTGATGTCCATATACGACCCGCTTGGGTTGCTGAGCCACTACACAATACTTTCGAAGATCATACTGCAGAGCTTGTGGCGCCTTCAGACGACATGGGACGAGCAAATCCCCGAGGAAGAGAACGAGCTCTTCGCCTCCTGGCTCGCTCGCCTGACTGAACTCGCTCAGCTGCGACTACCGCGCTGTTACGTGACGCAAAAGTATGAACGCGTCGACTTACACATACTGTGCGACGCCAGCGAGCAAGCCTACGCAGCTGTGGCCTATTGGCGAATAAGAAACGTCGATGGGAGCCTGAACGTCGTGTTGGTGGCCGCCAAAGCTAAGGTGGCGCCTCGTCGGGCGCAAACTATACCGCGCCTGGAGCTACAAGCCGCAGTGATTGGAGCAAGACTCGCTGAGACGATAAGAAGGGAGCACCGAGTCATCATCGGCCAGACGACCTACTGGACCGATTCATCTACCGTGGTGCACTGGATCCATCACGACGTGCGACGCTACACGCCATTCGTTGCGCATCGGCTGGGAGAGATCGCAGAGTTGACCCAGAAAGAAGAGTGGCGTTGGCTGCCTACTGCAAGCAACGTAGCGGACGACGCCACTCGGCTCATCGACACGCCCATCTGCGCCACGGATAGATGGTTTCAAGGACCGGACTTCTTGCTCCTGCCAGAAGAGCAGTGGCCCACGACGTCGACGGATGACAAGGAGGACGAGGAGGTCCTTCACACGAGAGAAGAAACGGAGCGAGATAGCTGGCTACCGAACCCGGCCCGCTTCTCAAAGTATGAGGTATTGGTGAGAGCCGTCGCTCGAGCGATCGCTTTCACTGATATCTGCAGACGAAGAGCAACAAGGATGGAGTATCATCATATCCAGCGCGCCGAGGCTGAACTAATCAAACAAGCACAAGAGGACAGCTTCGGGGAAGATATGAAGAAGATCCAGTCTGCTCGCCCGCTCACGAGGGCGAGTCGATTGTACAGGCTGGATCCAGTGCTGGAAAACGGCGTCCTAAGAGTGAGGGGCCGGATCGAGGCCTCTCCCGCCCCGACCGAGATGAAGCGGCCTATTATACTCGACGGCCGACATCAGCTGACTAAGCTCCTCGTGCTGCGGGAGCACTGCGCTGCAGGCCACGCCAATAGGGAGCGTGTGACGAACGACCTGCGACAGCGGTACTGGGTCATTCACTTGCGACCCACGGTACGCGCTGTCGAGAGGAGCTGCGCCTTCTGCAAAACGAGGCGGGCGAGGCCGCAAACCCCAGCTACAGGAGACCTGCCACACGCCCGCCTTGACCCTTTTCACCGCCCGTTCACCAACTGTGGGGTGGACTATTTTGGGCCAATAATGGTCAAGGTAGGACGCCGCCGAGAAAAGAGGTGGGGCGCACTCTTTACGTGCCTCACCTCCCGCGCCGTGCACATCGAGCTTGTCGCTTCACTCTCCACCGACTCAGCAATCATGGCGCTGAGACGAATGGCCGCGCGCAGAGGCTGGCTGAGAGTGATGTACTCCGACAACGCGACTAACTTTCGCGGGGCCGACCAGGAGCTACGCCACGCCTACGCCGAGTGGATGCTTGCCCTGCGAGATGAGGGGCTACTGCATCGCTTGGAGTGGCGCTTCATCCCTCCCGGCGCGCCCAACCAAGGTGGCGCGTGGGAACGTATGGTGCGCTCCGTGAAGACGGCGCTCAGCGTGACCCTGCGAGAGAAGGCGCCGGCGGAAGAAGTACTGAGGACTCTGCTCACTGAGGCTGAGTTCTCGATCAATGCGCGACCGCTGACACACGTCAGTGTGGATCCCAGCGACCCCGAGGCCCTAACACCCAACCACTTCTTGTTGGGGTCGTCTAAGGGGCTGCCGACGACAGGACCCTGCGAAGAGGACGACCGGAGGACATGGCGAGCTAGTCAGGCGCTCGCTGACCACTTCTGGCGACGATGGCTACGCGAGTACCTGCCCACGTTGGTACCTCGCGGCGAGCCACGGAACGACGTGCGACCCATTCAAGCCGGTGACGTGGTCCTCGTGGTCGACAACACGCTGCCACGGAACACATGGCCGATGGGAATCGTCGAGCGCACGCATCGCGGACCGGATGGCGGCATCAGAGTCGTCGAGGTGCGCACCAGGACTGGCACCTTCCGACGCCCCGTGAGCAAGCTCGTCGTCGTGTCAACAAAGGAGGCTACGCGAGCTGCGCCGGGGGGAGAACTGTAACGGACGCATGGCTTTGTACGTTGCGTGGTGATTTTTTAGCATAAGGGCTTCCCACGTAGACCTATAACGGTGTTTATGGCGAACATGTGTTTGGGTCTTTTTAACGAATCTTTGAATGAAGCAATAACCCTGACCGTTGTCGGCATTTTGTAAAAATAAAGAAACAATCCATGTTTAATGGCTCCGTAACGGTGAACGCCTTGTTTGTCAAAGGTTTACCGCTTTGAAAAATAAATAACTATAAATGCTTATTGTCTGCAGACCCGTACGCCGCCTTAATAAAACATTGAATGGACTATTGCTGTTATCCCAAAACACATTAAGCCGGGGTCGGCGTGAGAAAATATGATATCCCGTTAGTTAGTTATTATCTGTAAATTTCTCTTTTCGTGGTACTAAAAATAACACGTGAATGTTAAAATATAATTGATGTAGGTTCCATGTGAGTTCTAAAGTATGAGTACAAAACATATGAGAACTACTGTAATACATATAAGAACTAGAGAAAACGTAGATAATTAGGTAAGATTATGCATGTTTTGATAGCTCATAAGTAGGGAGGAATCTAGGTTAGATAAGATTTTTGTGTTGACCTTTTTACAGTTTATATGTTTCCTAGGTAGAATTAAGTATGTAGATTAAGGAAATGTATAATTTGTGTAGATTTAAGTAAGATAATATTGATGATTACGGCATTTCTATGACGCCATGCCCGAGCGCCATTGAGAGAGAGGGGCGCCATTGTTCGCGCCTAGCGGTTCTTGTATAAATAACGGACCGTTTGGAGGCTGAGGCACAGTCGGACACAGTCAGTCTTCAGCTCTACAATTGTAATAACATACAGTTGTAATAACAATAAGGAATAAAATTGAAGATACGAATCACGACAGTATTTTCATTCTTCCAACGAACAACCAAATACAGTCCACTTCACTATTAATAAGTTAAACAACTATCGATATCGATATTTTTTTAATTACTTGTTTGGAATCCCTAAAGAATCAGCTGTCATTTGGTTGTCAATCTGTCACCCAATCACAGCGAAGGAAGCTTACCTCTGCCCCCGCCGTTATTTGGTGACTTTGATTTAGAACAAAAACGTGCCGATGCTCTCTCCACTGGTTTCGTGCGCCGTGCGCTAACTAGAGTCTATTTTTACCCGGCTGCAAGGAAAGGGTTATGTTTTTCGCGCGTATCTTGTATGTTTGTATGTATGTAATATTCTTTATTAACTCGTATCTTTGAAACCAATTGACGGATTTTTATAATTAAGACATCGTTAGATAGGTCTTGGCCGCCCAAGTGTTCTTAGATAAGTGCCGTTGAAAAAAAAAGAAATATGGCGCCATATTGTACAGGTTGCAATTTTTTTTTTCTTCGGAACACATCGAGTGGGGTATCAAAATGAAGGGTTTTGATTACGAAAATATATACCACTTATATGTTTAAAGTCATTCGAAAAAAAAATGTATAACTAAAAAGTTGTAAATAAAAAAGTTAATAAAATCAAAAAACCCGACTGCTTCAAAAGCGAACTAAAAAGATGTAAACAAGAAAAAAATCTCGCTGTGCAGTCGGAGGATAGGTACATCTGGTTTTGGTCAGCCAGCTCGCGAATATGTATCCTCCGACTGCACAGCAAAATTTTCTTCTTGTTTACATCTTTTTATTTCGCTTTTAAGGAGTCGGGTTCTTTGATTATATTAACTTTATTTTTACCTGCTTTTATTTAACTTGCAATGTAAGTATGTATGTACGAGTATGTCGGGTCAAATCTTGCAACTGAATTTTAAAGCTACCGATTAAGATGAAATTTTGCAAACACGTTTAGTTTGGATGACAATGCATGGTTAACTAAGTGACGTCATTCTAAATCCAATATGGTGGATGGCGCAAGATGGCGGACTAGTTATTTTTTGTGCGCTGCCATGATATGGGTATCAAATGAAAGTGTTTGCTGAGAAGAATACAAAAAATCTTGTTTAAAAAAATATTTTTCATAAAAAAAAATCTGTAACCTGTCCTGCTACAATTCTTATCATACGAATATTTTAATCAGTGAAAGGCTGTATGTTTGAATGTTTCTTCATTAATCACACCTAATCGGCTACAGAGACTTGGTTGAAAGTTAGCAGATGGATTGTACTTCTATACTAATATTATAAAGAGATAAAGTTTGTGAGTTTGTGGGTTTGTGAGTTTGTGACGTTGTAAGGGGTAATCTCTGGATCTACAGATCCGATTTTGAAAATTCTTTCACCAGTAGAAAGCTACATTATTTCTGAGTGTCATAGAATGTAAGATATTTAAAAAAAAATAGAGATCCTTATGAAAATTGCAATAATGTACCCCAAGGTAGCAAAATGTTGCCTATAAAATTCATTCTTTGGCGATAGATAAAAAATATTAGGTAGGCAGGGTTGGCAGGGTAGGCAGCATAGGCAGGGCAGACAGGGCAGGCAGGGTAGGGTAGGGTAAGTAGGCAGGTAGCCAGTTGACGGGATCAAAGCCGCGGGGGTCAGCTAGTAGGATATAATTTATACTACTGGTAGTAAGTTGCCTCGTGAGATTTATTGAGTTTTACACCATTGTAGTCGCAGGCAATAGCTATGATGATTGTGTGAATGATTCGAGGTTTTACACGACATCTGTATAAGAATATAGTTATGATTTTCCGATGGCTTGATAAGATCTCTCAAGCCGTCATTAAAAAATTATATTTACTACTAGCTGACCCGGCAAACTTTGTTTTGCCATAAAAACACCAAGATACACCTACCCTACACCTACCCTTTTCAACCTTTTTAATTGATTTTTTTTTTTTCTTTGCTGTAAACCTCACGGAGCCCGAGACCTTTCCAACGAATGCAAAACCGTGGAAATCGGTTCGTGCGTTCTGGAGTTATAGCGTCAGGAAGGAAAACCCGACTTATTTTTACATAGTAGACTAGCTTTTCCCGGCAAACTTTGTTTTGCCATAAAAACACCAAGATACACCTACCCTACACCTACCCTACACCTACCCTACACCTACCCTACACCTATCCTACACCTACTTTTTTTTTTTTTTTTTTCTTTGCTATAAACCTCACGGAGCCCGAGACCTTTCCAACGAATGCAAAATCGTGGAAATCGGTTCGTGCTTTCTGGAGTTATAGCGTCAGGGAGGAATACCCGACTTATTTTTATATAGTAGATTTCCAATTCAACTAAACATCGTAATTAAAGCTAGGTAAGAAATAACTAAAATAACGTCACAACTCTATCAGATAATACGCTCAAGACCATTGTAATTGCGCGGCACAATTTAAATGCCATTAGCGGCCTTAGCGGGCGAACGTTAATGAAGAGAATTTATTCAAATGTATGGACGTGCGTTTCATATATCTAGACTTGGACTATTTATGGGAATGTTATAAATACATTGTTAGATTTATTTGTACTCCGTAATTTCGAGAAAATATCGCAAGATTGCGACCAATCTTGCAAGCTAATCCACCGAAAGACATCCACTGTTCCCCCAACTGTCGCCACATCAACTGGTCCTGTGTGGATCCAGCGGATTTCTGCAGCCTTAGGCCGATTATTCACGACGCGACACGCGACACACGACACCGCAAAATGTGGTCACGATTCAGGGCTCCATGTATTTGTATGCACCGTTTGTTTATTTCACGACACCGCACCACACGCGACACGATTTTCATACGGTTTTTCGGCTATGTCGTCGCCGTTTTTTTTTGCTGGTACGATTAATTTAGGGGCTGAACAAAAGTGGTATGCGCTTGTTGACGACACGACACACCGTATCGCACAACTCACACGTGATTCGTCACTCACGCGCTTATAAAACAATACAAGTGCACCGCAGTGTCGTTGCAGAATCGTGTTTAGTGAACAACCGAACGGACGACAGCAGACCGTATGCAGTGTGTCGTGTGTTAAAAATCGTGACTGCAAATCGTGTCGTGAGGTGCCTCGTGAACAAACGACCTTAACCAGGTCATCGGTCCATGTAGCTAGAGGGAGGCCTTACAACGCTGCGTCTTCCGGTACGCGGTCAACACTTCAGTGGCATAATATTGTTGCTCTTATTCCAATTAGATATTCATTTGAGGTCGCAAATGTCTTTAACTTCCATACCTCTCTATCTGTCGACATCTCAGCATTCATTCTCCTTATACTCTTTCCAACTCTATCATAATTATTTCACACAGTCCACCCATCGTTTCTCTCGTCTCCCCCTACTCTTATTCCTAAATCGTGTAAATGGGGATAAATGTTATTCCATTATCCGCTTTACCACTTAGCATTATCCCACGCCTAAAGAGCTCTCTCGACGTAAATACTTTAGAGTTAGACATGTTTATCTCTGCTTTTGCATATAGTTTTTTAGGGTTCCGTACCCAAAGGGTAAAAACGGGACCCTATTACTAAGACTCCGCGGTCCGTCTGTCTGTCTGTCTGTCACCGGGCTGTATCTCATGGACCGTGATAGCTAGGCAGTTGAAATTTTCACAGATGATGTATTTCTGTTGCCGCTATAACAACAAATACTAAAAACAGAATAAAATATTTTTTTAAGTAGGGCTTTCATACAACAAACGTGATTTTTTTGCGAAAACGGTACGGAACCCTTCTTGCGCGAGTCCGGCTCGCACTTGACCGATTTTTTTCTTTTCGTATTGATTATCTCAAAGTCTACTTACTATTCAAATTTTGTTTGACCAGTATGTGGCTACTTGGACAGCTCTATGTCATTCGCCACGTTTAGATCCCGAAAGGCGACGGCACGATTCATGAGATACAGCCTGGTGACAGACGGACAGACAGACGGATAACGGAGCCTTAGTAATAGGGTCCCGTTTTTACCCTTTGGGTACGGAACTCTAAAAAAAGGTCGAACAAACCAAAGAATGCTGTTTTCACACCAAATAACAATACAATCCCATTTCCACACAATATTCTAAGATACCCTTTTTAGCCAGAAACGCGGATAAGCACGTTACATACATGAGACACCTTGCTCCTATTATACCTCCAAAGCCTACACAGCTCATTTATATTCAGTACCCTTTTACGGGATGAAAATTTGTATGAAAATCATAGATATCTTATGTAAGTTGTTCACATAAACAAGGTAACAAAGGTATGCTAGTATTATATTATCTGTGACAAAGGTACGTGAAGTTAATATAAGATAAACTGCTGTGATCACTTGATCACAGCAGTTTAGCGAAATTATTATGAAGCAAACAAGACGCCCTTTAGCAGAATCATGTGAATATTTTCCGTTTATTTTCAAGTACCTATCTAAACTTTTACGAAAAGGTAAAATTGTCTGTTTGTTTATAATTTTAGTTAAGGGGAATGTTTTATCCTATTAGAAAATAGTTATTTATGCTACAAGTGCGGAAAGTAGGTGATTTCCGATGATAAATCGACACGAGTCGGAAATCATCTTACGCACGTGTATCATACAACATTTTACTATGCATTGTGCGAGGAAATAAAAAAAATATATCTGAACCAAGCAAGAAATTAATAAAATGGCGCTTATTCAAGGGCGCTCAGCATATCCACAGATTAACATATAATTAATTGATTAGTTCCTCGGGCATATCTACTGCGCATGTGCAAATAGCTGTCACGTCGTAACGCAAAAAGGCACGAGACAAAATACAAAATATTCATTCTGCCAAACATATTGAATGAATATTTAAAATTAATTTATTGATCAAAATCTAAATCTAGAATAATTAAAAACGCCTTAAATTAAGTATTAGTTTTGTTTTACCTTTTATATGAATGATAATCTGTACTTAACTAATTTTAAAACTTTTCTCAAATAATAAAAACTCTATGCGGCGGGCTGACGTTGGAGTTAAAAATTAAAAAAAGTACAGGAAAGTAAAAAGCACTAGTAAAAAAAAAGTGACAAGTGACAAGAGCGTTTTCCAAGCAGCCAAACTGTGCGGACAGTTTGGCTGCTTGGAAAACGCTCTTTCTTTTTGAGGACATGCATTGTAATAGTTATTTATGCTACAAGTGCGGGAAGTAGGTGATTTCCGATGAGTGGCATTTTTATTCACGAGCGAGCGAAGCGAGTGAGTGGATAAATCGACACGAGTCGGAAATCATCTTACGCACGTGTATCATACAACATTTTACTATGCATTGTGCGAGGAAATAAAAAAATATATCTGAACCAAGCAAGAAATTAATAAAATGGCGCTTATTCAAGGGCGCTCAGCACATCCACAGATTAACTAATAGTTTATAGTTCTACTGCGCATGTGCAATAGCTGTCACGTCATAACGCTAAAAGGCACGAGCAAAATATTAATTCTGCCAAACATATTTAATGAATAATTAAAATTAATTTATTGATCAAAATCTAAATCAAGAGTAATTAAAAACGCCTTAAATGACGTATTAGTTTTGTTTTACTTTTTATATGAATGATAATCTGTACTTAACTAATTTTAAAACTTTTCTCAAATAATAAAAACTCTATGCGGCGGGCTGACGTTGGAGTTAAAAATTAAAAAAGTACAGGAAAGTAAAAAGCACTAGTAAAAAAAAGTGACACTTTCCGCACAGTTTGGCTGCTTGGAAAACGCTCTTTTCGAGGACATGCATTGTAAAATATTTTACAATGCATGTTCTCGCTTCGCTCGCTCGTGAATAAAAATACACTCATCGGAAATCACATACTTCCCGCACTTGTAGCATAAATAACTATTATTGACAGATATCTAAATTATCGCTAAGTGTCATAGAGGACCGACCCTGACTGAGACTATTTATCGAAACCAGGAAAGGAACCGAACGCGATCGAAGTATTTATAAAAATAAAAAAAAAGCGCTAGTTATGTCGGCACGGTTTTTTTGTATGGGATGAGGCATCTGTATGCTAGTATTATATTATCTGTGTCGAAACGAACGGTAGGATATGTGACTCGTATGAGGGCGAAGCTGCGAGAAAATAGTAAATAATTTAGCAAAAACATTTTCTTAGGTGTTATATACATCTGCGATAAATTCATTTCCAATCATAATACACTTCTCCTTCGTTCCATCCTACACAATATTTCACCTCGCCCACATAGTTGCAAAAAAAACAGCAATATCGGATCACATTTTTTTGCATCGACATATCGATTACATAATCGATCTTGCGACAAGATCTGTCGGTTATCGCAGTCGCAAGTGTAAAGCGATCCTTACTCCACTGGTGCGGAACACGGCAAGCCTGAAGCGAAGGCCGTTTGCTGACAATGGATAATATTGATATTATTGTTTTAATTACAGGTCGATGATCGTTACGGTTCATTAAGTCTTGTATTTTGTTATAAACATTTTAAATTTTGCCGTTTTTATTCCTTCTCGTATACATAGTCTTCTCGGTCGTAGATTTTAGTTAAAGAACAAACTGGTATAAAAAAGTTTTTCCATTTGTGTTTGTTACTTTATTTAAGTTTTGAAAGCTTACTGGCTGGTCGTACGAAGATTTGAGCCGTGTTCAAGTTTGTGAGATGCGGAATATAATTAAAATGTTGCTCAATATGGAAAAACTCAGTATGCAGTTTAATACAGGCGGATCTATTTTTATTGCGTACAAATTTAATTCCTGAATTGGTGCTTTATTTACATAGATAAAAGTATATACAGTGTATAAAATACTTAAATAACTTAATAAACTACAAACACATACACTTAAACCAAAACCTAAAAATATACTTAACTAAAATATGGCGTCGAAAAACTCCTCCACATCGATGTCCACTGGCAATGTGCCCAAAAGACTGGCAGCATTGCCACATTGTATGGCAATGCTTATTCTCTGACCCAGGTAAAAGCCAGCCCTTGGGTCACGCGAAGTGTCAACTAGGCGTTTGGAAAGATCTTTAAACAAAGCGTGAGCACTCGGACCCCACGGACCAAGAGTTTTTTTTCAAATCAAATCAAATCATATTTATTCGTAAATGTAGGTTTCAATACAATAGGATGTTATAATATGGTGGTCAGTTCGCTACATTTTACTCGAAAGCATACAAATAATGACAAAGTTAGTGGTGTCGAAAGTTTCGAAACAACAGACACACATTTAAAATTAAACAATTCAATTACTTAAATAACACACACTTCCTTACTTACTAAAACACAATTATCAATGTCAAAATAATAATAATAATCTAAATTTAATATTGTAATAAGCTAAATGTCAATGGTGTCCTCCATAAACTCAGTTGTGGAGTAGTAACATTTATGAATTAAAAATTGTTTCAGTTTCTTTTTAAACATATTATTATTATGTTCAGTTTCAACCCGAAAATATAACTACCGATGAGGTTATTATATTGCTGCCGCTTGAGGTTCTCTGCAGCCGCAGCGGCAGCGCCAGCATTATATTTATTGGTTTAAATATGGAGAACTTTATATGTTGGAGTATACACGCCTTATTCTTCGGGAAATGCATGCGTCATGTTATCATCATCATCATCATCTTCCTGCCCTTGTCCCATGTTACTTCGGGTCGGCGCAACATGTTTTCTTCTTCCATACCGTCCTGTCCCCTGTCACGCTATCACTGACTCCCTTTTCTTTCATATCACTCCTCACACAGTCCATCCATCTTTTCTTTGGCCGTCCCCTCCCTCTCCATCCATCCACATTTTATCAAATGTTATCATCATCAATACATATAATAAATCTGTAGAAAATTCGTTTTTGTTCGTCGAAAGTATTTCCAGTAAAATATAGTCAGGGTGTTAAAGGATAACCAACAGAACCTATTTTTAACATTTCTTGAATTTGTGTCTGTTTATTTGTGCACGCATCACGTAAAATATACGAAACCAATGTTGGTAACTTTTATACATAAAAATTGTGCGTAACTTGAAGTATTACTTAGTATTTTTTTCATCGCACTCGGTTCACTCTATCAAAAGTTAATTAAAGTTAATTTAAGGTGGTCATGAAGTAAAATTATCACAACACACGCAATTCAGATACTCGGACAGTTAAATTTCGTACTCGATAGATGGCGTTGTGCATTTGAAGTCATTTTCTGAATGGCGGTGGTAAGATTCTACGCGAAGGAATAATCCTAGAAAAAAATTGGTAGGTAGGTAGGATAGGCAGGAGGATAAGTAGGGTAGGGTAGGCAGGCACTAAGCAGTCAGTTGACGGGAGCGAAGCCGCGGGGACGGGCACAGCTAGAGTGATAATATAAGAACGGACAGTACAAGCAGTACTACCACTAAGCGGATGCTGATGAAACATATAAATCTTAAAAAAAGAGTCTTCATTAAATAACTATAAAGTTGAAAATACTAATGACAAGCTTTCTACTCTTACGTTATTTCAACATTTATAGCCACAATATTACTTTAATTTGTCTAACGAACTTAACAGCCATGCCAATGATACTTTCCCTCTAACTACAAGAAAATTAAAGATCTGCCACTCCACTAATTAGTAATAAATACAATTTCATTACTTAGGTTCAATATCGAGTTTCTATTCCGATAATGAAAATCTAGAATATGTCGACCACGATGTCGAACGTTTATCGCTCAGCGTACCGAGAGAAAATTTAATTTATCGACTCGATTAGGGACATATAAAGTTAACTAACTACCTGGGATAAACTACGAAGTCTGTCTCATGATCTCTAATTCATTTATGTTAAAGAGCACATCATTTATTTTTGCAAGGATTTTGTGGTTATGAGAAGAGCAACCGCCCCGTCGGAGAGTTCATTAACGCGAATCCGACTCGGCTGGGTAGCATTCGGGAAGTTGCGTGGTATCTTCTCGTCTAACATACCACAGTGTCTCAAGACGAAAGTCTATGACCAGTGCATGTTGCCAGTGATGATTTACGGAACTGAGACTCGGTCGCTCACAATGGGCCTCATCAGAAGGCTTCAAGTCACGGAGCACGAAACCAGGTTTCGTGCTCCGTGCTTCAAGTCATCCAAAGGGCATTGCTTGGAGTTTCCTTGATCGCATCAGAAATGAGGATATCCGCTGAAGGGCTAAAGCTACCGACATAGCCCGAAGGATTGCGAAACTTAAGTGGCAGTGGGCAGGGCACATTGCTCGCAGAACGGATGGTCGATGGGGCCGAAAAGTTCTGGAGTGGCGACCGCGAATAGGAAGTCATTGCGATGGAAGGCCTCCCACTAGGAGGACCGACGACCTGGTTAAGGTTGCGGGCATCCACTGGGTGCGAGACGCATAGGACCGGTGAATGTGGCGACACTTAAAGAAGAGCTATGTTCAGCAGTGGACTTCTTTCGGCTGAAATGATGCAGATGAGAAATGGGCTAAAGAGAACTACCGAATGAGGCGAAGAAGATGGCGGGATGAGCTCGATAGAACCGCGTCGTAATCGAATCATGTTGGCCAATTGTTGGCAGTGATCTGATTTTATGATGCTTTTGCAGTAAATGCCGCCAAATAATATTATAAAAAACTTTTTTACAAAAAAAATATACTACCGACTTCCAAATAAGAAAACTACTAAGTGAAAAATAACTTTATTTTTGGAAGTCGGTGTCATTCGTAGGTACCATTTTTTTGCGTTACGGACACCGACTTCCAAAAATAAAGTTATTTTTCTCTTAGTAGTTTTCTTATTTGGAAGTCGGTAGTATTTTTTTGTAAAAAAGTTTTTTATTTTTCACTTTTTAGTTGTACCTACCTAATTGGCAAGTTGTTTAGTAAGTTTCCTATAACGCCAGAATAGATTACCCGAATATCATGAAACTTGAACAAAACCGATCAAATGAGAGATCTGCTTACCCCTTAAGAGCGTATTGGCGTGATGTTATGTTATGAAATGGTATAAACAATAAACAGACATACGATTGCAGCAGTCCCGAGAGATTTTCCGTTATTTATTGAAGAGTTCTGTTGTATATCTTCGAAGTTCTTCATCAGATCTTCACCAAATTAAAATGGGACCAATTTCGGAACATACTCTTTCAAACAAAAAAAAGAATTTTCAAAATCGGTCCACAATTGAACGAGATATCGGTGAACATACATAAAAAAAAAAACATACAAGAAGTCGAACATAGAACCTCCTCCTTTTTTGAAAGTCGGTTAAAAACATTACCTTAAGGAAGATCATGGTAAAATACAGAATTACATACACCATGACCCGTTAATTTCGTTACCCTTTAAAATTACGTGACCAACATTTTGCTCTACTATTTAGAAACCTCGTTTACATACATGAAACAACCATATTCAGTTTCAGTATAGTTCACACAACACAAAGCCTCCATGCATTTCATGAAACGAACCACAGATAACACAGATAAAGTATTGTTATCCTATGACATAAGTCAACAACAAAAACCCTACTTCATTGTAATGTCGACCATGAAACGTATAATTCGAATAGATGCAACAAATAGTTGTTATCTATTTTTATGTATGATGGTGATTACCCCACCTGCCAGGATGTCCTCAATATATCAACGGGTATCAGATGGCATGGACGGCAGCCAGGGTTGGCAAAAGCGTCACTATTTGAGTATAAGAGCTTGCATCTTAAATCTTTCCTTGACAGATTTAAGCTGGTTTCAAAACTTAGCACCACACTTTTGAAATTGCAATTGCTCCTAAACTATAGAAGTCAGAGTTTTGAGTTGGTTGGTTGGTTTGAAAACACGTTTGTTGTATGGGATGGGAGCCCCACTTAAATATTTATTTTAGGGTAAAAACGGGACCCTATTATTAAGACTCCGCGGTCCGTCTATCTGTCTGTCATCAGGCTGTATCTCATGAACCGTGATAGCTAGACAGTGAAAAGTGAAATTTTCACAGATGATGTATTTCTGTTGCCGCTATAACAACAAATACTAAAAACGGAATAAAATAAATATTTAAGTGGGCCTCCCATACAACAAACGTGTTTTTATTTCCGTTTTGCGATAATTGTACGGAACCCTTCGTGCGCGAGTCCGACTCGCACTTGTACAATTTTGATCTCCTATAATATCGAAATGTCCGTCCGGTGCGCCGTCCACGAGATACTCAGCATCTTGCTATAGCACCACATCTCGAAAGCCTCGATGCCCCGCCGATCCGCGGCTTTTAGAGTCCACGTCTCTTCTCCGTACAAGAATATGGAGAACACAAGGGAGCTGACAAGTGACAGTTTTGTCTTGTTCGTAATGTTACGGTCCTTAAATACTCTCTCGATAAACCGGTTCGAAGCTGTAATCTGAGCCCGAGGAGGCAATACTAGTTATTAAATGTAATGGCGTAAAATATACTTATAAATGTTGTTTGAGTTTTTAACAGTAAGTTAAAGATGGTGATTTTTTATTTCTAATAAACTATACCGAAGAGCGGTGGTGGCCCAGTGGTATCGGCCGCGACTTACAAGTTGTAGGTCGCGGGTTCGAGCCCAGGCAGGCGCTTTACTTTGTGTAAATTATTTCATCACCACTGCTCTCAAAACGGTGAAGGAAAACATCGTGAGGAAACCGGCATGTCCTAGAATCAAAAATTCGAAGACATGTGACATCGAGCAACCCGCACTGGGCCCGTGTGGTGGATAATGGCCCATTCCCTCTCACAGAGAGGAGGCCTGTGTCCCAGCAGTGAGAACATTGATAGGCTGATGATGTGATGTGACTAAACTATAATTTCAAAGGAAGTTAATTAAACTTTCTATATAACGTTTTCATTTCAAAACTCTGACTTCTTAGTTTAGGGGAAATTGTAATTATAAAGGTGTGATACTAAAAATAATGCACTAGGTTTTCAAGCCAGTGACGAAAGAAATACGACTGAGGTTTAATTTTAAATGTGGCGACCCGTAACACAGGTATTCAATACCTTCTTCGGGCACCAGTCTCTCACAAATATTTTCATTTTTTGTATTAGTTTGAGCATTTTCTGTACCTTCAACATTTGTGATGAGAAAATAAATTCATTATTTAATTAATTTAATTAAATCACGTCATTTTAAATATCTTTAAAAGGCACTTGGCATTTTAAATCTCTCACTTGGATTATTACTAAAAAAAATATTATGTACAAGACTGCTTTAATTTTGTTCTCGTTATTAAAAAACTTTTACTTATGCAAAAAAATACTACCGACTTCCAAATAAAAAAGTACAAAGTGAAAAATAACTTTATTTTTGGAAGTCGGTGTCTTTCGTAGGTACCAATTGTTTTGCTATATAGACACCGACTACCAAAAATAAAGTTATTTTTCACTTTGTAGTTTTTTATTTGGAAGTCGGTAGTATTTTTTTGCAAAAAAGTTTTTTATTTTTCACTTTTTAGTTGTACCTACCTAACAGGCAAGTTGTTTAGTAACCTATAACGCCAGAATAGATTACCCAAATACCATGAAACTTGAACATAACCGGTGAAATGAGAGATTTGCGTACCCCTTAAGAGCGTACTGGCGTGATGTTATGTTATGAAATGGTATGAACAATGAACAGACATGCGATTGCAGCAATCCCGAAAGATTTGCCGAGATTTATTGAAGAGTTCTGTTGTACATCTCCGAAGTCCTTCATCAGATCTTCACCAAATTAAAATGGGACCAATTTCTAAACATACTCTTTCAAACAAAAAAAGAATTTTCAAAATCGGTCTACAAATGACGGAGATATCGGTGAACATACACAAAAAAAAATAACATAATGTCGAACATAGAACCTCCTCCTTTTTGGTAAGTCGGTTAAAAAGTAGATAAGTATAGAAGATTTTTAGGCAAAAGGATCAAGAGACCTGCAGGCTTATTACGTAAGAAACAGCAATCAGAAATCATCGCGCGTAAATAAATTAAAGGTATCCGACTTTTTTACCTTGCTATATTTTACCCAATTTTACCAAAAAGTCCGGCTCAACCGTACGGTTTTCCAATTTTAGGACCTGGCAACCCTAAGCTCAAGTACTATAACAGTACGACATTAAATGCGTGTGCGCATTTCATTCAATTTGCGTCGTTACCGTTGCGACAATCAACTCCTAAGAGATCAGACTCAACACGGTTTTTGAATCACTTGGGACCTAGAACTCTGCGTGCCGTAATGTAGGACAAACGCCGAGTACATATCGAACGAACGAGAACGTTACACCATATAGTTTTAGCAACATGTTAAAGAATCTGTTCTCAAAAATTTAACTCACGATAAACAAAATGACTGCAAACAATGTTGCCAAACTTTTTACATCAATAAATTTTGCAGCTATATGTAGGCCCACTTGTATCACTAATTACTACATCCATTTAATGCTAAACGTGTATAAAACATCATTCTTTCTCTGTCATTTTTAAACCATCAACAGAAATAATACGATAACTTAGATAACTGTATTAACTGCTTTGTAGAGGAATTGGGGATAAATTATTCGATTATTCCCGAAGTCCACCACTAGGTTGGCAACCACTGGGGGACAGCGGGAAAACTTTTCAAAAAAAAACAGAAACAAAAAACAAAATGAAACAGAATTGTGACATTGTCTCCCAGCGGTGGCCATAGGGAATGTTTAAAAATCCGTGTCACTGACCCCAGTGGAGGACAACGAGAATAATATAAAAATCCGTGTCGCTGTTCCCCAGTGGTGGCCAACCTAGTGGTGGACATCGAGAATAATCGAAATTATTGATGTTACAAATAACGATGTTTAGCAACTATTTCTCAACTTCAGTTTCCCATGAATACGAGTCTTTATATCATTTGTGATATGTCTAGAACGTCAGACAATTATCTTTGTCAACTGTCCACCGCAGAAAAGCATTTCAGAAAGCGGTTTAACACTAACTCGATTGTTGGTTTCCACGTTCCATTTATTTTCTAATGCCAGGTTTCATCCAGAGATTGGATCCAGATTAATTTAAAGATAATATGAGAATCTTTAGTAAAAGGAAGCTAGCTACCAAGGTACTTGGAAGATTATTGTAACAATGAAAATAATTAAGATAAGAACAACATCAAACGCCAGCAAATTAGACTTGACCCAGCTACCGAAAATAACTTTAACGAGGATTCCATTGAACAATAGGTAAATGTTGAATTCCAAAAATAAAGTTATTTTTCACTTTTTAGTTTTTTATTTGGAAGTCGGTAGTATTTTTTTGCAAAAAATATTTTTTATTTTACCCTTTTTAGTTGTACCTCTCTAATAGGCAAGTTGTTTAGTACCTACCTATAACGCCAGAATAGATTTCCCGAATAACATGAAACTTGAACATAATCGGTGAAATGAGAGATCTGCTTACCCCTTAAGACCGTACTGGCGTGATGTTATGTTATGAAATCGTATAAACAATAAACAGACAAGCAATCCCGAGAGATTTGCCGTTATTTATTGAAGAGTTCTGTTGTATATCTCCGAAGTACTTCATCAGACCTTCACCAAATTAAAATGCGACCAATTTTGGAATATGCTCTTTCAAACAAAAAAAGAATTTGCAAAATCGGTCCACAATTGACGGAGATATCGGTGAACAAACACAAAAAGAAAAAGAAAGCATACATGAAGTCGAACATAGACCCTCCTCCTATTTTGTAAGTCGGTTAAAAAATAAAAGTTCAAAGGTATACAAAAACTAATTTATTTGCAAAAAACCTTTAATCCTAAAGAAAGACCCAAGATTAACCTTTAGGAGCCGTAGAGTTCAAGAACAGTTGAGAAAAATATGAAGGAGTCTAACATTGTTTACGGGACGATAACTCATGTTTGAGTGCCAGTAAATAGCGAAGTATTGGACGCTAAAAGCTTATTAGGCTAGGTTAGCGAGACTGTAGCCATAAACCATGGACTAGAAATAGTAAAAGCGGTACCTGACAGTGCGCAATGATAATTACGATCTAGTTAGACTTTAAGAGGAAGCGGAAGATAAATCAGTAAGACTGCTTACTGTAAGACTAAACGATGAACTGTTTAGCAAACATCAATATTGTTGTTAGCTTACGGTATGTTTGTATTTGTACATTCTTCTTGTTGTTTCGACAACAACAGCCTTAGTGAGGGACGACTCACGATTTTGATAGACGGAAAATTTATAACATTTGTGTGCTGATTTCATCATCATTTCTTTTTTTACCTTCCCCAAGTCACAGGGTCCCAGCATCAACAAAGAAAATTTGGTTCAAATAAATGTCACTAGATGGCGCGATTTGTATAGATTTGTTATTGAATCGTGTGTAAAATTAACATTTTAAGAATTGATCATAAAAATTGTATGTTCTTGTTTAATTAACTCTCTTAAGCACAAAATTATAGAATATTGGGCTCTTAATTCACATTTCAAAGATTATTTGAACTGATAATTTAAAATTGATTCTAATAGATGGTGCGGTTGAAAATTTCTGAGGCATGGCCCTCGATTTTTAAATTTGTATTGTAACACATTTTGGTACAATGAAATTGTAAAAAAGTGCAAAAAATACTATAAACATATCTTCACTGTATTTAAAAAAAAAAAGAGACGAACTGAGAAAAGCCTTTTAATTGCAAGTCGCTGCTAACACGATCTATAGCCGTGGAACGGAACCGAACGCGATCGAAGTACTTATAAAAATACTCAGCATAATCAGACGAAAAACGCTAGTTACGTCGGCACGGTTTCTTTGTATGGGGTGAGGCATCTGTATGCTAGTATTATATTATCTGTGCTCAAGTATAACCGATCGTATAATGGTCCTGAGCTTCTCGCATCCAGCGGACTACCGCAGCCTTCACGAGATCATCGGTTCCCTTTGTGGGAGGCCTACTAACCATCCGTCTTTCGCTTTGCGGTCGCCTCCCTTCGGTCTTATCAATCATCCGTTTTGCGCGCTATGTGCCATTGATGCTGATATACCTAAATGTATTGAAAACTTACCGAATTGCATGTGTTTATGTCCTTGACGGCGCCGGAGTCGAGCAGATCGACGACTGTGTCGAGCTGACCAGCGCGCGCCGCTCGTAAGAATGCTGTGTTTGGCTCTATCTGAAATTAACAAAATAATTTTATTAGTAATCGGCCCACAGATAACTTGAATTCAGCTGGAAATAATGTCCTTCCGAGGATACTAAAAATTGGAACAGAAGAGAAGTGTTCGTCTCGACATATTGTCAAAAGAATGTAACGATATAAAAAAGAATGCCTCAGGGGTGAAAGTATGGATGGACCAATAATGAATTATCCTTGTGATAGACTGATAGGTTTAACACTGAAGGATATTATTAGAATTGTCCTGGCAGCATTAACAGAAATAGAAACAGTTAGAAACCTTTCATGTCTACCTCATGTCAAAGGAGTCGATAATATTGGAAGGAGTACCTCAAGGGCCAATGTTTATTAATTAATCACAGCGTACTAAGTACAGAATCAGTTTGATCTGTGTACATCCTATATAATAGTCTTACTAGAAATCCAATAGTTTGATGTGCAAGACGGAAAACATCGAGAAACTTTGCCTATTATGAAAGAAGAGTCGAAACACATCATACAACAAAGCAGATTATGATTGATTACTTAATTAAACCATTAGCTACTTGAACTTTAAGCAATACAAACATTGAGTATTGTAAGACGATCAAATATTCATTAAATCTACATTGCGTGACTGCTGACTGACTGGCCACTACAACTACAGTGAATATTTTACGTTTACACATTCATGAATGAAGGGTAAACTTGACGCTTTCGACGTTTGATTGATCAAAATACTCAACTATTTGTAGTTATTTATCTTCTAAGTTAAGACTATAAATTATATATTTATAGACACACACATAGAACTTGAGGACAATTGTCACATTTAACGAACGGGAAAACTTTCCTTTTGGAGTTTACACACTAGTCGACGGCACGAACTATTTGGTGCGCGGGGTTAAAATGCCTGCTATCTCATCCGACAACTCGTGCGAAAGAAATAGATGCTGTGATGAGCAGTAAGAAGCTAGTTCGCGTACGAATTAGCACTTTTGCAAGTTTGTAGCGAAATGGATGATGATTTAAAATTATTTGCATTGTTGAATTACTAATCTATCCCTGTGTGGAGGCCGTTTTACAATTTTCCTTCTTCTTATGGTATTTATTGCCGCCCAAAGATGCGTTAAAATTTGTGTTGAAATATGGAACTTTCGACGCTCATAACTTTCAAATATTTTCTTTTTTACTTTTTTGTTTCCATACAGGGCTAGATAATGATGAGACAAATTGATATATTTTTTTTATTTTGAACGAACATCGTCAAACAGTGGAGTAATCCCTAGACTACGTTTGTATGGAAGAATTATCGACTAGTGTAACCTTAAGGAGGAAATAACACCGTAGCAACGTCAGCCCATCAACGATTCTGATTTTAACAAACACCCACAATCTGCCCACGTTCCTACAAGAATCCCAAAGCCGGTACCGCACCATTATCTTAAACTAAATTATGTTAGTATACTGTTGTCGTGACTGGACTTAGGACTCGTTTCCAGCTTTCTACCGATGCTAATTCACCAAAGAAACATTCGAAGACTGTATTACAATTACAGCTAAGTATTGGATTGTCGATTTCACTAACGATTAACCAGATGTTCAGGGCCTGGGACCCTTTTGCCTTGTATATCGTAAATGCTTGATAAAACGGCAGCCAGTGAAAGCAAATAAATAAAGGTCTTTAGAATTGAATAGATACTTATGAGAAAAGTGGGGGCACGTGAACTAAATAAATTGCCGCTTTTCTTGGTAGTAACTGTACAGTATTTTATGTTCTCGTTTGAAGTCTTAGTTTAAATCGAATTGCTTACTTTCGACGAGAGTATTCGCTTTATCGGTAGAGTTAATATAAGTATAGGCACTGAAACAATTAAAAAGCTCAAGGTCTGTTCTCTCTGTTCTCTAATAGGGTTGGCAAAAATATTCGCAGTAGCAAATGTGTCACTGGCATCGAATTTATCGCATGAGATGTTTTTCTCAAGCAAGTCCCATAGGAAAATCAGTTTCATGGCATTAAAAGCCGCAGGGGACTAATACCGCAGATTTGTCGACACTCGTGTTCGTGCCCTAAGATTTCACGCCTCGATCGCCGACCCGATAGCTTATCCGTTGGTTGACGGAAAAAATCTCATTATGCGCTCTATTTCGTTCACACGAAGGGCCGACAAATCTACTTATCGATAATGGTACTCTGATGGACCCAATACCTGCTCAATAAAAACGTAGGTTTATAAGTAAAATGGAGACCTCGCTTCAAACTTTTATCCGTAAATGGTATGCAGATAAAATCACTCGATATCCATGTTTATTATCTATCTTAATGTATGCAAAATTTATGATAATTTTATGTAGCCTTTCTCACTTCAGTTGAGATCAGTAATAATTGAGGATAGAATTAATGATGACTATGTTCAGTAAGGAATTTTATTTATTTATTAAAACTTCATGCAACATACACACAACAACAACAACTTCTGTTTGAAACCTAGAAGATAATAATAAAACAGTTTGAAAGGCCTGTGATAAGCAGTCAGTAGATTAAGAAGGTAACGATCAAATTGAAGTCTAATCTGATAATCACACAAACGACTTAGCCAAAATTGACCATGAACAAAACAATGCAAAACCAAACGAACGCGAAGGACATTTCCCACACTTAACGCGAGTTACAACAAAATCACATATTCATTAACCTCAGGATGAAACAAACACAATAAAATTATAAAGAGACGAAGGCAACGAACGTTTAACAAGCAATTTGCTTAAAAGCTAAGTGCTGCAAAGGGCAGCACAATAAAGGAGAATGGAGAAATCATTTCACCGCTTTTAACAAAATTAAAATAGTAGACGGAATTCAATGAACGAACAAAGACACAAGGGGTAACAACCTCGAAGAAAAATACGATGATATGATTGTATTTTCTCATGCCGCGACAATATACGATACGTATGCTGCGATACTAAGATAACAATCGTTTCAATTCTTACTATTCCATTTACTCTGATGCAGTTTTTATTTCATTCAATCTGTTCGCAACTAATTACATATCATGCATAGAATTTGAAAGGGGATACCATAAAAAGATAGATACGTTCGTACGATACTGCTGTTGTAAATTATGCATGTGTTAATTACGGGTTTTATGTCTGCCCAACGCAGATTCAGCAATAAAAGATACATAGAATATTTATACCGCAACGTAACGTTGTATCTAACGCAACCAGCGTTGAACGTTAAAGTCGACCAAGGGAAAGGGCTACTGTTATAAAAACCGGCCAAGTACGAGTCGGAAACGCACATGAAGTTTTCCGTACCATCATCGCAAATAACGGCAAAAAGATCACGTTTGTAGTATACTTAAATATTTATATTATTCTGTTTTTATTATTTGTAGTTACAGCGGCAACAGAAATACATAAACTGGTGACAGACAGACAGACGGACCACGGAGTCTTAGTAATAGGGTCCCGTTTTTACCCTTTGGGTAAGAAAACCTAATAGTAATGCATCAACGCACTGTTTTTATTCAGCTTGCTAAAACCAACAATCAGGAACATAATACAGAAGCTAAAAATGTCTTCGATGATAAGTGATGTACAGGAGAAAATAATAACAGTAAATGACTTATAATTTCATAGAAAACTTTACTATTAAATACTTAGACGGAACGACAAAGCAGAAACTCACAGACAGCCGCTGCGAACATCAAAGCTTCCATAACTCAAGAGAATAAACCATCAATAATAAACAATAGGATTCCGAATCCAATACTTGGATAATATTTCAATCAACGCGATTTGAACGGAGATAGAATACAATTTATAAATGAAGAAACTTCCGTAAGACAGCCTCAAGATGCCGAGATAATTTTTCTTCGTGACCATAACTTGAGAATAGATATAAACGAATCCTCAAGACTTTGCGGTTAACTTGTAAAGTATTGGAGATCTTGAAATCTGTATTTTATTTGCCTTGTATATTAAGTTTAATGCCAGCAAACAGCATCATTATTGGACCCATCCTTTCGGTACAAAACATGCGAAATATCTTATATCTCGCGCTATAAGCGACCACTATGAAACAAACAAACACTACTATTAAAATTCTGATGGTTTTCAGTATTGTTTATGGCGTTTCAACGGCTATTAAAATCGGTTTATGGAGAAAAGATCCTTGAAAGCGACGCAGACAGACAGGCACCACTGTTCTTACAGTTCTACTTTACCTATTTATTTTACAAACAATTGCTGTTGCAATTAAATTTTATTTTATAGCAATTTTTACGATTAATTTTTTAATTATATTTGATTTGAGGCATTTTAGCAAAAAAAAATGCATATAATAACTCAGAAATCTAGAACAAAACTCATCCAGCGTTCCTTTTACAAAAATAAATTTCCAGAATCCAGAACAAAGCACATAGACAAAACACACACAAATTGACACGCACGCAACGCAGTTGACGTAAATTGGTCAATAAATAATAATTGACATGAACGCACCACAAGTGTGATGGAATAGACGCGTCGTTCGAGCGGACGAATGCGCGCACCGCACCACACCGCCATGGCGGCACTGGCTGCGCAGGCGCAGGCGTCATGCGCCACCGACCATACCAGGTGACATCGACAATGCTCACTGGCCACTGATGACCAACACTAGACCAGCTAGGGTCGTGATCTAAATTCTTAAGCTCGGAGACACAATAACAGTAACTGCGTGCTCCTTTGAAGTGTCCGAATCGCACAAAGACAGTTCAAAATGTCAATCTGACAAAAGATATCGATGTCTTTGTCTACTTTCAACATCTCTAGAGAAATAGAAAAAATATAGAAAGGCGGTTCAAAACTCAGCACCCAGAAATGTTCATGCATTTAATTCTATTACACTTGGCTTGACGCAATAATTAAATATTAACATTAGCAAGCGGAAACCATCATTAATAAGTCCGACAAAAAATCAATATCAATGTCAATACCTCAATCAAAATTATATACGAACAAAAATCTGCGTTCTCATAGTTAAACGACATAAAAGAACATGCAATTCATGACATACAAATTGCTTGTACCGTGGCAAAAAATTCAAGGTTGAAACGGTGCCATAATAGTGTGATCTATATCACTCCTGGCGGTATAACGGACATCCCATCGTTTTGTGCAATGTACACAGCTAAGTCTAACTGCAACGGGATGAATTAACGGGACGGTCCGTTTTATGTAATGTCTGTGTCTGAGCATCTGCCTGTATAGATATACTTTGTAGATATATATACCACTAGATTCTGCTAGCGGTTTCATCCGCGTGAAAGTTATTTAAAGGGTACATATTCCAGGGATACAAGGTATCGTATGTGGTAAGGACATGGTCTAACCGTGTGCCAAGTTTCAATAAAATCCGTTAAGGGTACACTAGTCGACGGCACGAACTATTTTGTGCGCGGGGTTAAAATGCATTTTATATCAACCGACAACACGTGCGGAAGAGATAGATGCTGTGATGAGCAGTAGGAAGCTAGTTCGCGTACGAATACACACTTTTGCAAATTTGTAGCGAAATGGATAATGATTTAGGACGAAACCGAGCGCGCGAAATTTTATAAACAGACCTTTGGCAGTCTAAATATCATGAAAAAACGAATCTATCTGTTCAAAATAAAATTATTTGCATTGTTGAACTACTAATCTATCCCTGTATGATGGCCGTTTTGCAATTTTCCGTCTTCTTACGGTATTTATTTGCGCCCAAAAATGCGTTAAAATTAGTGTCGAAATATTGATCTTTCGACGCTCATAACTTTCAAATATTTTCTTTTTTTACTTTTTTTGTTTCCATACAGGGCTAGATAATGATGAGACAAATTGATATCACTTTTTATTTTGAACGTACATCGTCAAACAGTGGAATAATGCCTAGACTACGTTTGTATGGAAGAATTTTCGACTAGTGTAACCTTAAGATAATAATCCTTTGCATAAAAGGTAACAAACAGACAGACGGACAGAGTTAGTTTCACATTTAGGTATGATATTAGTATAAGGATATAAAGTATGGAATCTATACATGGAGTGAGTGAGCGATATTTTTTTTCCAAATTCAGTAGCTGTATCATCGGGCTTTGTAATTCTAACGATATTTATATTTCAGATATTGTAGGGATTCTGGCATTATTTTTATTTATTTTGTGCCGTTGCTTTCATGTAACAGTAGGCACGTGTAGGGGATTAGATCAAATTCCAGTTTCAGGAGTTCCCGCAGCGAACTGTTTATCTTTCAACGCACGTTAAGCGTTATCTGATGCCAATTCAGATTGAATTCATAGACAGCTAGTGTTACGCAACGCAATGCAAATATTTTTATGGAAAACTTTGATGAAATAAATAACTTAGATGACATGAATCACTACCACGACACTTCAAGAGCTTTTTCGCAGAAACACACCGAAAATTACAAGCCAACTTAGACACGGTGTTCTGTTTACTCACTTTTTGCCACCGAATACGAAAAAAACATCTCAAAAACTGCCAAAACAAAAGTAATTTCAAATTCGTCACAGAGAGGCAAGTCTTATAACAATTTTCAATTACTCCTTCCTATTTACAAAAGATTGCATGTTAACAAACTTGCCGAGTTGGATTGAGAGTCCAAATTCATCGAGGCAAAATGAAAATATGTAATTTGGTACAATAAGTATGATTATTGCAAGAGAATAGTGTGTTCCGTTAGAAACCAGTGTAATGATGTCATAAAAGCCACGGGTCGCTGACGACGACAATTGAATGGATGATAGATCTACAGGGCGAAATTATCGAGAATCTTGTCCAATCATGATTTGAGAAATACCGGGACTCGACTCCGGTATCGCTTTCATGGGAATTTATTTTAAGATCGCTATAAAGCGGAACGACAATGTTTTTTCGGAATATCACACGGCTAAGAATTCGATTCGTCTATTGCGAAAAAAGTTTACTGAAGCCAAATGTTTAATTAAGTGTAACAATTTCTTGTGATGTAACTAACCAAGAAATCCGTTTAAGCCTAATTAGGTACACAACTAAACAAGCACCCAATTTATTACTTATACATTTTAACGAATAACTTCGCAACACGATAGTTACAGAACAAATAGTTTTAATCCATAGAGAGTCTAGATAATCTTGCCCGTTTATCTTAGAAGGATTAGCCTCCAGATACATATTACAATTTCTATTGCAGATCCATAAATCAATCTTCCCTAATGCGTGTCAACATACAAACTTGGAACAAACATCTGTGGTAGGCACGCAAACACAAATATTTATCCCGATCGAAGATGGTTTCAAAACACCGAAACTTGGATATCCCAACAGAAGTGCCATTACATAATCATCAAAATCAAAAGGCTTCCCTTTCCTTTTTTAAAGCAGGCTCTTGAGTCTCCAACGTATCTAAAACAGCGAAATTTTACAATCTTGAAGGGTCTCAGTGAGAGGAGCGGAGTACATTGCACAGCCGTTAACTAAGCCATATTGCGGCACAAAAAATCTATAGAATCTCAAATTCAATCTCGGCCCTTGTCAGTAAGTAGGGCGTTTTGTTCATAATCTACTATAGTTTGCATTGTCATTGTTTGTTACACTTTAAAAGGGGGCACGGTGTTTGCCTTTCGTTTGTAGTACTCCATTTTGCCTAAGCCCGATTGATTCCTTTTTTATATACGCGACCTACGCATTGAAGAATGAGTACAACTTCGATAATAGTCTGAATTGAAATGGTATTGTTGTTACATAATTCAATCGTTTTGTTGATTTGATTAAGTTTATCAATTTATTTAATTCATCAGTTTAAACGTGTTGCGCCGACGCCAAGTAACATGGGACAATAGCAACAAGATGATGAATCAATTCAATTAAAATGGTAAATTTGATAGGGTTTGTGACACCCACGTAAGTATAAGCTTGATCTGTACTACAGAATCTCCAACGGTGCCAAATCGACTACCGGTACATCGAAGTGTTTAAGTATTTGTACAAAAACGCCACCATGTCAGTTCAACTTCAGGATCAGACCTCGGAACCTATCCTTCTGCAACGAGGTGTGAGACAAGGACACGTCATATCTCTTAAACTGTTCACCGCGCACAGGAGGATGTCTACAAAGTTCTGGACTGGTTTTCCGACGATATAGTGGTCATGGCTGAGACCATGGAGGACATCACAACAATGCTCGATGACCACATTAGAGCTTTCGAAAGAGTGAGTCTTAGGAAGAACATGGACAAAACCAAGGTTATGTTGAATGCCCATGTTACACCCACTCCTACCAAGGTTGGAGAGTCTTACTAGAAGTTGTGGACGACTAAGTCTACCTGGAGCAAATGATCCAGTTGGGTAGGGCCAACTTCGAGAAAGAGGTCAACCATAGAATCCCACTCGGCTTGGCGGCGTTCGGGAAGATGCGCGGTATCTTCTCGTCCAACTCACCACAGTGTCTCAAGACGAAAGTCCAGTGTGTGTTGCCAGTGATGACCTATGGCTCTGAGACGTGGTCGCTCACGATGGGCCTCATCAGAAAACTTACATTCAGTCAAAGAACAATGGAGAGGGCTATGCTCGGAGTTCCCTTGCGTGATCGAATCAGAAATGTAGAGATCCGCAAGAGAACCAGGTTTACCGACATAGTCCGAAGAATTGCCAAACTTAAGTGGTAGTGGGCCGGGCACATTGCTCGCAGAACGCATGGCCGATGGGGCAGAAAAGATCTGTAGTGGCGACCGCGAACCGGAAGACCTTGCATGGGAAGGCCTCCCACTAGGTGGACTGATGTCCTGGTTAAGGTTGCGGGAAGGCGCTGGATGCACGAGATCGGTCAACACCTGGGGGATGCCTATGTCCAGCAGTGGACGTCTTTCGGCTGAAATGATGATGATGATGAAAATTTGTTTTAAAAATAATTCCGAAAAAACAGGCTTTTAGTCATAAAAACAATAGAGGCCTATGTCCAGCAGTGGACGACTTTCGGCTAATATGATATTTCATGATGATGACGTAAGTATAATACGATATGCTATCATATGCTATCCAAAGCGTTTAGTTTTGTTGCTAATACAAAATTATAAGGAGCACATCAAGGTAGGTCTTATTACGCAAATAAACGGTACCAATTGACAGAAACCTCCTAGACCACTTAAATCTAGGAGCTAATAAAACTACATTAAAGTAACGTAGGTAAAAGTTATTATTGTCAACTGTAATTTAAATGGCTATTGGAAAGTCCAATATGTTATGAAAGGACCCACATCTGCTTTTGACACGTTCAGAGTTCTGAATTAAATAGCTTTTGAACGCGAAATTGAATGTCCAACGCAACAACTTCGTTCCAATACTGTCATTCACATAGCATTGGCTATAACATGTGACCACGAGTTATTTAGTTGCAAATGGCGGCGCACGAGTTTTAGCACAAAACCTTTTATAAAGGACGAATACTTTTGTAGCAATTGATTGCTTTCGAGTTTCAAATTGCACAGTTAAAAGGGATAAACGAATAGCAATATTTTCTGGCCCCAATTGGCCAGATGTAGCAAGAGACAGGGAAAAATGGAAAGACGGAGGGGAGGCCTTTGCCCTGCAGTGGGACATAACAGGCTCATAATAATAATAATTACGAACCCACAGATGGACGGAGAATCTCCGGGAACCTGGGAAGGGAAACATTACACTTCTTCTGGAGCAGTGGGGTAAAAAAAAATGTCTGTAGTCCTCGTGGCCGATTTCTGTCATGGCGGCCAATCTCTGCACGGACTAGCCATCGACGCGGGAGATATTATAGCCCACAGGTGTGCGCGCAAACACAGCTGCACTGTCTATGCCCTCTCTTATACTCCTATTGTATCTACACAGTATAACTCACTAGACCAACGTCAATTGCAAAACGTTTATATACCCACGTGGTTAAATGAATTGATGCTACATTTCCATTTGCGATTTAATTGGTTCGAAAGTTAATCATCCGGGAAAAGGTCTTTACAGATGATTGATCATAATTAATTATCATATCTCAGTAATAAATAAATCAGAACGTTCCGCCGGTACCTAGTCATTAATTATTATGCCAACCTAACTGCTAATGACTAAGTTAAAAGGATATACAGTACAGTCCTCTTCATCACCATCTCACCCAAAGACCACGGTTAAGCGTTTGCTGGACATAAGTATATAATAGATGTACAAGAATCTTATGACACGTGGCCGAATTCGGAATTAACGCCCCCAAAAATTTCACAAACATTTACCAACTTGACAATGCCATTCCAGCGAACCCTTGTAGCACTATAGTCCCCTTGGTTAGTCATAACGAGCTCTCTATATATTTACACTAGCTGACCCCCGGGATTCGCTCCCGTCAACTACCAGCCTACCCTGCCAACTCCGCCTACCCTATCTCCCCTACCTACCTAGCTTACCCTGCCTACCCTGCCTGGGTAGGCAGGGTAGGCCGGGTAGGCCCTGCCTACTCTACCCTACCTAACTACCTAATCATTTTTATGTATCATCAATATAGTTTTCTCAGCGCACGCCAAAGAATGAATTTTACAGACAACATTTTGCTACTTTGGGTTACATTATTGCAATGTTCATAAGGATCTCTAATTGTTTTAAAAATATATTATAGCCTATGACACTCAGGAATAATGTAGCTTTCTACTGGAGAAATAATTTTCAAAATCGATTCAGTAGATCCAGAGATACAACGTCACACACTCACAAACTTTACCTCTTTATAATATTAGTATAGAAGTATAGATACATAACAAATTGCGATCACCAAATCACTCAAACATATGTCAAGCGTGGTGATTACATCTTGATCGATAAATGACTCAGTAACACAGAAGTTCGCCGGACGCAAAAGTAGCAAAGAACCGGTCGTGACGCTTAGAGGATACCTATGACCAGCAATGGACATCCTTCAGTTGAAAAGATGATAATAATACACAGTCTCCATCGTGCGATTCTTTGGCCGTTCAAGAAGAAGTCTGTATGCAGTAATGGGTACTTTTACCGACGCAAATGATGATACTTAATCATTAACAAGCAATTGTTCAAACATGATCACCGGGTGAAATGAGCCGGGAACGCATAGCTATTCGAAATTAAAAGTGAAGCCGAGCGGAATCATTGAGCAGTCATTTCAAAGTTAATTAAATCTTTGGTTTCACTGCCTGAACTGTTATTACTGTCTTCAATTAACGCTATATTGGATAGTGGGCTGTACAGCTGTAGTGTTTACGCAGGTCTTTAGCCCGAAATCTGAGCAAGATTGAGATAGGATTAAAAAGTGATTGAATTGGAAATGGAAATTAGAATTGTTTATCATATTGCTTATATACTGATTCATTAGCAAACGAATTGTGTCTGCAATACATGACAGATGTGTCTAACTGCCTATTAGACTGAGATACAAAGCAGTAAGATTATGCAGCTAAGTGAAAGATCGGCAAAAAAACATAATCTTACCCGCATTGAATATTTTGCATGCAGTTATGTGTTGCCAAATCCAAAGTCCACACTCAAATAACCAAGCTATAAACAAGCTGTCGCCGGATAAAGCCATTGGATGCAACAATTCAAAATCACTCTTAAAGGAGTCATTTGGCCCCCCCAACGTGTTTTGCAAGTACGCATAATTACGTGACAAGCGTACCTCCTACGCTTCCAATCTCGATTGGTACTGGACAATAGATACTGCAGTGAACCACAGTTCAAGGAAACAATCAAGCAATTGGATAAATACGCTAAAGCGACAATTGAGCAGTTGACCTACTAATGTGTCACTTGTTCTTATCTTAAGAAATCATTACGCGTGAATCGTCATGCTCTTTTTAGTTTATATGTCGTTTGCAGTTATTCAACTTCCTGTGCTGTAATATATGTTGCATAATACCATCATCTTCTACATTGTCATCATTGTTTATTCTCATATCAGATAGCAACACAGATTTTTCTGCTCTATGACCATCTTTTGACTTGTCAATTTATTATCTGTGGCACCTATTAAATGTTTATGGTTCGTACATGGTGATGGAGTGATATATTAGCAGCTTGAATTCACTTAAGCATAAGTAGAATTCCAACCGTACCAAACGTAAAGTGGTTTAATACCAGTAGCAGAAACTGCACTGAGTAGCGTGTTGATTTTAATGACTTCAGACAAGTTATTAGCTCATAGACTACAATCATCATGACAAGCCTGTCAGATATCGAAAAAAGTCACTGACTTATAAACCTATGGACTTGCCATACCTACGAAATTAGCGTACTTACCTACATAAATCGGGCAATTAAGATGGCTGCCCATTGGCCAATGAGGTAGGACATTTGCAACTATTTGACAGCACAACTACACAGATAAACGTACATATACGGCACACAACTACCAATTTTACTCGGAAATCAACATGGCGACCGGTCACGCATAGACATGATTTTAACGTCACTCAAAAGTTTTACCAAGTTTAGTCCTTGACAAACATTTAGATGTCTCTCTTTTCATATGCAGCTCTTGGTTAGTTAAAAAGAGACAAAACGCTTTTTGACATGCGTGTGTCGATATTATAGATATTTGTATAACTATTCTTCATATAGTAGAATATGCCGTCTCCATAGTTTTCCTACCTCATTGAAAAAAGTGTAATGAAATCTCATAATAAGAATTAAAGTAGGTAAAGTGCCATTCTCCAACCAATACGCTGGAAAATGTGATCCCCGGAGACGATTCCGAGAATCTGTCCCGACGGAATGTAAGATTTAAAAGATTTACGAATTTTTGTGCGAAAAAAATGTGAATCTGGCACGTGTTTCATCTCCATCGGCATTCTGAGAAGTACTGTCAGGGAAAAGTAATCGTACGTAGGCGTTATCGATCAAACTCGAGTTCTCACGGATGGCGGAGGTTCTCACAAGACGAGTAACGACGACTGTTAAGGACGCTGTTACATTTTCGTCGAACTCAAATTTAGGTATCTAGTCGCACACAGCAACATTACGCGTACGCACTCATTGAAACTACTGAGCGCTCGATCTTATACAACGCTCAAATAATGTTGGTCCTTGATATTATTTTTAATTTTTTTGAAGTTGATTCAGGAAGGTTAGTAGTCACTTTGAAAATGCATTTGGTAACTGTTACAAACCTTCGTCGTAAAAAGTAGGTTATTATTTTTAACCGACTTCAAAAAAAGGAGGTTCTCTATTTATTCGACCCGTATGTATCTGCGATTTTCTTAAAAACTAATGATCCGATATTGATTGGGTTTTCGTCGATAAATGTATGTGTTATCAGAGAAGGTTTTATTGTGTAATGTATTAGGATCTGATAAAGATCTTCGGAGATAGAAAATGTAACTCTTCAATAACAAACAGCAAATGACCTGCGATTACTGTGATCGTATGTTTATGTATTGTTTTCACCATACCATAATATAATATCACGCTTTTACGGTTTTAGGGGGTAAACCGATGTATTTAGTATACCCAATATTTTTCTCTTTGTTGTAATAAGTAGGTATTTAAAAAAAAACGCCACGTGATATAAGTAGATACCTACAACGAAATAATTGCCGGTCACTAGGATAAAAAAATGACTTGAACATTTTGCATTACATGGAACATATAAAATATTATTATCCATTTTTTTTTGGAGCATTTCATAATGAGCAGCAGCTAATGATGTACTACCCAAAAACCATGAAAATGACGCCCATGACGAAAAGATATCAAATTTTCGTCGCCGCCATCTTGTATTTTGGTTTGACCCCGTATTCGATATAAGCGACCCCAAAATCCATGAAAATGACATCCATGACGAAAATTAGTCAACTTTTATCGGCGGCATCTTGGGTTTTGGTTATATCCTCATATTCATTTCTAAAAACCCAAAAAATCATGAAAATGACACCCATGACGAAAAGATGTCAAATTTACGTCGGCGCCATCTTGTATTTTGGTTTTGACCCCATATTCGATCTAAGTCACCCCAAAAACCATGAAAATGACATCCATGACGAAAAGTTGTCATTTTTTTATCGGCTCTATATTGTGTTTTGGTTTCGACCACATATTCGATATAAGCGACCCCAAAAACCATGAAAATGACACCCATGACAAAAAGATGTCAAATTTTCGTCGGTGCCATCTTCTATTTTGGTTTTGACCCCATATTCGATCTAAGCCACCCCAAAAACCATGACAATGACATCCATGACGAAAAGTTGTCATTTTTTTATCGGCTCTATCTTGTATTTTGGTTTTGACCACATATTCGATATAAGCGACCCCAAAAACCATGACAAAAAGATGTCAAATTTTCGTCGGCGCCATCTTGTATTTTGGTTTTGACCCCATATTCGATCTAAGCGACCCCAAAATCCATGAAAATGACACCCATGACGAAAATTTGCCTTTTTTTTATCGGCGCCATCTTTTGTTTTGGTTTTGGTCCCGTATTCGTCATACATACATACCTACATACAAATCGATTAAAATCATAACCCCTCCTCCCACCCATCCACTTCTAAACTTCACCGCCGACAGCTTGACCTTAACCATCCAAATCTTAACCTTACTAAGAGCTGCTTAAACCCACTCATCCATTTCTCAACCTTGTCAACAACTGCTTAACACCACCTATCCAAATCCCGATCTTACCCAACATAATTTCTAAATCACATTCATAATAATAGGAAACTCAAACATACTTTTATTTCGGTACGATAAAATATCAACTCCTTTTGATCACGACAAACGACGCGTGGCGGTACTCACACGCATGCACACTACAATCTTTCTGTTACTTTTATCGTATTTATTTTTTGCGACAGAGCGATACGCCCGTCCTTCCACGAGCGCTTCTGAGCGCGGAATGATGAACCCTTAGAGCAAAATGTATGAAGAAGTCGGCAAGTGTTTTTATTTTAGCTAATAATTAAAAAATATAATGATTTAGGTAAAAAATAATTAGCTGAACCTGCAAAGGACTATATATATCGCAATTTCTTATAATTTTGAAGATAAAATATGCTGTAAATTTACCTAAACTGGGACCTATTCGGACCCTACTTTTTTAATGTTTTTGCGATTATTGTGATGGGAAAAACGTATTTGTGCGAAAATTTTGTATGATGTCATACAATTTTTCTGATGCCAATCTGGAGCTGAATATATTATCTTTAAATTAAGACCATGATATCTTCACATCTGTGATTGCATATACATTAAAATGGTACATGAAAAGCACTGTTATTTGGAGAAAAATGTAATAGCGTCTAAGGACGCTATTACATTTTTCTAGAGCTTTGGTTCATTTATCAACGACTAGCTTCTGCCAGCAGCTTCGCTTGCGTGACAGTCGGCAATTACTCCAAGGGAACGTACTCCGAGGATAAAGAGTATCCTATATTTTTTCAAGGGTCAGTTTATCTCTATACTAAAATTCGTCAAAATTGGAAAGAATTGGTGAAAGCGTTTCAGACAAAGTATGGATATGGAGTATGGATAGTACTCATCATCTGCCTAGCCTTTTCCCTACTATATTGGGGTCGGCTTCCAGTCTTACCGGATTCAGCTAAGTACCAGTGTTTTACATGGAGCGACTGCATATCTGACCTCCACAACCCAGTAACTGGGTAACACGGTACCCCTTGGCAAGACTGGTGTCAGATCTCAAGCTTCTGACTATCCGTAACGACTGTCAAATAACAGCCGGGACCATCGGCTTAACGTGCTTTCCGAGGCACGGAGGAAACTCGGTATGTTGAAATGGTCACCCATCCACGGACCGACCTCGTTAAGCGTTGCTTAACCTTGATGATCGACCCGTGCGGCTGTTATTATTTAGCCACAAGCTACTCGAGGAGTATGGATAGTACTGTGCTTTTATTTTGACAAGTGCATAAAAACTTCACAAATATACCATCGACCGTTTAATTATGGTACACGGAATGTGGTTTTTAATATATCAAAATACAAAAATAATTATATTTAACCACATACCGTGTTTGTGATATAGATAGGATAGAATTTACATCGAATTAATTCAGAACCACAAATCGCTAGGTTGGGCCGCACGCGCTATTCATTTTGAATCTAGGGCACCTTCATATTCAGGACATATGCATCCGATATTGTTGCATTGGGCTTGTTACCTTTGGTCTTTCAAACGGTCGATAGTATATCTGTCGTTTAATGCACTTTGCAAAAGAAAAGTAAAATCCATACTCCATATCCATACTTTGTCTGTTTGTTACGATTTCACTTCTCAAATTCTTAGCCAATTTTCATATTATTATAATCTTCACTCACCCTGAGTAACAAACTTAGAGTTTATTGTTCCATCATAAAACCAATATGGACATATGGGATTCAAATATGGTCTTCCGCAAGCAAATCAAACATTATGTGCATTCAAAGGAGTCAAAACAGTATCCTGAGGGTCCTAGCTGCAGCGCCCTGGTATGCTCGCAACTCAGAAATACATGAGCACCTGGAAATCCCAACAATGCTAGAAGAAGCGAAACGCTGTCTAGAAAAATACAAAGAGAGATTAACCAACCATCCCAATCCACTTTCACGATCACTATTGTTGCCAAATCATACTAAGAGACTCAAAAAAGCTGATATTGTGCTGCCTGATTAAGTAGAATTTGGACACTGGTCCTGATTCTGTAAAATATGATGTATCTTTAAACACATCTGATCATAGTCAGGGATGACTGATAGCAGATCAGAAAAGGAAAAAAAAAAATAAATAAAAAAAAAATCATATGATAAACCACATTGCGTAATTAATTAATTTAATAACGAATAATTTATAGTTAGCTCATGTGTGGTCTTAAACTATGTTTTAGTAGTAAATATCTAACTAATAAATTTTATACTAGCGTGGGTGCTTTTAACTTAGCTCATCATCATCATCATCATTTCAGCCGAAATACGTCCACTGCTGGACATAGGCCTCCCCCAGGCGTCGCCACATTTAACTTAGCCCAAGCACAGACAATATAGCTCAAGAAAGTGTAGAATGTTTTGCTACTGCTCTACGAATAAGTATTACGTGGAATTTGTTACCAAGAGAGAAATATGGTTACATAATTAGCACTGCGCAAAAAATTCTACAGAATAATATAAATTTCGCTGAAACTTAAGGACCTCATTAGCAACGGACCCAGTTGCTATGCTGTTACCTAATCCTCTGTAACAAAACTCAACAAACTAAATGAAATATCGCCTGACGAAAATAGAACGCAACAATAACAGCATATTGGACGAATACGTGACACCTGTCCAATTTACACTAAACATCCCTCACAATTCTGTCACCGCTAAATTAGGAGCGACCCTTTCCCCAAATCCGAATGTTTTACCAATAAAATGGTCAGCAGTCATAACCTTTTCAAATAAGATTTTAGATCCGGGGCGGATCTAAAATCTTCAGACTTCCCTCGGGATAAATTATATAGGTTAAAAAAACTTCCTCATTTATCGCTCTTTCTGTTGGGATTTGTTTTATTCTGCTGCGCGTTCATATTTAAATTGAGGGTACACCTTGTATGAAGTATGTTTCCTACCCTCTTTTTTCCTAGTCCTTCATTTGGCATGTGTCAAAGTGCATTGTTCTCTAAACATGCTTCGAAGGCTGAAGTCGTCGTCGCGCGCGCGACCGCCTGATCTATTTGTAAATCTTGATTTTTTTTGATAATCCGTTACCGTGTAACTGTGAAAGGACAATGTTTGTGTGTTCCGTACAACCCAGTTTCAGTGCTGCTGGTATTTTGAAGAATTTAAAGAAAAATTGGATCCACAGAAGACCTTCACACGTTGCTGGAACTGTGAGTGCCACATGCTTTCTTTTCCCGTTTTTCCTCCTTTCTGAAACCTTACCCAAAAGCGTATATTCCCCTACATTTTATACTTCATACAAAGGTTAACTATTTTGTAAAGAGTATTTTTTATCGAATTATCCAGGTTTACTACCACTCGGTTTCGTCCTAAATCATTATCCATTTCGCTACAAATTTGCAAAAGTGTGTATTCGTACGAGAACTAGCTTCCTACTGGTCATCACAGCATCTATCTCTTCCGCACGTGTTGTCGGTTGATATAAAATGCATTTCAACCCCGCGCACAAAATAGTTCGTGCCGTCGACTAGTGTACCCTTAACTTTTTTTTTTGTGTTGCAAATCTAGATAATTATATATATTTACTTATTCGCAGGTAACATAAGGATACGGCTCAGTAGCGGGGTCGACGTGGTCGTGTCAGCATTAAGTTACTTCCCATGGCTATCGAATACCTACCTGCTGGTATCCGGTATCGTCTGGCTTCTACGGACCAATTGCATTTTGCAATCGATATCTTCGCACCATTCGAAATAATACCGCTTATATGAAATTGGAAATGGACCCGATTAATCAGGCCTAATTTTACATCTCATATTAATGAAAACAAATTGCGCCGACCCCTAATAAATTGGGATGCCTCAGGGCAGGATGGAGGCCTAATGAAACTCGAATAATTTGGCCTTATAGTATAATCTACTTTCCATATATTAACCCCATTGATAGGCATGAAATATGGGCGTATAACGATGAACTGTATGGTGGAGTGGGATAATGACGTAGGAAATCGATGATTGCAAGTGCGACATAAGTAATGGGAGGGATTCGACCATGACCTCACACATGAAACTATGAAAACAAAGCATTACGAATAGACACTCATTCTGGGAAACCGACTTGCTTTTCAATAGAAAACGTTACCATTTCTAGAAAAGCTGGAATAGCTTTTCCAGTAACTCTTTCTGGATAGCAAGCAGCTGGTATTAAATTATTTCTAGGTCAGCAGCAGTTTCACTCGAAAATAATTTATAGACTAGGTCTAGAAAGCCCTCTTCTCTTCCATTTTCTTTATTCAACCCATTAGGTTTTAAAGCAACTTCGTGTACCTGAGCGTATAAAATTCATATTTCAGCTACGTTTTTACCAGTATTTGAGTCCGGACTGTTCGGAGAAAATAAAATAACAGAACGGAGTTCATCTGCTCTCGTTTCGCAATTGATTACAAATTCCACAATTCGCAGTCTGTACATTACAAGAAAATGTTCTTCATCTTTAATAATATGGATTTGTTTTGAAACAGAATCAGCAGTTTTGTGTAAGTGGAATTTTAATTGCGACAGATCTTCACGAGAGACGAGGGTCAATCGAAAACGATCGTTGACGTCTTTCCTACTTATTTATATTAAAAGGCAACCTTTGGATGGATTGATAGAACTAGCATAATATGCATAATAAAAGCATATATTTAGGCTTAAAACACACTATAAAGTTGCACAATTTCCTAGAAGGGACGGAAAAAGGTTTATGGTGGAAGAAATGAAATCAGGCAGCAACAGAAAAGCATTAGAGAGTAAGGAAATGGTCTATAATAAAAGACTTTTTTACAAAAAAATACTACCGACTTCCAAATGAGAAAACTACAAAGTGAAAAATAACTTTATTTTTGGAAGTCGGTGTCTTTCTTAGGTACCATTTTTTTGCGTTACTGACACCGACTTCCAAAAATAAAGTTATTTTTCACTTTGTAGTTTTCTCATTTGGAAGTCGGTAATATTTTTTTGTAAAAAAGTTATTTATTTTTCACTTTTTAGTTGTACCTACCTAATAGGCAAGTTGTTTAGTAAGTTTCCTATAACGCCAAAATAGATTACCCGAATATCATGAAACTTGAACAAAACCGATCAAATGAGAGATCTGCTTACCCCTTAAGAGCTGGCGTGATGATATGTTATGAAATGGTATAAGTAAACAATAAACAGACATGCGACTGCAGCAGTCCCGAGAGATTTTCCGTTATTTATTGAAGAGTTCTGTTGTATATCTTCGAAGATCTACATCAGATCTTCACCAAATCGGTCCACAATTGACGGAGATATCGGTGAAAACACATTAAAAAAAAACGTACAAGAAGTCGAACATAGAACCTCCTCCTTTTTCGAAAGTCGATTAAAAATATGTAGATAACGCAAAATACTAAGGTTACTACAACAATTTATAAGTGCATCGCTCGGAGATTCCCTTTCTATGGCACCTTCGTACCTCCGGATAGCAGCAGCAGAGAACGCCTCCTGCTCGTAAAAGCAAATGTCAATGCGTAAACGTCAATTTGTATTGAAACTGGTTAAGCGCCGTCTGGCGACAGTAAGAAGAAACCACTTCTTTTGTATACAAATTGACAAATGAGAACGTAACGCGAATACGCGATCGAATACATTAAAAAACTCGAAATAAGGCCTCAGCTTCAACTTGTTTCGCACCACTTTAGCAACTATCAGGGACGTCTCCGCCTTCCTCTGCCTTTAATCTGAAGTCGAAGACAGCCGAGATCATTGAATATGAAGATCCAGAGCGATGCTACGTTAAGTTCATGAGCTTCATACCCTTGGCCCTGGGGTATGAAGTCGGCTGCTACATCGATTAGACGGCCAACTACGTTAGGTAACACGGTACCCCTTGGCAAGACTGGTGACAGATCTCAGGCTTTCGACTACCCGTAACGACTGTCAAAGATCTTCAAAATGACAGCCGGGACCAACGGCTTAATGTGCTTTCCGAGGCACGGAGTAAACTCGGTATGTGATGATGAAATGGTCACCCATCCTCGGACAGACCTCGTCAAGCGTTGCTTAACCTTGAAGATCGACCCGTGCGGCTGTTATTATTTAGATTACTGAAAAAAGTATTAATATTAATTGAAATGATTACATTTCTAATTTTCGTTTTCGTTTCTACTGTCACAACTACTCACACCGAAAATACTTAAACATTATAATGGAGGTTTGTATTTTCTGCAGCCCATATTTCATTCTAGTCGCTGAATAGTGTCATCTTCAAACGAAGTACATTAAACAAATGCAACAAAGGAAGCGTAACAGTAAAAGGCATGCCTGAGAATTTTCTGCTAGGTACACGGCTACTCATACAGTTTCCAAGCTCCTCTATTATACGTTCGAGCAATTCTAATTTAATTCTATCGAACAGCCTGCGGCATAACACCGGTGGTGCAGTGCGGCTGAATCTCGTTGCTAGTAATATTTTCTCAGGCGCTTGATAACAAATCTAACTCTGTTAGGGCAACTATTAGAAACCTTTACGAGTATTATTAGGTTTCAACTTCCACACGTGAGTTTGTCATAGAAGCGCAGATGATTTAATTTGTTTTTTTTTATGGAATAGATCTATATTACTCGGAAAGACAATTGAGATACTGCGTTTATACTACAGCTGCAATAAGTATGATTCTTCATTGCAGTTCAATAATTGTAAGGCGAATTATACATTTCTGAACGACGGAATAGCGGCACATAATGATAGAGATAAATAATGTATTATTGCTATTCAAGGCCACGGAACTAGGGTACCCTTCCATCGTTGGCGCTGTGAAAGTTTGATTTCATGCACTAGCGTCATATTTAAGAGTCCCTACAAGTTTCACGAGCTAAAAACAGAAAACAGCTACTTTTTCACGGCAAATTTCTCAATAACTACAAGATATATGATAGATCTTTTAATGCAACTTTTTGCGTCACATAGTTATCTAGTAAATTTACATTACATATTTTTGATAACTGCTCAATTTAAATTAGAAAAAATAAATTCCTAACACACGTTTTTACGTAATCCCGAAACACCAGGTTGTTCAATTGCTTTTTCAGCTTACTGGTGGCAAATAACAATCTGCAAAAAATGGTGTGGACTGGGCATATAGTATACTAGTAGAGCTACCAATTTAGTTTTTTAAAGTTTATTGTCCACGGCAAAAAGGAAAAAAAGCAATTTTATCATGTGCGAAAGCGTCGCCTACGTGTAAGAATATGTTTAATATAAAAATAACTGGTAAATAATTTGAAATTTGAGTTGTTTATCAATCGAATCCAATTTTTATATTTTATTTTTGAGTACTTTTTTTATTTTAATAAATTGTCTAAATATTGCCTTATAAACCGTTGCGCTCGCGCGTGATATTGTAGTCGACGGACCTGTGTCGTTTTTATTTTTGTAATTATATTTTTTATATATATCTTTTTGGTCTCGCACGGGGTAATTTATTTTTTATTATTGTTTGTGTTTTGCTTATCTCGTGTCTCCTGTGCGGGTCACAAATAAACATTTTTTCTTTCTTCTTTCTTTCTTTATTGAGAAATTTTCGTTGAAAAAGTACCTAGCTGTTTTCTGTTTTTGTCTTGTAGGGGCTCTTAAACTTCCTCAAGATTCTAGAATACGAAGCTTCGATATTATATAGCAAAAGGAAATAATTTCAAGTTTTCTTCAAACGCTTTTCAGATTTTCTTTGCAGCTTTCCGCTGCAGCATCGACCACGTTTTAAACCTATATTTCAGGTTTTATCGGAATGAAAAGATTCAGTGGTTTTCCGAAAGCGAATGAAATAATGTGCACTCATTTGAATTGAATTCCTTTAACGTTTCTACATTTTATAAAAATTGCGTAAGTAAACGATTCTTGCATATTTTATCCGCTCGTCTTTCCTTATAAGTACATCAAGACGGATTGATTAATACGGACAGTCTTAGCATGCAGATGATACTTATGCTCGTAACCATCTTTGATTGCTGGAGTTAAAACCGGTATTTATAATGCACTTACTTAAGGTATTATTAGACATGGAAAATTCCTTAGTAGGTAGGTATGATTACTGCAGATCCGCAGGCTTATTACCTTGCAAGTGCAAAATGACAGCGGTTTTTGCGCAATAATTGCTCTTCAATACAGAAGTTTTATAGATATTGGCGGGTTTTTGCGCAATAATTGCTCTTCAATACAGAAGTTTTATAGATATTGGCGGGTTTTTGCGCAATAATTGCTCTTCAATACAGAAGTTTTATAGATATTGGCGGTTTTTTTTAAATAACTGCATTTTTGACAAACAGCGAGCGATTAGCAAACGATTAAGTAGGAACTACCATAGCTACCCTGTAGGTAATATCGACTTTGTAACTGGGTAACGGTAACTCTCTATGACATAAAGCATTTGATCGCGCGATGATTGGTGATTGCTGTTTCTAATTACGTAATAAGCCTGCGGAGATAATCATAAGATGTAATTTATACCAGTTTTTAACGTCAAGGAAACACATTTTAGACTTGCTCAGAGGTGATGAAGTATATAACCTATGACAAAATTGTATACTATTGTTGTGAGCTAAAATCTTAAGTTGCGTCTACACTAGACGAGCCGAGCAAATTCGTTTAAGACGACGACTAACGCCAACGACCTTGAGGGAACAAAACGCGCACTCGTTTCACACCCGCGCGACGACAAATTTAGTAGTTTTTTGTACTTTCCTTATTATTCTATGACTTTAAAAAAAAAAGCTCAGATCAAAATGTAGATAATTAAATTGTCTTTGAGATGGTGTCAATTTTATTAAAATACGCCCAGCGGTTTTGGTGTGATTGTCGTGTTTTTGTCCGTTTTAGACATAACTTTACAAATTATTTACACTATGTTATACGTAGAAAACTCAAAATTTGCTCAGATCAAATGATTAAGAAAATAGTCTAATATAACATATATTTTTTTCTAAATCAGCTACTCAAGGGAATCGGCGCCTTAATGTGGACCGACTTACGAGCCTCGAACGCCGCGAACGACGACGCTGCAAAGGGTTCCCCGCAGCCCGTAGACGCAGCTTTAAAGCTCAAATATACTTATCCAGAGCTAGCTTGTGTTGGTTAGAAAGCTGTGTAATTGGGTCAGGTCATGCAGACAGAACGCTAGGATTTATTGCTTTAGACTTAAAGCTTGCCCATTTGTTGACTTTCATCCGCATTTCACAGAGAGATTAGAGATCGCAATTACACGTCGAGATTAGGCTTAATAGTCGACAAACGCATGGCCATGTTTTGGAGCTGATTACTATCGCTTGTGGTCTACAAATTACTACGAATTAGATTACTAAATTGCTTGAGATGTTTGTCTGTGCGGTGTTCTATTTTTAAGAAAACATTATATAAACGGTACCTAAGATCCTTGAAATAGAGGTCGAAGGTCTAATACTGTGAATAAACACAAAAGGGTTCTGTGTAGGCCTTCAAAAATAACATATTAATATTCCGAATAGAAGCATTGATGTTGATGTGATTACGTACACCCGGTACACAGTACTTATCTCCATATTTTCCTTAATCACAGGGTTTCCCCACAGACAGTTAAGAAAACCGCAAACAAAGGCAAAATTTTGCATGACTACCCGATATCGTGTTCAAAAATCCATTCCGAGACGGTAAAACAACAGTTTACTCAGCAAGTTTGCACCTCGCCATTTCTTAGCACATTTGTATCCCACAGCTCGTATTTTAACCTTTAAATTACCATTTCTATTGCAATCACAATACGCGGCGGACGTGTTTTGGATTTCTAAATAAAGCAGAGTCCTTGTAGGCGGCTATTACGTCATGCGGTTAGGTCGTTCTTTATTTTGTGACTTCAACAAGTCCTTTACAAGGCGCTTTGCGATTTTATTCATCATGAAAGAATACTAAAGCTATTGTGTAGCTTCATGTATAGGTAATACAGTTTTAACTAGTCCTTTCTAGGTTATGGCGTGCATTTTATATGACATGAACAACATTGAAAGGATTTAATAGCTTTTCGGTGATATCGTAAAGTTTTTAATAGAGCCCCAGCCTTGGTAGGACCCATAATTATTTATTTTCGAATATCCTTTCACTTTCAACGCCGTACAATCAGTAACTACAAGCTCTATAATATATCAGTACAGGATTATAACCATCAAGAACCACAACCCCAACCAATCGTACCAACCGTACGCTTAGACTTGGAGTTGCGGACACCAGCCCGTTCCATCATCATCAACCATCAAGAAGCACTTAATGAACCAAAATAACCAGCATATCATGAATTGTGTAAGAACATGCGTATTGCGTGCCCAACTACCCACGTATGTAGCATTCATAAAGTTAATCCTTTAAGAGTTCAAGCCGCTTGACCAGCCGTCTCGATATAGATCTGCCCTGGAAATAGCCAGCAATTGAACTGCAGTTTATAATGAAGTTGGCACATACAGTACATGCATCATTGACGTCAAATACTTCCTGGAAAGCCTCTGGTTGAAGGAGTATTATTTAACCAAATCGGTAGAGCTCGAAATACATAATTTATTTGAATTGTTGAATAAATCAGCGAAATTTCCACTTGGCTATGACTGAGGCGCTGTTGAGGAAAAACGAGGCGTTTCCAAGAGATTCAGAAACTTGAGTCTTGTCTAAGCACTCTTCATGCATAAGTAACCAAAATTTAGCGGATTATAAAGTCTCTTTAGCAGGTTTTGAGGGCTTTTCTTGTCTAATCTAATCAACGACACAAAGGTTTTCTTTGTAGTTAGCTACCTACCTACTGTAATTTCGTCGTTTGTAGATATGGACGTTAACAGTTAATGACTGAACTGAAAAGGAAGACTGAAGATAGTTGTAGTTGCATCAGTGGAGCTCTACTACAATCTTGGAAAAAGTATGCTACCATCAGCTCATTAAAAAGCTTCTCTGTGGGCATAGATTTAAATAATAAAGATAGTAATAAGGGCCACTGCACACTGTGGGTGTGGATGACAAGAGAAAATGAAACACCGATACATTGGTAGACACCCGAAACGCTAGTCTAAATAGAGCACGCTCTTCTAAGTTACGAATACAACCCCTTTGCCAAGAATATGTGGTTATGTTGTTATTAGAGTTATGTTTCTTATTACATAGTAAACATAATAATCGTGCGTAATAGGACATTGTCTCCGCAATCTGATCGCCGTCCTTGACAGTGACATAGTTATGATGCTACAATTGTTGATCGACTCATTACGACGCCTTAGGTAAGCGCAATTAGATAGTGATTCAGCAGACTACACAACGTTATGTAACGCTGTTGTATTACTGGCATGCACCTGGTATTACAATCTATGAATTTTTAGGAACAAAGTTTTTTTTTTTTTTTTTTCTTGCTACACAATTTATCTAGTAGTAGACACGCTTTGATCCATAATCTATTGAACACTTAAATGACACGACATCTTGCAAAAACACCCCGATTAAAACAGTAAAACGCCCATAACTTTTGAACGACTGAACAGATTTTCATCAAACAGCTTAGAAAACTCTCGATAAAGTCACCTTTCAATGATGCCACAGATATATACACAAAAGCACAGGTGCACACGTCAAACTTATAACAGCCCTCTTTTTCCGTTCTTTACAGATATCCACCAACCGGGCGACGCAGGAGCGCAGCGCGTCTCAGCGGATGCCGTGTCCGCCCGACGGCTACAATCTGCTGAAACCCGGGCGCAAGCTCGTGCTCGCGAATCCGCTAGCATGCTCTCAGCGCCTAGTGATGCTTTCGTGTCACAGTCAGTTATTTTTTCAAATAAACAGATAAGGTTTTCATCTGTATCCATATTCATTTTACACGAAAAACAATAAATAAATAACACAGCCGAGCGCCGACGTTCACGTACGCGAGGAGCCGATCGGCTGCGCGGCGTCCGAGAGCAGCCGTCCGGCTGACACGGCATACGCGCGGATCTAACCGAGTTCCAAACAGTTTAAATGCCATGCAATCATGAAACTTAACTATCGTATAGAAGCCTGAATTTCCTTTAGTACAGTGTGCAATACGTTCCGGCGCGCCCCGACGCGGCCAGGTTGGTGGAAATCGTACATTAGGCTCGCGTTTGATCGTCATCTCACCTATGGTAAGCGACGAGTGAGAGTAAAATGGCGAGTGTACCTTAACTAATCGACGATGGAGAGCGCTTGTCTAAAAGAAGTATCCTATTTACTCTGGACTTAAATAGGTACCATAAACAGAAACAACTAACTAGGGTTTTGTTTTCAAAGATAGGTTCGCGTTTAACCGTCACCTCAAATGATGGTAAGCGATGATGTGGTCGACGAAGAAGTACGCTTGCCTAGATGTAGTTAACCAATTCACTTTTGACTAATAGATCTCCAGGTATCAGGAAGCAGACTCCGGAAAAAGATTAGGTAAGGAAATTACAACACAAAAAAAGAACCAAAGTAGGCTAGTTCCTCAAGCTAATTTATTTTTGCACGGATTCCAAGCCGGACTAACAAGAAAGTAACTTTCAATTCCAACATTAGCGGAACCCTAAATGTATGCAAATATGTCGCGTTCCGTGTCATCCATTATGTATAGCATAGGATACAAGATTGATAAGTATCAGCAATTAAGTAGAGGCACGTATATGTCATGTCTGAATGTTTTGGCTTCATTACAGCGGCGCGTCGCGGGTAGTCTACATAATTATGATAATTTTAGACAACAATAACATTTACTGCAGTTTTAGCTGATCAATATTCATGTTATGTCCCTCGTTAAGTTGGTTTTGAGGTGATATTGTACGACATTTTAAGTGGTGAGTCATTCTGTATACTTTGCCATCTTATGTAATTGAAAAGGTCTCTCTTTGTAGCCGCGTTGCAATGTTGGGATATCCTCTGACTAATCTTAACTATCTCGAAAGAACCCAACTTAAGTTTCGGTTCGTTCATTTTGTTACCTTATAAATACTTATTTGTCAACTTAACTTTCGTGTGACCAGAGGGCTGGCCTTTTCTTCAGCCAGAGAATCAGCATTGCCATTCAACGAGGCAATGCTGCCAGCGTTCCGGGCATGTTTCCCATTGACATGGATGTGTATGAATTTTTCGATGCGCAATGAGCCCCTTTTCTTCTCCCCTTTGTATGTAAGTTTGTTTTGTTATTAGGCATAAGATTAGAAATATTCAATTGTATATATTGTTTAAATTAAAAGTATATAATTCTAAAGAGAAAAAAAACAACTTTCGTGTATTTTAGCATTTTTCTCGTATTCTGAAAAACTATCAGTCCGACCTATACATTAAGACTTAGGTATAAACTGGTATACTTAATAAAGAACATTCGCAACACGTTTCTTGGTCTACTAAATCCTACCCAAAATCACTGAAGCAGGGTAGGGCCCGATGTGTATGTAAACTTTAAACCTAAAGGTGTGTAAACGGTCGTGGTCACCCATCCAGAACTAAGAGCAATTTCGCGAAAGTTCTGTATTGTACTATAAATACCCGTGCAAAATCGCAGGCGTGTTTTCAGTTTATTCGATTTCCCAGAAACGCAATAAATATTTATTTACCGCTTTAAGCGAATGCAGATAATGAAGGCATGACGCTGATTGCAAACGTAAACCATAAATACAAGCCATGGATGTTACAGTACAGACTACGCTGGGAACCACGGATAGCAAAAAAACTTGTAGAATGCTATTATTGACAACTATCGACTTATTATTAGAAGCTGCATAGTAAGTAAACGATGGAACCGGTCTACCTAGAGAGGTTCGAAATAAAGCATCACTTATTCATGCAGCATGTTTTAATATTGCAGTAACAATAACTCATGGTTTCCCAGCCAGTTTCGTGGAACAGTACAATCACCTGTAAGAAACAAAAAAAGAAACAGAAAAATATAAGACAATGGAGGAACGCCTACGTCCAATGCTAGACTTCCTACGTACGAGTACAACCTACTCGTAGGCTCAAACTTTCATAATACGAGTATTCTACAGAAGTTGGACGTATGGTTAGAAACTTCAGGAAACTGGGGTAAGGCAAGACGGGGTGAACCACATATCGTGTACTATATTCTAGGAAGCTTAAAGCACTTTCCCTGTTCTCCTCTTCTCCGATATCAAATAAACGCTACTTCATTCCTACTTTTCAACAATCCGCAGTGAAAATACGGCCTACATTTTGTTTTACTGAACAAAACATTGCGGATTCGTGGCATGTAATAGCTCTGCTTTTACGCTGGAAGAAAAAAAATAAAAAATGGAGGCAGTGCCTCCTTGGATCTAAAGGGAAAAGAAGAAAATGTTAATACTTTTCTTTAGAACTCAGCAATGCTCTAATTAAATTTTCTGAAATACTGTTCTTTATTAGATACCAAATTGTGTGAGTAATGAGTTTTCTAGTACCTAGATACTGGCAGAGTAAGCTACAAGCCAAGATAACAGTGTTGTACAAAACTTAATTTTAAAACCCTTTCGGTCAACTTAAACAGCCACAATGAATTTATTGATCACTAGCTGTGCCCGGGGCTTCGCTCCCGTCATCTGTCTGCCAACCCTACCCTACTTACCTTCCTGCCTACCCTATTAGGTAGTACCTGGTCAGGTAGGTAACCTATCATTTTTGTTTCTATAGTCATCATTCTTTAGCGTGGAATCTTAACACCGCCATTCAGAAAATGACTTCAAACGCACAACGCCATCTATCGAATATCGAGTTCAACTGTCCGAGTATTTGAATAGCGTGTGTTGTGATAATTTTACTTCTTGAACACTTTAAATTCATCTAACTTTTGATAGAGTGAACCGATTGCGATGAAACAAAAAGTAATTCTTCAAGTTACGCACAATTTCTATGTATACATTTCACGTGATGCGTGCACAAATAAACAGACAAACAGACAAAAATTCCAAAATGCCGGCAATAGGTTCTGTTGGTTATCCTTTAACACCCTGGCTATTTTTTTTGGAGATATTTTCGATGTACAATAATTACTTTTCTACAGTTTTTTTTTTTAATATGTTTTGATGATTGATGATTGGCAAATGGCAATGAACTTGACACTCGGCATCTCCATGGGACATTGATAGGCCCTACTAATTGTATTCAAGCACACTTCACGTTTCTTATTATCAGTCTTGTAGAAATGAATTTCCATGTTCTGATATCTCTTTCCAAGTCTCCTCAACCGAGAATTAAAGCCAAAACAACAAAACCATTCCCTGGGTGAAAGAGCATGTTTTTGTTGATTCGGAAGCTTGTAGCCGTTTACGCCGGAACAACAAATATCTGCCATATATCACAGTGTAACTTCGAGGCTAGTACTAGCTTCCCGATACCAAACATCAACATTCCTCTTTGTACTGTTTATTCACGATCCTACGAGAAATGTAGCACTAGCTATGATAGATTTGTTCAGCTTGGAATACTAATTAGAAAGAAGAGATTTTCCAGGTTCTAAATTCAAATTATCTGACTCTGAACTCAAATCAAGAATCTGTAAATCAGTTGCTCAATAGTCCCGAGATTTTTATTATAAACTAGCTGTGCCCGCGGCTTCGCTCCCGTCATCTGTCTGCCAACCCTACCCTATTTACCTTCCTGCCTACCCTACTTACCTACACACCATTTTTGTTTCTATAGTCATAATTCTTTCGCGGAGAATCTTAACACCGCGATTCAGAAAATGACTTCTAATGCACAACGCCATCTATCGAATATCGAGTTCAACTGTCCGAGTATTGCGTGTGTTGTGATAATTTTACTTCTTGAACACTTTAAATTCATCTAACTTTTGATAGAGTAAACCGATTGCGATGAAACAAAAACTAAGTAATTCTTCAAGTTAGGCACAATTTTTATGTATAAAAGTTATTTACATTGGTTTCGTACATGTCACGTGATGCGTGCACAAATAAACAGACAAACAGACAAAAATGCCGGAAATAGGTTCTGTTGGTTATCCTTAACACCCTGGCAATTTTTTTTGGAAATATTTTCGATGTACAAAAGTTACTTTTCTACAGATTTATTATATGTATTGATTGATGATGATATTTTTATGTTTCGAGTTAGTAGGGATTAGGTAAACGAAGGTTTGATTTTTAAGGTTCCGTACCCAAAAGGTAAAAACGGGACCCTTACTAAGACTGCGCGATCCATCCATCTGTCTGTCTGTCCGTCTGTCGCCAAGCTGTATCTCATGAACGGTGATAGCTAGACAGTTGAAATTTTCAGTTTTTTTATTTTATTTTTATATGATGGATGAGATGGGTTTGCTCTAGTCTAGGTCAGAGGTGACAGAGACAGAGTCGACGATGGAGCGAGTTTACCCAGAAGAAGCCTGTTCACTCTAACTTTGAAGAGATTCGGGTTGAATGCATTCGGAAACACAGACGCAGGTAGTGAGTTCCAATCATTCGCTGTGCGCATTATGAAGGATGTTTGGAAGCGCTTGGTGCGAATTGGTGGAATGGCAACAAGGTAAGGATGGTAACTTGCAGTGCGTCTAGATGTCCGATGGTAGAAGGGCGCTGGTGGGATCAGGTCGTGGAGTTCTTGAGCACACTCACCGAAGTACAGTCTGTAGAAGACCGACAAGCAGGCAACCTTGCGGCGATGAGCCAAGCTGTGAAGGTTGGCATCCACCAGTACACAGATGATGTATTTCTGTTGCCGCTATAAAAGTGGGGCTCCCATACAAACTGTGATTTTTCTGCCGTTTTTTTGCGATAATGTTATGGAACCCTTCGTGCGCGAGTCCGACTCGCTCTTGGCCGGTTTTTTATTAACTCAGCATTGTTGGATTTGGGCCTCATCCAGTAAGAGAGTGTCTAGTTCATCATATTTTGCTTGATCTATAGAGCTAAGATAGATTTTGTGGTGATGGATGATCTTACCTAAACTTTTTGGGTACGCAACAAACAACCTAATTTATACAGAACAATATTATATTAACCTATTAACAATTTAACCTCCCTCGGCAATATGACGTCAGAATTCATCTCTGACTTGCTGATTTCAACTCAAAACTGAACGAATTAAAACGCATTGTCTCACTAACTGGTTCCGAATACCGATTGCTGGCGTATAAACGCTCTTGAAAAGTATTAAAAAAAGAGTCAGGAATTCATTATTCTCTTTTTGTCCGAGTTAATAGTACTTACTGCCGAGCCTCATTCCCGCTACGAACAATACGGGAGATACTTTTCAAAAGAATCATTTTAATTGCCCCACCAAGTACAATTACGGAGTCTCATAATAAACTTTAATCCAGTAAATATACATAGGCGGCTCTTTCATATTTTTTATAATCTGTTGCGGACATTTGAAGGGTATTAAGTCCCCGCCCCCACGCGTCCTAAAAAATATAAACATTTGGGAGTTCCTAAACGACAACGTGCTTCGGCTTCGAGATCAATTTATGGACGTAAGTATAAAGTTATTAAACGTTACCGTTTATTTATTAAAATCGGGATTCATTCAGATTGTTTTTTTTTCTTAATAGTTTTAACTGAAATTAACCGCTGTATTAATTAACTTGATGTTATTTATCGTTTAATTTATATGAAACAAAACTGACTACCGTAGTGCTCGAAACTTCTGCACTCAACGGTGGTTTCTATTCTACTAAATGACACTGGCATAAAGACTAAAGTCAACCGAAGCCCCAACTTGTCTACACCATTTAGCACTTCTTAAGCTCATACTCACAGTCACCACAGAGTACATTATACTATACTGAAAATCGTCGCTACACGCAAAACTTGAGTATCCATCACAGCATCGTTTCGCGGCAACACAACCCGCCACTTGCACTGAACTTTCGTCCTAGCGTCGCACGCGCAGCGGCGTCCCATCATCCGGAACCGGTTCTTACGAGCATTTCTCCCGCCTACGTCCGACGTTACTTACAAAGCTTTTGAAGCTTACACTTACCGAGTTAGTGGAGTTACCAGTTACCATTCATGTGGTTAACTTTGATGCCGGTTTGAGATTTGAGGTGGTTAGCGTTAAATTGGCTTTGATTGTTGTGGGGAAAACGGTTTTAGCCGATTCTTCGTTGAGGAATTAATTTAATTACTTGAGTATTGTGATTCCTTGTGATGATTCTTTCTTTAAGTTTTAATTTTTTATTATACTTTATTTATTAGGAAGAGTAACATACTTATGTGCATTATTTACAAACTAATATTAGAACTAAAAACGAATAAAATATGTACAATTACGGGGCGTCAAAAAATTCGCATTCACATCGCTGTCAACAGGAAAAGTGCCTAGTCAGCTGGCAGCATTGCCACGATGGATGGCAATGCTGATTCTTTGGCCAAAAAAAAGGCCAGCCCTCTGGTCTCGTGAAGAATCGACCAACCGCTTGGCGATATCCCGAAATAATAGGTGTGCACTCGGACCACATGGCCTAGTGTTTCAACTCCAAACGGCTCAAACACATAATAAGAAGTTGTTTAAATTGCGCATACTTAGCAATTTCCAGATATACAATATTTGTACTGCCATACATTGCTAGTTGTTGCCGGGATATCATATTTAACCACAATGGCCAATGATTGCGCAATTAATTGCCCATATAAGCGCACTATTAGTGACTCTACTAGAGATTGGTCATTGGCTATCTTGAATGGATAGCTTATTTTATATCATTAGGCCACCAGCTTTACTTATATAAAGAGTTACAGACAAGCACACGTAACATTCAGTCAAAAATCTTCGGCGACCGTAGTGCTATGATAACTGAACCAAAAGATGCTACTATGCAACCAATCCTTGTGACATAATTCCTCGACCGCCGTTTACGACACGATCCTATTACGAGTGCAGAAATAGATCTCACACATTCCCACACTAGATTTATAAAGATAAATGGATGTTTACAGCTAATTTAAAGTTAGCGTCTTCTCGTAAACTAGTTGGGTGTATAAAATTACATATTATTGGACGTGATTAGACTGTGCTTATCTGACTCACAGACTATAGTCCCAAGACCAGTCTACCCACGCGGACTTGCTAAGATGGCTGATGAATATTTGCTCAATACTTGTTATGTTCCTCAAATCCTTTTGTTGTAAACGGAAGAACATTGTAAATAAGATTAGGCACCGGCTTTCTGTATTTGTGTATCCTTTTTAGGGTTCCGTACCCAAAGGGTAAAAACGGGACCCTATTACTAAGACTCCGCGGTCCGTCTGTCTGTCTCTCTAACTGTCACCAGGCTGTATCTCATGAACCGTGATAGCTAGATAGTTGAAATTTTCACAGATGATGTATTTCTGTTGCCACTATAACAACAAATTAAGTGGCCTCTCATACAACAAACGTGATTTTTTGCCGTTTTTTGCGATAATGGTACGGAGCCCTTAGTGTGCGAGTCCGATTCGCACTTGGCCGGTTTTTTGTTGCTTTTGTAGGCTATATCAATTGGTGATGACAGCATTAAAGAAGCAGAATAGAATAAAATATACTTTATTGTACAACTAGCTTCTGCCCGCGTAAAAAGAGTTTTATTATCCCAAGGGAATACAAACGATGTCCTTCCCAGAGTCTCAAACTATCTCCATGCCAAATTTCATCTAAATCGGTTCTGTAGATCCAGAGATTACGCCCTAAAACCTCACGAACTTTAGTATATTAGTAAAGATAAAATAGTATATATATCTATTATTTCTAAATAATCTACGATCAAAATTAGGTAGTTTAAAACATGTCAAACATTGTATGGCAGCTAAAAATCTGTCACAAATGCATGCAGCACTGAATTCCGTTCTATATCCGTTTAAACTCTTTCACCAACAAAAACCCAGAATCCAAAAAACTTCCAATAAATAAACCACTTACGTCTGCAACGTGACATTCCAATCTAACTTTATTGTTCCCGGTTAAAGGCTACGCTCAATCATAGGGATGAAACCATAAAATGAAACAGGGACACCATCAGTGAGTGACACAGAGGCGTTAGAAAATGGAGTGCTTTCGTGCCGGAGAATGCTGCGAAAGAGATTTGTGAAAATAGAAGCAATAATCGCCAAATTGGGATGACGTTGCAACAACAAGAGAATCTAGACAAGACATAGACATATTAAATAGTATGGACTGGAAATACCTACACAAAAACGTGCCTTCCTAAACCTTAAAATGTCACTTAAAATGGCTGCCGATGCTATGGTTGTGTTAATCACGCAACACACACACATTAATAATACAAAAAGTAAACAACCATTTGACAGCAGGGGGTGACCGTAAGCTCTTAGAGCGGTATCAATTTGAGATCGAATAAGGGACAGATGTATCTGACTTGTATACATCTGTCACTTACTCGATATCAAATTGATACCGCTGTAAGAGCTTATGATCACCCCCCAGGACTACCACGAACACAACCACAAAAGTCGTTACATAATATGGCGAATATGGCACGTACCCTACCACTGTCACTACGTCATAACAAAATGTTGCCATAATGAGCAACAACTGATTTTTTTTTGTCTCTTTTGTCAAATACGATTACTACATTAGAAAGAATGAAACAAAACGATGTTTCACATTCTGTATCGTATTTCACTCATATTTTTATAAGCTAATGTATGTATAGAACATTGCGGCGCCTTCATGTTTTTCCTAGCTCAATGAGACAAGATAAGAGACAACGACTTTCGAAAACTCAGAAATTTAGGGACTGCTAATTAGGAATTGATAATTAGGGATTGATAATTTGACCGCATGTCAAATTATCAATCCCATACATTTTTAACCCTCGACGGAAGATGAGGGGCGTTATAAGTTTGACGTGTGTTGCTGTGTATGTGTCTGTGGCATCATAGCGCCTAAACGGATGAACCGATGATGATTTAGTTTTTTTTTTGTTTGAAAGGTCTTTGTCGAGTGTGTTCTTAGCTATGTTTGGTGAAAATAGGTTTAACCGTTCATAAGTTATGGGCTGTTTTCTGTTTGAAACGGAGTATTTTCGCAAGATATCTTGTCATATTTACGTGTTCGATATATTGTTGATCGAAGCGTGTCTACTACTAGATACATTATGTAGTTTAAAAGGAAATAAAAAAAATTGCCGGGGTTTTTGGAAATTTTTAATTTGCTCTTGTGTACTTACTTTACAATTGTTATCTGAACATCGTCTTTTGTTTGTCCGGTGTAGCACCCAAAGTCCTAAATACCACGGTAAAGCCAGTTGCAGCCTAAGAGCTTCTGTACGCCTAGCTTAAGTATTTTTTTTATATGTACATACATGTGTGTAGACTGCACACTAACAAGTATGAAAAAACCGGGCAAGTGCGAGTGGGACTCGCGCACGAAGAGTTCCGTAGCATTATCGCAAAAAGCTGCAAAATGATCACGTTTGTTGTATGGGAGCCCAACTTAAATATTTATTTTATTCTGTTTTTAGTATTTGTTGTTATAGCGGCAACAGAAATACATCATCTGTGAAAATTTCAGCTGTCTAACTATCACGGTTCATGAGATACAGCCTGGTGACAGACAGACAGCCAGACAGATCGCGGAGTCTTAGTAATAGGGTCCCGTTTTTACCCTTTGGGTACGGAACCCTAAAAAATACCTCAGCTATGCGAACTAAGCTAAATTAAGTAACCTTAGCTATTGGTCTGATACCGGAGTAAGATCAACATGTAAATCTGAGCACTCCATTCCCATTCTACTCTAACCCCAGTGACGTGCTGCACACGCCCAATACTTAAAACGAAAGGGCTTGACGCGACACGGACATCCACCATAAGCCCATAATGGATCCCATTTGGAATCAAAATAACTGGGTCGAATCGAGTGTGAAACATTAAGCGAAATAGTTTCATGTCTCTGGTTAATTAAGATTAACAAATGAGACAGAAGATTAAACGGGCTCGGCAAAAAGCAGTAAATGTCAGGAAGACGCGCTAACAGAAACATTTTTACAACGAGAAAATTCTTTGAAAACTTTTCTACGTCGATTTGAAACAGAATGGAACTCGCTAGTGTAAAGAGTGGTAAATAAACAGTTGCAGAATGTATTTAAAAGTAATTTCATGAGCATTCTTCAGAACTTGCAGGCAACAATCTTCGTTCCTGAACTGGCTAATTCGAAATTACTTTAAACTTTTTACCTACGACATTCCGGTTTTCTTACTAACGCCAACGAGCTTGAGGGAACAAAACGCGCACTCGTTTCACACCCGCGCGACCTAAAATTTTGTAGTTTTTTGTACTTTCCTTATTATTCTATGACTTTAAAAAAGAAAGCCTCAGATCAAAATGAAATGAAATTATCTTTGAGATGGTGTAGATTTCATTAAAATACGCCCAGCGGTTTTCGTGTGATTGTCGTGTTTTTGTTCGTTTTAGACATAACTTTACAAATTAATTACACTATGTTATACAAATAAAACTCAAAATTTGCTTCGATCAAATTATTAAGAAAATAGTCTAATATAACATATATTTTTTTCAAAGAATTACGACTAGCCATTTAGACGTGATTCTTTTTTTAAAATCAGCTACTCAAGGGAATCGGCGCCTTAAACAGGATGTAAATAAGTACCCACCAGTTAATCGTTTGCTAATAACAGAAGGTGGCAAAATTAAGATGTCACGCATCACATAACTTTGCCACATTACCACATTAGTAAACAAATGTGATGTCATACGACCTTGGCTTCCAACCTTCATGGCGTGTAGCAAAAAAACCTTTATTCTCAATCAATATCAATCACTAAGGAGTTTTAATGCTATGTCCAGTAGCATAATGAGTAAAGGAGTCAACTTCAAAGATATGTGGACGATAGAGGTCACTTTTCCATGTTAAAATTCCGCCCTGCTTTCATATTCCACACCAACAAAGTATAAACATGTTTAGTTTGAATTTATAAGGGTTATTGTTACCTCTACGTACCCTTCTGCAGCACGCAAAAGTGCTTACGCAAATAAAAAAAAGTTCGGTAACTTGAGTTCTTATTTTCTCTTTTTAGACTAGCATAGACAAGAAAAGGTTTTTATCGTCCATTTCACCTAGTAAAAGTAAACGGACGGATGCACGAAGTCCTAGCCCAACTCCATTTACGCCATAATCCGACGATCCAGTTTCCACTGGTCCTTTTCGAGCCATAGATCCACTACTAGACACACCCAGATAGGTGCAGCATCATCTACATTCACAATGGACGTAGGTACAAACATATAACATTCAGATGCCATGAAATAAAAGTACCTGCATTGTAACAAAAACAAATCATTTATTTAACCAAATTAAAGAATAGACTAGACTGAACGTAAATGAAATAAAAGGAGTATGTAAGCATTGTAGCAAGTGGCGATGGCGTTCTGTAGTTTCTGCCAACCCTATGGGAAAAAAAGTTAATGAAAAAAATCAAAAAACCCGACTGCTTAAAAAGCGAACTAAAAAGACGTAAACAAGAAGAAAATCATGCTGTGCAGTCGGAGGATACATATTCGCGAGCTGGCTGACCAAAACCAGATGTAATGTAATGTGTTTAATTAACTTTTTTTATTTTTTAGTTTTACTTTTTTTTCGAATTAGGTACATTTAAACATATAAGTGTTATATATTTTTGAAACCACCTCTTGAAAACCTTTATTTTGATAAAGAAAATTGGCCCCCCACAATATGGCACCCAAAAGCCGCCATTTTCGAATTTTAATGTAGCCAGTGACACTCGCAAGGTTAAGATAAATCGATAGACGTATGAATCATCAAAATCGGCCAACGCGTTTGGTCTCTGGAACGCCACATAGGAAAGTAACAAACATACATACATACATAGACTGATAAACACATTACCCTCCTTCGGCAGTCGGGTAGAAAAGGGCCTGAGTTTATGTATGTATGAATGTATTAAACAACAGGACTAGGTGACTAGTATGTCTGTAAAGGCAATGAGCATAATAGGTACTCCAAGAGCTTATGACATCATTTCTGTCACACGAGTTTTATTACTTTAGTTTATTTATTCCACATCAAAACTGAACCAACCGATAATAGAGAGACAATAGATGTTTTCATCGTGAGACACGAGTCATCAATACATTATAACTCGTAATTCAATTACAAACACATCATGCATACTTATGAATTATTTATTTGGGTGACAAGACTTAGAAGAACAGATAAGTTTTTCTTTGAACGCTTGAGGCCTCTTTGAAGTAACGGTAGATAATTGCTCGTTGTTTTTATAATATGTCCACAACAGGTGATACCACTGTTGGTAACCGTACTCTAATATAGAGTAATATATATACAATAACTAGCTTAGGCGCTCGTGGCTAAATAATAACAGCCGCACGGGTCGATCATCAAGGTTAAGCAACGCTTGACGAGGTCGGTCAGTGGATGGGTGACCATTTCAACATACCGAGTTTCCTCCGTGCCTCGGAAAGCACGTTAAGCCGTTGGTCCCGGCTGTCATTTGGAGATCTTTGTCAGTCGTCACAGGTAGTCAGAAGCTTGAGATCTGACACCAGTCTTGCCAAGGGGTACCGTGTTACCCAGTTACTGAGTTGTGGAGGTCAGATAGGCAGTCGCTCCATGTAAAACACTGGTACTTAGCTGAATCCGGTAAGACTGGAAGCCGACCCCAATATAGTTGGGAAAAAGGCTAGGCAGATGAGTTAGCTTAGGCGTACTTTATAATTTACAAAAGCAATAGAGAACGCTAAAATATTACATTTGTTTGGACTCTGATTTTGAATTTAATTGAATGAATTCCTGCCTCTTCTCTAAGATAGTTTTTGTCTGTTCGGTCATAATTGCAAAGAAATGGGAAAAACAGGACTTAATTGAAAACTGATATCTAGCAAAAGTCACAGATAACATAATACTAGCATACAGTTGCCTCATCCTATACAAAGAAACCGTGCCAACGTAAATAGCGTTTTTCATTTCATAATACGGATTATTTTTTGTAAATCGATCGCGTTCGGTTCCGTTCCACGGCGATAGATAGATCACCATCTATATCCGTGGAACGCAACCGAACTTGATCGATGTACAAAAAATAATCAGTACAGTACGTCGGCACGGTTTCTTTGTTTGGGACACACCACTGCAATAGTATAATTATTTTAAAATGAACGAAAAATGCTTAAGTTGCGCAAAAAACTCTGGTTTTCAAAGTAATAATAAAAAGTACGTTTATTTACAAGTCAGTACTCTTCATTTATATTCTCTAAAATCAATAATATCTATACTAATATAATAAAGAGGAATGATTTTTTTGTTTTTTTGTACCGAATAGGCTCAGAAACTACTGGACCAATTTAATAAAATCTTTCACCAATAGAAAGTTACATTATTCCTGAGTAAAGTAGGCTATTTTTTTATTCCGAAAACGGGTCCTGTGGGATGGTCCACGGGAGCGAAGCCGCGGGCAACAGCTAGTCTTATACACACTTAAAAAAAAGTTGTTAGCCCTAGTTGGTACTGAGTCTGACGCAGATTTCTGCAGAATCCTATCGATTCCATACCGCAAATGTAGTTCTATGAATAGCGATGTAAGAACATGCATATTTTAATGGAAAACCTTGACCCGCTGTGTGTCACAAAATTAATACACGGTAGGTATACGAGTCACGCAAACTGTAATTATAATTAACGTCCATGTTCTAATGAATGGTATTCATTATAGCGTGCATTAAATTTTACCATAAATGTGTAATGGAAATTGTGAATTTTCAATGGACGTCATCACGAAGAAAATCGTTTACGAAAGATGTAAATTTCTTGAATTATAAAATCGAAAATCCGTGTTATGCTTCGATCAATAATTATTGATCAAAATGGTTATGCTTTGGATTTTATCTTCAGCAGTTGAAATATTGGTAAGTGGGTCGTCTTAGCACTGGCCCATTAGATACTCGGTCCGTGTCTGCAGCTAGGTAAAACGACACTTCCATTCATACTGTCCAGCCATATCAAATGACACCAATTTCACCAGGACATCATACAGACAATTTGACCAGGACTCACCTATGTACGACGAAATTCGCCCAATACATTGCACTGGTTTAATCAAGATGGCCATCGAGAAAGTTTCAAATTAAAAGGAATCTATCGTCGTCACCGTCAAAACGTCAGTGGAGCGCTTAAAAGCTCTTAACGAAAACAATCACTTTCAAGCCCACACAATATTACAAATACTTACATAACTTTCACTTTAGCAACTACAGTTAAATATAAAATCTTTAATTAATAATCCACCAACGTTTATGTACAGTTACTATCTGATAAAACTAACAATGAGCACGAGGGTATTGAAGAGGAAATGTCAAGTAAACTGTGGGTAGTCTACAATACGGTACGGCACTGTCACATGTCACTTTAGTTAGTAACTGTAATCCATACCTTTTACAATGATAGTGGTCGAGAACAGTCGCACGGATGGCTTGTCACCTAATATGGCGACATAATTTTGCAATAACGCTGCGTCTAAGGTGCGAGAGCGACGCCACGCGAAGAATAATTCATGAGCTTTTCTTAATTTCTATAAATCTGTCTCGTCAACGCGATATATTATGAACTTTCGAGGATGATTCTAAGAATTTTGCATACGTTTCTTATTCACGACATAAAGCACCCACTACAATCTCCCGGGGGTTATTTACTCTGTTTTACCTTTATTGACAATGCTTCTGGCTTCTTTATTTACAAAAAGCTCGTGAACACAATATTTGTTTTCAAAGCCAGTGTTTGTGATTGTTTTTATTATTTTTACGAACTCACAAACTCCATACATATCAACAAAGGTTTTCCCGAAGCGAGAAACTTTTCCCATTCCAGGACTAGCTGATTGGATAACATTACGGTAATAAAATATGCAGTGGAACCCACATGAGTGATTAGAAACAATTATGCCTTCCAACGCCTGCGGTAACTAATTGGAATACAATTAGGATCGTTTACATGTATCTGCCATTAGCTTGATTACAAAGGATGAAGCTAATGGATGATGATCTAGGTAAAGATAAACCCTGCGGTTCATATTGATCATCAATAATTCTGCGGTCACCGACTCGCAGCTGCAAGCATCATCTCCTTTTTTGGAAAACTGCTACAGCTGATTGATTGATTGAAGACGGGTAAGAAATAACTCTTGATTAGCTATGTTCAATGGCTTGCCGATCAGCCGATGGTGGACTAGACTACAACGTTATATCTAGTGAAGTGAATCACGCACTGTTATTATACTTTGTGAAGGCGAAAGTGATCAGCGAAAGTGCTTCACTTTTTTTTTGTGCACAACAAGATGCCAAGCGTCCGACTGACAAATTATGAAAAGGTCGAATTTCACCGACATTTCTTTTCCACGCACCACATGATTAGTCAGGTTCATACACTTTAATATTTATTGCCCCTTAAAAAGTAATATGTTGTTTTTTATTTATGGTGGTAAACAGTGTTGCGTTGTGCAAGTATGTCATTCTTTGAAACATTTCGTTGTCACGCATGTCCGTCCGTGTGTCACGTGAAACTGTCACTGACAGTCCTAATGGATTAATTACATTTATTTCTCGTTTCCATTAGGTTAAACATGTTCTTTTAATTACCGTTACACACCAATTCACATGAGCAAAGTAATTGGGGACTGGCGCAATAATACTGGCAGACTCTGGTGCAAAGGTAAGGATAAAGTTTTCATAAATCGTGCAGAACGTCAACATCAACATTAAGCCTATCTTTCAGCTACCAGAGCGGGAAACCGTTGACATTTACGATACGACCCGAGTGATAAGCAAAACACATTTCTTTACTTTAGAATTTCAGACTACCGTCGTTCTAAGTCGAACAAAGGAAACGAAAACATATTAGCCGTAAAAAAGAGATAGTAGTGTTGACAGCTGATTTCTGGTTCAGATAATGTAAGACAATAAAGAGAAAGGACCTAATGATCAACATGAAAGTGCACACCATGGCTCGCAATAACAATTTATCATGTTCATCTGATGGCTAGACAACTCCTTGTTAATGAAACATGGCGTTACGGAGAAAGTAAGGTACAGACGTCATTGCAACTTAAGTTGTTATGTCGTATTGTAAATTATAATTGCTACGATTATCCTGTCAGTTTTGTTGAAGTTAATTTTAGTGGAGAAAACACTGAAGCCCCGAAATGATTTAATATACCAATACGCAACAGTCCACTAACAATTCAGAAGCTAGAACCTACCTCCTTTCAAACTTCTATCTAACTAGAAACCCGCTCAAACTTCACACGGGACAAATTATAGAAACAAACCTTTCTCATTTATCGCTTTTTCTATTAGTGTAAAGCGTACCATAATCCATTGCATGGTTTAGGAGAAGAAAACGGCAAAACAGATGGGGGCAGATAGCCACTTTGTTTTACTATTTATAAATTATCAAAGATCGGTTACGCACTGCATCCATTACGAATCCGAGAAATTTTGGCCCGAAGGAACCCTAGTACTTCTTGTAGGTTATGCACTGTATTCGAACTCCGTCCGTCTAAAATCAATACATTTCCAATTCGGATGGAACTGTACTTTAGATCGGATGCAGTGCGTAAAGTACTATACCATTAGTATCACAAGATAATAATTGCAAGTTAGATGTTATTCCTGCAATCCCAAATCCATAAACAATTTTGGTCTAACCCAGAACATCCTGTCCCTTTACCTTATAAACGGCAAGCTAAATCAATATGCAGTGGAAAGCAATCGCCGATGCAGTTTGCATGACAATGTACCACCCGCACTGCACGCGTGAACGACACTTTAATAACAGGGTTAGTTTGTGACGTCAGAGTACAACGAGGACACGGATCTGGGAGAACACGTTTGGTTGAAATGGTTTTCATGAGAAATGTGAGATTTTGTTGAAGCAGATCGTCCAAATAGTCACTGGATCATACAACTACATCATCTAGATACATTAATCAAGAGAAGGGAAGACCAAAGAAACGACGAAATGTCTAGAAAGGAGGTGACTACAAATAGAGAAGTATGGAAGAAGACATGCAGCTCCGAACCCAAATACATAGGGATAAGACCTGTGATATAAATGACCTCAGCTAGCTAGACAGTTTACCTGTACGCAGTTTATCAGTCACGTTAACCTATAAACATTTCACAGCAATTTCTTGAAGAAACTGCGCATTGCCTGCGTGAGCGCATCGTCCTACATTCGCGAGTCGCCGCATGTTCTGTGAGCATTGCCATAAAAGATCAACGATCGTACCGTTTCGTCTTCTCACGCATTAGTAAAAATGGTCAACAAACTTGTAGTCAACGGAACTGCAGAACGTTAAAAGAAACCAAGAACTTAAGTTTAGTACACAAACAAAAGAAAGGCATACAGTAAGAATCTAATCGAGAGTTTCAAAACATCGAAGAAATAAATAGGCAATAGTCAATACTGTTTATTTCCATTTCGTGAATAATAACGGCAATTTATGCCACAAAGCAATACATAATAAAAGAAACGTCAAAATAACATACTAATTCTATAGTTAATGCTCACGAAAAGCCATTCGAAAGGTGACCTAACCCTAACTTTCGGAACAGAAAAACACTCTGGCAAAAACACAAATAGCAATAAATAACTCAGAACTGCCAAAGCCGAGGCAGTTTCTTTCGGTCACCATAAACATAATGCTGCAGACACAACAATATATACGTACATAAGTACAATATTACTCAAACTAATAACGATATCTAAATATCCGAGGTGTTATTCATTCCGGCTTAATCTTAATCCTAATTAATAATTCCCCTTGCCAACCAGCGGATTCGGAGAATTAAAACGCCTAAAATGGTCGTGGAAATCGTATCGAATTCTCTTTGGCTTTTGATAGAATGTGTATTATACGTATATTTCTGGTTTCGATGGTGGACAGGGTTTTATAAGATGCTGAGTTTCGATCGATTTGACAATAGTTTAGTGGCAAAATTAACTTGAGTTAAAAAACCTTGACACTTATGCTCTTGCGTCTCCAACGAAGATTTATTTCAGTCTGGAGTTTTAGTGGCAGTAAAATTGTTATATATCTCGAAATGTAGAGTACCTAAGTACGAACCTTTTGTTTTGGAAACGCGTGTTGAGTGCTCGAGTACCTAATGTCACATAATGACGGCCATATGTCCAAAGAAATATTTCCAGCACAACGTGTGGGAAATAAAAATAGTAAAAAACGCACGTGGCGTTATGTGACTGATGGACAAAGGAGAACGAACAGGCAAAGCTATTAATTATGAAAAAATATGCCCCTTATATTGTCTGTGCACGCTATTTTCCTCGATATTAAATTATCTTTAGGAGTGATGCTTTATCATGCGTAAGGAAGCTTGACATAATACTTAGTTTCTTAATTTATGATGAAGGAAGGGAGTGTTAAGTCCCCACCATAGACTACACGTAGTTGACCTAGTTACGTCAGAAAACATGATTATATGTTTTAACGAAGTTCGGAATGCTACCGCTGTGTTAAACGTAACGTTTAACTAACGTCTCTCAGAAATTCGACAGTTCAAAGCAATTTAATTAGAAGTTTCGGAGGAAAATTTCAGGCCCTTCCTGTGGCAGAGAAAACCTGGAGCTATCTAATCAAAATATATTTGCTTTCTACGCGTTCTGTAATGATTTACTTGACCTACATTTTCAACAAGAGGAAAAAATACTTTTACTTTTCCTGGTCTCTACTATAATATTCCGAATTCTCGAACTGAACAACCAAATAGCATGAATAGGTAGCAATGAGTATTGATTTTACCTTTGGATAATGATACAGTATCATAATAGGCGCAAAGGATACCCAAGGGATTTTATTGGCTTTTAGTGTTGACGGGTTTCTTTTTATTGGTAAACAACGTTTTAGATGTAATTTTATCGCGAAAAATCCCGGTATGCTCCACCGTGCCAGCTGGCGACTGGATGGGAGGACCCGGTGGCCTATCCGGGGGGGTTCGGAGTCTCCAAATGAGTTCGCCATAGGTTGAGTTAGTTTTAGTGGTCCACTTGGTTATCTGAGCAGCGCCTCGACAGTTCAACTATTTCCCCAGCAACTCAAACAAAATTAATGACCAAAGCAAATAAGAGAAATAAGGTTAAACAACGGCTGCACTTCTTCCCACTTAAAGTGCACCTCATTAACATCAGGGGGTTGCACTCAAACCTTGATCCGGTCCATCACCACCTAGAGAACGAGAAGCCGCACCTGTTTTTCCTAACGGAGACGAAGATAACAACCCCGTCGGACGTGGCGTACCTCAACTACCCGGGTTACTCTCTTGAACACAAGTTCAAGAAGCAAGTACGTCCGCGATGACATCTGTTGTCGTCGTCACCGTTGCTTTGAGAAAACGGGTTTTTCTGCCATATGACTACTTGTGGATACAGGCGTGGAGAAATCTATCTTCGTCGGCGTATACCGATCACATAGCGGTGACCAGGAGTCAACAGCGCTCTTTAATAGCCTTGTGGAGTCGACTGATGTAGCCCAGCAACGATACCCAACAGCGAAGCTTGTTTTTCTGGGGGACTTCAACGCCCATCATAAGGAGTGGCTGTTCCCGTACCAGAAAACCTACCATGCTGGGTTGGAGGCGCGCAAGTTTGCTTTAACGCTAGATCTTACCCAGTTGGTGAATGTGGCAACCTGATGTAGACGGCCATACACCCAATTGTTTGGACTTCCTGCTGACAACTGATCCGGGCAGTCATTCAGTATCGGTCTCAGCCCCGCTGGGAATGTCTGACCACTATCTGGTGAAATCCGTTTCGACCTGCTCTCCTCCAGATGAGAGTCCTAGAGGCACGAGGCGAGTATGGCGATACGAGTCAGCAGACTGGGATGAGATGCGCCTGAACTGTCTCCTGTATTGAAACGCTTGTTCCGCCTCTCTCTTAAAAAAAGAAAGGTGCCGAAATCCTGGAAGCTTGCAAATGCACAACCAGTACCCAAGAAGGGCGACCGTGCAGACCCTGCCCACTACCGTCCGATAGCCATTACCTCCATACTATGTAAGGTTATGGAAAGGGTACTGAACAGTAAGTTGCTGACCTACCTTGAAGACAAGCTCCTCAGTGACCGTCAATATGGCTTTCGCCGGGGACGGTCAACTGGCGATCTTCTTGTGTTTGTCACGCACTGCTGGGGCGAAGCCATCGAGAAACACGGCGAAGCACTTGCCGTATCTCTCGATATCTCGAAGGCGTTTGACAGGGTTTGGCACGCTAGTCTACTCAGCAAGCTTCCTGCTTATGGCATCCCAGCCGGTTTTTGTAGCTGGATATCAGACTTCCTTAGTGAACGGTCGATCCGAGTAGTCGTTGACGGCTGCTCCTCTGACCTTAAGGCTATTAATGCCGGTGTTCCTCAGGGGTCTGTTCTCTCTGCAACTCTTTTTCTGCTGCACATCAATGACCTACTTCTGCCTGGTATTGTTGGGTACGCAGATGACAGTACTGTTGCAGAGATATACTTGTCCAGCGCAAAAATCGGCGGGGATGAAGTTCGTTGCTTGAGAGAGGCTATGGTGGAGCGTACTGATTTGACCTTAAGTCTTGTCTCCCGTTGGGGTGATGACAATCTGGTCTCTTTTAACGCCACCAAAACACAGGCATGTCTTTTTACCGCAAAGAGGACTCATTTCATCCAAACGCCTACTTTTCGGGGTGCATCTGTTCTCAGTCTCAACTTCGGCGCCACCATCGAGTACAAAGCCCAAATTGCGGCAAAGAAACTGGGCGTCCTAAACAGAGTGAAGCGATACTTTATGCCTGGACAGCTATTAACTTTTTACAAAGCGGAAGTCCGATCCTGCATGGAGTATTGCAGCCACCTCTGGGATGGCTCAGCTAAATATCAGCTTGCCGCGCTTGACTCAGTGGAATGCAGAGCCAAGAGACTAATTGGCGACGTCAAACTGGTGGATGCCAAGCTTCACAGCTTAGCTCATCGCCGTAAGGTTGCCTGCTTGTCGGTCTTCTACAGACTGTATTTCGGCGATTGTGCTCATGAACTCCACGACCTCATCCCACCGGCCCCCTTCTACCATCGGACATCTAGACGCACTCCAAGTTACCATCCTCACTTAGTTGCTATTCCATCAATTCGCACCAAGCGCTTCCAAACATCCTTCATAATGCGCACAGCAAAAGAGCGGAACTCACTGCCTGCGTGTGTTTCCAAACGCATACAACCCGAATCTCTTCAAAGTTAGAGTGAACAGGCTTCTTCTGGGTAAGCTCTCTCCATCATCGACTTTGTCTCTGTCACCTCTGACCTAGACTAGAGTCAAGAGCAAACCCATCAGGAATAAAAAAAATAAAAAAATACAGGGTATATTGAAAGGTAATTCAATTAACTGGTTCTGTATCAAATGGAAATGAAAATGGTTTTAGTGATTTTAAGTAATGCTGTAACCCGACCAGATCAGTCAACAAAATTGCTTTACATAATTTTGCAAAAAGCATTCATCAAAGTCTTTATTATAAACGCCGCCAAACAAGCTGTAGATATTGAAAACTAGCCGACAGACGGTTGACAGACAACATAAATCAAATCTGCGGAGTTTTCTTGAGCTCTATCGACTGCAGGCCCAAGGCCTCTTGAAAATTAGGCCTAGTCTAGCTTCAAAGCGGTCGAGTCGAGCGCGGCTGCCATCTTCGTAGGCCGAGTTGAAAATGTAGGTTAAAAGTAGTTTTGTATCTTTTCATCTTAGTAAAATCTATACAGCGCATATAAAATATTTCAGACTGGAATGCACAGATAATATCGTCCATGCAAGCTTACATCATGTTTAGGCATTCATAGAATACAACAATAATTATCATCTGGGTCTTCCCACGGCAGTCGTCCATTCCTCTTTAGTGACCCTGCCAATTACAATGGGAATTGGGAGCGGTTTTAATTTTAGATATGCAGACATATTCTGATCTTTCCACGCTACTATAATTAAACTAGCTCGTGATGAAATTGCATTAAGAAAGGAAATAAATATTCAATGACTAGAATATCGTCTTACTAAGAAATATCACATTCTTGCGTGTATATGTGGATCTCAGAAGCGAAAATTCATCTAGATGAGGTAAACGCTGCGGTGAGCCTATATTTACTCTCTATTGTTAGAACTGAAGTGTTCTGAGCAAGACCAGACACCTGCCGGACGTGATACCCAATACAATGTAACACAAATTTGAAGTCTGGACGAGAAAGTGCAAATAATGGCAATGCTAACATATTGTTTGTGAAAAACTCATTTTACGTAAAGAAAGTGCAATGTGAAAATTGATAAGCAAAAGTTCTGTTCTCGGAACATACATTTTTTGGTTGACAAAATATGTTTGGTCAATAAGGATAACAGTAAAAGTACAAAGACGGAAAAAAAATATAGAGCTTCCGAATTCACACGTTGCTTTCATCGCCCCAGTTGTACAAGACGTCGTTTGACCCAATAAATCCCATGACAAACGTTCGGTAAATAATAGCGTGCGTGCAATAGAACGTGACGACATATATTCAATATTCGATTCTTTTGCATGGACCATGGAACAATGACTGAATGCGACTGTCGCAGCTGTCACGCTACGGTGAGCCACATATGTGAAATTAAAATTACCGTCATAGATGATACGGTGTTGCATATTAATAGTTAATTTCCCTATGCTGCATATTATGGTAATAAATTCAAGTGTGGCGCACACAAATTAAATATTTCTCCGTGTGTAATTAAAATAAACGAATGCTTTAACTGCAGTCGGTAAGCAAGCAATGGTAATTTAAGGGTACACTAGTCAACGGCACGAACTATTTTGTGCGCGGGGTTAAAATGCATTTTATATCAACCGACAACACGTGCGGAAGAGATAGATGCTGTGATGAGCAGTAGGAAGCTAGTTCAGGTATGAGTACACACTTTTGCAAATTTGTAGCGAAATGGATAATGATTTAGGACGAAACCGAGCGCGCGATATTTTATTAACAGACCTGTGGCAGTCTAGATATCATGAAAAAACGACTAAATCTATCTGTTCAAAATAAAATTATTTGCATTGTTGAACTACTAATCTATCCCTGTATGGAAGCCGTTTTGCAATTTTCCGTCTTATTATGGTATTTATTCGCGCCCAAAAATACGTTAAAATTAGTGTCGAAATGTGGAACTTTCGACGCTCATAACTTTCAAATATTTTATTTTTTTACTTTTTTGCTTCCATACAGGGCTAGATAATGATGAGACAAATTGATATCACTTTTTATTTTGAACGTACATCGTCGAACAGTGGAATAATCCCTAGACTACGTTTGTATGGAAGAATTTTCGACTAGTGTAACCTTAAAAGGGTTTTACCAACGCAATTGTAGTGGACTGTATTTGGTTGTTCGTTGGAAGAATGAAAATACTGTCGTGATTCGTATCTTCAATTTTATTCCTTATTGTTATTACAACTGTATATTATTACAATTGTAGAGCTGAAGACTGACTGTGTCCGACTGTGCCTCAGCCTCCAAACGGTCCGTTATTTATACAAGAACCGCTAGGCGCGAACAATGGCGCCCCTCTCTCTCAATGGCGCTCGGGCATGGCGTCATAGAAATGCCGTAATCATCAATATTATCTTACTTAAATCTACACAAATTATACATTTCCTTAATCTACATACTTAATTCTACCTAGGAAACATATAAACTGTAAAAAGGTCAACACAAAAATCTTATCTAACCTAGATTCCTCCCTACTTATGAGCTATCAAAACATGCATAATCTTACCTAATTATCTACGTTTTCTCTAGTTCTTATATGTATTACAGTAGTTCTCATATGTTTTGTACTCATACTTTAGAACTCACATGGAACCTACATCAATTATATTTTAACATTCACGTGTTATTTTTAGTACCACGAAAAGAGAAATTTACAGATAATAACTAACTAACGGGATATCATATTTTCTCACGCCGACCCCGGCTTAATGTGTTTTGGGATAACAGCAATAGTCCATTCAATGTTTTATTAAGGCGGCGTACGGGTCTGCAGACAATAAGCATTTATAGTTATTTATTTTTCAAAGCGGTAAACCTTTGACAAACAAGGCGTTCACCGTTACGGAGCCATTAAACATGGATTGTTTCTTTATTTTTACAAAATGCCGACAACGGTCAGGGTTATTGCTTCATTCAAAGATTCGTTAAAAAGACCCAAACACATGTTCGCCATAAACACCGTTATAGGTCTACGTGGGAAGCCCTTATGCTAAAAAATCACCACGCAACGTACAAAGCCATGCGTCCGTTACAGTTCTCCCCCCGGCGCAGCTCGCGTAGCCTCCTTTGTTGACACGACGACGAGCTTGCTCACGGGGCGTCGGAAGGTGCCAGTCCTGGTGCGCACCTCGACGACTCTGATGCCGCCATCCGGTCCGCGATGCGTGCGCTCGACGATTCCCATCGGCCATGTGTTCCGTGGCAGCGTGTTGTCGACCACGAGGACCACGTCACCGGCTTGAATGGGTCGCACGTCGTTCCGTGGCTCGCCGCGAGGTACCAACGTGGGCAGGTACTCGCGTAGCCATCGTCGCCAGAAGTGGTCAGCGAGCGCCTGACTAGCTCGCCATGTCCTCCGGTCGTCCTCTTCGCAGGGTCCTGTCGTCGGCAGCCCCTTAGACGACCCCAACAAGAAGTGGTTGGGTGTTAGGGCCTCGGGGTCGCTGGGATCCACACTGACGTGTGTCAGCGGTCGCGCATTGATCGAGAACTCAGCCTCAGTGAGCAGAGTCCTCAGTACTTCTTCCGCCGGCGCCTTCTCTCGCAGGGTCACGCTGAGCGCCGTCTTCACGGAGCGCACCATACGTTCCCACGCGCCACCTTGGTTGGGCGCGCCGGGAGGGATGAAGCGCCACTCCAAGCGATGCAGTAGCCCCTCATCTCGCAGGGCAAGCATCCACTCGGCGTAGGCGTGGCGTAGCTCCTGGTCGGCCCCGCGAAAGTTAGTCGCGTTGTCGGAGTACATCACTCTCGGCCAGCCTCTGCGCGCGGCCATTCGTCTCAGCGCCATGATTGCTGAGTCGGTGGAGAGTGAAGCGACAAGCTCGATGTGCACGGCGCGGGAGGTGAGGCACGTAAAGAGTGCGCCCCACCTCTTTTCTCGGCGGCGTCCTACCTTGACCATTATTGGCCCAAAATAGTCCACCCCACAGTTGGTGAACGGGCGGTGAAAAGGGTCAAGGCGGGCGTGTGGCAGGTCTCCTGTAGCTGGGGTTTGCGGCCTCGCCCGCCTCGTTTTGCAGAAGGCGCAGCTCCTCTCGACAGCGCGTACCGTGGGTCGCAAGTGAATGACCCAGTACCGCTGTCGCAGGTCGTTCGTCACACGCTCCCTATTGGCGTGGCCTGCAGCGCAGTGCTCCCGCAGCACGAGGAGCTTAGTCAGCTGATGTCGGCCGTCGAGTATAATAGGCCGCTTCATCTCGGTCGGGGCGGGAGAGGCCTCGATCCGGCCCCTCACTCTTAGGACGCCGTTTTCCAGCACTGGATCCAGCCTGTACAATCGACTCGCCCTCGTGAGCGGGCGAGCAGACTGGATCTTCTTCATATCTTCCCCGAAGCTGTCCTCTTGTGCTTGTTTGATTAGTTCAGCCTCGGCGCGCTGGATATGATGATACTCCATCCTTGTTGCTCTTCGTCTGCAGATATCAGTGAAAGCGATCGCTCGAGCGACGGCTCTCACCAATACCTCATACTTTGAGAAGCGGGCCGGGTTCGGTAGCCAGCTATCTCGCTCCGTTTCTTCTCTCGTGTGAAGGACCTCCTCGTCCTCCTTGTCATCCGTCGACGTCGTGGGCCACTGCTCTTCTGGCAGGAGCAAGAAGTCCGGTCCTCGAAACCATCTATCCGTGGCGCATATGGGCGTGTCGACGAGCCGAGTGGCGTCGTCCGCTATGTTGCACGCAGTAGGCAGCCAACGCCACTCTTCTTTCTGGGTCAACTCTGCGATCTCTCCCAGCCGATGCGCAACGAATGGCGTGTAGCGTCGCACGTCGTGATGGATCCAGTGCACCACGGTAGATGAATCGGTCCAGTAGGTCGTCTGGCCGATGATGACTCGGTGCTCCCTTCTTATCGTCTCAGCGAGTCTTGCTCCAATCACTGCGGCTTGTAGCTCCAGGCGCGGTATAGTTTGCGCCCGACGAGGCGCCACCTTAGCTTTGGCGGCCACCAACACGACGTTCAGGCTCCCATCGACGTTTCTTATTCGCCAATAGGCCACAGCTGCGTAGGCTTGCTCGCTGGCGTCGCACAGTATGTGTAAGTCGACGCGTTCATACTTTTGCGTCACGTAACAGCGCGGTAGTCGCAGCTGAGCGAGTTCAGTCAGGCGAGCGAGCCAGGAGGCGAAGAGCTCGTTCTCTTCCTCGGGGATTTGCTCGTCCCATGTCGTCTGAAGGCGCCACAAGCTCTGCAGTATGATCTTCGATCGTATTGTGTAGTGGCTCAGCAACCCAAGCGGGTCGTATATGGACATCACGGCGCTGAGGGCTTCACGCTTAGTCGGGGCGCGCGTTCTCGCTCGTACTTCAGCCGGGACTCGGTTCATAGATGTGTTGAACCCCAGCTCATCGCGCTCCGCGTCCCAATGCAGCCCCAGAATCTTGCTCTCAGGCTGCTCACCCCCCAATTGTGTAGGAGAGGTGGCGTGTAGCTCGGTGGGCACGTCGCGTAGCACCGTCTTGTTGCTGGAGCTCCAACCTCGCAGCGTGAACCCTGCGTGCGCGTGCACTGCTCTCGTTTCCTCTACTGCTTTCCGTGCTTCTTCAGCGTCTTCATAGCTGGCCACCAAATCGTCCATATAGTGACTTCCTTTGATGGCCTCCAGCGCCCGCGGGTACTCCTGCCCATGTACGTCTGCGTTGTGGTTGCGAACGTAATGGGCCATGTACGGGGAGCTCGCGGCGCCGAATAGCATACTGGTCATCTTGTATTTCCTCGGTGGCTCTTGTCGGTCGTCACCTCTCCACAGGAACTGTTGCGCTGGTTGGTCCTCCGGCCTTATCCTGATTCTCAGGAACATCTCCTGCACGTCTGCTGTAATCGCTACCACCTTCTCTCGGAACCTAAATAGGATTCCTGGCAGCGACAGCAGTAGGTCGGGTCCCTCCAACAGTTCGTCGTTTAGGCAGACGCCGTTGCTCTTCGCTGCTGCGTCGAACACTAGCCTATGTTTGCCGGGCTTGTTCGGGTTCTGCACGGCGAAATGTGGCAGATACCAACAGATGGCACTCGCTCGCTCCGACCCGTCGCATGGCGTCGCGTACCCTTTGTCCAATAGGTTGTTAACCTGCTTGGAGTACTCAGCCGCGAACTGTGGGTTGGCGTCCATCTTCTGCTCGATCTTCTTCAGCCGGCGGAACGCTTGATTGTAGCTAGGCGGCATAGTGACCTCGTCTCGTCGCCATGGCAGCCCAACCTCGTACCCGGTGTCAATCTTCCTGATTGTCCTTCCGACTATGTCGATGGCCCGTTGATCGCTCGCCTTGACTCTCGGCCTTCCTTGTATGCCGAGCGCGTCGATCCTGAAGTGGGCTTCGACTAAGTCGTGGAGTTCCTGGCTGCACGCACCCGTAGTTCGGTTGGGCTCGTATACATGCAGCACGTTCCCTTCTTTGATGATGGTCTTGCGTGGTGCGGTTCCGTGTACCACCCATCCGAGTTGCGTTCTTGATGCTGCCGGTTGGTTAGGGCCGCCGATTCGGAGCTCACGGGACACGATGCACTCCCAGTGGTCTGTACCCACTAGAAGCCCGGGGCGCGCCAGTTCGTAGCACACCTCTTCTGGGGTCAGGTCCCTCAGGTGCTCGTAATCCAGCAACGTGTCGGGAATGGACTGTTGGTGAAGCCGGAGATCCTTCATGGTCCTCGCTCTGACCCTGTAGCTTTCGTCACTCTTCAGTCCCTTCACGTTGATATTCACTACTTGGCTGCCCATATCTCGCTGCGACATGTTGACCCCGCTCAGGTGGAGCGGCCGTGATGGCCCTTCTGCCCCGACGCTCGCCGCCAGTGCTTCGTCCACTAGGGTGATCGTGGCCCCTTCGTCTAGGAGTGCGTAGGTCTTGACCTCCCCCCGTGGTCCGGACACGATGACAGGGCACATCTTGAGCAAGACTGCCCGTGGCCCGGTAGCGGGTTGGGTAGCCACAGACAGGACCGCTTCCTCCTTCCGTGGTTCAGCCTTCCCCATGTCTTCCGTCTGCGCTTCGCGTACCGCTTGATGGAGCGTCGCATGATGCGGGCGGCGACATTGATCCACGCCACACAGCTGCGCCTTGCAACTTATGCGCCTGTGTTGCTTCTGGGCGCATTTGAAGCAAATCTTATTAGATTTAAGAAAGCTCCATCGCTGCTCTACCGTTAGCGCCTTGTACTGCGGACACCGCGTCACCAGGTGGGCTTGCTCGCACTTAGGGCACTTGTCCTTTTCTTCTTCCCTTTCCTCGGTCGTAGTGAACACGCTCGCCTTCTTCTTGAGTGTCACGATGGGTCGAGTTTCCTTTCTCGGTGCGGCGGCGCTTGTAGACGGAGCGTACGTATATCGTAACGCTCGGTCCGCCTCTCGCATTAGAAACCGTGACATCACGACGATTTCCGGATCCGCTGTCCCTTCTTGATCGTAGGCGTAGTCACACCAGCGGGATCGGAGATGCGGGCTGAGCTTGTCCAGTACTTCCCGGGTCATAAAAGGGTTGAACAAGTAACCTCTTCGATCGATTGTTTGCAGTACGCAAATTATGTTCTGTAGCTTGACAGCGAAACTGTTGAGTTCTGTGGCCGATGTACCAGGTTTTGGAAGCTTCTTGAGGTCATCCAGTGCCCGGTCGATGATGACTTCCGGTCGACCGAAGCACTGCTCAAGAGTCTTCATAATGACGCCTGGATCAGTGGCCGTATGTAGAAGGGCGGCCACGGCGTCTCTTGCTTCTCCTTTGAGGCAGCTTCTCAGCCTTTGTACGTTCTCGGCTGCTGTAACCTGGTACATATCTGTCGAATCTCGTACAGCCGCCTTGAATGGCAGCCACTCGTTGGCCGCTCCGGAGAATGTAGGTAGCTCCGTGTGCCCAGGCCTAGGTCGGGCCATTTTTTCTAGTGTTGCTGCCAAGTGCTCAATGCTGTCCTTTGCTCTTGTGGGGGTCGGCGATCTCGTTCTAGACACGAAGCGTATCTGTTTGGATTCTCTTGGTCCCTCCTCCCCCCGTGAGTTGAGGGGGTTCGTCCTCAGCCATTCATCCACCATTTGATGAGGCTCTTCGCGTGGACGAGAGGGCTCTTGTTCCTCTTGTACGCTTTCTTCATCATTGATCGCTGACACCTCCACTGCTAGTCTCTTCTTGACTAGCTCTTCTTCCAGTGCCAGTTGCTGGGTCCGGATGGCTGCTAGCTTCTCTGCAGCCTCCAGTTCCGCTATCCGTAGCCTTGTTGTGACGCTTGTCGTCGACCGTTGCGACCTCATTGTCCTGGTCGGTGACGTCATTCGCTGTCGGATCGCGGTGTTTGTCGTCTGTGCACTGGAAGGCCCCGCTGCGCTGTTGTGTGCCATTCTCGGAAATGGTGATGCTGGTGGGTCCGGTGAGAGTCTTCTTCTTCGCTCCCGTTCGATCAGCTCCGCTTCCTGGCGGCGCGCCTCCTCTTCTTGGACGCGTCGCGCTTCCTGTTCTTGGATGCGTAGCTGTTCTTCTATCTCGGTTGCGTCTCCCTGGCTCCTTGTGAACACCATCTTGAGTATAGCCGCACGTTCGGTTTGGCAAGGCGGGTTAGTACCTCTTCGGTTCGGTACTTCAGGTGAAACCGGTCGGCTCGGTTCGGTAAGCCGGTCGGGTTCAGTTGTGTTTAAGCCGGTCAGGTTCAAGACCGGTTAGGTTCGAAACCGGTCCTGTTCCGTACAGCTTTGTTCTTACCGCAGATCTTCTTACTTCGTCTGCGGCTCGGTGACAGCCGGTTTCCTTTCTTCGCTCTTGCCGCAGATCTTCGTACTTCGTCTGCAGCTCAGTGGTTCTGGTTGCAGCGGGTTCTTCGTTCTTGTATCCGCTGCTTGATGGACCAGACTGTAGTGGGCCTGGTTGCCGCTGGTTCTTGGTTCTTTATCCGAGCTCGTAGGACCAGACTGAAGTGGACTGTATTTGGTTGTTCGTTGGAAGAATGAAAATACTGTCGTGATTCGTATCTTCAATTTTATTCCTTATTGTTATTACAACTGTATATTATTACAATTGTAGAGCTGAAGACTGACTGTGTCCGACTGTGCCTCAGCCTCCAAACGGTCCGTTATTTATACAAGAACCGCTAGGCGCGAACAATGGCGCCCCTCTCTCTCAATGGCGCTCGGGCATGGCGTCATAGAAATGCCGTAATCATCAATATTATCTTACTTAAATCTACACAAATTATACATTTCCTTAATCTACATACTTAATTCTACCTAGGAAACATATAAACTGTAAAAAGGTCAACACAAAAATCTTATCTAACCTAGATTCCTCCCTACTTATGAGCTATCAAAACATGCATAATCTTACCTAATTATCTACGTTTTCTCTAGTTCTTATATGTATTACAGTAGTTCTCATATGTTTTGTACTCATACTTTAGAACTCACATGGAACCTACATCAATTATATTTTAACATTCACGTGTTATTTTTAGTACCACGAAAAGAGAAATTTACAGATAATAACTAACTAACGGGATATCATATTTTCTCACGCCGACCCCGGCTTAATGTGTTTTGGGATAACAGCAATAGTCCATTCAATGTTTTATTAAGGCGGCGTACGGGTCTGCAGACAATAAGCATTTATAGTTATTTATTTTTCAAAGCGGTAAACCTTTGACAAACAAGGCGTTCACCGTTACGGAGCCATTAAACATGGATTGTTTCTTTATTTTTACAAAATGCCGACAACGGTCAGGGTTATTGCTTCATTCAAAGATTCGTTAAAAAGACCCAAACACATGTTCGCCATAAACACCGTTATAGGTCTACGTGGGAAGCCCTTATGCTAAAAAATCACCACGCAACGTACAAAGCCATGCGTCCGTTACAGCAATATTTAGAGATTTATTGGAACTTGTAGGTAAAGTTTACGAAATCTGAGTTATTTATCAGTTTATGTCATCATAAATCTGAACAAAAGCTTACAATAATACTAAATCGACATAAATCAGAAGAAGCATTACAGAGATTCTGCCGTGCGCAAAATACGCACTTGGACATGGAGTTGTGGATACCAGCCCAATATACAACACAGAATAAGAAACAGATCAGATTTTCTCGTTAGATCTCATAACCCAATTGCTGGCTTTTCACCCATTATTGGATTAAATACATGTATTTATATACTTATATGGAAAATCTTCACTCTGCCAATACTACCGACTACTTAAACATGTTAAACCCGTATCATAATGCCATTATGTTACGGTGTCCGCCGAAACAACCGGTTATGTTAAACTGTTTACATCATTCGCTCGAAATACATATTGTTATGCCATACAAAACTGTATTTTTTCATTCCACTTTTCTTTAATACTATTATCGTGGACCGCAGTGTTTTCTTCTTGTATGTTTACAAATTGGAGTTTTCTACTTGGCTTTTAAAAGCCGATGGAGCTGTTCGATTGTTGCCAAGACAAGTGGGCGACCTTGTCGGTTATCTTAATTTATTCAAATATGCATTCGTAGTCTACAGAACAAAAAAAAAACGTGTTCGATGAACTGAGTGGGTACGAACTGATCAAATGCTTTGAACGAAACGAATATTCTCTTTGTTGACACATCGTATTTACAATATCTCCAGCATGAACCATATGTTATTTAGGTACATCCAATATTATTAGATAGCAAAAATATTTAACAAGTTCATCTATTTGGTAGGCAAGCATTTACAAGTTTTAAATGTGTATTGCATCACAAGTTTATTTGCGGACTTGACACGGCCGAAATGTTACAGATTGGACAGCGCGGAGGCTGCATCAATGACGCTATTATTTATATAGAATATAGGCAACAAATTAAAATGATTTATAGCAGATTAATCATAATCAACCTTGGAAAAGATATCAATAACGATGAAGTCAATCCCAATAATCGCCTCTTCAAATGAAAAAAAATACAGTCACTGTACGAATTTGTTGATAATAACAACAAAGGTATCAATAACTTAATTTTGAAAGGGATATGGATAAAATACGTATTATTACAGTGATCATTGATTAGCTAGGGATGGGATATGACTGTATGCACATAAAGCGACTAACAGCAACCCAGTACTTTAATATCCGTTCGTTGATTAAAGTCTGATGGCATGCGAAGTGGCGGCGTCAGACAACTTACTTTTACAGCTTGTATGAGGAACTGAATTAATATCGGATAACACTTCTCCATGCGGGAATGATGCTCATAAATGATGCTTAGGAAGAAAATGATACTCATTTGTATGTTAAGATAGTCGCTGAATAGTGTCAAACTAATATTAGAACTAAAATAAGAATAAAAATATGTGCAATTACGGTGCGTCAAAAAATTCGTCCACATCGGAAAAGTGCCCAGAAGGCGGCAGCATTGCCACGTTGGATGGCAATGCTGATTCTTTGGCCAAAGAAAAAGGCCAGTCCTCTGGTCTCGTGAAGAGTCGACCAACCGTTTGGCGATGTCCCGAAATCATCGACCACATAGCCACGGGGCTGTGTGGCCGCTGCCCGAAATAATAGGTGTGCACACGGACTCCATGGCCCTAGTGTTTCAACCCCAAACGGTTCAGACACATCATTACCGATTAAGTTGTTGTATTTGCGCCGTTTGAGGTTTTCAGCACCTGCAGCAGCCGCCCCAGCGCACCCACCGTGCTAGGAAGATGGGATGGTGCAAGGGTGTCTACGCAAGTTTCATCCCACACCAAAGACCTACCCAACTTCCATGGCATTAAGGTAGCGCGTGCCAGGCCTTTGGGTTCTGAGACAGCTGGCACCCCGGCGCTGGCAAAAGCACGACGGATGAGTTCATTAATGCATGTATGAAACTTTGAAATTATTCTGGTCCATAAAAGCGATAATGTCTCTGTGCTAGGTTACGGTTCATAAAATTTTATAGTGTTATATGAAAGCAGAATCTGATTCGGAGACAGGGACTTGCGACTAATAAAACTAACGACAAAATTGTGCAGTACACGAGGTCCAGGCAACAGGATGAAATAATTTTTCTTATGATCGAGCACACGATTTATTGTCCTCCCACTGCGGTGGTTTTCGTTAATTTCCGGCCGAATCTAGAGCAATTTATTGTGAATAACTGTCGCATTCCCAGCGAGTTACCCCTTACTCGTTTCAATGACTGCATTGTTAATGGTGACGGCTCACCACAGTGAGATTTTTTCGAATTAAAATGCATTCAGCTTCATTGTTATGCAAATTGAGTCCCGGAGCTTTAATTCTATTCGAGATTGCCACGATAATATTTAATCTGAATGCAATAGCTTTCGTTTCGTGCGTCGTGTCCGGACATGATTTCCTATTATTAGTGGACTGGTGTCATATTTATTTCAACCCATAGTCAATGTTCACACTAAACAACAAATTGCATGCACGGTCACGAACGTGCAAGCCGATCATGACACACAAAATGCCAATAATGCGTAATCATTTATTCACGACGTCAATAACGATAAGCGATCTTATTTATCATGCGAAATCAAAAACATAATCTTTTTCATAATAACAAATCAAAACAAAACTCAAGGTCGACCCTTGCGGCACACCACCAATGTTTTGTATTTTTTCTTGTTCGATCTTTATTCACGGACCATTTATCTACATAAAAGGAGAGTAAGCAGCAAAGGCGACCAAGTTACGAAGGGAGAAAAAACACAAACAAGTCTACTCAACGAAAATAAGGCCAGCCTCATCTCGATGGCGTCTAAAACGCCTCGTCCAAGTTTAAATATTATAATGAAGACTAAATAAGACAGTGTCATGGCCGTTATTACTAACGATGTAATTTTGGGCATCATCATTTTCATCATTTCAGCCGAAAGACGTCCACTGCTGGACATAGGCCTCCCCCAGGCGTCGCCACATTGACCGATCCCGTGCGTCTCGCATCCAGCGCCTTCCCGCAACCTTAACCAGGTCATCGGTCCACCTAGTGGGAGGCCTTCCAACGTATCGTCTTCCGGTTCGCGGTCGCCATTCCAGGACTTTTCTGCCCCATCGGCCATCCGTTCTGCGAGCAATGTGCCCTGCCCACTGCCACTTTAGTTTGGCAATTCTTCGGGCTATGTCGGTAACCCTGGTTCTCTTGCGGATCTCCACATTTCTGATTCGATCACGCAGGGAAACTCCGAGCATAGCCCTCTCCATTGCCCTTTGAGTGACTGTAAGCTTCCTGATAAGGCCCATTGTAAGCGACCACGTCTCAGAGCCATATGTCATCACTGGCAACACACACTGGTCATAGACTTTCGTCTTGAGACACTGTGGTAAGTTGGACGAGAAGATACCGCGCAACTTCCCGAACGCTGCCCAGCCGAGTCGGATTCGACGGTTGACCTCTTTCTCGAAGTTGGCCCTACCCAATTGGATCGTTTGTCCCAGGTAGACATAGTCGCCCACAACTTCGAGTGTAGAGTCTCCGACCTTGATAGGAGTGGATGTAACATGGGCATTCACCATGACCTTGGTTTTGTCCATGTTCATTTTAAGACCCACTCTTTCGGAAGCTCTACTGAGGTCATCGAGCATTTTGCTGAGGCTCTCCATGGTCTCAGCCATGACCACTATGTCGTCGGCAAACCGAAGGTGAGTGATGTACTCGCCATTAACGTTGATGCCAAGCCCTTTCCAATCCAGAACCTTGAAGACATCCTCCAGCGCAGCAGTGAACAGTTTCGGAGAAATGACGTCTCCCTGTCTCACGCCGCGCCGGAGAAGAATTGGTTTCGAGGTCTGATCCTGAAGACGGACTGACATAGTGGCGTTCTTGTACAAACACTTCAACACTTCAATGTACCGGTAGTCGATCTGGCACCGTTGGAGAGACTGCAGTACAGCCCAAGTCTCGATCGAATCGAAGGCTTTCTCGTAGTCCACAAACGCTAAACAGAGAGGCAGGTTATACTCTTCGGTCTTCTGTATAACCTGCCGCAGCGTATGTATGTGGTCTACGGTGCTAAAGCCTTTTCGGAATCCGGCTTGTTCGGGAGGCTGGAAATCGTCAAACCTGCGCGCGAGACGATTCGTGATGACTCTTGAAAACAACTTGTAGACATGGCTAAGAAGTGAGATGGGCCTATAGTTCTTCAGCCGGGCATTGTCGCCCTTCTTGAAGAAGAGTACCACCACACCCCTGCACCATGCCTGTGGCGTTTTGCCCTCGAGTATGACGGAATCAAACAGCTTCTGAAGGGCCTTAAGGACCGGTTTTCCACCCGCCTTCAGGAGTTCAGCCGTGATTCCGTCATCACCCGGCGCCTTGTTGTTTTTAAGCTGTTTCAGAGCCATCCTAATCTCGTACAGGCTGACGTCCGGAATATCTTCGGTATAGTGTCGGGTCAATCTAGCTCTTGGGTCGTTTGCTAGACTTGCAACGGGCTTGCTGATTGATGTGTACAACTGCCCATAGAATGTCTCGATCTCCCCCAGAAGCTCCGGTTTGGCGGATACGATCCTGCCATCGTCGGTCTTCAGTTTCGTGAGCTGGCTCTGCCCAATAGCCAGATCCCTTGAAAAAACCTTGGAGCCTTTATTTTGCTCAATCGCGTCTTTAATACGCTCGGTATTAAAGCGGCGGAGGTCTCTTTTCAAGGATTTAGAGATCTGTCTATTGAGCTGCCGGTATTTGCACGCCTCATCTGAAGACTGCAGGATCATCTCACGCCTCTCCTTCATAAGTTTGAGGGTATGATCAGAGACCTTTTTATTTCTATCTGTACGACGGGTCTTGAAAAACTTAGACCCGACCGTATGGACAGCTTCCACGAACCCGTCGGCGTAGTCGTCCACGGAGCTCCCTAGGCACTCGAAACGATTCTGGAGTTCGAGCTGAAAGCTTTCGGGGTTTTGGACCTGGATCTGTGCTGGACGGAGCGTGGACTTCATCAGTCGAGACCTTTCAAGCTTAATATTAATGTTCAATGTGCCTCTTACCATGCGGTGATCGCTCCCGGTTTTTACCGAATTGATCACAGAGACATCATTGAACATTTGCTTCTTGGTTGACATGATGAAGTCGATCTCATTTTTTGTAGCACCATCGGGGCTCTGCCAGGTCCACTTCCTGTGTTCACGCTTTTTGAAGAAGGAGTTCATCATAAAGAGGCCCTCCTTCTCCATAAAACTGGCCAGTAGGTGACCCCGGTGGTTCCGTCGTCCAACTCCAAATTGCCCCACTTGCAGCTCATCCTCGTCTCGTTTGCCCAGTTTCGCGTTGAAGTCCCCCATGACAACGGTGAAGTGAGTTTTGAAACCATGCATGGCTCTGGAGATATCCTCATACATGGTCTCTACCTCGTCGTCGGGGTGTGCCGAGGTTGGGGCGTAGACCTGTATGATCTTCAGCGAATATCTTGAGGATATTCTGAGTATAAGGCACGCCACCCTGGTCGACACACTCTCAATCTTCACCACGTTGTTCACAAGGGACTTGTGGACGATAAACCCGACACCACCCTGGGACTGCCGGTCACCCTCTCGGAAATAGAGCAGGTTACCGGATTTGAGGATTATCGAGTCCTCCCCCTCTCTTCGGACTTCCGATAACCCTATAATACTCCATCGCAACCTGCTCAATTCCTCTTCGAGTTCGGTGATCTTCTCGTCGGTCCGAAGTGTGCGCGTGTTGTACGTTGCCAGGTACAGTCGTCGGTAATTATTTGGGTAGCCGGATCTCGTCCGGAGATTCTTGGCACCCCTTGCCATGCCGTAACCTCGACCGCTACCGTAGTCGAGGGTAGGCAGGCTGCCGGGCACTAGGGGCCATTTTTTATTTGTGCTTTTCATGGGGGGGTTTTTGCCATAATCGCCACGCTTGGCAGGCGGGTTGGCGATCGCAGTATGGTTGTTGTAGAAGCACAGAGAACGCTGCTGCCCATTCTCTGGTTTGTCCCTTAGTCGCCTCTTACGACACCCACGGGAAGACATGGGATGGTGAAATTCTTTACGTCCGGCACCATACGGAACTAATTTGGAATGAATTTTGGGCATGACATGATTTATTTTTGCCGTTTATATACTTGGCCTTGAAGTTCGTGCCACCTTCACAACACATTTATGGCAATACCTCGATGATGTTGTTGAAGGGCGACAATGCTGTTACAAATCTTAATTTGCGGTTTTGCACACGCAAAGGGAGTGTCGTCCATAAAATTTATTACGCAATTAGTAAGATTAAAATAAACGGTTATAGTTGGATAGTTGCTCATCAAAAGCTTCCAAGTAATCATCGTATTTTCGCTAACAAATTTGTGCTTTACCGCCAACATAACAATAAAAAAATCTGTGGTATATTTATGAAATTTGAAATATTATAACTTGAAGCAAGTCATTTTCTGAATTTGGCTAAATATCGATTAGCTCCACTAAGAAAACAAACAGTGGGAAATCTTGTGCGCAGCAACGGTAAAGTTCTATTAGCGGAGGCCGGAAAACATTACGTGACCGGTGCTACCAGTAGCCGTCTCAATGCACTCTCTGAGGATGACTTGGCTTGCAATATTACGCTACAGTCTCACACCGTCGTCGGCGTCGCACAGCGGCACTTCCGCAATGCCGTTCAAAAGGGACACAAATGAAAACGCCATAGCTAAAATAACAAATTTTAAAACGGCATCCGTTATTTGCTCAGATGTCATTAAACAGGTAACAAAATTCATGATCTTTGATGCAAAGGATACGAGCATATAACAATTTATGTTCAATTTTATGACTGTCAAGAATTGATTAGTTCTAGCCTTAAATTATACATTAGCTTGCGATTTCCTATATAAAGATTATTTTCCAGATCCTAGTCAACATCATATGATCTGTTAATTATGAGTTTTGGCAAGGACTAAAAGTAGCCTATGATCTCAACCAACATTGCGTAAATAATTAAATACAGATCATCTGATGGCCAATTTTACCGCCATCGTCAATACATGAATTTGGTTAGTATGACGACTAGTATATTCAAGTGCATATTACTCCTGAACGGAAATAATTCTTGGCACTGTTGTAACTAAGTCACCAGCACAAAACTGGCACCAGAAACATCTACTTGAAATAACAATAAAATGAAACAAGTCTCTTCACTTAGGATGTTAAAAACTCAGTGAGTATACAAAAAAAAACAATCTAGAGCGGTAATACCATGGGGCCGGTAACCATGGTGTATTGTTTTATTCCACTTGGCTGACCATCAGATGACGTCACGCACTGCCACCTTCCGCTGGATAAAGTGGAGACTACGGATGCGGTCAGTAACAGGCAGACCATGCTTTTACATTATTTGTAATAGTGATTTATAGCTCTTTGTTTACGAAAGAAAAAATACTCTGGTCAGGGGTCTACATTAGGAGTGCGTTGAAGTTTCCATGATTAATTTAGTGTTCATGCATTTTTTTCTTACCTCAAAAGGTGTAATTGAGCAGTTAGCAATGAACGAGCCGGCGAGGTAACGCCCTCATTTGGCATTGCTCGCGCAAATAGCAACCATCTGTCTAGCAAAGGACGCTCGACATCTATATTGGTCTGAGTCTAGACCTAACGCGAGCAGGTTGGCAAATATTATAACTATAACTTCGTGCGAGTTAATTTTCTCTCTCCATTACATTAATTTTCTTTAGTTTTAGTCTGCACGATTCTAGACAAAAGTAACTGTATTTGATAGAGATATTAATGGGCAAGTAAACTTGATACACGTCTACGAAATTGGGATCGTACATAAAATGTCATTTCCAATAGTTCGAGTAGTTAACGTTTAAATTTATTACACCACTATAAAGAAAGTACTTGATCGTACACATATAAAGTTACATGAAATGAAACTATTAAAGACGATGATCTAATATTTCAACGACTGACCAATTGATATTTGGCCCATATTGGTCACGTCTAAAATAGACTGAAATACAGTTCTGAGTAGTAATAATTAATAACGCTATACAACTGCACGAAGAACGCGTTAAATCGATACTAGGTCAGTAGACAAACTATTTCCCTCGTGTAAAAATGTAAACAAAACGGTCGTAAATGAAACGAAATTAGCCAGGCAGGCACCGCCATGCCATTACCGACGAGACCAAGTTCTCAACTTGCTAACCCAAATGACTCGTGAAGACTCGTGAAAACAAATGTGAATTTAAGGAAACCGGATTACGGTTGTTGGTAGACATAATAGTTCTTTTCGGTTGAGTACTCGGTCACTTGAATGTATCTTTCGTAGTCACGCATACAGTTATATCACGACACGCTATTACACAAATTGCTAGATACTGTTGGAGAAGTTAGGTTCGGAGTATATTTTGTTTTTCATCTTCAAATATGGATGTGCGATGACAGATCCGAGTAGCAGGTGATTAAGATCAAGTTATATCTGAAACGGGCCCATGTTTAGATAACACTACCGAAATAACCATCCACTTGATCTGCACGCGTACGGCTATTGGTTACCGATCGATTATTTTCGACGTACTTTATGGTACGTCATGGAATTTTTACTTCGTTACAAATTTGCATGGAAACCAACCGTCTGATTCACTGTTAAGGAAATTATATTCCGAAAGTCGACGTAAGACCGATGACCTGGTGAAGGTTGCGCGGATCGGCTGGATGCGGGACGCAAGGGACTGGTCAATGTGACGATGCTTGGGGGAGGCCTTTGTCCAGCTGCAGTGGACGGTCTTTCGACTTATATGACGATGGTGATTCCGAATGTTGTATCTTAGATTCCTCGTTATTGAAAACTATCTTCATTTAGACTTCAAACATAATAACAAGTTCAACTAAGTGCGCAGCTGTCTCGGCATTTTATAAATGTCATTTGATAATCTGCTCTACCTTTTTACTTTCATTTAGTACTAAAATAAACTGCCGGCCAGCCGACAATAACAAAATGTCAGAGACGACTTTCGCTCGAAGCCAATCATCACAGATAGAGCATCGGACAAAGTATACGAAAACAAATAGATTAAAAGGCAGACAAAGGGTACACTTGAATAGAAGGCTTTATTCACTGATATAATATAATAAAGGCATTAACCAACACTGCGCAGTAACTAGAGAAAGTTAATGAAACAAAAAGTCTCAGTCATTATTCTTATCTTTCAATCGTAAATGATAATTTTCTTGAGTACATTAACAGGTATCAGATAAGGTGTAAACAAATTCATTAACCGCCAGATGACAGATAACATCGGATGCGCTCGCGCAGGTCAATGTAGTATTTTGTCAACAATGGCTCTGCTATCGACGAGAGTGTTACACACTCGCTACCGCTTCAATGGATCAATTGATATGCATAACTACTCTGTATCTCAGTCGGCCATAGTTGACTCCTTCTTTATTTATCGCAATTTCTTATTGAAATGTTTTAAGGAATATTTAATGTACTGTGCAAACCCGTGGGAGAGCAGTGGTGGCCCAGTGGTATCGGCCGCTACTTACAAGTTGTAGGTCGTGGGTTCGAGCCCAGGCAGACGCTTTACTATGTGTAAATTATTTCATCACCACTGCTCTCAAAACGGTGAAGGAAAACATCGTGAGGAAACCGGCATGTCCTAGAACCAATAATTCGAAGACATGTGACATCCACCAACCCGCACTGGGCCCGCGTGGTGGATACGGCCCATTCCCTCTCACAGAGAGGAGGACTGTGTCCCAGCAGTGGGAACATTAATAGGCTGATGATGTGATGTGTTGTGCAAACCCATGTTTTAGACTTGTTTTCATATCTTGATCTCTAAATACAACTTTTACATCAAGGAATTTTGGAAATTCGCGGAAGAGGTTGCAAGCGGAAGTCACGTAATTATTTAATTAAAATTTCTCAAACATTTTTTATCTTTAAAGTGTTAGTAACGGTAGCTGCATGGTTAATAAAAAGAACTTCGTTGGCCTATTACAGAGGGGTGTCGTGAGCTCTAGTGGAATAATCCAATTCATTTACGCTACACTCTTCCTCTTCACCGTGGCATATTTATTTATAACCTCGCCAATATTCTACACAATTTCCAATTAAGATAATAATTTAGTAGTTCCTTTCTGTGAAACTTTAACCACCGTTCGATGTACTCCGTGTTAAGGTTTCTTCATGGCTTCGAATTTCGTAATTTCTTGGAACGAACTTTAAATTCCTTTCCATTGGGAACACATGCGAATCCAATTTTATAAAATTGCCACTTCAAATGAGTAGCTATAGGTGTTTTGCTGTATGGTACTCATAACAAAAGGAACACGAAACTAGCGAGTTCACCCCAACAGTTAACTGCATTAATCTTTTTCAGGCTAGTAGGCAATTGTGTTTTTGGCAACCATTCTTTCATGGCCTCCCCTGCATCGTCTGTTCGTATAAAATATTCACCAGCGATACTATCCAAAATCAATTATGACAGCTCTTCGGTTGTCGGTTACAGAGCTCGGGGATGTTACTTACGTTATAAATTCGATCCCTCCGGTCCCTCCACCCTCTCTAGGGATGACGTCACGTCAAGCGGAGAAACCTCTCAAGGTCGCTCGAACTGTTTTGATTCGATAAACTTCATACAAATGTTGAAGGAGAAAAAAAATCGGTCACGTCTGCTGGAATCTGAAATTGCTTTGGGTGGTTTCTTTTTAGAAAATTCGTACTCTACGGTTCATGAATGTCTAGTCCCCAGCAATTTTGTGACTTAATTTATTGGATTGGATCGCCATTCGCCATTTATTTACCAACTTCATAGTTCCATTATGGCTGGAATAACGATTTTTCTAGTAAATAAACCGCAAGGTGGGTCGGCCACGCCCTGTGGGTACCCACAGTATCTAATGAGTACTATCATAACGACATGGATCTGCGACGACCTTGACCGCAGAGGTGAAATCATAACAATCGTTGTGTTAAGGATATGCTCTATTTAGGTAATGAGGTCTCTACTAGACACATTTTACGCTAGTGTACGCAAAAGTCTCGTATGGGCTGGATGTCTGACTCACGACGTCTGATTTAGATATTAGCTGCAGACTATAAAACATCCGCAAATCGTTAAAGAAACAGGTAACTAGACGTAACGACATCTAATGAAACTGCTCGAAGCTGCCAGAATAATGTAGCAGTGCAGCTCATTCCAACCAGTCTCAGAGACATTACATCATTTGTTAATATACCTATTTGTCATGTTAACTCCTCATTTCCTTGGAATTCATCATCTGTACCGTTTTCAGCTTCATTCAACGTAACAAAATCACATCTGTTAGTGGCTATAAACCCAAACACAAGGTTACAGGATATTAGCAAGGTCCGTGACCTACCCATGCAGTATAAATACGACCACAGTTCATAAAAAAAAAGTAATGAATGAGTGAGTGAATTAGGACAACCAGTACCCAGATTGCGACGTTACTCGAATTGTGTAATAATGCAGCAGATGTGGATCGTAACAAAAAAAAAACTTGAATTCTTGATGCCGCCTTTTTACGTCATCCGTCAGTCTTGTTCCTCTTTTGTCGTTGGAGACCATAGTTTATTGTACGTTTTTATGGGGTCGCTCTCGCTTCATCTGTAGCTTATTTCATTTTGTTATTGTTCAGAAAAAATGTTAAGATAAATCTTAAAAAATATATAAAAACGAAGAATCTATCAAAGGTCAAGTTGCCCTGTTTTTGGTAAGACTAGACAGACGGAAGCTCCATTTTCCTATAGCTTTATGATTTGACTACCTTCCAAGTCTCGTTCCGTCTCATATTTTCTGAAAACACGAGTCATTGAAGCATTGAAACAATACGAACGTTCGCACGCCCGGAAACTTCCGATAAAGGTATTTCGCTCTCAAAAGTAGCGGGTCTGAAGTAGATACTTTGGGTGCCGTACTGTACAAGGAAAGGCCTTCAAAAATCTGGGATGACTTTACACTAGACTTTTACACTCGAAAGCTTTGCTTGACACGACCAATACAAGGTAATTTGTTGCGGTTTTTACCCGACTGCCAAAATGTGTAAAAAAAATGTGTAAATGTGTTTGTTAGCGAAGGAAGGCTCCGCGAGAGAAAACAGTCCCGCAGGCTTATTACGTATGTTATGCAAGAGATTTTTTGCGAAATCGGCGGTTTTTTATTTAAATAAGTGCATTTGACAAACACCGAGCGATTAACAAACGATTGTGTAGGACCTACCATACCTACACTGCAGGTAATGCCGACTATTATGATATAAAGCGTTTGATCGCTATCGTTTTGCTCTTGCAAAAGATACGTAATAAACCTGCCGTATTCCCGTCACGAAGCCTTCTTTCGCTACAGTCAGGGAGCATACGAAGTATACTTGGGACATCTCCAGAAAAAGGAGATACTGGTACCCCATGTTTATTTCAGTATTTTTTTTATTTATATGATGAAAGAAATAGAAGGCAGGAGAAAAATTTATGTATTATATTGAAATTTAAGGAAAAGGAGCGAAATAGCGGTGGACACCGAAAAATGGGATGGCAAAACATAGGCCTTAAATTCATTAATTTATTGTTTCTTACATTATGGATTATTATAAGATTACTCTAAGCACCTATTCATTCCATTTCAGATACCTAATACAAACAAGAATGAGTAAAATCCACCTGACACATGACGGACTGGATATAATTGACTATTATTACTAGCAATAATAGCAAGGACCACACCATGACTTCTGGCAAGGCTGGTGAGTGATGTCATATAGTTAAATGTACACCTTACTGCTATTTGAGTGAGTAGGTTAGTCCTATATCAATGACATAAGCCATTTCTGTGATGCATAATTAATTTGATTTATCAGATTTCTTATTATTTTTTCCACACAAAAACAGATACAAATACAATAGTGCAGTATATGAACAAATGTGATTTTTTTATTGAAGTTGTAGTATATATTTCTAGTTTTTAGGTGATGTCTTTAAATGGGGTTATCTGTGTTATATTTCCCAAAAGTATTTTGTTGGCTTTGAGTTGTGCCTGTCTTATTAAATACTTCCTCGCTCATATTTGTGTACTAATTTAGAAGAGTTTGCTATGCATGCCAATTTATTCTAGTTTCTTCAAAACAGTCTCTACATTTTTTTGATGATACACAAAATCTACAATCCATCAATGAAAACCATGGCCTTGTTTACATAATTAATACACAACCCATAGTCGTTATTAAAACATGCTATATTTTATAATAAACTTATAGAATAACGAGTGGGTGATGACGATTTGACATCTCATTGTGATTGTCCATAGTTCTAATTGGGTCGGCAGACTGGGTCAATTAGAATGGCCTTTTTAGCACAAGCCTCAGAAATATTCTTCATAACATGCTAGCTGTAATAGGTGGGAAATACAATCATTTTTATTTGATACACCTACACTGATTTCATAATGATTGGCTCTATCTACTTGGAAGTGTTTTAGCTGTCATGATTTTTAAAGATTTGTCTTGATTTTCTTGATAGAATTTATTGACATTTTAAGAAAGATTCATATTAAGAAAGTAGGTACCTACATAAATTAAAGCTTTGAAGATAACAATACTAGCAGAGTGCCTTAAAAACAGGTTTAATGAAGACAGTATTTTAATTTGTTGTAAGAAAATAATTTGATTGGTATTTAGTTTCTATTCAAGTGTTGTACTGTACCAAGCTGTTTACAACTCACAATAAAACTAGTACACATAGGCCTTGGTTCCAAGCAGATTTAATAAAGATACAAGGCCAAACAACCCATACAAATGAGTTGATGTTATCATAGAGAAGTATTGACATGTGACAGACAATTGAACTGATGAATAATCAAGCTAGGTAGTAGCACAAACCATGTATCAATTACATATTTATCAAGAAATAACATGAACATCTGAAAAGATTTTTATCGCCGCTGAAAAACAAGTAAAACACTCGTAGATACCATGTAGGTCGGGCTTTACAACCGGACACAAAAATATATTTAGCCATGATCCACAATGACATCATATTTGACCGAAAATCGGCAGTAACCCAGAAAAAAGCGCCGCATAGTTGCGCCTGAAATAGGTCATATCCCCGTTTAGAGTGACCACCTATCCTGGGTACCCCGGTCACACATGATGCGCGAAAACACCCTTGCCATATCGGCACCGCTCCGATTAACCGGTATTATTACTCAATGCCAGCGTTATGGACGCTCCAAAAATATAAACACAACACATAGGTCTTTCCGAGTTTACGGTGAAGCTCAGAGGTCAGAGGATGCGAAGAATCGCAGTGGAAAAATAAATTAAAAAGTCATATCGGTACCTGTTTACTTTTGTTGTCGATCCCGTTCGCCTTGCCGTCTGGTACGTTGCCGTTGTTTTCCTCACTTTTTTCACTTTTCACACCCTCCAACGCCATATTCAAACGCTTATTTTATTCACTGTCATGCGAGAAATGTAATAATTTCCCGTATTTCACCGTACATGAAATATTTTGTCACAAATTCAATACGAGCAAACACTCCCATAGACAACGGGCTGTCACAACCCACAACGCGTCGCAGTAGCGGACGCATTGAGCGCGAATGAAAAATGAAACGGATTCGCTACGGGAGAGAGAGAGCGAACCAATCGTAGAACCCCGGCCGGAGTCGACCAACCGTCGCATTTCGCCAAAGCTGGGACTTGAAGGATCAACATCAAATCGAATTCAAGAAAACGAGGAAAGCATGAAGAAAAGAATGTTCTGAAATTATACATCCTATATTTATATATTTAACAATCTGTTGTGTTTTATGTAGCTTTCAGTTTTGGAGATAGATAAATATTTAAGAAAATTTGTGATTCTTTGACAATGTTTAGAATTTGTATTAAAAAAAGAAATCAATTATTACGTTTACTAAATTATCTCCGAAGTTATTATTTTCGGGGGAGTACCGATAAAACTATTGAAGCTTATGAAATAATTTAGATGAAAATTAATTTAAATATGAATGCAAACTAATAAATTGTGGCTACTTACTTTTGTTTAGCAAACAATTCATAATATATTTTACGTGCTTTATCGCTCAAAAAGCAGTAATTGAAATAATTTGTTTCACTCAGTAAATTAGTTAAATTTTCCCGCCAACTCGTCCTTTGAAAATCATTGACATTTGATGGCAGCAAGTGGTGCTGTCACACATGAACTTATCGTAAAAAAATATTTCTATAAAAACCGAATTTCAGATCAATTTAATTAAATGATTTTGAAGTAAAATATGAATGCAATGTATTTTTAATTGTTTCCTTTGTAGTTGAATAAAACTAAACAAAACAGCCCTATAAATATTGACAGAGTATTATGAAGGACCTAAAACACCGGGACTAGCGCCATCTAGATGCGTACAAGTGTACTAGCGTCTAGCTGTATCTGTAGCATTATTTTCCGTTAGTAATCAAGAGATGGCGGTAGCTTTCATCTCTGCAAGTTATATTTTTCTGTACATTTTAAAAACATTTATCTGTGATCTGAAATAGTTGACTAGGGATATTAGATAGTATTTCAAGATAAATTACTACAGCATAAGAAATTTTACCTCAGCCACACTATTATACCTGTAAGCAGCCTACTTTATTGGAGCGATCTTATTATTTAACTTTCTTCCCAATTTTTATTATAATAATTTATTTTCAGGGCCATATAATCAGAACATAGGCTCGCAATTCCAGGGGCGGATCCACCGTAGTGGGCACGGTGGGCATACCCACAACCCCAATTGAGGTCGAAATCACACACATTCTAACACTTAAAAATCGTTCACTTCAAATTGAAGTCGCATTCTCATCTCAGCGACAAATTATGTAAAAAAATTACAAAATGCTCACTTCGTTGTCAGCGCGAAATAAAGAGGCAGAAAGAGTGCAAAAAAAAATTAAGCTCGTTGCCCTTGTTTTTGGATTATAAATTCTCTTCAATTTAAAGCTTATCTGCCTAACTGCTTAAGTCAAAAACGTTACTTTTATGTCTGTATCCATACAGTAAGAAGAGAATCTAACCCATCCGAGTCGTGGTGCTAACATTTTCGAACTGGTTACGCTAGCACTTACATCCTTAGTTCTAGGACTGTGCTATGGTCGACAATTTCTAACTCATGCAGGCAAGTTGCTCATATTTTCAGGTAGCCGTGACCACAACCTTTTTTGAGAGCTATAGAGCCGCCCCTGCACGATTCACGTAATAAGGCCTCATTATCAGTATTTAGTGTTATTGTCTTAGGGATTTGTTGGTAGATACGTTTACTTACATATCAGTAACATTAAATAGTAGCTAGCTTGTTCATAAACATTTCAGGCACAGCCTGGCAAGTGTAGATGTGACTGAACGAGGCACAACAACGAAAAAAGTTAATTTAAAACAAAAAACCCGAACATATACATAATAAACAATTTAATATTTCTATGCCCGACTGCTTAAAAGGCGAACTGAAAAGAAGTAAACAAGAAGAAAATCATGCTGTGCAGTTGGAGGATGTATAGAGTCTTGCAAACGAAAGTAGAGACTGAAAAAGCGCGTCAAATTTTAAAAAAAGCGAACTAAAAAGACATAAACAAGAAGAAAATCATGCTGTGCAGTCGGAGGTACATCTGCAGCCTAATTGCGTAAGTGAATTCTCCAAAGCAAACAAGTCGATTCTTTCCCAAAAACGACTTTACGTATTGCATATTACACTCTGAAACGGAAAGGTTATGCCCCTTTCCATTACCAATATTTTGACGTAGAATTTATTGTAAAGAATGAACGAAAGCGGAAGAATTGAGATAAAACTTCACTATTGGTATTGTGTAATGTTCGAGTTTGATGAAACATAACGCAGTAGATGAACTTCAACTCAAAGGAGGATGTTTGTACTTTTTCCAAATTAGTTTCGCAATACCGAAAAAGTTGAAAGAAATGATTCTGATTCTTTGAAGGAATCGACTCGTTTGCTTTGGAGAATTCACTTACGCAATTAGGCTGCAGATGTACCTCCGACTGCACAGCATGATTTTCTTCTTGTTTATGTCTTTTTAGTTCGCTTTTTTTTAAATTTGACGCGCTTTTTCAGTCTCTACTTTCGTTTACCAGACTCTATTCGCAGCCTGGCCAAAACCAGATGTAAATGATGCACCAGATGTTTTTAGTTTTTTTTTTTTTTTGAATCAGGTACATTTAAACATATAAGTGTTATATATTTTTGAAATCACCTCAGAAAACCCTTTATTTTGATACCCCACACGATGGGTTAGGTAAAAAATTGTGTCCCACAATATAGCACCCAAAATCAGCCATTTTGATATTCTCCAATTTTAATGTAGCCAGTGACACTCGTAGGGTTAAGACGAATCGATTAACGTAAGAATCATCAAAATCGGTCAGCGCGTTTGGTCTCTAGAAAGCTACATACATACATAATTAGACTGATAAACACATTACCCTCCTTCGGCAGTCGGGTAAAAAGATAAAATAAGAGAAAAAAATATGTGACTCCTGGATATTTAGACAAAAGAAGAAAAACATTAGTCAAACATTTTTATTAAACTATTGCGAGACCAAAAAGGCACCTATCTCAGCATAAACTCTTCCATGAATAGATCGAAGCATATGCTGCTAAGCATAATTTAAAAAAAAAAAAACATGATTTTATTTTACCACTTTGTCGGAATTCCATGCCAAATTATAGCTTTCTAGTACTTAGATTCTCTGAGCTAAGCTGCGGACGGACAGATGGACAGACCGAAACTATAGGTCAGGCTTGTTGACTTCGGAACCCTAAAAAGAAATGACGCACCATGCTTGTTTCGAAATCTTTTTGACATAAAAATTAAACCGTCTTTCAAAACAAAACACTGCAAAGTGAAAAATAACTTTCTTTTCGGAAGTCGGTGTCAATAACGAATAAAAAATTAGTTCCAAAGACGAAAGGAAAGCTTATTTTTCTTTTTTAGTTTATCTCCAATTAACATGATAATCATTTATAGCCAAAGTACATATCATGACGATTCCAATAAGCCCAAACACGACTAGGATAATATATTGTTTTATATCAGAGTTCCAGTGCCTACCTTCCGGCTTCATCATCAGATCAGTTTGATGGTGCCATTTTCGTCAGTACCATTTATTTATAAGTATTTGCTTCATCATAGTCGGTTAAGTATACGAGATATGTAATACCCGTGACTTACTTAGCATAGGAGTTCCAGTGGCCATCTGCGGTCTTCTTCATCAGTTCCACTTCACCAAATGATACTTTCTGAGTGCAAATGATTGCATTGTTGATGAAAATACCAAAATCGCTATATGTATGCCTATAACATTTGAGGAGTTCCCTCAATTTCTCTAGGATCCCATCATCAGATCCTGACCTGATGACTATGGGACCAACTAGAAAGTATACCCTTCAAAACAAAAGAAGAATTTTTGAAATCGGTCCAGCAGCCGAATTGCGTAAGTATATTATCCAAAGCAAAAGAATCGATTCCTTCCTAAAAACGACTTTTCGTATCAATATGCAATACGTAAAGTCGGTTTAGGGAAAGAATCGATTCTTTTGCTTTGGATAATATACTTACGCAATTCGGCTGCAGGCGTCTTTGAGTAATCGGGGAAAATACATTAAAAAAAAAACCGACGAATTGAGAACCTCCTCCTTTTTTGAAGTCTGTTAAAAATACATACAGTCGAACAAAGAACCTCCTCCTTTATGGAATGTCGGTTAAAAATGGAGGAACTCTTTCTTCTCCTCTCGTATCTCGTGTCTTGGTAAAACATGTCAAGGTGCTGATAGACTTGAGCCTTCACTTGTTACAGAACATCGAGCATTCGCCGTTTTTTGTCGAATTGAACGAAGAACAGAACCAAGCATAGAGCCCATATCCCATCGCTACGAAGATTTTAACGATCGAACGCTCTAGTAAATGTTCGTAAAAAAGCGACAGGCGTGCGAGTTGGAGGGCAGCGGAACAAATGGAAAATTGCTCGGCTCGACAAAAAGCTCGAAGCAAAACTGTCGTTTCGCTAGAATGCTTCCTAGAACGCTCGCTGGAATACTCGCTAAGACGCTGCTGTATATTTCAACATTCGCTAGAATACTCATTATCAGTGAATGATAAGTGAATGCTATCAGTGGCTTTAGGTGTTTGACGAAGAGTTTTTGAAATTTACTATAAGAGCGGTTGCCTACGGCGAATTTTTGCAGCGCATCGCTAGACGCGATATAGTCGCAAAATAAACGCGATACAGACGCAATACTATCGCAGGTTATGTACCAACGCCCACGGAATTACGATTATGGATTGTGACGTGACCACGTGACTATAACGCGACGCAACATCGCTACAGAAGCGTGACTGTTTTACTGCAACATGCGACTGTAGCGATGCTGCTTATGCACCGATACAGAAGCGATGCTAAATCACCCGTTTGCATTGATATAGTCGCGATGCTGTTATGCTGAATCGATACCTTCGCGCGTTGCAACGGTAACAAAAGTTCCAAAGCATTGGCTGCAAAAAATCACCGTTGGCGACTGCCCTAGATAAGTACTCTTTCCGATTTCCCACCATATCAACTGCCAACTTAGTCCTTTTAGAAAGAGTCTAGCTCATTCCATCAGCTCTATCTGCCTCGTTTAGCCATGGACAACATGTTGGGCCTGGAAAGTAGTATTAGGCTGAATGGATGACCGACATGATTTTGTTCAAAGTCGGTTTTCTTGCCATAAAATCGTTAAAACATGCTTGCTCAAATTATGTTAGCTATGGCTGCAATGCTCGGATCACTCTGCAAGTCTAAAACAAAGAACTTTTGATCAAAGAGCGGCCATCAGCAGTAGTACAGTCTCGAATATTGAAATTCTTTGGCCATATCTCGAGGCGGAATAACCATCCTACGAGTAACTCCATTGAGTGCCTGGGACGAGAGTGGACGGTAACAGGCCACGTGGGAGATCACCGATGAGGTGGACTGGGCAAATTAAGTCCGCCGTTGATCTTGTAATTGAGTGCGCCGAAATTTCAAGTAACCTAGCCAAATGGAGAGAGATCGTGCGGCGAGTGAAGCACCAGCAATTGGATAAAACTCATCGTGTCCAAGACCGGTCTTTCAAGAGTAGGGATTGCAATCCGGATTCTTCGAAATTCGAAAACAACTGAAAAAGCCGGTTTTTATTGTCATTATTAAATCCGGTTTGCCTTTTTTTTCGGAATTATTTTTAAAACAAATTTCAACGGATAATATTTGTATTTATCCACAAATTTTCATTTTATGTAATCGGTAGATCAACATTAACTATTCTAATGCGCAATTCCGAATAATATTTGAATTGGTAGGCTTAGGTTTTATTTTTATTCTATAGACCAACTGGATGACCGAAAGAGCTTTATCTACTGCGGCATGTTTTGTAATAAAATAAGATGTGGGCAGCGCTTCAAAGTCAAAGATAAATATATTTATTTCAATTAGGCCAGTAAGCCGTAGCTGTAGCCTCTCCCTGGACATCTCGAAGGCTTTTGACAGGGTCTGGCACGAAAGCCTTATTGGTAAGCTTCCTTAATTCGGTCTGCCCAGTGGTCTGTGCGATTGGATTGCAGACTTCCTTCGGAACCGGTCCATCCAAGTAGTTATTGATGGCCGCTCGTCTGACTAAACTGGATAATAATGCCGCGGTTTTTAGGGGTCGGTACTCTCAGCAACATTGTTCTTGCTTCACACAAACGATCTGCTAAAACCTGCATCCGCATACCCCTTTGGGTATGCGGACGACAGCACTGTTGCTGAAAGATACGTGTCCGACGCGCGCGCTACTGGGCTTCAGATTCGGTGTCTCCGAGAGGCCATGGTTGGGCGCTTGAATCTGTCCATGAAGGCAGTCTCCGAATGGGGCGATGCCAATCTGGTCAAATTCAGTGCTGCTGTTCTAAGCTGACCCAGGCGTGTCTTTTTTCCGCTAAAAGGAGCCAGTTCTACCCGGTTCCATCTATCCGAGGTTTGACCGTGCCGATAACGGACCGATTGAGCTTCTTGGCGTTACGTTGAATCGACCCTCAATTTTGGTCCATTCATTGAGGCAAAGGCTCAGTTGGCTGTCAAAAAGTTGGGGATCCTTGCGAAGGTAAGGCGGTACTCCACCCCAGAACAGTTGCTCGATTTGTATCAAGTGCATGTTAGATCATGCATGGAGTACTGCTCTCGTCTCTGGGACGGATCTGCCAAATACCAGCTGGATGCACTTGAGTCGATCGAAAAACGGGCCAAGAGGCTAATCGGCGATGATATACTGGGCAAGTCTAGGCTCCAGAGTCTAGAGCCCTGTACATCGGCGCCGAGTTGGCAGCCTGTCGGTTTTTTAACCGACTTTCGAAAAAGGAGGAGGTTCTATGTTCGACTTCTTGTATGTTTTTTTTTTTTTTTTTTTTTTTTTTTTTATGTATGTTCACCGATATTTCCGTCAATTGTGGACCGATTTTGAAAATTCTTTTTTTGTTTGATAGAGTATGTTCCGAAATTGGTCCCATTTTAATTTGGTGAAGATCTGATGAAGAACTTCGAAGATATACAACAGAACTCTTCAATAAATAACGGCAAATCTCTCGGGACTGCTGCAATCGCATGTCTGTTTATTGTTTATACCATTTCATAACATAACATCACGCCAATACGCTCTTAAGGGGTAAGCAGATCTCTCATTTGATCGATTTTGTTCAAGTTTCATGATATTCGGGTAATCTATTTTGGCGTTATAGGAAACTTACTAAACAACTTGCCTATTAGTTAGGTACAACTAAAAAGTGAAAAATAAAAAAACTTTTTTACAAAAAAATACTACCGACTTCCAAATAAGAAAACTACAAAGTGAAAAATAACTTTATTTTTGGAAGTCGGTGTCCATAACGCAAAAAAATGGTACCTACGAAAGACACCGACTTCCAAAAATAAAGTTATTTTTCACTTTGTAGTTTTCTTATTTGGAAGTCGGTAGTATTTTTTTGTAAAAAAGTTTTTTTTTATCGGTTACATACCGGGGAGTGTGCGTTGGAACTTGGAATTGCATGAACTGATTTCTCCTAGCCCGTTCCATCATCGGACTACAAGACGTACGGCTATGCGTCATCGGTACATGGTGGACATCCCACCCATACGCACCAAACGTTTTCGGAATACTTTTATTATGCACACAGCAAAATAGTGGAATTCACTGCCGGAGTCTGTATTGCCTGATATCTACAACCTGGGCGTATTTAAGTCAAGAGTGAATAGGTTTCTTCTAGGCAAGCGTGCTTCATCGTCAACCACATTTCGCTTACCATCAGGTGAGATAGTGGTCAAGCGCAAGCCAAAAATTAGTTAAAAAAAAATGTCTCTAAAATATGTCAGGAGGGTACCTTAATTACCTTAACTTTAAGTACAGTTTATGTTATAATTACGTAAATTTATAACGGGAAATATTACTGATGCCCAAAGTTTTGTTGTTTATTTTAGTTTTCTTTTTTTTATATTCTTGCACTTGACCACTATCTCACCTAACCTGATGGTAAACGATGATGTGGTCGACGTTGAACATTCTTTAGTACGGTCGTGCGTCGTAATTGGGCGAATAAAATATGCAGATTTTAAATAATTTGTGCTATTTTATTTCAGTTTTATCAAATCAACTTAAGGCCGTACCCTGACCATAAAATCAGCATGAGATATGAGCATTCCTATTGGCCTAGCGGCACTGGTGGCGCATGAATATCGGTAGTGAATACGCCCAGATTTTAGAATAGAATCTTTATAAAATCGAATATTGGTCTTTTGAAAAAAATAAAACTTACAAAATGTTCGTTATCAAATTGTCTATCCATTAGTGTTAGTATAAAAAATAATTAATGAACACTTTACGAGCATGCTACCAATAATTATTTCACATTTTTATAGTTTTGTTGGAAGTAGATTAGTGACACATATACCTCTTTAAAAAAAAGTGTACTACCATTTTAGATTTATTTTATTCATTGAGATTTCTTTTTAAATAAAGAGTACTAGCTCTTAAAATCTGCACATAATTCGACTAGCGCGGCGTTTTGCTCGGGGAGGCAAAACGCCGCCATTAAAACTTAGATACCTAGTGGTCAAGCGCGAGCGTTTAAATAAAAAAATTAAAAAGATATCCCAAAATTCCAAAAATCTGGACAATCCGGATTTCAATCGATCGAGAACACAGAAATCCGGATTTCATTTAAATTCGGATTTTGCAATCCCTAGTCAAGAACGAATCGAAGAAGAATGGCTGCAATGCAACTAACTTGTATAAAATAGACGGCTGATAGAGATCACGCCCGGAACAGGCGACCACGGACAGAAAGATACGATCAGTGCTCTCGAAGCAGAGCTTTGTGCCTTTGCAGCCAATGTAGACCTACTGACGGGATCATTAAACATAACGCCACGCGTGTATACCCTGACGGGTTGGGTGGAGGTGCACCTTAGTATTCCCATATTTTGCCAGTTATGTTAAAGTCCAATAAAAGGGGGCGGGCGTATTGCCATCAACTACCAGAATAGAGAAATACCAGATGGAAAAATCCAATAATACTCTGCTCGACCCGTTCATCAAACCTAGGACGGCAGGACCTCATGCTGAGCTGTAAATCAATCTGCCTAGCCTTTTTCCCAATTATGTTGGGGTCGGCTTCCAGTCTTTCCGGATTCTGATGAGTACCAGTGTTTTAAGTAGAGCGACTGCCTATCTGACCTCCGCAACCCAGTAACTGTGTAACACGATACTCCTTGGCAAGACTGGTGTCAGATCTCGAGCTTCTGACTACCCGTAACGACTGTCAAAGATCTTTAAATGACAGCCGGGACCAACGGCTTTACGTAAATACATGAGTAAAGTTTAGTTTAGTTTAGTTTCGGCGGGCTGTTTCCGCAACTCCACGACCAAGCGCGTATTTTGCGTACGGGTGGGATTCAGTCACATCATTCGATCCACCCCAGCTCCTTGAGAAAGGCCAGCAGCGCCTTGGTGCTGCCGACTATGTCCTGCAGGGTACCTGGGTCGCCGAAGTATTTGGCCCTGTATCCAGCGATTACAGGGCAGCTCAGGAGCAGGTGTGCCGCTGTCTCTTCCTCCACCATGCAAGCTCTGCAGAGTGGGCTGTCCGTGATTCCTATGACAAAGAGGTGTTTATTAAAGGTCCCATGTCCAGTTGTCACGGCAGTAACTGCACGCAACTGTGGCTTTGTTAGTCGTAGGACCTTTTTTGTGAAACGGCCGTCAATGAGCGGTAGTGCCTCCTTGGCCTGCCTACATTCGCTAAGATCAGTCCATAGCTTGCTGTGTTGATCCTTGGTGCGTTTTCTTACCAGACCGCGTAGATACCCGAAAGGTAAGGGCACTATGGGTTCCGGGCCACCCGGGACATGAGTAAAACATACAGAGTGATTTTTCATGAGTAAAACATACAGTGTGCCTGCTGGTGGCCAAATATTAAAAGATTATTATAGCAAATCCCGACACTGTACCGAAGAAATGCCGGATGTCAGCCTGTACGAGATTAGGATGGCTCTGAAACAGCTTAAGAACAACAAGGCACTGGGTGATGACGGAATTACGGCCGAACTCCTGAAGACGGGTGGAAAGCCAGTACTTAAGGCCCTTCAGAAGCAGTTTGATTCCGTCATACTTGAGGGGAAAACGCCACAGGCATGGTGTGGGGGTGTGGTGGTACTCTTTTTAAAAAGAGTGAGAATGTCCTACTGAAGATCTATAGGCCCATCTTTCTCCTTAGCCATGGCTACAAGCTGTTTTCAAGAGTCATCACGAATTGTCTCGCGCGCAGCTTTGACGATTTCCAGCCTCCTGAACAAGCTGGATTCTGTAAAGGCTTCAGCAACAGCACCGTAGACCACATATATACGCTGCGGCAGGTTATATAGAAGACCGAAGATTACAAATTGCCTCTCTGTTTAGCGTTTGTGGAATATAAATAAATAATAAATAAATAAATAAATCGTTTATTTTGGATCAAACAATTTTACACATTTAAGTAAACCCACCAAACTGCGTAACAGTTTGTCGGCGGGATAAGCGCTTGTATTAAATCCTAATTTTACAATATTTTGATCTAAATGTTACTAATAATAAGAACAATTGTTTGATAATTGCATTGCATTAAATTCGCAAATTAAATATTAAAATTAAATTAAATCACTCAAATACAATGTCAATACAATAAAATAAAATAAATAATCAACAAAATAAAATAAATAATCAGTAAAAAATCATCACTAAAATCAGATAAAATAAAATCATTAAAATCAAATTATTATGTATATATCATCATTCATCACAGTTAGCGGCTATTTCCTTGAGCAGTACATTTTTCAATTTATTCTTTAGGGTTCTCTTAGTTGTATTCGCATTTTCTTTACGCAGCCAATCCAGGTCATTGAAAATTGTAGGGGTCAGATACTTGTTAGTTCTCTTACCATAATAATTTTTAACCGGTGCTCGCACGAACTTACGTTCCCTCACACTCCTGGTATTGTAAGTGTTTTGCACATGTACCTTATATTGGTCGTTATAAAACTGCTCGAGAGCCACCAAGTATCTGACTTTCTCATGTACAGGAAGCACCCTACATTCAACAAATAGCCTTTCATAATTATCTTTACACTCAAGTTTAACCTTACGATTAACCAGAAATTTCAAGAAACGAATTTGAAGCGATCTTATGCTGTTTAGATAAGTCTTAAAGGTGCGGCCATACGTTTCTAATCCATAACTGAGCAAGGACTCGGCTAGGGCAAAATAAATAACACGCAGCGTTTTCCTACTTAAAGGCGCCTTAAGGACATAAAACTTGCTCAAGACTGACCTAAGCCTTGTGCACACTGCGCCAACCTGTGTCTTCCAGTTCATGTTGCGGTCCACCCACAAACCCAGATACCTAAATTTATCGACGTACTCAATACTCTGACAAGTACAATTAACATTCCCTACGTGCATGCACTCGTAAGTGTGGCCCACGATACCGATATCACCACTACAGACATTATTTGCTACGTGGTTATGCGGCGAGTGCACATGCATCAACTTCGTCTTAGTTAGATTAAGTATGATACCGTTATCGTGGGCCCACCGGGTAATATTATTGAAGTCAGCCTGCAAAATAGCCCTAACCTCCTGAATATCCTTAGAGGAGTACATAAGGCACATGTCGTCCGCATACATGTACACACGACATTTTCCTACCACATTACTGACTGTATTCACATGCATGATATAACCAACTGGTCCATACACGGAACCAGTCGGTACACCCAGATCAACCGCAGCCTCTTTACCTACCACACCGGTTATGCAGGTCTGTATGGTTCTACCACTCAGATAGTTCCGGAACCATCTGTTAGTGGGGCCCCTGATCCCACACTCGTCCATGGCCTGCAATAGCACCTCGTGGTCCAACGTGTCAAAAGCCTTTTTGTAGTCGATGAACAGCGCCAAGACCTGATGACCCTGGTCCAGGCTGCTGTTCATGTCCTCGGAAAACTGTGACAACGCTGACATGGTACTACGGCCCCGCCTAAATCCGTGTTGCGCATCTGCCAGTATATTATTTTGTTCCAGGAATTCGCTAACCTGACCGACTACTATTTTTTCGACTACTTTGTTGATCACTGACAGGATAGCGATAGGCCGATAGTTAGCGAAATCCGAGTGCGCTCCCTGTTTGAAGATGGGCCTAATTAACGCTTTTTTAAGTGAGCTTGGGTATTCCCCTTTCGATAAACACAGGTTGACAAAGTGCGACAAGACGGGTGAGATTTTATTTTTGATTATTTTTAAGTCCATTACTCGTATACAATCAATGCCCGGCGCCTTATCATTGCCCAGCTGATCGATAACTTTGCACACTGTACTGCTGGATACAGGTTTAAAACGAAAAGTTACATTACTTGTCCTAACATAATTATTTCTATCCAATAATTTAATATTACAATTGTGTTTTATATTAATAATTTCTTCTGTAAATGCATCTGCAAATTTACTACATATATTATACATTGTGTCTTTACCGCCAAAGTATCTCTTAACTATATCATCTATATTTGCCTTTTTTCTACCTGTCCAGCTATTAATTTTGTCCCAAATTTTTCTTGGGTCCCCATTACAATTCTTTATTTCTTCTTGCCGAAACTTATTTTTTTCTTTAAAAATCAATTTGTTTACTTTATTCCTAAATTTTGTGTACTCTAGTCTTTTTATGTTATTTTTAGGTGTATCTTTCCAATCTCTAAACAATCTGTCCCTATGCAACAACATATTTTTTAAGTGCCTCCCTATCCACGGTTGTGAAACCCGTTTTTTTGTCTTTGGCATCACAGTCTTACAATTTTTATAAATTTCATTAAAAGTATTTTGCAACTTATCATATATAGTTAAAGGGCAATCAATAGACAACAGTTGAGACCAATCATACTCAGTGATTCTATCAGCTACTATCTTATTATTAATCACATACCGAGTGTCCGAGTTCACAATAGTTTTGCTTACGCTCGTCGCCAGTACTATAGACCGATAGCGCTGGCCAATTTTGATGTCATAAGTTTAAAAAATTCTAAAGTTTCAGATTTTTTGCCTATGGATAAAGTCGTACCTATGTAGCTTATTATTGCGTTTTGTGTCACATCTGTTACTTGCATTTTCAGTAATTCGATGATTTGTGGTTGATTATTTTTATTCAAATCAAAACTGGCAAAAAAAAAATTAAAGTTTAAAATAATTATGGTATCCTATCTAGGATAGCCTGTGGAGTGTGCAAACCCAATTTGTGTCATATTTGCCCAGTGCAAACTGAAATAGGGTCAGTATGTAAAAACAGTGCGAAAAAAAAATTAAAGTTTATGAAATAACTATTTCCCTTCTCAGATCACTTATATATGCCTATTATTTAAATTTGTGCCAAATTAGGGCACGCAATTTTAAGATTTTCAATTGTTTTGTTTTTCCAAGCTACAAACGCTTCAAAAAAATATTATAATTATTAGAGTTCACATAACCAATATCATAAATGCATGAAAAATCGACATTGTAAATTTGTGTCATTTTCATGCACGATAAGTATTTAAATGAATAAAACACAAAAACAATGGTTGCGGTCTCGAAGCAGGCAGTCAAAGCGGGCGGACGCGGTCAGGCGGCATTACGCACGCACACAATCATGTTCGTTCGGTACGATTTCTTTTTAGATGCGAAGGCTTCCTATATAAATAACATAACTATCATATTGAGTAATTATTGACTCTTATCTCCGCCATGTAATAAACAAATGTGTAGGTAACCTATAGAGATGAAAATAATGACGTGCGAATTATGTACAAAGCGCGCGTGTCTGCATTCTCATTGCCTACGAATGTCAATTTTCAATGCTAAGAAGACGGTAAATATTACATTAGATTGACCCTTCGATTCGCTTCGAATTTGAACCTGAAAGAGGTAGGTAGGCAGGTATCGGCATACCTACCTATATAGCTTTCAGATTCAAATTAGCCGTATAACAAAAAAGCGGTAGGTAGGTAGCTAGGTATCGGCGTACCTACCTACCGCTTTTTTGTTATACGGCTTCTTGATATCCCGCGCCCCGCTTCGAGTAGGCAGTGTACAGTCAGCAATACAAAATATACAGGAAGCAAAAAATTCTAGATATTTTTGTTGTGTGGTGATAGTGATTAAGTTTAGTTTTATTACAGCGCGCTCCTTAAAACAGTCTGCTTTTCCGTCATCCCTTACAATGTTCGATTTTATGAACTTCAATAATCCTCTTTCTTTAACAATCACTGTATTAACGTCTAGTATGAGACCACATATCGACACCCAATATGAATAACATTGTATCTTTAGTTACACATTGGGTTACAACTTTATGTCATACTAGCTGTTGCCCGCGGCTTCACTCCCGTGGACCACCACACAGGACCCGTTATTGGGATAAAAACATAGCCTATGTCACTCAGGAATAATGTAGCTTTCTATTGGTAAAAGAATTTTGTAAATTGGTCCTGTAGTTTTGGAGCCTATTCGGTAAAAACAAACAAACAAACAAAAAATCTTTCCTCTTTATAATATTAGAGTATAGATGAAATCAGCAAGAACAGAACTTTATTTCTGCCTTTTAACCGTATTTCTGTGCCAATAAGAACTACTTTTGTAAAATAAAATAAATTCATTGTAATTAAAAATGAAAAATGTTTCTACTAAAGTATACTTGTAAATCAAGTTCCAATACACAAAAGTTTGGGTAACAACGGTTTCTTTGTGTTAAATTCATTTTAAAATGACATACAATGTAATAATACATTTTAAATTTTGGACTATTTATATTTTAATACAAGAGCGGTGGTCGCCCAGTGGTATCGGCCGCGACTTACAAGTTGTAGGTCGTGGGTTCGAGCCCAGGCAGGCGCTTTACTTTGTGTAAGTTATTGCATCACCACTGCTTTCAAAACGGTGAAGGAAAACATCGTGAGGAAACCGGCATGTCCTAGAACCAAAAACTCGAAGACATGTGAAATCCACCAACCCGCACTGGGTCCGCGTGGTGGAAAATGGCCCATTCCCTCTCACAGAGAGGAGGCCTGTGTCCCAGCAGTGGGAACATTAATAGGCTGATGATGTGTGATGTGTTATTTTAACCATAATTGTAATTTTAAGTTACAATGTTTTTATTCTCAAATATAATCACTTACTTTAAATGTTATCATTGTTAAGAAAGATGGTGTTGACATCGAGAATAGGTTTTTAGTTCATCATTTGAATATAATCGTATCAGCATAAATGGCCTTGGATAAAAACTAAGAGTAGTGTATATATATATAGTAATGTTTTTAGACTCATTCAATATTACAGATATGTGAGAAAGGAGAATGATTAGAAAAAAATGTGAAGAAGTAATTGCAAACGATAGGCGTGGTAAGCATTAGGATAGGATACATGGTCCCCCTTTTCCGAACTTAGACTACCATTTTGTCCATTGTGCGTTTAGGCTTCCTATCTGGGAGAGGGAATGGGCCGTAATCCACCACGCGCGTCCAGTGTCGGTTGATGGATGTTACATGTCTTCGTTTTTTTTTTACTTCTGTGTTTTGAGAGCAGTGGTGATGAAATAATTTACACAAAGTAAAGCGCGTGCCTGGTTTCGAACCCACGACCATACTTGTGAGTCACGTCTGTTACCACTGGGCCATCACTGCTATAATAATAATAATTAATCATCTACCATCGTTCTACTATCCACTGCAATGGGGGAACGTATTTTTTATATTTGATATGCTCGCGCTTGAACACTACCTCACCTGATGTTAAGCGATGACGTGGTCGAACATGAAGCACGCTTACCTAAAAGTAACCTATTCAAAAAACTCCAACTTGTACCTATCGGGCAACACAGACTCCGGCAGGGAATGCCATTTCTTAGCTGTGCGCACAATGAAAGTATTCTCGAAACGTTTAGTGCGTATGGGTGAGATCCCCACCATCTATCGATAGCAAATCACCGTACGTCTTGTAGTCCGATGATGTAATGGGCTAGGTGGAATTAGATCATGTTATTCCATTGCACACTCCCCGAAATGCAACCGATAAAAAACCGATAAGCTAACAACTCGGCGACGATGTTCAAGGCTCTGGAGCGTTGACTCGACCAGTGCCTCATTTACGATGAGCTTCTTGACCCGTTTTTTGATAAACTTAAGTGCTTCAAGCTGGTATTTGGTAGATCCGTCCGAGAAATGAGAACAGTACTCCATACATAATCAAACTTGCGCTTGATAAAACTTGAGCAACTGTTCTGGCGTGAATAAACGTCTCAATTTTGCGAGGATCCCCAACTTTTTGGCAGCCAACTGAGCGTTTGCCTCAATGTATGGTCCAAAATTGAGGAACGTGTTAAAAGTAATGCCAAGAAGCTCAAAATGGTCCATTAACGCAACGTTTACACTTCCGAGGGAAGGAGCCGAGTGGAATTGGCTCATTTTAGCGGAAAAAAGACATGCCTGGGTTTTAGCGGCATAAACCTGACCAAATTGGCATCGCTCCATTTGGAGACTGCCTTCAAGGATAAACTGAAACGCTCCACCATACCATCACAAAGGACAAGGATAGACAAGTACCTCTCAGCAACAGTGCTGTCGTCTGCATACCCAAGTTTTTAGCAGATCATTCATGTGCAGCTAAAATAAAGTTGCTGAGAGTACCAACCCTTGAGGGATCCATTCATATCCAATTGGTCCGACGAGCAGCCATCGATAACCATTCGAATGGATCGATCCCTCAAGAAATCTGCGATCCAATCACACATACTATTACCAGGCAGACCGGATGAAGGAAGCTTACTAATAAGGCTTCCGTGCCAGACCCTATCGAAAGCTTTCGAGTTGTCGAGAGAGACGGCAAGCGCCTCCCCTTCCCTCTCGATGGCCTTACTCAAGATGTAAATGTAGAAGATCCCCTGTAGAACGATATCGGCGGAGCTTCTAGGTATGCCAGCACACGTAGAGATGGGTCTGTAATTGGTCGGGTTAGATGGACTGTCCTTCTGGGACACGGGCTGTACGTTAGCTTACTTCAAAGCATTCGGCACTTTTCCAGTTTCATACGAAAGGCGAAATAGACGTGTCAAGATCGAAGATAGTTCGGGCGCACAAGTTTTAAGGACAAGTGCTAGTATCCCGTCCGGTCCACTAGCTATGTTTAAGTCGAGGTTGCAGAGTACGAACCCTACGAACTTCAAATAGAGAGGCAAATAAGTTTGCCTTCTCCTCAGCGAAGTGGGCTAGCGACTCGTCGATAGTTTTAGCAGTGGTCGTAGTGAGGGATGGTAGAAGTTCGACTCAACCGACTTACCCAGGAACCAAAACGCTTTACTACCTGCTGGGTAAGAAGCTAGTTATGTCCCTATTGGGCCAATGTGGCCGAACCGAGCCCCTCGCAACTCCTTCTTGCAGGACTTGGCAGCGCTGTTGAAGGCCTTCTTTTCTAACTTACGTGACTCGCACTAACCGTTCGAGCGTCGATCCATGCCAAATAAGCCTCATGTTTAAGCGCGTCTGCGTGGCCGGCCTTTGCTAGACATTGGTAAGTCAGAGAACGGAATGTAGTACTTAATTCTCCAACGCAACACATCAGTCACTGCGTCCGCGCAAGATGAGGGATCAGCATGCGAAGAAAGATCGTATCCCATCCCAATCTGCCAACTTATACCTACAAACCCGCCGTGTGCCTCTTGGGCGAAGACGGACACAGACTTTACCAGACAGCGGTCGGAACTACCCAAGGTGAAGTTATCGACATAGAGTACCTATCGGTCTGGATCGGTTTTCAGCAGAAGTTCCAAGCAATTGGCCGTGTGCGAATCAACATCCCCCGTTGCCGTTGCCCCCTGAACCAGATGGCTGATTAGCACTAACGAAAGCTTACGCATCTCTCCTCCAGCATGATCAATGCACTGGTATGGGAAGAGCCACTCCTGGTGGTGAGCGTTAAAGTCCCCCCGTGTCACTAATTAGCCGTAAGGGTACCGCTGCTGTGCCACATCAGCCGCTTCAATGAATATTAATTGAATTACAATAATTATTAAAAAACGAGTTTTATTAGCTCTTCCATAGTACTTCCTGTACTATGGAACCTGTCTTTTTATCCGAATGTAACATTGACACACATTGTAATTGATGCTTACAATAATATTTATCAAAGATGTTATATGTATAATTTTGAATCGTACAATAAGATACAATAATATTCACAGAAAAAATCTTTCAAAAGTTTTCATGACCCCATTGTAACGGTAGTTACAATGCTATATTAAAAATACTTAAAATCTGTACATCGTAACATTGCAAAAATCATACTTGGAGTGATTTTAACAAAACTGAAAGAGCAATTAAAATTAGTAACATGAAACCTACAATTGTACAAAACAACTTATGCCTGCAGCTGAAAATAAATAATAAACAATGCAAAAAAATGCTGTGTTGAAAACCATGCCTTAATGAGTTACAATACCTGCATTCTTTCACAGCTTCATAACTAACTTGCGCAAAATACTTAAATCAGAGTTAGTTGCTGACACTAGGTTAAATTGACAGTTTGATATACAATATTGTCAATTGAACCTCGTGTTAGCAATTCTGAAAGTTTTTCGTGCAATTGGGCCTTAATCAATCGAATACATCATAAATAACGCACGCACTTCTTTGTTGCAACTTACAAATACCGAATGTAAACAAAGAAACGCGCCGCGCGTCTGGCTGGCTGGCACCCTCCCGCCGCCCGCGCCCGCGCTTTTACACGCGCTCGCCCTTCGTGCGAAGAAGTCTACTTTTTTTTTAAAAATAATATGATATCGTGGATAAAAATGACACAAATTATGAATAGTGTTTTGTTATACCTTTATAATCAAAAGTACGTAAACTCTAATAACTTGCATTTTCTTTTGTGGATTTTACAAGTTGTTGTAGTAAAAAAATTAAATATCTATAAAAGCCGTGGATGAATTCGACACAAAATATTTTAAACAACAGATATCAGTACTGAAAAACGCGTAACACCTATTTTACCTATTATAATATTCTTTTAGAGCTAGTTGGGCTACGTGTTAGGTACTGGTTAAGTATTAGGATTCCCGTGGACAGAGATGACACAAAATGCTTATGTACATCAGTTACTACTTCGTTATTATCATGAAAGTAAAATTTTCATCTCTAATTTTCTTTTCGTCCAATAATGGTCGAAAAGACAAATACCTAAATTTCTACCTATGCAAATACCTAGGATGACACAAACTTAGGTATTAGGTTGGGCAAATGGTCCGGAAACTATATGCAAAACACAAACAACTTTAATATTTTTGAAACCTCAAAACCTAGCGCTATCGGTCTATACAGTCGTCGTGCTTGGACCATCTGTGGGTGCGAGCGGGGCGCAGTGAGTGCGGGTCGTCGTCGTATGTGCTGGAGACGCATATCTCCGATCATCATGCCGTGGGGCTAGTAGACCGATAGCGCTAGGTTTTGAGGTTTCAAAAATATTAAAGTTGTTTGTGTTTTGCATATAGTTTCCGGACCATTTGCCCAACCTAATACCTAAGTTTGTGTCATCCTAGGTATTTGCATAGGTAGAAATTTAGGTATTTGTCTTTTCGACCATTATTGGACGAAAAGAAAATTAGAGATGAAAATTTTACTTTCATGATAATAACGAAGTAGTAACTGATGTACATAAGCATTTTGTGTCATCTCTGTCCACGGGAATCCTAATACTTAACCAGTACCTAACACGTAGCCCAACTAGCTCTAAAAGAATATTATAATAGGTAAAATAGGTGTTACGCGTTTTTCAGTACTGATATCTGTTGTTTAAAATATTTTGTGTCGAATTCATCCACGGCTTTTATAGATATTTAATTTTTTTACTACAACAACTTGTAAAATCCACAAAAGAAAATGCAAGTTATTAGAGTTTACGTACTTTTGATTATAAAGGTATAACAAAACACTATTCATAATTTGTGTCATTTTTATCCACGATATCATATTATTTTTAAAAAAAAAGTAGACTTCTTCGCACGAAGGGCGAGCGCGTGTAAAAGCGCGGGCGCGGGCGGCGGGAGGGTGCCAGCCAGCCAGACGCGCGGCGCGTTTCTTTGTTTACATTCGGTATTTGTAAGTTGCAACAAAGAAGTGCGTGCGTTATTTATGATGTATTCGATTGATTAAGGCCCAATTGCACGAAAAACTTTCAGAATTGCTAACACGAGGTTCAATTGACAATATTGTATATCAAACTGTCAATTTAACCTAGTGTCAGCAACTAACTCTGATTTAAGTATTTTGCGCAAGTTAGTTATGAAGCTGTGAAAGAATGCAGGTATTGTAACTCATTAAGGCATGGTTTTCAACACAGCATTTTTTTGCATTGTTTATTATTTATTTTCAGCTGCAGGCATAAGTTGTTTTGTACAATTGTAGGTTTCATGTTACTAATTTTAATTGCTCTTTCAGTTTTGTTAAAATCACTCCAAGTATGATTTTTGCAATGTTACGATGTACAGATTTTAAGTATTTTTAATATAGCATTGTAACTACCGTTACAATGGGGTCATGAAAACTTTTGAAAGATTTTTTCTGTGAATATTATTGTATCTTATTGTACGATTCAAAATTATACATATAACATCTTTGATAAATATTATTGTAAGCATCAATTACAATGTGTGTCAATGTTACATTCGGATAAAAAGACAGGTTCCATAGTACAGGAAGTACTATGGAAGAGCTAATAAAACTCGTTTTTTAATAATTATTGTAATTCAATTAATATTCATTGAAGCGGCTGATGTGGCACAGCAGCGGTACCCTTACGGCTAATTAGTGACACGGGGGGACTTTAACGCTCACCACCAGGAGTGGCTCTTCCCATACCAGTGCATTGATCATGCTGGAGGAGAGATGCGTAAGCTTTCGTTAGTGCTAATCAGCCATCTGGTTCAGGGGGCAACGGCAACGGGGGATGTTGATTCGCACACGGCCAATTGCTTGGAACTTCTGCTGAAAACCGATCCAGACCGATAGGTACTCTATGTCGATAACTTCACCTTGGGTAGTTCCGACCGCTGTCTGGTAAAGTCTGTGTCCGTCTTCGCCCAAGAGGCACACGGCGGGTTTGTAGGTATAAGTTGGCAGATTGGGATGGGATACGATCTTTCTTCGCATGCTGATCCCTCATCTTGCGCGGACGCAGTGACTGATGTGTTGCGTTGGAGAATTAAGTACTACATTCCGTTCTCTGACTTACCAATGTCTAGCAAAGGCCGGCCACGCAGACGCGCTTAAACATGAGGCTTATTTGGCATGGATCGACGCTCGAACGGTTAGTGCGAGTCACGTAAGTTAGAAAAGAAGGCCTTCAACAGCGCTGCCAAGTCCTGCAAGAAGGAGTTGCGAGGGGCTCGGTTCGGCCACATTGGCCCAATAGGGACATAACTAGCTTCTTACCCAGCAGGTAGTAAAGCGTTTTGGTTCCTGGGTAAGTCGGTTGAGTCGAACTTCTACCATCCCTCACTACGACCACTGCTAAAACTATCGACGAGTCGCTAGCCCACTTCGCTGAGGAGAAGGCAAACTTATTTGCCTCTCTATTTGAAGTTCGTAGGGTTCGTACTCTGCAACCTCGACTTAAACATAGCTAGTGGACCGGACGGGATACTAGCACTTGTCCTTAAAACTTGTGCGCCCGAACTATCTTCGATCTTGACACGTCTATTTCGCCTTTCGTATGAAACTGGAAAAGTGCCGAATGCTTTGAAGTAAGCTAACGTACAGCCCGTGTCCCAGAAGGACAGTCCATCTAACCCGACCAATTACAGACCCATCTCTACGTGTGCTGGCATACCTAGAAGCTCCGCCGATATCGTTCTACAGGGGATCTTCTACATTTACATCTTGAGTAAGGCCATCGAGAGGGAAGGGGAGGCGCTTGCCGTCTCTCTCGACAACTCGAAAGCTTTCGATAGGGTCTGGCACGGAAGCCTTATTAGTAAGCTTCCTTCATCCGGTCTGCCTGGTAATAGTATGTGTTCGCGACGAAGCGTCATCAACCATACTAAATGGTTCATAGAAATTGAAGTTTGTATGTGTAGACATGTCTGCTTACCACGGCGCGCCACCTGATACTAAAATGAATTTTAGAGGCACGTTTATATTTATACTAAAATTTTACCTACATTTTTTGAGATAGTAGTATAATGTTTTTAGTGTTTGTCAGTATGTTATGGGGTTCAATAGTTCACCCTTAACAGAGTAAAATCATTAGAAAGCATACTGATAAGAGTTATCATAGTAAAAAACATAAATTTCTGTCATACGATACGTCTGTGCTCGGCGACGGATTAGTTCCGAATGAACCGTGAGAGGGAACCACACGTTATTTATAGTTTTGGTGGTTTTTTGAAAATATTATAGTAATTAAAATCATGTTTTTAAGGGCTTATCCTATGTACTGGACATGAAATCGGTACATAATGATGAAACTATGTGAAGACCACATAGTTTCTGCTATGTAAATAGGAATATTGACTTGATATCTCAAACACCAAATATATGGTTTTAGGTCATTTTAGGGTATATGGGGGACCTAGACCGGGACAGGAAGCCTATATACACCTCATAGTTAGCGTAGTCTTTTATATAAAGCCCATTTACTTGAGATATCAAGTCAGTATATAATAGAAAAACTGCTGTTTGTCTGGTTTTGGGCAATCGCTTACGGTTTTAGGTGCCCTAAGTACCTAGAAACATATAGGTGTACTGGTAAAAGTACTACCATTGGAAAGCTTGCTAAAAGGGCTTCCAGGCGGTTTCTAGATGGGAAGAATCGCTTGGATAGTCAACGAGATAAGCAGTCGTGAAAAATGTAAACAACGTAAAACGTTGAAATTTGTAGACCCTTCAGGTGGAATAACTCCATGAAGGGAATAGATGTACTCATGGTGTAAGTACTTTCGGATGGCTTGCTGGACTAGCTACCAAGCCATCACTTTGGAGCGAAAATCGCTCAAGTAGTTTAAGTACAATTCCAGAAAATAGGTTTCTGGAAATGTAATTTTTAGTCAGTTTTTGGCACTCCCCGGGACTATACACCCCTGGGAATTCCGAAAATAAGGAATTTTTGGGGACCTCCCGATGGCCCGTTAAACGCACCATCGTGTTGTCCCAATCTTATTAGTGTTTTTATATCTAATTTCTCTGATAGCTGGGCGCAAAGAAAGTGACCAGCTATCAAATTTGTACATATCAAGGCACCTTATGTGCATATGACCTAGATAGACTTACATAAACACTAGAAATGTAAAGTGTGGTCTATTGGCTACCAGAATCCCCATAATAGGCGGTGATTGCCTGGTTAGCCTAAGTAGGAAGTCCTAAAGTCGGTGAAATGACTTAGGAATTTATAGATTCATTACATAAGGGATGATATCCCATAGAAGATTCCCGAAAATAAGCTTTTTCTAGACGTCAACAGACAGCCTGCTATTGGCACCAGCAGGTCAACCCAACCTATAGATATCCTTAGGCTAGGTTGAAAACTATTAAGGTTTTAACTGGGAAATAAAGGGAATTGTCCTTTTATTTCATGGAAATAGTCTGGGGAAGCTATCAATACCTGGAAATTAGGTATATTGATTAGATACATAGATAGGGGGCGTTACTGTGTTACAGTACGAAGGAATCCAGCTATTGATAGCACCATGGAAGGGGTGCGGTAACCCTATTTACCAAATATGTATAAGGGTTTTTTACATAAATAAAAATTATTTTCGGCGAGAATTTGCGGGGCTCTCAATAATGGCACGATGCGAGGGTATAAAGAACCCCCGGGCCCAAAATAGAATTTGTAGTCATCCAAAGCTAGTCGCTTGTACTTGTCTTAGTAAATAAGAAGTAATTCTTATATAGAATCAAGTCTCAGAAATTGTTGAGAGCCCTAGAATCGTGCCGTGTACTGAATAACTTAGTGTTTCATTTAATTCATCGACTTCAACCCTTATGAAGACATCCCTTTTCGATCCTGTCGAGCTGAACCTCGGAACCTGGACACCAGAAGTGCTGATCCAGAAGTAGGCAACCCGGAATCTGGAAATAACTCAAGTACAGCCAACACATCGTTGAATCGTTAGAGTCGATTTGCAACCCTACGTCACTGCTGCAGCTAGGCATCCAAGAACCTTTGTTTTCGTTGATGTGGATGGGGCGTTCAGCGGCAATGGCCAGAAGGTTTACGCCCTTCTTTTCTCGGGGCCAATGAACACGCTACGTCCTGCACAGTATGTGTGATTGGATCGCAGATTTCTTGAGGGATCGATCCATTCGAATGGTTATCGATGGCTGCTCGTCGGACCAATTGGATATGAATGGATCCCTCAAGGGTTGGTACTCTCAGCAACTTTATTTTAGCTGCACATGAATGATCTGCTAAAAACTTGGGTATGCAGACGACAGCACTGTTGCTGAGAGGTACTTGTCTATCCTTGTCCTTTGTGATGGTATGGTGGAGCGTTTCAGTTTATCCTTGAAGGCAGTCTCCAAATGGAGCGATGCCAATTTGGTCAGGTTTATGCCGCTAAAACCCAGGCATGTCTTTTTTCCGCTAAAATGAGCCAATTCCACTCGGCTCCTTCCCTCGGAAGTGTAAACGTTGCGTTAATGGACCATTTTGAGCTTCTTGGCATTACTTTTAACACGTTCCTCAATTTTGGACCATACATTGAGGCAAACGCTCAGTTGGCTGCCAAAAAGTTGGGGATCCTCGCAAAATTGAGACGTTTATTCACGCCAGAACAGTTGCTCAAGTTTTATCAAGCGCAAGTTTGATTATGTATGGAGTACTGTTCTCATTTCTCGGACGGATCTACCAAATACCAGCTTGAAGCACTTAAGTTTATCAAAAAACGGGTCAAGAAGCTCATCGTAAATGAGGCACTGGTCGAGTCAACGCTCCAGAGCCTTGAACATCGTCGCCGAGTTGTTAGCTTATCGGTTTTTTATCGGTTGCATTTCGGGGAGTGTGCAATGGAATAACATGATCTAATTCCACCTAGCCCATTACATCATCGGACTACAAGACGTACGGTGATTTGCTATCGATAGATGGTGGGGATCTCACCCATACGCACTAAACGTTTCGAGAATACTTTCATTGTGCGCACAGCTAAGAAATGGCATTCCCTGCCGGAGTCTGTGTTGCCCGATAGGTACAAGTTGGAGTTTTTTGAATAGGTTACTTTTAGGTAAGCGTGCTTCATGTTCGACCACGTCATCGCTTAACATCAGGTGAGGTAGTGTTTAAGCGCGAGCATATCAAATATAAAAAATACGTTCCCCCATTGCAGTGGATAGTAGAACGATGGTAGATGATTAATTATTATTATTATAGCAGTGATGGCCCAGTGGTAACAGACGTGACTCACAAGTATGGTCGTGGGTTCGAAACCAGGCACGCGCTTTACTTTGTGTAAATTATTTCATCACCACTGCTCTCAAAACACAGAAGTAAAAAAAAAACGAAGACATGTAACATCCATCAACCGACACTGGACGCGCGTGGTGGATTACGGCCCATTCCCTCTCCCAGATAGGAAGCCTAAACGCACAATGGACAAAATGGTAGTCTAAGTTCGGAAAAGGGGGACCATGTATCCTATCCTAATGCTTACCACGCCTATCGTTTGCAATTACTTCTTCACATTTTTTTCTAATCATTCTCCTTTCTCACATATCTGTAATATTGAATGAGTCTAAAAACATTACTATATATATATACACTACTCTTAGTTTTTATCCAAGGCCATTTATGCTGATACGATTATATTCAAATGATGAACTAAAAACCTATTCTCGATGTCAACACCATCTTTCTTAACAATGATAACATTTAAAGTAAGTGATTATATTTGAGAATAAAAACATTGTAACTTAAAATTACAATTATGGTTAAAATAACACATCACACATCATCAGCCTATTAATGTTCCCACTGCTGGGACACAGGCCTCCTCTCTGTGAGAGGGAATGGGCCATTTTCCACCACGCGGACCCAGTGCGGGTTGGTGGATTTCACATGTCTTCGAGTTTTTGGTTCTAGGACATGCCGGTTTCCTCACGATGTTTTCCTTCACCGTTTTGAAAGCAGTGGTGATGCAATAACTTACACAAAGTAAAGCGCCTGCCTGGGCTCGAACCCACGACCTACAACTTGTAAGTCGCGGCCGATACCACTGGGCGACCACCGCTCTTGTATTAAAATATAAATAGTCCAAAATTTAAAATGTATTATTACATTGTATGTCATTTTAAAATGAATTTAACACAAAGAAACCGTTGTTACCCAAACTTTTGTGTATTGGAACTTGATTTACAAGTATACTTTAGTAGAAACATTTTTCATTTTTAATTACAATGAATTTATTTTATTTTACAAAAGTAGTTCTTATTGGCACAGAAATACGGTTAAAAGGCAGAAATAAAGTTCTGTTCTTGCTGATTTCATCTATACTCTAATATTATAAAGAGGAAAGATTTTTTGTTTGTTTGTTTGTTTTTACCGAATAGGCTCCAAAACTACAGGACCAATTTACAAAATTCTTTTACCAATAGAAAGCTACATTATTCCTGAGTGACATAGGCTATGTTTTTATCCCAATAACGGGTCCTGTGTGGTGGTCCACGGGAGTGAAGCCGCGGGCAACAGCTAGTATGACATAAAGTTGTAACCCAATGTGTAACTAAAGATACAATGTTATTCATATTGGGTGTCGATATGTGGTCTCATACTAGACGTTAATACAGTGATTGTTAAAGAAAGAGGATTATTGAAGTTCATAAAATCGAACATTGTAAGGGATGACGGAAAAGCAGACTGTTTTAAGGAGCGCGCTGTAATAAAACTAAACTTAATCACTATCACCACACAACAAAAATATCTAGAATTTTTTGCTTCCTGTATATTTTGTATTGCTGACTGTACACTGCCTACTCGAAGCGGGGCGCGGGATATCAAGAAGCCGTATAACAAAAAAGCGGTAGGTAGGTACGCCGATACCTAGCTACCTACCTACCGCTTTTTTGTTATACGGCTAATTTGAATCTGAAAGCTATATAGGTAGGTATGCCGATACCTGCCTACCTACCTCTTTCAGGTTCAAATTCGAAGCGAATCGAAGGGTCAATCTAATGTAATATTTACCGTCTTCTTAGCATTGAAAATTGACATTCGTAGGCAATGAGAATGCAGACACGCGCGCTTTGTACATAATTCGCACGTCATTATTTTCATCTCTATAGGTTACCTACACATTTGTTTATTACATGGCGGAGATAAGAGTCAATAATTACTCAATATGATAGTTATGTTATTTATATAGGAAGCCTTCGCATCTAAAAAGAAATCGTACCGAACGAACATGATTGTGTGCGTGCGTAATGCCGCCTGACCGCGTCCGCCCGCTTTGACTGCCTGCTTCGAGACCGCAACCATTGTTTTTGTGTTTTATTCATTTAAATACTTATCGTGCATGAAAATGACACAAATTTACAATGTCGATTTTTCATGCATTTATGATATTGGTTATGTGAACTCTAATAATTATAATATTTTTTTGAAGCGTTTGTAGCTTGGAAAAACAAAACAATTGAAAATCTTAAAATTGCGTGCCCTAATTTGGCACAAATTTAAATAATAGGCATATATAAGTGATCTGAGAAGGGAAATAGTTATTTCATAAACTTTAATTTTTTTTTCGCACTGTTTTTACATACTGACCCTATTTCAGTTTGCACTGGGCAAATATGACACAAATTGGGTTTGCACACTCCACAGGCTATCCTAGATAGGATACCATAATTATTTTAAACTTTAATTTTTTTTTTGCCAGTTTTGATTTGAATAAAAATAATCAACCACAAATCATCGAATTACTGAAAATGCAAGTAACAGATGTGACACAAAACGCAATAATAAGCTACATAGGTACGACTTTATCCATAGGCAAAAAATCTGAAACTTTAGAATTTTTTAAACTTATGACATCAAAATTGGCCAGCGCTATCGGTCTATGTAGCTGTCCGTCCACGATCGCTTCGCGTGTTATCTCTGTGCTCGGTATTACGCACTGTAGGCCGCATTCACACAAGGCGTTTTTGTATTTTGTTGTGGTCGAATTTACTACGCCATTTAGAATGTCAATGTTTGTGTCTCCAACCACTACAACGTTTTCAAATACAGGAATAGATCTTACGATAGTCACCAATTGATCTATGAATAGTAACTTATTTTTCTTAGGTGGTCTGTATATAGCAATTATGTGCGTTATATCCTTTTCCGTTCTAAGCTGACCGTGCAGCATTTCTAAAGCGTCAGTCTTCACTATTTTGGCATTGAAGCTAAGTCTATCCTTTCCGTATATCAATATTCCCCCTCCTCTGGTAGTTTCTCTCGTATGTATGTATGTGCTATAGCCCGATATCTGGTATAATGATAGTTCTTCCCTCTTTATATTTATCTCACTTAGTATTAAAATATCTATATTACACTTATTTCCTTCCAACAAGACAAGCAACTCATTAAAGTGTTTTCTCATCGACCTTATGTTCAGATGAAAAATATGATGACAACTTTTATTCAGAGTCATATCGTTACATAATGATGTTATGTCACAATATCTTTTAAACACAACATCAGTGCCAAAATCAGTTGTTCGATCGAATGTTACAAGACAGTAAATCACCTAGTGTAACTCGCCGCGCTAGTCGCGCGTGTTTATTTACATTCTTCGAGCTTTTTCAAATCTTCTTCTGATCTTATGTTGTAAATCTTTTTTTCTTCACTGGTCTTTTTGACTAGGATACTACAGTCTTGAACCCAAATGTACTGGAATCCTTTTGGCTTAAGTTGGTTTCTAACGGTCCATAGGAGTTGACGCTTATACTTGGGCAAATCTTCATTGATGAATATTCTCTGGTTGCTGCCATTGGCGTAAACATTATCATTGGTAATCTTATTTCCCTTTTTCGCCAACATCCAGTTATTGCGGGCACTTTTAGAGCGAAGCTTAACCAGTACGGGTTTGGGTCTTGTATCGCCCGGTTTTTCTCGTCCCACCCTCTGTGCATCTTCAATATCACTTGGATTCAGTTTCAACTTCTTGGCCAGTTCCACTACCACTGATTTAATATTTTCCTGATCACGCATCTCTAGCCCATGTATTTCTACATTTTTTTCAGTTTCCTTTACCTCCAACTCCTGTACCCTTTCCTCCAGGGCTTTGTTGCACTTGACTAGATAGACGTTTTTTTGTTCTAAAGACTTGATTTTTTTTTGAGATTCGTCTTTGTACTCCATCAGGGTTTGGTACATTTCGGAGTAGAATTCAACGCTGGCAGTAAGATCAACGATTTTTTTCTCGACACTATAAAGTACCTCCAGCTTTTTATTTATTTCAGCCAGTACGTTATCGCTTGGTACTTCACAAGGATTTATCGCTAGCTTTGGGTCTTATATGAAAAAGCCTTCGATTCGATCGAGACTTGGGCTGTACTGCAGTCTCTCCAATGGTGCCAAATTGACTACCGGTACATCGAAGTGTTGAAGTGTTTATGCAATAACGCCACCATGTCCATGTTGCTAGACCGGTGAATGTGGCGACGCCTGTGGGAGGCCTATGTCCAGCAGTGGACGTCTTTCGGCTGATATGATGATGATGATAGCAAATCAGTTCTCTCTTTACCATAGGAGCAGAAGGGGCACGTACCCTGGGCCCCGTTTTATTGGATTTCCCCAAATTTCATGAGATAAAAAGAACCTCAGTATAGTAGTCTGTATAGTCCGCATTATTTACGTAGATAGACGAGTATTCTATGCATTTCATATTACGAGCCAACTTGTTTGGTCGGGTTAAACAAGTAGACAGGATAATTATCCTGTCCGTTACTGTATAATTAACGTTATATGCAGAAAGTACGGAGCATAACAATTTGACTACAGGGCCCTATAAAATGTGGCCGCCTTACATCTTTCTGGGGCCCTTTTCCCATCACTTGGTGTACCCAGAGGCGGCCCTGATAGCAATATTTATATTAATGAATCCAGGTGAAAGTCCACGTTATTCATTATTGTAGCTATAACTAGCTGACGGACTGATAAAGGTCACATCAGCAGGACACAGGACAGATAGCAGATAACACTATCAGTACCTACCTATTAGTACAGCCAGTGACATAAATACTTACTAGAGTAGTGTGTTTGAATTAATGTTCAGTGTATGTTTGGTTATGAACAAACTAAATATTAGGTAGACCATGTGAAAACAAAAACGAGGGAGAGCTAAAAGGTAGATTGAAACGTAATTTCGCTCGGAACACGAGTGAGAGAGGACTGAGGGGTGGGGTAATCTGCGCAGTGAAAAGCGAACTTCACAGCCGCCTTTATGTTTGAGTCGACCTTTCCTAAGGCTTAAAAATCATATACCAAATGCCAAAGTATGAAAAACAGATTTTCAGGCGATAGTACAGTTTGACAAATGGCTAAAAGTGTGATTGAGTGTGTTACCAATTTGGGTACTGTACCTACTTATCTAGGACCTAATTCCTGCTAGAGACAAACCGGGCGCTCGAGTTGGAAGTGAAAGTTTTAAGCTGCGAAATTGGTCTACGATAAACTAACATAATATAGTAAACAACAACACTTAGCTTCTAGGTACTTAGTGAACCTACATCAAATAAATACTAACTCTATGTAAGTAAGTATTCAAATGAACTCGTTAGATGCTAGAATCAACAAATCAGTATTCATAAAGTCAGAAACGTCATTCGGTGTGTGACAGATCCCAATCGGCTTTAATTTAAAATAATTGTTTGCAATCAACTTTCATTTAACACAATTCACAGCAGATGGAAAGAAAGAAAAAATAATATTGACCGACGAAGATTCGGTTCGGGACGAGGTTTCGGTTTCGGCAAGTTTCGGCAAAAAAATCTAGGTTCGGCACCAGTTTCGGTTTCGCCAGAAAATCTATCGAAACTTCTCGGCAAGATGGTAGATGTATAACATGTTTGAATACGTTTCGGTTTCGGCCGAAACTGAGACCAAGACCCAAAGTACGGTATCGGTTTCGGCTTCGGCTGCAAAACCACTTTCGGTCGGACACTAAAAAAAATCAACCGAATTGAGAACCTCCTTCTTTTTTTGAAGTCGGATAAAACGTGTTTATTTATTGTCACAGAAACAGAAACTGACATGCTAATTATGCTAAAACGACCCTTAATGATAAGTAATAGTGGTACAAAAATTATGTTAATAAAGACAAAATTACAATATACTACCTACAGGACAACCAAACAAATTGTTTACCATAAATCCTAAATTAAAGCATGACGAATTTCATCCTTCATTATTAAATGTATTTATCCTCAAATGATATTTACCCTGTCTGTACCTAGTATCGTTAATAATTCGTTATATCGCAGAAGGCCCGGGCTATGCGTAAGTAGTGTTGTGTTTAGTTACAAATGCACACGACGTGATATCAACGCCTCTTTACAATAAATACAGCGTTTATTTATTATTATTTTGAATAATTAAGTGCAGTGTTATTTTGTAAATTAGGAGTCATCGGTGGTGGTGTCTGTTTGTGACAGACCGACTTTTAAATTATCAAATTGTTTTTGAAAATTTGCGAAAATGATTAAAGGTAAGTTTTTTATTTGTTATTTTTTTAATATTAAAAACAAAATCTCAACGTGTCCTAAAATGTTCGCATTTTTTGTATTTTTAAACATAATAATTATGTTATGTGCCTAAAATCAATTTGATTGAATATAATGGAAGGCATCTCCTCTCCATTTAACTACCGGCCAGTAAATATAATTCAAACCCAGACAATCCAAACTGAATTGAATTAAAGCTTTCAGGAAGATATTGTAGATTTGAAAAGTTTCAGCCAAGTTTTTTATTTTTATTTTATGTTTCGGCTTTGCACGGTTTGTGCATTAAGCCAGTGTCATGTTTAGAATAGAATTCTAGTTTCTTTAGATTTTAGTCCAATGTCTTATTTAGGCCCCAATAAAATGGCGGTATCTTTATTGGAAGCTTCTACGGAGTTTTGTCGACAACATGTACAAACTCATGTTCTACCGCTGTGTTTTACTTGCCCACACTCGTGCACGTTCATTTATATTATTAGAATAAAAACTGGCCAAGTGCGAGTCGGACTCGCGCACGAAGGGTTCCGCACCATTATCGCAAAAAACGGCAAAAAAATCACGTTTGTTGTATGGGAGCCCCCCTTAATTTATTTTATTTTAATTTAATAATTATTATTTATTGAAGTGAATATACAACTATATATTCTGTGAGTATTTCAAGCGTTTACCTGTTGCCGTTATTCATATCGAGCATATAACGGCAACAAAAACACGTTTGTTGTATGGGAGCCCTCCTTAAATATTAATTTTATTATATTTTTAGTATTTTTTGTTATAGCGGCAATAAAAATACATCATCTGTGAAAATTTCAACTGTCTAGCTATCACGGTTCATGAGATACAGCCTGGTGACAGACGGACAGACAGACAGACAGACAGACGGATCGTGAAGTCTTAGTAATAGGGTCCCGTTTTTAACCTTTGGGTACGGAACCCTAAAAACCACCTTTTTTACACTATTATTAATCAATTTAACACAATTTTAGGAAAATAAAACAGAGAAGCAACATAGACGCCATCACGTTCCCGTCAAAACTCCCTTCAGCCAAGTTATAATTATAAGACGTCCGATGACGTTTTTCATTTTACATGCCGCGATAACTTTGTTACTACGTAAGAAATTAAAAAATCAAATTCTAAAGCCTAATTAATTACCTACTATGGTACCATTCACTATAAACAACGAGTATCATTAGTCATTAGTCATTTATTCATAAACAAGTAACTTGTATCTGAATTTACACACAAAATTAGACAATTACACTATACATACTAAAATAGGTTACATTTGAATTTCATATAACCTATTTTAGTATGTATCATTCGTAACCATCAAGTTTAAATTATTAAGTATTTTTATTAGTAGCTGTCAAATCTGACTTCTTCTTAGATTGTCACGACTACCTACGTATATTTCATGATAGAGCATTCCCAACATTTTATCATCATATCAGCCGAAAGACGTCCACTGCTGGACATAGGCCTCCCCCAAAAGAACATTTTACGGCTCGGTTTATTAATTTAGGACTTAGCCATAGATGCTAGTATTATATTATCTGTGGCCATAGGTTGGTCCTCAATTTCAGTTCCTAATTAAGGCCGTACCCTGACCAAAAAATTAGCATGAGATATGAGCATTCCTATTGGCCTAGCGCCACTGGTGGCGCATGAATTACAGTAGTGAATACGCCCAGATTTTAGAATAAAATCTTTACAAATTCGAATATTGGTCTTTTGAAAAGAATAAAACTTAAAAATGTTCGTTATCAAATTGTCTATCAATTAGTGTTAGTATAAAAATAATTAACTTTACGAGGAGATGCATGCTATTAATAATTATTTCACACAGTGACACATATAACTCTTTAAAAAAAAAAGTGTAGGTACTACCATTTTAGAATCAACATTATGTAGAAATTTAATGTATTTTTATTAATTGATATTTCTTTTTAAATAAAGAGTAGATAGCTCTTAAAAACTGCACAAAATTTGACTAGCGCGGCGTTTTGCTCGGGGAGGCGCCTTAATAGATGGATAAGACATATAAACTAAATACTCTCGTCGACTCTGTCTCTGTCACCTCTGACCTAGACTAGAGTCAAGAGCAAACCCAACAAAAAAAAAATTGATACCGACAGTCCTACTTGCTTAATTAAATCCAATATAAACCCTTTGTATACCACAATCTAATAATAAATAAATTATGTAAATCGATACAAAATGCATCTTGTTTCCATACCACTCGATCTTATGTCAGAACGGTGCATGTTAGTCAGATGACGACCGATCAAGGTCCAACCGCGACAAGATACGAGAAAATTATATTTATTAACAGTAACGTAACCATACGTCGCGTTTTAAACGAGACTGTCGCTTTTCCGCTTCTCCGTCAAATGTAAAAACAAACTATTTGTGAAAGTCAACTTTCGCCAGAAAAGCTGTCAACATTTTGCTTAGAAGGCGAACGCTTTTTTGCTTCAAATGTAGTTTAAAAAATTGTTCAATTCAATTAGTAAAATATTCCTTATCCATTGCTCCATAATATTAAAAATTCGTCTGCTCGAAAACGTAAATCATGCAATGAATACTGTTGAAATGACAGTATGAAAGGAATTCATATACATACTTATGTTGTTTTGCGCAATTACCCTTATTTAGCAAAGAGTGTTCGATATCGTCACACTATTGTTTCAAACTCAAACTCAAATAATTTATTTCAATTAAACCATTTAAAGGTATAATAGCCCTGAAGTTGGCGTATTTTATTTAAAAAAAAAACAACCTTGAAATATACTTTGAACCCTTGAAATGAAAATCGAAAATTTTACCGGAATTTATGTTTTTATATAAACAATAGTATTTGGTGAAAAGAACAAAGTTTATTTTCGATATATATATAGTCGTTCTGTTGCTGTAATTTTTACAGAGTCCTGCTTGTATTGTCTTCTTGCCCATGTCTCATGTTACTTGGGGTCGACGCAACGTTTTCTTCTTTAACTCCGTCCTGTCAACGGTCACGCTATCACTGATTCCCTTTTTTATCATAAATCCTAAGAAAATCTATTCTCTCTTTTCTTTGGCCTTCCTCTCCCTCTCCATCAAATTATTTGGCAATATCCCGCTTTGCCTATAAAAATGGTCACATTAAGAGACAAGTAGCTGACAGGCTGACTTGAACAAATAGCACTATCTTACAAGCTTAGAAGATAGAAATACATTGCAGATAAAAATTAAACAAAAAATAATGTTAACCGTCTCGAGCCCTTGAGTGTTTTAAAATTAGATCGATGCTCATTTATGCTCTTTTGTTTGAAAACTTAGGCGTGTTTGGATCGCAATTAGTTTGCACGCAGTGCGGTGTTTTGCAATGAATCAGATACGAATATATGGCTTGCTACCGATGTATAGTTTAAGAAAATAAACAATAATCATCATCATTATCATCATCATCAATCATCATCAATACATAATCAATCTGTAGAAAAGTCGTTTTTGTACATCGAAAATATTTCCAAAAAAACAGCCAGGGTGTTAAAGGATAATTAACAAAACCCTTTTCCAGCATTTTTGTTTTTTTTGTCTGTTTGTCGGTTTGTATGTTTAGTTGTGCAAGCATCACGTAAAATGTGCCAAACTAATATACATAACTTTTGTACATACAAATTGTGCGTAACTTAAGGTATTACTTAGTTTTTGTTTCATCGCAATCGGTTCGCTCTATCAAAAGTTAAATGAATTTAAGTGTTCAAGAAGTAAAATACGAGTATCACAAGTCAACACACGCCATTCAAATACTCGGACAGTTGAAGTCTATGTATGTATATATGTTTATTCCTACCTGTGTACCTATGTATGTTTATACCCTACTCTATAAATCTCGCCAAACATCTTGGCCGGGTTGAAGTTGGCTACAATGTCTGCGCAGTAGTAAATCTCATACAAAAAAAGTTAATTTAAAAAATCAAAAATCCGGACTGCTTAAATAGCGAACTAAAAAGATGTAAATCATGCTGTGCAGTCGGAGGATACATCTGGTTTTGGTCAGCCAACTCGCGAACATGTGTATCCTCCAACTGCACAGCATTATTTTCTTCTTGTTTACATCTTTTTAGTTCGCTATTTTACCAGTCGGGATTTTTGATTTTTTAAATTAACTTTTTTTGTATGAGATTTACTACTGCGCAGACATTGTAGCCAACTTCAACCCGGCCAAGATGTTTGGCGAGATCTATAGAGTAGGGTAGTCAGTTGACGGGAGCGAAGCCGCGGGCATAGCTAGTTACATTATAAGGCCTAAAACGCACTGCGATTATAATTCGCGCGAATTTCATTCGCGCGAATTTCATTCGCGCGAATTTTTGTCAGCGTACTGAATTTAAAACTACGACTAACGCCAACGACCTTGAGGGAACAAAACGCGCACTCGTTTCACACCCGCGCGCTTCAAAATTTAGTAGTTTTTTGCACTTTCCTTACTATTCTAAGACTTAAAAAAATAAACCTCAGATCAAACTGTAGATAATTAAATTATCTTTGAGATGGTGTTGATTTGATTAAAATACGCCCAGCGGTTTTGGTGTGATTGTCGTGTTTTTGTCCGTTTTAGACATAACTTTACAAATTAACTACACTATGCTATACAAATAAAACTCAAAATTTGCTTAGATCAAATTATTAAGAAAATAGTCTTATATAACATATATTTTTTTCAAAGAATCACGACTAGCCATTTAGACGTGATTCTCATTTTAAAATCAGCTACTCAAGGGTATCTGCGCCTTAACTAACACGCACTGCGGATAAAATTTCGTTAGATTTTTGTCTCCAACGAATTTAATCCGCGCCGCGGTGCGGTGGATTCTGTGGCAAAACACGGATTTCTTGCGATATTATTTCCCTGCGATTTTTTTTCCGCAATACGTGCTGCTTCATACAATTCCATAGGTCGCAGAATGTGCGGAAAACATTCGCGCGAATAAATCGCAGTGCGTGCTAAGCCTAAAGGTAAGAAACGTGCAAACGTTATAAAATGCGATGTAGAGAAATATGATTATGTTGCATTGCATCAACAATTACTATTATCCTCTGTTACAAATTGTACGTGTTTTCTTTTTTAATTTATTCTAATCCGTCAATTTTCCATAATATTCACGAAGAAAACCTTGCGTATCTACTTATTATTAATTTACTAACATTAAAACTGCCTCGTTGGTCTTTTGGTCCCAAGTGAAACTGCTGAGTATGTCGTCCTGGGTTCGATTTCCAAGTCGATCAAAGTGATATCCTATCGGGCATTTCTCAGTAATAGCCCAGAGTCTAGATTTTTGCCCGGTTCAGGCTATGTGTGCTCACCCCATCAACATCATCATCAACATCAACAGTCTTTTTAGGGTTCCGTAGCCAAATGGCAAAAAACGGAACCCTTATGAATTCGTCATGTCTGTCTGCCTGTCCGTCCGTATGTCACAGCCACTTTTTTTCGAAACTATAAGAACTATACTGTTGAAACTTGGTAGATGTATTCTGTGGACCGCATTAAGATTTTCACATAAAAATAGAAAATACTTAGAAATGAAACTCATTTTTTTTTTCATCAAAGACAAGACAAAGATATTTTATTTCAAGTAGGCCACCAAGCGGCACTTTTGAACGTTACATTTTACAAATAATAATAGTTGATTCTACCGTGCATTCGGAAAGTAGCTTGTAATGGAGAAGAATGCACAAGAAACTCCATACTTACTCTTAAAAAAAAAAAACTTTTTACGATATTTAGGTACATAAGTACATACCTTGATGAATGAAATTGAGTTTATACAATACAAATATATTTATACAGTCTTCAGAAGGTCCAACAATACTTCAAAACAATAATGTTCTGCATATTACTTGTTTATGCGCCCTAGTGGCTGTGGAGCAGGACTAGCATTTAGCCAAGCATTTTTATCATTGATGTAATCCCCCAACTTATAATATGCCAGCCTGCATAGTGTGCGTTTTATACAAGTTTTAAATTTCGTCTCATTCAGTTCAAGAATGTGGGGAGGAATTTTATTGTAACATTTTGTACAGTACCCCATGAAAGATGAGGCTACTTTAGCCAGTCTGAAACCTGGTTGAACTAATTGGTCCCTATTTCTAGTAACATAATTATGTCTGTCGCCGTTTTTACTAAAAAGATGTAAATTCTTTCTTACGTACATGATGTTTTCATAAATATATTGACAAGGAACCGTCATGATGTTAATGTCCTTAAACAGTTCCCTTAGAGAATCGCGCCGGCGAAGATTGTATATCGCTCTGATAGCTCGTTTTTGCAGAATAAAAATTGACTCAATGTCTGCAGCCCTTCCCCATAGTAAGATACCGTAAGACATTATACTATGAAAATAACTAAAATAGACTAGTCTGGCGGTATCCACATCCGTTAACCGACGAATCTTTCCAACAGCATAAGCCGCCGAACTCAGCCGCCCCGCAAGGGATACCAAATGAGGACCCCATTGCAACCTTGAGTCCAGCGTGATCCCCAGGAAAACCGTTTTATCGACGAATTCTAGCTTCTCCTTGTTTAATATAATGTCACAATCAAACCCATACATAAGTGTGTAAAATAATATTGAGGTTTCTTATATTTTTTTTTTTCTAAACTGAATAGTTTGCGCGAGAGACACTTCTAAAGTGGTAAAATGTTTCCTCCCCTCCCTGTAACTTCTAAAATAAGAGAATGATAAAACTAAAAAACTATATTATGTACACTTATATATGTAAACTTCCACCGAAAATTGGTTTGAACAAGATCTAGTAGTTTTTTTTTAATACGTCATAAATCGTAAACCGCAATTTACCAAGTACGGAACCCTTCATGCGCGAGTCCAACTCGCACTTGGCCGGTTTTTTTTTAATTTTCCCACTGCTGGGACTCAGGCCTCCTCTTATAGAGGGAGTGGGCTATAATCCACCACGCGGGCCCAATGCGGGTTGGTGGATGTCACATGTCTTCGAATTTTCATTCTAGGACATGCCGGTTTCCTCACGATGTTTTCCTGCACCGTTTTTGAGAGCAGTAGTGATGAAATAAATTACACAAAGTAAAGCGCCTGCTCGGGTATAAACCTACGAACTACAACTTGTAAGTCGGGGCTGCAACCACTGCGCCACCACTGCTCTCAATATACACGCCCCACATTACAGGTGAATTGTGGGTGGACTTCTACCTAACTCTGCAGTCTATACAGTCGTGATGTTATGTGGTGTTAGAACAAATAAGTCGTTTACAATCGTTTATATCATCAGTTGCACGGTAAACTATCCACAAGGCTGAATGCGACGGGCTAATTGAGCCAATAGACAATATTTACCATAGAGCTACGCTGTTTGTTTGCTATCGACAGTATTGGCAACATTGTAATTGTTTGAATAGTATACCTACTTAATGGGAATGTAGAGAACAGATTTATTAAAATACGCACAAAAAGACGATGCAGCAATTTAGCGCTCCGAGAATTTGGAAAGAGTTTCGAACCTGCCAAAAACAAAATACTTAAAGCTTTTTTAATTTTTCGTAAAATATCTTGGTATATGTTGAGTTTAGTCACAGATTACATAATAAACCGGTCAAGTGTGAGTCGGACTCGCACACGAAGGATTCCGTACCATTATCGCAAAAAACGGCAAAAAAAACAAATTTGTTGTATGGGAGCCCCACTTAAATATTTATTTTATTCTGTTTTTAGTATTTGTTGTTATAGCGGCAACAGAAATACATCATCTGTGAATATTTCAACTGCCTAGCTATCACGGTTCATGAGATACAGCCTGGTGACAGACAGACAGACAGACGGACGGATCGCGGAGTCTCAGTAATAGGGTCCCGTTTTACCCTTTAGGTACGGAACCCTAAAAATGAAACTGGTTATAACTTTTACGTCCCAAGTTCAAAAAATCAAAGAATTTTAAAAGGATTATCTATTAACTTTACTATTAACTACGAGTTCAAACAAAAAATATCCTAATACACGAAATTTTATTAGCTGTACCTACGAAATTCCCAAACAAGTCTGCCGTTCGCCTGTAGCAATGGCTAGTACAAACTATATACCTAATATTATATATGACAATAATATGAAGGCACTATTCATATAAGTGGTTGCACTATGGTTCTTATAAACACTGTATCTATTTGTTAGCCTCTAACATTGATCTGTTTGTGATCTTTAACACTGTGCAATTGCACAGCTCTAGGTAGCTATGTAGCTTTGAGTTAAATGCATATAATATCTAGATATAATAGCGGACAAGTTAGCAATATTATACATGTAAGTTTATAAGTGAAAGAGAGAGATGTTGATGTTGATTGTTCCATGTTGAGAGTTTGAGAGGATGAGTGAAAGGCACGGAGCACACAACCAGTGGAGAGAGCATCGGTACGTTTTTGTTCTAAATCGAAGTCACCAAGAAACAGCGGAGGCAGAGGTAACCTTCCCCCGCTGTGATTGGGTGACAGATTGACAACCAAATGACAACTGATTCTCTAGGGATTCCAAAAAAGTGATAAAAACAAAATCGATATCGATAATTTTATTTATCGATATTGTTTTTTTTTTAATTTTATCTTATATTTAGTACTAAGAAGTTAAACAATAAGTAACTAATACTTATTTTTTAACTTATTATTAGTCTATAAGGATTTCTTTGGGATACAGACAAACAAAAAAACGAATTTCTTAGAATCTTCGGTACGTATAATAAACATTTATGATAAGGTAAATACGGGTTAGACAATAACAAACAAAAGAACGTACACAGCTGCAGTTCTTATTATGTTTTATAAGCTTATAAAGCCTTACATATCGATATAATTGTCGTGATTCTGCAAACAGCACTATCGAGAAAAAAAGAGACAACTGCTAATGTGCAAATCAGTGTACTAGAAAGAGACAGCAAAGCGAACCATCCAGAAATAAATATTGTTGATTTTACTTAATGAAATTGATTAAATGGAGTAGAAAACCACATAACTGTGAAATGTTATTCAATCTTTTGTGTAACTTGAAGTAGCAGTACACTTTTTACACCATTTAATTGCAAAACTAGCCATTACTTTTCGTGTTACTTGTAATAAAGACGGAAGCGCGTGACGTTCGTGCGTTTAGCCTACAAATGCTGGCTGCGACTGACCAAAATTCCGCCGCATGAGATTGATATTGCATACGTTTGGCGCCCGCGGTAGCCTCCGCATGCTCTCTCCACTGGTTGTGTGCTCCGTGGTGAAAGGCGACTAACGAAAGGTATTTACAAGGCGGAATTGAATAGAAAGGGAGACCTGCAGCCTAATTGCGTAAGTGAATTCTCCAAAGCAAACAAGTCGATTCTTTCCCAAAAACGACTTTACGTATTGCATATTACACTCTGAAATGGAAAGGTTATGCTCCTTTCCATTACCAATATTTTGACGTAGAATTTATTGTAAAGAATGAACGAAAGCGGAAGAATCGACATAAAACTTCACTATTGGTATTGTGTAATGTTAGAGTTTGATGAAACATAACGCAGTAGATGAACTTCAACTCAAAGGGTCAGGGGTTGTCTCCTCATAAACACCCACCCGCAATGACTTTCAGTTTATCCGTGATCATGGTGCTTGCAACAGCACCGAAATATCGGGAACTCGCAACAAACAGTAAACATGGTAAATATCCCGCTTTTAATGTTAATGTTAGTGTTAGTGACCATGACAGTTTAAAAACTTATATCAAAGGAGGATGTTTGTACTTTTCCAAATTAGTTTCGCAATACCGAAAAAGTTGAAAGAAATGATTCTGATTCTTTGAAAGAATCGACTCATTTGCTTTGGAGAATTCACTTACGCAATTAGGCTGCGGGAGGGGACGCCCTAGAAAGACATACATAGACCTTAAGGTAGGTGATGTTCTTCAAAAGGGCCAGGTACAGTACTCATAACCGGCGTGTGTGTATGACGAGATGTATGAATGTGAGTGAAGCAAGAGAAGTATGTAAGGATCATAGCAGTTGCGTTCTGTAATTTCTGCCTACCCCAATGGGAAAAAAGGCGTGAGTTTATGTATGTAAGTTTATAAGTCTTTTACAATATCTCAAAAATTAATTTACTACAGATGAAGATCATTTCTGAAACACGACGATCATTTCAGACCAGGGGGGTGACCACAAGCTCTTAGAGCGGTATCAATTTGATATCGAGTAAGTGACAGATGTATACAAGTCAAATACATCTGTCCCTTATTCGATCTCAAATTGATACCGCTCTAAGAGCTTATGGTCACCCCCCAGAGGAGCAAATCCTAACAATGCGCATTCCGTATGGCGTGACAATTTAGACTCCTACCTAAAGCATTGGCTAGACATGGCAAAATACCAATAAAAAGGTGGAAGGGTTGCCCTGCAGAGTGCCAAAGAGGCTGCAATGGGGGCTAACGTTTAACTGATCACCAGTTGGCGCCACTGTTAACTAAGTTCCATAATTATAGCTGTTAAACGTTGTTATAACGCGCTCGAAAGCAAAGTATGAATTAAAATTCATTTCTAATGCCGTGAAAGAGCGATTAAATATAAAATCGATTATGCCGCAGTTTTGCACAGCTAAAAAAGATAGAAAACAGAAGTGTTTCGAAATAAAGGAGGATAACATTTTCCGAAACATATATAGTTCTCGCCAAAGATCTTTACCGCCGTGAAGTTGGCTACAATGGCCGCGCAGTAATAAATCTCATACAAAATCAGCACCGATTCGTGCCTTGCGTATCGGAAAGCCAACTCCAGGGCGGCCCAGAAGTTTAGAAGAGCTCAGTCTACACCAGCTCTCCTAGCGGAAAATTCAAACGCGGTAGTATTGACCGTAACATCTAATGGGGATGCAGGGGATGTGAACTGCCATTTTTAGCGATAGGTGGCGCATCGTCGCTATGGCTATTGAAAGCTGTCAAATCCATACATTTTATAACCTATCATTCAGTATTTTTTTCTCGATATATGTCTATGTGTGCTGTACCAAGATTTACCAATCCCAGTTTCCATTTGGTGCCCAAAGATACAACGCTAAAAAAAACTGGGAAAAGGCTACACATATTTATAGGTTATGTTATGAACCTGACAAATTAACTCTGATTATGTTGCTTGGTAATCTTCGACGATATAGTGGAGCTATTAACGTATTGGTAAAGTTCTACAGCAGGAATGTCTTTTACTTGGTCTTCAGAAGCTTGAGAAACCCTCAAGCTTCTGAAGACCAGTTGATTGCCGAAAATTAAATGAATACCAACACATTAAAGTAATGTTTTCTCATTTATTGTAATTTTTCCAACCATGAGTCAAGTAAGAAATAGCTCGTTACAACTAAATAAATTGCCAAATCTAGAACATAATAACCGATGAAAAATATTTTATTATATAAAAGCCTACTTCTCAATAAGATCTGTTTTCTTACCAGTTATCCTTGCTCCTCATTTATTTAGTTCGTCTTACGATTCCTTGAGCATCCAGGACCAATACATATTATTATCAATAACGATGGTAGACCGGTTTAAACTCAAAGATAACAAAAAATCATGATGTAATTATAGCAAAAATGATTTGGACAGCAGCCATTGCGCCGCCAGCGACATCTGCGCTCAGCTTTGCGTTCAGATCCCCATAACATAACATCCTTGCATCTATTCCAATCGAACGCCATCATTTAAACAGTCCTTTATGTAGTCTATAAAACTAGAATTAAATAGCAATTGAACTCATTTACCACTTGGTTCCCGTGTTCCCATTTGTTGCATTCATCAGCCTTGGAAACGAATAAATTATTGCCAATTGATAAAAAAAAACTATAATAAATACCTACAGTATAAGACAATCATGCATGCATGCATGTTGCACTGTTGGGTTCACCAAAGATTGAACTATATAGTTCTATACAACCTACCTATGTTAATTTTCTTTACTGTTCGAACCGGTACTCTCCGATTATCAATTGCCAAAAATCTGACATTTTCGCTACATTGGGCCTTATTTATATAAATCTCAACACTGTTTAGGGCTGGCAAACGAAAGTAGACACTCGAATTATTTGCAAACTTTTTATATGTCAATGCTATACTAATGTCAACCCCAATTTCCCGTATGACGCTACTAAGTTGATACTTCGTTTTACTTCGTAATCATTTATATTTTTATAAAAACATTTTCTCTATTTAATCATTTAAACAGTTTCATTATTAATGTAGAAAACAATGATTCCTCTGACTCTTATGAATCTTTTCACATGGAAGTCTTAGATTCAGATTTCGATTGATAGTGAATAAACCAAAATTATTATAGAGTACTGTTGCTTTTTTTTAATTCAGATTGATATATCTAAAGTATTACCTACCTAATTGTATCTATAGTATTTTTATTCAGACGAAGTAATATAAATAATTCTAAAGTATCAAATTAGGTTATTCCAGGTGCATACTAGTTTTTGGGGTTGCTATGCTGATATTTTTTAAATTTGCCGCGCTTTTTCAGTCTCTACTTTAGTTTGCCAGACGCTAGCAACCTAATTAACATATTCTTAATTCACACTGTATGTATTCGTATCGTTTTTGTTAGTCTATTCAGCAACGTAACTTCTTTTCCGTCCCTGCCTTTGTCACGGTAATAATCATTACCGTGCCTTGGTGGTCTCCTTCTTATCTGAATAACTCTGTAGATGGAGAGACTGGGGCGATTTGATACTACAGAAGACTTGTTTCATAAAAATAATAAAGCTACTTAGCATCTCAAATTGTTTTAAAATGGTAATTCCAAGTGTATTTTTTTTAAATCTGATATAGGCTCGCGCTTGACCACTATCTCACCTGATGGTAAGCGATGATGGAGCACGCTTGCCTAGAAGTAACCTACCTTTACCTTACCTTAGTACCTACCTTAGTACCCACTCTTGACTTAAAGACTCAAGTAGTAAAACCTAAAAAGTAGAACTAATAAATAGTAGAGTTAAGTTTGATTATTTAAATCAATCGAGGATGTTTAGGGACTTTATAATTTTTATGTACCAAGTCTCCCGTAGAACCAAGTTACCCCAGTCTCCCATAAGTAAATATCTAGGGATCCGAAGTTGCAGAATGCGGACTAAGAAAGGGGTTTTGTTGTTGTTACATGAACATTAAAACGGTTTCAGCGGCACACAACGTCTAAAAACGGGCCCACATTCTTTCGCGTAAAATCTTAACACCGCGATTCAGAAAATGACTTTAAATGCACAACGCCAGATGGCGTCGAATTCAACAATCGAACAGCGAGTTCAACTGTCCGAGTAACTGGATTGCGTGTGCTGTGATAATTTTACTTCTTGAACACTTTATATTCATCTAACTTTTGATAGAGTGAACCGATTGCGATGAAACAAAAACTAAGTAATTCTTCAAGTTACTCACAATTTTTATGTATAAAAGTTATCTACATTGGTTTCGTACATTTCACGTGATGCGTGCAAAAATAAACAGACAAACAGACGAAAATTCCAAAAATGCTGGAAATGGGTTCTGTTGGTTGTTCCTTTAACACCCTGGCTATTTATTTTTTATTTTTTTCGATGTACAAAAATTATTTTTCTACAGATTTATTATATGTATTGATTGATATTGATGATGATTTGAGTAACACCGCGGGTGCAAATTGCGAAAGGAGCAGATACGAGCGCGCGTTAGACCCACGGGGAATGGTATGGCTCGTTCCTGGATCCTTGCGCGCACGCTCCTCGTTTATTTCTGTTTCGGAATTTGAAAAAATTCCTATGTATTCACATCTAATCGGCGGTATTCACTATTTCGTTCTGGACAATTTTACGCTACTCAATTAGTGATGTAGTCGGGTCGAATATTGACTTAATAGATGGATATCGACAAAAGTGATTTGCTTGGAAATCGAATCTAATTTAACTTAACATTACAAAACGTCGAAAATACTTCTGCGCTAATTAACACAAAATAGAAAAGACTACGGACGAGTACTGCTAACGACTCCGGCCACTCCAATGCGTTATTCCAGCTTAAACATTATTAATTTAGAAATCATTATTACTAAGGATGTTATGATTTTATTTTTGTATATTTTGACATGGCTCATAAGCATATATTTACTATCTTTTTTGCACAGCTAACAACGTTGATTAAGTAATTTTTCAATGGCATTTGTATAAATTTTTTACTGTTCCAAGTACATTTTATAAGTTGGTCGACTATTACTCGTAAACTTGTAAAGCCTACTTATCCGTGATAGTTTTCCTTCGTTATATTTACTACTGCCGTCATTTTTTTCACATAACCAAGAGCAACCATTTCGCTGGCAGGGGGGGGCACTTGACTCTAACATAAATTTCGTGATATCATAGAGAGTCGTGATTCCCCAGATGGCAGATCAACTTTTCTCCACCATCTGTGTCTGTTCTTGGCGTGGAGTGCATCATGTAGTTTGGTGGTGTTGAGCTTTGAACGCATCAGTCCGTCTGATCGAGTAGAAATGAGTTAGGATACTCAAGAAAAGACCGAACAAGGAATTTATGTATTAAACTCCAATTTAGTTCACAATAACAATGAGTTAGCTTGTAGCCGTGCTTGAAGCGTTGTGTCCATGTATTGATCGCAGTGTTTGTGTCGATAAGTGATGTGATAAGACTGATAACACGTAACCCCTTAGATCAGACTGCTAGAGTAGAGCTCAGTCGGCTGCTGTGCCTCGCATCTTACACACGTGCACACAAGGTTTTTCATATTTTTGCCAGATTTTTACGTCAGACAACGTGAGTTTCGTAATTAGTTCTATTTTTAAGTTCATTTTTTTTTTTTTTTGGCGAACGTTTGCCAATATTTTGGTTTGGTTTCCATTGAATAATTTGTTAGATATTGTTTTTTAATTTAGTTTTCTCTTTTGTTTTGTTAATTTCTTGCAATGAAATTCAATCAACTTTTTTTGTCGCGGTTAATTTAGTTTAAGGATTATTTTAAGCACCTATCAACTATAATATATAAACTTATTAGTTTTCTTTGATTGATTTTAAAATAAACCAAGAACGTTTGCAAACCCACTTCATAATTGTGGAAAGAAATAAATACATCCTAAATTTTAACCGTAGGTACCTGTTTCCTTAAAATTGCTAAGTGGATGATTGCTACTTTACCTGTTTCAATCAAACACATCATCAATTACATCTTTCATTCCATTCCTCTTCTTCATTATTTGTAATTTAAAGTAAACCTTCACTTAAATAACATGAAGATCATCGTCACATTTTTAAGAGTCTGACAAATGCCAAAGGTCAATAAATGTGTAACTTTGCCCAGAAAACGTGAGATTCCTCGTTTATCTCACAAAATTATCACCAACAAATAATAATCATTATGTTTTGTTTCAGTTAGCGAAATCATGAAGATCGGGTTCATCGGCGGTGGCAGACTGGCCTTTGCTTTGGCCAATGGCTTTATCTCTGCTGGTAAATATTGTTTCAAACAGTTCAGTAACTTCGTCAGTTTATAGCCTGTATATACTAAACTACATAATGAGCTGTAAAAGATAATTATAGAACGGTTTTTGTCCCTTTAATGAGGACATTCAGGTATTCTACGATGTTTGTGGTATTGAATGCAAATGTGGTTGAGATTGCCTTTCTGACTCAAAAAGTCCTCAATGATTAGGTATGCTGTAGTTTGATGAATATCATCTCAATTCAAAGACATATACAGTAATCACAGCGGCTCTTTGTGTCTCTGAAGTTGGCTGCAAGAACCTGCGCAGTAGCTATTTTTGTGTCAATGTTGAAGTAGAAGATAGCATTGTATAACTGCCTCTTTCACACGCTTACGTTTGTCGCATCGTCCTATCTTGCTTACTCTATGCAGTATACTCGATGACAAACTGTTTCTTGCGCCATGGTTCGCAGAGCCTAACTTCAGAGACACAAAGATCTGCTGTGAATGCTGTGACTACTGTATCTGCATGTATATTAACCATAGTTAGCTATTGGTATTCGTAACTTCCTAAGCTTCGTTTCGGAAGTCTAACTGAAAGAACCGCTTCGTAAAAGATTGTTGTATGTCTGCTCTTGATGGCCTCTTGGATCTTATCTTATCTTGTGGAGGGGCCGAGAAATAACTCGGACACTTTGACCCATTAGGATCTATTGTGGCCTAGATAACCTACTCCTGCCCAATCTCGTTGAAAACCTTCATGAGTTTTACAACGAGACTAGGTGATTTGAGCCTATAGACTTTCTGGTCTTGGATATCCTACACCTAGGAGACTCATTCGCTTACCAGCCAGTGCATCGCATGTGCACAGAAGGTGCTCCATGTGTTTCGTATGTGCCCCACACAACCTGCACATGGATGTCGCGGTTAGACCCATCTTCATGAGCATGTCGTTGGTTCCAAAGTGGCCAGTAAAGGCCCCAAGCAGGTAGCGGATGTGCCCCCTGCTCATATTTCAAATGCATTCCCGTGATTTGAACGTAAAGCCCAGGAATTTCTTGGGATGTTCCAGACCGGTAGACAGCCAATGTGTTTGTTGTGGCCTCTTGGACTAGAACACAATTAGAAGCAGACAAGTCACATCACAAGTCCTAGATCAAACAGATTCGGAACTCTTCTACATTGCTCCTAGACCCTCCCAGGTTCTAGAAGGTTTGATCTGCCAGTAGCGGGATTTATACTTGTAGTTGTAGCACTGCAGAATAGAGATGTTTCCTGTCTAGAAAAATAATAATTATATTAGTCCGTCAGTAAGATTATCAAATAATATTAGACCAGTTTTTTTGCTTCATGTAATAAATAATAATTGACAAAGATAAAGCGCATCAAAGTGCAGGAGTGGGCGGATTGTGACGTCACTTTGTCAGTATAAAGTGTAGCACACCGTGACGTCACACGATATTTCAACGCACTGTATGATCGTAACTTGTTGTTTACGCAGCTAAAGAAAAATATGGGTCATATGACCTAAAAATATTTTAGGTTATTTAGCTGATGGATTATATGGATATTTTTGTCAACTACCCTATTAGACAAAACATTTTCATCCATGTACTTTGCTTGTGCGGAACATGCATACCATGTTGAAAGATGCCTATTAGGATATTACCCTATGTTGTCTATATGACAACACCCATTGCTCTGAATTTGGTGGAGTTGGTTTGGGCCAAGCATAATTGTGCGTTTTGCGTCAATATTTTTTAACCAACTTCAAAAAAATTAGGAGATTCTCAATTCGTCGGAATCTTTTTAACACGCTTTTATTAGCTTGGTATGTATCTATGTATCAATGTAACGGAATCTTTGAACGTGATTTTCACCCCCTTCAAAACTTCAAAATATTATAGGCATAAATATATTGATTTTGGTATTTTCTTCAACAATGCAATCATTTGCACTCAGAAAGTATCATTTGGTGAAGTGGAACTGATGAAGAAGACCACAGATGGCCACTGGAACTAAAACCTAATCCTAAATGCTAAGTATGTCACGGGTATAAAATATCTCGAATAGTTAACCGACTATGATGGAGCAAATACTTATGAATAAATGGTACTGATGAAAATGGCACCATCGAACTGATCTGATGATGAAGCCGGAAGGTAGGCGCTGGTACTCTGAAATAAAACAATGTAACCTAGTCGTGTTTGGGCTTATTGGAATCATCATGAGATTTACTTTGGCTATAAATGATTATCATGTTAATCGGAGATACCTATTATAACAAAATTAAAAAACTTTTTAGCAAAAAATCAATCCGACTCGGTCGGCCAAGTCGGTGTCGAAAAAAAACTTACATACATACATACATAAACTCACGCCTTTTTCCCATGGGGGTAGGCAGAAACTACAGAACGCCACCTGCTACGATCCTTACATACTTCTTTTGCTTCACTTACATTCATACATCTTGTCATACACACACGCCACTTTTTACAAAAAAATACTACCGACTTTTAAATAAGAAAACTACAAAGTGAAAAATAACTTTATTTTTGGAAGTCGGTAAAAAGTTTTTTTATTTTTCACTTTTTAGTTGCACCTACCTAATATGCAAGTTGTTTAGTAAGTTTCCAATAACGCCAGAATAGATTACCCGAATATCATGAAACTTGAACAAAACCGGTCAAGTGAGAGATCTGCTTACCCCTTAAGAGCGTACTGGCGTGATGTTATGTTATGAAATGGTATAAACAATAAACAGACATGCGATTGCAGCAGTCCCGAGAGATTTGCCGTTATTTATTGAAGAGTTCTGTTGTATATCTCCGAAGTTCTTCATCAGATCTTCACCAAATTAAAATGGGACCAATTTAGAAATATACTGTTTCAAACAAAAAAAGAATTTTCAAAATCGGTTCAAAATTGACGGAGATATCGGTGAACGTACACAAAAAAACATACATGATGTCGAACATAGAATATCCACCTTTTTCGAAAGTCGGTTAAAAACGGAAAACAATGGGTACAAAAGACACAGACTTCGGAAAAGAAAGTAATTTTTTGCTTTGTAGTTTTTTGTTCTGGAAGCCGTTTTGATTTATTGTTGAAAATTTTTTTTATAAGTAATATTTTATCTTCTTCTTCTTCTTCTTCTTCCTGCCCTTGTCCCATGTTACTTGGGGTCGGCGCAACACGTTTTCTTCTTCCATACCGTCCTGTCCCTCGTCACGCTATCACTGACTCCCTTTTCTTTCATATCACTCCTCACACAGTCCATCCATCGTTTCTTTGGCCGTCCCCTCCCTCTCCATCCGTAATATTTTATAACGAGGCTTAATTTTCTGTCTCCGTCGCTCTATAACATGTCTGTTGTGTTATCATCTGGTTCATTAAATGGACATTGACTTTAGAACACATAACACTTACTACATTACGCTGTACTTAGCTGTAGATACCTATATTTTAGTCTTAAGGTCTTTATCTCTGTTTACTCTTCAATTATTTCACAACACTTGTAAAGATGTGTCGCAATGTTGTCTATTTTAGTGACGAGTGATTATTTTAATTAGAAAATAAATAAATTGTATTGTTTAAGATTAAAAGAACCTAGTTACCTACTTAGGATTGAATGGAAATTTACACGAAATCACGTAGGCACAGACCTTGGACGTGATTTTTAACCGACTTTCGAAAAAGGAGGAGGTTCTATGTTCGACTTCTTGTATGTTTTTTTGTTTTTTTTATGTATGTTCACCGATATCTCCGTCAATAGTGGACCGATTTTGAATTTTTTTTTGTTTGAAAGAGGTTATTCCGAAATTGGTCCCATTTTAATTTGGTGAGTATCTGATGAAGAACTTCGAAGATATACAACGGAATCTTTCAATAAATAACGGCAAATCTCTCGGGACTGCTGCAAAGCAGATCTCTCATTTGATCGGTTTTGTTCAAGTTTCATGATATTCGTGTTAGCTCGTGGATGATGAGATGAGTGGACTGTATAAAATCTATTCTGGCGTTATAGGAAACTTACTTAACAACTTGCCTATTAGGTAGGTACAACTAAAAAGTAAAAAATAAAAACTTTTATCAAAAAAATACTACCGACTTCCATATAAGAAAACTACAAAGTTAAAAATAACTATTTTAATTTAATAAATTTGGAAAAGTAAAAAGAGAATGAGGATACTGTAGTAATTTACAGACACAGACTGTCGCTAGACTAAACAAAAAGTACACAAATCACACCTGCCACACCAACATTCACACCCCTACATCACAAACACCGCCAGCTCACACATACTGCCCCTCACACACACATAATACCGCGCGCACTCCTTTATTCCTTACTTACATAAATAGTTTAAGTATTTTTGTATTGTTAATTTTTTTATTTGTTTTCTCACTCATATTGTATAGTTACTTATCAAATCTTTGCTTAAGGGTACACTAGTCGACGGCACGAACTATTTTGTGCGCGGGGTTAAAATGCATTTTATATCAACCGACAACACGTGCGGAAGAGGTAGATGCTGTGATGAGCAGTAGGAAGCTAGTTCGCGTACGAGTACACACTTTTGCAAATTTATAGTGAAACTAGCTGTCCCACGCGGCTTCGCTCCCGTCAACTGGCTACGTACCTACCCTACACCTACCCTACACCTACCCTACACCTACCCTACACCTACCCTACACCTACCCTACACCTACCCTACACCTACCCTACACCTACCCTACACCTACCCTACACCTACCCTACACCTACCCTACACCTACCCTACACCTACCCTACACCTACCCTACACCTACCCTACACCTACCCTACACCTACCCTACACCTACCCTACACCTACCCTACACCTACCCTACACCTACCCTACACCTACCCTACACCTACCCTACACCTACCCTACACCTACCCTACACCTACCCTACACCTACCCTACACCTACCCTACACCTACCCTACACCTACCCTACACCTACCCTACACCTACCCTACACCTACCCTACACCTACCCTACACCTACCCTACACCTACCCTACACCTACCCTACACCTACCCTACACCTACCCTACACCTACCCTACACCTACCCTACACCTACCCTACACCTACCCTACACCTACCCTACACCTACCCTACACCTACCCTACACCTACCCTACACCTACCCTACACCTACCCTACACCTACCCTACACCTACCCTACACCTACCCTACACCTACCCTACACCTACCCTACACCTACCCTACACCTACCCTACACCTACCCTACACCTACCCTACACCTACCCTACACCTACCCTACACCTACCCTACACCTACCCTACACCTACCCTACACCTACCCTACACCTACCCTACACCTACCCTACACCTACCCTACACCTACCCTACACCTACCCTACACCTACCCTACACCTACCCTACACCTACCCTACACCTACCCTACACCTACCCTACACCTACCCTACACCTACCCTACACCTACCCTACACCTACCCTACACCTACCCTACACCTACCCTACACCTACCCTACACCTACCCTACACCTACCCTACACCTACCCTACACCTACCCTACACCTACCCCAGCGCATGCAACAAAAGCTCTCAAAAAGTTATATTTTTGCCCGTTTTCGCAACATTTTTCATTTATGCTCGGCTCCTATTGGTTGTAGCGTGATGTTATATAGCCTATAACCTTCCTCGATAAATGGACTATCCAACACAAAAAGAATTTTTCAATTCCAACCAGTAGTTCCTGAGATTAGCGCGTTCAAACAAACAAACAAACAAACAAACAAACTCTTCAGCTTTATAATATAGTATAGATGGATTATGATAATATAAATTTTACAAACAGACCTAGTCTAGATATCATGAAAAAACGACTAAACGTATCTGTTCATAATAAAATTATTTGCATTGTTGAACTACTAATCTATCCCTGTATGGAGGCCGTTTTGCAATTTTCCGTCTATCCTATGGTATTTATTCACGCCCAAAAATGCGTTAAAATTAGTGTCGAAATGTGGAACTTTCGACGCTCATAACTTTCAAATATTTACTTTTTTGCTTCTATACAGGGCTAGATAATTGTGAGACAAATTGATATCACTTTTTTTCTTAACGTACATCGTCAAACAGTGGAATAATCCCTAGACTACGTTTGTATGGAAGAATTTTCGACTAGTGTAACCTTATAAGATGACTTCAAAGTTAACAATGTGTAATTTACATAGGTTGATGAAATAAACTTTTTTTTAATGGTCTCTGATACTACAAACACAGCTAAAATGATGCTATTATTATATATTTGTAGGCACAGGCAGTATAACACTTAGCAGACCTAGAATAGATGTTAGACCTCAATTAGGTTAATAAAAAACAATACGTTGCTGCTAAAGATGACACATAAATTATATAAAACAAAAGATTATTTCAACTAAGTCCAAACCACAACCTTAACAATATACATAAACATGTTTCTAGTGACCATAAAGAGTAGGCAAATGAAGAATAAAATCATAATAAATGTAATAATGTTGACCTAATTTTCGCAGGTTTGGCAAAACCCGATGAAATCACAGCCAGTGTTCACCCAAACGATGTCGTCAGTGCTGAAGCATTCAAGGTAAATATATATATCGTAAACAAATTATTAAAGCTATTGTTCTGGTAATATATAAGTTTAATAATGTAGTCAGGACCACTCACAGACCCATTTTTCCTGTCATTCTAACCGAAGGTATAGATGGATCATCAATTCATCATGGCTTACAAAAATATGAATAATTTGCCTGTATCAATCATAGTACTTATACCTAACTAAACAAGGAAAATATTCATAAAGTTGTCCAAAAAATACCCACATTTCAAATAATTCCATTGATGTGATACAACCAGGATTTTTTTTTTTTTATAGATAGCTACATATTTACGGCTTCTCCGTCCGTCTTAGATTTTAATGTACATACATACAAATATCTATGAATCTATGATGGTTTCATGAATATACATATCTAGCTGTGTCATCATCCTCATTCTCTTCCCATATCCTCAATGGCCTCGAACCAAGGTGATGTTGAATGCTCATGTTACACCCACTACTATCAAGGTCGGAGACTCTACACTCGAAGTTGTGGACGACTATGTCTACCTGGGACAAACGATCCAGTTGGGTAGGGCCAACTTCGAGAAAGAGGTCAACCGTCGAGTCCGACTTGGCTGGGCAGCGTACAGGAAGTTGCGCGGTTATCTTCTCGTCCAACTTACGACAGTGTCTCAAGACAAAATTCTATGACCAGTGTGTGTTGCCAGTGATGGCATATGGCTCTGAGACATGGTCGCTTACAATGGGCCTCATCAGAAAGCTTACAGTCACCCAAAGAGCAATGGAGAGGACTATGCTCGGCGGTTCCTTGCGTGATCGCATCAGAAATGTAGACATCCGCACTATAACCAGGGTTACCGACATAGCCCGAAGAATTGCCAAACTTAAGTGGCAGTGGGCAGTGCACATTGCTCACAGAACGGATGGCTGATGGGGCGGAACGGTTCTGGAGTGGCGACCGCGAGCCGGAAGACGTTGCGTTGGAAAGCCTCCCACCAGGTGGACCGATGACCTGGTGAAGGTTGCGGGGATCCGCTGGATGCGAGACGCACGGGACCGGTCAATGTGGCGACGCTTGGGGGAGGACTATGTCCAGCAGTGGACGTCTTTCGGCTGATATGATGATCGTTAATATATATGACATGGACCAAGTGATTACTACGGCATTATTCATAATGCCCGGACAATTTGAAAAATTTCCAATATGAGTAGGCAATATGATAAAAACTATTGAAATATTAAATGGCCGGGCTTATTGGGGCCGGCTAATAAAAAAGTATTTTTTTTAATTATTTTAATATTGACATTGGTTTTAATATATAGGTAGGTAAGTACGATTACTATTTAAGTAACAAAGTCTCTCTGTCTGCAGGGGTCTAAATAAGTAACCTAACATGAACTTAAACTTACTTTGAACCTAACTTAACCGTGTCGTGTCGGGCCCAACCGTTAAGTAGCTATATTCATAATGACCAGTCAATGTGATAAATATAGAAGTTTAAATCAATATTCATTACATTGCCTGATTTGACTTGGCTAGATTCCTAATGCCCGGGCATTATGCATAGTGCCCTGATTAATCACTTGGTCTATGACATAATATATAATCAGAGGTAGAGGAGCCACATGTCACAGATAATATTTTAATATTTAATATATATAATACTACAGTACATGTCTTATTATTCCATACTTACTTATGTCATCTCAGTCGTAAACCCCTTTCTAGATATATCATTCCTTCACAAAATCCACTATTCGTACTAAAACTATTAGCTATAAGACTATTTCCATAACCATACAAGAATAGAGCATTAGTAATTTTGTCAAATAGATTTTACGATGCATATAAGTGTTCAGCAGAGTACTCAGCTTAGATTGATATAACCTTCCTGTAAATGAACAATTAATGTTGTTATTATATTCATATCAGCAGATAGCACACACAAGAATAGGAAAGGTTTAAATCACATTAAAATGAAAAATTCTAACTGCGTAAGAATCACTTACGTACGACTTAGCCAATTCCAAGGAGATGATATTATTGTAGTCACATCACAGAGTAGCACTCAGCTGCATTTGATGGCACTGGAACATGATGATTCTAGAATTATAGATTATTTTGTAGTACTGTAATGGTTGCCAATATCATACTGACCTAGACTTCGATTAATTCAATCAGAGACAATACGTTGTTGCTAAAGATGCATTTTGCACAGCAAAATAATTAAATAAGGCAGTAGACACTCCTAATGCGTTTGAGATATAGACATACATAATGTAAATGATGATCTTTAAGACATACATAATGTAAATGATACACAAACACATTATGAATACATAGTTCAAATCGAAACTCGTTGAGCCTTGACTTTGTAGTCATTGTCATGTAGATAAGAAATTACGTCTTAGTAGACGATATAAAATAACATAGCCACGAAGATGATAAAAATATGATGTGGTTAGAGTAAATAGATCGTTACTTTTCATGAGGTTCTAGCCATTTTAGATATTTCAGTTATCCTTAGAATCTATGTAAAAACTCGTACCGGTAAATAATAACAAAACAAAGCAATATAAATTTATCATTCGGTTTCGATTTGATTCCATCCCAAATAGTTCTCATCCTGTGGCTTTTTTTATATAATGATACTAATAGATAAACTGGCAAAACCAATAGGTATATAATTACTTCACAATGTTAAAAGGTGACGATGACAAGTCATCTACCAACCAATCACGATCTCCTTTGGTTTCAATGTTTTTTAAAATTTCGAACCATTCTATACGAGTATAGCCCGGCAGACATCTAAAAGACTCAGAAATTACAGATCTAAAAATATGAAAGACTTTGAGAGACATAAGCACTCATAAGTTATACCATACTTGCTGGGGGCATCTGCGTACCGCCAAGGTAAAAAGACGTTATGGTATATAAATTATAACACCCCCAATTTTGCACATTCCCAGAAACTGGGAGCGACAGCAGTGTTCGAGAACAAACCAGTGGTGGAGAGGTCAGAAGTGGTCATTGTGTCAGTCAAGCCTGACGTGGTGGTGCCCGTTCTGAAGGAGATCAAGGAGCTGCAAGCTTCAAAGAACAAATTGTTCATATCGGTCGCCATGGGAGTTACCACTGGTGCTATTGAGAAGGTAAGATTTTATTTAGTACTTAAACTTTGCAAACAAGTAGAAGTCACTGTACAAAGGCAACAATAGACCATTGTGAACTTCCGAACGGATGAGCAAGAGAAATAGGGCTGTAGGGCTGCGTTTGGATCCTTTGGGTACAGATAAACAAAGTCACAGATGCAGAAATGAGACAAAGATTTTGAAATTTTGTAAATATCGCACAGATGCTTAAAGGAATGGTGTTTTTTCGAATTTGGGCGAAGCTGAAAGAGTAAGTATGGAGTTTCTTGTGCATTCTTCTCCATAACAAGATACTTTCCGAATGCACGGTAGAATCGATTTTTATTCCATGTAAATTTTAATTGTGACATTCAAAAGTGCCGCTGGGTGGTCTAGTTGAAATAAATATCTTTGCCTTTGCTGGTTTCATTCAGTCAGTCAATCTTTCGGGGAACACCTACAAGGCGTGATCTTTATGTCTTTATTGTCACTCCTCAGAAACGTGATGGACATAATACCTAACTCAATAGACCCCCATGAGTCTGCTGACTGCCAGTTCAGTTCAGGCAGTAGGATATCCATTGCGGTTTGATGCTAGGTATAGACCTATCAGAAACACGTGTGGGTAACGTGTATAAATATTTATCCTCGTTAACTTTTATAATCACCTACATATGTATGTAGGCTATACTCATAGAACTTTGTACTACACAACACCAACCTACCTGTGGATATTTAGTCCCAAGCTTGCGATAGTAGTTGCCTTTTAGAAATCGTCACGAAAAAGTGTTACAATATGCCGTCCGGCGTAGTTCAGATATTGTCAAGCGCTGGCCACCATACTTGTTTTCATCATGTGTTAGTTAAATGTAACTTTTGTCTGATAGTTGATGAAAAGACGTGAAGATCTTGGTTTCTGACCAGCGGGGGTCCTTCAACCGCACACTTTTTTTTCTTAACTATTAACTTAACAGGCAACCTTTGTGTGATGTTTGTTTTGATTGAGTTTCCATCTTTCCGAAGGATCATGCAGATCTAATGGACGGTTGCAAAGAATGTTGATAACTAAATTAGAAAGGTTTGAATGTAAAAACTGACATGATGCTTAATAGCAAAGAGAAAGAAGTTGCGACGGCCTGACGCCTGTATGTTGGTTTGTGTGATATTCGAAGTGATTTTGTCAGTTCCTTCATTTCAGTTAGCTACTATGAATAATCTGATATTCATCACCTGATGGCTGATACGTCTTTAAATTCTTCAATATTAACAATATATATTAATGGGCCTGATGGGCGACATCTTACAAGTACTTTCTAAGTACGAAGGTCCGTTAGTCTCCCAAAAGGAATTCCACTTACACTTTTAATAGAACAACACAAACACACAAACATGTGAACGTATATCGCGTATCGATGTGATACAAATCGAATCGCGTCGAGACATTCGCTGTCTAGTGTCTCTCTTTGATCATTTATCAAAAAAATTGTGAGTTGTCAACTTTCTTATCAAGTACCACCTTTTCCGTTTCGTCGATTCTTGTTTAAGATTATTGTAATCTTATTTTAATAGTGTTTATAGCTACCAATCGATTGCCGATAAGATAAACTATCGACACTCTAAAACGTGTGTTGCCGGAGAAAATGTGGTGATTAAAGTAAAACAATACAAACAAATCGTTATTAAGTTTAATGTACCTAGACTCGCAGTTAAAATAACATAATAATATCAATCAGGAGAAGGAAAAGAGCTACTTGGTACAAAGGGACGTTTACAACTGCGGTAAGCCCAGTGGCTAAGCATCACGCAAACAGACTGCTAAGACCTGTGCCCATGCCCGAATCCTCCCTACATGATAAAAATATGAAGGCCGATTATGTCGAAGATCATGGTGACATTATTGATGAGGAATTCGTGGCTAAATAATAACAGCAGCACGGGTCTATCTTCAAGGTCTAACAACGACTGCCGAAATTCCTCCGTGTTTCGGGCAGCACATTAAGCCTTTGGTCCCGGCTGTCATTTGGTTAGATGCCAGGCAATCTGACTCAAACATAGTTGTGAAAAGGCAGGCAGATTGAATGATGATGTTGTTTGAGTAGGCCGGTTTTTTTTTTCCGGGGTGGAAATTCCTCATTGGAGGTCCTCAAAAAGGGGTCGCGGGATTCTAAGATCCTTCCGAATGCCCGGCTGGTACGTGTGTGATTTTTGATTCCCCCCGCAACTTCTAAGAGGGGCGCGCGTGGAACACTACGCGCCGCCACCTCGGGTCCTGATGTGTGGGGGCGACGGACGTCCCCGAGTCCAACACCCCTGGACACATTTAGGGAGGCTGGAAGAGGGTGTTGCCTGGATTAAACCGGTACCTAGTCTAACTTCTGCTGAAAGGATTTTGTATTTAATTTTTGTTGATTTGGAACAGCTGACGCCTACGTTTTGGGTTTTTCTTAATCACCTAATTAAAGTATGAATGGATTAGTTCTTATCTCAGTTTCTTTAAAGATAAGATTATTTTAAGATGTTAAGTCCTATTTATAGTACAAAGATTGTGTTTTATTTGTACCGATGAACTGTGGACCATCAGTCATCACAGAGGGTCGTGCGTCACTTGACTAGTCTCTCACTGTTGCACATGAGCGTCTACCAAGCCCCCAAGCAACGCCACTTCGACCTGCACCCTAATTGCGTAAGGGAATTCGGCAAGGCAAAGGGTTTTGACCCCATCAATCGAGAAAACCACAACGCGTCTTTCATCTCGCATGTGATTGGTCGATTGATGGGTTCAAAAGCTTGACTTGCCGAATTCACTTACGCAATTAGGCTACCGTTCTGTGTTCAGTGGATTCATGGTCCAACTAGTGGGATAATTTTCAACGCTGCGTCTGCCGGTAGGCGGTCCGGTCGCCCCATCGCCCATCCGTTCTGTGAGCAATGTGCCCTGCCCACTGCCACAATTCTTCGGTCATGATGACAAGTACAATACTTAAAATGTACAAGGGCGCACTTAAACATAGATGCACGTATCATAACTTTGTCTTTACACTTTGACTACTAATACTATCGGCATACATACGAAATAAATTATGCTTCAAAACTAAACTTAGTTAAACCATAATTTATTTGGCATGTCGGTTTCTATGACAATAAATACCTTTTCTTTCTTATCTATCTTTGCCTTCTTTTATTTAATTTCTTTCTTTATATAATGAGCTGATTCTCAATCTCCTTTCTCAATTCCAGGTGCTCCCCTCAGAAGCCCGCGTGATCCGGGTGATGCCGAACACGCCAGCACTCGTTCAGCAAGGAGCCGCCGCGCTCAGCCGGGGCAGCCGCGCCACCGCCGCCGACGCTAAGCTGACGTCACAGCTGTTCCAGGCCGTAGGGACTTGTGACGAAGTGCCGGAGTACCAGATGGATGCTGTCACTGCGTTGAGTGGCAGTGGACCGGCTTATGTGAGTATGGAGTGTCTATGTTATGGAGGAGCTAGAAATAATTTTTGACATCTCGAAAGTTGTTAAGCTTCTCTTATTAATTTACATGTTATGTAAATTCCAAGATGTGAAGGAACATCATGATGTAGTCGTTCTTAGCCATAAATGACAATGTTTACAAGATATCGAAACGTTGACGTGTACGTCGATCTAATGATTTTGATTTGATCGCCTTTTGGTTTTAGCTTTATTCTAAAAAGATGTCTTATTTAAATAAGATTGATTAACTAAATAGGATTTTTACTAATTTACTATTTATTTTTACTTTTTTAGGGTTCCGTACCCAAAGGGTAAAAACGGGACCCTATTATTGGGACTCCGCGATCCGTCTTTCTGTCTGTCTGTCCGTCTGTCACCAGGCTGTATCTCATGAACTGTGATAGCTAGACAGTTGAAATTTTCACAGATGATGTATTTCTGTTGCCGCTATAACAACAAATACTAAAAACAGAATAAAATAAATACTTAAGTAGGGCTCCCATACAACAAACGTGATTTTTTGGCCGTTTTTTGCGATAATGGTACCCTTCGTGCGCGAGTCCAATTCGCACTTGGCCGGTTTTTTTATACTCTTACGCCTGTTCATGTTGTTTACAAGAAGATCGTGTCAAATTACAGCATTACGAAGCAAAAGAACAAATTTTGTGGTTTGCGGTACCTAATCACACACTGAGAAAACGGTCACTCACAATGACAAAACTGTATCAAATCCACACTGCATCGTACTAAAGTGACTATTACAGGCATTAATCCGAATAATATGAAAACAAAGTAGCCTATAGAAATCAACAAAAAATTAACAATTATCAAAATATTCAAAATCCTTTTTAATGTGTTTATCAGTCTATGTATGTATGTTACGTCAATCGATTCGTTTTAACCACCGACTTATAAACCTATGGACTTGCCATAGCTACGAAATTAGCGTGCTTACCTATTTAAATCGGGCAATTAAGATGTCTGCCCATTTGCCAATGAGGTAGGCCATTTGCAACTGTTTGACAGCACAACTACACAGATAAACGTACATATACGGCCAACTACCAATTTTACTCGGCAATTAACATGGCGACCGGTCACGCATAGACATGATTTTGACGTCACTCAAAAGTGTTACCAAGTTTAGTCCTTGACAAACATTTAGATGTCTCTCTTTTCATATGCAGCTCTTGGTTAGTTAAAAAGAGACAAAACGCTTTTTGACATGCGTGTGTCGATATTATAGATATTTGTTTAACTATTCTTCATTTATTAGAATATGCCGTCTCCATAGTTATCCTACCTGATTGGTTTTAACCTTTCGAGTGTCACTGGCTACGAAGAAGTACCAAAGACACCGGCTTCCGAAACGAAAGTTATTTTGCACGTTTTAGTATTTTTGTTTTTGAAGTCAGTTTATTTTTTTGTAAAAAGTTTTTATTTATTTCTTTTTAGTTTTAGTAATTTACACTAAAAAGTGAGCAAGTTCTATAGTAAGGTACCTAAAGGATTGACAAAATACCCATAGTAACTCAATTTACACATTCGTGCTGTCTGTTGCTAAGGAGTTCGGTTGTATGTTTCATATCTTGAAAACTGCTGATCCGATTTTGATGGAACTTGCACTGTTCCCTAAGTTGAGAGATATGTAATCCAATATAGAAAGAATGTTCACGAAGTTTCGGAGAAATGCGTGGATACATACATACATACATATACACTTATAAAATTTGGCACACGTGTTTAGAAGCTAACATTATTATGTGAATATTGTGCAATTCCAATATATTACAACATTATATATGACTGCACAGCATGACTTTCTTATTGTTTACATCTTTTTAGTTCGCTTCGTTTTTTTTTTATTTTTTTAACTAACTTTTATAATTTTTAACTTTTTAGTTAACATTTTTCGTAGTACAGACGGTGTTACCTGCCCCAAATTTTTGGGGCACATAAGTGCACCTCTGCTTAGCCCTTTGGGGAAGACAGCAGTGATGTTTTATATAGGTATGGATCCACACAACACAAACAAATCATTCCAACTTCCAGATCTACATGATGATCGAATCACTAGCGGACGGTGGAGTACGGTGCGGCTTACCACGCGACCTAGCCCTCCGCCTCGCCGCCCAGACGACTCTGGGGTCAGCAGCGATGGTCAAGACCGGTACTCATCCAGCCGTGCTGAAGGATAATGTGACAAGTCCTGCTGGATCTACTGCCGACGGCACTTATCATTTGGAACAGAACGGTATGGATTATATTTTGAATTAGATCTGTGAAGGCGCGCTTACACGGGCAATTGAAATTGGACAATTCTATACGATGTTTGTATTGCCATACATTGCTGGCTGTAGCCGGGCCAATAATTGCGCAATTAATTGTTTTTAAGCGGACCTTTTAAGATAGAGATCTTTTTTTTTTTTTTAGTCTTTAGGCTCGTGTTTGACCACTATCTCGCCTGATGTTAAGCGATGACGTGGTCTACGGTGAGCACGATGATGATGATGATCTATATCTTGGTTTAGGATAGGTACCTACACGGAACGGCAGAAATATTTAATGTAACTGTCTGGTATATTACCTATAGCTGACGGCCTCCTCGAAATTGTGGGTAACAATCGGAAGTACTGAACATAAGAGTCCTGGGTTCGATCCCCAGATCGAGCAATGCTATTAGTAGTAAGGTTTTTTCATTAGTATTTTTCGTGCTCCGTGGTATTTTTTAAAAGAAACTGCATAATTGCAGCTGGAGCTGGAGCTATTTCTGTCTGGTTGATGGTATAGTACATTTTGTGTCGAGCATAAAAAGTCGAGATTTTAACACGAGCGATGTAGCCAATTACAAAATTTTGTATCTACACTGTCCCACAGCTGGACAAACGCCTCTCCTTAATCCTACCAGGCAATTATTTCCCAGAGACACCTCGCACAAGCCCTGAAGTTTTATAATTAATAATTTTATTTTCTCTGTTGTCACCCAGGTTTCCGATCAGCTGTCATCGGAGCCGTGGCAGCAGCTGCTGACAGATGTAAGGTCGTCAACAGTCAACTCAACAGTACCCCGTAGTGTTACTTTGCAAATATTCCAATAATTTTAATGTAATTAATGCAATTATGTTATTTGTAAGAATATATCAAAATTTTCGACAAATTATATGGTTTCGTAAAACATTTGTTGTGTTTTGTACCTTTCTACCTTAACCGGTTGAATGCCCATTGTGTCTCCCGTGTCGGAAACTCAAGGGGTTTAGAGGAAATATGGGCAGAGAGCGCCGACTGAATTTCCTCAGTAAAAAGTCATAATTCGAGGTTTGGCAGCTGTTGACAATGCTACGTCGATTGCTCAGTTACAGGAGCGAATAAATAAAATGCGTGGACTATATCAATCTGGTGTAATCACAAAAATACAAAATCCGAATAAATGTAGTGTCTTCGTCGTGGTAAGAATTTGAGTGCGCGATGCTCGGAGCGGGAGACGTGCCAGCGCCGCCCGCGCCTCCCGCGCGCCCTCTCATACCCCGCGCGCCTCCAACCAATCGCAGGCAGGCCATGCATAGACAGCAGCTCTCGTCTCTTTCCTCCTCCAATATTGGACCAATTTAAAAGATATTCCATAAACTGGTAAGGTAGATATATACTATGTCCTTATGTTTTCCTTTTTTCATTTATATTTGTCAAATTTGTACACTAAACCTGCCTGCCTGTTGACAGCGCAATTTTGAGCATTTTTTGAGGGTTCTAGTGCTTCTAAAGATAATGTATCATCAAAAAGGAAAATATAGGGACATAGTATGTATCTTTAATTTTCAGTTTACGGAATATCTTTTAAATTGGTCCAATATTGGAGGAGGGAAGAGACGAGAGCCAAACCTCGAATTATGACTTTTTACTAAGGAAATTCAGTAGGCGCTCTCTGCCCCCGTTTCCTCTTAAGGCCGTACCCTGACCAAAAAATCAGCATGAGATATGAGCATTCCTATTGGCCTAGGGGCACTGTTGGCGCATGAATTACGGTAGTGAATACGCCCAGATTTTAGAATAAAATCTTTATAAACTCGAATATTGGTCTTTTGAAAAAAATAAAACTTACAAAATGTTCGTTATCAAATTGTCTATCCATTAGTGTTAGTATAAAAAATAATTAATGAACACTTTACGAGGAGATGCATGCTATCAATAATTATTTCACATTTTTATTATTTTGTTGGAAGTTGATTAGTGAAACATATACCTCTTTAAAAAAAAGTGTACTACAATTTTAGAATCATTTCATCATTAGATTATGTAAAAAATTTATGTATTTTTATTAATTGGTTTTTGTGTTACGTACTTTATCAGCGCCATCTAGTTACAGTATCTGTAAATAAAATCATAGACAATTAGGTCCCCAATAATACTGCATCAGAAAGTTTTATTAAAGTCACACTAGATGGCGGTATTTGTTTGACAGCATTTCCATTTATCATCTGTGAAAACTTGAAAACGAGTTTATTGTCTTGTCTTCCGTTTTGTCCCCAACGGCTCCGCTAGTGAATAAAATAAAATGAAACATCACTCTGTAAATGGAGAGTACTGAATTGAATTTAATTGCATTCAGGCTAAACGTGAATACGCGAGCTTGTGCCGCCTCAGCCAATCGCATTGTGATCAGTTGTTACGGCCGGTGCTTCTGTTTACATCTTATCACCCGAATAGACAGCGTAATTCAGTCCAATAAACATCGCGGTTGTCGGCAAATGCTTATTAGAACTACAAAAATAGAATGTTAACATCGTGTTGTGATGTGAAGGCTCTGTGGATTCGGTGCGAGCTGGTCTGACCTTACATCTGAGTAAAGACATCGACCCACGCCGTCTAATAAAGAGACTCCTACGCGGCAGCTACCGATTCGAACTGCGTCGTCTAAACATTACAATGAGCGAAATTATGAGAAATACTAGCCCCGTCGTGTCGTTAACGTATGCAGTGCGAGTTTAATTATAATTTTAAAGTGTATAATTGTACAAAATCTGAGCATTTGTGTGTGCATGAGTCAGTGGGAAGGCGTTGTGTCGTAGGTTTGTTTGCTGGCCAAACTACCGAATTCCGTCAACAACCAAGGCTACTGTGAACAGAAACCTGATGTTCTTCAACTGTGCAAACTGGTGCGTAACATTGTATTTATAATTATTTTTGTATCTCAATGTCATTTGGTATTTTGTAGATTTCTAAGGGAAACATGCCGATTATCGCTTTGTTGTAATCGCTTGTCGTTTTTTTGTAGTGTTACGATAAGTGGTAAATTCTTATATGTTTCTCCTAATTTCGAACAAGAATGTGGCTTGTTATTCCTGTCATTTTTAGGCCAAAATTCCTGCAATATAAATCTGTATTAAGTTTCAAATCGAATCTAACTCACTTTCAATAGGTTTATAATTGGATACTGTTCCAGCAAGAATACTTTACAAAACATTTGAGAACATTATTCTTGACCTCAGTATCATTTTCCTTCATTCACTATTCCTCACAGGGTGTGAGCTTACAATCTTACTCATAAATATGATCATTTAGTTTGGTAGACCTTGGTACTTACTTATTTTGGTTGATGCAAGCACCTTTTATTACCTTGACCATGGATTTATCATTTCACATGTTTTTTATTCATTCATGCGTCTATTTTTAGTTATGCACCAATACTACTAGGTATTTTTCAATAAAACCTTTCTGAAAAAACCAATGTTAGATACTACTTAAATTCAAATAAGATTATTATCTACTAACCATTTACATCCAATCAAGTTGTTTTATTATAAGCCTGGATTTTCGTACTGCATGCCTTACCTCTCTCCTATTTCTCTCAATCTAAGATTCTCCGTTTATTTCCTGGCTTTTTACATGATCTGTATTTCGATTTTCATTACTGCTAGGTCTAGTAACTAAATAATCAAATTATATGTCGTCTAAATGAAATGTACCAATAAAAAAAAACTAAATACTAATCATAAAAACTCAGGAAACAGCATTATACAAGACCACTTGTATAATGCTGTTTCCTGAGTTTTTAACCTGCTTGGTAATTAGCTGAACAGGTCACTTTCTAACTTATAGTCTTTTATGGAAAGCTGACTATGCACTGGTATATGGAATGACTCTAAAAAGTTGTGTTTAACTAACTTAACGCCATTTCCAAACAGGGAAAGAGATTATTTTTGCAATCTTTTTCTACTATTCTCATTTGAATACTTATAAGTATTTAGGATAAAATTACATGTGTAAAAAATATTACCAAGTAGTAAAAACATATGTCAACCCCCATATTCAAAATAGCTTGGAAAAGCGTGAGATTGCCTTAGACAGTGGTGTCTCATCCCATACACAGAAACTGTCCCGACGTACGTACTGATAATAGTGATTATTTTATGTACATTGATCGCATTTGGTTCCGTTCCACGGATATAAATGGTGATCTATCTATCGCCGTGGAACAGAACCGAACGCGATTGATTTACAAAAAATAATCGGTATAATTAGATGAAAAACGCTAGTCACGTCGGCATGGTTTCTTTGTATGGGATGAGGCATCTGTATGCTAGTATTATATTATCTGTGTCCTAGAGGATATTGACTATGTGACAAAAATAGGCCCTGTGACCAACGGTGATATTTTGTGGTCCCCCTTAATCCCCCTGAACAGATCATGTAGTATGGGTTTTACATGTATGCCATATTTGGTCCATGGTTGTTATATAACATCCTTTTCACAGGAGTTACGGTCACACTACCGGATGTCAATCACATAGCTAGCTAAGGTCTCATTTCTGCAGCAAAATTGTCTCCTTGATTTTTGTTCTTTTTTTCATTACGTTAAAACCGTATCAAAAGCTTCTGCCTGGTTGTGTGCTTTTGAACGGAGCTAGGCTGGCTAAGTTAGCCAGTGCCTCCACGCACAATGGACCAAATGGGAGTCTAAGTGCAGAAACGGCAGTCCCTACCACTACTAGGTACCTCTGCCTGGTTTTGAAAAAGTAACCGGAGAAACAGACAGAGACTTCGTATAAACTATTTAGAGAAGCACTATTAGAATTAAAATTTTATTTAATATATAAATTCTCAATTTTCACATTGAAATAATGACCACTGTTTATTGCAGAATCATCAAGCAATAAATTTTAGAACAGTACATGCTTATGTAACTCAATAATACTTGTAATAGTACATTATATATAAAAGTTGATTAGTACATACAGTAGGTACTTGTTCTTAGGTCAGCACTAAAATTATGAAATGAAGCAATTTCTGAGAATAATTCTAAGATGTCACCGGAATTCACCTTATTGCATTGTGCAATATTTTTATGTTTATGTCATAGGTGTTTTATGTTTGTTTATATCTTGATTACCTACCTAATACTGACGTAGTAATATTGGACTTCAATAAATATAATAAATCTGTAGAAAAGTAATTTTTGTACATCGAAAATATTTCCAAAAAAAATAGCCAGGGTGTTAAAGGATAACCAACAGAACCTATTGCCGGCATTTTTGGAATTTTTGTCTGTTTATTTGTGCACGCATCACGTGAAATGCACGAAACCAATGTAAATAACTTTTATACATAAAAATTGTGTGTAGCTTGAAGAATTACTTAGTTTTTGTTTCATCGCAATCGGTTCACTCTATCAAAAGTTAGATGAATTTAAAGTGTTCAAGAAGTAAAATTATCACAACACACGCAAATCAGATACTCGGACATTTGAACTCGATATTCGATAGATAGCATTGTGCATTTGAAGTCATTTTCTGAATGACGATGTTCAAATTCTCTGCGAAAGAAAGATGACTAGAGAAAAAGTATTGGTAGGTAGGTAAGTAGGGTAGGGTTGGTAGACAGATGACGGGAGCGATGGCGCGGGCACAGCTAGTCAAGAATAAAATTTATTTAAATTAAAATAAACCTAGTTTGATTTCCAAAGAAAATCTTTTCAAGAATAATTTTAATACCAATTAAATACTTGTAGTCAGTAGAGTAATGGATTTCAAAATTCCAAAATATTTATTAGCTTATTTTTCTGACTGTACTGAGAGGAAAAAAGCTGATACCTACTAGATCTTTTGATCTGGATTGAAAATTATAAAAACATAGTTTTGAAATACATATGTATATGTATAGAATGAGTTGAACATCAATTACTGTCTCACTTTGATTTACTAACTAACTAGGTTTTAATTCATGCACTTAGTTATTAAATAACTGACTGAATAAATTACAGCAATATAATCACCTACAATAATGTAGATACCTAACAATTGAAACCAGTTTTGAAGTTAATCTTATACATACAACATAAAGTACCATTTTACCTTACATCATTGCTCAAAAAAAGGAGTGTGTTGTGTTCAGGGTTCATGTATGTATGTTGTTTTCTTCTAATCACCTGAAGGTATTTTTGCTTCTTTTCAGATGCAAATCGCTATCTAACACGTAACTACAAAGTTTTGACACTGCAGGCAACTATTTCTCGCAAAATGGCGGGAAAAGCCATGAGATAAAAAAGTACGACCACAAAGATATGTTCCTGCTGAGTTAATCTAAATCTTTCAAAATAAGGAAATCAGCAGGACTGCTGTGCTACAAAGCGAGAATGGATGAAAGTGACGTCATCATTTCATCCACGGAGATCATTAAAGGTTGGTCAACTTTATTATTATTTGAATTGAACAAGCTGCGTCCTGCGGCTTCAGCTGCATGGATTATTCGTATTAGAAGCATTCAATTTTCTACTAAGCGGTAAATAATAAGAACCGCAGGAGTCGATCTTTCATGGTAAGCAACGCTTGCCGAGGTCCGTAGATAGGGAGACCATCTATTATCAAGACCCTTCTGTCCTTCGAAAAAAATGTCTTGTGTCTTTGGTGTCTACTGCTTTTCTTTTTTTTTGACACCGACTTCAGAAAAGAAAATATTTTTCGATTTGTAGTGTTTTGCTTTAGAAGTCGATTTTAATTTTTTGTTAAAACGATTTTTATTTTCACTTTTTAGTGGTACACAATTGACAAGTTCTATAGTATGGTACCTATAATGCCCTCACTGTGGGCATTATAGGTGCCAGAATAGATTACCCGAATAACATGTAACTTGAACATAACCGGTGGAATGAGAGTGTACCAGGGTTGAACTGAACACATTTGCGTACCCGTTTAGAGCATACTGGCGTGATGGTATGTTATGAAATAGTGTAAACAATAAACAGACATACGATTGCAGCAATCCCGAGAGATTTGCCGTCATTTATTTATTGAAGAGTTCTGTTGTACGAGTATATCTCCGAAATTCTTCAACAGATATTTACCTTTAAATGGGACCATTTCAGAATAAACTTCTTTCGAACAAAAAAAGAATTTTGCAAATCCGTTTATATTAGACGAAGTTATGCCCGAAAAAAAAATACTAATAAAAAAAAGTCTAACAATATCAATATCAAATAATCTTAACATCCGAGTTGAGATCCTCCTCCTATTTGGGAAGTCGGTTAAAAATCACGTTAAGGGTACACTAGTCGATGGCACGAACTATTTTGTGCGCGGGGTTAAAATGCATTTTATATCAACCGACAACACGTGCGGAAGAGATAGATGCTGTGATGAGCAGTAGGAAGCTAGTTCGCGTACGAATACACACTTTTGCATATTTGTAGCGAAATGGATAATGATTTAGGACGAAACCGAGCCCGCGAAATTTTATAAACAGACCTTTGGCAGTCTAGATATCATGAAAAAACTACTTAATCTATCTGCTCAAAATCAAATTATTTGCATTGTTGAACTACTAATCTATCCCTGTTTGGAGGTTGTTTTGCAATTTTCCGTCTTCTTATGGTATTTATTCGCGCCCAAAAATGCGTTAAAATTAGTGTCGAAATGTGGAACTTTCGACGCTCATAACTTTTTTGCTTCCATACAGGGCTAGACAATGATGAGACAAATTGATATCACTTTTCATTTTAAACTTACATCGTCAAACAGTGGAATAATCCCTACACTACGTTTGTATGGAAAATTTTTCGACTAGTGTAACCTTAAGCCGTTGTTCCCGACTGTCATTGGTAGATCTTTGGCAGTTGTTACGTCGTGACTAGTCGTGACTCGTGAAACATCCGAAGTCTGAGAACCAGTCTTACAAAGGAGTATCGTATTACCTAGTAACTGGGTGAGCAATGCAGCTAAATTTAATATCCATAATATTAAATTCAGCTGCATCTGGTAAGACTGGACCATTTTTTCTATTATAGGTAGGCTCGCGCTTGACCACTATCTCACCAGATGGTAAGCTATGATGTGGTCGACGGTTTAGCGCGCTTGCCTAGAAGTAACCTATTCACCCGAGGTTGTAGCTATCAGGAAACAGACTCCGGCAGGTAAAGCAGCTCCCGTCATCTCCTTAGTGTTAGGTTACTTTAGACCCTGCAGACAGAAATAGGAGCGGGGCTCCGATGACATTTTTTTTTTCAAGTCGCTGTTTTAAAAATTTGTATTTGCGCACTGTTTCTTTCTCACTTAGTATTTTGATATGCGTATAAAAATAAATATTTCGAACAAATGCTATTTCGGCTAAGTGTAACTTCGGTAAAAAGTTTTTCGACAAAATGAAACGTCAGAGTAACGAAAAAAATCGTATTGATAATGAATAGGTCAACTGAGACAGTAGCAGACGTGACTTCGATGAAGTAAAAAAAACGAAACGATAATAGTTGAAAAGTTTTAGGTGAAATGAGGCATTGCTTGCGGTATAGACAACGCAAGCTATGCCGCGGGAACAAGCTTGCTTTGCTCGCTCACTTCAGTTCCCGTCATCCCCTTCGAAACTAACCTATCCGTGTCGGAGTGCCCTAAATTTCCGAGCCCGCTTCGCTCGCTCTTGGACTAATTCTTTGAAATAATTAATTAATAAATATGTCTAATGCATGACACATCACATCACATCACATCATCAGCCTATTAATGTTCCCACTGCTGAGACACAGGCCTCCTCTCTGTGAGAGGGAATGGGCCGTAATCCACTACGCGGGCCCAGTGCGGGTTGGTGGATGTCACATGTCTTCGAATTTTTGGTTCTAGGACATGCCGGTTTCCTCATGCAAACAATGCATGACAGCTATTAATAAATCATTTGCATGAAAATCATTTTTATGACACTATTTCAATTTTAAATTGAAAATGCTACCAAGTAACCGGCTATATAATTGTGACCAAATAATATTCCGTATAATGTTGTTTCGGTGTGGTGAAGATATGGCAAATTAAAAAAGTTCAAAATAGGCTTCGGCCAAAAGCAAAAAGTTATTTTTCTTCCAACTATGCTTTAATTTCATCACAATCACACTAAAAACTCAGTACAAAGCGAGTCTTTAATGCTCTAGATCAATAAAAATGTATGAAATTTCATTATTGCACAGTTTTTTTTTTTATCGCACCAAAAGGTGCCAACCTTAGTGGATTAGCTCTATTCAGCCAGCCGATATCAATACTTTTTTTTTTACGTACGTATTATTCGTTTCTATCCTACTTGTTCCAAATTTAAAAAATGATTGCTGCTAACTCTGATTTAAAAATTAAAGAAATTTAAAAAAGTGATTTTCTACATCGCCGCGCCCATCTACTACTTCCCGTGATAACGACTTCATTGTAACAAATCAGCCAGGCCCATCTACCTCGTCTGATAATATTATTCAGTCCCAAGTTAAACAATCAAATATAAATTTGCCCAATAAAACTCTTAACCTTAGGTTTAATAATTACTCAAGTATAACTTTTAATTTCAATAATTAAACTTCTATTTTAACTGTTTGATATGAGTTTCTTTTATCTACTATTCCTATAGGTAACAGTTGAAAGAAAAGCAGATTATGCACCTCGCTTTAAGTAATTTATATAGCCCTCGTGCCTGTTAGATGAGAGCCCTCGCTTACGCTCGGGCTCTAAATCAGGCACTCGGTGCAATAATAAATTACTTTGTGCTCGATGCAATAATCTACTATTGTAAATCGGCGAAATGTAGTTCGGTAAAATAATACATATGCCACATGATACTTCGATGATCTAAAAATATGTCTATTAATGCATATAGCAAAAAAGACGTCGGCCAATAGTTTTCGGTAAAATGAAATTCGAACAAAAAAAAATCGGTAAATGATCGGTTCCCCGGAGGATACATATTCGCGAGCTGGCTGACCAAAACCAGATGTATCCTCCGACTGCACAACATGATTTTCTTCTTGTTTATGTCTTTTTAGTTCGCTTTTTAAGCAGTCGGATTTTTTGTTTTTTTTTTAGAATTAGGTTCATTTAAACATATAAGTGATATGTATTTTTTAAATCACCCCTTAAAACCCTTTATTTTGATAACCCACACGATGGGTTTGGAAGAAAAAAAATATTGGTCCCCCACAATATGGCGCTCTAAATTTTTTTATTCGCCAACTTTAATGTAGCCAGTGACACTCGCAGGGTTAAGACAAATCGATTGACGTAAGAATCATCAAAATCGGCCAACGCGATTGGGGTTCTCTAGAACGCCACATAAAACAAGCATACATATATAGACTGATAAACACATTACCCTCCTTCGGCAGTCGGGTAAAAATACAAATATTGTTTGTCCCTAAATTCAGCCATATAAACTCCGCTCGTAGTCGCGTAGCACTATCTTAATAGATCTAGGGCCCGGTTTTTCGACACTAAATTATCGCAAAATTAATGTGACAAATTTTCAAACACGTGTTATCTGCTGTGATTACTTAAATTAATTTTTCGTTAACAATCCGATAAGCCTAGTTTATTTCTCGCCAAACTTATTGGCTGCCCTGAGATTGGCTACAATGGCTGCGCAGTAGTAAATCTCATACAAACACCACAGTTTCGTGCCTTGCGCATCGGAAAGCTAACTTCAGGGCTTCGGCCCAGAAGTTTAGCGAGAACTTTACGTACAAACTCAGAAACAACCTTACTTTTATCTAATTTCTACTGTTTCATATTGTACAATCATCATCCAATGATTTAATTTAGCTGCTGTAGTTATGATGAATTGTGAAATGGGATTTCCCCTGTCTCTATGGATCTTTATTAACTGATGAACTAAGCAATTAGCAGCTTCGTCTTCATATTTTAAATCATAAAATAAGTTGTCATTTTGTTACACATCCAATTCAGATAATTTCCCAAATCAAATAAAATAAAAATACCTACAAAACTTCGCCAAACATTTTCTTTGCTCACGTAATCCTTTTTAATCCAACCAAACGTCCCTTGTCAAAAGTTCTCGCTAACTAGGGATTTGCACAATCAGTAGTACAGAAAGTTTATTAATTAAAATCGCTAGAGGCAACTCCACTCCGGTGAATTTAAGTACCAGAGGACTGTCGCGAGCCGACTCCCACTTGACTCATTTAAATAATTGAATAATAAATATGTATCTGATACTTTTCGTTACCAAATACAGGTGGACTGGTGGTCTGACCATCTGGTGTAACACGGCAGGTTGGAAAGAGTGATTTTGTTGTTATGCTAGAGAATACATTTTTAATTGTCCTAAAAATGGCTCTGTAGCTTGTTCCCGCGGTATTGCTTGCGTTGTCTATACTGCAAGAACTTTGCAATATTGCATTTTTCGAGATAAAATTTTACCGATGATGTCGTGTGTCGGGTAAAAAGTAGCAGTAATGGAATTATCGAAATCGAATCAGTTCATCCAGAAACCACATTTCACAGACATAAACAAACAATTTTACCGCTTTATATACCTAAGTATTATTTCAGGTGAGATAGTCGTAAATCGCGAGCCTATAGTTAATAAAAAAAAAACATTCAGTCTGTCCAAGATCCCTAAGATTTATCTAGCATGGGCTAGTTTTACGGGCACTTCTAGGTCTCAGGTCGAAACCGGAATAAAGCGCGAAATATTCGTCAATATTCGTCAACAGTATTTTGGTGAATTTGTGTCCTTAAGGTTACACTAGTCGAAAATTCTTCCATACAAACGTAGTCTAGGGATTATTCCACTGTTTGACGATGTACGTTCAAAATAAAAAGTGATATCAATTTGTCTCATCATTATCTAGCCCTGTATGGAAGCAAAAAAGTAAAAATAGAAAATATTTGAAAGTTATGAGCGTCGAAAGTTCCGCATTTCGACACTAATTTAAAGGCATTTTTGGGCGGCAATTTTATATTTTAAATAAATACCATAAGAAGACGGAAAATTGCAAAACGGCCTCCATACAGGGATAGATTAGTAGTTCAACAATGCAAATAATTTTATTTTGAACAGATACGATTAGTCGTTTTTACATGATATCCAGACTCCCAAAGGTCTGTTTATAAAATTTCGCGCGCTCGGTTTCGTCCTAATTCATTATCCATTTCGTTACAAATTTGCAAAAGTGTGTATTCGTACGCGAACTAGCTTCCTACTGCTCATCACAGCATCTATCTCTTCCGCACGTGTTGTCGGTTGATATAAAATGCATTTTAACCCCGCGCACAAAATAGCTCGTGCCGATGACTAGTGTAACCTTAAAGGTGAAGGTGGAATCTATGGTGGTGAGTGACCCTTCCACATAATATTCGTTTTCCCGTCTACGTATTTCTTACCAGTACGATAAGATACTAACATTATCAGGGGATAAGAAGCAGTATTAATTTCTGAACTGATAACATTACCGACACGAATCAGGTTTAATCCGTCTTGCAAGCGTGGTGATAACAATGTTGATAAAGAATATCGAATACTGTGTACCAGTCTGTAGGACTGTCGATTTGTTAAGGCCAATGGCAGTCGTGTTTGGACAATCCGTTTAAAACTCAACAAGTGTACCAAGAATAATTTAGTTTTTGTCTACAGTTTCTTCTCTTTTAATTCCAATTTACTTAGGACATCGGCAGAAGAGTGTACATCGGCTTTGCTTGTGTCATATAAAAATATAGAATAGAACAAATGCACCAACATTTGAAAACTACCTTCAACTTGGTGACAAAACAACTCTTGCCTAAACATAAGTGTCAGTGAACAGTGTTACCTGTTGTATTTCCTTTTAAACTTTGTGTTAAACTCCCGGGTATAAGAAAGGACTGTTTTAACATGGTGCTGTGCAGAAACGTTTCGTAATGATCACGTTCTTCCCTTGTGTCAAGAGATCGAAAATTAAGCACCTGACTGATATAGCAGGTAGGTAACAGTGTTGACCTTCTAAAATATACGAATATTTAAGTACGGATGTATCTCTTCGGTATCTCTTTGTCGGAGGCTGTGTTTCAAACTTGGGACTCTTTGAAGTCACGAGAGAATAGGTTACTTCTAGGCAAGCGTGTTCCATCTTCGACCTTATCATCGCTTACCATCAGATGAGACTGGTTAAACTCGAGCAGTTTTTTCTCAACCATTTCTAGATTACTGCTGCGCATACGTCTCTCCCATAGTCTTTTACTCATCCCTACCTTGTTATATAGTTCTTGAGGTCGTTGCAAAACGCTTTATTCTTTCAATCTATCCTGTCAACTGTCACTGTCACTGACTACCTTCTGACCCTTTTCTTTCATTTCACTACTTAGTCAAAAGCCATCCATCTTCTTTGGCCTCCCTCTCCAACAGGCGTTTTATCCCTCCTTTTCATATGACCTTACTAAGACAAGCGCCGGAAACGTGAGAGTATTGAAAAAGTATCGCCTCTTTGAGAAGGCTTGTCTGAAAAGTTCTTAAAAATATCTGGTTCCCGTTACCCTTTTGCTCAAGCATCTTAAGTTATAAACAAGCAGTATAATGTTAAGTGTCGTGGGCGTCGCCGTTGTCCAGCATGACGTCTGCGCAGTTTATTGAACATTACGTTATTATGTAGGTACAGTGCGCAAAAGAAATAAGTATCCACATAGTCAACTTTTTTTTTTGCTTTTGGTATCATGGGAACGGTCACCACTATATCCCCTTCATATTTCCCTATGTGTTGCATTTCCTGTCTATACGACATGAACTGTTAAACGCTTCCTGCCAGAGCGTTTCCTGAGGTAACAACATCCATTCCTCGACACCTAGTGAGTAACGACTCTGTCCCATGAGCAGCGTAGTGGAAACATGGACATATTATTGCCTGCATACTCATCATTTTCGTCGACTGTACTCATGCAGGCTCCGTCAAGTCTGACCTTCGCAAAGTGACGTGTACGAGGATATATAACGTATTAAGTGTTAATTCCATTTTACTATGTTGTGATGTAAACAACACAGCGTAGGTTTTGTATTTCTGGTATTGTGGGTGCAACTGCAAATTGAATCACTCAAGTCCGCTTAGCATTGTAATGCCCGAATCAATGCGAGTTTGTTCATCACAAACTCATTAGGTACATCATCGACATCCTGTGATGTCACGTACATCAGCACATCACGTATAGCACATAGTTTAAGTTAAAATAGATAAGATATGTTCGTAGTTTTATTAGAAGTACCTGGGCGACCGGGCTCTGTTTGGGTGAAAATAGAGAAAACGAAGTTTTCTAAAAATGAAACCTAGCTAGATCGATATATCGCCCGCGAAACCCAATGCATACTAAATTTCATGAAAAAAAACTCTGAAACAGCTCCTTGTTGGAGCTGATATATATATTTATTAAACATTCAGATTATATATATATTAAACATTCATATATACAAGAATTGCTCGTTTAAAGGTATTAGATAATATCACGCACGCACTATGTATATATATATATATACCGCACGTTAAGAATTAAAGGGATTCATTCGTTGATTCATGGAGAAGTACGCGTCACAGTGTTTACTTAACCCCTCCATCTCCCTACATCGTATAGCGACCCTGCCTGCCAGTCGACTAGACAGCGTTATACGAGTAGTTGGCTAACCGGGCTAGTCAGAGACACTTCGGTCAGCTTCAGTCAGTTTCACGTCAGTTGGATAGTCGCAGGCCATGGGGAGCTCGTTATCTAAGGAAGAAGTTATTATCGCCCAGACGGCAGCGGGTTACACAGGAGCTGCTATCGACTAAAAAGCCTAAAAGCCCCGGATGGCCAACTATAACGCTGTCTAGTCGACTGGCAGGGTCGCCATGCGATGTAGGGAGATGCGAGGGGTTAAGTTAACACCGTGATGCGTACTTCTCCATGAATCAACTAGTGAATCCCCGTGCGGTATATATATATAGGCCGTGCGTGATATTATTTTAATAAAACTACCAACATATCTATCTTAACTTAAACTAATGTGTTATACGTCCGTAGGGTGCTGTGCAACCTCGACGTGAACAAGGCTAGCGGCCCTGACGGCATACCAGCTATAGTTCTTAGAACCTGTGCTTACAGAGTATGGAGCGTGTACTTAACACTAAGCTCCTGGCATACCTAGAAACTAACGATATCCTTAGCAACCGCCAATACGGCTTTCGCCGAAATCGGTCTACTGGGGATCTTCTAGTGTATGCCATTCACATATGGAGTGAGGCCATCGAGAGGCATGGGGAAGCGCTTGCCGTCGCCCTCGACATCTCGAAGGCTTTCGATAGGGTCTATTGGTAAGCTTCCTTCATTCGGTTTGCCCGGTGGTCTGTGTGATTGGATTGCAGACTTCCTGAGAGATCAGTCCATTTGAGTGGTTATCGATGGCTGCTCGTCGGACCAATTGGATATTAATGCCGGGGTCCCTCAGGGGTCCGTACTCTCAGCAACATTGTTCTTGCACATTAACGATCTGCTAAAACCCGGCACCTTTGGGTATGCAGACGACAGCACTGTTGCTGAGAGATACTTGTCCAACGCACGGGTTACCGGGCCGCAGATCCGGTCTTTTCGTGAGGCCATGGTGGAGCGTTTGAACTTATCCTTGCAAGCAGTCTCCGAATGGGGCGATGCCAATCTGGTCAAGTTTAATGCTGCTAAAACCTAGGCGTGTCTTACCTAACCTCACCTTTCCGTGATGTAACCGGGCCAATAACGGACCATCTTGAGCTTCTTGGCGTTACGTTGACATCGACTCTCAATTTTGGGCCATACATTGAGGCAAAGGCTCAGCTGGCTGCCAAAAAGTTGGGGATCCTTCCGAAGGTGAGAAGGTACTTCACGCCGGAACAGCTGCTCAACTTGTATCAAGCGCAAGTTCGATCGTGCATGGAGTACTGTTCTCATCTCTGGGACGGATCTGCCAAATACCAGCTTGATGCACTAGAGACGATCGAAAAGCGGGCCAAGAAACTCATCGGCAATGAGGCACTGGTCAAGTCAAAGCTGCAGAGCCTTGAACATCGTCGCCGAGTTGCCAGTTTGTCGGTATTTTATCGGTTACATTTCGGGGAGTGCGATGGAATTACATGATTTAATTCCGCCCAGCCCGTTCCATCATCGGACTACCAGACGTACGGCGATGCGTCATCGGTACATGGTGGACATCCCACCCATACGCACAAAACGTTTTGGGGACACTTTTATTATGCGTACAGCTAAAGAGTGGAATTCCCTGCCGGAATTTGTGTTTCCCGATAGCTACAATCTAGAGGTCTTTAAGTCAAGAGTGAATAGGTTTTTCTAGGCAAGCGTGCTCCATCGTCGACCACATCATCGCTTACCATCAGGTGAGATAGTGGTCAAGCGCAAGCCTATAAACAACAAAAAAAAAACGTGATGGTGATGATGTACGTGACATCACACCACAGTATGCGAACTTGAAAAGCAAATCATAAAAATATGTTACTATATTAAAATCACAATTTGGTCTGAAAATGAAAAGAATCAAGCAATTTAAAAACAGTTTCCATTATCAAAATTAAGTTAACTTCAAGAAAAAGGATTAAGTCTTGAGAGAATGTCTGAAGAGTGAAGAGCCGCGATATTAAAAAAACCGGCCAAGTGCGAGTCGGACTCGCGCACGAAGGGTTCCGTACCATTATCGCAAAACACGGCAAAAATAAACACGTTTGTTGTATGGGAGCCCCACTTAAATATTTTTATTTTATTCTGTTGTTAGTATTTGTTGTTATAGCGGCAATAGAAATACATCATCTGTGAAAGTTTCAGCTGTCTAGCTATCACGGTTCATGAGATACAGCCTGGTGACAGACGGACAGGCAGACAGACAGAGAGACAGACAGACGATCGCGGAGTCTTTGTAATAGGGTCCCGTTTTTACCCTTTGTGTATGGAACCCTAAAAATCAAAAGAAGCCTCGAAAGAAACACTGAAGTATGAACTTGAAAGAATTTCCAAGTAGATGTTATGAAATTCAAGATTAAGCCTTGAAAGGGCCCTATATCAAAATTATTTATGCCTCTCAGAAATCAAGGGCAGTAGTTCTGAATTCCTGATTAGGATTTTTGATAACCGTCATGAAACCCATAAATATTACACACTATAACGTTATATATTCACTAGCGTTTGCCAGCAGTTTTGGCTGCGTGAAAGTCAAAAATATTACTATCAGGATAAAAAGGATCCTGGCTATTAGTCATGCATGGCATGACCTACCTCAGCATCATCATCATCATATCAGCCGAAAGACGTCCACTGCTGGACATAGGCCTCCCCCAAGCGTCGCCACATTGACCGGTCTCGTGCGTCCCGCAACCAGCAACCTTCACCAGGTCACCTACCTATGTGTCCAGTTTCACCGAAATCCGTTCGGCCGTTAATGTCATTGATTAACAGATCATTCAAACAGATTTTCAACCGACTTGAAAAAGGAGGAGGTTCTCAATTTGACTGTTTGTTACGCGATTACGCCGCCAATTATGAACCGATTTTGTTTTTTTTTTATTTTTTTTGAAAGCTGGTGCTTTTCATGCGGTCCCATTTAATTTGATCAAGATATGACGAGCAGTTTTTATGTTATTCTTAATAATGCGTATGTTTTTTTTAGGTATTAAAACTAAAAAGAGAAAATTAAAGACAAAAAAATAAACCGATCCAAACACTACAAAGCGAAAAATAACTTTCTTTTCGGAAGTCGGTGTAAAAACGAAAACAAAATAGATACAAAATCACCGATTTTTCCAGAATAAAAAAACTTTATTCAAAAAAATACTACCGACTTACAAGTATGAAAACTCATCATCTGCCTAGCCTTTTTTCCAACTTTATTGGGGTCGGCTTCCCGGATTCAGCTGAGTACCAGTGTTTTCCGTGGATCGACTGCCTACCTGACCTCCACAACCCAGTAACTGGGTAACACGGTACCCCTTGGCAAGACTGGTGTCAGATCTCAAGCTTCTGACTACCCGTAACGACTGTCAAAGATCTTCAAATGACAGCCGGGACCAACGGCTTAACGTGCTTTGCCGAGGCACGGAGGAAACTCGGTATGTTGAAATGGTCACCCATCCACGGACCGTCCTCGTCAAGCGTTGCTTAACCTTGATGATCGATCGGTGGCTGTTGTATGAAAACTACAAAGTGAAAAATAACTTTGTTTTTGGAAGTTGGTGTCTTTGGTAGGTACCATCTTTTTTGCGTTATCGACACTGACTTCCAAAAATAAAGTTATTTTTCACTTTGTAGTTTTCATACTTGTAAGTCGGTAGTATTTTTTTTTTTAAGTTTTTTTATTTTGCAGTTTTTAGTTGTACCTGCCTAATAGGCAAGTAGTTAAGTAAGGTACCTATAATGCCAGAATAGATTACCCGAATATCATGAAACTGAACATAACCGGTGAAATGAGAATGTATCAAGGTGAACTGTACACACCTGCGTACCCCTTTAGAGCGTTCTGGCGTGATGTTATGTTATGAAATGGTATAAACAATAAACAGACATGCGATTACAGCAATCCCGAGAGATTAGCCGTTATTTATTGAAGAGTTCTGTTGTATATCTCCGAAGTTCTTGATCAGATCTTCACCAATTGAAAATGGGACCAATTCGGAACATACTCCTTCAAAAAAAAAGAATTTTCAAATTCGGTCCACAATTGACGGAGATATCGGTGAACATAACAAAAACAAAAAAAAGTAACATACATGAAGTCGAACATAGAACCTCCTCCTTTTGGTAAGTCGGTTAAAAGTTTGTAGCCTCAGCAATTAGCGCTCAGCGATAGTGTATCCTACGGGGCCGATATTGATTCTAATAGATGGCGCGGTTTAAAATTTCTGAGGCATTCCACTAGATTTTTTAAATTCGAGTTGAAGCAAATTTTAGTACAATGAAACTGCAAAAACGTGCAAAAATACTATGAAACAAATCTTTACTGTATTTAAAGAAAAGAATATTTACGAACCGAGTAAACCCTTTTACTTGCAACTCTTGCAAGTCGCTGTTAACACCATCTATCGTCGTCGAACGTAACCGACCGCGATCGATGTTCTTATAAAAATAATCAGTTTAAGTCCGTACCCTGACCAAAAAATCAGCATGAGATATGAGCATTCCTATTGGCCTAGCGGCACTGGTGGCGTATGAATCACGGTAGTGAATACGCCCAGATTTTAGAATAAAATCTTTATAAAATCAAATATTGGTCTTTTAAAAAAAATAAAACTTACAACATTTTCGTTATCAAATTGTCTATCCATTAGTGTTAGTATAAACAATAATTAATGAACACTACGAGGAGATGCATGCTATCAATAATTATTTCACATTTTTATGGTTTTGTTGGAAGGAGATTAGTGACACATATAACTCTTTAAATAAAAAAGTGTACTACCATTTTAGAATCAACATTAAGTAGAAATTTAATGTATTTTTATTAATTTATATTTCTTTTTAAATAAAGAGTAGATAGCTCTTAAAAACTGCACAAAATTCGACTAGCGCGGCGTTTTGTTTGGGGAGGCGCCTTAATCAGACGAAAAACGCTATTTACGTTGGCACGGTTTCTTTAATATGGGATGAGGCATCTGTATGCTAGTATTATATTATCTGTGCTAATAGTGAAACAATTTTGGTCTCCGATATTCCAGAGATTACCCTTTACAAATAATTTTACCTCTCTAAAATACTAGTTTAGGCCTTAGATATTTTAATTGAATTATTTTGTACACGTGTAGTTTCACAAAAGAATTAATATTAATCTGTAAGTGTTCAAGCACGTAATTAAACATATTGTTAGCGATTTCTAGTATTTAATCAAGTTCTAAACAGCCTTTAGTGCCGGTGTTTAAGTGATAGAAACTTAAGTAACGTAAAATTAGTTTAAATGATTTTTGTGGTAATCATCAGCAGAATATTCACCATCATCATCATAACCGTGGCTAAATAATAACAGCCGCACGGGTCGATCAACAAGGTTAAGCAACACATGACGAGGTCGGTCCGTGGATGGGTGACCATTTCAAAATACCGAGTTTCCTCGGTGCCTCGGAAAGCACGTTAAGCCGTTGGTCCCGGCTGTCATTTGAAGATCTTTGACAGTCGTTACGGGTAGTCAGAAGCTTGAGATCTGACACCAGTCTAGCCAAGGGGTATCGTGTTACCCAGTTACTGGGTTGTGGAGGTCAGATAGGCAGTCGCTCCATGTAAAACACTGGTACTTAGCTGAATCCGGTAAGACTGGAAGCCGACCCCAATATAATTGGGAAAAGGCTAGGCAGATGATGATCATCATAACAGCCGAAGGACGTCCACTGCTGGATATAGGCCTTCTCCAAGCGTCGCCACATTATCCGGTGCCGTACGTCTCGCATCCAGGGGATCCCCGCCCCCCCCCCGGTGGGTTCCCGCTTTGTCGAGGCGGGGGGGCTCAGTAACCGTGGCTTGGTCACCCACGGTGAAGCGAAGAGGAACCCGAGGAGGGGCCGCTCGTCAGGGCTTTTGCCGATTAAGCCGACGACGTAGCGGCCAACTAGTAGGTTGCGGTGCCGCTTGGTAACAGGTGACATCGCAACTGAGGCGGGCCGCGATGTCTTATGGAGATTTCCAGGTCCCATACGATATCGCGGCTGAGGGTTGGAGGCCGCGGCGGGAGAGGAGTGCCGGTATTGCGGTGCGCCGCTCTCCCTACCTTCCGCGGCCTAGACGGGGTCGCCACCGTCTGATGGTGGACGCGGTGGGGCCGCAGGGGAAGAGGAGTGTCGGTATAGCGTTAGCCGCTCTCCCTATCCCCTGCGGCCGCAAAATGGTAGGTGGCGGGGCCATTGACCTCGACCCGTCACAGTGGGACCAAGGGTGCCATACACGGGGTCGTCTGGCACCCATGTGCTGATTTGGTCCCTGGGGTGGTCACGGCGTGCAGTGTGTTCTTGCGCGCCGGTGATGGGGGGTACTCCCCCGAGGAGGGTCCGGTGACGGACAGCCGCGGCGGGTTCGCGGTGAGTGCTAACGCGTGCCCGTGTTCCCGCCATAAGCGGCACTGGAGGACACCGTGGAGTTTTAGTGGGTTAGAGTCCCACATAACTGCACTATCTCCCCGTGGTAGTGCAGTATGCATGAGCATTTCTCCACGCAAAAAAAAAAGAAAAAAAAAAAGGGGATCCCCGCCACCGCACCTAGTGGAAGGTCTACCAACGCAACGTCTGCCGGTTCACAAAATATTCATATGGGTTAAATTCATAAAAGTCCAACATAACTTTGACGATGGTATTTTATAGCAAAACTAGCTTCTGTCAGCGGCTTCGCCCGCATGAACGTCGATAACTATCCTGAGGGAACATATTCCCGAGAAAAAAAGTATCCTATGTGCTATTCCTGACTACAATCTATCTCTATGCCAAATTTCCTCCAGATCCGTGCAGCCGTTTGAGCGTGAAGAAGTAACAAACATACAAACACACACACACACACACTAACTTACACCTTTATAATAAAAGTGTGATATTGCAAAATCTTTCTTGAAATTAATGGCGTAATAGTGCAAGAATTTGTTCTACTTTGTGTAAATGATTTCATCAGTTCATCACCACTGCTCTCAAAACGGCGAAAGAAAACATCGTGAGGAAACCGGCATGTCCTAGAACCAAAAATTCGAAGACATGTGACATCCTTCGTGGATCCCGCACTGGGCCCGCGTGGTCAGTTCCCTCTCACAGAGTGGAGGCCTGTGTCCCAATTACCTTTTTGCCCCAAAAGTTCGATGGTTACCAGGATCCAAAACATATATTGGCTTAGGTACGGGATAGCCCCTCTAATTATACTCAAAGTATTTTATCTGGAATTTGCGAAGTTTGTGAAATCTACTCCAAAAGTAGGTAAATAGTTATAAAGGTCACGTTTGTTTGTTAGTTTTAATCGTAATAGATAGATAGTTATTTATGTAGTAGTTTATCTTAGCAACGCTAAATTCTGCTTATTTACCTAATAAGACGCTGTTTTCGACGCAATGCTCACGGCGAGTGAGCTGATCTGTAGCATTTCTTTGTATAATTTGGACCGCAGTTTACGAAAGTTTTATTTGTCAAAGCATCAGTAAGAAACACCCTGGAATACAGTAAAATAAGTAACTCTTACAATTATGCCCACTTTTAGGGTTCCGTACACAAAGGGTAAAAATGGGACCCTATTACTAAGACTCCACGATCCGTCTGTCTATCTGTTTGTCCGCCTGTAAACAGGTTGTATCTTATGAACAGTGATAGCTAGACAGTTGAAATTTTCACCGATGATGTATTTCTATTGCCGCTATAACAACAAATATTAAAAACAGAATTAAATATATATTTAAGTGGGGCTCCCATACAACAAACGTGATTCTTTAGCCATTGTTTGCGATAACGGTACGGAACCCTTCGTGTGCGAGTCCGACTCGCACTTGGCCGGTTTTGAAAACCTACCATTTTCTTGCTGTGTTCAAAAAATTCTTCACTCAATTTCAATGCCCTTCAAATACCTTACCTCACTCATTCATCAATACTTCGCAATTAAGGAACCGTCAAAGCAATTCCAAGTATGGCCAAAAGCCTTCAAGCTGGCGCCATTGAAATGCCATTAAACTCAACCCTTCGATGCAGAGTGAAAGAAATGCGAGGTTAACCCCTTCGACACCCCTCAAAGGGAGTTATGTACCCAACATTTAGTAGGGGTGATTATGACCTTATGGAATACTCGCACGAAAAGCTTATTTTAAGGTATTATTACGTGAGCTGCCTTTGCGAGGACTGTTTGGTACTCTTTACGCTGGAGTGATAAAAAAAATCATTTTGTAATAAGTGAGTTGTATGGACTTATAGACTGAAGTTTGAAAGACGTTTTGTTGATTGACGAGACAAATATGTATTGGAATGATTCGTGTAAGTACCTATACTGTAATTTTTTATTTCGTAGACTAGACTGACAGCTGCCAATGATCTTATTTTTAACCGACTTACCAAAAAGGAGGAGGTTCTATGTTCGAATTCATGTATGTTTTTTTTTTTGTTTATGTTAAACCGATATCTCCATCAATTGTGGACCGAATTTGAAAATTCTTTTTTTGTTTGAAAGAGCATATTTCGAAATTGGTCCCATTTTAATTTGGTGAAGATCTGATGAAGAACTTCGGAGATATACAACAGAACTCTTCAATAAATAACGGCAAATCACTCGGGATTGCTGCAATCGCATGTCTATTTATTGTTTATACCATTTCATAACATAACATCACGCCAGTACGCTCGAAAGGATCTTTAATTTCACCGATTATGTTCAAGTTTCATGTTATTCGGGTAATCTATTCTGCCAACTAAAAAGGATAAAACAAAAAACTTTTTTTGCAAAAAAATATTACCGACTTCCAAATAAAAAACTACAAAGTGAAAAATAACTTTATTTTGGAAGTCGGTGTCTATACAGCAAAAAAATTGGTACCTACGAAAGACACCGACTTCCAAAAATAAAGTAATTTTTTACTTTGTAGTTTTTTATTTGGAAGTCGGTTTTTGCAAAAAACTTTTTTTTAATGTTGCAAGCGCGGGGCATAGTGTTGTTGGTAAGGCTCAATCATAAGTGATTCGTCGAATCGATGTGACAGGACTCCTCAATTCAATTTTACTAATTGGTGTGAATAAATGTTTTATGAATATAAACGTAATATATTTAAATATAACAGTATTCATACACATAGTCACATAGTACATAAACTTTTATATGAAATCAACAATAAAATAAATGCGATCGATAAAATGAAGCCTGAAACAATGAGTAGAAACTAAATAAGGGCCGCTAGTTTCTTAACAAATGTAATTCTGTTGCCGTGAAATAGTTCCATTTTCGATCCACTTCGATTTTGGATCAACTTTCGATCACTCGGGATAGTCAGGATACGACACTAAATTTATGTAACGATAAAGTGACAACACCCCGAATGTCAGTTTAGTCTACGAGATTAAAAATGACAGTATTCTATACACTAATTTAATGTGTCATATTGACTTGCAAATAGGTAATTTCATCTTAATTTTGTTGCCGTGAAATAGTTCCATTTTCGATCCACTTCGATTTTGGATCAACTTTCGATCACTCGGGATAGTCAGGATACGACACTATATTTATGTAACGATAAAGTGACAGCACCCCGAATGTCAGTTTAGTCTACAAGATTAAAAATGACAGTATTCTATACACTAATTTAATGTGTCATATTGACTTGCAAATAGGTAATTTCATCTTAATTTTGTTGCCGTGAAATTGTTCCATTTTCGATCCACTTCGATTTTGGATCAACTTTCGATCACTCGGGATAGTCAGGATACGACACTAAATTTATGTAACGATAAAGTGACAACACCCCGAATGTCAGTTTAGTCTACGAGATTAAAAATGACAGTATTCTATACACTAATTTAATGTGTCATTTTGACTTGCAAATAGCTAATTTCATTTCAAAACGCGCTCAAACATATAACGATGAAATGATCAATAACATGAGTTCAACATCACCAAACAAAATTGCCAGTACTTAAGCCAAATATCATCTTTCAGTAACCTAAAACGATTTCCCATTATTCCGTCAAAACAATGACTGTTACCATACATCACAACCTACTCAAGTAAGGACATTGACCTAACTAACACAGATCGACAATAAAACACGCTTAAGGTCCAGAAAAATGTATCAGCCATATTTGCAAAGCGTGGGGTTGGTTAAAACGAATGTTTAGAGGTGGAGGCGTGATCTAAAAACTCGGTTATGGTTGCATATTTGCACACTGAGCGCGAGCGGTCTTCATACTAAGCTATTTACTCCAAAATGCACGTCCTGAGTGGCAGTGACTACTAGTGGCAGTAATGTTTCTGGCTGGTTCAGCAGCCTGATTGCATAAGTGTATTCGGCAAAGCAAAGGATTTGACCGCCGTCAATCGACCAATTGCATAGACGGAAATCCACATCGCATCATTCATCTCGCTTGTGATTGGTCGATTTTTCATACTCTTTGCCCTTTGCCTTGCCGAATTCATTACGTAATAAGGCTGCTGGTGTTTCTATGAAACTATTGGTCGTTGTCTTTAGTAGTTAATCAATTTTAGCGTTGTTCATGTATTTAATTACTTAGCCTGGGAATCCCGGGATCGTAAGACCTAAATTTATATAGTTCAGACCTGAGATATCGATTTAAAACTAGGATGGAACGTAAGTGGGCCTCACTGAATTAATTTTCGTCGTTGTTGGTCGACTAGATGTATATTTGTCTACTTTCTATTTTCGCTCAGCTTAGTGCATTTACCGTCTAAGCAGAATGCCGTAATTGCTTTGAAAGATCACACTTTTAAGCTAGTAGTAAAATCTTGTCAGACGATTCACAATTACCTACATTACGCTTGATAATGGTTTTCCAATATTGCCTTTCGCCATTAAACAGTCTCTCTGCCAATCCGGAGTCGTAACTGAGAATTTGCTTGCCATTAAAAACTTCAATTACTCTTTTATAATCATGTTTTACATCTAACATTAGATTCTGTATATGGCTTGTCATAGCGATCCTTATATGGCATTCGCTTAGTTGTCACATGTCTAGTTCGATTGGAAAACTGTTATTGGTGTCATTGGAAATGCATGCTGTTGTAAGGCTGACTTATCAACTAATTATAAACATGTCTGTAACATATGAATTCATGATATACAATCCTTAATCATCATCATCATCAGCCTATTAATATTCCCACTGCTGGGACACATGCCTCCTCTCTGATCTCTAATCCACGATCCCAATTTCGAGACAAGATATATTAGAATTTAGATTTGCATGCTCAAAGGTTTCTGACTTTCAAAGGTCAAGTGGGATCGTTTCCAATTACCATCGAAATTACATAACTCCAACGAAGTAACATTTGGGCCAGACGCACGTCTCTTGAGAGAAATTCTGGCTAAAGTTTTTGGTCCATATCTCGTGCAGTCGAAAGCTCGAAAAAGTTTGTAAATTGGTTTATTCTTTGGACACTGGTATCTCCCGTCGTTTTATTCTAAATAGAAGTAATAGAACCCAAAAAAAAACTGGCTATGTGCGAGTCGGACTCGCACACCAAGGGTTCCGTACCATTATCGCAAAAAACGGCAAGAAAATCACGTTTGTTGTATGGGAGCCCCACTTAAATATTTATTTTATTCTGTTTTTAGTATTTGTTGTTATAGCGGCAACAGAAATACATCATCTGTGAAAATTTCAACTGTCTAGCTATCACGGTTCATGAGATACAGCCTGGTGACAGACGGACAGACGGATTGCGGAGTCTCAGTAATAGGGTCCCGTTTTTACCCTTTGGGTACGGAACCCTAAAAAAAAAAAAGCTGTTTATTTCAATTAAAATACAGTTTATACAATTCTTAACTTAATCTTAAACAAAAATAGAAAAGATTTTACAGTTAAGGAGTTGCTATTCGATTACAATTCATTAAATGTCGCTTGAATATGTTATAGGTCTGCCTTTTATTTTTGTTTTCCAGTTTACAAACTATGTGTTTTGGCAACTTGTTTAGTATTCGGGCGAGACTGACATTCCATACTCTCTCACCATAATCGTTATGACATTTTGGTATTTCAAAGGTCGGCAGGTAGTCTAGTTTACGTAATGTGATTAATCTTTTTGCCCTATTCAAATTACACATGTCACTACTGTACTGAGTTACAATTGCTAAATCTCTCTTATCAAATATACTACTAAAAACGACCGTGTTGAAAAGTTCCACCAAAGTTCAGTTCACTCATATTGTGGCTCCCCATTAGGTTTTAGAACTTTAACCTTACTATCGTCCTTGTACAACGACACCCAACTTGCATGGCCATAAACTACAGCTTTATTATCAGCCAAAATCATGCAAATATGCTTTCTTGAAACAACCTCACTTGCATTGATTACGATTGTGAACATGTCTCCGATAACCTTCGCGTTTGATTGTAATCAGAAGTTTTTGATCCATAAACATAAATTTAAACGATTCCATACGATTTGCTGATTTATAGGTATCCACTTTTGGAGCACATGAATGAGTTATTGGTTTGATGTTCTATATGGACGGATTGACAATAAAACTTACCATTAATACTCGTAGTTGGATTTGGATGCCCACAATTGAACCCTGTCCAAAGTTTTCAGAGATAATTTTATTTTAGTGATGAGAATAAAAATAGAGCTGTTTCTCGGTAAATTGATAATTCCATTGGCTGTAGAAGGTTTTTATTTTAAGATAATTTAGGGTTCCGTACTCGAAGGGTAAAAACGGGACCCTATTACTAAGACTCCGCGATCCGTCTGTCTGTCTGTCTGTCACCAAGCTGTATCTCATGAACCGTGATAGCTAGACAGCAGAAATTTTCACCGATGATGTATTTCTGTTGCCGCTATAACAACAAATACTAAAAACAGAATAAAATAAATATTTAAGTGGGGCTCCCATACAACAAACGTGTTTTTTGCGATAATGGTACGGAACCCTTCGTGCACGACTTCGCCTCGCACTTTGCCGGTTTTTTCTAAAGATGGAAACTAGGATAAAGGTCCCGGCTGTCATTTGAAGATCTTTGAAAGTCGTTACAGGTAGTCAGAAGCTTGAGATCTGACACCAGTCTTGCCAAGGGGTACCGTGTTACCCAGTTACTGGGTTGTGGAGGTCAGATAGGCAGTTGCTCCATGTAAAACACTAGTACTTAGCTGAATCCGGTAAGACTGGAAGCCGACCCCAATATCGTTGGGAAAAAGGCTAGGCAGATGATGAAGTACCTCGCTATTACACCCCTGATCAAAAAATTAGCATGAGATATGAGCATTCCTATTGGCTTAGTGGCTCATGAACTACAGTAGTGAATACGCCCAGATTTTAGAATAAAATCGAATATTGGTCTTTTGAAAAAAATAAAACTTACTAAATGTTTGTTATGAAATTGTCTATCCATTAGTGTTAGTACAAAAAATAATGAATGAACACTACGAGGAGATGCATACTATCAATAATTATTTCTCATTTTTATGGTTTCTGTTGGAAGGAGATTAGTGAAACATATACCTCTTTAAAAAAAAAGTGTACTACCATTTTAGAATCAATATTATGTAGAAATTTAATGTATTTTATTAATTAATATTTCTTTTTAAATAAATAGTAGATAGCTATTAAAAACTGCACAAAAACGACTAGCGCGGCGTTTTGCTCGGGGAGGCACCTTAAGTATAGTTCTCGCCAAACTCCTTGGTCGCCATGAAGTTGGCTACAATGACTGCGCAGTAGTAAAACAGCACCGTTTCGTGCCTCGCGCATCCGAAAAGCCAACATCAGGGCGGCCCAGAAGTTTGGCGAAAACGTGATGAAATGAAGGCCATTATTTTCAACAAATGGCCGGATTCCATATCTCAAGCATTGTGCTTCATTCAGCAATACAATAATTTTGATTACGCTAAGAATATTCGGTAAAGATTTTTTTCGGTAAAAAAGGCATTTTGTTCAAAATGAGGTTTTCTCTCAAATTTGCCGTATAACATTACTTCCCAGAATTTGATCCTTATTAGCGACACTATCGAACGGTGTAATAATACAGCATGCGTTTTTTTTCAAAATCAGCGAGTTCGATTCCTGGCTAGGCATATTGATTTTTCATTTAAATCGGTCTCGTGACTTTGAGTCTTTTCCGCTATTCCTCGTATTTTCGGATTTGGCCATCCACGCCCGCGTAAAAAACTCAATCTGTATATCCCCGAGGTATCGCAATAAAAGAAAACAATGACTTGCGAGGTCTCTGGCGAGGCAATACTCCGAGAAAAAGTATAAATATTATTTTTCACTCAACAAAGGGTGTGCTCATCAAAAAACCATCTGCAACGGGAGTGGTATTGCCGACATCAAAAATACACAAAGCAATATTCTAGCGTTCTTACAAACTTACAATGTGAAAATATTGTCACATCATGGCGATATGAAACATATCAATCTTGCTTAAACAGTCAAGTATATATGCATGCGTTAAACAAAATCTGCATATTCCATCGTTTGCATGAATTGTAACGCTGTTCTGCACGTTTGCCGCTCGACTTAGAATATTAATACGTGTTGAACGTGCATTTTCAACCCTCTATAAGTGCTGTTTAGTTATTTATGTATTCACAACTCACGTGAGTTTATTGTTATGTACTGAAAGAAAACTACGACAACGTCAACTTTGCAAAGTTGACGTTGTCGTAGTTTTCTTTCAGTGGCTAAAGGCTTTTTCATACTTCGGTGTACCGTGTACGTTAAACTAATTTCATCATAGTGGATTACAATGTCTTCTTGTTCTATCCTTCTTCATCATTTCTTCTATCATAGATTGATGTAGTCTGCTCTATACTATCCACTGTTCCAATGTCCTCAGATTCTATTTCAGCAGTTGATTAACTTGTTACCTCGCAAAACCACATTTGACCTTATTTTCAAATTCCAATCCCGACAACACAATGAAGGAAAACCAAATAAAAGTCCAAATATGCACAGATGTCTTGAAATGTGTATGTAAACTGTAAAGGCAGGTATAGAATCACAGTTGTGTTAATTTTACTTCCTGAAACTAAACTAGTTAAACAATGGTGACGGTCGTTATAATCTCTGAAGTCGTAACGCGATGAGTTACGTTCACGTCTCAGTTTGCTATAAACTGAGACACTTCACAGGATTCCTTGAAAACCAATAAATTCAGAGCACTTCAGTATTTTGTTACAGTTCTGTTGATTATTTCGGCCTTGCGCGTGAATTTAGGTGGTTCGTTAAATGTTTTGTTGTCTTCTGCAAGCTATGTGCTCTATTTGTCAAGGTAGATATTGCCATTTGTCGTAGTGACTCCGTTATGAGACCGTTCTGTCACCAGCACAAACATTTTGTTTTGAAACATCCAAATACCAATATGCTAGATAAAAAAATCTTGAACACCACTAAAGACTTCAAAATATTAATATGATTCCGATCCGCAAGCAGCAAGAATTGGGATTAGTGCATCATCTATGTGTAGATGTTAGCCTTTGATTTAGCCCTAACCGTCCCATTCATGGGCAAAATCCTCCCAATCCTTCCCTTTCTCTCTGTTTTTTGTTTCATCTAAGCCATTCTCGAGGAAGCCATCTAAGGCATCCCACCTTATTTCTTTCGGTCTTTGCATTATAGTGTTGTCTGGTAGATATCGCTGTCAGCGATAAGACCGCCTTTGTACCCGTAGAAATAAGTTTTTCTTGAAAATGTGTATAATTTGATGGTGTACAATAAAGTATATTCTATTCTATTCTATTCTATTCTATAGTGAGAAAATTACTGAACGGATATATAATATCAAATGTCTTTGCTTAAAAGGTCCTTCATTTTCAATGCCAAAGCACTAGCAGCTTGTCACTTTACTAAGAACAAATTGTATCAAGGGCAAACATCGACCTCGGTAACTTCGAAATTTCCTTAAACCTAAATTTACCTGTTCCTTAGCTTCTTACTTAACGCGCTCCGTTTGAATTTAGAAAGCATTTTAAGACCTACCGGGTCTATTTTATTGAAACGCCAACTGGAATCAACCTTTCTTGATTAAACCAATAAATTTTCACTTTATCGTCGTCTAATCCTCGGAAGCTACGTCAGAAGGTTTTTGCATAATCCTGTCTTTTTAATGATGTCTGGTTTATCCTATTTTGCGTTTATTGGTTTTAGTTTATTAATCTTCTTAACTTTACGCTTCTACGACCTCAATATGTCATCTTGTAGGATTAATTTATATTCAATCAAACTCTTTTGGGACACCCTAACATCTTTAACTGTCTTTGGCAATAATCATCAAAACAGACCTAGATGGTAAGCCTAAAAAAAGTTTAAAAAGCCTTGTTATTTCGACTAGTAATTCCGTGTTTCAAAAGTCATTAAAAGTCGTAACTTCCATTACTTTTTTGCTCGAACAAACCGACAGTTTGACGCAATAGCACGGAGCACGGTGAAGTTGCAAGGTCGCTCATCGCTCAGTTTGAAGTGGCCCAGTAGAAAATACCTAGTCTGGTTGTTGGCTAGACCACTGAAATAGCTATAATTTCCTTTTCAAGTGCTACACATGCAATAGAGGTGTGGTACTGGTGTCAGCATGACCTTGGGGCCGTTACGTAAGTGTATGCAAACTTGGGGTGTGCCCCAAGGGCAAGCGCGCGCGATTCCTTTTATTAGCATCGCCGTTTGTATGTTTTTTTTGTAGGCGTTGGCCTGTGAATGGATCGGTTTTTGTTTGTTGTTTTCCAGTTGACGGAGATGCGTAGCGTATTGGCCGAGTATTGACGGTATTGTGACGTTGATGATGGGCTTCTGCATCCGTAAGATTTTTTTTGTTTGTAAAAGGTAGTTCTGATCCGATTATATTTTGTCTGGTAGAAAGCTTCTACTGCTGAGTGTCATAGGCTTCTTTTTACCTCGAAAATTCTACTATCCATCCCGGATAGGCCCTGGAAACGAAGTCCAACCAAAATAATGCTAGATGCTCTTTCTTTCACGACAATTCGTCCTCTTCTTTTTGCACCGTTTTTATAAATCTCGGCGTATTGATTGCCACGTCTATTTAGACGTGGGGTAAAGTTACAACCAGTATAACCTTCGAATTTACCATAAATTCGAGGTTTAAGTGTGCCATAACTGTACTCGACGGTTATTAATATGGGTTAATGCATATGGGGATTTAGCAAAAACCCCGGACGCCCTTATATGCTTACTCCATTGATACATTATTTATAGTATAAACTAAATAATGTCATTGTGCCATGTTGACAAGGATCGGACAATGTCAACATTGGGCAACCTTGGACACGGAACAATTTTCATACAAATTGATCGGCTGATGACATAGAGCACGGAGATGCTACGGTGGCCGATGCTAGACGCGCCAGTATTATCAACACTTTTCTTATAAACCAAGCGTGTCCAATGTCCCCTTGGTGGGGCATAGGGCATCCATACTAGCCCTCCATCGGGAACGTTCTAGAGCTTCATGCTCCAGCTTGCTCCACGCCATTCCGATGCTCGTCGCATCTGTCAACACGGTGCGATGCCAGGTGTGACGGGGACGGCCACTCTTCCTTTTCTCTTGAGGATCCAAATCCTGTTCAGCAATGTGATCGGAATCCGTTTACTGGTACCATGAACTTACTTAAACATGTAACATACTTAAACGCATAAAAACGGACGGCTATAAAGGCCGTGACAGAAGTTGTGCGCTCAACTCACTTTTTACGCCACGAACTTTATCAGTACTGCCGTCTCTAAATACTGCTAGTCTATGGTTGATGACATCAAAACCGTTTTTATAACCTTACTGCTGGTCAGGGGCACATCACCATTAGGAATCATTACATGGAACGGAATCGAATTATCGACTTCCCGTGTCTTGAGCTGTAGAAACTTGGCGCTTGAAGCAATTACACCCACTTGACGTGACCGTCTATCTATGTTTTAGTTTTAAGGGTACACTAGTCGAAAATTCTTCCATACAAACGTAGTCTAGGGATTATTCCACTGTTTGACAATGTACGTTCAAAATAAAAAGTGATATCAATTTGTCTCATCATAGCCCTGTATGGAAACAAAAAAGTAAAAAAGACAAATATTTGAAAGTTATGAGCGTCGAAAGTTCCACATTTCGACACTAATTTTAACGCATTTTTGGGCGCAAATAAATGCCATAAAAAGACGGAAAATTGAAAAACGGCCACCATACAGGGATAGATTATTAGTTCAACAATACAAATAATTTTATTTTGAACAGATACGTTTAGTCGTTTTTTCATGATATCCAGACTCCCAAAGGTCTGTTTATAAAATTTCGCGCGCTCGGTTTCGTCTTAAATCATTATCCATTTCGCTACAAAATTGCAAAAGTGTGTATTTGTAGGCGAACTAGCTTCCTACTGCTCATCACAGCATCTATATCTTCCACACGTGTTGTCGGTTGATATAAAATGCATTTTAACCCCGCGCACAAAATAGTTCGTGCCGTTGACTAGTGTAACCTTAAAGCGCTGCTGCAGGTATAAAATAGCGCTTTATATTATTACAAGCCTTTATTACCCGACTTTCGTATGTGTGTCCGGTACTAGTACTTAATAATTGAGCATTGCGGACGTCGTCTACTCAGGTATACCTACATTTAATGTTTTATTATTTATATATTTGTATTATACTTTCACATAATTATACATACTTTCACCCACCTTCTGTGTTTATTCTATTTTGTTTGTTATTTATATATTCTATTTTATTAGGGTTCCGTACCCAAAGGGTAAAAACGGGACCCTATTACTAAGACTCCACGATCCGTCTGTCTGTCTGTCTGTCCGTCTGTCACCAGGCTGTATCTCATGAACCGTGATAGATAGACAGCTGAAATTTTCACAGATGATGTATTTCTGTTGCCGCTATAACAACAAATACTAAAACCAGAATATAATTAATATTTAAGTGGGGCTTCCATACAACAAACGTGATATTTTTGCCGTTTTTTGCGATAATGACACGGAACCCTTCGTGCGTGAGTCCGACTCGCACTTGGCCGGTTTTTTATTATTTAAGTATTTTCTGTCTCCGTAAGTGTGTCCGTGGCATCAACAGTGGGCCCTATCAGAATATCAGCGCAGCGTTATTTCTTTTTCGGATATCGCTGCATATGCTGAGGTAGGAGCCTCTTTGGTTTCGCACGGAGCTTTTATCTTTATTATTGTTTAATTTTATGCTTTTTCTCGTGTTCCCTGTGCGGGTCACAAATAAATATTTTTTCTTCCTTTTCTTATCTTTCTTTCTAATCCATTTTTCAAGGACTTTCTTGCATCCGATTAAGACGACGACTAACGCCAACGACCTTGAGGGAACAAAACGCGCACTCGTTTCACACCAGTGCGACCCGAAATTTAGTAGTTTTTTGTATTTTCCTTATTATTCTATGACTTTAAAAAAAAAACCTCAGATCAACATGTAGATAATTAAATTGTCTTTGAGATGGTGTCGGTTTCATTAAAATACGCCCAGCGGTTTTGGTGTGATTGTCGTGTTTTTATCCGTTTTAGACATAACTTTACAAATTAATTACACTATGTTATGCGAATACCTAAAACTCAAAATTTGCTTAGATCAAATTATTAAGAAAATAGTCTTATATAACATATATTTTTTTCTAAAAAATATGACTAGCCATTTAGACGTGATTCTCATTTTAAAATCAGCTACTCAAGGGAATCGGCGCCTTAAGTTGCAATTTTACGTACGGCGTTATGTATGTAACTTTGGAAACATTGCAATAATATGGTACTATGGAGCTGGTTTCATTATGGAGCCGGAAGGTGGTCATAGCAACTCCTCAACCAGACAAGATAGCACCATGGCCCAAACAGGGCTCATTGCATGTGTATTGTCAAGAGGTATATTTCAGTTCAAAAACATTAGTTGACGTTTTAAGGGGTAACCTCTGAATCTACTGAACCGATTTTGAAAATTATTTTACCAGTAGAAAGCTACATTATTCTTGAGTGTCATAGGCTATAATATATTTAAAAAAAAAATAGAGATCCTTATGAAAATTTCAATAATGTAAGCCAAGGTAGCAAAATGTTGCCTCTAAAATTCATTCTTTGGCGTGTTCTGAGAAAACTATTGATGATAGATCAAAATTATTAGGTAGGTAGGCAGGCTAGGCAAAGTAGGGTAGTCAGGGTGGGCAGGGTAGGCAGGGCAGGCAGTGTAGGCAGGGTAGGCAGGTTGGGCAGTGTAGGCAGGGTAAGCAGGGTAGGCAGGGTACGCAGGTAACCAGTTGACGGGGACGAAGCCCCGCGGGTCAGCTAGTTTAGTATATTTCAGTACAAAAAGCTTGTTTATAAAAAAAAAATATGCTCATTTTTAGGCTTGTTCGTCCGTTTCCTGAAAGTAATGTTTTGCAGCGCGAAGGCTCGCTGTAAATTTCAAGAGATTAGATTGTTTTAATTAGAGGTGTCTTCCTTAGAAAGTATTTTTATAACTACCCGAGGTTGTCGTCTTTTGCTGTTTCCGTTGCGTCGTTCGCTTCGTTTGCTGTATAAAATTAAAATATCTTTAGAATTGCCTCCTTTATCGTCGAGACCTTTGTTTTTTTTCTTCTTCTATTTTTAAACGAATTGTTTGATAAGGCTCGAAGGACCGCCATTTCTTTTTTCTCGTCTTTTTACGTAACAAAGGCACCATTTTGAGAAATACCTAAGTAAGCAGTTGTATTATGATTACGAGTTTTTTTTATTAGAAAATGCCAAAAATATTGCCGCCATAATCGTTTAGTTCATCTTTCATAACACTCCTTAAAGGCTAGCTACATCCAACGGAAATAGTTTTTGGGATTCAACAACAATAAAAAATAATTCTCTTGCATTTTAAAAATTTGGGATCCAGCGGAAATACATAATAATTTTTTATGGGATCCAACGCCAAAAATATTAAAGTGGGATTCAAAAGTGGGATCCAACGAAAATAAATCATTACTAGGTATTAAAGTAAGCTTTTATTTTGATGAGACTTTATAGTAATGTAGCTTATACATTACAATAACACATACATATTAAAATAAATTTGAAAGTATCTCTGTCTGTCTGTTATATTTATCGCTTAAACCGCTGAACTGATTTAGATGAAAAATTTTATGGCGACAGTTTTGGGAAGGACAAAGGAAATCATCCTTAACGGTTAGAAAAGTGTGTGAGGTGTGTAAGTTTGTATGGTCACAGATAATATAATACTAGCATACAGATGCCTTACAAATACAAATACAGTAAAACTTGGTTAAGTGGGACCTGGATAAGTGAGAAACGTCCATAACCGGAACTCATGCTGAGGTCCCAAGACTTTGGCACTGAATTACCCCTGTTAGTGGGACGAAGCAAACCTCTATATCTGGGATTCGTTCTTTCGATTTATCATCATAGTTACCTCTATAATTGAGACAGCGAGTGAATTGTATATGCATAAACCTCTGTAACTGAGATAACATCGTTTTGTTTGTTTACTTACTTATTCTTATTTTACCCGAAAATTCCGTCAGTAATTTTGAGCCTCAAACGACCTCCAGTTTTATTTCATACGGATGTTTATTTGAAAAATGTCAAAACGAAAGCTACAATCTTTATCAGTACGTGAAAAACTGAAGTTAATATCCGTTTATGAAAGTGGGAAGACACGCGATGAAGTTTGTTTCGAATTGATAGTGCCAAAATCTACTCTTTGTAGAATAATTCAGAATAAACATCAAATTCAATCACAAGGTTCTGAAGGACAAGGAAAACTAAAACGTGTGCGTTTATCAGAATATCCTGAATATCCTGTTTGAATATTTTTGTTTATTACATTTGTATGATTACATTTATTAATTTATTTTTTATTAAAACTCATTTACAATGTTTACATAACACGTTATTTTATTTAATAATCGCACCTCTCTAACTGAAATAACCTGTATTCTGACCTCTATTAATGGAACCCTCTGTAAATGAGACAGATATTTATTTATACCTGGATATCTGAGACACTGGGTAAGTGGAATGCCTCTATAAGTGAAACAACATTGCAGGTCCCTTGATGTCTCACTTAACCAGGTTTCACTGTATCTTTATATGTTGAACATAGGTAGATTAGGTACAGATGTTGTGATTATTAAAGAACGCTATGTCTAGCCGTCATCGGCGTACAAATATTAATTTGGTACTAACATGCTGATTATAATAAATTATCACACATTATTAAATAATTATAAATTAAGTAGTCGAAATTAAAAAAAAAACATTCCAATAAAATATAATAATAATAAATTCTAGTATCTACAGTCAATTAAAATGTCAAAACAAAAAATAATACAAAGAAACCGTGCCGACGTAACTAGCGTTTTTCATCGTGAGTTTCACGGCGATAGATAGATCACCATAGAACGCGATCGATGTACAAAAATAATCAGTATAATCAGTACAGTACGTCGGGACAGTTTCTTTGTACGGGATGAGACCCCACTGCTATGGTAAACCGATCATTTCTCAAGTAAGGCACCCTGTTTTATCTAATAAAAAACTAGCTAAAACGGTAAAACATTTTGCACGCTGGCAGAACCAGCGTCAAAAATGTTATCTTATCCCAAAGGAACATACCTTACCATACCTTTGACCTAGACTAGAGTCAAGAGCAAACCCATCACATATAAAAAAAAAAAAAAATACTGGGATGAAAAGTAGCCTGTGTGCTATTCCAAACTATAATATATCTCTGTGCCAAATTTTATGCAGATCCGTTCAGCCATTCTGGCGTGATTGAGTAACAAACATACATCCATCCATCCAATAGTCGCACTGATATTATAAAGGCGAAAGTCTATGAGTGTGTTTGTATGTTTGTTACTTCTTCACGCTTAAACGGCTGGATGGATCTGGATGAAATTTGGCACAGAGATAGATTTTAGTCTGGAATAGCACATAGGATACTTTGTATCCCGGGGATATGTTCCCTTGGGATAAAACTAGTAAGGCTATAATTTATGAAGATAAAAGCACTAGGTAATTCCACGCGGGTGGCAGTTAGTCTGTTCATATGAGAAAATCCAAGTCCCATTTTCGTTAACAAAAGCTGACAAAAGTTTCACGACTCCTCCTTCGCCCGCATGACGTCGCCGAGATCTTTCCCAAGATTTATTTGTTTAATCAAACTTTCCTCGGGTTTGAAAAGGCCCTTATACAACGTCCTCATAAGTCTATATAACTGGAAAATTGTAGAGAAGTCGCTCTATTTTATCTTGTTGAATGTTCATTGTGATATTCTGGTTGTAGTAGTTTTTACTGGCGAATGAACCATTTTTGATTCGAGGGTCTTTTGGAAAAATGCTCGAGATGCTGTGAAGTTTTTGTTTGATTGTAGGAGTTATGCCTAAGAAGTTAACCTGACTATTTCTGAGTGCCATCGACAAATTTTTATGCCTGGGACGCTTCCAAAGTTTGGAAATTTCTTAGGTCATTGGGAGTCGGTAAATCTCGACAAGAAACTATCCCTAAAGATGTAAATATTGACGTAATGAATAATCATTTTACTGCTTCGTCCAATTTTGATACGACATCTAAATTAAATACATTGAATCATCTTTCATCTCTTCCGACTCCCAGCTATTCTCCATTTGTTTTTGGTCAATTTTCTGCATGCGATGTTAAGAAGAGCATACTATCAATTTCGTCAAATGCAGTAGGAAGCGACTGTATCAGCCGTAAAATGCTACTCCCGGTGCTGGACCTTATCCTGCCCGTCATTTCCCATATCCTCAATTTCTCTGCGTCTAGCAGTGTCTTTCCAAGCTCATGGAAAGATGCTCAAGTAATTCCTTTACCTAAAAAGCTTAATCCCACATCCTTCTCTGAGTATCGTCCAATATCCGTCTTGCCATTCCTATCCAAAGTCCTTGAACGGTTAATCCACAACCAAATAAGCACCTTTCTCTCCAAAAATAATCTCCTTTACCCCTTCCAGTCCGGCTTCCGCCCTGGTCATAGCACAACTACAGCGCTTTTGAATATTACGGACGATATTAGGTCTACCATGGAGATGGGCAATCTAACGGTTCTGGCTCTACTGGATTTCAGTAATGCCTTTAATACCATGGATTTCGATGTTTTACTTGGCGTCCTTTGCTCTCTTAACATATCTCCATCGGTTGTTGACTGGTTTCGTAGTTACCTGTTTGGTCGCCGACAAAGTATTTGTATCGGGGAGACCTTGTCTTCCTGGTGTAGTACTTCTGCCGGGGTACCTCAGGGCGGCGTTCTATCCCCCTTACTTTTCGCAGTTTTTATTAACTCAATATCCAACGAATTAATTTCTTCGTACCACCTTTATGCAGATGATCTTCAAATTTACACGCGATCTCCTCTTGGTAATCTATCTGAGGCTATCTTGACTATAAATAGTGATCTGGCCCGTATATGCCACTGGAGCAAGAGGCACGGACTTACGGCGAACCCTATAAAGACGCAAGTTTTGGTGGTGGGCAGTTCAAGGTTGGTCTCAAGGATCGACTGGACGACTCTTCCCCAAGTTTGTTTTGACAACTCTGTTGTACCCTTTAGCGAAAAGGTGAAGAACTTGGGGATATTTATTGACAGGAACTTCCCTTGGACTGCCCAGCTGCAGGAAGTTAGCCGCAAGCTATTCGCATCTGCTGGATCTCTGAGAAGACTGCGTAATTTTCTGCCGACTGCCACCAGGATTGCGCTTGCACAATCTCTACTTCTACCCATCCTTGATTATGCTGATGCCAGCTATCTTGACCTCATTGAAGTACAACTTGATAAACTTGAGCGACTTCAAAACGTTTGTATAAGGTTCATATTCGGTTTGCGTAAATATGACCATGTTTCTGAATTTCGCGAAAAGCTCAAGTGGTTGCCAATACGCCTTCGCCGGAATGCTCATATTCTTTCCCTCCTCTATAATATACTATTTTTCCCGACTACCCCTCTTTACCTCAAAAACCGATTTCAGTTTTTATGTGACTCCCATACGAAGGTTCTTAGGTCATCGGATAACATGAAACTTAAAATGCCAATGCATTCCACTATATTCCTAGACAAATCTTTTACTGTCCAGGCCGCTCGTCTATGGAATGCATTGCCTGTGACAATAAAATGCGCGCAATCACTACCGATCTTTAAAAGACTGGTAAAGGAGCACTACCTGTCACTGTGATCTTATTCTTGTTGGAGCTGTATTGTTTTCTTGACTGTATATTTATAAATATATGTATGTATTTATGTATCTATTTTAGTATTTTATATTTGGTTCTTCCTATGTTTGTTACTTATTATTTAATTTTAAAATTGCACCAAGTGCAACCCCATGTTGTGTCCAGGCTATCTCTCTCCATTCTGGGTTGCCTGGAAGAGATCGCAGAATGCGATAAGGCCGCCTGTTGTATGTTTGTTGTTATTTTAAGGTTTCCGTATGTAATTTTTTATCTTGGTGTACAATAAAGTATATATAAATAAATAAATAAATAAAAATACATAAATTGGTACAAAACACAAAAAAATAAACATAAATAAAATACTTAAAGTGATTTAAGTATGTACAAGTAAGTATGAGGGTATATTATAATCAAACAACAATTTCTAGAAGTTTTCCCGTGTCACTGTAATTGAGTGTGCCTAAATGATCTATAGCAACATTTTTTATATGTTAAGCTATACACATCGAGTATCTTGTTGAGTCTATTATACAGAAAAGGTCCTAAAAACACATCTGTGGCATTGTGCATACCAGGAGGGTGACCATAAGCTCTTAGAGCGGTATCAATTTGAGATCGAATAAGGGACAGATGTATATGACTTGTATACATCTGTCACTACCCCTGATCTTTCGATAATGATCGTATATTTTGATTTTGGTTGAGAGCTCGATATTTTGGCATCGTTACAAGCGCCATGATCACGAGAACACAAACAATATCGAGATCTCAATCAAAATCAAAATATACATGGTAAATGTCCCGAAACAAATATTAATTCTAATTATTGGATTCCGTTTTTGTTTGACGTCACAGTTTCCCAAGGTCAAGAGGTCTCAGCAATGACCTTAGCCAAAGTTCATGAAAATGACACCCCGACTGTTTTAGAGCGAAACCCTAAAGTCAGCCTTTAATAATTAAACACCAAATTCTCTTCTGTCGGCGTCCATAAAATAGATTTTTTTATTCGTTCTCTGCTGGGACATTTACGATAAATGTTATTTCTACCCGAGGGAATAATTTGTGGGTAGGCTTTTCTGTTGCCTTGGTAAGGCCTACATATCGAAGTCGATGTTTATAACATCTAGATATATCAGGATTTTCGTAAAGAAAACAAAGAAAGAATGAATGTTTTTTGGTAACAAGAGGTACAGACATGTTTAGGAACTATTGAACAGTGGTAAGATACTCTTGTATTACTTACTTGGGTGGACAGAGGTGCATAGCAGCATAGTTCCACGTTAAGGGAGGCACGAACCTAAACTCTTAAGTCACCGCCAGATTAAAAAATAAAAGTCGTTAACACCTGTCTACCAATATTCTAATATTTCAAAAGCATACGGAAAAAATGTAAAGGCGGTGTCGCTAACACGATCAAAACAAACGTATCGCGGTAAGGGGCGTCCGTGACCCTTCACTTGGCATTAAGTAATAAGTTAATATCTCATAAACGCGTGGACCGATTTACATGATTTAAACTGATAAAACAAAATATCTCAATAAACAAAAAATCATTCATCAAATTCTCTCTAATGTCTCTCTGATGGTGGCACATGTGCTGTATCATTCGGTGCCCTTCATGATGATTGAGCTGAGTGGTGCCGATCCATGCGTCATGTTCGTGAACGGGCGCCATCAGTTGGGATTGGGCATAACTTAGCTGCCTCGGCCTGTTATTGTATTTTTTTTTAATTGTTTGTTTTTGTTTGTTTCTCTAGACGCTTTTACGTGCACGTCTTTTTACATCGTTCTGACATATATGTATTTCTTCAACAAGAATGATGTAACCAAAAAATTGTAATTTAAAGTAATGGAAAAGAGTGTCCGTGGCATTTCTTGCAAACTCTTCTCCATTGAGACCTACTGACGCTTGCGAATTTGCAACTAGATTCATCTTTTTTTTTTTAACTATTTGATTTTAATTCAAAGTAAAGGGAAGTTTGAGCAGATAACATCATCATAACTAATGTCCTATCATAACTGTCTCTCCATGTAGTTGGAACTGTAATATCCCTCAAAGGACCGCCAGTTCCTTAAACTTTACTAGTATTGACAAACTACAGAATACGTAGAACTGTACTGTACTGAATTAACTTGTTAACTTGCGTGGGATTCCGTGAGAGGGCTGTGTGGTCGCTGGTGAGATAAAAATAACAATGTTTTTCTCAAAGTTATTTTTCTGAACGATATTGCTTTTCTCTTTGTTATAGACTTTTCTATTTTTAGATGAATGTAGCATGTCTGTTTTTAGAATAAGTTCTTTTGTTGTGATATTCCTTTGTTTCTGTGGGCAATGTGCCTGAAATTGCGTTTCAGGATTTATTGAAGACTAGCTGTGCCCGCGGCTTCGCTCCCGTCATCTGCCTGCCAACCCTACCATACTTACCAGCCTGCCTGCCTACTCCACATACTAAAAAAATACTATTGACTTCCAAATAAAACTACAAAGTGAAAAATAACTTTATTTTTGGAAGTCGGTGTCTTTCGTAGGTACTAATTTATTGCGTTATGGACACCGACTTCCAAAAATAAAGTTATTTTTCACTTTGTAGTTTTATTTGGAAGTCGGTAGTATTTTTTTGTAAAAAGTTTTTTATTTTTCACTTTTTAGTTGTACCTACCTAATAGGCAAGTTGTTTAGTAAGTTACCTACTCGTATAACGCCAGAATATTTTACCCAAATATCATGAAACTTGAACATAACCCGTGAAATGAGAGTTCTGCGTACCCCTTAAGAGCGTACTGGCGTGATGTTATGTTATGAAATGGTATAAACAACAAACAGACATGCGATTGCAGCAATCCCGAGAGATTTGCCGTTATTTATTGAAGAGTTCTGTTGTATATCTTCGAATTGCTTCGTCAGTCCTACACCAAATTAAAATGGGACCAATTTCGGAACATACTCTTTCAAACAAAAAAAGATTTATTGAACTCGGTCCACAATTGACGGAGATATCGGTGAACATACACACAAACAAAAAAAAAAACCACTTACATAATGTCGAACATAGAACCTACTCCTTTTAGGGAAGTCGGTTAAAATATATACATACTACATACCAATTTTTTTTCTAGGGTCATTCTTTCGCGTAAAATCTTAACACCGCGATTCAGAAAATGACTTTAAATGCACAACGCCATCTATCGAATAGCGAGTTCAACTGTCCGAGTAACTGAATTGCGTGAGCTGTGATAATTTTACTTCTTGAACACTTTAAATTCATCTAATTTTTAATAGAGTGGATCGATTGCGATGAAACAAAAACTAAGTAATTCTTCAAGGTACGCACAATTTTTATGTATAAAAGTTATCTACATTGGTTTCGTACATTTCACGTGATGCGTGCACAAATAAACAGACAAATAGACAAAAATTCCAAAAATGCTAGAATTGAGTTCTGTTGGTTATCCTTTAACACCCTGGCTATTTTTTTTGGATTTTTTTTCGATGTACACAAAATATTTTTGTAAAGATTTATTATATGTATTTATGATGATATTGATGATGATGATGATTGATTGATGATGATTATTATATGTATTGATTTTTAACCGACTTTCCAAAAAGGAGGAGGTTCTATGTTCGACTTTATGTATGTTTTTTTTTTTTTTTTTTTTTGTGTATGTTCACCGATATCTCCGTCAATTATGGACCGATTTTGAAAATTCTTTTTTTGTTTGAAAGGACAAATTCCGAAATTGGTCCCATTTTAATTTGCTGAAGATCTGATGAAGAACTTCGGAGATATACAACAGAACTCTTCAATAAATAACGGAAAATCTCTCGGGATTGCTGCAATCGCATGTCTGTTTATTGTTTATACCATTTCATAACATAACATCACGCCAGTACGCTCAAAAGTGGTACGCAGAACTCTCATTTCACCGATTATGTTTTGAGTTTCATGTTATTCGGGTAATCTATTCTGGCGTTACTAAACAACTTGCCTATAGGTACAACTAAAAAGGGTAAAATAAAAAACTTTTTTGCAAAAAAATACAACCGACTTCCAAATAAAAAACTACAAAGTGAAAAATAACTTTATTTTTGGAAGTCGGTGTCTATATCGCAAAGAATTGGTACCTACGAAAGACACCGACTTCCAAAAATAAAGTTATTTTTCACTTTGTAGTTTTTTATTTGGAAGTCGGTTGTATTTTTTTGCAAAAAAGTTTTTTATATTTAATGTTATGGTTGATTTATTTTTATTCAACGTATATTTTTAATTTTTATTTATATTTCTTCTTCTTTCGTATCGATCAACTCAAACTATATAACCATTCAGATTTTGTCCGACCAGTATGCGGACAGCTCTTTATACTATTTTATAGCTCTTTATATTATATTTCTATTTATACTTATTAATTTTAATTCAATATACTTTTTTTTTTTCATTATATCTAATGTTGATTTATTTCAATTTAATTTTGCTTTAATTTATTTTAAGTTAATTATTTGTTAAATTAATTTTGTTCTAGTTTTGCTTTGATTTGTTTAATTTTAATTTATTTACTAGTAAGTGTTTTTATATGTGCATGTAAGATTCACAACGAGTAGATGTCAATCAGATTTTTTGTGTTGTACTTACCTTATTTTTTTGCACGTCGATTGTACATCAGTTTTGTGAATAATAACAAAAAAAAATACGTACTGGAGCTAGATGACCTGCAAATTTAAAAGCATATTCTAGCTAATCTTTTTGCAAGCCGTCTACTCCAGTTCTATGGTCTAACGACAAGCGTTTATCTACAAAATCATGCTGAACCATAACCACACTGAAAACCCATGATAGGTTTTTTCCACAATAAAATAACGACCTAAATCCGATCACATGCAACAATCGACAATACAATACTTCTTCTTTTAGGGTCGATGGTAAACTCTTCATTGCCAGTAGGCAGCCATTCAATGCTTATAAGCGAAATAGTTTTACACTAAACTTGAAATTGTAGTTGATGAAAAAATATGGTTGCCACGGCAGTGCCGTTGGTATAGTTACAATGGAACTGCTCCTTAACATGCAATTTGCCCCTCTGTCACCCTCGCCTGTAGGTAATTTAATTTTCATTCTCACGATGTTCTACTATTCATTTTTCACTTCAACTTTGCAAAGGGATTTATACTTGAGTTGCTACACGAGAAAGTTTGTAATAAAATACAGACGAGCTTGAAAATTCTGATACTTCAGGCATCAAAACGAGGCCTATATTGAGTTAAATATTAGAGGTTTACGAGATCTCTGGTGAAACTTTATGAAAAATATCGAGGACTCAAAAGAAGCTTTATGACCGTCTTATCATCATCTGCGTAGCCTTTTCCCAACTATATTGGGGTCGGCTTCCAGTCTTACCGGATTCAGCTAAGTACCAGTGTTTTAAATGGAGCGACTGCCTATCGGACCTGCACAACCCAGTAACTGGGTAAACACGGTACCCCTTAGCAAGACTGGTGTCAGATCTCAAGCTTCTGACTATAACGACTGTCAAAGATCTTCAAATAACAGCCGGGACCAACGGCTTAACGTGCTTTCCGAGGCACGGAGGAAACTCGGTATGTTGAAATGGTTACCCATCCACGGACCGACCTCGTCAAGCGTTGGTTAACCTTGATGATCGACCCGTGCGGCTATTATTATTTAGCCACGAGCTCCTCTCCTTTATGACCGTCTTATATTAAAGAAAACTCATATTTATATGAAAAACGTTATCATTGTGTTACACCTATGTTCCGGTTGTTAACTAAGTTGTGGGGTCAGATTGGCTAGGATTGCTAGGATTCAGCAGCATCCGATTGGACTGGAAGCCGATGCCCGACCCCAACATATTTGAGAACCTTCTCCAAAGCACATGAAGGATGATGTGTTATACGTATACCGATGCCACGTCCTTGAAAAACATAAGAGGCTCTAGACAATAGTGTCATTGGATGTCGGCGATAGCGTCGGTTGGAATGCCAATATGTGAGAGATCGGTCACGAGCACAGACATAAATCTAACAAGATAACGCAAGTCCCACCATCTGTATGAAAACCAAGCGTGCCACTTATTCACACACAATTTAAAAACAATGGACATGGCTAAATGAAGTATGGACGATTGCCCTAGCAATGTATAACCATTTTAACTAGTAATATGTAATGCTGAATAGCTGAATGTTAGTATTTCGTATGAAAAAAGTTACAGACACTTTTTATATCGTCACAATCCTGAAAATAAAATCGTAGAAACGCCTACATTAATAGTTACACAAACTTGTAAACAAATAAGATTTTGCTATGATACTTTAGTTAGGCGTTTAGAGGAGCTCGTGACAAAATAATAACAGCCGCATGTGTCGATCTTCAAGGTTAAGCAACGCTTGCCGAGGTCACTCCGTGGATGGGTGACCATCTGTACACAGCGAGTTTCCTTCTTGCCTCGGAAAGCTCGCTAAGCCGTTGATCGTGGCTGTCATTTGAAGATCGTTGACAGTTGTTACCAGAAGCATGAAATCTGAAACCAGCCTTGCCAAGGGATATCGTGTTACCCAGTTACTGGGTTGTGGCGGTCAGGTAGGCAGTCGCTCCTTGTGAAACATTGGTACTCAGCTGAATCCAGTTAGACTCGAAGCCGACCCCAACATAGTTTGGAATAGGCTAGGCATATTGACGTTATTAAGGCGTTTTTTTTTACAAACTTCAACAAATATGTAAAAAAAGATTTTGATAAGATAATCACCCTTCGCATACATACTAAACGCACTGATTAAACAATGGGATATATAATATTGAAATAAAATAACAACAATGGTATTCATTCATTTATTATGTAGGGACATTCATTATTTATTAAGGAGCAAGTGATATTTGCGATTATTCAGTTAATCTCAGAAGTAAATTATCCAAAAAAGCTGGAGCAGACAACTGGATCTGGTGTCTCGCCCACCCCAAATACCAGATCACTGTCATGACGTGACAGCAGCATCCAACAGTTCTGTTCCCCACAATACAGCTGCAGTAATAGGCAAGTATGTCCTCTAAGGAATTATGTGTAGTTTCACTTTCATATAATATATACACATAATAAACTTTTTGGCCCATATGCCTCGATTTAATTCGGCCTCTTAAGAGTTGAGGTTTCGATCCAGGCCCAGGTGCTGGTACAGGTCTAGGTGCTGGTTCAGGTTCAGGTCTTGGTTCAGGTCCAGGTAGATTTACCCGATTTCGATTTTGATTGGACTGCCGTTGATGTCTCATCCAACAGGGATGACATGCATAGTTCATAACCTAAAAGAAAATGTCAATGTCACATATATAGAGTCATCACAGGCCACAAAAATATTATATTATGTGATGAACTTATGTTTGTATTGGTCTGGGTGTTAACAAAAAAATATAATTATTTATACTGTTTCAACCGAAATACGTCCTCTGCTGGACATAGGCCTCGCTCAAGCGTAATGTAAGCGTATAGCTGAAATGATGATGATGATTATAACTATAGTCTAGTACCATTAATACAAGCTCTGCTTAGTGTGGGACTACATGGTGCTGTGTAAAATGTCCCAAAGATTTATTATTAATATATTATGAAGTATACATTGAATCTATATAAGAAAACTTAATAACATATTATTATGTGTTTTCTTATATTGATTCAATTAGGGACAGGACTGACTATTTGCAGGCTGATGAACTGACTCTCCGAAAAGGAAGACAAATATGAAAGAACATACTGTTTAAACATCATTTTAATTACCTGATAAAAAGCTGGATGTGATCTCGGTAAACTCTGCAACATTAAATTGTTCCTTTCCACTGCATGGTGTTGTACACTTCTCACAGAACGGCCACAAGTAATGCACATCATTGTATGGCCAAATAACCGTACATTAGCAGCTATTTCCGAACTCAGTAGTTCAAAACATGGATGACAAATGTTAGCATCCATTGGAACCTAGAACAAATTAAATTACATGAGAAGGATATAACAAATACCTACTCACATTTAATAATTTACGACATCTAAGGCAATAGTTTGTTATTATAACTATTATTACAAGATGACATGAGTCTTTCTGATTCATTGTCATTAAGTTTATATTAGATTTTGAGAACTGGTATCTGTAAATTGCATTTGCACTCAGTTGCTCCTCATATTTATTTTTTGAAAAATGTTTTTAGATAAATGTAGATTACTTACCTCGATTGTTAACCATCGTGCTAAGATAGTAAGTAGAAGACCAGGCAAAGTAGAGGTAAAATGTTTATGCATCTCATGATGAATCGATACGCAAGGCAAGTCCGTGTAGATTAGCGAATGGTCAGTAGATAGACGAGCACACACAATAAGTCCGATAAACAAGCGAGAGTCAAAAGTAAATATCCAAAATAATACTGAGAAAACAACAAACGAACGACAGAGCGATCAAACGACGTCTAACCACAGATAATAGTTATGTCTGATCTGACTGACGAGTGACGTTTCTATTTTTTTACAGAGATGCAATTGAACTTGGAATGTAATAGAATCGGTTAGATAATATTGAAAATACATTTATCCTTATAGGATCATTGTTCGGTCAACATTTAATAATGAATACTATTCATTTCGGCTTAAGCAAATGTCTTTAAAAGTAGGTTTACTGTCCACATTTTTTCGTAGAACGGAACGTCATAATACTATGGTCTCCTTGTCAAACAAAAACATGAAAGTATCTTTTTATTATTTGATTGATTCACGTAAGTTCCAGAAGAATAATAAAACCGTAATAATTCATTACTGAATATTTGAATGTTACGAGGTAGTAAGTAATTGCCATACATACTTAGGGCAGTTGCTTAGCCATGTCCTTTACTTACCAGTGAAAGAAAACATTTCCAATTCCTCGGACAACTTCTTCTATACAGTCTTTACAGCTCAATATGGCATAAAAGGCATTCTTCTAGATTTTGGTGGATTTCCGGTGCCGATAATGCTAAATGAAAAGCTCAATGTACGATAATTGTTCGTAATTTTACATACAATCGCGTCATCTAGTTACGATTTATATCTGTGGTCACGACTCACTTGACATTTCGATAGCGTTTGACATTGCCATACATATTTGACATTTTTCAATCGCTAACGCAACGCTTTCGATGGTTGTCTAGGGCCTAATATTAGTTTTGCTCAGTAAGATCACACGAGTAAAGAAAGTAAGTTTTCGGTGTGTTCATGCTACAGCTGAAACCTAAAGTCTTTTTTATAAAAGAAACTTATTCTCCGTCATGTCTACATAATGTCTTGCGTCCTGAAATGGAATGAGCATTCAACAATTCCAACCGCTAAGAAAGTTGTTGAAGTTATCACAAAGTCTTCAAACTCGTATATGTTACTAAATTAGTTTGTGATGTCTTGTTTGGGTACACGAAAGTCGGTAATTGTCTTAACTTTGGCGACGTAAAGAAGACTTAGGATTACTTAAGTTTTTCTTTCGGCGTTTCTTAGAAGTACGATAAATTATGACGAAAACGCCATATTTATTTTGGTGGTATCGTTATTTCTGAATACTTTCTTCGCTCGTGGCTAAATAATAACATCTTCTGGTAGTGCTTGATGATCGAGACGTGCGGCTGGAGGTGACCTTTCCGAGCGTAGACCACCGAAACTTGTGGTGCCTTGGAAAGCACGTTAAGCAGTTGGTCCCGGCTGTTATTCGTATACTAGGTGAATTCACCGAACGTCAATTTTTCACTTTTGACCAACATTTTCCTTACTTTCATCACAGTTGCGAAGCAGATTATTTTATGCATAAAAGTACTACTCATGAAGATTCAGTTTTATTGATAGGCGCGCGCTTGACCACTATCTCATCTGGTGGTAAGCGATGATGTGGCCGCGATTCAGAGTGAATGATGCAACACGCTGCATTTGCAAAAAAAATTTCTACTGATTTTTTGATATTTTTAAGTCCAGGTCAGTTAGAAAATGCCCAAAAATTCAGAAAAAAAAATCTTCGAACACAAGGAAATGACGCAGAACATACATTGGGGTGTTCCGGATACCCCACGATGCGAGGAACCAATTTTTTTGGTCCTCAATGTTTTGGCCACCCCGTATATTTGACAGTTGTGACGAGTAATCAAAACTCCGAAAGTCAGACAAACAACAGTGTTTGCAAAGCAGTGCAGGTAGTTTCACTATTCCTTAAGGTTACACTAGTCGAAAATTCTTCCATACAAACGTAGTCTAGGGATTATTCCACTCTTTGAAGATGTACGTTCAAAATAAAAAGAGATATCAATTTGTCTCATCATTATCTAGCCCTGTATGGAAGCAAAAAAGTAAAAAAAGAAAATATTTGAAAGTTCATCATTTGGAAACTAATTTTAACGTATTTTTGGGCGCCAATAAATACCATAAGAAGACGGAAAATTGCAAAACGGCCTCCATACAGGGATAGATTAGTAGTTCAACAATGCAAATAATTTTATTTTGAACAGATAGATTTAGTCGTTTTTTCATTATATCTAGACTGCCAAAGGTCTGTTTATAAAATTTCGCGCGCTCGGTTTCGTCCTAAATCATTATCCATTTCGCTACAAATTTGCAAAAGTGTGTATTCGGACGCGAACTAGCTTCCTACTGCTCATCACAGCATCTATCTCTTCCGCACGTGTTGTCGGTTGATATAATAGTATATTATGCAACTAATGAATAAAGGACGGTTTTAAAGCGAGGGCCATAGATGAACCACGAGTAAGTGAAGGATTCTAACAACTGAATCACGACCGTAGGGAGTGATTCATGATGATTGAATCACGAGCATAGCGAGTGATTCAAGTGGTAGAATCCTGAGCGACGCGAGTGATTCATGGCCCTCGATATAAATCCGTTTATTCAAGAGTTGCATACTATATTTTATACCATGACTACGAGAAAAAGAAAGATTTAAGCGAAAATCACAAGGAAAAATACTAAATAAAAGTTTTATTACCTTCAATATTTTAAAAAATGTGGAATCTCAGGGTTTCACATTTTTTCTAAATTAAAGCAGAGCTAGGTAACAGCAACTGTGTTTCAGGGACTGGCCCCACCACCTCCGTTACGTTACATAATTATAATTAATTAACACCAATGCAATTAATATTAGAATTACAATCCAAATAAGTATTCACTAAACATCTCAGACTAAAATCAAAATCATTATTAAAATCCTAAACATTAACAAACTGAAAATCAAATACATAAAGGAGTTTGAAAGTCGAATATTCTTTGCACAAGGAGTTCGTATAGCATTGAGATGGACGTCGAATATGTATTGGTGTGTTCTAAATTCAAACACCAAAACAGTGAGAAAAAGTGCTTTTTATTCACTGTTTTCAGTGAATAAAATAAGCTTTTTAGAGGGGGAATGGTATAAAATGCATTTTAACCCCGCGCACAAAATAGTTCGTGCCGTCGACTAGTGTACCCTTAAGACATTATTACTTTCTTCGAATCAATATTATTATTGTTCCGATTGAACTACAAAATAAAGTTGCCATTTCCATAGTTCTTATAACATGAAATTAGGCTTCCAATCACGCAAACACTATATTTATTGCTTCTAGACAAAAACTGCATAATAAAGTAGATATAATGTCTTCCTATTATTCTTCTACACAATTTATTTCAGTTGTCTTACCGTAAAATATACGTCTAGCCATCGAGTCTATCGAATCAATCTGTTTGTTTGCCATTTCTTTTATTACTATTGAAAGGAAAAATATAATGGGAACTTGAATCGTATGTTGAAGTTGGACTTACGTATTTGCAAACGCTTCTACAAAGATGCATAAAGTAAATCGTGGGCTGGATGGGTATCATAACAATTTATGTTTATAAGGCTGGGCTTCTGGAAAAAAGACAAGTTAAGACGACGACTAACGTCAACGACCTTGAGGGAACAAAACGAGCACTCGTTTCACACCCGCGCGACCCTAAATTTTGTAGATTTTTGTACTTTCCTTATTATTCTATGACTTTAAAAAAAAGCTTCAGATCAAAATGTAGATAATTAAATTGTCTTTGAGATGGTGTCAATTTCATTCAAATACGCCCAGCGGTTTTGGTGCGATTGTCGTGTTTTTGTCCGTTTTAGACATAACTTTACAAATTAATTACACCATGGTATACGAATAAAACTCAACATTTTCTCAAATCAAATTAAATGGTCTAATGTAACATATATTTTTCCAAAAAATTACGACTAGCCGTTTAGCCGTGATTCTCATTTTAAAATCAGCTACTCAAGGGTATCTGCGCCTTAAAAGGAAATGCGGGCAGAGAGCTCCGACTGAATTTCCTTAGTAAAAAGTCATAATCCGAGTTTCGCCTCTCGCCTATTTCCTCCTCCAGTATTGGACAAATTTAAAAGATATGCCATAAATTGAATAAAAAAGATATAACTTATGAATCTGTTTTTCTTTTTTCATTCATAGTTGTCAAATTTGTACACTAGGCCTCTGTTGACAGGGAAATTTTGAGCATCTTTTGAGGGTTCTAGTGCTTCTAAAATAATTTTATTTTTACTTTATGGAATATCTTTTAAATTGGTCAAATATTGGAGGAGGAAATAGGCGAGAACCAAACCTCAAATCGTGACTTTTTACTTAGGAAATTCAGTCGGATGTCTTCGACCGCATTTCCTCTTAAGAAAGGGAAGCAACGTATTTTGTAAAAAGCAATGCGGCAAAATAGTCGATGCAAACATTAAACAATTTTTACATGCCAACCGTTTCTCAGCATGCAATGCAGAAGTAAACAGGACAAAACCAACATTCAACCCTAGGCAACTGCGATATATATTAAAATATTATTAAAGAAAGAAACAAAAAATTAAACTATAATAAAAAAATACTATTGCTGGTTCGATGATGGATCCTGCCACTGGGCCGGCAGGATCCATCATCGAACCAGCAATAGTTTTTTGGATGTGACATATATTTTAATTTCTGTTTCGAGGACATGCCTGTTTCCTCGCCATATTTCACATTCCCTTGTTTGTAATTTCTTCTACGAATGTTATTAACCAGATCTAATTCTTCCAGACAGACTCTACTTTGCGACTCTGAAGACCGGCTACAAGCCGAAGCCGACACGGAACAGCAAGTATTTCCACATAGAAGATGAGATCGTCTATGAGAACTTCTATTTCGACTTCGGACCCTACCACCTCTGCCACCTGTACCAGTTCTGCAACAAGCTCAATGAGGAATTGGAGAAGAATCCGAAGAAAAAAATCGTGTTCTACACCAGCAATAATGAGACTCTCCGGCTTAATGCGGCCTACCTTATTGGGTGTTATCAGGTATGGTACCTTCATCTATTTATTTATCTTTGTTGATGTACTAAGTTATTTTGATTCTGATGTGGAAGTGATGAGGGCCACGGGAGACCGCTGGTTGCGAAAGCACAGGAGGTCGTTATGACGAGGCTTTAGGGGGCCTATGTCCAGCAGTGGTTGTCTTTCGACGGAAATGATAATAATGGGTGCTTGTTGCAAGGATCAAGTTGCAAGGATCAAGTCTTGACAAAAACCAGTCTTTAAAAAAAAAGTCTGGACATGATTTTTTTTATGATTGTGTTGTATCATAGGATTTGTAGTGTAGGTCAATAAACGCCTTTATTAACACCAAATCAAAAATAAAAAAATTCAAGCGTAAAATTCGAATAAATTAGAAGTCCGGACAAAGTCCTGTTAAATGTCCGAACATGTCTAGACAAATCCGGACGGATAAAACTGTACTTAAGAGGAAACGGGGGCAGAGAGCGCCGACTGAATTTCCTTAGTAAAAAGTCATAATTCGAGGTTTGGCTCTTGTCTCTTTCCTCCTCCAATATTGGACCAATTTAAAAGATATTCCGTAAACTGAATATTAAAGATATATATTATGTCCATATGTTTTCCTTTTTGATGATACATTATCTTTAGAAGCACTAGAGCCCTCAAAAAATGCTCAAAATTGCGCTGTCTACAGAGGCTTAGTGTACAAATTTGGCAAATATAAATGAAAAAAAAAAGGAAATCATAGGGACATAGTATATATCTTACTTTACCAGATTATGGAATATCTATTAAATTGGTCCAATATTAAAGGAGGAAAGAGACGAGAGCCAAACCTCGAATTATGACTTTTTACTAAGGAAATTCAGTTAATGCTCTCTGCCCATATTTCCTCTTAAGATGGCCATTCTTTTCGCTATCGGTTAATTTGGCTGAAAAAGAATAATATTCTTCTCACTGTGCACGGTCGTGCCTTTTTTGTTAACCTGCTCTGTCTCACACTTGGATAAAGACCTCCCTACACTGCTGCCATTTTTCGCGAGCCAGCGTGTCCTTCTTCCAGATTAGGTCTCTACTAAGAGTCTCCAAGTTTTCGGACTTAAATTACTTTGTGTTTTTACAAATCCTGGCAAATTCAGCAGCCGGTTAAATAAATCTGCTTATTTGTGACTGCTGCGAAAATACAATTTATTTGAAACGAACACTCTTCCAACACGTTTTAAATATTAAGAAGGATTTCGCTATCCATCTATCCGGAAGAATACGATCCCTAAGGCGAATCTCAGGACGTTACGATCCGCAGACGTGAAATCATACGCTATATTAGTTTCCAATACGATTACAGCTATTCGCGGAAAATATCTATATCCGTCTTGCAATATCAGGAAGACTTACAAATTCAAGGTTCTAGGTTGCGCATACCTAGGCTTTGTGGGCAGAACACACGTGTATGTGCTTGGTGTGGTATGTTAGCCCTAATTAGCACGTGTTTCTGTCATTCTTTTTAAAGAAAGCCGGGTAATTTTTTTAATAATAAGTTGGCGTTTGACCACTATCTCACCTGATGGTAAACGATGATGTGGTCGACGATGAAGCACGCTTGCCTATAAGTAACCTATTCACTCTTGACTTAAATACCCCCAGTTTATAGCTATCAGGAAAAACAGACTCTGACAGGGAACTCCACTCCTTAGCTGTACGCACAATGCAAGTATTCCCAGAACGTTAAGTGCATGGTGGGATGTCCACCATGAACTGATGGCGCATCGCCGTACGTCTTGTAGTCATTCCCATGATGGAAAGGGCTAGGCGGAATCAAATTATGCGAGATTTACGGATAGTTTTGATCACCATTTTTCTTGGCATAGATATCGAATTTGAGGTCAAGTATGTACGTTTGTCGTTTAAGTGCACCTGATCGATAAAATTACTGAAAATGGCATTACACTTTATGGTTGTCGATCTGCCAATCTTCTTTAATATAGGAAATCATAAGTTACTGCTATTAAAGTACACGTACAGACATTTATACCAGGCTTATAGGATTACTACGCTGACGGATAGATTACGTAACTGTAACATTAATACCTTACCTACGAGAGTTACACAACCACCATTAAATCAGTTAAAAATAACCTCATATACGTAATAGGAAATATAACCCGCCAGGCCGCCACGTAATTAGGGGTAACTGGACGATTGGCCGATTCCCACGCGCACACAATTATTCAATGATAACGTTACGGCTGGTTGAAATTGTCTGCGAGATCTACCATGGCTCTTGAGGCCATTCTCATGCATGTCTGTCCTGAGTAGATTGCAGGATTTTAGTACGGGATCTGGCTCATCCTGATTTGATTACATAGTCGGCGTCTACGACAGGGTAGCAGTGGGATATCTTATGCAAATCAGAGGAGCTGGCACTAAACTTTAACCGTATATATATATAAACTTTACCAGTAGATTATACCATAGGCACAGATAATATAATACTAGCATACAGATGCCTCATCCCATACAACGAAACCGTGCCGACGTAACTAGCGTTTTTCGTCTGATTAAACTGATTATTTTTTGTCCCTCAATCGCGTTTGGTTCCGTTCCACGGCGATCGATAGATGGTGTTAGCAGCGACTTGCAAGTACATAGAGTGAAGGTTTGTTTTATAATAGTATTTTTTGCACGTTTTTACAGTTTCTTTGTACCAAAATGTGTTACAATGCAAATATAAATAATCGAGTGGAATGCCTCAGAAATTTAAAACCGCGCCATCTATAGGCACCAATTTTAAATGATCCGTTCTAATAATCTTTGAAATGTGAATTAAGAGCTCAATATTCCATAATGTTGTGCTTCGGAGAGTTGATTAAACAAGAACATACAATTATGTACAATTCCAGAAAATGTTAATTTTACACCCATTCAATAACAAATGCACCGGCGTATCGCGCCATCTAGTGAGATTTATTTGAACCAAATTTTCTTTATAAGCGCTGAGACCCCGTGCAGGCGAGAATGGAAAAACAATACGTGTTGCGACACCTAAATATAATGGGACAAGGGAATGAAGATAATGATAACATAGCTTGGTTTGAATTAATAAGCTATTTATTAGTAGCAGAACTAGCAGACCAAAATGTTTTGGCACTGCAAATTATTTTTCCTGCAACGCTACAGAGCAAAAGCCTCTTTCTCAAACAGAGAAAAAAAATAAAGGAGGCTTGCTAACTCCGTGTTTTACCAGAAGGTATTGTTCTCGCCAAACTTCTTGGCCGCCCTGAAGTTGGCTACAAATGCTGCGCAATAGAAAATCTCATGCAAAAACAGCACCGTTTCGTGCCTCGCGCATCCGGTAAACCAACTTCAGGGCGGCCAAGGAGTTTGCGAGGACTATACTGGTGCCTATGAAAGCGTCAATGTAAACTTAACAAGTTTCGATCCTTTCAAACACTGACCAGTAAAGCGTTAAAGGCCATTCCATGACCTTCATCGCCATTAAATAATACCACAGATAATACTATAGTTATGTCTACCCACCTGTCAACTCGCTTGCAAATTAATTCCACATGAATACCCTCGTATTCATACATGATTGAGCATGTTGGCTTATCCCGCGAGGACCGTAAACTTTATGAAGGTTGTTTCCGTTTTCGCCAGCGTTTCGTATGGGAGCCGTAAAAAAGATTGACAATATCGTTAGGTTACAAATGGGTAGGAGTTCGACTGACATATTTTATCAGGGATCTTGCTTGTATGAGGGTTATTAATCATTGATGTGCTCGGATTTGACGACGTATGTTAGTTTCTTTTGTCTTAGAACTACAGGTGTGTAGCCATTTCGGTTCTTATGATGTGTATTTTTAGTTTTTATGCCTTTGGTATAGTATACAACGTTTTCCACAAGGCTTTCTCTTTATTGAAAAATATGGTAGATTTTTTGCTATTTTCGCCAACCGACTAGTTCACGAGACCGACTTGCCAACCATCTGCGTGGGAGACATCACTACGGTAATGATATATAGTATTGTGACTCGGCCCGGTCCTTGAAATGCTTACCTACAGTCGCGCGGTACGCATCACACCGTTTGTTCGTCACTGCGGCGCGTTCGCGATCTCGACTGTAAAATGTACGTATAATTAAAATGCACTTACGTTACGTAGATATGATATGACTCGCGTTCCCACCGTTTGTATGAAGATAGAATACTGTATAGATATCATTACCGTGACATTACAGTGCACAATGGTGGAATGAGGAATAAGAATGAAGGAATGTAATTGAGGAAAAGGAAAAAGGATGAGGGAACAGAGAGAACCTATGTTTGCGCGCGTGTGCGCAAACATAGGTTCGTAGGTTCTCTCTGTTCCCTCATTCTCTTAGTCCGACTGTAGGCACTCCGATACGACTGGAGATAGGAGATTTAACAAGAGTAGATAACAGATAAGGAGATTTGTTTTTTTTTTACATGAGACTACATAAGTTTCATTCGTGTTGTTTATTCGTTTGATCAACTATTTAATATGGATGGCTACTATTACTCTTGCTAACTTTGATTAACATTCTTAAGTGTTGCTATAAGCTCATCATTGATCTTCAGCGTTCCCACTGGCAGCAATCAAACTCTGTTTTAACTGCGGCTACTGGATTTGACAGCTTTTAATTGGTATGAGCGATTATGCAACAAAATTTTAGTCGCAAATCGTCAAATCCGCAAAGTGGCTAAGTGGACATTTTGTGACCCTTTTTCAAACGGTTCCAAAACAGTAGTTACTCATATACGTACATAAACTTACGCCTTTATTCCCATGGTGGTAGGCAGAAACTACAGAACGCCGACTGCTACGATCCTTACATGCTCCTTTTGCGTTCATACATCTAGTCATACACGCACACCGGTTATGTTATAATTTACTCCTTCTTCATGAATCCCCAGATAATCTACCTTGACTCCAGTCCAGCGGCAGTCTACAAGCAGCTAACAGACGGTTCAGAATGGTCTCTTCTGAACTTCCGCGACGCTTCGGGAGGACCTCCACTCTTCGACATATCCCTCCTGGATGTGCTGCATGGCGTCAAGGTGGCTCATGACGCGCGCTTCTTTGACTTCGATAACTTTGATGCGGAGCAGTATTTATTTTATGAGGTTAGTTGATTTTATTTCAACTGTGATACGGTGCGATATAACCATATCATACTTAGACTAATTGGTAGTTCAGAATGGTCATTACTTGACAGTACAGTATGGTTACTCTGCTGGACGGTTCAGAATCAGAATAGTAATGGCTGGGACGGTTCAGAATGGTCACTACTGGGACGGTTCAGAATGTTAACTCTATGGTCATTACTGAATGGTTCGGAATGGTAATAGCTACACGGATCATAGGAACACGGTTCTAAAATGCCGCGATACTTCGGAAGGACCTCAACTCTTCGACATATCCCTCCTGGACGTGTTGTATGGAATCATGGTGGCTCATGACGCGAGTAGTTGAAATATAGGCTATTCAGATCCTAGGTCTGAATATCCTATATTTCACAGTTCGACATCCATGTACTCGTAATACCAAAATAACAGCGCCCTGTTTTCGCACTTCACTTGGCACAACAGTTTGTGTTTGTGGTCTATCATACTCGTATTTTTGGTAACTGTATTTTTTTCAGTTAGAATTTGTGATTTTGTATTTGTCATTGAATAATTTAAAGATGTTGTCTGATATGGGTTTAAGACCTGAAATAAATGAATTTATTTTTATTTTATTTAATATAATGTTAAACACTACTTACTGTAACTGAACCTTGGCGAAATTATGGCACAGTTGACGAGAATGTCGTCGACCTTTCCCGCACCGAGTGGGTTGCATATCCGCGACACAATTCGGACATCCTACACAACCAATAAAAAATATACTCATTTGTTTACTGCTATCAAATCTGACTATATATACAATAAAAGAGCTCGGTGTGCATGTACATAATAATAATAGTATTATCCACCAGCAATTTGCTCTTAAATACAATCTAGTGGAATCGGAAGTGCCTTACTATAAGTATGTGCCCGACCCAGTTGTCGAAAATGGCAATGTCACGTTGTATTGGGATCGGTCTACCATCACTGACAGGACTGTTGTTGCTAATAAGCCTGACATAGTGGTGATAGACCGACTAGAGCGTCGCGCAATGATTGTTGATATAGCGGTCCCCCATGACGAGAACCTCGTGAATGCGGAGAGAGATAAGAAAAGTAAGTATCTTGATCTGGCTCGCGAGGTTGTCGACATGTGGGGTGTGAATACAGCAGTCATTGTGCCGATAGTCGTGACGGTCAATGGCATAATAGCCAAGAGCCTCGACGAACATCTGAGGAGGCTCTCGTTGGGCAGCTGGATCAAGGGCTTGATCCAGAAAGCGGTACTCCTGGACACGGCGCGTATCGTTAGGAGGTTCCTCTCTCAGGAGCCCTGACCACCGGTAGCTTGGACCCTGTACCCGATACCGGTGGGCTAATATTTTTGTATTTATAAATGTTTAAAAAAAAAAAATATGTAAATATAATAAATAAATGGAATAATAATATAAGCCTTTATTCAGACACATTTACATTTGGACACAATTATTTTAATTAAATTATGACTGGTGTGTCGACATCGACAACTTGGTCTGTTTGCCCATATTTGGCAAAAGCCTCCAATTCTTTCCATACTCTTCTATCCAATGCCATCCTGGTTCACGCTTTCCATGCTGTTGCTAGATAAGATAAGATAAGATATATATTTATTTTGTAAAACATGAGTACAGTATGAAGGTCTTATATTAATATGAGGTGGCTACATGTTTTGCCATTTATGGCGTACAAAATTAGTTGCACTAGACAAACAATACAAAAAAAAAAATACAATATCAAAATTTAAATTACAATGTCAAAATTTAAATTACAATGTCAAAATTTAGATTCAATAAAAAATCACGATGTCACAATTTAAATTAAATTGAAATTACAATGTCAAGATTTAAATTCAATAAAAAAACACTATGTCACAATTAGAATTCAATAAAAAATCACTGTCACAATTTAAAATTCCATTAAAACACTATGTCAAAGTGTTTTATTCAATTTACGTAAGAAAGACAGAAAAAAAAACCCACATTAAGAATTCTTGAGCTTGAGATTGAATTTTATACAAGCGAAATATCGTTTAAAAATTCATCTACACTGTAATAGCACTTCTCCAATAATATGGGACTTTTTAAATTTGTTTATAGGCATGCATTTAAAATTATCAGGTATTTTATTATAAATATCTGGAGCAATACCAAATAAACTCTTTTTCAATAAAGCAGTTTTACACTTGTATTGACATAACAAATTCTCATATTGGGCACGAATTGGGGTTTTCTTAACTGCTGCAAATTTTTGAAATAATTGTTGATTAGATTTTACAAATAATGCAGTTTCCAAAACATACAAAGATGGAAAAGTCAGTATTTTAAATTTTTTAAAGTAAGGAACGCAACTATCCGTTGTTCTAAGACCACACATTGATCGTATACACCTTTTTTGCATCCTGAATATAAGTTCTCTATTAGTTGACTGTCCCCAAAAAACAACACCATACCTCAAAATAGAAGCGACCAATCCATGATAGGCTCCTAAAAGTGTGTCGGTATTTACTTTCTTTGATAATTGGAATAATAAATATGCAGATTTACTCACACGCTTGCAGATTACCTCTAAGTGAGGTTTCCAGGTTAGTTTATTATCTATAGTTATACCCAAGAATTTTGCATTTGTAACTTCTTCTATTCTACAGTCATTATAGGCAACATTAACTAGTGGATTCTTACGACGCTGGTGGAAATGCATAACTTTTGTTTTATTTAAATTAATTACAAGATTATTTTTGTCAAGCCAATTTATAATGTCACTCAGAGAATTATTTATGTCATTTTGGTAATTATTAGGATTTGTATATTCCACAATAGTCGTGCTGTCATCTGCAAACAGTACCATTTTATGGTCTATAGTTTTTGGAAGATCATTAATGTATATTAAGAAAAGGGGTGGCCCCAGTACGCTACCTTGAGGTACACCATATTTTACATGCCTTGGTTTAGATACATATTTTATCTCCAATTTTTACTTCTAATTTCTACTACTTTTCAAATTTGCTACTATGTCATCGTCCCATCTTCGAAACTGTCTACCGCGTTTCCTTTTTCCGTTCCATACGTACGTACAAAAATATAGATGAATTCGTACTACATAGGCAATATTCTTCTTGTATGGGTAATATTTGATCTGTCTCGTCTCGTTGGTCTTATCAGTCGCAACTGCACTGCTGAGAACGAAGTCTTGGGTTCGATCCCCTGATCTGACAGCGCTTGTGAGTTTTTCAAAAGGAATTTGTACCCGATTGGTAGCGATACTCGAAAGGTTAAATTACATGGAACTTAAACATTGAATAGAATATTCATTTATTTGCTCAGAATGTAGGTATTTACAATAAGGTTGTAACCACAATAATATTAAAGAAGGAGGATAACTGCTTTAAAATTCAGTTGCAAGATTTGACCCGAACACACTTACATACATACGTACATACATACATTGCAAGTTAATTAAACGCTTGTAAAATAGCCGGCTGGTATGGCCAAAAACAATTTTCCTCAACAAAGCACAAACAAAATTGGCAAAATGTGGCTGTATTGTACACCTTTGCGGAGAAAATTCGAGGACTATCTGTAGTCGTATCTCTGTAGTTATCTTTTAAACCGACTTACGAAAAAGAAGGAGGTTCTATGTTCGACTTTATGTAGAATATGGAGGATATACTTTTGTTTTGTAATTAACGTAACTAACACATAATATCTCTTTCCAGAAAGTCGAAAACGGCGACCTAAACTGGATAATCCCGGGCAAAATGCTAGCCTTCTCTGGCCCCCACCATCGTTCTCGCCTCGACCGGGGATACCCCCTCCACAGCCCTGAACACTACCACGACTACTTCCGCAAGCATCGCGTCACGACGATCGTACGACTGAACAAGAAGTCGTACGACGCGCGGCAGTTTACAGCGCATGGCTTCGAACATCGGGAGCTGTTCTTCGTGGATGGGTCTGTCCCTTCGGATCTGATTGTGAACCGGTTTATAAGGATCACTGAGATCGCGAAGGGGGCTGTTGCTGTGCATTGTAAAGGTAAGAAAAAGTTTTATTTAGGGTTCCGTAGGGTAAAAACGAGACCCTATTACTAAGACTCCGCGGTCCGTCTGTCTGTCTGTCACCAACCGTCAACCGTGATAGCTAGACAGTTGAAATTTCCACAGATGATGTATTTCTGTTGCCGCTATAGCAACAAATACTAAAAACAGAATAAAATAAATACTTAAGGCGATACATACACCCCAATGCTAACGCAGTACTGGCCGTGCGCCCGCTCGATGCCAAAATATCAATTTTGAACCTCCTTTTGAACAGTTTGGTTTGCAAAATATTATTTAATTTACATATGCTTTGTTAGTTATGAAGAAATACCAGCCATCAATTTTTCTGTGTAATAATATTTTTAAACATCCAAGTCGTTTTGGAGGAGTTTCCAAAAGTTGCGAAAAAATATCGTGTTGTTAATTCTTTTTTTAAAGCAAAACTATTAGTTACACGTAAAAACCTTGTGTTCAAATTATGTACAATGAATCAATATTTTTTTTTTTTTTCAAACCTTTTAACCTAGCCGTTACTAAGGAGTATGCTTTAGAAAGTTACCGTTTTACGGCACTAAAGCGTATGTAGGCCCTTAAGTGGGGCTCAATAAATACAACAAACCTGTTTTATTTTGTGATAATGGTACGGAACCCATCGTGCGCGAGTCCGACTCGCACTTGACCGGTTTTTTTTGTTGGTAGTGTGATGCTGATGACACAATTCTATCAACAATTGTGTCTTATATTATTATAATTCACAACTTCACAAGAGAAGCTTGATAGGATAAGGATGATTTCTAGAAACATATTCAATTTAGTCTGTGATAAAATATCGTGTTTACGACTGTTAACTTGCAGTAGTTGCAGTCTACCGAACAAAAAACAATCGGCTGGCATTTGTGAAACTAGACATGACCACAAATCACCTCATCTTATTGTATGTATACCCAAATCAGTGATATCTCATCCCATACAAAGAAACCGTGCCGACGTACTATACTGATTATACTGATTATTTTTTGTACATCGATCGCGTTCGGTTCCGTTCCACAGATATAGATGCTGATCTATCTATCGCTGTGGAAAAGAACCGATTTATAAAAAAAAAATCGGTATAATCAGATGAAAAACGCTAGTTACGTCGGCACGCTTTCTTTGTATGGGATTTTTTTTTTTTTTTTTTTTTTTTTTTTTCCTTTTCTAGGGTCCATCAATAGGATGGACCCTAATCTTATTACAATCTAGCCTTATAAATAGACTAATAAGTAATTTAATTATAACATAAACTATTAAATTGTCTTTAGTAAGAATGTGTCCAGTAGCACTTTTCTTATTGTCTCTATTAAGGGGAATACACTTCGTGCTTGTGTTTATTTGGTAGCACTTTCGTACGTTACACTATTCACATTCACTAAACACTAACTCGAACGGTTTTGTTCTTTTTAGTCTTCTCACTATGTTTGTGTGGTCGAGAAGCTGGATTGCCTCGACGTTCACATGCTGATGAAGTCTCTTTTCGTGAGCTTCTGCAAATTTTTTGATCACTTTTTCGATGAACTCAACTTTTAGGTCCCGATGGAGGTCATTATTTCGTATGTACCAAGGTGCATTTACAATTGCCCTTAGCACTTTGTTCTGGAATCGTTGTATAATTAATATATTGCTCTGTTTGGTGCAGCCCCATAGCTGAATACCATAAGTCCAAACTGGCATCAGGACTTGTTTGTATAGCAATAATTTTTTTTGCACAGACAGCATGGAGTTTCTTCCAAGCAGCCAATACATTCTTTTAAATCGGAAGTCGAGTTCTTCTTTTTTCTTCTTGACGTGGGCTTTCCAGCGTAACTTTGCGTCAAGGGTCATACCGAGATATTTGGCTGTATTCTCGTATGGAACTTGTTTATTATTAATATAAACTGGAGAATACTGGTGTTTTTTGTTGGTAAAATCTATGTGAACAGTTTTGGATTCATTTAGTTTAATCCTCCATTTTTTGGTCCAGTCATAAACTTTATTAACAGCCATTTGAACCTTTTCTACTGCTTCGGCGTGGTTGTTTCCTACAGCCATTATAGCTGTATCATCAGCAAAGGTCCCAATCGTGTTTTGCTCTAATTCAGGAATATCACAAGTGTATAGTAGGTACAGGACCGGACCTAACACACTTCCTTGCGGTACGCCAGCATTTATTTGTTTCAGGTCTGAGTAAGCATCTTCTTGTCTTATTCTAAAGACTCTGTTTAGAATGTAGGACTCCAATATATCTGCAAACTGCTTCGGTAACAAGTTCTTCAATTTATGTATAAGGCCTTCATGCCATACTTTGTCAAACGCTTGCGCCACGTCTAGGAATACGGTAGAACATACTTTCTTGTCTTCTAGGGCGTTTTCTATTACATTTGTAATCCTATGCACTTGATCAATAGTAGAATGTTTTTCTCGAAAACCAAATTGGTGCTCTGGTATTATGTTTTTGCAATCTATTATAGGTTTTAGTCGTCTGAGTAACAGCTTTTCAAATAGCTTGGACATTATTGGTAGCAAGGAAATAGGCCTATATGATGATGTTTCGTGAGCCGGTTTACCTGGCTTAGCTATCATTATTACTTCAGCCACCTTCCACAAGTCTGGTACATATTTAAGCCTTAGTGCGGCATTGATAAGGGTCGTTAATTTAACCAGACCCTTTCTTGGTAGGTTATGAAGAACTTCTCCTGTTATTAAATCGTACCCTGGTGATTTTCGTGTGCTTATATTGTATTTTATTTCTCGCGCGACTTCTCTCGGTGTTACTAGTTTTATGGTAATTTCATTTTCCGATGTCACCATATTAGGCAAAGTGTGATCTTCAATGATTTCCCCGTCGTTTGGTTGGAAGATATTTTTTAGGTGTTCTGCAAACCTCTTCGCTTTTTGTTCGTTAGTTATTGCCCACTGTCCATTTTCACATTTGATAGGTGGGATTTGGGTAATCGGCCTTTTTAAGTGCTTAGTAGCCTTCCAAAGAGAGTAGTCTGTCCTTTGATCGTTACTTAGACTCTGAATATAGGTTTTGGTTGACTCGTCTTTAAAGTCTTGGATTAGTCTTCTTATTTTTTTTGTTAGATTATTCAATTTTCGTTTGTCTTCAGGGCACCTAGATTGATGCCACGTTTTTCTCTGTTTTCTTTTCTCCATAATGAGCTGCTTGATACTGAGCGGGTAAGTATTTCCCTTCGTCCTCTTGTTGAAGTCAGGTGTATTTTCCCACGCTGCTTGCTGGATATGCATTATGTACTTTTCGACTTCTATGTTTAGATGTTCGGGTGTCTTTGTATGGGATGAGGCATCTATATGCTAGTATTATATTATCTGTGCCCAAATATACTGAACTTAAGGTTCGCCTAGTCGACGGCACGAATTATTTTGTGCGCGAGGTTAAAATGCATGCCACCTCATCCGACAATACGTGCGAAAGTGATAGATGCTGTGATGAGCAGTAAGAAGCTAGTTCGCGTACGAATTAGCACTTTTGCAAATTTGTATCGAAATGGATGATGATTTAGGACGAAAACGAGCGCGCGAAATTTTATAAACAGACCTTTGGGAGTCTAGATAGAGAGAAGAGAGAGAGAAAATAAAATTATTTGCATTGTTGAATTACTTATCTATCCCTGTATGGAAGCCGTTTTGTAATTTTCCGTCTTCTTATGGTATTTATTTCCGCCCAAAGATGCGTTAAAATTAGTGTTGAAATGTGGAACTTTCGACGCTCATAACTTTAATTTATTTTTGTTTCCAAACAGGGGCAGATAATGATGAGACAAATTGATATCATTATTTATTTTGAACGTACATCGTCTAACCGTGGAGTAATCGCCAGACTACGTTTGTATGGAAGAATGATCGACTAGTGTAACCTTAAGTAAGAAAACTTAAATTTAAGCCATAAGCTTATTTTTACAAAATATTTTTTATTGGTTCCAGCTGGGCTTGGTCGTACAGGCACCCTCATAGCCTGCTATCTGATGAAACATCACGCGTTCACTGCGCGGGAGTCGATTGCGTGGCTGCGCATTTGTCGTCCCGGCTCTGTCATTGGGCATCAGCAGTGGTTCCTTGAGAAGTAAGTGTGGCTTCTTGTATAAATATGGACATTTTTACCATAGAACCTACATTAAATAAATAAATAAGTGGTGTAAAGTGCCGTTAATGGGTAAAGCTCTATCGACTGGCTCAGAGCATAAAATATTTGTTCGAATACTCTATGCTTGTAGCATCGCCGGGTGAGTGACGCGATCTGAAGATCTACGTAACTCATTTGAAAGCTTACACCGTCTATAAAACAGCATAGTTATGTTATGTCGAGTGTATTCGTTTTCATTAACCGACTTACCAAAAAGGAGGAGGTTCTATGTTCGACATTATGTATGTTCTTTTTTTTTTTTGTGTCTTTTCACCGATATCTCCGTCAATTGTGGTCCGATTTTGAAAATTCTTTTTTTATTTACCCATTTAAATTTGGTGAAGATTTGATGAAGAGCTTCGGAGATATACAACAGAACTCTTCAAGAAATAACGGCAAATCTCTCCTGATTGCTGCAATCGCATGTCTGTTCATTGTTTATACCATTTCATAAGATAACATTACGCCAGTACGCTCTTAAGGGGTACGCAGATCTCTTATTTCACCGGTCATGTTCAAGTTTCATGATATTCGGTTAATATATTCTGGCGTTATAGGTTACTAAACAACTTGCCTATTAGGTAGGTACAACTAAAAAGTGAAAAATAAAAAACTTTTTTGCAAAAAAATTCTACCGACTTCCAAATAAAAAACTACAAAGTGAAAAATAACTTTATTTTTGGCAGTCGGTGTCCATAACGAAAAAATATTGTACCTTTGAAAGACACCGACTTCCAAAATTTTTTGATGTTTTATTGTTGTCCATACTCAATTACTATAGTTGTTCTATCACACGAAGGCGGATTACGTGACTTTTATGACGTTGAAATAAGAGTCATTTTGTTACGACTCATCCGACTTCGTTAGATGGTTGTTCTATAGTAAGTTCCATCTTTTTCTTCAGTGTCCAGCCCCGCATGCACGCAGAAGGCGAGTCGTACCGCCGCCGTCACAACATCACAACACTGCCCGTGTTCGAGCGCGGCATCTACGCCGAGCTACCGGAAGCTAACGATACCACAGATGCGCCTGTTGACAACAAGCCCGTCTCACTACAGACTATACTTCATACTAGCAAGATTGCCAACAACAAGGTAACCAAATATTTGGTAGAATGCATATTCATTGGCGTAGAAATCCTTCCAAAAGTGGCGTAATTATCCTAATCTAGAAGACATTTGATTTTGGGCCATAACTATGTAGGTACACTACATAGATAGATAGGTGAAATATAGGGGAATTCTATAAAAATACTAACAAATTAATTTTAAGAAGGGTAAAAAAGTTAAAAGTTTTATAATAAGTTATCCCTATTTTTAGCGCAGCCATGGCAGTTGTGTTTGAGATGACGTTTGACGACTTTGACAGTTTTAAAAAGGGACGTCTTTGAGTGTTTCTTTGCTTTGGCTTTGAATTGGATGTTTCGGAGTTTTTAGTGATTGTTTGTTTTAGTTTTCAACGACAGTTTACCAGTTGTCAGGAGATAGGTAAGTGAAAGAGTATTCGGGTTGAATGCTATATATTTTAGGAGCCGGTATTTATATACAATTTCGTCTCGTTAATTACAAGATGTAGGGTAGGAGATCTATAATGATATTATGCTACCCACTTGTAGAAGTTATAGACGAGCGGGTCGATTTTGCACGTAATATAAATACCGCGCGTCGTAACACAACAGTAGTTGTGTGTCCGCGTGCGTAGCGCGTGGATGTTGATGACAGCTGCTACATAGCTCCTCCCCAGCGAAGCGCCCGTATAATGCGTGTAGTACAGATTGGTGTCTTGACTCGGTGCGAGCGAGCGCCTAGGGCTGCAGTGAGACGGAGACGCGTGGACGCAGTATTCGCGCCTTTCACTTTTGGGTTTAGTGTGCGGCTGTCCTCCGTCTCGGTCGGATGTATGTTCTACAGGGCGAAACGTACGGTGGGTCTTGTGGTGCGGCCGGCTCGTGTGACGTATGACGATTGTTTACTTAAGCGACTTGCTGCTTCTTCGGTGTTAGGCAGGAATGCAGGCTTTAGTCGATCTATGCTGATGTTTACTTGACGATCTTTGATGATTACTGTGTACACCTTGCTTTGTCTCTTCAAGACACGATACGGACCTTCGTAGGTCGGCGTCAGCGGTCGGCGGTAGGCATCAGTACGTATGAATACATGCGTACATACGTGTAGTTCGTCGTGTATAAACATTGCGCGGCGATCGGTGTTACGGCGAACTGCTTGCATCTTTTTCATTGCGTTGGTTATGACGTCGCTAAAATGTGTATTTGAGTTCGCATATATCGTAGTTTCTCCACACATTTCGCCGGGTAGACGTAGCGGTTTACCGTATAGCGCTTCTGCTGATGACACATCAGTGTTTTCTTTAATTGCCGCACGAAGCCCTAGCAGAACAGTTGGTAATTCTTGTGTCCAGCTTGAATTATGTAGTCGTGCTGTCAATGCTGTTTTAAATGATCGGTGCCACCTTTCGACCATGCCGTTTGCCTGTGGGTGGTAGGCAGTAGTCCGTGTTTTCTCGATACCCATTCTATTCATTAATGTTTTGAATACATGTGATTCGAACTGTCTTCCTTGATCGCTTGTGATCCTTTCTGGACACCCAAACCGCACTATCCACCCTTCGTAGATGGCCGTGGCGATGGTGTTGGCTTCCATGTCACTGACTGGGAATGCTTCTGGCCATTTAGTTGCTCGGTCTATGATAGTAACGCAATACCGTTTTCCCTCTGATATAGGTAGTGGTCCGACGATATCTATATGTATGTGCGACAGTCGGTCTGCTTGTGGGTACTGTTCTAGCGGCGATACTGTGTGTCGCTGCACTTTTGTTCGTTGGCAGGTTAGGCAACATTTGGTCCACATACTGATGTCTTTGTTCATGCTTGGCCAGAAGAAACGTTGTGTGATCATCTTCCTAGTTGCTCGGGTTCCTGGGTGGCTCAACTCGTGTATGGCGTCGAATGCTTTTCTTCGTAGCTCTGGTGGCAGGTAAGGTCGTGCCTGGCCACTTGATGTTTCGCACAAAATTGGTTTACTTGCGTTGTGTGGACGAAGCCGTTCGAATCGGAGCGAATTGTTTTTCGTGACGTCAGTCAGTTGCCTGTCGCTGTGTTGTAGGCGAGCCAGCTCGTCGTAGTCGATTGGTGATGGAGTAGATATTGCTTCGATTCTTGATAATGCATCGGCCACGATGTTGTCCTTTCCTTCAATATGGCATATGTTCATTGTAAATTGACTAATATAGTGCAAGTACCTTGTGCGTATTGGTGTTTCTGTCTTGCTGTTTAGCTGCAGTAGTGCATGCGTTAGCGGTTTGTGGTCTGTGAAAACCGTTATTTCTCTACCCTCAAACATGCGCCGGAAGTGCCTTATTGCCAGGTAGATCGCCAGTAGCTCTCGGTCGAATGTGCTGTATTTCTTTTGCGCTTCTGTCAGTTTCTTTGAGTAAAAACCAAGTGGTCTCCAGCTGTTTCCTACACGTTGCTGTAGCGCTGCGCCGACACACGTGTTTGAGGCGTCACACATCAGTGATAATGGTGCGTGAACTGAAGGGTGTGACAGAGTGACGGCGTTTTTGATGCTGTTCTTACAGTGTTGAAATGCTTCTTTATCTTCACTGTTGAAGTTCACCTTGGTCTTGTCATTTTTATTGCATGTTCGTAGATATTTATATAGCTTTTCCTGGATGTGTGCAGCGTGTGGTATATTTTCTTTATAGAAGTTTAATATACCGAGGAATCGACGCAATTCTTGAATTGTGGTAGGTTCAGGATAATCAGATATTGTTTTCACACGGTCTTCTGTTGGTTGAATACCCGCTTCTGTTAATATGTACCCAAGGAATTCTAGTTTTTTGTGCCCGAAAACGCATTTCGACACGTTTATTCTTAGGCCATGCTCTTTAAGTCTTTTGAAAAGATCTTCCAGGTGCCCTCTGTGGGTTTCTTGGTCTGGTGAGGCGACGAGAATGTCGTCGACGAATGGAAAAACGTGGTCCATGTTGCCGAGTACATTGTTGATGTGTCGTTGGAAGGTTTGTCCGGCGTTGCATAGTCCGAAACACATTCGTGGGAATTCAAATAGCCCAAACGGCGTAATGACTGCCGTCTTCTCGATATCTTCTTCGCGTATTCTCAATTGATTATACGCTTTCCTTAAATCAATCTTCGAGAAGATTTTCATTCCTTCGAGATGGTACGTGAAGTCACGAAGTCGTGGTATTGGGTACCGATCCGGTTTGGTTACGGCATTCAGTCTTCGGTAATCGCCACATGGTCTGTATTCGCCAGTCTTCTTCTCTACGAGGTGGAGTGGACTTGCCCAAGGTGATTTTGATGGCCGGCATATTCCTTGTTCAAGCATTACTTGAAATTCCTTCTTCGCCGCTTGATATTTGTGTGGTGGCAACGGTCGTGCCTTATTGTACACGGGCGGCCCGTGAGTGACGATATGATGTTCAACTTCGCTGTTCTTCATGTTGTTGAAGTTCGAGGAAGTTATCTCGGCGTACTGTTGAAGAAGGTTGTGGTACGGGTCGGTGAGGTTGATAGTAAGCACGGTGGGGGTAGCGGCACTATTTGCAATGCAACCGTCGATTGCCAGTCCTGTTTTTTTATCGACGAGTTTTCTGGCACGAAGGTCGACAAGAAGGTCGTGATGACGCAAAAAATCGGTGCCCAATATCGGTCGTTTCACGGCAGCAACGATAAACTGCCATGATAAGGGGCGGCGTAGACCAAGGTCGAGTTCCAGTTTCTTTTCGCCATATGTGTGTATTGGTGTGCCGTTCGCTGCGTACAAAACTTCTTCTACCCGCTTCATTCCTTTTGTGTTGGGAATGACCGACACGTTGGCTCCGGTATCCACAAGGAATCTCAAGTGATGTTGGTAATCGCAAACGTGTAGACGGTATGGTGATATTTCGTTAACCTCGGGCCCCGTCGTAGCCAAGGTCGCGACTAGTTTTCCTGCTGCTTGTACTTGCACGGAGATCTGCAGTTGCGTGCTTCTTTACCGTATCTTTTGTGGTAAAAACAAATATCGCCTGACGTTTGCTGGTAATAATTCGTTCGCCCTCGGGATTGTGTACGTGATCTTGAGCGGAATGATGATCTTCTTTGTCTTGATCTGTCCATTTTCATTGCTGCGATTTCCCGCGTGAGCTGCATAATAACTTCTCGTAGGTCTGGCTCTGGCTGCGAGTGACTGCCTCCATGTCGTGACGTAGGCGTTGACGGCTGTTTGCATGCACAAACCGAATGAACTTCTCGGGTTTGCTCTTGCATCTTGTCGGCCATGGCAGCAAGCACGTCGAGTGTGGCGTTTTCGTTGACCGATAGTACAGCACGCGTGGAGGCAGGCAGGTGTCTCATCCACAGTATCTGCAGGGTGGTATCGGGCATCTTGTCACGTGCAAGCTCTCTCATGCTTCGCAGCAGCTGGGATGGCTTCAGGTCTCCCAACTCCATCTCGGTGAGCAGCTTTTCCAGTTGTTTCGTCTCCGATTCTTCATAAACGGACAACAGTCTTTTCTTGGTCTCCTCGTAGCGCCCTGTCCGTGTCTTGCTCATAATAATGTCGCTTATTTGCTCGACATCCGTCTTCTCGAGGTGTGCTACTAGAAGGCTGAACTTCGCTTCATCGCCGGGCTTCTGCGGGTTGACTACCGTTTCAAATTGTGCGAACCAGAGAAGTGGTTTGTCGCGCCAGAATGTCGGTATGCGTGACTTTATAGAGACAGTCGCTACTTCGTCGTTGTTTGCCATTTTCCGTGTTCGTCGGGGTCACCACTTTACCAGTTGTCAGGAGATAGGTAAGTGAAAGAGTATTCGGGTTGAATGCTATATATTTTAGGAGCCGGTATTTATATACAATTTCGTCTCGTTAATTACAAGATGTAGGGTAGGAGATCTATAATGATATTATGCTACCCACTTGTAGAAGTTATAGACGAGCGGGTCGATTTTGCACGTAATATAAATACCGCGCGTCGTAACACAACAGTAGTTGTGTGTCCGCGTGCGTAGCGCGTGGATGTTGATGACAGCTGCTACAACAGTTACTATATTATATAGCGATTTTTACATATAGTGTACAAAGTGATGGTCCATACATTTCTGGAACATCTGCTGTAGGCATGAACCGAGCACAGTTACCACGGCAAACACAAAATGTGTAAAATGTAGTGCACCCACATGTTCAAATCAAATCAAATCATTTTATTTTATTTTACATAGGCCTACATGGGCACTTATAAAGGTCCGTTTATATCTACAGACACTGAGCGTGCCAGACACGTGCCACACACTGTATAAAAGAATATTATTTTGTCTTCCACGGCACGTGTCTGGCACGCTCAGTGTCTGTAGATATAAACGGACCTTTAAACGTCGACAAAAGGTGAACGGTTCGGGTTAGTCGTTTCCTATGGAGAAGAGCCGGCAAGAAACTCCATGGTTACTCTTTTAAAAAAAAATCGTTTTACAATATTTCCATGTTACAGCATTAGTACTTGGATATGTGGGGACAACGTAGGCCCGACTATAAGTCGTAAGAAATTAAAAAAAAAACGAGGTAAAAAGTTAAGTTTCATGCAATAAGTGGCGAGATAATTTCCATCCACCTGCCACCAATCCAGAGACCTGCTACTGAGAAATGCCTGAACGAAAAAACACAAGAACACATTGCTAGACTAGTAGGGTAGACTAGTAGGAGTAGAATCTTGTGATGTAACTAATATACCAACAAGGCAAGGAGTCAATAAAACAAATATACGTAAAAACAAACGCAATTTAGGATTTCGTGAGTTACTGCAGACAGTATAGAGAACTTCTTCATTAAATAAATAAACTAGTTTAAACTAAATTATAGTACCCTAAGTGAGAGCAGTGGTGGCCCAGTGGTAACGGCCGCGACTTACAAGTTATACGCGCTTTACTTTGCGTAAATTATTACATCACCACTGCTCTCAAAAATGGTGAAGGAAAACATCGTGAGGAAACGGCATGTCTTAGAAGCAAAAATTTGAAGAAATGTGACATCCACCATAATGCAATGGGCCCCCATTCTCACAGAGAGGCCTGCATGCACAACAGACCAAATGCGAGTCTATGTGTTGAAAAGGGGTCTATCTATCCTGTCCTATCCTAGTACCCTAAGTAACAACTTACAATTTATGTTACAGTTGGACAACGCCCACGTGCTAAACGCGAACGAGACCGACTCAGAAAACAACGTAACTTCAGTAATCGGCAAGTACAAGACAACCCCCACCCCCATGCTCCCCACTAAGACAGTATTCGCGCCCAAAATGAACTACATGATGCCTACAAACAACATACGTAACGCCAACAACACCAACCTGAAACAAACACCAAGAATCATCAATTCTACGTTAAAATCTCACTACGCGTCCAAAACTTCAACCTTCCCCCCAACTAGAAGTGCCAACTCCCAAGCCAATAAGTTAGCAGCTGGTGTCAAACCATTTACTGGTAAAAGCAGCTTCCATGGCCAACGAGCCAACCTCGCCCGGCCAACATTAGGATACACACACGGCGCCAGTCCCCTCAAAACATTCACAAGAAAAACTGTTACCGTCAGCAAAATCGGCAACAATGACAGCGCAGTAGTTACTACACTCAACAATGTAACCTCAACTTTATCAGCCCTGACAGAAAACTGCCATTTGAATGGTAAAAACCGTCTCCCGTCTGAGCCAAATCTCAAATCGGTTGTTACCGTTAAACCTACCAACTCAAACTTGAATGCTCGAAAGAAACTCATAGTCAGATCTAACTCGAGCTCTCGAAAGAAGCTGCCCAAAAGTAATTTGCCTAAAACTGGTCTCGAATCTACACAAGATCTGTCTTCTAGTGATACTAACGTCACTAATATCTCCGCGGATTCTCTCGAAGCCCCGTTCAGGTTTAGACGGAAAAGGGACAAATCGAATAGTCCAGAACCAATGGACTGCATCTCTAATTCAGTCATCACAGCTGATGTGACTCCAGACAATTTCGAGGAGACTAATAACTCTCAAGGAAATAAGTTGTATAAGATAAAAGCGTTGAGGAAGAAATGCCCCACGTTTGGAGTGAGCTTGCTGAAGAAGGACGGCATCCAGACTCGGTCGAGTAGTTGTGCCAGTAGCTCGACCGTCAAGAAGAAATGATCTCTGTGAATAACCCCGACGTAGCGTAGTTCGTGTGTAGAATAGTTTTTAACGATGTGCATAGCACACGACGGTGTTGTATCTATGTAATTTTTACTATTGATGAATTTGTTTAGATGCTTCCTAACAATTTTTTAACAATCGACTGAACTTTTTTATTGAACTCATATCAAATTTAAAATAATCTGCTATAAAAACACTATATCTAAACAAATTTATCAATGTTTTTGATGTATAGTTGTTCAACGCTACTCGACCCCGCGGTAACGAGCCTACGTAATCTCATTAGTACTAATACTAAACTACTATAGTACATTCAGCAGGTGGTCGATTGATTGACTAGTGATGTGGAGGATATATATTTACATATATCTTGATATACTTGTGTTATAGTTTTGTTTTGAATTATGCGTCCGTCGAAACATACACTCTGTATGTGTAAATAGTGTTCAGTGAAATGTATCAATAGTTGATTATATACTGCAAGATTTTAGTCGAAAGGACATGGCCAGATTCTGTCCTACAATCAATTCAGAATACGTTAATGTACAGTAATTATTAATATGTGAAAATTACTTGTAAAAGAAATTAAAATTAAAAATCCAGAAAATATGTATGTTAATTGTTTTTGAGCGGTTTCTATGCAGTGCATTTGCGTTTGAGAGTGATTGTCAAATGTCACTGTCATTGTCACATGTCACTGTCAACTGTCATTGTCAAATGCCAACTGTCATTGTCAACTGTCACTTAAACGCGACATCATTGCTATTCAAAATGATTCGGCATTTTTTTTGTTTTCCTATACAGTGTCTCTCGCTTCTTCTCTGATCATAAAACAAAAACTATTGGAAAGCCTTACCTCTAAGCTTTAATACGACGTACTGTATGTCAATGTACATGAATATTTTTTGTTAGGGCACAGTTCCATAAAAATTCTGGCCATGTCCTTTCAATCTTAGACATTTACGGAAAAATCTACTTACAAAAAAACAAAAATATCAGCTGTCCCTATACCATGAAGTGTTATTGCCACCTTGAATCGGTTGTGAAAAGGATATATTACTATTCGTCCTGTATACTTCGTATCTTTTCCACAATGGAATCATGATGGCGTATGCATAGTAGAGCCCTTTCGCCGTACCATGACGTGTCAAAACTATCATGGTGCGACTGTGAAAATGGGACAGATGTATATAAGCACAGGTAATATAATACTAGTATACAGATGCCTCATGCCATACAAAGAAACCGAGCCGACGTTTCTAGCGTTTTTCGTCTGATTATTTTTTGTACATTGATCGCGTTTGGTTCCGTTCCACGGCCATAGATAGAAGAGGGTGTTAGCAGCGACTTGCAAGTAAAAGGTTAACTCGGTTCGTGAATATTTTTCTTTAAATACAGTGACAAGTTGTTTTATAATATTTTTTTAGCACGTTTTTACAGTTTCATTGCACTAAAATGTGTAACAATACAAATTGAAATAATCAAGTGGAACGCCTAATATATTTAAAACCGCGCCATCTGTTGGCATCAATATTAAATAATCCGTTCAAATAATCTTTGAAATGTGAATTAAGAGCCCAATATTCCATTACTTTGTGCTTAGGAGAGTTGATTAAACAAGAACATACAATTTTTATGTTCAATTTTAGATAATGTTAATTTTACACACAATTCAATAACAAATCGGTGCATATCGCGCCATCTAGTGAGATTTAAATGAACCAAATTTTCTTTCTTAGCGCTGGGACCCCGTGATATAAGTCATATACATCCGTCCCATACGCACAATAGAAATAACCTTGCTCTAATAGCTTATGGTAACTCCCATGCACCCTACATTTTGTTGTGTTACATGGTAAAAACAATCCGTTATATACTTAAAACAATATGCCACTGTTATGTATTGCATTTACCTACAGACATACAGATCTATATAAGCTTAAATCTAAAACATTAAGCAATCAGTTGATCGTCGTAGTCGTAAGAAGAAATATTTTTGTAGTTTAAATTTAATAAGTGATTACAAAATGCCATTTTCTTTAGCTTTTATTGAGGCCTCTTGTTGTTTAGATTTATGCAATCGGTTGAATGTGTTACATTTTGTTATTATCGATTAATCATGGCTTTGAAATCATTGGCTATATTTGAGGTATTGAAAGTATTCAAGAATATTAATAACTTTTGCTATGGGAATGTCTTTCATCATCTATATTTCAGCCGAAAGATGTCCACTGCTGGACATAAGTCTCCTCCAAATGTCGCTACATCAATCGGTCCTGTGCGTCACGCATTCCTCGGACTCCCGTAGCATAAAATGTCTTTGAAAGGAGATTAAACCGTCTGTTTCATACAAAGACATAAATCTAACTAAATAACGCAAGTCCCTCCATGTCCCTGTATGAAAACCAAACGTGCACTTTTTCACAAACAATTTAAAAACAAATTTACTTACCAATGAAAGAAAACATTTCCAATGCCTCGGCCTACTTTTTCTATACATTCTTTACAGCTCAATATGGCATAAAATAGTTATTTATGCTACAAGTGCGGGAAGTAGGTGGTTTCCGATGAGTGGCATTTTTATTCACGAGCGAGCGAAGCAAGTGAGTGTATAAATCGACACGAGTCGGAAATCATCTTACGCACGTGTATCATACAACATTTTACTATGCATTGTGCGAGGAAATAAAAAAATATATCTGAACCAAGCAAGAAATTAATAAAATGGCGTTTATTCAAGGGCGCTCAGCATATCCACAGATTAACTAATAGTTCATAGTTCTACTGCGCATGTGAAAATAGCTGTCACGTCGTAACGCAAAAAGGCACGAGCAAAATATTCATTCTGCCAAACATATTTAATGAATATTTAAAATTAATTTATTGATCAAAATCTAAATCTAGAGTAATAGAGGGCTGACGTTGGAGTAAAAAATTAAAAAAGTACAGGAAAGTAAAAAGCACTAGTAAAAAAAGTGACACTTTCCGCACAGTTTGGCTGCTTGGAAAACGCTCTTTTCGAGGACATGCATTGTAAAAAGCATTTTTCTAAATTTCGGTGGATGTCCGGTGCCGATAATGCTAAATGAAAACCTTAGATTACGATCATTGATCGTAACTTTACTCGCGAAGTACATACAATCGCGTCATATAGTTAGATTTATGTCTGTGGTTTCAAACAATTAAATAGGTTGGTGTTAGATTTTTTTATGAAAATCAGATTTTTCTTCGATATTTCATATTTGTTCTCATAGTAAAAGTTATCTAAATTCGTAAGCACTTTAACCCCAAAAATATAGTAAACGAATTCAAGATGATCCTGTTTAATACATTATAGTAATGTAGTTACGTTAATTATAGTCATGTTCAGATATTCTATGACTCGCAAGTTTATTTTATTAATGCTTGATGTACACTGAGACTTGGTTTGTGCAATATAAAGTATTTTAGTAATATAAACTAGTGGAAATATGACCTGATATTGCCTTGGATATATTTACTACATATACCGCGTCGAGTCTTAGGTATACACTTGATAGTTTTTATTGAAATAGTATTTATACAATAGTATATTTTCTTACAGCATGGTATAGTGGTTACATTTCACGAACACGCTTCGATTATTACAATTTATCCCTGAGATGCATCGAGATATCTGAGTTGCAATGCCCGTATTTTTAAAAGCGTTCACATTATAATCTCTGCCTCATTCTGTCAAAATTAACTTTATGATTGACAAATTTTTGACATTGACATACGTCACAGTGACATAAGTCATAACGCGCGCTCGTGAAATGCTTCGACTATAACTTCTTAGTGTGCATTGAGTAAACTATACGGAGGTTATGTTTGAAACTTGTCACAAAGAGGGTAGCTTCATGTTAACTTTAACATGTCAATGTTAGTTGTAGAAATGTAAAATGTTTTTACGTTTTTAGGTGAAATTAACTATTGTATTAGAGCGTTTTTTTAGTCACAAATATGTACAGTTGCGGTGAAAATATTATATCTTTCACCCTACCTTTGCTCTTGTAAATGTTACGGTGGGAAATAAATTGATCATGTTAATAGGTTTTATATTTTGACTAGATGAAATAGAAATAGACTTGAATGGTCTGTTTCCTCATTTAATGAGTTCCAGTAATTTTTCAGTAGATTTGTAGTGCCTAGCGCTACTTGAACTAGCCAGTGAACTTTCTTTTCATTCATTTGCTTACTGATATTGGGCTTTATTATAATATTATATTTGTTATCTTGTATATTGTCTGTTACTATTTTTATTACTATTTATACTATATGTCTTCTTTGCAAACTGTAATAGAGCATATTGTTATATCGATGTATGTGTATTAATATCCTATTATGTTTTGACCGTAACTGTACACACTACAACTAAGCCTATCAGAAGTTCCGTAAAACTGTACGAATTTACAGTGTCATATCAGATTTGTACATGTTTGTGTGTTGTGCTGAAACCGTAAGCTTCTTTTAAGACATTTTGATGCTTACAAATCGATTATATACTTGCTCCCATTTTAACAAAAGAAAATTACACTATTTGTGTTATATTACATTTGTCAACAACCTATCAGTTTACGCGTAATTATACATTTCTAGAAATTGGGATTAGTCTTTTAGACTTACATACCTATACGGTGATTTTTAATTTCGTAGACTAAACTGACATTTGGGGGGTTGCCACTTTATCGTTACATAAATATAGTGTCGAATTTTATTGTTGATCGAAAATCTAAGTAGATTGAAAATGGATCTATTTCACGGCCAAAAAATTACATTTTGTTAAGAAACGAGAGGCCCTTATTTAGTTTCTACTCATTTATGCCAGACTTCATTTTATCGATCACATTTATTTTATTGATCCTGAGTGATCGAAAGTTGATCGAAAATCGAAGTAGATTGAAAATGGATCTATTTCACGGCCAAAAAATTACATTGTGTTAAGAAACGAGCGGCCCTTATTTAGTTTCTACTCATTTATGCTAGACTTCATTTTATCGATCGCATTTATTTTATTGTTGATTTCATATTTAACACAATAAAAGTTTGTGTACTATGTGTATGAATACTGTTATAGTTAAATATATTACTTTGATATTCATAAAACATGTATTTACACCAATTAGTAAAATTAAATTGATTAGTCATGTCACATCGATTCGATGAAACACTTATCATTGAATCTTTCCTACAACACTATGCTCCATGCTTGCAACATTTAAAAAAAAATGTCATTCATTGGCAGCTGTCAGTTAAGTCTACGAAACTAGTCGATTTCTGCCAATATGACATCTGGATTAATGTAAATTTGTTTGTCAAAATGTGACGCTTATTATGTTTAATTGACTATTTTTGACTCAACCTCAAATCGATTGCAGATAACAAATATTTAGTCGATAAAATCGCATTCGTGAGGTCTTTAGTCGATTTTTAGGCATAAAGTGTTATTGTATAATTCATTACTGTTGAATGTTGTGAAGACTGTTGTCTATGCCATTTATCGGAAAAAAGGATAATTTAATAAATCTGTACTTACAGTTCGATTCATATATATTTGCTTTATTGTTGACTATATGCAGTTGCAGCCCAGTTATTTTCTTAATTCATAAACTTTCGTGTTGCTTTTCTGTGCCATTATTTTTAAATTATAAATATTGCAATTAAATTGTAAGTACAGTATATGAATACGCTTCAGTGGTGCGGCAGCTAAGAAAGGCGACTTTTAATAATAAAATTGTAGTCATATGACTCGATATTTTGTTGTAATGCTATATTTACGTTTAATATATTTTGTAAATATGATTTTACTGAATTGAATTTGAAAAAGCATTTTTTTTGTCATTGCATTATATCAATTGTAACGTTTTGTAGTATATTTAAAAGTTTTATTTTGTATTAATTTTATAAATCGAAATTTATTAATTAATGTCATAAGGTCCAAAATTGTATCTTTGTTGCTTTACTTTATTTATAATTAAGTTGTTTTATATTTTAGTACGCGGAGCGTCGGCTTGCAAGCTTGAAACTTGATATACATAAGTTTTAAGCTGTTTATCGTGCAATATAAAAATTACCTATTTTATGTATCTCTTTTTACCTCATTCTCGACCAGTGTGACATTTTCTCAAATAACGCAGCTTTACTCAAACGGATCCAATCCTAGATGAAGTAGGTAGCAGCTATCAGAACTTTGGACTGAAAAGATAATCTTATCATATCTAAGTGCTAAAGGCTGATTTACATTTAACTTTCTTCTACTTGTCTTTTGTTTTGTGCCCGGTTGCTGGCAAAAAAGCGCCCTCTATTGCAAGGAACTATCCGCTATCAAAATAGTACATTTCGTCTCGAACATAAAAAATCGAGATTTTAACACGAGCGATGTAGCCAATTTGAAAACAAAAAGCTACATGCGAGTGTTAAAATAAAGCCTTTTTATGCGAGACACGAACGATTCTTTTTCTACTATCTGATGAGCTTACTTAAATGCAAATAAGTTCCAACAACAATTTATTAGAAAGGTTCAGACTAAAAACCACAGACTATATACACACAATCAACACGCGCTTTTTCTAGAGGTCTGTATCATTCTGCCAGTTACCAGATCCATACAAAAGTCATTTTGTAATTTTGTTTTCTTTTTTTATTTTATTTTTTATAATCTTGTGTCTAAATGTTCATATTTCGAAGCTAATTTCTTAGGCAATGTGTTACATCATAGACAGGGTAGTAGAAAAACATAATTTTCTAAATGTGGGTGGCCAACTGCCCAACCCTTCAAGGATATAGGCGTGAAGCTATGCTATGTGTGTTTTCTTCTACTTATTCAACTTAGTACTACTTAACCTGTCTTCTTCGCTATTAGTTATAACGACTATGATGAATTTAATAGCCTCGGAAAGCACGTAAAGCCGTTGGTCCCGGCTGTTATTTGAAGATCTTTGACAGTCGTTACGGGTAGTCAGAAGCTTGAGATCTGACACCAGTCTTGCCAAGGGGTACCGTGTTACCCAGTTACTGGGTTGTGGAGGTCAGATAAGCAGTCGCTCCATGTAAAACACTGGTACTCAGCTGAATCCGGTAAGACTGGAAGCCGACCCCAATATAGTTGAGAAAAGCCTAGGCAGATGATGTTGAATTTTGCGACCTTATGACAGATAATTGTGCTGTGTTGCATGGCAATTTGTTTTTAGCAATCGTTATTATTTTGAAATCACAATTATTGATAATAAACATGGACTAATAGACGCATGAATATATATTTTATTATTTTAAAATAATTATGCATATGGCCTCGTTTATAAGTTTTATATATATAATTATGTGGGTGCATTATATTTTTATATTCGGTTTGATTTTATTTTAATTAATTGTTTTAATAAATTTAAAATTACGTCTTTTAGTCCAGTTTATATTCAAATAGGCGAAATATTATAATTTGTAAGAGTTGTATTTTTATTATTGAAGATATTTTTATAACGATTAGTTGGTGCGCAGGAGTGGATCGAATCAAGGGACCAGAGCGTTGTAGTAATACAATCGTATTGTTTGCATCTGTTGTCTAGATATAGTTTAAAATATTAATTATGTTGTGATCAAGAGATCTAATCAGTTACTAATGCACTATTACCTACAGGTATATATATATGTATATAACCGAGGTAACACCAATGTTTCATGGTGTACATACGCTTGTGCTTAATAAAATTAAAAAGATATATTCCAATTTATTTTGTTGTTTTATTTACAATGTCAACAGAAGGTGTAAGGGTACAAATAAAGCGAGGCGGAGTATCCTAATTTATAGGTATTTAATACCAGATACATAAATATTAAGTAGTCACTACATTTTACGTATATTGGTGAAATCGTAACAAAAAATAATGACTTACAAAACAATATTTTTACAAGCGAATAGTTCATTCTTAAAACAAATCAACGTTCTTCAACCATGATATGTACTACCTAAAAGATCAGATCTTTCATAAAATCAGAACACGCAGATCAGACGTGCAATAAACAAATGTCACCTTGCGCTTCCTAAAATAAAGTCCAAAATAATAAATCAGAGACCTGCACCGGCGGCGCGTTTATAAGTTTATTTATTTTCAAGCTTATTTCAACTGAACCAATGTTGATATTTGTTTAGCAGTGGATGTTCTGCGCTTGCGCAAACTAAACACAAGTCTGTTCGTCTGACTTGGATCCTGTACCCCTAGCATGAACAAGTGGTTTCGTAAAACTAGTAGGCATAGAATAAAATCAGTAGCCTAATTGCGCAAGTGAATTCGGCAAGGCAAGGGGCTTTGACCGCCATCAATCTACCAACCACATGCGAGATGAATGACGCCAAGTGGATTTCCGTCCATGTGATTGCTCGATTGATGGCGGTGAAATCCTTTGCCTTGCCGAATTCATTTGCGCAATTAGGTTGCAGGTTTTGTTCCAACCAAACGTTGAGTTCGTTCCTTTTGTCAGAAGTTCATGCTAGGGATACAAAACTGAAAGTAATTATGTCCTCAACTTCCTCAAGCCCACTAAAACTCATACTGCGACACGATAACGACCAGCCTGGCGACCGCGCTACCAGCGAACATTGTGCGCTGGTACAGAGACATGGTCAGCTCCATTTCCACCACCTGAGGACCTTGGAGCGAGCACAGCAGGGAGATCACGCAGATGTTGCCTGAAGGACGCATACTGGAAAAGAGAAGCGATAATTAGGTAAGTATTCATATTTATACATCTTTATTTTGATCCGAAAGACGTCTACTGCTGAATATAGGCACAGATAATACTAGCATACAGATGCCTCATCCCATACAAAGAAACCGTGCCGACGTAACTAGCGTTTTTCGTCTGATTGAACCGATAATTTTTTGTACATCGTTCGTGTTCGGTTCCGTTCCATGGCGATAGAGATGGTGTTAGCAGAGACTTGCAAGTAAAAGGGTTTACTCGGTGCATGAATATTGTTTTCTTTAAATACAGTGAAGATTTGTTTTATAGTATTCTTTTGCAGTTTTGTTTTAAGTTTCATTGTACCAAAATGTGTTACAATACAAATTTAAACAATCGAGTGGAACGCCTCAGACATTTAAAACCGATCTATTGGCATATTCCATTTTAAATGATCCGTTCAAATACTCTTTGAAATGTGAATTAAGAGCCCAAATAAAGGCGAAAGTTTGTGCGTGTGTTTGTATGTTTGTTACTTCTTCACGCTCAAACGGCTGGATGGATCTGGATGATATTTGGCACATAGATAGGTTATAGTCTGGAATAGCACACAGGATATTTTCATCCTGGGAATATGTTCCCTTGGGATAATTTCCGACATTCACGCGGGCGAAGCCGCTGGCAGAAGCTAGTATTCCATAATTATGTGCTTAGGAGAGATGATTAAACAAGAACATAAAATTTTTATATTCAATTCCAGAAAATGTTAATTTTACACACAATTCAATGACATCTCCGTGCATGTCGCGCCATCTAGTGAGATTTATTTGAACGAAATTTTCTTTCTTGGCGCTGGGACCCCGTGACAGGCCTTCTAGAAGAGTCGCCACATGGACGGGTCCTGTGCGTCTCGCAACCAACGGATTTCCGAAACCTTACCAGCAGCCTAATTGCGTAAGTCGTTCCCCAAAGCAAAAGAGTTGATTCTTTCAAAGAATCAGAATATTTTCTTTCAACTTTTTCGGTATTGTGAAACTAATTTGCAACGAAACCAAACTGACTCCTTTGAGTTGAACTTCATCTACTGCGTTATGTTTCATCAAACTCGAATGATTTATTTCCAAATAATTAGGACATAAATTAATTTTGTTTTACTTACAACTAATGGTCTTCTAATGCTAAAAATGTATAAAACTGACAAAACAATTAAATAAACGGTACAATACGCTATACGCCGTGGCCTACGGTGTAATTAAACGCATTTATTCAGTCGTTCTAGGTAGTGATTTTTAATCTATGATACACAAGGTTTCTGCGCTGCAAGATGAAAAAAAAATTAAATTAATTGCATATTAATATTAAATATGAGTAATTAGATATTCTTTTAAAATTAAAGCAAATTATAGTTTTTTAGTTTATGTTGTGATTTGTGTGTATATTCTTTATTTCACACGGCAACACTGTGTGAAGTTTTAAACCTTACAACTATTACTATACTCATACTCAGTATACTCTATGGTTACAAACGTACCGGCCACAGAGGAGAGGACTTTTTTATATGTACCGGCACGGCAGTAAAGAAAAAACTTTGTTTAGCTGAAATTTAGTAAGTACCTAATTACCTAGCCAACAATTTCATTTCTTACTGTAAGTAAGGTAAAAACAGTAACCCTACTCTAGAAGAGAGTATTACGTTCGTTGCTTTTACTTAAGTTCTGTTGATTTTTTTTTTCAGTCATGCCTGCTCATGCGAAAATATCAGAACGCCAGTGAGAGATCCTGCTGGCGTTTATGGAGGAAGATGCCAGCTTTGCCAGGGGATCGGTGACGAACGAAGGTCCCAGGGCAAAGCTGGCAAACCTCGATAAATTGGATGAGCTCGCAGCCCGCCTCAACAGCGAGGGGCTCTGCTGCTCTAAAACAGGAAAGGAGTGGCAAAAAGTAAGTGTAATTATTACATAAAATTTGTTGTAATTGTAATGTATGTGAGTGTGCTAGTTGTGAAGTGACGACGACATGTCAAGCTATACCTAAATTTCCCTTAAATTCTGCCCGTCATGTCATTGTTATAAATTTAAAGCTCATCCAAAAAACTGCGCATTTAAACCTTAGTGGTGGGTGGTCACTGGTGACCTACTAACACCAAAAACCTTACTAATACTATGAATCCATACTAACATTATAAATGCGAAAGTAACTATGTTTGTCTGTCTGTTTTCTTTTGACGCTTAAACCATTGAATCGATTTTGATGCAATTTATCATGGAGATTATGTAGTTTGAAACCCTGGGAAGGACATAGGATAGTTTTTATCCTGACAATTATCTGGAAACCAATAAGGCCCCCTTAGGTTAAAATTTCCTTTATGGACCGTTGATTTTGGGCGCGGGGAGGGTGGGGTAGGAAGGGGGGGAGGTTCGCTCGCTCATGGACTAATTCCAATTTTTGTACCTCACTAATAATTATATTTTAGTAAGATGGAAATTTTTATTCTAACCTGAAAAATTTAACCCTGGATATCTCCATAACCATGGGGCTCCGCGTGGTGGGTATGGTACAGGGGGGTGAATTTCAATTTATGCATCAAAAAATTTTTGGGTATATAAATATCCATAATACTACCACATAAATAAAGCAGGTGAATGAGGCGCGCTGCAGCGTAGTGAGGAGCTAACCTGTGTTAAATCATTATAGATGACTTAATTAATTTAATAATGCTTGTCATGTCATAAATATTTAATTTAACTTTAATAGTACTGGAATGTTGCAAAAGTAACAATGAATTTATTTGTTTCTGTTATTAGAAGGCAAAATATATACAGGGCAAGTAGATACCGGTCATCTGGTAGATATCGCTGTCAACAATAAGACTGCCTTTGTACGTGTATAATTATGTTTTTCTTATAAAATAGATGTGTAACTTTTATGGTGTACAATAAAGTATATTCTATGATTATATATAGCATGACACATATTTTTTTTGTATTCTATCGATGGATATCATTTAGAGACGTCTATACATTATAATAAATAGAATTAAAATGGACATGGAATTATTCCCTTAAGACTCAACCAGTGATACCAATAGATCAAACTCTACAGTTTTTTATTATATATACTAATAATATATGCATTAGTTTATTATATAATCTTAAAACACAGTGTATCTATCAGCTATTATTTGTAATAACCTTTATTATGCAGTTAAATATTTGACTTTATTCTTATTGGAGGATTAAACATTTGTTTTATTTTATTTTTTAAGGAACTCTTGGTGCATGTGCGTCCGTGCCGAGGGCGAGGAGACCATGTATGTATTACCTATTTGTTTTGTAAAACTAAAATATGACTAAAACTTTAGAATCTATTGATACATAATTATTAGAATCTAAAATATTAGATAGAATCAAAATTAAATTATGTTTTCAGACAATCGGATGGCCCTGCACCCCAGTGGGTCACTCAAATGGAGGAAAGACGCAAGCAGATGACTGCAGAAGCCCTGTAGGGCCTCTGCAGAATGTTCTGAGGACGGAGGAGCATGCTTTTGGCCACTATCTCGCCTGATGTTAAGTGATGATGTGGTTGATAGTGAAGCACGCTTGCTAGAAGTAACCTATTCACTCTTGATTTAAAGACCCTTTGACTCATCAGTTACGTAGATTTTGAGTTCATCCATTACAAACAATCAAATCCTTCCCCTATATTATTGTAGTGTATATGTGTAAACATTTTTGCATGTTCTGCCTGACCCCAGCCATCTGCTGAATTCTGTCAAGGCCCTACAATGTCTCTCGAGGACTAATAAAATACTTGAATGTTTATCACTAGTCCTCAACAGAGGCACAGGGAGAGTCGAGTCTCAGGCCCGATTTTTATGAAAACTATAACTGCATTATTAAATTTTTGAAAAATCTTATTTCTATTTAGGAATCAAACCTGTTGATTTTGGACATATTTAACTTATTGGATTTTAACATGTTTTGTATTTGATTATGACAATTATACTTTACCATGTATGACGTTGGTTAAATCAGTTGCTAGTAGGTGACTTTGTTTTGTCTATAATGGATTAATTATTTCATGTATGACATCGTGACTATTTAAATAAATATTGTATTTTCTGAATATATTGGTTTTATTTGATATTGGATAACTATTTATAAACGTCAGAAATTTCATACCAATGTAATTTTCAATGATAATAAATATCAGCAGTATAACTTTTTCCATGCAAAAGCTGTGCTGTCAAATTGCCATTTTAATTCCCCTGAGTCATCTGACGATTGAAAAATCTGCCCACAATCTATTGTCCTTGTTATTTTCTATGTTATCACTTATTTCTTAGGTTAATTATTTCATATTTGATGTGAATATACTTTAACGTCGTTAGTGTACCTATAAGCTGTCAGCAGCTAGCTAAGTGTATGTATAGAATGGGTAGGAACAGAAAATAATACAACAAAAAATTGTCATATTGTATTTATTTGCAACTGATTAAATTCAAGAATTTGAAAAAGTTTTGTAGTTCATGATATGCACACGTCCCCAAGTCTCCTGTGAGATAGTGTACTTGGCGCGTTTTTTTAACAAGGTTTCCCCGGTGAGCCCATTGCACAATCTATTTAACTGAGATCCTGTTTACTTAAAAAATATTGTAAGTACACACAGATTACATGCTTAATTTACGTTCATACATCCAGTCATACACGCACGCCAGTTATGAGTACTCAAATCTGCCTAGTAGATACCTATTATTAATCTCCTTTCATTCTTCCTCTTACCAGCATGGGTGTTCACCATCTAAGCATATTCTTCAATGTCTCTCACTATATCTTCTTTAAACCACAACATGCCTTATGACATCATTCCTCGTCTATCATTCAAACACGCATTTCCTCAGAATAATGTAATACCCTGTGAGCTAGTAAGCATCGCCAGCGACTCTTCAAAACCCCAATGTAGCGCTCGACCACATTGCGAGTGTGAACATGGCTTTTCCTCTGGTGACTTTGGGGCAGAACGAAGCATCGGTGTCTTAAGATCTATCTTTACGCGTATCCGGCGTCTCCTGAAAAAATAAGTTCGTATAGGCAATCTTGTTTAATTTTATCTTTTATTTTTAACAAGAACATACATTACATTTTATAATGAATATTTTGGTTACCTAGTAGCCTATACTTCGCCTTGATCATGTAAGTGCTGCATGATATTTTGGAAAGGATACTTCCAAATATGGGAGTCGCCCCCGAATGACCCATCATTATATTGAATGTGTAGGTTGGCATCACAAATCTAAAAGTTTAGGAAACATTTAAATCTCATCAAATATCCTGCCTTATATACTATACATATGTTCTAGTTGTGCAGTTAATTTTTTTAATCATATCCTTCTAACACTCGTTAAACTTTTAATCTTCAAGTCTTTGTTAATGGAGTTAGTTCAAATTATCAGACGGATATAATTAAATACAAAAACTTAGTCGCAACTTTATTAAAACAAAAAAATTGCAGCAACAAGAATAATACTTACAATTAATACATTAAGACTGTGATAAAGCTTTCTGTTGAAATAAGCTTCCTCATTTTCATGAGGTCGGATCACAGCAAACATGGGTTCCATCGATGCAACCCAACACCGGGAAATTTAAACATATCCATAAATCTGAAACCAAATAATTAGGATTATTATGTATTTATTTAATACATAATAAAATCAAACACTCTGTAGGTAATAAATGTGTTACATAAATGCTGATTCTCATTATTTTTTGTTTAAAACAATGGTAAATAATAGTCATAGATTTTCATTGTTATCTAATTTCATACACACTTCCTTTTTACAGCACCCCTCTCTTCCTGTGTCATAGGAAATTTAATATATCTTCGAAGAATCTCAATGCTGTTGAGAGCCTCAGTAACCTAAAATAAAAAGAATATTTGTCAGAAACTTACACCACTGTTTAAATACAAAAGAATTCAAGTAGCACCTCGCACAGACAATCATGTACTGTTGTTTGTGATAGCCCCAGACGGTAATACGCACCAATAATTTTTTGATATGCCCCATTAGCATAAAAACTAACTGCTGCTAAAACCTGCAATAAAATATTATTTCTTGAAGCAATTATTTTGAAGGCCTTGTTCCACACTTATATCCAAGCACCATATTGTGCTTAGATTTTTTGATAGGTAACTGGGTTTTACTGGCCATGAAGTTTCTGCCCCACATAAGTTACCTATGTTTTGAAATACTAGCTCCAACTTTGTGACTAATTGACTGGCAGCTTGACTAAAGAAATAAATAATTTAACTTTGCCAACCTACGTCTAGCAAGTGTGTAAAGGTTACTTTAAACTTAACAATAAGTACTTAGAAAGGTTCAAAAGTTACCTTAAGCTGAGGGAAAACAGCGGAATTACGACGCCTTTGTAGAAGTGGAAACAGTTCCTCACAAAGCATCAAGAATTGAGGTTTGGTGAGCCTAAAGTTAGCCACGAAGTAATTGTGTGGCAAATCGAGGGGGTTGCTGGCACTTCTCAAAAGACTACGATTTATTTTAAACATTGCTTTAAGGCGCTCCTCTTCCCCGAGATGCAACAAATAACCTCGTGACATTGTGGATGCTGAAAAATCAATAAAATATAATTAGAAGATAGCTAAGTTTGAGGTAAACTTCACGTTACTTACTTGGAGCGCCCGAGTATTTCGGCGGTATCTAAATTATCACAAATATTGATTAATAACTGGGGTTTCACACCAAATCACTTTCACAATCATTCAAGAAGATGTTGACTTACACTTTTACGTATTAATTTTGAAACTAATACGAATAAATCACAATAATGTGCAACGACAAATCGGCGCCAAAAATTATCGGACATATTAATGTCAATGTCAAGTATATTTGACAATGACAAGCGTTAATCCCATTCATTATTGAAGTTTAAGCTCGATTCTGCCGCTTTCGTTCATTTTTACAATCAATTCTACGTCAAAATATTGGTAAATGAAAGGAGCAAAACCTTCCCGTTTCAGAGTGTATTATGCAATACTAAAGTCGTTTTTGGGAAAGAATCGATTCTTTCCCAATAACGAATTCAGTTACGCAATTAGGCTGCAGGTCATCAGCTCACCTAGTGGCCTTCCAATGTACATGCATTCTCCATGCTCGAATGTCATGGTAAAGTTCATCATTTCCTCCCTGATTATTTCATGTGTCAATAGCATTTTTCAAGTGTCGACCAATAGGCGCTCCCAACACGTTATTGAAGGTGGTTTAGTCCTTCTGATGAAGAAAACGCATCTTTGGATGCAATTCATCATATTCTTGCAAAACCTAGGAATGCATTGCATGCTATGAGTTTTATACCGACTTCGGCCTGAGTGGCATTCGAGACAAAAATTTCCGATCGCCGTAGTTGCATTTCACGACATTGAGTATTGAAATTGAAACAGAAAAGAAAGTTTTTTTATACTTACTCGAAACACCTAAGATCAGCAGGCTGAACTCCTGGGGACGCTTCCACGGCGATCATACGCATCTCGAAGCTCACGACAGACTCCTGCCATGAGGGGCCGTGCATTGTGAATAGATCCACCTGGAAAATACACGCTCAGATAAATTTTTACTGAACATGAATGTGTGACATTAGAGATATGAGGGCAGGGTGGTGACACGTAAATTCTGAGGCCGAAAGTATACTTGAATACTTCTGCAGGAGGTTCACGCTTATGGTACCTACTGTCCTCCCGAGATGACGGCGCCTAATCTGGGGCAGCGGATGTCACATATAGGTACACCTATAGCTCCGACGCAAGTGTGCGAGAGAACACTGGTGGCACAGATAATACACACATCAACACGGTCTAGGGATATTTTAAAAAAAGCGAATTACTATCAATGTGTTAATTACTTATATGACATGTACATATTTAAAAGATACGTTATTTAATATTCTACCATTTTTTAATAATGGTTAAGGTACTTCGATTAAAATTTCAGGATTTTATGGAAAAAAAATGAAGCATAGACGGAAACCGTATATGAATTAACTTTTAATTTATGAGTAAAAACTGAAAAAAATAGAAAAATCATTTAATTTGTGTTTATAAACTTGAAGTTAGTAGTCTGAGAAAGCGCCCATGATGTTCATAACACATCGGCAACGATTCGGCATGCTCAGAACAAGGTTGTCAATGTCTTGCTGCGGAATATTGTCCCATGTCCTTCTGAGGTGCGCAAAAAGTTGATATTCTGTAGCCAGATTTTCAGGAACTTCCTTCAGAGCTCTTCTTTGCAGCATATCCCACGCATGCTCAATGGGATTTAGATCTGGCGATTGAGCAGGCCAGTCTAAGGCCCTAACATTGTGTGTATGTAACCAAGCTGCTACCGTTCTCGCCGTGTTTGCCCGGGCATTGTCGTGCATGAGCAGGACAATGCCCGGAAATCTTGCCCCATTTGTGTTCTGTGGGGCAAGATTACGGGCCCCAGCACCTGTTGGACGTATCGTTCTGCCGTCATATTGCCCCGCACCCAAACGAGATCCGTCCGTCCTCCAAGACGAATTCCTGCCCAAACCGTTCCTCCTTGGTATGGGTGAACTTCCTGAGGGTTCTGAAGACGGCTCCATCGTCCAGGAACTCGCCAAACACGCGTCCTTCGTGAATCTGGATGGAAGCTGAACCTGGATTCATCCGTGAACAGCACATTGGACCATTGCTCACGGCCCCAGTCCACGTGGTTCCGAACCCATTCTAATCGTCGTCCACGATTGCCTCTCCGTAAAGGTGGGACCCGGAGTGGTCTACGAGAGCGTAGATTGCTTTCATGCAGTCGCCTTCTTACAGTTTGGTCACTCACAAGCACTCGCAGCCTTTGGACCAATTGAGTCGCCGTTGCATTTGGTTGAGCTCGCGCAGTAATTTGCAAAAATCGGTCTTTGTCTGGGGGTAGTGATGCGACTTGGCCCCCGGTGCCTCTCCGCTACTTCACCTGTGGCACGATAGCGTGTCCACAATCTTGAAATTACATTTTGGTGGGTCCCTATGGCCTCAGCAACATTACGCTGAACAGACCCAGCTTCCAGCATTCCCACAGCTCGTAACATCTCCGCCCTTGTCAAATGTTGGCGTTGCATGGCTACAATACCTCAATTTTAACTTTATCTTTCGTTTGAAAATGAAAAAAAACTGTAACTAAACGTAATTCGTATTGTTTTCTAAATTTCGCACAAATGAAAATTCCCTTTCCTACACATCAAGGCATTTTTATGCCATCGAAACAAAAGAATTTTCAAAAATTTGAATTTGGAATTGGTCTGAGATAAATTACAAACAAATCGGTGAATTCCAATGCGGCCAGTACTTTTCGAGTTATTTAATTGAGTATGAAATATCCCTAGACCGTGTTGATGTGTTTATATTATATAATACTAGCATATCATTAGCATACAGATCCCATACGAGTACAAAGAAACCGTGAAACTCTTACAATTTTTTAAACCACCGGCAGTGGTGTCTCATCCCATACAAAGAAACCGTGCCGACGTAACTAGCGTTCAGTTCCACGGCGATAGATAGATCAACATCTATATGCGTGGAACGGAACCGAACGTTATCGATGCTCAAAAATAATCAGTACAGTACGTCGTCGGCACGGTTTCTTTGTATGTGATGAGACACCACTGCCGGTGATTTAAAAATAGTAAGTCTGACAGACCCCTCCGCCCAGTCCGTTGCCCTCCGTCACATCCATGAGGATTTCAACATAAAAAGGTTTACTCTAGTTTCGCAAAGAATTATGACCCAAACGGGCGTTTGAGGTCGTTGAGGTCGGGGCTGCCTCAGTTGACCTTTCTGAACACCCCGACCAAAGGATTCTGGACCATAGTGAATAATTAATCTATTAGATACTTACACTGCCCGAAGGTAGGTAGATGTTAGCGACAAAGGTGATAAAGTTGTAGCTGTAGGTGCTGGGCTGCTGCAGACACGTCCAGTCTCCGACCTGGCACGAACGCTGAACGCGGGCGCAACGACTAGAAGTGAAGAAAATAAATATTAACGTAAATAAACATAATCTACTAGCCCTTGTTTCATGGTTCTTGGGATCGAGGCAACACGTTTTCTTTTTACCCGACTACCTAAAGAGGGTAATGTGTTTATCAGTCGTATGTATGTATGTTTGTTCCTATGTGGCGTTCTAGAGACTAAACGCGTTGGCCGATTTTGATGATTCTTACGTCAATCTATTCGTCTTAAACCTGCGAGTTTCACTGGCTGCGTTAAAATTGGAAAAAAATTGTCGGATTTTGGGAGAAAAAAGGAAAATCCCACCCAAATGGCGGTATCAAAATAAAGCCATCGTGTGGGGTATCAAAATAAAGGGTTTTTCTAGGTAATTTCAAAAATATATAACACTTATGTTTAAATGTACCTAATTCTAAAAAAAAATTTCTAAAAAGTTGTAAATAAAAAAAGTTAATTAAAAAAGTCAAAAACCCGTCTGCTTGAAAAGCGAACTAAAAAGACGTTAACAAGAAAAAAATCATGCTGTGCAGTCGGAGGATATATCTGGATTTGGTCAGCTCGCGAATATGTATCCTCCGACTGCACAGCATGATTTTTTGCATTCCGTCCTGTCAGCAGTCACGTAGCTCTGACGCCCTTTTCTTTCACATCGTTTCTCATCCAATCCATTCATTGATTTTCCATCTTCCTCACCATCATCAAAATAATAATAAGACAATCATAACTTAAACACAACAAATAAAATCATAATAATTTAAACTAAATGTTATTATTAAAAACTACAGACATTATTGTTTGTTAGAGGCTATCTCTGGAAGTACCTTCCGATCTGGGGGGTGACCATAAGCTCTTAGAGTAAGGTTACATTGAGGGTGGGACAGATGTATAGAAGTCATATACATCTGTCCCTTACACACACTCAAAATAACCTTCCTCTAAGAGCTTATGGTCACCCCTCTGATTATGAAAACTCTTTCACTGATGGTGATGGTAAGCTACACTATCGGTGAGTGTCATACGCTACTTATCCCGGCAAGTATACGGTATATCTGCTCTGGAATATAAAAAAATATCGTTACATATAAAAAGCAGTAACTCACTGTTTAGACTCGAGCCTGTAGCCCGGCGGGCAGTCGATGTGGTGGCAGTGGTAGCTGCCGCGCGTGTTCTGACACACGTAGCCCGCGTCACTGCCGTGTGCGCAGCGAGCCTCGCCCGTCTCACACTCGTCTATGTCTGGAAGTTTTAGAGAAAATGTGGTGAATTTTAAGGAAGACCTTTCGGTAAGATATTAATTAGACAGTTTTAGAAATTTATTAATCTTGTCAAATCAATTCACTCGTAAAAATGCTCTTTTCTTTGCTCTGTGTCTACATAATAGGAATGTTTCCTGGGTAGAAAAAATTGGTTGACTGTAAAGTCGGTTTACGGACGATAGTTTAACGTGACAACGTCACATACATAACGATACAATTAAAGTCATTGTAACGTTACGATTATAACGTTACAATGAGCGTAACGTTACATTGAGCGTAACGTTATATTGAGTCATCCTTTTTCGTACGTGCAGCCGGTGTTCATCGATTTATTAGACGTCAGTGAGATTAGCAAATAATATTGGACCAGTGTTTTTTGCTTTAACAAATAAATAAAAAATTACGAAGCCAAAGCGCATCAAAGTTCAGGAGAGGGGGCTTGTGACGTCGCGACAAACGCTTTACGTCACACGATAGGCACACCGTAACGTCACACGATATTTCACCTCACTGTATCGTCAATATCGTCGTAATGTTTTGTTTACGTGACAGAATAAAAATACGTGTCCAATATTTATAGGTTATCTAACTGACGGACCAAATAGATATTTTTTGAAAATCATAGACATCATCATCATCTTACTGGTTTTTCGAAAAAATCTACGACCGAGATACACATCACATCACATCATCAGTCTATTAATGTTCCTACTGCTGGGCACAGGCCTCCTCTCTGTGAGAGGGAATGGGCCGTAATCCACGCGGGCCCAGTGCGGGTTGGTGGATGTCACAATACATGTCTTCGAATTTTTGGTTCCAGGACATGCCGGTTTCCTCACGATGTTTTCGGCCGCGACTAACAAGTTGTAGGTCGTGGGTTCACGCCCAGGCAGGCGCTTTACTTTGTGTCAATTTTTTCATCACCACTGCTCTCAAAACGGTGTTTAAGAAACGTCATAGTGATACACTACTCCCTCAAGCTTATAGCTTTTTACAATCACACATTGGTTCTTAGATCTCCTACTTACCGACACAACTCCTGCTGTCTTCCGACAGCCTATATCCAGCCGGGCATGAACACCGGTAGCTGCCAGGTTCGTTGACACATTCTCCTCCACATAGCTTGCCACGCAGACGGGATGATGAGTACTCTTCACATTCGTTCACGTCTATACAGGTCCTGGGCAAGAATTGTTTGTAGGTAAGTATGTATAGGTAGAGCAATAATGTAGAAACATAAGTTTTTAAGCTGACATGGTCACAATCATTAGAATTAATATTTGTTTCGGGAAATTTACCATGTATATTTTCATTTTTCATTCAGCGTCTCGCGCTTGTCTCGTGTGCACGCTCGCTCTAACTACCTTTCGTTCTTACCCAACCCTGAGTAGTGATTCCAAGAGTCGATTTAAAATTGTCGATAAAATGACCGTTAACGACACCTCTTGGTAGAAATGGATAGATACCTGCAACGTTCGGACTCAACTGGTAGTCTCAACTCCAAGAGACCAGCAACAGATAATGTGGATAACTGGCGTACACCAAAGCGACCAGCTGTTGCCAAACACTCGAAGTATGATGTTACCCGAGATATCCCAACGCAGAACAAATTTCAAGATCTTCCAGTGGATGGAGTGGCTAAATCTTCTGACAACGATTATTACCTCAAAGCCACCACCAAAGTCAAGAAGACCGGGCATATACCACCAATTATACTGGATATGAAGACCGACATGACACATGGGGCTTTAAAAGACCAAATTACCCAACTCACGAATCGCTACCACCTCCAGTACAGAAATGGAGGCAAGGTAGCCGTTATATGTCACACAGCTGACGGCCACCAGGCGGTTAAGGATGGTCTACGACTGCTAAATGCTTCATTTGTAACATTCACCAGAAAGGATGAAAAGGTGCCAAAATCAGTGATCCACGGTCTTCCGGCATATGTTGAAGAGGATCTACCAGAGGAGCTGGAAAAGCTTGGCTTCGTCGGAGCTTCAGTGAAACCCCTGAAGTCACGCACTGCTGAAAATCCATGTCCACCCTTTTTGGTGCAACTGCAAGCAGGAGCTGACATCACAAAGTTTCGGCAAATAAAGTACCTGTGTAGCTGTGTGGTGACCATCAGCAAATTCAAGCCAAACCGATCCCAAGGCACTCAATGCTTTCGCTGCCAAGAGTTCGGCCATGCATCCACCAACTGCAACAAGCCTCCTCGCTGCGTAAAGTGTGTTGCTCCTCATGCAACTGCTGCTTGTCCGAAGACCGACCGTGTGGAGCCTGCTCATTGCTGTAACTGCAATGAATCTCACCCCGCTAACTACAGGAAATGCAGGATACGACTTGCGTATCTTGAAAGCATTGAGAAGAAGAAGGCTTTAGAGCGTAAGCCCGTACCTCAAGTGCTGCAACCGAAAACAATGCCGTCGCCGATACCGTCAAGCCTGGTGTTTTGTCCAACATCAACGTGGCCTACTGTAAGAACTACTCGTAGCAACGTGGCACCACCTAAAACCCAGAATCAGCATGATCACGTTAAGACTGACCTCAATGATGAGACTACCAAAGATATGCTTGAAATCTTGCTGGCCTTAAGGAACATAAAATCTCAATTTTCTGCTTGCACGTCCTATTTAGAAAAGGTCATGCTTATACTCACCCATCTTGGTAAACATGTTTGATTCTAAACTTCGCCTATTATCCTGGAACTCCGATGGAGTACGTCTAAAACTGAGTGAACTGCTCGATTTGGCGGTAAGTGTTTTATCTGTCGATGTTATTGGTATTTGTGAAACAAGACTAACCTCAAACTTATTTTTAAACACACCTGGTTTTACCTGTCACCGACAAGATAAGCATCACTCTGGTCGTGGGCAGGGAGTTGCTTTGCTTGTAAGAAAGAATCTGGAACACTCTGTTCTAACTGTCCCAAAAACTAGAAATATTGAGGCTATAGGAATAACTGTCAAAGTGTCAGGAATTGATCATGTTATTTTATCAATTTATCAGTCTCCTAACCTACCAATGCTTCGTAGTGACCTTGAGCTACTGTTTGGCTTGGGTTCCCATGTTGTCATCATGGGAGACTTTAATGCCAACCATTCACACTGGCTCAGTAGCTATACTAATACGCGAGGCAGAACTCTCTTTAACCATATGCTCGATTCCGATTACGTCATACACACCCCTAACTTACCTACTCAAGTTAACTACTGCCCCAATCGTAGACCAACGAGCCCGGACTTGGTGCTGACTTTGAATGTTAACTGCATTAGCGAGGTTGAAACGATAATAGCCTTGTCCTCTAACCACTACCCCTTATTCTTCACTATTGGAGGTACGTTGTGTCGTAAGGCTAAAAGTCGATACTTTAAGTTTAACTGCGCAAATTGGAATGAGTATCGATCCCACCTCAATAAAAACATCATGCTTAGTTCTAAGACATTCAGTTCAGAAAAAGAAATTGATACTGCCATTGCTCATTTGCAACAGACTATAATTGATGCTAGGGACTCCTCCATACCGTCTACGACTGCTGTATTTAGCGATAATTCCTTAAAACTTCCTTGGTACATTAAACGTTTAATCCGCTATAAAAACTATTTACGTCGTTATGAGCAGAAACTGCCTAGTGGTTCCCTTAGAAGACTCAATCGCAGTAATATTAATGTCCTTCAAACATACATTAATGCAAATATCCAGAATCATGTCGATAATGTGTGGAATGCTAAACTGGCAAAAGTTGATAATCCCAGTCAAGATATTTGGCGTCTGACTAAATCCCTCAAACCTAAGTCTACCGACATACCTCCCCTTAAACTTCCTGATGGGTCTCTTACGACTGGCCCGGTTGATCAATGCAATGCTCTAGCAAATGCGTTCTGCGAAAATATGAGCCTTACCACAAACTGGGTTAGTGACGCTAAACTCGAGTATGAGGTATCGAACTCCATGTCAGTCATAAATACCTATAAACTCACTTCCGATTTTATAAAGCCCATTAGGCCATTCGAGGTTCGTAAAGCGCTTACTAAACTCAAATCACGTAAATCTACCAGTCATGACGAGATCCATAACTTGCTCCTAAAGAATTTGCCTCAGAAAGCGATAGTTTATGTTACAAAGATATTCAATGGTTGTTTTGGTCTAGGCTATTTCCCTAACATCTGGAAAAAAGCTAAAATTATACCAATCAAAAAGCCCGGAAAAGACAGTACCTTACCTGTTAACTACCGACCCATAAGCCTGTTACCATCTTTTGGAAAACTTTTTGAGTCGTTGATTTATGCTAGACTATTAGCTGCCACTGAGCAATGTTTGATCCGGGAGCAATTTGGATTTCGTGCTGCTCACTCTACTACTCAACAGCTTGCCAGGGTGGCTGAACACATTTCCCATCATTTAAACCTTAGACAATCTACAGGTATGTTCCTGTTAGACATCGAAAAGGCATTTGATACCGTGTGGCACGAAGGCCTGCTACACAAGATGCTCATTCTGAAGGTGCCCATGCCGCTCATTAAACTCATCCAGTCGTACCTAGCAAATCGTACATTCCTAGTTTACATCAGGGAAACCTCATCTTCACCCCAAAAAATCCCAGCTGGCGTTCCACAAGGCTCGATTATCGGTCCCTTTTTATTTCTCCTGTTCCTAAACGATATCCCTATTCAACCCCGAACTAATTTAGCTTGCTTTGCTGACGATACTGCCTCGTATACCTCTTCCAATGATACCGATCTGATCATAGATCGCCTACAATATTCCATTGACTTACTTCTTGACTACTTCAAGGAATGGAAACTTAAAATAAATGAGAATAAGACAGAAGCTATATTCTTCTCTCGTGCTAGGCACCCACCACTGAGAGGTTTAAAGGTTGCAAGCCACACCGTACCTTGGAAAACTTGTGTACGTTATCTTGGGATCAATATGGATAGTCGACTTAATTGGTCCAAACACATATCTGACTTACGTGTAAAGGGGGCCCAAGCTCTTGGCGCTTTAAACCCTGTACTTAATAGAAAAAGCAAATTAAGTAGCAGTACCAAACTAAGGATCTATACTACACTTGTCCGCCCGTGTATAACATACGCTTGTCCAGTTTGGAGCAGCACATGTCTCTCTAACCATCAACAATTGCAAGTTATTCAGAATAAAGCATTAAAACTATCCTTCAAAACCAAATTTAAAACAAATCTCAAAAAACTACATAAACAAATTAAACTTCCTTTCCTATTCAATCACATAATTAAAATATCACTAAGATTTTATAATAAGAATAAAATTAATACTTCTAATCCCTTGATCACTAATCTATGTTCATCAACATTAGACAAATTACCATATGTCGATAGATACGGCACTTACCGCCTTCCCCATCACTATCTTTTGTTCCCACCAAGTGAGGTGCGAGTGACCAGCGGCTTGACCCCCGAGAGGCTCGCTGCCGCCCCGGCTCCGGCCGCTGTAGCACCGGAGCGCGGGCGGCAGGGAGGCTCCGTCCGCTGATCGTTGACTGGTCGCACGGTTGTTATTTCTCCAGTATACCGTGCGTTCAGTTAATATTTTATTTAAACTATTTTTGTCATACCTACATGAAAGCAGCAAAATTATAACTTTTACGAAATAATTTGCAAACAATGTTATTAAGTTACCATGTAATTGTGTTAAAAGTTAAAGATATTATCAGTTTAATAAACTCTTATTATTATAATTATAAACTTTGAAAGGCGAAAGTAGCCTCATAAAGTGTTTTCTGTGCTGTGTAAATGTGTCTTAGGGTAAGTGCATTTTTGTTTAAGCTTATATCAAATAAAGATCTTTGAAAATGAAAAATGAACCATGTATATTTAGATTTGATTTGACATGATCACGCTTGCAACGGCGCTGAAATATCGAGCTCTCAGCAAAAATCTAAATATACCTGGCTAATATCCCGAAACAAATATTAATTCTAATGTAGAAACATCATAAACAACCATCGAAACATTTTGTTTGAAATGTCTGTTTCAGAAGTATCCAGGCACGTTTGGGGAGACGTTTTGGGGACACTTTTATTATGCGTACAGCTAAAGAGTGGAATTCCCTGCCGGAATCTGTGTTTCCCGATAGCTACAATCTAGGGGTCTTTAAGTCAAGAGTGAATAGGTTTCTTCTAGGCAAGCGTGCTCTATCGTCGACCACATCATCGCTTACCATCAGGTGAGATAGTGGTCAAGCGCAAGCCTATAGATAATGAAAAAAAAAAAAAAAAGGCATGATGAATTAATCGACCTATGTTCCCATTGTTCTCAACGGTGTGCCAGAGTCTTCCTATTTGTGAGAGGGATTTAGCCGTTGATATGCAACTAAACTTTTTCAGAGGTGTTAAAAACTAATTATTATGTCCATCATCAGGTATAAGGGAAGAGGTGACGTTTAACTTACACACACTTCTCTTAACACTGGCAGAAAGCTGCATAAAATAATGTAAAAATGATTTACACTCTTCGAATTCTGTATCCTTTAAGCTCTGGATGAAGCTCTCCCACGATTTTGGAACAATGATTTACAAATAAATGTCTTAGGTATATAAAACTGTCAAACTTACTTGTTATCATCATCCAGGCGGTACCCCCTCTTACAATAACACCGGTAGCTGCCCCAGGTGTTGGAGCAGCCCTGGCTGCAGACCCCAGCCTTCTCAGAGCACTCATCAACGTCCACACACACCTTGTCGTTTGAGGGGGCGTTGCGGAAACCTTCGCGGCACGCGCAACGATATGAACCCCAGGTGTTCATACATTCGGCGTTGTAGGCGCAAGGCTGCAAGAAGAACAGTAATATTATCTTTAAGTTTTCTAGTAAAGGATATGGCAAAAGGCCAAAGCAATAATTAGTCTGTGCTTAATACGTATAACTTTTAACTCTTCTGTTCTATAGTCGGCAGAAAGTAAAAAGAGACCATCTTGACGGTTCCAATACTTTCTCTAGCAGTGCTCTTCGACATAAAGAATCAATGCCAAGAATTTTCGATAGACAGTCGCACCATGTTAAATATTGGTATTCTGCTACATCCGGCAAGACTGGATGAGTTTGAAAGCATGTTCCTACATAAGGGAGAAAAAGATAGGTAGCCGCTGAAATAACTAGGTCGGAAGTTATGAAAGTACATAAACTTACATTGCCATGCATGCACTCATTGATGTCCTCGCACTGGTTCTGCCCGACGAGGCGATGTCCGGCGGGACACTGGCACGAGTACCCTCCGTAGAAGTTCTCGCAGCGCTGGTCGGGGCCGCACTCCGAAACGTTGCGAGCGCACTCGTCAATGTCTATAAAGATCAGAAAGAAGAAATGCATCAGTTTTCTATCCCTCCCAGCCCAGCTGAGATATCCGGCACTGATTGTATAAAAAGTTATTGATCTGTAAATTGGGTTTTACGAAGATGTCTATTTAAGGAAAGGAATACAAAATAAATAATGACTAACTAAAATGTTTTCTCTATATGATCGTCATAATCATCATTGCAGTCGAAAGACGTCCACAGCTGGACATAAGCCTCCCCGAGGCGTCGCACATACGGGTATTTGAATGATCTACGCGGCCATAATTCAAATTTACAAAATGTTAAAAAAGAACGACTACTTGAGCTAGGGGACAGGTTTGAGAGCAATACCCATCCATTCCTGTCCCTTGTCCGTGGATGCTGCGCTTCCTCGTGCATTCGGAAATCAATCGTCCCGTTTGGTGTATGTTTCTGTTCTCGGCGTTCGTGTGCAAACAAAGACTTTATAGAAGTGAATATTTATTATTGTGCGTTTAAATCGAAAGAAAAAGTTATGAAACCTGATACAGTAGGTAATTCAATAAAAAAACAACTAATTAAAATAGAATTTGGATATTCTTTGTAATTGAAAATATTAGCTTTAGAGTACTGAAAGTCTCACTTATTATGGAGGATTTTTTAGCTACGATTTGTGTTTTTAATAGGAAATTTGTACTTCCAAGTTAGATCCTGTAATAATTCTTGATACAGTCGAAAGATTAATGTAAGTAGTGTTGTGTAAAAAACGCGCCCTTAGCGTTTTGGATGAAACGAACTTATCGTCCCATTCCGTCCGAAAAAAAACACGTTACGTATGTAGGTATGCAGCGACCTTTAGTCTTGATGGCTTCAGGCTCAGTAGCTATTGGTTACACAAAAAAGAATATTTTAGTATTTCATCTCTTACCATAGCATCTCTTGTCAGGGGTCAGCTTGTATCCCCATGGACACGAAGCGATCATTGCGCCCACATCAGGCATCCTGGTGTAAGTAGGTCTTGGGGAGTAAGGTCCTCGCTGTCCGTATTGAGCCCCCACTGTGATCACGTTGCGACCCTCGTTGGATGTTGGTGCTACTGCAGTCGATGGAGGTGGTGTTGTGTTTGCAGGTGCTGGTGCTGCAAAGATGAAAATAGTTGAGGATCGTGTTATGAGGTAGGTCAATATGGAAGCAGTCGATAATAATTGAAGATTTTGGTAGGTTGGTTGTTGGCTTTCCGTTCTTATTCTGTTATCGTGACGAAATCTGGGGGTCACATATACCACCAAAAATTTTGTTTGAACTTCTAGCCTTAAACAAATTATGTGTTTTTTTGTAGGTGTTTGTGTCTGTGTTGTATTGAGCTTTGTTAGCTACCATATTTGACCAACCACCATGTTGTGACTACCATGTTGTGCAGTGGTGGCGCAGTGGTAACAGCCGCGACTTACGTGTCGAAGATCGTGGGTCCTATCCCAGGTAGTAGGGCATGTAATGTCGGAAGATTTTCAATACCGATATTGATTTCCGATATTAGATCTCAACATCGGAATTCCGATATTAATATCGGAATTGCACACTTTTGTTAAATATAGCAATTTTTTTTTGCTAATTGCACAAATCCAGTATGAGGTTGGATTGAGTACAATAAAAAACACGTTTATGCCGCGACATAATAGGATTTTCTATTGTGTCTCTCTCTAATCACCAGTGACTGCGTAATTGGGCGCTTATTTACCTATATTTGACCTTTGTTCCCAAGAAAGAATACTACTCATGTCTTTCTTAAAAAGGATAATGCAAAAACAAACAGAAAATAAATGATTATCGATCAATCTGAAAGAGTGCCAATAAGTGTAGTGAGTAATAATTATTTATAAATTCAGTATAAGTATCGGTCAATGAGGCGACGCCTCCTGGGGGAGGCCTATATTCAGCAGTGGACGTATTTTAGCTGAAATGATGACGATGAGAGACAATGTAGTCAAGTAGTGGAAGTTGATTTTGGATGATAAGGACAGGAGAATGATAATTGAAATGCTTGTTGAATGTTTCTGTGCTTGTTGTTGTGCTGCTAAGTCTTAAGTACTAATATAACAAAACACCAACATTATTCACTTAGTTCGCAATAAACGTTTTGACTTTGACTTTGATTTATCCAACAGATTAGTGATCGGATCGACTAATTTGTTGTATTCAATGCAAGCAGAGCAGAGAGCAGTGGTGGCACAGTGGTATAGGCCGCGACTTACAAGTTGTAGGTCGTGGGTTCGAACCCCTTTGTGTAAATTATTTCATCACCACTGCTCTTTAAAAGGTGAAAGAAAACATCGTGAGGAAACCGGCATGTCCTAGAACCAAAAATTCGAAGACATGTGACATCCACCAACCCGCACTGGGCCTGCGTGGTGGATTACGGCCCATTCCCTCTCATAGAGAGGAGGCCTGTGTCCCAGCAGTGGGAACATTAATAGGCTGATGATGATGATGAATACAAGCAGATGACTGAAAAACATTAAGCTATACTTTATTGAGGTTTCCAAGTAAGTAACACATGAACTTGAAATAAAGTTTAACAAGGATAGGTACTCGTCCAAAACAACCCTCTCAAAAGTATGATAAATTATTTTAGCATCATCATAGTCAACGTCCTTTCAGCCGGAAGACGTCCACTGCTGAAACTTTATTCAATAAAAATATCATTGTCACAATGGGTTCTATAAAGCTGTATATTTACTTATACTCTTAAAGGTAACATTTTTAACAATCTCGTAAATCAGGGCATTGGTGAAGGCACATATTAATTTTACATAAAGTGAAGTTTAAATAAATAAGCGCCTGGTATAAGTATCTGTATACTTATACCAGGCGCTTATTTATTTAAACTTATTATTATATATCCAACCACTGCTAATCACCATAGTCAACGGGCTTAAGGGTACACTAGTCGACGGCACGAACTATTTTGTGCGCGGGGTTAAAATGCATTTTATATCAACCGACAACACGTGCGGAAGAGATAGATGCTGTGATGAGCAGTAGGAAGCTAGTTCGTGTACGAATACACACTTTTGCAAATTTGTAGTGAAATGGATAATGATTTAGGACGAAACCGAGCGCGCGAAATTTTATAAACAGACCTTTGGCAATCTAGGAATCATGAAAAAACTACTAAATCTATCTGTTCAAAATAAAATTATTTGCATTGTTGAACTACTAATCTATCCCTGTATGGAGGCCGTTTTACAATTTTCCGTCTTCTTATGATATTCATTTGCGCCCAAAAATGCGTTAAAATTAGCGTCTAAATGTGGAACTTTCGACGCTCATAACTTTCAAATATTTTCTTTTTGACTTTTTTGCTTCCATACAGGGCTAGATAATGATGAGACAAATTTATATCACTTTTTATTTTGAACGTACATCGTCAAACAGTGGAATAATCCCTAGACTACGTTTATATGGAAGATTTTTCGACTAGTGTAACCTTAACCGCGCTTTTTCGCTCGACGGTTCATTAAGGAGCAAAAATTATATTTTTTTCTGATTCCGATATTGGATCACTCAGTATCGGAGTTGAAATATCGGTAATTTCGTTCCGAGACTCCTATATTACGAGATTCCGATATTCATGCCCTTCCAGGCTGGCGCTTTACTTTGAGTAAATTATTTCATCACCACTGCTTCAAAACTGTAAAGAAAAACATTGTGAGGAAACCGGCATATCATCAGGGACGCCGGTTTTTAGAAAACCTCATGGGTGCTCATCTGCGTGGTGCTCATACTCATTTGATGACTCGAAAAAGTGGCGAAGTGTGAGAAGAGAAATGCACACTGATCGACCGACAAATAAATATATGTCCTACTTACATACTGCGTACTTAATTACTAATTATGTCATATAAAAATATAAAATGAAACAAAATATAATATACAAGAAGTTGTTTATGTCTTTTTAGTTCGCTTTTTTTTAAATTTGACGCGCTTTTTCAGTCTCTACTTTCGTTTGCCAGACTCTAGTTTTTATTATCAAGAAATATTATAATTTATATGTAACCTACCTGTACCTACTAAATGAACACAACACAATATGTACTGTACGATACTAAACTAATGAAGGTACCTACTACATAAATTTTGTCTGTAATACCTAAACCACTGCGCTGTACGGGTCGTCGGGTATTGAAAACACACCCATCCCTAAAAGGCGATTACAGGGGAGTGACCATAAGCTCTTAGAGCGGTATCAATTTGAGATCGAATAAGGGACAGATCTATCTGACTTGTATACATCTGTCACTTACTCGATATCAAATTGATACCGCTCTAAGAGCTTATGGTCACCCCCTGATCTGTTTCTTGATGTCTATTCTCAGGGGTGGCACCCACTGTTTATTTCTCATGGGTGCTCGAGCCCATGGAGTCGGCGCCCCTGCATGTCATATAGAACCAAAAATTCGAAGACATGTGACATCCACCAACCCGCACTGGGCCCGCGTGGTTGATTACGACCCATTCCCTCTCATAGATAGGATGAAGGCCTCTGACCTAGCAGTGGGAAAATTAAAAAGGATGATGATGATGTTTTTCTTTTTATTTATTTTTTATTTGTGATGGGTTTGCTCTTGACTCTAGTCTAGGTCAGAGGTAACAGCGCCCCCCCGGTGGGTTCCCGCTTTGTCGAGGCGGGGGGGCTCAGTAACCGTGGCTTGGTCACCCACGGTGAAGCGAAGAGGAACCCGAGGGGGGGCCGCTCGTCAGGGCTTTTGCCGATTAAGCTGACGACGTAGCGGCCAAATAGTAGGTTGCGGTGCCGCTTGGTAACAGGCGACATCGCAACTGAGGCGGGCCGCGATGTCTTATGGAGATTCCCAGGTCCCATACGATATCGCGGCTGAGGGTTGGAGGCCGCGGCGGGAGAGGAGTGCCGGAATTGCGGTGCGCCGCTCTCCCTACCTTCCGCGGCCTAGACGGGGTCGCCACCGTCTGATGGCGGACGCGGTGGGCCGCAGGGGAAGAGGAGTGTCGGTAGCGTTAGCCGCTCTCCCTATCCCCTGCGGCCGCAAAATGGTAGGTGGCGGGGCCATTGACCTCGACCCGTCACAGTGGGACCAAGGGTGCCATACTCGGGGTCGTCTGGCACCCATGTGCTGAATTGGTCCCTGGGGTGGTCACGGCGTACAGTGTGTTTTGGTGCGCCGGTTATGGGGGGTACTCCCCCGAGGAGGGTCCGGTGACGGACAGCCGCGGCGGGTTCGCGGTGATTGCTAACGCGTGCCCGTGTTCCCGCCATAAGCGGCACTGGAGGACACCGTGGAGTTTTAGTGGGTTAGAGTCCTACATAACTGCACTATCTCCCCGTGGTAGTGCAGTATGCATGAGCATTTCTCCAAGCAAAAAAAAAAAAAAAAAGGTCAGAGGTAACAGAGACAGAGTTGACGATGGAGCGAGCTTACCCAGAAGAAGCCTCTTCACTCTAACTTTGAAGAGATTCGGGTTGAATGCGTTCGGAAACACAGACGCAGGTAGTGAGTTCCATTCATTCGCTGTGCGCATTATGAAGGATGTTTGGAAGCGCTTGGTGCGAATTGGTGGAATGGCAATAAGGTAAGTATGATAACTTGCAGTGCGTCTAGATGTCCGATGGTAGAAGGGGACTGGCGGGATGAGGTCGTGGCGTTCTTGAGCACACTCACCAAAGTACAGTCTGTAGAAGACCGACAAGCAGGCAACTTTGCGGCGATGAGCTAAGCTATGAAGCTTGGCAACCGCCAGCTCAACGTTGCCAATGAGCCTCTTGGCTCTGCGTTCCACCGAGTCAAGCGCGGCAAGCTGATACTTAGCTGAGCCATCCAAAAGGTGGCTGCAATACTCCATGCAGGATGGGACTTGCGCTTTGTATAGGGTTAAAAGCTGTCGAGGCGTAAAGTATCGCTTCACTCTATTTAGGATGCCCAGTTTTTTGGCCGTAATTTGGGCTTTGTACTCAATGGAGGCGCCGAAGTTGAGACTGGATGTCAACTCCATGCCTAGGAGCTCGAGCCGATCAGTCACAGGAACAGACGCACCCCGAAAAGTAGGAGTTTGATCGAAAATACTCCTTTTTGCAGTAAAAAGACACGCCTGTGTTTTGGTGGCGTTAAAGTAGACCAGATTGTCATCACCCCACTGGGAGACAAGGCTTAAGGTCAAATCTGTCCGCTCCACCATAGCCCCTCTCAAGGAACGAACTTCATCCACGCTGGTTTTTGCGCTGGACAAGTATCTCTCTGAAACAGTACTGTCATCTGCGTACCCAACAATATCAGGCTGAAGTAGGTCATTGATGTGCAGCAGGAAAAGAGTTGCAGAGAGAACAGACCCCTGAGGAACTCCGGCATCAATAGCCATAAGGTCAGAGGAGCAGCCGTCAATGACTACTCGGATCGACCGTTCATTGAGGAAGTCTGATATCCAGCTACAAAAACCAGCGGGGATGCCATAAGCAGGAAGCTTACTGAGTAGACTCGCGTGCAAGACCCTATCAAAGGCCTTCGAGATATCAAGCGAAACAGCAAGTGCTTCGCCGTGTCTCTCGATGGCTTCGCCCCAGCAGTGCGTGACATACACAAGAAGACCGCCAGTTGACAGTCCCCGGCGAAAGCCATATTGACGGTCACTGAGGAGATTGTTGTCTTCAAATTAAGTCAGCAACTAACTGTTCAGTACCCTTTCCATAACTTTGGACAAAATGAAGGTAATGGCGATCGGACGGTAATGGGCAGGGTCTGCACGGTTGCCTTATTTGGGCACTGGTTGCACATTTGCAAGCTTCCAGGATTTCGGCACCGTTCTTTTTACAAGAGAGAGGCGGAACGAGCGTGTCAACACAGGAGACAGTTCTGGCGCACACTGCCTTAGCACTCTCGCTGGAATGCCGTCAGGCCCGCTGGCCTTGTTCACGTCTAGACTGCACAATACTCTCCGGATCTCGAAGGGAAGTTATATAGGCACTTTCAGGCGGAGGACAGTTGACTTTTCGATTTTTCACTCCAATAATAAATAAATAAATAAATAATATCGCTTTGATCTTTAGTGTTTAATTGAATCTATATTTTATTGTTGTTTTTAATTTAATCTGAATTGTATTGACATTATCTGTATTTTAATTGAATTCTAATTTAATTGACATTACTTGTATTTTGTATTGATTTGACATTTTCTATATTTTAATTTATTTGACATAACCTGTGTTTTGATTTCACTTGATATTTTCTATATTTTAATTTATTTGACATAACCTGTGTTTTGATTTCACTTGATATTTTCTATATTTTAATTATGATTGATATAAACTGTATTTTGATTTGTATTTTTAATATTAATAATGATGATTGGGTTGACTTACATATATGGCAGAATCTTTTCTTTACTTTAATTTAACCTGACATAACCTGTATTTTAATTTAATCGAACGTGTATTTTAATGTTGATTTTAATTTAATCTATATAATGTTTTGTGTACATTCAGTTTTTTTTTCTGTTATTTTAATTTCGTATTTTTTATTTTTATTTTATTGTAATGTTATCAATTGTATTGTATTTAAATAAAGCGTGTTAACTCGAACATGTGTAAGCTGTGGTTACCTATAATTGAGTGTGCATAACAAGATAAGAGTATTGAATTGTATATTGTCTGTATAAGTTGATGTTGTGTAACTCGTTGGTAATCCTAATCCTAATAAATAATAAATAAATAAATAAATCTCTTTAGAGTGCACAGCGATCTCCGGCATCGAAGAGTCACAGTGAGGTACAGTAGGTGGTTGCTTGGAGCCAGCGTCCAGACGTGAATTGCTAGCAAAGAGAGAGGCAAATAAATTTGCTTTCTCACTCACTGAGTGAGCCAGTGACCCATCAGGTTTCAGCATTGGAGGTAAAGTGGGTCGACAGAAATTCGTTTCAACCGCTTTAGACAGGGACCAAAACCCAGAGGGTGCGATGCCAGCTTGGCCCCAATACATCAAATATGGTCAAAACGTGTCCGACGCAGAACCCGATTGCAGAACTTGGCGGCAGAACAAAAGGCTCTTTTCTGCGCGCGAACCCTACGCGCTCTAACTTTGCGGTCGCGGGCCCCGACCCAGGCTTGGTAGGCAGACTCTTTTCGGGCCTCAGCTTTGGCGCATTCTGCATTATACCAAGGTCGGGATTTGTGACCGAGCGGAATATCGCAGAATGGAATGAAATACTCCATTCCCTGCCGAATCACATCCGCAACCGCGTCTGCACAGCTCGAGGGGTCACCCGAGGAGAAGCATACATTCCGCCAAGGATAAGACGCAAAAAAGTGCCGCATCTCGTCCCAGTCTGCTGACTCGTATCGCCATACTCGCCTCGTGCCTCTAGGGCTCTCATCTGGAGGAGAGCAAGTCGACACGGATTTCACCAGACAGTGGTCAGTCGTTCCCAGCGGGGCTGAGACCGACACCGAATGACTGTCCGGATCAGTTGTCAGTAGAAGATCTAAGCAATTGGGTGTATGGCCGTCAACATCCGGTACCCGCGTTGCCACATTCACCAGCTGGGTTAAATCAAGCGATAGAGAAAACTTGCGCGCCTCTTACCCGGCATGGTCAGTTTTCCGGTATGGGTACAACCACTCTTTATGATGGGCGTTAAAGTCCCCCAGAAAATTAAGCTTCGCTGTTGGGTACCGTTGCTGGGCTATGTCAGCCGACTCCACGAGACAATTAAAGAGCGCTGTTGTCTCCTGGTCACCGGAGTGCGATCGGTAGACGCCGATGTAGAGAGACTTCTCCTCGCCAGTGTCCACAAGTAGCCATTGGCAGAAAATCCCGATTTCTCAAAGCAACGGAGACGACGACAACAAATGTCATCGCGGACGTACACAAAGACCCCAGCTTGCTTTTTGAACTTGTGTTCAAGACAGTAACCCGGGTAGTTGAGGTACGCCACGTCCGACGAGGTTGTTATCTTCGTCTCCGTCAGGAAAAACAGGTGCGGCTTTTCGGTCTCGAAGTGGTGGTGGACCGGATTGAGATTAGAGTGCAACCCCCTGATGTTAGTGTGGTGCACTTTTAGTGGGAGGAAGTGCAGCCATTGTTTCACCATATTCTTCTTCATGTCAGTCTTCAGGTATTTTTATTTTTGTGGTGCCAGTGGGGAAGAAGTCGAACTGTCGAGGCGCTGCTCAGTTAACCAAGTAGAACACTGGAGCTAACCCAACCTATGGGGAACTCATTTGGAGACTGCGGGGACGCCCGAACCACCCCGGATATGGCCACCGGCTCCTCCCATCCAGTCGCCAGCTGGCACGGTGGAGCATACCGGGATTTTTCGCGAATTGGCGGAGCAGCCTTTGGCACGTGGCGTGCTACTTGGGCCCCCTACTGACTGCGGTCGGCTGGCACCGTGCTTCGGATCTCGCTACTCTCCAAAATGAGTTACCCAGCAAGTTTTGCCCAGAGACCAAGACCGGTTCTGAACAGCGCAACTGACATCCTCCTTCTCCCCCAATGGCACTGGCAGTCCCACACACCGACGGAACACAGCAAGCTGCTTGGCGCCGGACTCCGGTGGGATGGCGGTCGCGAGCCAGGCGGCCCCTTGCAGAGCCTACCACCGCTTAAGTGGAATCGTTCAGCCGTACCATAGGCAAGCCTGTGTTGCCGTTGCCCGGGATGGACCTCTAGGAGGTAGATCCCATACCCACCCCAAAACGCGGTGCCAGGCTGTTAACCTCTCAACAGTTTACAGGCACCGTTACTTACTGTATGTCGGCTTGTTATCGATCTCGTCTCTACACCTTCTACCGCACTCACAGCGGTAACCTCCCTCGACGTTAACGCAGTCCTCACGGGGTGAGCATGTGGCCTTGTTCGTTGCGCATTCGTCTATGTCTGGAGAAAATAGTTAAGCATAAGTTGTTGCCTAGGGTTCCGTTTATCCCCCACTTTATCTTCATTCAGCCGACAGGTGTCCACTGCTGAACAGGTCAGGCTTTCCTATAAATATCGCCACAGTGAGCGGCCCTGTACTTTCCGCTTACAGTGAATTCCATAAGTATTATTCACCAAGATCATTGTACGGCCAGATAGTAGTAAAGAGTAGTAGACAAGACGGACTGATCTTGGTATAGCCACAGATAATATAATACTACAGTGTATAGGCTGTATAGCCTCGAATTGTCTCTGGAGCTCTTTATATTTTTTTAAAGAAAAGACAGCTTATTGGAGATTTGGCCTTTCTCTATTCATGACCTTAAATGTTCATGTGATACGTACAGTCGGTAATAGCTATTACCTGACCCACCCTAAAAACAATCGAATTTGAACACTCCGCCTACTTTAACATTAAGGACTATTTAATTTGTATGAGTTTATCTGACTAGCGCTACTCGATGAACAAATACAATATTAATACAAATACGCAAATTTCATCTTTAAAACGTTAGCGTTAGGATATTTATAACTATTTGTTATGCCATTTTGATTTTTTATGCTATAATACTAAATGTTTATAATAGAATTCTTGAATATTTTAGGTTGAATAGCTTTCGACTTACTGGCACGTCGAGCCAATAGACATTCGATGCATAGAACTATCGTTGCTATGGCTTTTCGGCGAAACGCCATAGCAACGATTGATCTGATGACTTCGGGGAATTAGCCATCGGGGATTTGACATTCGGAATAAAGCAGTAAACCCAGTTGAAAGACAATTATGCGTATTCATTATAAAACTGGTAGTCAAATGTTACTAAGATTATGGGTAGGAAAATAAAAATGAACCGTGACAATAAAACTAAAGCCAGTCTACGCACAACTGCAAAGACTACGTGCGAAAATTGTTTACCTTGCCTTACAAAATTGCGTAAAACAACGTCTTTTTTCTATTTGTTTACTTAACGTTATCATAAACATTATTGTTTTTCATTTCTGTTGTTATTCGTATTTAAATAGTTGATTTAAATTAACTATTTAACATAAATAATATTTTTAATTAAAAAACATAATTGAATATTGAAAACATAAAGCAACAAGATGTGGAAGGTTAGTTTTGAAATCGCAACCATGTTGACATAGGTTCACTGATGTAACCACTAGATCAAATCGACTTAAAAATATTGTTGAAATTAACAAGTCCACAATGGTGACTAAACAGTTTTCAAACACTTACCTACCCTAACGTTACGTGTCAAAGATCAAATTTTCATAACTGTATCCTATAATATTTGCCTACCTTGAACAAGTCGTTCTAGTTCGATAAGCTCATGTGTATCCAATAACACTTATCTACTGATAATTGCAGTAGGTTCAAAATCATCTAACTTTTAGAGGGTCGTCTAACGGCAGGGTGGGTCAGGTAAAAGCTATTACCGACTGTACAGGACACATCGGCCATTGCACTTTCTTAGTTTCATGCAGCATGAAGCATTGGCTTCATGCAAGTTTTTAATAAAAATCGCTTGTCTTACCAACACATTTCCCGACGGTGGAGTCGTAGCTATAGCCCAGCTCGCAGGCTTGTGGTGGTGGATACCTGCGTCCTGGTCGCACAGGAGTGTATGCCCATTCAGGAGTCACCACTGTAATAGTTATTTATGCTACAAGTGCGGAAAGTAGGTGATTTCCGATGAGTGGTATTTTTATTCACGAGCGAGCGAAGCGAGTGAGTTGTCGAAAATCATCTTACGCACGTGAATCATAAATTTTACTATGCATTGTGCGAGGAAATAAAAAAATATATCTGAACCAAGCAAGAAATTAATAAAAGGGCGCTTATTCAAGGGCGATCAGCATATCCACAGATTAACTAATAGTTCATAGTTCCTCGGGCATATCTACTGCGCATGTGCAAATAACTGTCACGTCGTAACGCAAAAAGGAACGAGCAAAATATTTTTTTCTGCCAAACATATTTAATGAATATTTAAAATTAATTTATTGATCTAAATCTAAATCTAGAGTCATTAAAAACGCCTTAAATGAAGTATAAGTTTTGTTTTACCTTTTATATTAATGATAATATGTACTTATATAATTTACTTTTATTTAGAGGAGCTCGTGGCTAAATAATAACAGCCGCACGGGTCGATCATCAAGGTTAAGCAACGCTTGACGAGGTCGGTCCGTGGATGGGTGACCATTTTCAACATACCGAGTTTCCTCCGTGCCTCGGAAAGCACGTTAAGCCGTTGGTCCCGGCTGTTATTTGAAGATCTTTGACAGTCGTTACGGGTAGTCAGAAGCCTGAGATCTGACACCAGTCTTGCCAAGGGGTACCGTGTTGCCCAGTTACTGGGTTGGGGAGGTCAGATAGGCAGTCGCTCCATGTAAAACACTGGTACTTAGCTGAATCCGGTAAGACTGGAAGCCGACCCCAATATAGTTGGGAAAAGGCTAGGCAGATGATGATGTACCTACTTATATAATTTTTTAAACTGTTCTCAAATAATAAAAACTCTATGCGGCGGGCTGACGTTGGAGTTAAAAATTAAAAAAGTACAGGAAAATAAAAAGCACTCGTAAAAAAAGTGACACATGCCGCACAGTTTGACTGCTTGGAAAACGCTCTTTTCGAGGACATGCATTGTAAACATATTTAATTTGAGTTGATTATCTAATCAGTGCTTCAAGGAAACGAAAGAAAGTAGTTAAAGAGGAGCCGATTCAATTAAGAAACAAGATTTTTTTCATATTATTTCGAGAAATTTTACCAGCACCTTTCAAGCAGGTCATAGAAGAAACAAAAAAAAGTATTCATTGCTACACAGGAAATTACATTATCCATTGCTGCGATTTCTCTCATTGCTGAGAAAATGCCTGCTTTCTGCTTTCTGCATTTGCTGCTCCATTCCCAAATACATGATGATTGGTATTGTACTTACTGCCAGTTTGATGGTTTATTGCTTAATCGACAGAAGATTGATTTGAAGTCAACTCACCTGCCTTTTCAGTAGTAGTGGTAGTACTGGTCGATGTACTGGTGCTGGTGGTCCTGGCGGTGGTGGGAGTGGGTATCACGTTGCAGTAGCCTGACGGATCCCGGCGGAACCCGGTAAAACACTCGCAGATGTACCCGCCCGGCTTGTTCACACACACTTCCGTGTTCTTGCAAGCGTGCTGGCCTAGAGCACACTCGTTGGAGTCTAGAAGATGAGAGAATAGAGATAAATTAACCCGTGATAAACAAACTGCCTGCATAGACTCTTTGACTCAAGGGAACCGTTGTGACAGAGAGATTCACACTAGCACTTTTACAACTGCGCAATATGGCTTTATCCTTTATGTTAGACTTATTCATACTATTATGTCGTCGGAAAACGAAAAAAGAAGTGATTAGCTTGAAGATGACCAACTTGGGACACAACAGATTTTATTCCAGAACAAATAACGGTCATGAAATTAAATTTTACTCACCAACACATTTTCCTTCAGCATCCTTCTCATACCCATCCAAACAGTGCAGATTATTGATATCAAAATCAGGATTCTCTCCTCCAATCTCATTCGTCCTTCTATCATCAGAAACCTCTGGTGTAGGCTTATTTGGCAGCTCTGGTGGTGGTGGTGGAATTTCTGGCCTTGAAGCAGGTCTGTTGAACGTATTGTCTGGTCTGTATGGGGGTAATGGGTTAGGTCTTCTATTGTCTGATGGGTCGGTAGGTTCAACTGGATTTCCTGGATTATAAGGAGGTAATGGAGTAGCAGGTCTTCTAGTCGTACTTTCAGGTCTTCGAGGATAGTAGTCAGGTCTTCTAGGGTAATAGTCTGGTCTCCTAGGTGGATTGGTTGTGTTGTAATAAGGAGGGTAAGGATAGTTGTTCCGCCTGGGTTTGGCTGTAGATGTGCTGGTGGTGGGCTTAGGAGTGGTGGTAGTTGTGGTGGTAGTGGTCGATGAGGTGGTGGGTTTTGGCGTGGTGGTAGTTGTTGTGGTGGTGCTGGATGTGGTGGGGATTGTTGGCACTGTTTCTGGGTAGCCGCTGTCTGTGGTTGAGTTTTCTTCGCTGTGAAAACATAGGAAACGATGTTTACTGAGAGCTATTTAAAAATCATACAGAAAATAATAAATAATATACATTATTAGTTTCAATGTCAGCACATCCTCAGTACGAAATTAATACAAAGGGTATATACGCTATGACTTTCGAATACTATGGATTTTGAGGTTAAACTTAATTCTGAAAGTTATCAGTTCCAGCTTGGGCTACACAGATTGTAGAGATAAAATTCTACGTCTTGAACATACAGACACCAAAATTTTAACTTTATCATCACATGCTTCTATGAAGTACCATTTACTTACTCAGAATCATAGTACTCGTACTCATACAACGGCGGATTGGTTGTGGAAGTGGTACTGCTGGTGGTGACGGGTTTTCTGGTGCAGGTGAATGTGCCCAGAAGGTTCAAACAGTGTTGTCCATTGCCGCAGTTGTCCAGCTTCAGGGTACACTCGTCGATATCTGGTGATAATGAAGTTCTAATTAGTTTGAAAGTGAAGAAGAAAGAACAAGCAGCGACTTGTTAAAAGAAGAATCAACAACGAGTATTTTAGTGTGTGTGTGTCTAAAACCTATAATGATGCACATCAGATGGTGGTGGTAGATAGAGCACAGAATAGATAAAATTAGTAGCTGCAGTGCTATACTTAGTCTGGCCATAAATACTGTTAGAATTGAAAATAAACAAGATATTACATTTGAATTTGGAATCTTTCATTTTTGTATGATTTTTCATTGTGTTTTCTTATTTTGGCGCCAATACATTGTACAATATTTTGCAATATTAAAATGGAGTGGGGGGATAAAGAGAACCGAATCGCTGTGATTGCGTTACACAAAGTAGTATGGAGCCAAATGCAATTTTTAAAACTCTCCATACGCTTGGTATTAGTCAAATGTTTGTGTACCGGGCTATCAATAGGTACAATGAGACCTCCTCTGTTTGTGACAGAAAAAGATCTGGCCGTCCACGTAGTGTTCGTACGAAAAAGGTGGTATAAGCAGTAAGGGAAAGAATTCGAAGAAATCCTGTCCGAAAGCAAAAGATTTTATCTCGGGAGATGAAGATAACACCTAGAACCATGTCGCGTATTTTGAAAGATGACTTGGGACTTGCAGCCTATAAGAGACGTACTGGTCATTTCTTAACTGATAATTTAAAAAAGAATCATCATCATATCAGCCGAAAGACGTCCACTGCTGGACATATGCCTCCCCCAAGCGTCGCCACATTGACCGGTCCCGTGCGTCCCGCAACCAGCGGATTCCTGCAACCTTCACCAGGTCATCGGTCCACCTGGTGGGAGGCCTTCCAACGCAACGTCTTCCGGTTCGCGGTCGCCACTCCAGAACCTTTCTGCCCCATCGGCCATCCGTTCTGAGAGCAATGTGCCCTGCCCACTGCCACTTAAGTTTGGCAATTCTTCAGGCTATGTCGGTAACCCTGGTTCTCTTACGGATCTCAACATTTCTGATTCGATCACGCAAGGAAACGCCGAGCATAGCCCTCTCTATTGCCCTTTGACCACGTCTCAGAGCCATATGTCATCACTGGCAACACACACTGGTCATAGAGTTTTGTCTTGAGACACTGTGGTAAGTTGGACGAGAAGACACCGCGCAACTTCCCGAACGCTGCCCAGCCGAGTCGGATTCGACGGTTGACCTCTTTCTCGAAGTTGGCCCTACCCAACTGGATCGTTTGTCCCAGGTAGACATAGTTGTCCACAACTTGGGGTGTAGAGTCTCCAACCTTGATAGGAATGGGTGTAACATGGGCATTCAACATCACCTTGGTTTTGTCCATGTTCATTTTCAGACCCACTCTTTCGGAAGCTCTACTGAGGTCATCGAGCATTGTACTGAGGCTCTCCATGGTCTCAGCCATGACCACTATGTCGTCGGCAAACCGAAGGTGAGTGATGTACTCGCCATTAACGTTGATGCCTAGGCCGCTCCAGTCCAGAACCTTGAATACATCCTCCAGTGCAGCAGTGAACAGTTTCGGAGAAATGACGTCTCCCTGTCTCACGCCACGCTGGAGAAGGACTGGTTCCGAGGTCTGATCCTGAAGACGGACTGACATGGTGGCGTTTCTGTACAGACACTTCAACACCTCAATGTACCGGTAGTCGATCTGGCACCGTTGGAGAGACTGCAGTACGGCCCAAGTCTCGATCGAATCGAAGGCTTTCTCGTAGTCCACAATCGCTAAACAGAGAGGCAGGTTGTACTCTTCGGTCTTCTGTATAACCTGCCGCAGCGTAAGTATGTGATCTACGGTGCTAAAGCCTTTTCGGAATCCGGCTTGTTCGGGAGGCTGGAAGTCGTCAAACCTGCGCGCGAGACGATTCGTGATGACTCTTGAAAACAACTTGTAGACATGGCTAAGAAGTGAGATGGGCCTATAGTTCTTCAGCCGGGCATTGTCGCCCTTCTTGAAGAAGAGTACCACCACACCCCTGCACCATGCCTGTGGCGTTTTGCCCTCGAGTATGACGGAATCAAACAGCTTCTGAAGGGCCTTAAGGACCGGTTTTCCACCCGCCTTCAGGAGTTCAGCAGTGATTCCGTCATCACCCGGCGCCTTGTTGTTTTTAAGCTGTTTCAGAGCCATCCTAATCTCGTACAGGCTGACATCCGGGATATCTTCGGTATAGTGTCGGGTCAATATAGCTCTTGGGTCGTTTGCTAGATTCGCAATGGATTTACTGGTTGACGTGTACAACTGCCCATAGAATCTCTCGATCTCCCTCAGAAGCTCCGGTTTGGTGGAAACGATCCTGCCATCATCGGTCTTCAGTTTTGTGAGCTGGCTTTGCCCAATAGACAGATCCCTTGCAAAGACCTTGGAGCCCTTAACGGAACGAATGGAGCGGAAGTCGCTTTTCAAGGACTTTGAGATCCGTCTATTTAGCTGCCGGTATTTCACCGCATCGTCTGAAGACTGCAGGATCATCTCACGCCTCTCCTTCATTAGCTTTAGAGTTGGATCAGAGAGCTTTTTGTTTCTATCTGTACGGCGGGTCTTGAAAAACTTAGACCCGACCGTATGGACAGCTTCCACGAACCCATCGCTGTAATCGTCCACGGAGCTCCCTAGGCACTCGAAACGATTCTGGAGTTCGAGCTGAAAGGTTTCGGGGTTTTGGATCTGGATCTGTGCTGGACGGAGCGTGGACTTCATCAGTCGAGACCTTTCAAGCTTGATATTAATGTTCAATGTGCCTCTTACCATGCGGTGATCGCTCCCGGTTTTCACCGAATTGATCACAGAGACATCATTGAACACTTGGTTCTTGGTCGACATGATGAAGTCGATCTCATTTTTAGTTACACCATCGGGGCTTTGCCATGTCCACTTCCTGTGCTCACACTTTCTGAAGAAGGAGTTCATCATATAGAGGCCTTCCTTCTCCATATAGCTGGCCAGTAGGTGACCCCGGTGGTTCCGACGTCCAACTCCAAATTGCCCCACTTGCAGCTCATCCTCGTCTCGTTTGCCCAGTTTTGCGTTGAAGTCCCCCATGACAACGGTGAAGTGAGTTTTGAAACCATGCATGGCTTTAGAGATATCCTCATACATGGTCTCTACCTCGTCGTCGGGGTGTGCCGAGGTTGGGGCGTAGACCTGTATGACCTTCAGCGAATATCTTGCGGATATTCTGAGTATAAGGTACGCCACCCTGGTCGACACACTCTCGATCTTCACCACGTTGTTCACAAGGGACTTGTGGACGATCAACCCGACACCACCTTGGGACTGCCGGTCACCCTCTCGGAAATAGAGCAGGTTACCGGATTTGAGGATTATCGAGTCCTCCCCCTCTCTTCGGACTTCAGATAACCCTATAACACTCCATCGCAACCTGCTCAATTCTTCCTCGAGTTCGGCTATCTTCTCGTCGGTCCGGAGTGTTCGCGTGTTATACGTTGCCAGGTCCAGTCGTCGGTGTTTATTGAGGTAGCCGGGTCCACTCCGGGGATTCTTTGCACCCCTTGCCACGCCATCGCCTCGACCGCTACCGTAGTCGAGGGTAGACGGGCTGCCGGGCACTCGGGGCCGTTTTTTTGTTGCGCTTATCATGGTTTGGGGGGGTTTGCCGTAATCGCCACGCTTGGCAGGCGGGTTGGCGATCGCAGTTTGTTGATAAAGTGCCCAGAGAACGCTGCTGCCCATTCTCTGGTGTTTCCCTTAGTCGCCTCTTACGACACCCACGGGATGATATGGGATGGTGAAATTCTTTACGTCCGTCACCATACGGAACAAAAAAAGAATAGGGTGGTAAAATCGAAACAACTACTGAAGCGGTACGCAAAGGGAGGTCACAGAAAAATTTTGTTTACGGATGAGTTTTTTTTTACAATTGAGCAACATTTTAACAAACAAAATGACCGTATTTATGCTCAAAGCTCTAAGGAAGCTTCCCAATTAGTCGACAGAGTGCAACGTGGGCATTATCCGACTTCAGTGATGGTTTGGTGGGGTGTTAGCTATGAAGGAGTGACTGAGCCATACTTTTGTGAAAAAGGTATCAAAACATCGGCACAAGTGTATCAAGATACCATTCTTGAGACGGTAGTTAAGCCCCTTAACAACACCATGTTCAATAACCAAGAATGGTCCTTCAAGCAAGACTCGGCGCCGGGTCACAAAGCTCGGTCCACGCAGTCTTGGTTGGAATCGAACGTGTCCGACTTCATCAGAGCTGAAGACTGGACGTCGTCTATTCCCGATCTTAATCCGCTGGATTATGATTTATGATAAGTTTTAGAGAGTACGGCTTGCTCTAAACGCCATGATAATTTGGAGTCCCTAAAACAATCCATACGATTGGCAGTCAAGAATTTATCCATGGAAATAGTACGTGCTTCTATTGATAACTGGCCTCAACGTTTAAAGGACTGTATTGCAGCCAATGGAGAACACTTCGAGTAAGCTTTTTATATTTTAAATTGTTTTATATTTATGTATTAAATGAACACATTGTAATAGTAATAAATGTTATTTGAAAAAGAAAAAAAAAGTTTTTCTTTGTTACTATATTTATGGCAAGACTAAGTATATACAGCACTGCGCTGGCGAAGCCTTAGAGAATAGCACTACTGATATAGCAGCAGCAGCACCGTTCGCTAATTAAAACGAATGTGGCGTCATCCATACCCACACAAATAGATTTTTGTTTTAAATAACCAGAAGAAATACGATAGTCATACGAGTAGCATAAAATTATCTGGGCTAAGGTTACTAAGGGTGGTACAGGGGCGTGCGGTTTGGTACAAGAAAAGCTACCTAGATACCTCGTTGTGGGTGAAATCAGAATCACACAGATCTGAGGATGATGATGATACTGGAATGTACTAACCTACACAGGATCCAGATGAGGAGTCCAGCTCGAATCCATTCTTGCAGCGGCACTCGTGACCACCGTACGTGTTGATGCAGTTCTGGAACTGGTCACAGAGGTGCGTGCCTTCGCGACATTCATCGATATCTGAAATAGAATAGGGCTCCTTAATGCTCTTCTATCCTGCTCTAGTAGCGCCAAATAATAATAATAATTTATTCACCAAAAAGCCTGTCTTACAAACATTCATAGTAGTTAAATAAAATATAAAAGCTTTAAACATTAGGTAATTTTTAGATACTCTGACTCCTAAACTAGGTGTATATTCCTGTGACTTAGGAGTCAGTGATCCACCGTAGCAACAGAGCCGTAAAAACATGTATAAAACAGTCATTATATCATTTTAAAATAAATAATACAAAAGAGAGAAAATAATGATAATGTCAAAGAATTTAAAACATCATTACAATAATAATTAATATAGTTTCTCATAATATTTTTATAATTAATAAAATATAATTTAATAATATGGTTCAGCAGCGTATTCCAAGGTATAAGTATATGTGTGTGTGCGTGTGTGTGTGTGTGTGTGTGTAAAGTGTGTATCCAAAGCTAGGTTTCATTATTTTGATTTCACTGTAAGTTACCCAGCAGAAGATCCTCAGTGAAATTAAATGTAAGTGTTTGAAGATAATCTGTAAGTACTTTCTTACATTGGAATTTAGTGTACGAAAATATCTTCAACTTTTTATTTAGGGAATTATATAATATTACGCTTTTAACATAGAACTGTCGTTCGGCAAAGGCAGTTCTATGGCTTGCTGAGGGAAAAACGTTATGTTTGTGTCTGCCAGCCGGCCCCACAGTAGGACGAGCCGAGTGCTTGCGTAGAGTTGAAAGGAGCACATAAAGTTGCCTGGCTGTGAGTACCTTGCAGTCAGCATAGAGCTGCGCAGTGGGATACCGTCGAGGACGAAAGAGCATTACCTTCAGGATGGCTCGCTGCGCCCTTTCTAGGCGGATGAAGACGGTTTTAGAAGCACCTCCCCATACAGGCAAGCAGTATGATAGGACGGACTGACACAAAGCAAGATATACCAATTTGAGGATATCACGGTCAGCAGAATTTCTAAGCTTCTTAAAAACATAAATCAGCTTACGTACTCGAGACGTTACTTTCTCTATTTGCGAGTGCCAAGTTAGATGCCGATCCATGACAACTCCCAGGTACCTTACACTAGAAGACTTAGTGAGCAATAGGCAGTTGCACTGCGTTGGGCTCATACAAGTGTGCGCTTGTAGGGTAAGATAATTTGACGGACCCAGATTTGACCTAATGGCAAAGGGTATGTACACCGTTTTCTCGACGTTTAAAGTTAGCAGATTGTCTGCCAACCAGTTCATAACGCTGGAGAGCGCAGCCTCGGCATTTTTATATGTGTGGGGCCAGTCAGAACCGTCAATTATGAGGGCGGTATCATCGGCATAAGTAAAAATCCGACAATTTTCTAGAGGCAGTTTGCATAGTTCATTTATATAAATGAGAAATAGGGTAGGCCCCAGGATGCTGCCTTGTGGAACGCCGTACGTGATAGCGAGGTCATCACTTTCGTGTGAGCCGATTTTGATCCTCTGGGTCCGACCACTGAGGTAGTCCGCAAAGATTTTCAAAGGCTGCCCTCGGATACCAATGTTTTCCATTTTTTTTAATAAGGCTGGGGCAGAGACTGTATCAAATGCCTTTGACAGGTCAAGGAAAATTCCCAAGCACTTGTATTTTCTGTCAAGCGATCTAGCTACGTGATCAGATAAAGCCATAACTGCATCTTCGGTACTTACTCCATTTTTGAATCCGTATTGGTTATCAGCCAGGATATTGTTTGCACTGAGAAAACTGGTCAGACTTTTGTTTAGCACGCGTTCCAAGATCTTTGACATAGCTGTTAAAATCGAAATTGGACGGTAGTTATTCACATCATCTCTGCACCCAGACTTAAAAATGGGGTGAACCAATGCTTTTTTAAAAGCCTTTGGGAAGACACCAAATAAAGTGTAATTTCAGTGATGGGCCAAAATATTATAATAAATTATAAAGATAAAACTATTTTATATTGTCGTTGAACTGACCTTCACAAATTGATCCACCAGGTCGAACTCTTGTTCCTTCCTGGCATGTTTTAGTCGCCAGTCTAGAAAATATAAAATGATTAAGTTGGTAGGTATATTCCTTGTTCTCATAACTGAAATATTATCAAATTATGCATCCAGGTACCGCGGCCCTGGCACAAGCAACTGAAGGAACACGGGTGGGTTTTAGTCAGTAAAAGTCTGACACGCCTTCCCACTTCACCCAGAGCGGGAGAAGTCATTGGATGAAACCAACCCAAAAAAAAAAGGTGTCTTACTTTGGCAGAGTGCTTATCTTCGATTTGCAGTTATAAGCTCCTGGCAGATTGATGCAAACCTCAGTGCGCTTGCATACTTCTTCTGAACTCTCTTCACATTCGTCGATGTCTGAAACAATATGTACGTCACAATTCAAGTTTACGAAAGTAGAGTTTCTTGAGTAAAGCTTCATCAGGAAATTTCAGATTTACCACGAATTGACTAAGCATGGCAGTCTACAGTGGGGATGGGAATAACGGGCTGAAAAAAATCGTTTTGACACCATCATCTTTATACTCTACCTAAAGTGTCTCGTCTCGTATAATTGATCTCGTAACGTTAATTGCTTCATCAAAATATAGAGTTTTTTAGCTTTCACGCACATTTTTTTTCCTTTCATGCTTTTTTTATAGCTGGATTGTTGAAAAACCACTCGGCTATTTCTTTTGCCAACACTTAACTGGTAATAACTGTAGTCCTGTCATCATCGTCATTATCAGCCTTTTAATGTGCCCACTGCTGGGACACAGGCCTCCTCTCTGGGAGAGGGAATGGGCCGTAATCCACCACGCGGGCCAAGTGCGAGTTGGTGGCCACCAACTCGCACTACACCAACACAACAAACGGTGAAGGAAAAATTCGAAGACATGTGACATCCGGATGTCACATGTCTTCGAATTTTTCCTTCACCGTTTTGAGAGCTGTGGTGATGAAATAATTTACACAAAGTAAAGCGCTTGCCTGAGTTCGAATTCGCGATCTACAACTTGTATGTCGCGGCCGCTACCACTAGACCACCACTGCTCTCTCTGTAATCCTGTAAGTAGACCAGAAAATAATACCTTCACAGATGCCAGTGCGGCTGTTGACCTTGAACCCGGGGGCGCAGCGCTTGGACACGTGGTCCTGGCAGAAGAAGCTGCCGTGCGTGTTGATGCAGTGTTGTGACAGGTGCTGGCAGTCGTCCAGGGTCTCGCTGCACTCGTCGATATCTGAGAGGATGCTAGCATTAGGTGAATATTAAGGTGATATATACGCTCCAATGTTAACGCAGTACTGGCCGTGCGCCCGCTCGATGCCAAAATATCCATATTGAACCTCCTTTTGAACAGATTTGTTTGCTAAATATTATTTGATATACATATGCTATGTTAGTTATGAAGAAATTCCAGCCGTAATTTTTTCTGTGTAAAAATATTTTTAAACATCTAAGTCGTTTTGGAGGAGTTTCCAAAAGTTGCGAAAAAATATCGTGTTCTTAATTATTTTTTAAAGCAAAACTATTAGTTTCATGAAAAAACTTTGTGTTAAAAATAATTTACATGAATCAGTAATAATTTTTTTTTCACGCTTTTTAGCCTAGCCGTTACTAAGGAGTATGCTTTAGAAAGTAACCGTTTTACGGCACTAAAGCAGATGTAAGCCCTTAAGGTGCTGAATGTTAAGGAAATCACTCAGAACTGGGAAGGATTGTAGATAAATACGTAACCCAAAAGGATAGACACAATAAATGAGTAATAATCGATTAATAATTAAAACTGAGTTGAATTCTATTATGATCCAAAAGAGGAGGCTTTTTTGGAAGTGTCACTACCACCACAATTTCGCCAAAACCACGCACATAAATTTCTTCAAGCTTAGGAAATTGTCTCTGAATACTACTGAATAGATATTTCGGCTGTGGAATTACCTACCATGTCAGTTGGGGCTAAAAAAATCACTTCAAACTGCTCCCAAATAAAACAGTGGCAATTGTAGGGTTTTGACAAGTTGTTGGGTAGTCAGAAGATTTAGGCATATTTTAGAGAAGGTGAGTAAAACCTCTTAATTTTATATATTATTAAATGAAAACGACGGCATCATCGTTAGTCATCTTACTTACCAATACACTCATCATCAGGTCCAGCTCTAAAGCCAGGCGGACATATATCGTTCTTGGGAGAAGCAGTGGTGCTAACAGTGGCCTCAGTGATGGCTCCTGGCAAAGCTTCAGTGAATGGCTTGCCAGACTTGCCGGCACACTTGTAGCCTCCTATCGTATTCTCGCACAGGTACTTTGGACAGGGAGGCCGTGGTAGCTGGCATTCGTTGATGTCTGTGAAAAAGATCAACAATCTTGAAAACCTGATCCCTGACCGGTCTGAAGTTGGCAACAATGGTTGCGCAGTATTAAATCTCATACTAAAAGAGGCGCGCTTATATCATGCGCATCGGAAAGCCTACGCGAAGGCTCTAATCTTTTTGATTTTACCTAGGTGTAGCTATGTTAAGGTGATATATACGCCCCAATGTTTACGCAGTACTGGCCGTGCGCCCGCTCGAAGCTAAAATATCAATATTGAACCTCCTTTTGAACAATTTTCTTTGCAATTAATATTATTTGATTTACATATGCTATTTCAGTTATGAAGAAATTCCAGCCATCAAATTTCTGTGTGTAAATATTTTAAAGTCATTTTCTAGGAGTATCCAAAAGTTGCGAAAAAATTCTAAAATAATATACATGAATAAAAAATAAATAAATATTTTTTTCAAACCTTGTAACCTAGCCGTTACTAAGGAGTATGCTTTAGAAAGTTACCGTTTTACGGCACTAAAGCGGTGGAAGGCCCTTAAGGCGATATATACGCCCCAATGTTAACGCAGTACTGGCCGTGCGCCCACTCGATGCCAAAATATCAATATTGAACCTCCTTTTGACCTTTTTTTTGTTTGCAATATATTTATTTGATTTACATATGCTATGTTAGTTATGAAGAAATTCCAACCATAATTTTTTCTGTGTAAATGTATTTTTCTATTTGTGAAATTGCTTATTTGTGCAGGATATAGCCTGCACAAAATCGATTTTTGTGCACAAGTGCATTATCGTATCTACTTATAAATGTATCTATATTAAGGCAGAGAAAATGAGCCATATCGCCACACACAATAAAAAGTTCACAGATAGAATTTGTTATTTTATAATATTTACTTTAATTTATTTGCCTTTTATGTGTTTTTTAAGACATAAAAGATATTAAAATTTAAGTTAAAATACGGTAGGTTATTTAATTAATTTAAAATATACACCGTGAAATTTAAGTGGTTGTTTTCCCGCGGCAGAACGACTTGCCTTAAGGAATACTTTCGAAGCATAGAGTTAAAGTAAAAAAATAACGATGTTTTTGTTTTAAAATAATAAAAAAAAAACATAAACTCGTAAAAGTGAGTAACAATAGTTTTTTATTATTTTAAAACAAAAACATCGTTATTTTTTTACTTTAACTCTATGCTTCGAAAGTATTCCTTAAGGCAAGTCGTTCTGCCGCGGGAAAACAACCACTTAAATTTCACGGTGTATATATTACAAAATTAATTTAATAGTAGGCTGTATAGGTCTGAAGCCCAAGCCTAATATCAATGTCGTAAGATTAAAAATGAAGCAGCGGGAAACAGGTCTTGTTTTTCGTGCGTTTATTAATTTCTTCAAATTTGCTAAAACTACCCAACTAGCAAAGCAGTCCTATAATCTAAGCCTATACCTCTAAAAAGACAAATAAATGAGTTATAAAGGTTTTAGCGATGACAGTGTGTTGTATAAAAGTGTTCGACAACACAATTTTGCTCTTTAAGCTTATAGGGCAAAAATGACCCATACAAAAAGGATGTAAACGTTTACCACACCATTTTATACAACCATTATAGTATGTGCTATAGCAAGCGCTAATATCATTAGTACAGAATAATACTGCTCTATAAAATTGTTAAAAAATGCTTTTACTCATCTGATTTGCGTAATAAAGGTTACTAACGCACTGCTATAATCGTTTCGTTTTAGCAGTGATGAACACTCAACTATAACACGATCTTATCGTATTGAGGATATTCGGATCTTTGTTATAGTACTTAGTAGTTACAAAAAACTCTTCAATAGAGTGATTTTGTGATGTAGCTTAGTTCCAGATTACTACTATGTAATGTAACTGTACTTTATTAGTTTAGAGATGACTATTATAGTTTCACTAATAAGCATATCACACAAACACCTTTTAAGAGCAGAATTGTTGTGTAATGACTTTTCAGTTCCTATTATATACTTGTTAGTATCATGACAGAGTATATGTTTCTTTAATAACACAAAAACGACAAGTAAAAGTGGATAAATGTTGCTGTTAAATGACAATTATGTCTTGAAAAAGTTTTTTATATCTCACTTTTATAACCATATTCAGACATTTTTATTCGGCGTGCTGTAATGCTATAATGGCGCTTAAAACTCGCAGTCCCTTTAATTGAAAACTTTTTTTTTTGTGAAAACTCAAAAATACAAGGGGGGCACGTAAAATTTATGGTAAACATAACCATAGTTTATCCGTAAAATTGCGGTCGCACATCATTTCGCACTCTATAAATAAATATAATAATAAAATATATTTTTTATTCAATACAAATTGCTTCAATGTCTTTATAAATATTAAATACATATATTTTGTTAAGTCTACACTTTCATGATAGAAGAATAAATGGTGAGTGAGGTAAAGGAAACATAAACTCTCGTATGGTATGAAAAAGTACTATGAAAGATCCTTAAAGGTGTTTATTAACCAGTACATCACTATTTTGTGACCCGTGCACTGTTACATAGCGTGTATGTGACTGATTTGCCATGTGTAACATTGTTATTGGTTCGTTTTAACACTGAATGGAGAAATAAATGCGCCACTTCCGAATAAAATACACCTTCTTTGGGGCTATATAGGACTAAAAACAGTGTTTCTCAAAACGTTCTATGGCTTATTATAGAACTAGTTTTTGTTACTTAGGTAATTTTACTTTGAATATTAATTAAAGAAATGTTATGTTATACGACTGTTTTATTGCTTCGCAATCGAAATGAAAAGCAGAGTTTATAACTCGTCCACAAAACCATTTCATCCTCAACATTACTATCAGCCCTCGCCTTCGGCTCGGGCTGCTAATAGTCTCGGATAAAAATGGTTCGTTTTGTGCACTCGTTGTAAAATCTACTATTTAAACATACAAGTCTTTTTGGAGGACTTTCCAATAGTTGCGAAAAAATATCGTGTTGTTAATTATTTTTTAAAACATGTCTATTTGTTACACGAAAAAACCTTGTGTTATAAATTATGTACATGAATCAATAATAAAAAAAAAAAAATTCAAACCTTTTAACCTAGCCGTTACTAGGAGTATGCTTTAGAATGTTACCGTTTTACGGCACTAAAGCGGTTGTAGGCCCTGAAGCTCGGCCAAAAAGATTGGGGAATACTATAATTAAACACTAGACAAGATAATTGTGTAACAATTGTAAATAATAGTCCATATCAAGAGTTTAAGAAGGTACTAGATAGTCAAAAGATAATAAAGTATTTTAGAACGATTATGATCGTGTGAAGAGTGAAACAAAGATTGAAGTGAAACTCACCATCGCAGACCTGGTTGACGAGGTTCCTCTTGAAGCCAGGTGGGCAGCTCAGGCCCACATCCCTCTTCTTGAGAGAGACACACTTGAACGCACCGGGAGTGTTATGGCACACTGTATCTTCCGCTGTACACAAATCATCCGTTGCTTCTGCACACTCATTTATATCTAGATAGATATGATATAATAAATAGATACATAAAAATATAAAGCTATGGTAAAAAATACATAAACAGTATTACGATAGATTTAGAAATAAGAAAAAACTGCTAAAGAACATAGAGGAGGAGATAGTGTAACCTAATATATACTTCATTAAAAACCCTGGTCATATTAAAGCAAAGAGATTAGAGTGGAAAGAACGAACATATAATAATTATAATATATTGTGCCAGTTCGATTAAGATAAGATTTAAACACAAGAAGACCAACAACATGCACACATATCGTAGATGCTTATTATAAATACACGAACATAATATACTACTAGATCCCAGAAATATAATTTGTAATAATATATCCTACCGCTTGCACTATGAAAATCTATATTTTTATCCAATTATTCTTAAGAACTTACCTTTACAAGATTTCTTGTCACCCTGTAGCCTGAACCCCTCTCGACAAGAACACCTAAGGATTCCATCTTCATCATCACACTTATGTTCACAAGAATCCTTCTCACACTTCTGCTTCTCCACTTTCTTCTCTGTCGTTGTTTCTATCTTCTTCTCTGTTGTCGTTTTTGGTTTTTCTGTTGTTGTTGTTTCTGGCGTTTCTGCTGCTTCCTGATTTGTTACAAAAAGATCCTTTATAATAATTTCTTTCTTTTGAACTTTTCTTCGAATGGCCTTCCTTGGCCTATAAATATCAATCAAAGGTGTATAATATTCATGTGTTGTTCTAAGTATGGAATATGAATATAGCACCACGCTGTGGTACTGTTCTCCCTTAGGGTTTGGGAGTGGTGTACATAAAGGTTCACGTTTGTCAAGAAGTACGAAGTGTGGTTGAACTACAGTAGCTAGTCCTGTAGAAGAGGTCGTTAATGAGAGTTTAAGATGATGGTAAACACTGTATCATTTTTCTGCCCGAAATCAAACCCGTAATAGAATATATTCAAGGGCTCAGCAGTAGCGCTTTCCGTTGGGACCACTCGACCAACGAGGAATAATATTTAAAAGTAAAAAAAACTCATATATCTACCAGACAACAACTGTGGAAAGCGCCTTTCCTAAGGGCAGTGGAAGGACTGACGCCTTCTGATGATGGCTCAGCGCCACACGCTCCCTTGCCTTGAGACTCTCCCGTCCATCTTCCAAAGGAACATTCCTCACAACACGTCTGTAAAAGACACAGATTTATTTAGAACCACTTTTTAGATATAGCAGTTGAAATTACATGAAGGAAGAATAGGATTTTAGTATCTACCGTTCCAATTTCCGAATCTGCAGTGCTACATTTCTTCGCAGCTGCTAGCTTCATTCCCGCCGCACACGAATCTTTTTGTCTGAAAACATAAATAGTTACTCATTTAATTATTATGCAAAAAGACCGGTGGGTGTTTGGCTCTCATTTTAAAAGGACTTCGTTCTGGAGAAATATAGGTAGCTAACTACTATAGTAACACCTAAAACATCAACAACAACATCTGGAGGCGCGACTGCCGCACACGGCGCTGCCGTTAATGCCGCGCCCTCGCCGTGAGCGCAGCATGTGTCTGTTATTTCTGTCCCGCCAGAGGATGCTAGGGCTTGTAATAAAGGGGTGCATGTGCATGCATGGCGCACCCTGGGCAACGTCGGCTTCAGTGAGGTTTCGGGTGAACATTTGCTGCTGGCGGCTAATTTTCAACACACGAGGAAGGGTCACGGTTCCAATCACAGATGATCCTTGATGGTTTGTGAAGGGAACTGCGCTAGTGACAGGATGCCTACTCCCGACTCTACTTACAGAGGGTAGGTCGAGTGGGCGTAGAGAAGGAGGGAGAAATAGGGAAGTCACCTTTTAAAGGAAAACTAAAATAATGGAAATGGACTTTTGTGAAAAACATCCCCAGGTGGGTCCCGACTGCTCAGTGGTCGGGAAATCCCACCCCGCTTTGGCGGGCTGGCTCGCCATTAGCGGGGGACGCAGCATGATGGCCTCCAGTGCAGAGAACCTACTCTGAAAGTCAGCCAGCTCCTACCGCTCCAGGTTCAGAACCCAGGTTCTGGCCCCCTCCTGCGGCATCTCCCGGGGGCCGGCCCCTAGGAGCCCGGCCAGGTCCGCTCGGACCTTCTCGTTTTCCTTTTGGAGAAGCTCCATGACAGCTTTCAAGCGGGCGTCCTCCGCCTGCATCTCGGACATGCTATCCGACGGAGGCTCAGCGTGATTGGCCTCTGCTGGCGCCATAATAGAGGATGTGGCCGTGGCCTGCGAACCAGGCAGCTCGCTCCAAATTGGAGCCACCAGCGGCGTCCAGCTCATCGTGTTGCTCGATGAGGTGGGCAAGCTCTTTGAAAGAGTCATTGTAGACTGTCTCGTCAGGCAACAGGTGCGGGTGGGGCCGGATCTGGCAGAGAGCCAGTTTGGTTTCCGCAGGGGGCGCGATCATGCGCGTGCGAGCCCTCACGACGGGGTGGCCTGGGGTGGGGTCGTCTTGGCGGTGTCTTTGAACATCGACAATGCCTTCAACACCCTGACATGGAGCTGCATCAGGGAGGCACTCCGGTATCACCGGATGCCGCCCTACCTCTGTCGAATAGTAGAGGCCTATATGACGGATATGACGGCCCGTCATCTACCCTGGTCACCAGCGAGAGTGGATGTCGTGCGGTGTCCCACAGGGATCGGTCATGGAGCCGCATCTGTGGGACATCGGGTACGACTGGGTGCTGCACGCCGATCTCCCTAGTGGCGTCAGCGTGGTTTGCTACGCTGACGACACGCTGATTCTAGCACAGGGGAGGTCGCACCAGGCGGCGGCCGAAATAGCGACACGCGGGGTTGCGACAACCGTCGAGAGGATCCGGCAATTGGGACTCGAGGTGGCCCTGCACAAGTCCGAGGCCATGTGTTTTCACGGTCCTCGGAACGCGCCACCGCCTGCTCCAGCTCGATATCATCTGGAGGAGCGGCCGCCGTGCACGACGCTGCCGTGGGTGCAGCATATGTCTGTTACTTCTATCCCTTCTGAAAATGCTGTGTGGCTGTGATAGAAGTAACTAAGTCTAGTCACTAACTACATCTGCTTCTCGCAATAGCTGGCCACTGCAGCCACGTGCACATACAGTTCGATATCATCTGAAGGAGTGACAGCTGCGCACGGTGCTGCTGTTAATGCCGCGCTCTCGTCTTGAGCGCAGCATGTGTCCGTTATTATTGTCTATCCAGATGATACTAGGGCTGTAATAAAAGTTACTAGATCTAGTCCCTTACTTAATCTGCTTCTCGCAGCAGCTGGCTACAGCAGCAATACACACGTCCATCTGTTCCAATTCGATGTCATCTGGAGGAGCGACTGCCGAGCACGACGCTGCCGTTAACGCCGCGCCCTCGCCGTGAGCGCAGCATGTGTCTGTTACTTCAGTCTCCTCGTAGGATGTTAAGGCTGTGGAGGCAATTTTAGACTTTTACTTTAAATACAGACAAATATGACTTGGAGGACACTTAATTTTAAAGTTAAAGTTAATCCTGCACAATCAATATGATGTACTAGCACTTCACCCGCAACTTCGTTCGCGTGATCCATATTGTATCCTACAGATGACTTTTTAGTTTCACCCCTTAAAGGTTGAATTGCCAAAAATCCCTTCTTAGTGCTCCCCTAGATCATAAAAAGAAGCCCTGAACAGTAAAATTCTTCAATATTCTTTAACACCCCCTAAATCGTCTTTTAGCTTTTTTTTTGAAAAACTAATAATGAAAACCTTTACTATTTACTTAGGTTAGTATTTATGCCAAGTTTCAAATATGTAAGCCCAACATCTTCCACCTTTTCACCTCCAAAGAATTAGCAGGCATTAGGTCTCTCTCTTAGTCGGTCCCTCATGTCTGAGGATCGTGGTCAGCATCAAGGTTAGGTTAGCAGGCATTAGGTAGAATTTCCAAAAACCAATAAATACATGAATTCTTTTTATCAACCAAAAGAGAAAATCTTTAATTTCACGTGTCACACTTAAAAGCGTAGAAATTTCACACAAACTTTCAACCTCCTTTTTACCTCCTTATGGATGGAATTTCCAAAATAAAAATAAAACACTCATTGTTTTTTTTATCAACCAAGAGCGTAACCCAACAATTTCAGATGTTTTACCTTTCAAACCGAAGAAATTTCACATTGTCTAACCGCACAGCAACCATATCAGAAAACACCGTTTATGTTATGCAATTTGTTCGTATATTCATCACTAGATGGCGCTGTCCATTTACGGTCGATTTCTGAATCTCGATGTTAAGATTTTCCGCCGATAACATAAGTGTCTAGGATTAAGTATTATTAAAAAAAAACCACTACATACAACCAACCTTTATTCTACGGTGTAATCACTACATCTACGAATAAATCAGACTGGGGGTCAAAGTGTTGGCATCAGTGATCCACACTCCCAAGTACAGACTGAAACCTTTTTTCATTCAAACCCCAGTTTTCTAACCCTCATGAGTTAGAGGGTTCTTCATGGTCCTTCGGAGCCGAATGTGGCAAGGGCTGTACAGTTCAGGTGTGTTCTCCTAATTGGACGGAGAATCATCAACCCCATACGTTCCTGTCGAGTGGTCTTGGATGGTGAGAGAAGGAGATAGCAATACCGGATCCAGCAGCAGGGAAGTACGGAGGAAGGAGTACAAAACCAGCAGCAAGCAAGCTGCAGACGACTGAGGTCGTAAGGAAGTGAGTGATAGTGCCGAAAATCGTGAGTACTTTGTGATTTCTTATGTGCCAAGCAAAAGTGAACTTTATTGCCTAGAAGATTTTAACTTTAACTTTCGAGTAGTAAATTGGACTTAGAATAATTTCATGTGTGCATGTTTAGACTTAGTTAGATTTAAGCCAAATTAGGTTCAGACGGGGAACCTATGCCCGATTTTTAGTAGATTTAAATGTCAAACACTTAGAAAAATTTGTTGTTTACATTGACTTGTAAAATTTTCGATACTTTTTAGAACTTGTAAAATTTTAAGAAATATTTGGGACTTAGAAAAATTTCTTTGTTTACATTGACTTGTAAAATTTTGGGAAATATTTTAGACTTGTAATTTTTTGGGACTTAGAAAATTTTCTTTGTTTACATCGACTTACAAAATTTTGTCGAACTTTAATTTATTTTTACTTCAAAATGTCTTTGCAATCACATGTCAAGGTGCAAGATGATATTCACGCTCGATTGTCAAGAGCTAAAACTAATTTTAAAAAGTCGCCAAAGGATAGAATTACCGAACAATATTTAGAAACCAGATTAGAAAATGTAGAAGAATTATGGGCGCAGTTTAGTTTAACACATAAACAAATTATTAAAGATTTTGAACCTAAGGAGTTGGTATCTTCACCATACACTATGAGTGAAGTTTATTATAATACAGAGGAATTATACTTAGATTTGAAATGTGACTTCAAAACTGCTTTAAACAAAATTAAGATTAGTGATGTTACTCCAGCTACAGGGTCATCATCAAATAATGGTTCCGTAGGTAAAAGCGTATCTATAAAGTTACCTAGAATAACTATCCCAACATTTTCGGGGAAGTATACCGAATGGCCGACTTTCCGAGATTTATTTGTATCAGCAATACATAAAAATAGCACTATTGATAATGTTCAAAAATTACATTATTTAAAAAGTTATTTGACTGGCGAAGCCGAGCAGCTCCTTCGTCATGTACCAATTTCAGAATCAAATTATGAAAGGTGCTGGGCTCAGTTGGAGACCAGGTATAACAACAAAAAATATTTGTCTCATTGTATTTTGGTAAGATTGCTCAGTCAGAGGAACATAGTACAAGAGTCAGCTAGTGCTTTAAAGGAATTAATGGATACAACATCAGACTGTCTAAATGCACTCACTAACTTAGATATTGATATAACTTCATGGGATATTTTAATCATTCATATCATAACATTAAAACTAGATCCAGACAGTAGAAAGGATTGGGAACTAAAGGTAACTAGTAATACTGATTCAGATAAGCTGCCAACATTTGAACAGTTTAAAGAATTTTTAACAAGCCGCTATAGGGCATTTGAATTCTTAGGAACTAAGCCAATTAAAAATAATGTTAATGTTAGTAAGGCAAAGGTTTTTCACACGGCGACGGCCAATGTAGCTATAGTTTGTCCGTGCTGTAATAGTAACGAGCATAAAATAAGAAATTGCAAGCAATTTGTTAACCAGGATGTGGATAATCGGCGTAAGTTTGTGCAGGATCACAATTTATGTTTTAATTGTCTGGGGCACAACCACTCTGCCAGATTTTGTAAGTGCACAGCCTCTTGTCAAATATGTAAGCGGAGACATCACTCCTTGTTGCACCCTAAAGGTGAGCAGGAGTCAGTAGGCGAAAAGGGAGATTCGTCTATGAAAGAACATACAAACACGGTAGGATTAGAATCTGAAAACAAAGTAGTAACTTGTTTTTCGAAAGGTTTAGCGAATAACCAAGTTTTATTAGCCACGGCCCTAGTGAGGGCTGTATCGAAAAAAGGAGTTATGTTAACAATCAGGGCCCTGTTAGACCAAGGCTCTCAGGCGTCTTTTGTCACAGAGCATACTGTGCAAAGTTTAGGGCTTCAGAAAAAACCAGCTAAAGGTTTAATAACTGGTATAGACGTTAATAACAAATTATCCTTAAATTCGGTTGTTGAGGTTAAAATTCAGTCCAGGGTCGATCCATCATGTGAACTTGTAGTCAAGGCATATGTTCTCAAATCTATTACGTCATTATTACCTGGTAGGGAAACACTATATTTAGATTGGGTTCAAGCTAGCGACATCAAATTAGCGGATCCTAGATATCATACACCGGATAGAGTGGATATGTTGTTAGGAGCAGACATTTATGGTCAGATTTTGCAAAATGGGTTAAAAAAGGCTCCTGATGGTAGCACTGTAGCTCAGTCTACCTCATTAGGATGGATTATATCAGGTACAGTAGCCTCTGCTGCTCCGAATACATCAAACATTACCGTAATGCATACTCACCTTGGTGATGACGAAATCCTGAAAAAATTCTGGGAATTAGAAAAGGAACCAAATCAAATTAAGAAACATATACTTACCGAAGAAGAATCAAAATGCGAAGAGAAATTTAAAGCTACAACTGTAAGAGACAGTGACGGTCGTTACGTAGTTAACTTACCATTTCAAAGTCAAGATCCGAGCTGTCAATATGGCGATACAAGAAAGGTAGCAATTAATAGGTTTTATGCATTAGAAGCTAAACTCAATAAAAACACAGATTTAAAGACAAAATATGAAGAAGTCCTCAATGAATACTTGCAATTGGGACACATGAGACAAATAACCAAAGCAGAAGAACAAAATCAACATGCAGTGTACTTACCTCATCATGCAGTTATACGTGACGATAAAGACACAACCAAGGTTCGGGTTGTCTTCGATGCTTCCTGCAAAGGAAAAAATGGAATATCGCTCAACGATGACCTAATGATTGGTCCGGGGCTGCAACCAGATTTGCGGCATTTATTGATTCGTTGGAGGACTCACCGCATTTGCCTCGTTTCAGACATTATCAAAATGTACCGAATGGTGCGCGTGGCCGACCATCATACAGATTTTCAGCGCATCGTGTGGAGAGACAGCAAACAATCTTCAATAAAGGATTATAAGTTACTTACAGTTACTTTTGGTACCTCTTCAGCGCCTTTCTTAGCAGTTCGATCGATGCAGCAAGTAGCGTACGATGAAGGAGTCAACTATCCACTTGCAGCTGAAAGGGTACTTAAAGATTATTACATGGATGATCTTATGACTGGTTGTGACTCAATAGAAGAAGGCATGGAAATCTTTAATCAAATGAACGAGTTATTAGCAAAAGCAGGATTCACTTTACAAAAATGGTCAAGTAACAGCAGTGAATTACTGGAGAAAATAATCGGGGAAAGACACTCGTTCAAAGGACAAGATGGTGTAGAAAGAGAGATCAACATAAAACAAGATGAGATATTTAAAACGTTGGGACTTACCTGGAACCGAAGCTGCGATTCCTTCCAGTATTCTGTTCAGTTGCCTCCGCTGCAGGAACCTGTTACAAAAAGAAAAATATTATCAGACATAGCAAGACTATTTGACCCTTTGGGATGGGTCGCACCCGTAATCATTGTTGCGAAAATGCTCATTCAAAAATTATGGGTTTCTGGGATTGGATGGGATGAAGAAATTCCACCAGAAATAAGAAAAGAATGGTTTACTTACCGACAAGAGTTGCAAAGTTTAAAGAAGTTTTCAATAACTCGATGGTTAAACATGAAGCACGGTGACAAGCAGATTGATTTACACGGATTTTGCGACGCGTCAAAATCAGCATATGCTGCGGTAGTGTATGCACGGGTTGTCGATGCTGACGGTGAGATACATGTCACTTTGCTCACGGCAAAAACGAATGTTGCTCCTATAAAAACGGTTTCAGTGCCTCGATTGGAATTGTGCGGAGCAGTCCTCTTAGCCAAACTCTTATCCGAAGTCTCAGAAGTGATGGGAATAAGTAAATTTAATTTGTACTACTGGACCGACTCGGAGATCGTGTTAGCGTGGTTAAATAGCCATCCCAACAGATGGAAAACATTCGTGGCAAATCGGGTTTCTGAAATTTTGAGCTTAAGTGAACCTCAGCAATGGAATCATGTTCAGTCGAAAAGCAATCCTGCTGATTGCGCATCGCGGGGTCTTTATGCATCAGAATTTATAAACTTTAAATTGTGGTTAGATGGTCCGGGGTTCCTAAAAGATAAAAATATTATAGTCGACAAACGCAAGACGCTGTCAACAAATATAGAAGAAATAAAGGTACACGTAGCGTTAGACGATAATTTTATTTGGGATAAATATTCATCACTTACCAAACTTATAAGAATAGTAGCATATTTAAGACGTCCTTTAGAGTTGAGAAAACCGAAGACTGAAAGAAAGAATCATAATTTTATAATTGCAGAAGAAATGAAATTAGCGTTGGAGACATGCATAAGGGTATGTCAAAGACAAAACTTTGAAGCGATAATTCTGGACCTGCAAAAAGAAAAGCCTAAAAGAAATTTGTTTAAATCTTTAAATCTTTACCTTGATTCCGTTAATATCCTGAGGGTGGGTGGTAGATTGGAACGTTCCGATCTTGCCAGGGATCGTAAAAATCCAATGTTGATTCCAAGTAATACTCATTTTACCAATCTTCTAATTGCCGACGCACATTATAGGAATCTTCATGGCGGTCCTCAACTAATGCTTAACTACTTAAGCACAAAATATTATATTCAGGGAGCCAAACGGTTGGTTACTGCATACGTGCGAAACTGTGTAATTTGTTTGCGTTATGCAGCGTCTACAAAACCTCAATTGATGGGCCAATTACCACCTGCACGGGTTACACCAAATAGGCCATTTAAGAACAGTGGTGTAGATTATGCTGGTCCTATTAATTTGAGGACATCAAAGGGTAGGGGTCACCATGCATATAAAGGATACATTTGTTTATTCGTCTGCATGGCGACTAAAGCTGTCCACATTGAGGTCGTTAGCGACCTAACAACACAGGGGTTTCTTGCCGCTTTTAAAAGGTTTGTGGCAAGACGAGGTCACTGCAAGGATATATGGAGTGACAATGGTACAAATTTTCAGGGCGCTTCTAGGGAATTAGGTATATTACTTCGCTCCGAAAATTCAGGTATAGCTAAGGATATTGCTGCAGCATTGGCTAGTGAGGGTACCACATGGCATTTCATTCCACCACATGCCCCGAACTTTGGCGGATTATGGGAGGCTGGAATAAAGTCATGCAAGAAACATTTAAATAGAGTAATAGGAAACGCTACTTTAACTTTTGAAGAGATGTCCACTTTATTAGGCCAAATAGAAGCATGCTTGAACTCACGTCCCTTGAGTAGGCTGACCGATTCGAACACTTTTGATGCATTAACGCCTGGGCATTTTCTTGTAGGGGAACCAATAGTAAACGCGCCTGATCGTAACTATGAAGATGCAAATATTTCTAGCTTGAAGAGGTGGCATTTAGTACAACAGATGACGCAACATTTCTGGCGTCGCTGGTCCAGCGAATATTTGACTACACTTTTTCATCGTTATAAATGGTCTAAACAAACTCCGGAACCCAGCGTAGGGGATGTAGTGTTAATTAAAGAGGACAACTTACCTCCTTGTCGGTGGCTACTTGGCAGGGTGGTTGAAAAGCATCCGGGGTTAGACAACCTTACACGAGTAGTCACACTTCGCAGTAATGGTTCTACATTTAAAAGGCCAACATCAAAACTGTGTGTCTTGCCTATAGCCTAAGAATGTTATAAGTAGGTTAAGTGATAATTTTAAGCTTTGTTTGGTTTGTTTTATGATTGTAAGCATTGTTTAAGTTTAATTTAGATCTATAAGTCATATTATAAGGGTAATTAAAACTGTTTAATTTGCTTAATATAAATCGCTGTGTAATATTTAACTTTGGAAGGACATAATGTTGCACAAAATGTCCTTGGTGGGCGGCATGTCTAACCGCACAGCAACCATATCAGAAAACACCGTTTATGTTATGCAATTTGTTCGTATATTCATCACTAGATGGCGCTGTCCATTTACGGTCGATTTCTGAATCTCGATGTTAAGATTTTCCGCCGATAACATAAGTGTCTAGGATTAAGTATTATTAAAAAAAAACCACTACATACAACCAACCTGTATTCTACGGTGTAATCACTACATCTACGAATAAATCAGACTGGGGGTCAAAGTGTTGGCATCAGTGATCCACACTCCCAAGTACAGACTGAAACCTTTTTTCATTCAAACCCCAGTTTTCTAACCCTCATGAGTTAGAGGGTTCTTCACACATAAAGTTTCAACCCCTGTTTTATCCCCAAAGGGGTAGAATTGCCAGAAACTAATAAACACTTGAATTCTTTTTATCAACCAAGAGCGTAAATCTAAAATTGTACGTGTCTAACTTACAATCTGTAGAAATTGTATAAAAACCTTCAACCCCCTTTTTACCCCTTGCCGGGTGGAATTTCCAAAAACCAATAAATACATATATTCTTTTATCAAACAATAGCGTACATATAAAATTTCACGTGTCCAATTTACAAACTAGAAATTTCATACAAGTCATACTTTCTTTAAACGTCAAGCGGTTTTCGATATTTCGTGATGAGTGAGTGAGTAAACTTTCGCTTTTATACATCGATCACTAATAATGCTTTTATATATATATATATATATATATAGAACTGCTTTCAATCAGATTTCGTACGTAACGTAAGTACTGTTGGCACTGAAGGTTTGTCCAGTGTTAACGCTACGCACTACTACGCAGCGTAACTGCTTGTAGACGCAGCATAGCTATTCGTAGACGCATCGTAGCCGTTCGTAGCCTCTCCAAAAAGCAACTAGCCGCTCCTAGACGCAGTATTATCGTTTATAGACCTTACGTTTTCAAGTTAAAATACCTCTTGCAAGCTAGGGCAAACTTGACCCCGTGGTAGTGTTAATTGTTTTTGTCCGTCAAACAGTACTAACTTCAAACCTGGGGGTGACCATAAGCTCTTAGAGTAAGGTTATTTTGAGTTTATATAAGGGACAGATGTGTATGACTTGTATACATCTGTCACTTACGCGATCTCAAAATAACCTTACTCTAAGAGCTTGTGGTCACCCCCCTGGAATTTTAAAACGAGAAGTTGACAATACAAACATATGCAGAATTCAAAATGAGCGAGTTTGAAGTTATTATCTTTGTTTTGGTAGGTAAATAAGAGTAGGTAAGGTACTTCTTCGAAGCCATAATTATAAAACCAGTATAAAGCCTGTTTTGAACACTCTTTTAATTTTAAAGCTCAGAAATCCTGTCGTCCCACATGACAGACAAGACATTATGAGGTCAAAGGCTGATTGCTTGTTATGAACAAATCGTTATTTAAGTGCATATCACACAGTCTGCAGGAGGTAAGCAGAATTATCCAATTCACGGGAATCAGCGCGGATATAGGCGGGGGTGAGGATGCGTTATCGTGATCGACAATGTCTTTCGTTACTGTGTAGAATTAAGTTTCCATTACCTCTAAATTGGGACAGTCACAGTGTCGTAGTGGCTCAGTGGCTAAGATCACGCCTCTCGTGCATGAGATCGTTGGGTTCAAACCCGGGCAAGTAACAATTTGACTTTTTCAATTCTAAGTCCTTTTTAAGGTGACACTAGTCAACGGCACGAACTATTTTGTGAGCGGGGTTAAAATGCATTTTATATCAACCGACAACACGTGCGGAAGAGATAGATGCTTTGATGAGCAGTAGGAAGCTAGTTCGCGTACGAATACACACTTTTGCAAATTTGTAGCGAAATGGATAATGATTTAGGACGAAACCGAGCGCGCGAAATTTTATAAACAGACCTTTGGGAGTCTGGATATCATGAAAAAACGACTAAACGTATCTGTTCAAAATAAAATTATTTGCATTGTTGAACTACTAATCTATGCCTTTATGGTGGCCGTTTTGTAATTTTCCGTATTCTTATGGTATTTATTCGCGCCCAAAAATGCGTTAAAATTAGTGTCGAAATGTGAAGCTTTCGACGCTCATCACTTTCAAATATTTACTTTTTTTACTTTTCTGTTTCCATACAGGGCTAATAATGACGAGATAAATTGATATCACTTTTTTATTTTGAACGTACATTGTCAAACAGTGGAATAATCCCTAGACTACGTTTGTATGGAAGAATTTTCGACGAGTGTAACCTTAAGTTTATCTAGGACAACGGAGAAGAAAAAAATCTGGACTTATATAGTAGTTAATATAAGTTTGAAAATACCAACCTGCTTTGAGCAAGTGTGGTGATTAAAAGTCGTGCCTTCTCTGTATGAGAAGAAACCTTTGACCTCCAGTGGGACAGTAATAAACTGGTAATTATATTATACTAGCTGTACCCCGCGGCTTCGCTCCCGTCAACTGGCTACCTAACCTAATCTACCTACTCTACCCTATACATGATTTTACACAACGCACGCAACGGAAGCTCTCAAAAAGGATATTTTTTCCGTTTTTGCAACATTTTTCATTTATGCTCCGCCTACTCCTACTGGTAGTAGCGTAATGTTATATAGCCGACAACCTTCCTTAATAAATGGGCTATCCAACATAAAAAAAAAAATTAAATTCCAACCAGTAGTTCCTGAGATTAGCGCGTTCAAACAAACAAACTCTTCAGCTTTACAATATTATTATATAAAAAATAATAAATATATAATATATATGTAGTATAGATTAGTATAGATTGGTAGATGGAGATCGTTTATCCATGTATCCGTACTAATATTATAAATACGAAATTAAGTCTGTATGTCTGTTTGCTTGTTACATTTTCACGTTGACGCTGCTAAACCGTCCTCAATATTTGACATAGATATATTTTATCGGCGTACCACGCCGACGCAAGCGAAGCTGCGGGCAGAAGCTAGTCATTAATAAACTTTCCTATAGGTATGCATATGTCAATGCCAATATCCCAAATATTGACATTGAACGAGCTTTGCTTAGGTTAGGTCCCTTGAATAGCGTAATGATATTGGCATGAAGCACCAATTGTATTCATAATTGGTAAAACCTTCACTTGTTTCAATTACCTTCACCAATAATCAATTACAAACTATGTGGCAAACTTCTGCTTAGCTGGATCCACTGGGTCTCAAACAAACAATTTAACACGAGAGTTCCTTTTACATCGAAGGAGAGGAAAAAAGGAGAAGGAGGAAAATGTTAATACGAAAAATCAAAAAACCCTGCACTAAACAAAACGTAAACAAGAAGAAAATCATGCTGTGCAGTCGGAGGATACATATTCGCAAGCTGGCTGACCGAAACCAGATATATCTTCCGACTGCACAGCATGATTTTCTTCTTGTTTACGTCTTTTTATTATTTTTCACTATTTAGTTATCATTTTTTGTTTCGGATTACTTTTAAACATATAAGTGGTATATATTTTTTAAATCACCTCTTAAAATCCTTTATTTTCATACAACACACGATGGGTTTGGAAGAGAAAAAAGTGGGAACTTTTTTCTCTTCCAAACCCATCGTGTACCCCCCCAGAATATGGCGCCCAAAAAGCCACAAATAAGTGAGTGTAGTGTTAAGTGTTTTCTCCGCCATTTTTCTTTTTTCAAAATTGAAAAAAGAAAAATGGCGGAGAAAACACTTGCACAAGGTTAAGACGAATCGATTGACGTAATAATCATCAAAATCGGCCCACGCATTTGGTCTCTAGAACGTCACATAGAAATAAACATAATAAATACATCATCATTTTAGCCAAAAGACGTCCACTACTGGACCTAGGCCTCCCCCAAGTGTCATACACACATAAAACATACATACATAAACTGATAAACACATTACCCTACTTTGCGTCGCCCAGTCAGGTAAAAAGAAAGGCTTTATGAAAATCCATCCCCAAAAGAGGTAAATTTAGAGGATGGAAGTGTATATATGAAAAATTACCATTTTTGGCTACGGGATGACCCTGTGTGGCCTTGTAAAATAAATTTACTTAAAAATCTCTTTAAGTAAATAGGTAACAGATATGTTAAGAGAATTTTTAAAACAACCCCCATTGGGTGCGCTTATTAAATTACAGACACTCCTCACAAAGTGTTCTGGGTCCCAGCACGGGGGCAAATTAGAATAGGCTTATTATAACGTCAAGTTTGCTTACAAATAAAAGTCATTCAAAAATGTTCATAACCACTAAGCCTGGTATTGCCCGAAAGCAGGCAGAGGCCGTAGGCAGAGATGTAGGCATCTCGAGGGCTGCACTAAAAGTATCGGGAATGGAATATTTCCACTGTTTCTGTCATATTAAAAACTTTTTAATTGAAAACTCCTTTGTTTTAAAATCGAATACCATTTATTTATTTAAAAAAAGATTATCGGTCTTGTTACAAGGTTTTGTCAAACTTGTTTAGTCGTTGAGAAAATGGAATTGACTCGAGAAAATTCAAGAGCGATGATTTATTATTACTTTCGAAGTGATTTAACACAATAACAGTGTGTTGACCGGATGATTTCTGCATTTGGTGATGAAGCCCCATTCAAAACCACAATTTATCGCTGGTTTGCTGAATTTCAACGTGGACGTGCCAAGCTCATTGATGATCCCCGTCAAGGTCGTCCAAAAACTGCAGTCACCCAAGAAAACGTTGATGCTGTGCGTAAGCTGATTGAGGAAGATCGACATGTGACATACCGCGAAATTCAGGCAACTTTAGACATTGGCATGAGTCAGAGTTTTGCAATTTTCCGTCTTTTATGGCATTTATTTGAACTTTCGACGCTCATAAATTTCAAATAATTTCTTTTTTTACTTTTTTGCTTTCATACAGGGCTAGATAATGATGAGACAAATTGATGTCACTTTTTATTTTGAACGTAAATTGTCAAACAGTGGAATAATCCGTAGACTACGTTTGTATGGAAGAATTTTCGACTAGTGTAACCTTAATGGCAATAACCAGCCAGAATAGGGTAGTTGACAAAAAAAATATGTTTAGTACGTTAGTTAGATAACCTAAAAATAATGGTCACATATTTTTTCTTTTACCACGTAAACAAAAAATTACGACGATACAGTGCATTGAAATAATGTATGACGTCAGGGCGCGCTTCACTTTATACAGACAAAGTGACGTCACAAGCCCCCACTCCTGAACTTTGACGCGCTTTTTATTCGTCTATTTTTATTTATTTGAATAGACAAAAAATGCTAAAACAATATTATTTGATAATCTCACTGACGGAGTAAATAGAATTATAATTTATCTATCGAGGAAATATCCCTATTGAGAAATTCGAGATAGAAAAACACAAAGACACTTTGCTTGGCGAGGGAATCGAACCTCATGTTCAGCGTTAGCTTGCATTAATTTTAATTTATTAAGTAGGTATGTATAAATTAGTGCTAAGTAATTAGATGTAGGTATCACAGACTCATAAATCATAATAACATCAACTTGATTTATTCCGTTCTAATACCAAAAAGTAATACCACTGGTATTTGTTTAAAATCATATTTCTTTTGTATTCCGAACGGATACCATGGTTTAAACTAATACCAAAACAAGTACAAAGATATAAGGTACAGTCAGTTAAAATGCTTTGTATGTAATTATAAGCGCTTTAATTGAAAAAAAAAACAGTTAAATCCATTGATAGCAAACGTCTAGTTCAATCATAAAATATGACTAATAATCAACTTAATTATAAATTTTCGTTCCTCCTTGTATCTGAATAATATTTTTTGCAACTACATAAAAACAAGCACAATTTACTTATAGTCAAAAAATACAAAATATCTCAGAAAATCAACTCTTAATTTATATTAACAGGTTCACTGTCCAATTAGTAAAACAATACTTAGTATTATATTACGATCACATAAAAATATCAGAACACCTATTCATTTGATAAGGTTAGACTGTGCTGACTGTACCAAATTCAAGTTGTTGGTATTCGTTTGCACATTAAATTTAATTATTTAAAGAGTGGTATCCGTTCGGAATAAAAAATAAATATGAGTTGAAACAGATACCAGTAGTGTTAGTTTTTGGTATTAGAATGGAATAAATCATCAATTTATCTATTATCAATTACAGCATAACTAAAAGCAATTACATCTTCAACAAATTTAATAAGACACAACTTAAACAAAACACAAACATTAAACACAGGCTAATTCACACAGCGACTCATTAATTCAGTGCAGGTGTTGAGGTGTAATAAAATCATCATACTAGCTCGCAGAGTCGCAGCACGTTTTATTGATAGTTTAGAAGTAGGTACACAATACACATAATATCGTCGGCATTGCATCGGTGTCTCGGTGATCTGCGAGAGGTCAGCGGGATTATCGCCGAACGCGAATTATAAACATTGAGACGTGTTGATAGCAATTGGACAAACGGAGATTGATTTCAATAGGTACTTTGTAATGATTTCATTTGTAATACTTGTAATATGACATGACTCTACTCATCACCCACTAGGGCAAAGCACGTTCACGTTCGCTTCTTAAGTATATTCCGTGCCGTCAACCGAAGCTCTCACTGATTTACTTTTTTTTACAATATTCTGATTCCTAAAACATTGAGATCATCCATTATCTGCCTGCCCTTACCTATCCCAATCTAATTAGAGTCGCCATAGCCTCTTCATTTCCATACTTTTCGATTAGCCGTCATCTCCGTATCATAATCTGTCAAACTATAGCATCTTTCAACTCGTAGACAGAGAAAACTACTGTCTACGTTTCCACCAATCTATCCTTCGTCTCTATGGTCCTCCCTTCCTCTTCTTATATAATTATGTCTACATCATCATTCTCTTGCCCATGGATAGGTATCCCAATGTATAAAGTTTTCATACACCTATCCTCATTACCATTTTTCAAGGGATCTGGCTATTGGGCAGAGCCGGCTCACGAAACTGAAGACCGACGATGGCAGGATCGTTTCCGCCAAACCGGAGCATCTAAGGGAGATCGAGATATTCTATGGGCAGTTGTACACATCAATCAGCAAGCCCGTTGCGAGTCTAGCAAACGACCCAAGAGCTAGATTGTCCCGACATTATACCGAAGATATCCCGGACATCAGCCTGTACGAGATCTTAGTGTTTACTTTTAATGTTAATGTTATGTTTTATGATGTAAAAATTTCGAACACAATGTATATTGTATCTGAATAAATTGAATTGAATTGATTAGGATGGCTCTGAAACAGCTTAAAACAACAAGAACGGAATCACAGCCGAACTCCTGAAGGACTCCCGAACTCAGAAATAAGAGGAACGGCTAGCGGGGCTCTATCAACTTTGTTGCTTAAATAGTAAACGCATTTACCTATTCTATATTAAAATCAATGCCAACATTAAAATAATCCAAAAACACTTATATTTATTACCCGGCCCAATAAGTGATGGGCATTATTAGTAGTTTTTAGCATATTGCCTACTCATACTGGGCATTCTTCAAATTGTCTGGGCATTATGAATAATGCCGTATTAATCAATTATTCCACAACATATACATACAATTCCATAGATATGTTTCTATTTTCCCCTAAATCCACGTTACGCAAGATAACACAGATTTTCACAGTGACTGCTAAACTAAACACCATTTCCACACATAAAAACCATTTAGAAGAATGATCTCGGAGAGTACTACGCTTGATGAGGGTTATCTTTTGACCCTAATTACTTAGAATAAGTGATTGCTTCATCAATCTTGTTGATTTAAAAGATCTCGGAAGTCATCGATATACCTAAATATCATGTTGATAAAGGCCAGAGATTCATCCGAATCTTTTTTTTATAGATTCAGTAACTTAAACGCCGGGAGAGGACGCCCTAGAAAGACATACATAGACCTTATAGGTGATGTTCTTCAGAAAGGCCAGGTGCGCAGTACTCATAACTGGCGTGTGTGTATGACTAGATGTATGAATGTGAGTGAAGCAAAAGAAGTATGTAATGATCGTAGCAGGTGGCGTTCTGTAGTTTCTGCCTACCCCCATGGAAAAAATGAGTGAGTTTATGTATGTAGTAACTTATTGTACAGTAATTTATTGGTGTAAGGATTAAGCCAATACTTAGTAGCGGGAGGAGGTATATGAGGCCTTAGATAGTCGGGAAGCGTTTTAAGAATCGTAGACAGATGAAGATGTTCGATATGTAGACCAAATTATACTTAATTGCTTTCATTTTAGTTTTTTTTTTACAAAAACGTGTCGTCACATTGCTGTCGCATTTGCCTAACAGTTTTTAAGACGATAAGATGAACATTGCTGTCGCATTTGTTGCGTCGCATTTGCAAGCCTAACAGTTTTTAAGACGATAAGATGAGGGAACAAAACGCGCACTCGTTTCACACCCGCGTGACCCAAAATTTAGTAGTTTATTGTACTTTCCATAATATTCTAGGACTTTAAAAAAAGCCTCAGATCAAAATGTAGATAATTAAATAGTCTTTGAGATGGTGTCGATTTCATTAAAATACGCCCAGTGGTTTTCGTGCGATTATCGTGTTTTTGTCCGTTTTAGACATAAAATAGTACATTATGGTACAAGTGTGCAATGTTGGTGATTACCGCTGAGGCGCCATTGAGACCCGAGCCGTTAGGTGAGGGTCTTAAAAGAGCCGAGGACGGTAATCATCAATACACACGTGTATCATACGACGTTTTTCAACACACTTGTGAAGAAAATAATACTGAAAACTCATTTTCAACAGTAAAAACGAGTTGTGAATTTTTTTCTCAATGGCGGGCAAAATTAAGCAGTTTTCCTATGCGCGCGCATTTAATAATGGCGATCGGCCATAGACTAAAAGAATGAGGTTTCTTTTTTTTTGCTTTTCGTGGATAGTGTTTTAGCCATGGTTTTAGCCACATACAAAATAGAGAATTTCAATTTTTCTTTATTACAGAGCAAATAAAATTTATATTTGAGTGAAAGTTTTATTTAATAAGCACGTATAAGTTGAAATTATCTGTTTAAATACGAAGTTGCATGAAATGAGCAAGGAATAACATTAATTTATTTGTACTATTGAGCACGATCTTTTTTGTATCGAATCTTTTTTAAGAACAAAGCAATTCAAACAATAAATAAAAAAAAAAACACTATAACTCACTTGTGAATAATAGCAATGAAAAAGTCACAGTTTGATAACAGATATCATTATGTGCCTAATTGCAGTGAAATTAGAGCCACTTTATGAGCAAGTGTGTTGAAAAATTAATTACACTATGTTATACGAATATAACTCAAAATTTTCTAAAATCAAATGGTCTTATGTAACATATACCTATTTTTTCCAAAAAATAACGACAAGCCGTTTAGACGTGATTCTCATTTTAAAATCAGCTACTCAGAGGTAACTGCGCCCTACATGCTGCTCCATAGCTCTTTTAGGCTGCTTATAGTGCAGCAGTGCCTATCAGAAATCGTGTGTTTATGCCAGATGATCGCCCATTCTCAATAATATTTACGAGACAGCTACCATCGTAAACTGGTCCTGACTCTATCATACCTAATACGACAATTTGTAAACAGTCATCAGCTGTTTGGATATGTCGTACACACACGGCACGGCCAAATTAAAATTATTTGGAATAATCAATGGTGATTATACGTGGAAAACCTTGTAGCGAATTAATGAAATATTCCACATTGGGCACCCGCTTTAACAAAAAGACTTCTTTACGATTCTGGCCTCCTGATAGTTTGGGTATAAACACTTATTATGTTCAATATTCAAACTAAAAAGCAAAGGTGGAAGTTATATTTTTATCATGTTATTAAACTCTCTACTGATTTCAATAGTTTTTTTTTATTTTGACGGTTAAAAAAAAGTAAACGTACCAAAACTAGTATAGCTACTGCTCCGTAGGTGCCAAATGTGGAATAAAATTTTAAATAACAAAATTTATTCCACATTTGGCGCCTGCGAAAAATATCGATAAGTGCCGTATGTGGAAACCTTAGGGTGCCCAATGTGGAATGTGAATACGTCGAATTAATTCAAAAAGAATCTTTATAAGGTGCTTTTTGTTAGATAGATAAATAGAAAAAAAATGTTGTAAGTAGGTCCTAACACCATAAACAGTAACTTCGCCAGCTATTATTATTACGAGTATTATCCCACTCGAACGGGGGAAATATCCCAATCATATGGTATATCAGTGTTCCAAATTTCAAATCGGTTCAGCCACTGAGTCATGAACTCATGATTGATAACTGTCTGTTTAATAACTGCTTTTTAGTGTTCGCCCAAAGGAGATTTCCATGGAGGACCTCAGTACAATGCTCGATGATCTCAGTAGAGTTTCCGAAAGAGTGAGTCTTATAATTAATGTTAAACCCACTCCTATCAAGGTCGGAAACTCTACACCCGAAGTTGTGGGCGACTATGTCTACCTGGGACAAACGATCCAATTGGGTAGGGCCAACTTCGAGAAAGGTCAACCGTCGAATCCGACTCGGCTGAGCAGCGTTCGGGAAGTTGCGCGGTATCTTCTCGTCCAACTTACCACAGTGTCTCAAGACGAAAGTCTATGACCAGTGTGTGTTGCCAGTGATGACATTGGCTCTGAGACGTGGTGGCTTACACAATGGGCCTTTTCAGAAAGCTTACAGTCACTTAAAGGGCAATGGAGAGGGCTATGCTCGGCGTTTCCTTGCGTGATCGAATCATACTTGAATGCAAATTTTGAGAGATTTTAATAATGTTAAAGTAGAGTTTAACAAAACTAAATTTCAAATTCTTTATTCAGAAATCAGGGGTGAGTTTATCAAACTCAACTTTAGCTAGAAAACCAATCAAACTTTAGCTTTCAATTAGGATTGGTCACTTCGTTAACTTCAAATTCTCATTTCAGAAATCCGCCATTCGAATTTGAACTTGAGTTATTTGTCAAACTCTATTTTTAATCTGAAAACCTATCAAGCTTCAAAGTAGGGTTTGACACTTTTGTAACTCCAAATTCTCAATTCAGGAGTCATCTTTAATAATAAATATGATTTGTATCATTGGACATTGGGAACAGTCTTTTCCATTTCTCGGGACCATAGGGTCCCGGACCTTTGGCAGGCGTACGAGGCCGAAGCCAACTGAAGGGTAGGTACTTACAGGCAAAAAACAGGGACTGTCACAAGTTTAATTTTTTTAGGGTTCCGTACCCAAAGGGTAAAAACGGGACCCTATTACTAAGACTCCGCGATCCGTCTGTCTGTCTGTCTGTCCGTCTGTCTATCTGTCTGTCTGTCACCAGGCTGTATCTCATGAACGTTGAAATTTTCACCGATGATGTATTTCTTTTGCCGCTATAACAACAAATACTAAAAACAGAATAAAACAAATATTTAAGTGTGGCTCCCATACAACAAACGTGATTTTTTTGCCGTTTTTTGCGATAATGGTACGGAACCCTTCGTGCGCGAGTCCAACTCGCACTTGGCCGGTTTTTTAATTTTTTTTTGGCAAGCAATTCTTTATCTATGGTAGTTTTATTATAAATCACTTTAAAAGTAAACCTATGGCGCCAAAAAGACGTTTTTGTTTATGGCCGAAACGAAAAGAACCGGGAATGTCCATGACATACCGGTACCACAGATAATATAATACTAGCATACCGGTACATACCGGTAAAGAAGAAGGATAAAAATTACATACTTCTAAACTTTAACTGCGTTTTTCTCAAAATCTATTAATTAGGACATTTCCATTTGCCTGTACCTACCCTTCAACTTGCAAAGACCCCTTGACTGACACTTTAAAAGAAATGTGGACCAGCTTTATTGCCTTCACTTGACTCTCATAACTTGACTGATTGATCAAGATAGCGTGCCGCTCGTTTAGTTTTCCTTTTCATGATTCCGTGACTTGTTTGATAGCCATAGATAATAAAACCCTATTATTAGTTGTTGTCTTATTCCCGGCCTACTTGCGGAGGTTAGGTCAATCACAATCACGTTGCACTTCATGACATGTTTATTTATATATACTTTACTGTACACCAAGATAAAACGGTACAAAAAGAAACATTGAAATTAAAACAAATATACAACAGGCGGTCTTATCGCGCTCAGCGATCTCTTCCAGGCAACCTTGAACGGATAGAGATAGCCTGGACACAACATGGGGCTGCACTTGGTGCAAATTTCAAATCATACAATTATTAGTAAGTAAAATTAATTAGGTACTAAAAAGAAACTGTTAAAATAGATACATAAATACATACTTACATACATAGGTATGGTATATATACATACGGGGTCGCCACCGTCTGATGGCGGACGCGGTGGGGCCGCAGGGGAAGAGGAGTGTCGGTATAGCGTTAGCCGCTCTCCCTATCCCCTGCGGCCGCAAAATGGTAGGTGGCGGGGCCATTGACCTCGACCCGTCACAGTGGGACCAAGGGTGCCATACACGGGGTCGTCTGGCACCCATGTGCTGATTTGGTCCCTGGGGTGGTCACGGCGTGCAATATGTTCTTGTGCGCCGGTGATGGGGGGTACTCCCCCAAGGAGAGTCCGGTAACGGACAGCCGCGGCGGGTTCGCGGTGAGTGCTAACGCGTGCCCGTGTTCCCGCCATAAGCGGCACTGGAGGACACCGTAGAGTTTTAGTGGGTTAGAGTCCCACATAACTGTCCCACTATCTCCCCGTGGTAGTGCAGTATACATGAGCATATCTCCAAGCAAAAAAAAAGGATCACAGAGACAGGTAATGTTCCTTTATATGTTTTTTTAAAGACAGGCAAACCTACTAACTTTTTTTTTTTTTTTTTTTTTCCGGGGTGGAAAATCCTCATTGGATGTCCTCCGCCCTGGGGTGGGTGGAGGGGTCTGTCAGACTCGTACTGACTAAAAACCACCCCGGTGTTCCATCTCACACCTACGCTGGGGGTCGCGGGAACAACGATACTTCCGCCTACTACCTACTACAACTAAATGCCAAAGATCCTACATAACCATTGTATTATTATCACTGTTTGACTGCCTCATCATCGATCACTATTTCATGCTTTTAGTTACCATTGCGCGTTTGCATTGAGGATGGGATGTCGCAGTCAAACAGGGAATGTGGACTTTTCCTAAGACAGATCAGATCGGCTTCACACTACTACCTAGCGCGTGTGTTGGCCTACCCCAACGCACTGTTAGCTGCCTACTCCGTGTCGCCGCGCTACGTGTCTACCTACCACCTACTCTGCACCACAGCTTCCCGGGACCTGGCCCCGAGTTTAAACTGCACTGCACATCGCCGGACGCCTCTAACGCTAAGGCCAGTGGTACACTATCTTGTGGCTATGCAACGTACTTTGGACCGCGAGTAACAACCCCGACCCTGAGGTCTAATAAAATTTGTTAACCTTCATTTGGCTTTTTCCTTTACTACCCTCTAGCTACCTGGTAGGTAGGTAAACCAGAACGGCTAAACGGATTTACATGGAATACAACCGATACCATATCGGTAGTACCTACCAACGTTCCCGTGGAATGAATTTCGACATTAACACTGGTGTCACCGTCCGTAAACAGAAAGACACACACATCACGACATTTAAACAGAATGGCTTGATATTAATTACTTTTTATTATTTTTAGAGATAAGATAAATTTATCAGGACATCTTTCTTTAGATACATTAAGCACAACAAATAAAATAGTAATAATATATGGCATAGGTACACAAGAAAACACAAATATTAAGTTCATTAAAGAAACCCTAGACCCCAAACTAGTAAATGACTAGGTACCCTGTGTCGTGGGATCTAGATTTTTCGTAGTTAAGAGGAAATATGGGCAGAGAGCGCCGACTGAATTTAGTAAAAAGTCATAATTCGAGGTTTGGCTCTCGTCTCTTTCCTCCTCCAATATTGGTCCAATTTAAAAGATATTTCATAAACTGGTAAAGTAAGATATATACTATGTCCCTATGTTTTCCTTTTTTCGCTTATATTTGTCAAATTTGTACACTAAGCCTCTGTTGACAGCGCAATTTTGAGCATTTTTTGAGGGCTCTTCTAAAGATAATGTATTATCAAAAAGGAAAACATAGGGACATAGTATGTCTTTAATTTTCAGTTTACGGAATATCTTTTCAATGGGTCCAATATTGGAGGAGGAAAAAGACGACAGCCAAACCTCGAATTATGACTTTTTGCTAAGGAAATTCAGTCGGCGCTCTCTGCCGCCGTTTCCTCTTTATGACACATTATTATAAGTGCACTTGGAGGTAGTTTGCAAATATTTGGTTACAACACTAAACAATATTTAAACTTAATTACTTAATGGCAACATACAAAATTATAATAGGTATTTATTAAAAGGTTTGTAGAGAGTGTAGACGTGTGTAAGTGAATGTGACTTTGAATGTGAAGTGTGTGTCTGTGTATGTAATGTAGTTTATATATTGTATGTCTGAGAGGGATCTGATATACCTAGATGAGTCATTACAATGGATTTATTGTAAGGGAATCAGGGGAGCCTCAGTCTGCGCATAGTCTTGAACTCTTGAGCTGATAGCCATTTGATTGCTCTGACTTTACGCAAGTATGCTTTCAGCATCCTACTATGTCCAAAATCTTGATATTTTTTTGATAAATGTATTGTTGGTAACGTTGCTGGAAATGGGGACCTTTTACAGTAAAACGTAGGTAAGTACCTACAATGTTTTTCATCCAAGAGAAAAGTTGCAAAACCGCTGTCTCATAGACGCTTTTTAACCGGCTTTTATAAGCTTGGTATGTATCTATGTATCAATGTAACGGAATCTTTAAACGTGATTTTCGCCCCCTTCAAAACGTGGGATTGATTTGAAACTTTGCACACTTATCAAAGACCGATGACAATGCAATAATTTAGTCAAAGTCAAATCCAAAGTCAAAGTCAAATATGTTTATTCAACTTGGTTCAAATTTACAAGTAATGAAAGTTGATTCTACCGTGCGTGTTTAAATAGTTTGTCCCGTTAGCCTTACCAAGATCTTCAGGATTAGCGACTTTTTAGTTCAATTTACCATTAAAGCGTGTTTTTTTAGTTTTTAGAACTACAATTTTTGGATCCATGTTCCACCACAACGAAACGTTAATCTGGCTTACATAACTTTATGCAAACATAGTTATAAAAATCTTATTAATATAGAGAGCACGTTGGTTTACGTTATCCCATTTCGTTGTGAATCTACAGCAGCAGCCGACACGGCGTTTAATTAAATATTTAATAATTCCGAACTTGCCTTCACACAGCTTCCATAAGCCGTCTACTACGAAGTTAAATAATTCCCTCCAAGCCACTAGTTTACGTCAAAATGACGCCATTTTGTCTACGCCATTTTCCCTCTTTAGATAGACGTTTCCCCGTTTCCCGCTAAAAAGTTTAAAATTTTTGTATTTGTGTCTTTCGGGCAAAATGAAACGTCATAATGTTCTATTTAAGTCGCCATCTTCGCTAAACGAAAATAATAAAAGTTATTTATTGTGATGACTTTCGCCCAAAATGGCGAGGCAGAGAGCAATTTAGGAAACCTTTTTGCCTAGCAGTGGAAAATATAGTTTTAGAAAATAATGGTATGTAGGTAACATTACTTTATTTTATAGTCTATACTAATACTAATATACTAATACTAATTACAAATAATAATATTTTATATTATATATATAATAATATTATAAAGAGGAAAGATTTTTTTGTTTGTTTGTACCGAATAGGCTCCGTAACTACTGGACCGATTTGAAAAACTCTTTCACCAATAGAAAGCTACATTATTCCTGAGTGACATAGGCTATTTTTCATTAGCTAGTTGTCTATATTATTATAGCTTAGTACTAAGTATCTAGGTTGTATCTTCGAGCTTCTAGCAACAAAAACAAAACAAAAACTTGTAAGTTAACAAAACTTACGGTACGGGGTAAGCGTAAGCCACCACTTAGTAAATTGTCTCATCAATCATTATAAAATATATCAAAAACAATTCAATGCTGTCCAAGTTTTGCTTGAAGTTCTATCTAGGACAAACAGATAGAGATCTTCTATAACCTGTTTTATTGAGCACTATAATGGAGTAGGCAAAATGCCACGAAAACCACTCAAGGTAAGTTGTTCTAATCGACTTATTATGCCTAGCCTTTTTCCAACTTTATTGTGTTCGACATCCTTTCTTAAGGGTACACTAGTCGACGGCACGAACTATTTTGTGCGCGGGGTTAAAATGCATTTTATATCAACCGACAACACGTGCGGAAGAGATAGATGCTGTGATGAGCAGTAGGAAGCTAGTTCGCGTACGAATACACCGTTTTGAAAATTTGTAGCGAAATGGATAATGATTTAGGACGAAACCGAGCGCGCGAAATTTTATAAACAGACCTTTGGCAGTCTACATATCATGAAAAAACGACTAAATCTTTATGTTCAAAATAAAATTATTTGCATTTTTGAACTACTAATCTATCCCTGTATTTTTTTAATTTGTAAACCTGCCTTTTGTAATTTTCCGTCTTGTTATGGTATTTATTTGCGGCCAAATATGCGTTAAAATTAGTGTCGAAATGTCAAACTTTCGACGCTCATAACTTTCAAATGTTTTCTTTTTTTTACTTTTTTGCTTCCATACAGGGCTAGATAATGATGAGACAAATTAATATCACTTTTTATTTTGAACGTACATCGTCAAACAGTGGAATAATCGCTATTATACGTTTGTATGGATGAATTTTCGACTAATGTAGCCTTAACATGTGCAGCTGAATTTCAAATGAGGTAGGTAAATTTCACTGCAGTCTAAATAATAAATAATAAGTGATTTTATTTCTTTAAGTTGGTTTGTACAAACAGTTTTACATGTCGATCATATTTTTCAAAAGCTAGATGAGATCGGCGTTTCCTATCTGACTACTCTGAGAAGAAAGGCCGAAACAAACTCTGAGGTCACCGTCTCTTTTAAAGTCCAGGCAAAATCTTGGTTAGATCATGTGAAGACCATGTAGACTGATGTCTGAAATGGCCTTTTGAGGAAAGAATCAGCCAGATTGAGTGGAGCTGTCCAGTCAGTGCACGCATTTGTCAATAACCGTGTAGCTCAACTCAGAATTTAAAGAGCTCAACGATTCGACTAACAATACCAAAGAAAAGACATTCGAGTAGGCCGCATAAACTACTCAAACTGCCAAACCTTGATTAAAAACTAGCATAAATAAATAAATTAAAAAAAAAAGATCCACATAGTCAATGATACACATTCACAATAATTAAAAGTCTGATTAAGTTCTCAGGAGTAGCACTGAAAATATTGAGGAGTGATTTTAATTGTATTTTTGGTAGTCGATGTAAGTTAGAGATACGGCGTTACAGCTGTTAAGGCCGTACCCTGACCAAAAAATCAGCTTGAGATATGAGCATTCCTATTGGCCTAGCGGCACTGGTGGCGCATGAATTACAGTAGTGAATACGCCCAGATTTTAGAATATCGAGTATTGGTCTTTTGAAAAAAATTAAACTTACAAAATGTTCGTTATCAAATTGTCTATCCATTAGTGTTAGTACAAAAAATTATTAATGAACACTTTACGAGGAGATGCATGTTATCAATAATTATTTCTCATTTTTATGGTTTTGTTGGAAGGAGATTAGTGAAACTTACACCTCTTTAAAAGAAAAAGTATACTACAATTTTAGAACCCATATTATGTAGAAATTTCATGTATTTTTATTAATTGATATTTCTTTTTAAATAAAGAGTAGATAGCTCTTAAAAACTGCACAAAACGACTAGCGCGGCGTTTTGCTCGGGGAGGCGCCTTAAGGTGTTATTTACGTAATTATATAAAAGCCAGTAATTTACATGGAACGATTGCCTATCTGACCTCTACAACACTGTTACTGGATGACATGATACCCAAGGTAAGACATGGTATCAGACTTTCGGACTCTTGAATACCCGTACCCCTAATAACTTTTAAATATCTTCGGAACGCGGGACTAACGAGGCATCGTCGGTACAAGCGGTATGAAATAAGTATCGGCTTAAAAACAAACTGACTTTTTGTAAAATTCATTAAGTAAATACGGAAAAGCCGGCAATACCTAAAATCAGATGATAATGAAGTAGCTATTAACGGCAGAAGTAAGTACCTACCTACTTGTAATAATTAATTGGACAAGCTACAATTTATAATTGATTGGATCAACTTAGGATTAACATTATTGACTTTGTTAGACGCCAAGATCAATTAAGTTTAATGAATTAGGTTTGTATACCTATTTAAAATATTAAAAAACATTTAATAAGAAATGTTGGGTCCTTCACTCAGTAAAAAAAAATTGGTTTTTCAATCCGATAATTATGCAAAATTAGAGCAAAGATTGGAAAAGCAGTTCAATATCTGGTTGGCTACAAATACTAACACAAAGATAATTCAATAAGTACCTATGTACCTAATTACTTGTAATTAACTACATGTAAATCTAGTAAAGAACACAACAACTTCCAAACTAAAACACTACAGAGTGAAAAATAACTTATGTTTCGGCAGTCGGTGTTCCTGTTTTCTTATCTTAATACATTTTAACAAAATAATTGTGAACATAATAGGCATCTACAACTAAATTAAAATTTAAGAGCATCAAATACTTTTTTGCAAAAAATACCACCGACTTCCAAATAAAAACACTCCAAAGTGAAAAATAACTTATTTTTAGGAAGTCGGTGTTCCTGTTTATCTTTACCTCGTTTTTGACACCGACTTAAGAAAAAGAAGGTTTTTTTCACATTGTAGTGTTTCTATTTGGAAGTCGGTTGTATTAATTTTGTAAAAATGTTTTTAATTTTTCAGTTTTTCTTTGTGGTACCGAACAGGCAAGTGCCCGAATAGATTACCCGAATATCATGAAACTTGAACATAACCGGTGAAAAGAGAGTGTACCAGGGTGAACTGTACACCAAAACCAATTGCGATAAACGACCGCCATCAACGCATTCTAATTTCTAAGAAGCAGATAAGTACCAGATAAATATATTGTTTGTTGATGAAGCGCTAACCACCAGATTAGTGGAAATGTGACACGAAGTCGATCCGAAGTTACTATGGGTTCATATGACCGGGTTATCCACACGTGACGTCACATGATAAGTTTCGTAAGTTTCTTGTAAACGCTGATTAGATGGCAATGCCTACTTAATTAGTTTGAAGAATTTGGTCTTAGCATTATTTTATGTAGACATAAAATACTAATAAGGCTCAATATAGTACTAGCGTACCGAAATAAGGTTTGCAATGAGGGAAGCGGGTTACTGCTCGGGATTAGGTATCTATTTGAAACTTTGTATTTTTCTCTTTTTTAAGAAAAGGTTATTATTATTTTTCTACCCAGTTTTTGATCGGTAGTTAATTCAAACAATAGTTAAATATGATAAACAATGGTTAAAAAATTCGGTTATTTATCAATTTTTAGTCTACAAAATGGTCAAATAATTAAATATCTTCAACGTATTTAACCGTTTGTGATGCCAACAATTGATGAATAAAAGCGTTTTACCTTAAAAGGGGTTGAAAAAAAATACATTTATTATTGATTCATGTACATTTAAAAAAATACAACATACGTAGTTTTGCTTTAAAAAAATAATAAAAATAACAATATTTTTTCGCAGCTTTTGGATACTCCTCCAAATCGACTTGAATGTTTAAAAATATTTATACACAGAAAAATTGATGGCTTGAATTTCTTCATAACTAAAATAGCATATGTAAATCAAATAATATTTTGCAAACAAAACTGTTCTATATTGTTTTTGGCAACGAGCGGGCGCACGGCCAGTACTGCGTTAACATTGGGGCGTTTACATCGCCTTAATCAGAGCGTCCTATGTAATTAAATAAAGAGTATTTTTTTATATTATGGTCTATTAGATTTTCCAGGGCTTGAACCCGTTGCCTATCCCTCAGGAATGGCGCATTTTCCTGATATAAACTCACCAATATGGCTAGCTTTATATTAGTGAAATCATTTTCGTCATCCGCATCCACAGATCATTCTATTTGTTTACAGGTATTGCCCAACTCCCTGAAATTTTACAGATACATAACAAAAAGCTAATCTATTCTTCCATCACCTGCCATACAATCGACTTTCTACGACTCTATCTGATAGAATCAAAACTATAGTCCTAAATACTTCTGTACCTACTCAGTATCTAAACAATACATTTATACTCTAAAAGGAAATATGGGCAGAGAGAGCCGACTGAATTTCCTTAGTAAAAAGTCATAATTCGAGGTTTGGCTCTCGTCTCTTTCCTCCTCCAATATTGAACCAATTTAAAAGATATTCCATAAACTGAAAAAGTAAGATATATACTATGTCCCTATTTTTTCCTTTTTTCATTTATATTTGCCAAAGGGGAATGCCCATTTTGTAAGGGAACTTGGGCCCCTTTGAAAAAATGGTTGTATCTTGATGAATTTGGTTGTATATTGTAGATAAAACACGTTATATTCATAATAAGAAAACATTTTTTATTTATTTTGCGGGTTTCACGAGAAATAACGATGTTTCTGTTCTTGAAATGAACCCTTATTACGATGCAATAAGGTGCATACAAATGTCCAAGTGAAGAAACCTGATGTGTTGTTGTATGTACATAAAAATTAAAGGACACGGATGGAAAAAAACACAAAATATAAATCCTATTATTGGATAATATTGAAATCTCAGACACGATACCTCATAAGGGGCCTGAGTATGTGCAATCTCCTTTGTACACTAAGCCTCTGTTGACAGCGCAATTTTGAGCATTTTTTGAGAGCTCTAGTGCTTCTAAACATAATGTATCATCAAAAAGAAAAACATAGGGACATAGTATATATCTTTAATTTTCAGTTTACGGAATATCTTTTAAATTGGTCCAATATTGGAGGAGAAAAGAGACGAGAGCCAAACATCGAATTACGACTTTTTACTAAGGAAATTCAGTCGGCGCTCTCTGCCCCCGTCTCCTCTTAACAAACCTAGATCTAGCGCGGTAGTAACTTAGCAAGATCAACTTGAAGTTTAAGTTACAAAGTCGAACTCTTGACCAAAGTTATGCATAAGTTATCGGCAGAGATCAAACTGGGGTACGGTATACTTCTAAATCAAGATCTCAGTGTCTAATCAAGTATGTTTTTGAGTAACTTGATTGGATTTTTATAGATCTTAAAACAACCAGCAGCCTCGGCCGCGTGAATGTCGAAAATTATCCCAAGGTAACATATTCCCGGGCTAAAAAGTATCCTATGTGGTACCTATCTCTGTGCCAAACATCCAGATCCGTTTAGTAGTTTTTACGTGAAAGCATAACAAACATACAAACACACACACAATCACAAAATTTCGCCTTTATAATATTATTGAGATGAAACCTATTTAATAAAGGTAGGTAGGTATGTCCTTATTTCCCAAAAAGAAGGAGAGTAAAAAGTTTCTAAGTAAGGTTTATTTTTTATGAACCTTTATGCACAAGTAATAAAATACTGTGAGTACAAAGGCGGACTCAAGCACTTTTTTATTTTTATTTGGAAGTAAAAATGTGTAGGAAAATCTTCATGATATAATTTTTATTTAAATAACTAAGCACAGTCTACAACTTAATAAAAAATCTGATAAAAGCATGTTAGGTACTAAAGATTCTTTCGTACAAAGAAAATTATAATCCAAGTTTTTACATTTATTTACCAACCTACTAGCAAAATAGCACATAATTTCGGCAAATACGTCACAGACAATATTTAAACAAATGTTTTACAACGAAATATCTAGACTCACCTCTGACAAAACTGGCCGAAAATAAGCACAGCACTAAATTAAACACGAATAAAGTCTTCATTTTGAAAATTTGAAAAAAGAACGCACTAGAACTAAACAGAGAATGTTTTCACTGTGGTGTTTATCGAGTTTTTTGCGGTCATAGTTGTTAAGTTTCTGTACGAGCAGCAAATCCGGGCTGCTTTGGCACTGTCTTACTTCGTAATGATAGGAGCAGCCGGGTCAGCTAGCTGATAAGATTTCTGCGCATGACTCGCGGCCGACACGGGTTATAGTTCAATGGGGAAAACTTTTGAAAACAATTTTTTATTGTTAATCAACAGGATGTTTTTGAGATACAAATTAGTGGTTAAGTAGACGAACTTTAGTAATGTATAGCATTCAAGTGCTTGTAAATTGAGACTATGTATCTATCTAAAAATAACACCCTAGGTACACATTGAAAAAATAGTTAAGTACTACTTATATTTGAGCGCACGGTTGGCGCTGTGGTTGAGCGATTGACTGATGCACTGCGTGTTGCGGGTTCGATTCCAGCACGGAACAAATATTTATATGACCTACAGATAGTTGTTCCGGCTCTGGGTGTTGTATATGTGAGTTTATATGTTTGTAAACGCACCCACGATACAGAAAGAAAATCGTAGAGTGGGGCAAAGTTTAAAAAAAATTCGTTCTTTTTAAGATTCGTCTATGTACTGGAAGACTTTAAATCACAATTCGATCTAACTTATTTACCAAGGGCTTTAGTAGACAAAGGCAATGATAAAATTAAGGTAAAAAATATTTTTTTTGGACGATGATAATATAAAAAGTAGGTAACATTACCTTAGTATTTTAAAAGCAGCGAACTCAATGGTGTAAAGATTTTGTACCCTATCTAGGTATAATTTTTGTAAGTAAGCAAAGTTCGCTGTTTGTTCATCCTGACCACAGAGTAATGACATAGCACTGCTTGTCCTGTTAGTCACTTCGTACCTAGTTTATAAGTAGCTTACCCATGCGACAACAATTTGCTATCGCAGGCAGATTCTACCGAGTTGCACCTAATGTAAGTAAGTCTATAGGTACAGTCAAGGGTCAAAACTGCAGTCTTACTCTTCCAAAACTGCAGTCTTACTCTTCCAAAACTGCCGCAGTTGTTTTGGTAGTGTGACTGCACTTTTGAAACCTTAACTGTACACTACACTGTCTGCTGCAATAGAGAGTATTCCATACTGGCTTCCAAAGAAAAAGGAGTACATCTGACCTTTTATGCAAAATTGAGTTATTTACATATTCGAAAATCTATACTTTATTATTATTTTCGAAAAACATGGACAGTTTCTTAGCTCTTTGGCTAGTTTAAGCTACATCAACGGGACAAATCCAAGTCAATGTAGCGTGTGGTGAATTTTTATGATGAAGACAGGGTGAAATGGACAGAAATTTCGTTTTCTTCAATTTGCATAAACTATCTTACTTTTCTACAGGTGTTTAGAATTGCAGCCTTTTGAAGAGTAATGTAGATTGAATCGTTCAAGTCTATTAATTTGAGGCTATGATGGAGATGGTTTGGTTTAACACCTGTAGTGGAGACAACTATGGGTACGATGTAAATTTTTTCTTGCCTCCAGATTCTGATCACTTCTTCCTTGAGTTCCGCATATTTACGTATTTTCTCTCCTATCGTCTTTTGCAAATTGTGTGTGTTTGGGACTGCAATGTCTATCAGTTAAGTAACTTTATTAACTTTATCTAGAATAATAATATCTGGTCTATTGAAGTGAACGGTTCTGTCGGTTAGTATAGCACGGTCGTAGTAGAGTTTGTGTGTGGTGTTTTCTAGAACAATTTGTGGGACGTATTTGTAGTAAGGAGTGTTTGTATCTTGTATGAGTTTATGTTTGATTGCTAGTTTTTGGTGGATGACATTTGCTACCTGATTGTGTTTGTGAGTATAGTCAGTCTGAGTGAGCGTTGTGCATGCTCCCGTGATGTGTTGTACGGTCTCTGGCTGACTGTGACACTTGCGGCATTTGTCATTCGTTATTGTGGGGTCTTTGATTATGAATTGCCTGTAGTTTTTAGTATTGATTATTTGATCTTGTATTGCTATAATAAACCCTTCAGTTTCCGGGAATAAGTTACCTATTTTAAGCCACTTATTTGAAGCTATCATATCTATGTGGGATTATTCTAGATCGTGTGGGTGTCGTCCGTGTAGCACTTTCTTTTTCCACTCTTCTATTACCTTTTGTGTTTGAGGGTCATTATTAATATCGTAAGTTGTGTTTTCTTCGTTTAGATTAAGGGGGGTGTAGTTAATATCGTTTGTGACTATGGCTTTATGTAGACTACTTGTTTGAGATTTTGTGTAAAAGAATGTCTTTATTCTAGTGATTTGTTTCTGCCAAAGGTAATGAATGTCTATCAGGCCTCTCCCTCCGTTTTGTCGTTTAATAGTCAGTCTTTCTATTGCCGATTTAGGGTGAAGGTTGTTGTGTTTAGTAAGTGTGGTGCGTGTAGTTCTCTCGATCTGCTGGATGTCAGTTTCCACTTGATCACTCCAAACGAATATGTTAGTATTGCAAAGGTGTTCAATGCCTTTATTAAATGTTTTCCTGAGAGTTGTGTTTTACATACTGCGAGCACTCTCCTCTTGTATTCGGTGTTCAGCGCGTGTTTAATTGTTGTGTGATCTAGTCCTTTGAGCTGCCTGTATCCTAAATATTTATATAAATCTATTGGTTCCATTGCTGTGATTGTTTCATTATTGTTAATTGCATAGTCACCAGGTTTAATTTTCCCTCTTATTATGTGTACTGTTTTGCATTTCTCTAGTCCAAACTGCATGTTAATATCTTTACTGAATTCTGTCGTGATTTCTATTAATTTTTTCATATCTTGTTCTTGCTTATAATTTTATGTCATCCATATAAATAAGATGAGAGATAGTGGTTACTTATGTTGTGTGTTTGGCAATATCCGACCTGACTGCGTTGCAGTAGGTGAGACAGGGGGTTGAGAGCGAGACAAAACCATAGAGGGCTCAGGGAGTCGCCCTGATAAATACCTTTCCTTACAGCAATGTGTCGAGTTTATATATATATATATATATATATAATATAATAATAATAAAGCTGAAAAGTTTGTTTGTTTGTTTGTTTGAACGCGCTAATCTCAGGAACAACTAGTTTGAATTGAAAAAATATTTTTGTGTTGGATATTCCATTTATCTAGGAGGGTTATGGGCTATATAACATCACGCTACGACCAAAAGGAGCCGAGCATAAATGAAAAATGTTGCAAAAACGGGAAAAGATATTCTTTTTTGAGCTTCCGTTGCGTGCGCTGCGTAAGTGGTTTAAGTTACGCAACAATCATGTATGTAGGGTAGGTAGGTAGGTAGCCAGTTGACGGGAGCGAAGCCGCATGGGACAGCTAGTGACGATATATAGAGAGCGGAAGGATAGAAAAAAGAAACCGGCCAAGTGCGAGTCAGACTTGCACACGAAGAGTTCCGTACCACTATCGCAAAAAACGGCAAACGGCATCAGAACGGCGAAACGATTCTGCATGGAATTTGGCACAGAGAAAGATTATAGTCTGGAATAGCACAGTATACTTTTTAGGGTTCCGTACCCAAAGGGTAAAAACCGGACCCTATTACTAAGACTCCGCGGTCTGTCTGTCAGTCACCAGGTTGTATCTCATGAACTGTGATAGCTAGACAGTTGAAATTTTCACAGATAATGTATTTCTGTTGCCGCTATAACAACAAATACTAAAACAGAATAAAATAAATATTTTGATTGGGGCTCCCATACAACAAACGTGTTTTTTTTGCCGTTTTTTTGCGATATTGGTACGTCCTTCTTGCCCGAGTCTGACTCGCACTTGGCCAGTTTTTTTTCGTATCTAACGCGCCCACTTTGTTCGTGGCGGCAGCAAAGTGTGAACAATGTATACTTAATTACCTGCTAATGAGTAACATCGTATGCTCAGACACGCTAGTGCATAGGGTTGCCAACCGTACCCTATAAATATAGAGTATTGTACTTTATCATGCTCAGGTGTACAGGTTGTACTTTATAATCATCTGAAGCAATAGAACACGCTTAAATATTTAGATTTTGAATTCAATTGAATGCATTCATGTCATTTCCCTAAGAGAGTTTGTCTTTTCGGTCATAATTGCAAAGCGATAGGAAGCGAAAAAACTGGTCTTAATTTAAAGTTTTGTATAAGTTAAATCGTACCTACAATATTATTTTCAAAAGAACGAAAAATTATTTAAATGATGCGCAGAAACTTCTGTTTATTAAAAACTAGCTGTTGCCCGCGGCTTCGCTCCCGTGGAACACCCCACAGGACCCGTTTTCGGGATATAAAAAATAGCCTATGTCACTCAGGAATAATGTAGCTTTCTATTGGTGAAAGAATTTTTCAAATCGGTCCAGTAGTTTCGGAGCCTATTCGGTACAAAGAAACAAACAAAAAAATTTTCCTCTTTATAATATTAAGTATTGATATAGATAACAATAAAATGTACTCTGTTTTATAACTCTTCATTTACCTTCATGTACTCTTTTTATACCAATCTATACTATAATATGATAAAGAGGTAAAGTTTGTGAGGATGTAGAGGTAATCTCTAGATCTACTGAACCGATTTGGCATGGAGATAGTTTGAGACCCTGGGAAGGACATAGGATTTTGCATTATAGATATATAAAAGAGTAAGTATGGAGTTTCTTGTGCATTCTTCTCTATAACAAGCTACTTTTCCGAGTGCACGGTAGAATCAACATTTACTACTTGTAAAATTTAATTCATATATGTATGACGTTCAAAAGTGCCGCTTACCAGCCTAATTGAAATAAATATATATTTGACTTTATTCTCTTGGATGACTAAACATTTTTTACGCGAAGCCAAGCCAGCGAAGAAATTAAGAAGCATTTCCTTTCAACGCAATAAATTATATATATATATATATATATTATATATGTATTTGTCTTTATAAACGTAGGTAGGTCTTTTATGTATTATTATGTAACTAGTTTAATATTACTATATAGATATATATATATTGTACACTGGATTACTGCCCTCTATTATGATCTCTATCACTCAAAGGTTTGCTGGAAGAAAATTCCATTTGGAGTTAAGCTCGCCTTTGTACATGCATTTTGTTATCAACTTGTTTTAATGTAATGTCTTGTTGTACAATAAAGAATAAAGAATAAAGAAGCCCCGGGCAGAAGCTAGTAAACTAACAAAAATGTTGGTAACCCTGCTTGCATGCACATTGTAAGAGAACACAAACCTGGAGCAGCAACGTACCTACAGGCTGCACAAATTAAAAACAATGAGTTTACCGCACTTAAGAGAAAGCGGTGTTTTTAATTGTGTTTATTTTGAGAAGCTGCTCAATTGTACCAACCAAACCAAAGGGTCTGACCGCAGGTTAAATGTTTAATTTTACAGGATTGTATAATCCTTTTTAAAGTGGCCAGTTAACATTTCATCTCTTTGTTAAAAAATATAAAATCCTTTACCTAATTAAATAGTTTTCAACCAAAATCTTGGTCGGATTAAAATCCTCCTAAAATTAATAAATGCGAAAGTCTGTATGTTTAGAGATTTGTTCATTAATTACGCCTCAAAAGCTAAGCGGATTTGGAATTTTGGATGTAGTCCAGATCCGTTTATTTACTCATGTGGTCCAGATAGAGAAAGAGATGGACCCGCAGCCACATATTTTTTTTTTTTTTTGCGTAAATTATTTCGGCAAAGCAAACAAGTCGATTCTTTACCAAAAACGACTTTACGTGTTACATATTAAACTCTGAAACGGAAAGGTTATGCTCCTTTCGATTACCAATATGTTGACGTAGAATTGATTGTAAAGAATTAACGAAAGCGGAAGAATCGAGATAAAAACTTCACTATTGGTATATATGTAATGCAAATGTCAAGTATATTTGACAAGCGTAAAACCCTTTCGTCGCTGTCATTGATATGTCCAATATTTTTTGGCGCCTAGGATTTGTCGTTGCACAATACCGAAAAAGTTGAAAGAAATGATTCTGATTCTTTGAGAGAATCGACTTGTTTCCTTTGCCGAATTCACTTACGCAATTAGGCTGCCGGCCTGGATTGGAACATAGGATACTTTTTGTCCCGGGATGTGTTTTGATCGTTGGGATAATTTCCGACACCCATGCAAGAGCTTGTGTGTTTTACTAGTGTGCAAAAGTAGTATTATGTTACTTTTCCATATTCGCAGTTTCGAGTCGAGTTTCGAGTCGGACTCACACACGAAGGGTTCCGTACCATTATCGCAAAAAAACGGCAAAAAAATCACGTTTGTTGTATGGGAGCCCTTAAATATTTATTTTGTTCTGTTTTCAGTATTTTTTATTATAGCGGCAAGGAGAAATACATCATCTGTGAAAATTTCAACTGTCTAGCTATCACGGTTCATGAGATACAGCCTGGTGACAGACGGACAGACAGACGGATCGTGGAGTCTTAGTAATAGAGTCCCGTTTTTACCCTTTGGGTACGGAACCCTAAAAACGATATACAACTCTCATTGATTAAAAACATTCTTTCTTGTTTGAGTCTCAACATTAATTTTAATCTTCATTACTGAGATATCACATGGCTACCAAACATTTCATAACGCTGAAATTCTAGTTGATATTACTTATTATGTTCATTAACCTTACGTTATCAAACGTAAACAATTTAGTGATGTCTATTAGCCAATTCAGTGATTTTCAATTCGAGATAAAACGTTAAGTTTTTGTTGCTTCTAAGCTGTTTCGAGCACCAATTAATTTAAGCTTTTTCATCATCATATCAGCCGAAAGACGTCCACTGCTGGACATAGGCCTCCCCCAAGCGTCGCCACATTGACCGGTCCTGTACGTCCCGCATCCAGCGGATCCCCGCAAACTTCACCAGGTCATCGGTCCACCTAGTGGGAGGCCTTCCAACGCAACGTCTTCCGGTTCGCGGTCGCCATTCCAGAACTTTTTTGCCCATCGGCCATCCGTTCTGCGAGCAATGTGCCCTGTAATTCTTCGGGCTATGTCAGTAACACTGTGTCTTGGTTTGGACTTTTAAACTGACTTTAAAGGCAATATTTTCTAACATTCTTAGGCACTTAATTAGGTGCTATAAGTAGGTAGTGTGGCGTAGTAAAAAAAAAGAAGAAATTCGTATAAGTAACTTTGTTTTAAAATAAAGAAGATATACAAAATAATACAAAAATGTAAAACACTTGATTATAAAAAATACAGAAAAACCGCAGGTGTTGATGTCGAATTAGTTATAAACATTTAGTAAAAAAAAAAACATAGGAATGAAATTTAGACGGAATTTGTAAGTAAGTAAGTAATTACTTACGTTGAACGATTCTGGCTTATGCATCCAGGTGTAAACCATCCTTAAGGTTACACTAGTCGATGATTCTTCCATACAAACGTAGTCTAGGGATTACTGCACTGTTTGACAATGTACGTTCAAAATAAAAAATGATATCAATATGTCTCATCATCATCTAGCCCTGTATGGAGCCAAGAAATTAAAAAAATATATATACTTCAAAGTTATGAGCGTCGAAAGTTCCACATTTGAATACTAATTTTAACGCATTTTTGGGCGTAAATAAATACCAGAAGACGGAAAATTGCAAAACGGCCAACATACAGGGATAGATTATTAGTTCAACAATGCAAATAATTTTATTTTGAACAGATAGATTTAGTAGTTTTTTCATGATATCTAGACTGCCAAAGGTCTGTTTATAAAATTTCGCGCGCTCGGTTTTATCCTAAATCATTATCCATTTCGCTACAAATTTGCAAAAGTGTGTACATTCGTACGCGAACTAGCTTCCTACTGGTCATCACAGAATCTTTCTCTACCGCACGTGTTGTCGGTTGATATAAAATGCTTTTCAACCCCGCGCACAAAATAGTTCGTGCCGACGACTAGTGTACCCTTAAGGCCGATGTTCAACTTACAAAAACGTGCTATTAGTGAAATGTGTACCTACAAAACAGCCAACACATGAAAACGTGCGCGCGCGCATCTTATGTAGTTCGGTTAGAAATTGGGCACGCACGACCAATGGGTCAAGTGCGAGCGATAAGCAGTTACCCAACTATGTTCTAATTGGATCTCATTTTAACAGTCTGTTCGAGCATGATTAAAACAATAATAATTGTCTTAATTAAAAAATACATACCTGTGGACAGGCATCTATAGTCTCGCTCGCTCAATAGGGTCATACGCTCAGCTGAGATACTTGTCAAGCTCTTCATTTCTGATTCGATCACACAAGGAAACTCCGAGCATAGCCCTCTCCATTACCCTTTGAGTGACTGTAAGCTTTCTGATAAGGCCCATTGTAAGCGACCACGTCTCAGAGCCATATGTCATCACTGGCAACACACACTGGTCATAGACATTCATCTTGAGACACTGTGGTAAGTTGGACGAGAAGATACCGCGCAACTTGCCGAACGATGCCCAGCCGAGTCAGATTCCACGGTTGACCTCTTTCTCGAAGTTGGCCCTACTCAATTGGATCGTTTGTCCCAGGTAGACATAGTCACCCACAACTTTGAGTGTAGAGTCTCCGACCTTGATAGGACCTTGTTAACCGCGAGACTACAGACAATAAAATAGTAGTCTTCAAAAATAGTATTAGTGAATCCTATGCGGGACTTTTTTTGTGTTCAAATAAGACATAAACTTGACCTGAGCACAAATTGCAGTAATACCAAAACTTTACGAGAATTAAGGAAAATTGATTACTGGGCCAACCAATTTTTTGCTTCACTGCTACCATAATGAACATAGTCAATTCCGGTGAAAGTACTTAACTAGGATATTTTGTCTTTCTTGGTAGCAAATGTCTTTATTGCCTGGGTTATCTGGCGAAAATAACATTTAATTGTAGGTAGAGTCATCTCGAAGGCTTTCGACAGGGTCTGGCACGAGAGCCCGGTGGACTGTGCCATTGGGTCGCAGACTGCCTGAGGGACCGGTCTATACGAGTGGTTATTGATGGCCGCTCATCTGACCAACTGGATAATATCAACACCGGGGTCCTTCAGGGGTCGGTACTCTCAGCAACATTGTTCTTGTTGCATATAATTGATCTGCTAAAACCCGGCATCTTTGGGTATGCAGACGACAGCACTGTTGCTGAGAGATACGTGTCCGACGCGCACGCTACTGGGCCTCAGGTCCGGACTCTCCGGGAAGCCATGGTTGGGCGCTTGACTCTGTCCTTGAAGGCAGTCTCCAAGTGGGGCGATGCCAATCTGGTCAGGTTCTATGCTGCTAAGACCCAGGTGTGTCATTTTTCCGCTAAAAGGAGCCGATTCCACCCGGTTCCTACTTTCCGTGGTGTGACCGTGCCGATAACGGACCATCTCGAGCTTCTTGGCGTTACGTTGACATCGACCCTCAATTTTGGTCCATTCATTGAGGCAAAAGCTCAACTGGCTGCCAAAAAGTTGGGGATCCTTGCAAAGGTGAGTCGGTACTTTACGTCAGAACAGTTGCTCAACTTTCACCAAGCGCAAGTTCGGTCATGCATGGAGTACTGCTCTTATCTCTGGGACGGATCTGCCAAGTACCAGCTGGATGCACTGGAGTCGATCGAAAAACGGGCCAAGAGACTCATTGGCAATGAGATACTGGTCGAGTCTAGGCTCCAGAGCCTTGAACATCGGCGCCAAGTTGCCAGTCTGTCGGTTTTTTATCGGTTACATTTCGGGGAGTGTGCGATGGAATTGCATGAACTAATTCCTCCAAGCCCTTTCCATCATCGGACTACAAGACGTACGGCGATGCGTCATCTATACATGGTAGACATCCCACCCATACGCACCAAACGTTTTGGGAATCCTTCATTATGCGTACAGCTAAGGAGTGGAATACCCTGCCAGAGACTGTATTTCCTGATAGCTGCAACCTGGGAGTCTTTAAGTCAAAAGTGAATAGGTTCCTTCTAGGTAAGCGTGCTACATCGTCGACCACATCATCGCTTACTATCAGGTGAAATAGTAGTCAAGCGTGAGCCTATCAATAATAAAAAAAGGTAGAGCTGTACGTTACACCAAAATTATAACAGAAAAAAAGAAAAAAAGTATTTATTGCCACAGAAATCGACATGCTTAAACTAAAATTCTTAACGGTAAATTTATTAATATTAATTTATTAGTAAGGTCAAAATTACATAATAGGATCTATATTTAACACACAAAAAAAGAAAGACACATGACAAACAGAAAGTGAGACGCACGTCGCGATAATGGCAAGAAGTCTTCAACTCAGCATAATGCTGTACGATGGGGGACCTACACAGCACAGCGCTGAATTTCAGTAGTTGCCTAGGATATGACGCACGGAAACTGGCTATGTCGTATATAAAAACAACAGCTGCAGTTTTTCCGAATGGCAATGTAGGTGGGATAATTCCATCAAGGGCCGACACCTCCACCAATTCTTTCCATCAGTTCGCATGCGGTTGGCCAGGACGTGGCTGGAGGTGGATCACTGTGTTGCCCATTTTCTCACAGGGCATGGTAACTTTAAAAGTAAATTATTTTCCTTCAAGCTCCAGTTGCCACGCCTTTATGTCAGTGTTCTACGTCTGACTGCGAATATGTACAATCAGGACATCATATCTTATGGGAGTGTATTCTTTGACAGAATGAACGCAATACGTACTATGTTGAATAATGTACAGGCTGCATCAGGAGTTACTAGAAACTGGAACAAATTTACGTGCGTTCAAGCGTTTTTGCCATACCTATTATTGGAATGCTAGGCAACTGGGCTTATCCCAGTTTTAAACGACCCTTTGTGCCTATTGGTCTTGTTTGTTCTGTCTCCTGCTTGATATGGAGGGAAGAGGATTTTTGTTTTTTTTTTCCTTCTCCTCCATTATTCGTTTCTGATTAATTTCGTTGATCCAAGGGTCCAAGACAGTTAAATTCATTCGCCGGTACTTCATCGAGCTTCATTGCTTCGGCGCTTTTCTGGTGGTCACCACTGTTGATTCTGGTTTTCAGGAGTTGCAGAGGTTTAGGAATAGTGCGGTGGGATAATCCCAGCTGCAGTTGCAACGGTTACTCGGCATTCCTTGATTCTTGGGTCTGATTCCCAGGCAAGAAAAAGTTTGATCGACTTCGGGCAATTCTCAATAGATAGGATCTCGAACCAATTCGCAGAGTTTGGATTTGTCTCGGTTGATGGCAATGGGTTTGCCGTTTGATACATGAGTTATATAACGCATTACCTACTAAGGTCTTCTAATTTTCTCTTCGTTTAAATCATGTAAATCGGTCCACTCGTTTATGAGATACTAGCTGTTCCCCGCGGCTCTCCGGCGTTTCCGGGGATAAAAAAAACCCAAGGTCACTCAGGAATAATGTAGCTTTCTATTGGTGAAAGAAGTTTTTAAATTGGTCCAGTAGTTTCGGAGCCTATTCGGTACAAACAAACAAAATAAAATCTTTCCTCTTTATAATATTAGTATAGATTAACTCATTACTGAATGTCAAACGGGTTACGGACGACCTTTACCGCAATACCTTTGTTTTGATCGTGTTAGCGACACTGCCTTTACATTTTTTCGTATCGTTTTGAAATATTGGAATACATTGGTAGCGTTAGGTTTTTATTCTTTTTAACTAATAATGGCTTGTTTTAAATAACGAATGATCTTATTGTTACAGTTTGGTTATGTGTGTTAGCTTGATGAAAAATGCACATATATTTAGTTATTTTGCGTTATTTAAATTAAACAAGTCTTGAATTCTATTAAAACGTTTTGGTTGTTTAGGAAGTTTGTCAATATTTGTTTCAAATCAATAATTAATGTTTGTTGTATTAAAACAAATATTAATTATTGTTAAATCTATACCATAAAACATGTTGATTTTTATGTGGATTTTCTGTTGTTGTTGTTTTGTTTGTTATAATTTTTACATCATCTGTGACAATTTCAACTGTCAAGCTATCACGGTTCATGAGATATAGCCTGGTGATAGACGGACACAAAGACAGACGGATCGTGGAGTCTTAGTAATGGGGTCCAGTTTTTACCCTTTGGGTACGGAACCCTAAAACTATTTCTTGCCAAGATTCACTTCCGACCACGTTATAATAATAACTGTAATGTATGACTAATCCAAGATGCGTATTTCTCGGCTCTGCATAAAGTGAGACACTTTATTTATATTCGAAGTACCTAGGCAAGTACATAGTTGACCATGTTCATATGATAAAATAGTGATCACGCAATCACATCGCATACTGATTAGCTAATCTAACATAATTTTATACCTATATAAGTACTTACTACTTGAAGTTTATAAATTATTTATTTATTTTCTACTTCATGCACACAAACGTACTGAGGCGGACTTAATGCCTTAGGCATTTCCTACCAGTCGACCTTTGACAATATAATAATAAAATAATAATTAATTAATGTATTATTATTATATTATCATTTATTTATATATATATTTTTTTTAATTATATGATTTTGTAGGAGCTGTCTAATTAAACATTTATTTATTTAATACTTTAAGCACATAAACGTACAGAGGCGGACTTAATGCCCTAGGCATTTTCTACCAGTCAACCTTTGGGTGATGGAGATACAAATAGTGGTAGGTGCAATTACGATAGTAAAATAAGTTTGAATACAAGGTCTAAATATAAGCTATAAATAAATACAATTTAATTATACAATAAATAATAAAACAAATAAACTAAATACAGGTACTACTTAACTGTTAGTTGAGATAGATAAAAGAGAAAAATTAGCGCTGTGCCGACACTGCTGTCAACTTCTTACGAATGTGTTCGCGAACTTTGACTTTGAAGGTTAATCGGTCGGTTGCCATCCTGATATCCGGGGAGTATTCCACAAAGAAATAGACTGAATGAAGAAAGAACAGTGAATGAAGTCAGTGCGGTGAGTAGGACATTGAAGACGGCGGGTATTTGATGATCGTAGATTTTTATTGTGGTTGTCGCAGATGTATTGAAAGTGAGGGGCCTATGGGCATAACTAGGGGAATTCGGAGAATCAAGAAATGAGCACAATGTAGTTAGTAGCCTTTGCTCTCTGCGCTGGCGTATGTGATACCACTTTAGCCTTTAGAAGCGACCATTATATAATCAAACACAAAATTAACAGCTCTAAGTCATGTTTGGGATCCTCGTTGAAGCTGGACACTCTAATGGCCCAAAAAACCAGTAACTGTTTGCTACTAAAGTGTCCGAAGAGTTTGATGAGAAGCATTCACAGTCCATTGTCATTCTCACTAATCTTCTTACGCAACGGTTAGGAACTGAAGTCTATATCCATGGCAAGCTAGGGTTCTCCTATTTGAACTGATTCTAAACACTGATCACCACCAGCCAGAATTACAATTTACAAATTAGTTGAGGAATATGTTTGTCTATCATCAGGACCATCAAATACCTCCATTAAGATCTGCCAGTATACATGATTCACTTAACATGTCGACTTTAACAATTGAACCTTGGGCCTCTGTGAAACGATTTTTAACCGATTTCATAAAACAGAGGTTAGCAATTCGACCCGTATGTATATAATATTGTTGGAATTGCTTTTCTCCTAACCGCAAAGGTTCTGACTCAAAAATATGACACACTCAAGGACTTTTACGCCGAAAATGTTGACATGGTTACCTACTGAATCACATATCGAATGTCGGAAATCCTGTGCAGTCGTGTAATCTTCGGATAAATTGTGCAAAAGTTCATAAGTCATAATAGTATTTACTGATTACAAAGAACTGACCACATTATGTAAATAAACATACCTAAGTCTAAACGAGTCATGGTAGAAACAACTACGAAGATTCAAGTATCGCCGCGATAAAAGTATAAAACCTATTTGCCAATAAAATTATTATTATAATTATTTACCTTTTTTCTCTTCTAGGTTCTGCCAGCGTTTCTCAAAAGCAACAATGTCGTCTCGCCTTTCCAGCTCGCTGGATGACCTGTTTTCCTGGCTGTTTTCCGCAACTCCACGACTAATCGCGTATTTTGGTTGTCCTTAATTAAAAAACCGGCCAAGTGCGAGTCGGACTCGCACACGAAGGGTTCCGTACCATTAACCCAAAAAACTGCAAAAAAATCACGTTTCTTGTATGGGAGCCCCACTTAAATATTTATTTTATTCTGTTAGTATTTGTTGTTATAGCGGCAACAGAAATACATCATCTGTGAAAATTTCAACTGTCTAGCTATCACGGTTCGTGAGATACAGCCTGGTGACAGACGGACAGACAGACAGACAGACTAATCGTGGAGTCTTAGTAATAGGGTCCCGTTTTTACCCTTTGGGTACGGAACCCTAATAAATAAGTAAACATCTCAACTTGCGTTTTAGTATCTACTCTTTACCAAATTGCAAAGACACTCGAGTCTTCGTATTAATATCCTAATAACGTTTTGTCCATTCCCTAGCTATTTCTAGTTTCGATAGAATATTAGCAGACTGATATGGCTAGGATATATACCGGAGCCTACAGAATATTCTGGCCATTATAGTAGGCAGTAACCGTATTATGATGTCTGTTTGTTGAATGTTAATGTGACTACATTGGCAAGCGAAATGCCAAGAGAATCGTTAGTAGGGTAAATTGTTATTAGATACTTACCCAGCCTGCCGCATTCGTGTTGGTTTTGTTGGAGCCTGCGACGGCTCAATAACTGCCGAGCGAGGTAGTGGGTTCGATTCCCGAGTTGGGCAAAGTGTTTAGTGTGATAAAAATGCCTCCAGTATTTATGCCTTTAGTTTTTTTTTGCATTTATTTGTGTGTGTTTTCTTGTGTTTTAATTCAAATTCTATTCGGTTTATTGTTTTTGCTAGCGGCTTCGACAGCTTGCAGTTCGGAAATTATGCCACGGAAGCTTATTACCTTGCTTGCTTTAGATACATTTAAAAAAAAAAAAAAAAATATCTTGTTCAGTAGCCCATAGCACTTTATGCTCGGTAAATGGAACTTACGAGCAATAATAAGGACTGACGAATTGTTCGATTAGTAATCTCTGCATAATTCTTGGAAAAACCGGCCAAGTGCTTGTCGGACTTCGTACATTTAGGGTTCCGTACCAAACCACAAAATCAAGTTGGTTGTAATAGAAAAAATTGGGGCATTTCAAAGAAAAAATCAAATTTATTAAAATATTGGTGTTTGTTAGTAAAGTTTACGTAAAAATAAACATTATCACTAAATTTGAAGTTCATAGGTCAATGGAAAGTTAAAAATTCTTCGGAACAAAATTTTGTAAAAAAAAGCTGGCTTTGGTGGCTCCTCATTCCTTTGATTTCCAATATTTTTTAAACTGTATAGTATTGATTTACTCAACGAGCTCTAAACAACGATACTCCACTCGATGGGGAATGATACAATTTGTAAGACATGGGGTCAACAAGATTCATATTTTGTGAAAATTTTAAGACTGTAGCTGAGTTGCTGAGAGCTGATAACACGTGAGTGACAGCAATACGTTTGAACCCTTGGGGTAAGGAAACCTAAAAATAGGCTTGATGTCAAATCATGACTTGATATTGTTGAGCAGTACATTTTTCACACAACGTTTTGCAAAGGCACACTACGTAGCGTGCAGGTTAATCTTGAAACTGAAGTGCTGAGTGGATTAAATTATGGTTTCTTTTGATCGCCACTTATGTGGAGCGCATTGTAAAGCTGATTTGTTCTAATGAGGTAGAAAGGTACATTCACCACCATTTCTTTTCATATAAACACAATAAAAAAAAACAAAATAAAAAGTTGACAAATGTTAACAATCATCTACAAATCTAGAAAGCCTACAATGTTCACACATTCACAATCGGTAAAAGAATCTACACAAAGGTAAAAAAAAACACAATACTAAATTTAACACGTGGCACAAATACTGTTATCAGTGCTGTAACTATTTTTAGCAAAGGGCTATAATGATGATTGAAAAATATTGTAAAAAGTCTAATTAAAAGAGAAAAAAATGAGATTGAGAATAGTTAGAGATATCCATATATTTGTGCCGTTTATGAGTTACCAGGGAAGCCGCATGCGCAGAGGGTGCCAAAGCCAAAATTTTTATCTTCAACGTAGTCCTTGATTTTATAATATGCTTTTTTAATAAGGACACGTTTGATGTAGTTTTTGAACTTTCCATCGGTCAGTTCTATAACTGACTTAGGCAACTTGTTATAAAAGCGTATACTGTTTATAAGAAAAGACTTGCTAGTTTTCGTTAATCTGAATTTGGGTATTACAATTTCGTGCTTACTGCGTGTATTTAAATTATAGAAGTCACTTCTAGTTTTGAAAAGCCCTCGATTTTTGCGGACATACAAAATACATTCCAAAATATAAAGTGAAGGTAGAGTCAGTATATCGATCTCTTTAAATTTTTCTCTGAGGGACTCGCAAGGAACCATTTTATAGATCGCGCGGATTGCCCTCTTTTGTAAGATAAAAATTGAGTCAACGTCTGCTGCTGACCCCCACAGCAGAATGCCATAAGACATAATACTGTGGAAATAAGCATAGTATACTAGTCTAGCTGTGGCTACATCGGTTAACTGCCTTATCTTCCTTACTGCATAGGCAGCCGAACTTAAACTGCCCGAAAGAGTTCTAATGTGCGCGCCCCACTGCAATTTTGAATCGATAGTAATCCCCAAGAATACAGTTTCCGTTATTATTTCAAGATTCTTGCCGTCAAGATTTAGATTTAGGTCACAATGAGGTACATTTGGTAAAGAGAACTTTAGACATTTTGTTTTTTTCGCATTCAGTAAAAGATTGTTAGCTGCGAACCATTCCGAGAGAACAATCAGACTTTCGTTGACATGTAAGACATCTGTATCTTTCCTATCTATTTTAAATATTAGCGAAGTATCATCAGCAAATAGAATTATATCCGATAATTTGGCCATCATAAAAGGGAGATCATTAATGTAAACAAGAAAAAGGAAAGGGCCGAGAATTGAACCTTGGGGCACGCCCATTTTGACTAGAGACCCGGAGGACGTCGCCCCATTAACATTAACTTTTTGCTGTCTGTTTGATAAATAGGAAAACACAGGATCAGCAGCTTGTCCTCGAATGCCGTAGTGTTGTAATTTACAGATCAGTGTGTTGTGGTCGACGCAGTCGAACGCTTTTGACAGATCACAGAAAATGCCAATGGCATCCTGGGACTTCTCCCAACATTCCAAGATGTGGCTGATGAGTTTTACTCCCGCGTCCGTTGTCGACCTACCTTTCGTGAAACCAAGCTGCTGACTATGCAGGATCCCATTTGAATTGAAATGAGACAACATCTGGTCCAGCATGATTTTTTCATAAATTTTACTCAATGCTGGTAGCACGGATATATATAACGGATAGCATAGAAGAATCGCTCTTACAGCCTTATTTGAAAATTGGTACTACTTTACTGTGTTTCATTAAGTCAGGAAACGTGCCGCTGTCCAAACATTGATTGAATATGCCTGTTAGGACAGGAGCAATTGAGTCAATAATATCTACAAAAACCCTAACGGATATCCGCCATAAGTCTTCAGTGTTTTTTATATTGAGACTTTTGAACGCGTTTTTAATTGTATCAATGCATATTGGTTTAAATTTAAAGGTTGGTATGTCTTTAGTAAAGTATTCCTTAAGAAGAGCTGCAGCCAATTTAGATGAGGAGGGAAGTGACTTCGTAACCTCTAACGGAATGTTGGTAAAAAAAAAATCTAATTTCTCAGCGACTTCTTGCTTATCAGAAATGGTTTGATTAGATATTTTCAAAGACAACACATTCTAATCGCGTTGTTGTGTCTTTCCAGTTTCTCTATTAATTACTTGCCACACAGTTTTTATTTTATTATTAGAAACACCAATTTTGTTAATTATTATTTGAGATTTTGCTTGAGCGCAGACTCTTGAATATTTTGGAATAGTTTCTAACATATAGTGTGGAAAACTTGATCGGTAGTCAAAGATTTTTCGTAATATAAATTATCTCGGCTTTTTAGTTTTAATGGGCCACAGTGGCCCATTCACTAAATTTCGATTTGTAATTGTTGACTTTAACTGTTTTATGGGACACGTTTTATTGAATTCTTGGCAAATTGTAGAAAACAACGTGCCGTAATTTATATTGGGGTCTTTTAAATCAAAACTGGCGTTACAAAGGTTGCTAAAAACATTATTATTAAAAGTATTTAATTTAGTTTTAGTAAGAGGTCTTCATTCATTATAATATATACGAAAGTTGTGCCAGATTGCGAAAGATTTCGAGGACAAAAAGGCTTAGAATTGAGCTGCTCCAATTAATTAATTTATTTAATTTTGCAGCCTGAATTTTGTTTTTTTTTTTGGTATTGTTGCATATATAATAACATGAATATTTATTTTTTAAAGTATTATATTTATTTAATTATTGTGATGGTGAAAACTATGTGGATCTTTTTTTATTTTGTTTTTACAAAAAAAAACAAAAAATCAAATCAACACCATCTCAAAGATAATTTAATTATCTACATTTTGATCTGAAGCTTTTTTTATAAGTCAAAGAATAATAAGGAAAGTACAAAAAACTACTCAATTTTGGGTCGCGCGGGTGTGAAACGTTTGCACGTTTTGTTCCCTCAAGGTCGTTGGCGTTAGTCGTCGTCTTAAATATTCTTAAATTAGATCGACAAATCTTTTGAAATACCAAGATTTTTTCTTGTGTGAGTTCAACAGTGAGTTCAACAGCCCGTTTTGAGCTTAAAGTCCGAGTTTAATTTGAAAAAAACCCGACTGCTAAAAACGAATTAACTATATCTAGTACATGGTTTTTCTCTTTTTACATAATGAATTGTTTGCAGTCGGGTTTTTTGAGTTTATATATTTTTTTTCAGACTTTTTAGTTTTAGTAATGAACTATTACTCCAAATAAGTTATGTAGTAAAAGATTTTTAATTTTGCTATCAATGTTACACTTATATTGAAATTGTGCCAAAATAGGAACATAAGAGTGTTACAATATATAAATATATATATATATATATTTGGAATGGTCGATTTAGTAGCTTACATTTGACACCCATATTGATAGGATAACGAAAATAGTTATTTAAGCTACAAGTGCGGAGTAGGTGATTTCCGATGAGTGGTATTAATATCGACACGAGTCGGAAGTCATCTTACGCACGTGTATCATACAACATTTTACTATGCATTGTGCGAGGAAATAAAAAAAAATATCTGAACCAAGCAAGAAATTAATAAAATGGCGCTTATTCAAGGGCGCTCAGCATATCTACAAATTAACTAATAGTTCATAGTTCCTCGGGCATATCTACTGCGCACGACTGCGCATGTGCAAATAGTTGTCACGTCGTAACGCAAAAACGCACGAGAAAAATATTAATTCTGCCAAACATATTTAATGAATATTTAAAATTAATTTATTGATCAAAATATAAATCTAGAGTAATTAAAAACGCCTTAAATGAAGTATTAGTTTTGTTTTACCTTTTATATGAATGATAATCTGGACTAAACTAATTTTTAAAACTTTTCTCAAATAATAAAAACTCTATGCGGCGGGCTGACGTTGGAGTTAAAAATTAAAAAAGAACAGGAAAGTAAAAAGCACTAGTAAAAAAAGTGACACTTTCCGCACAGTTTGGCTGCTTGGAAAACGCTCTTTTCGAGAACATGCATTGTAAAAAAAATATCACTGACTTTTTTAACGAGGGGGTGCTATTTTTAAAAATTATGACATCTCATATCTCTACATAGCTCTACAGCCCAAACGGCTTGCCGGATCATGATCCGGCAAGCCGTTTGGGCTGTAGAGCGGTGCTATAGAAATGGACATACTTACATACATACATACGCTACGAAATCCTCTCGAGGGCTGCACGTAGGTAGTATTTAGAATCCAAGTGCTGCAAGAGCATAAAGGTAGCTGCATCCTAGAATGACTTCCAAAGCAGATGCATACGTTTATATATTTAACGTTTCAGGATGGGTTAGGATTGTTGATAAATAAAACAATTAATTCTAGAAAAATATTTTATTGTGATATGAGTGATTTTGAGAATCATTGTAACGCCCAAATAATAATGCTACTTTGTATTCCAGATGCTCATGCTCTACTCAACTCAAACTGGCAATTGTGAGTAGTTTGTTTTTTTTTTTACATTAACTTGCTCAAGCCCAAGATCCTAGACGACCCAGACGTTACCGAACTCTTTTAACACAAAATCAGTTGAATTGTTAGCATGTACTTGGAACGTACTCGTACTTCCTAACTTGGACTTCTTCATTTTCATTCATTACCTACCATACTTTTTTTGTATACTGAATTCAGTAACGTCTGGGGCGTCTGGCCTCTTGCTCTATTCAGTACACATAATTATGTCAAGCTGAAGAATCATATGCCAAACTCGATAGTTGTGATTGGTTGGCAGTTGTTTGGTTGAGTAACTGGTAGAGAATTTTGAGTTTGAGTCGTCATACTCGACTCAAACTCAAAATTGGCCACACCTGGAATACGGGCCGTAATGAAACGTTTTTTTTCTGAATTAGCCTGATTTTGACTTTTCTATCCATCTTCTGCTGCTTTATTTCCTAACTTTCCTGTTAACCTTCCCGTAGATCTCAGGGAAGGCCTCCTTGCAGTGCGGTAGAGCGTCCCGCACTTTGTCGTACAGCGTGTGGTCGAACATGCGCCGGAACTCGTCGAGCGACGTGTATGTGTCCGCGTATAACATTTGGAAGCCGTCGTGGGCTGCCACGAAAGCCTCGATGGAACGGGTTGACGGTATCTGGAGACAACGTTTTTAAAGATTTAGATTAGGTTCTCTATCCAGATGGAAGCCTTTCAGACCTTACCCAGAACCCTGTCAGGAAGATGGGGGGGACATTATATTGGTCCCATACACCATTTTGTATGAACGTACTATTAACTCAGGAAAACTTCAGGCCAGGCCATCTGGGCTACCAGAGTCTTGGATCAAGCTCTGACGTAAAAAAAAACACTCAACCTGGACAATCAAAAACCATGAAGACCCTATGTACAATTCAATATTTACAAGCTGATAATTATTTCATTACAGTGCCCATCTATATAATTAAAATAATGATTTAATAAATATTATATTTAGGGGTGCAAAATTAATGAAGAGGTCCGAAGCAGTACAGCTGGTTGAGCTACCAGAACAAACTCATGTCTCATAATTATTATGGTTGGGGCAGCGGTAACCGGCTACAGGTCTAAACTGTTTGGCAACACTTAATAACATAACAGACACTTACGGTCACATATCCTTTAGCTTTAGGCACGCCATAGACGCCGATATCGACGAACATCAGCCAGTCGGCTTGGGTCTTGATCCTCAGCTGGCCAGGGTGGTTGAACACTTTGAATGGACACAGCCAGATGGGATATACCTGAAAAAACAATTAAATATTTTAATAAAGTCGGTGGCCCTCTGACAAAGGAGCGCAGTCTTAGACGAAGCCGTCCGCTTGGTTGTATCTCCGCAAACAGATCTACATGTGGAAATTGTAAGAATTTATAAAATCGTAAATGAGTCGCACTCGATGTGACATGGAGAAAAATATACAGAGTGGGTATTCTAGAGCAAGCCTTTGTCTTCACCACCTCAAAAGGTCGGGACTTCACAGTTGCGGGTGTTAAGTTTTAGACCTCAAAATGGCATTGTCATTGCCTGTAAGTGCCCATACTAGTGTTATGTTGCGTATGTGGTTCGTACGTGAATGTTGTTAATACCTACCTATTTGCAGGTTTAAAATTCTCCGATGTTACCAGCCTACTTCGGCATCAAGTTTATCCTGCATCACAATCACAAAACCGAGTTAAACCAGATCATTCAACTAATCCATACCTCAACCTCCTTATGGAACACGTCGATACTTTTCTCCAGATGTTCCACAGGAACCAACATGTCTTGAATCACGTGAGCCTTGTCATACAGCTTAGTGACGGCTTCTGGCTGTGTCAGCTTCAGAAGGGAGACTTCTGGGGGCATCAGCCAGCCGAGTAGGTAGCGAAAGATTGGGTGGTTGCCGAATGGGATGATATCCTGGAATCGAGAGAAAACACTTTTTTGTCTGCTTAATTAAACTGAATGATCAAGGTGACTGAAATAGCTAAAAGAAATCCTGAAGATAAGGGGCAATAGCCAGAGGTATATTGCTCGCAAAAAGGATGGCCTGATAAGTTCTTGAATGGTAAGACACATAAGTCACGATTGTCTACTCGCAAATAATTATGACCACTGAAATATCAAAACGCGTAGTGGAATCTTCGTACACGATTTCAAGGTTGATAGGGGTCTTTTTCGACTGAGGCATCATCCTTATCTGTCTTCAGCCAAAAGGCATCCAATGTTGGGCAGTCTACGTTTCTTACATCCATCCGGCGAATTCCCACCATCTTCACCAGGATATCAGCCAATCTTGTAGGATGCCAGTCAAATCCATTCTGCACCTTCCACTACCAGTAACCTGTTGTATCATAATGCCATTTCCCTATTGCCTGAAACCTATGAAGCTTACCTGTAACTCCCAGAAGAAACTCTTAGTATGCCTATGGTAATAGTCCCTCAGTGGTATGTACTCGACTGCTGAGCGGTTGTTAGTCAGGTGACGCTCTACTTGGGTGAAGAACCATTCTGAATACCACTTGCCGATGGGGTTGTACTGGAATAAACAGGAAAATAGATTAACAAAAAGTTTCATTTAATCTTTTTTTTTGCAAAAATATCATTTTACACAATACACATATTCGCAGCGTAACTTCTGCAGCAATTAAAATAGTTTTCCGCCGCAGATACCAGTATTTTACACGACAGCCTTTCTGATCTCCACAACCCAGTAACTGGGTACACGGTTCTCATTGGCAAGACTGGTGTCAGCTTTTTTCGCTTCTGACTATCCGTAACGACTGATCAAAGAACAACGCTTTCACGTACTTTCCGAGGCACGCAGAAGTTTGTCTCAATTTGTTTTTTTTTTTTTGGACAATCCCACCGCACTATTCCCAAACCACTGCAACTCCTGAAAGACAGAATCAACAGTGGCGACCACCAGAAAATCGCCGAGGCAATGAAGCTCGACGAAGTCCCGGATAATGAATTTAACTGTCTTGGATCCCACAACGAAATTAATCAGAAAAGAATAACGGACGAGTAGGAAAAAATACAAATTTCCACTTCCCTCCATATCAAGCAGGAGACAGAAAAAACAACGCCAATAGGCACAAAGGGTCGTTTACAACTGGGATAAGCCCAGTTGCAAACGACCCCTTTGTTAATTAATAATTAATTATATACAAAGTTAATTAATGGGTCCTAACATTGTGAGCTTTTTTTTATATTTAATTCCAATAATAGTTATGGCAAAAATGCTTGAACGCACGGAAATTTGTTCTAGTTTCTACAAGGTCCGTTATAGTAAACAACTCCTGCAGCATTATTGCGAACTGAATTAGCAAAAGGCAAAGGGCAAAATGAAATATCGACCAATAACATAGACGGAAATTCACATCGCGTCATTCAGCTCACATGTGATTGGTCGATTTTTATATTCTTTGCCCTTTGCCTTTTGCGAATTCATTACGCAATAAGGCTGCTGATGCAGCCTGTGCATTATTCAACATAATATTGGGTTCATTCTGCCTAAGAATACACTCCCATAAGATATGATGTGCAGATTGTACATATTCGTAGTCAGACGTAGAACACTGACATAAGGGCGAGGCAACGTGCTTGAAGGAAAATATTTTACTTTTAAAGTTACCAAGCCCTGTGAGAAATTGGGCAACACAGTGATCCTTCAACCACGTCCTGGCCAGCCGCACGCGAACGTATTGAAAGAATTGGTGGAGGTGTCGGCCCTTGATGGAATTATCCCACATACATTGCCATTCGGATGAAAGTTCCTCCCAGACATCAATATGTGGTTTTCATAATGTAAAGATTTTCTCACGGTCACTCCGTGTTAAAAAGTCCGCGTCCATGGTCTTTTGCGGAATAGTATATTGCAGCACGTCGCTGCACTTCAAGGTCGAAGTACGCCAGCAAGTACCGCCTCAGTCTCAATATGTTATGAATTCACCACTATCGCTATCCACGGACGAGCTTTAGCCACGAGCTCTTCAAATTTTCATACAATTAGATGAATTGTTAAATGTCTGACCCACCTTTCCATCATCTCCGATCTCATCCACCATATCTCCAGTCATGAGAACTCCTGACTCCTTGTTGTAAAGCAAAGCTTCGATGAACTCATGAGGCTTCTCCTTGAGGGACTCTTCTCTGAACTGGTCTGATAGGTCTGACAGTTTGTTGTAAGGGTGATATTCGAGACGAATGTATCTGATAAGAATGAAGAGGAATTAATAAAGATGTGGTTTTAAATGCAGTACTTAATAAATTAGGTCCTACACTACTGCTGAATTTAAGTTTTGCCCATAAACGTAAAGAATGGACTGAGCTATATCCTCACAAAATTTACCGCTTTAGGGCCTCACTATGACGTGTTGACGTGTGACTCTTTCATGGTTTCAGTGTGAGATACACAGAACTATACAAGACGAATAGCACTACCCCCTTTTTAACATTGGAATCATAATGTCATTGATACATCGTACGTGTTCATAATACGGTATCTGTAAGAGATAAAGCGACGCACGCCCATACCTGTCTCATTTCTTTGATCGTAATAACGAACCTTGCGAAAAAAACCAGATCCAAAGAGTAAAATGAGGATATCTTTTGAACGTCTAAACCGATTTTAATAAATGTGGTGTCTCATCCCATACAACGAAACCGTGCCGACGTTCTATACTGATAATTCTGATATTTTTTGTACATTGATCGCGTTTGGTTCCGTTCCGTTCCATTTCACGGATATAGATGGTGATCTATCTATCGCCGTGGAAAGGAGCCGAACGCGATCGATTTACAAAAAACAATCGGTATAATCAGATGAAAAATGCTAGTTACGTCGGCACAGTTTCTTTGTATGGGATGAGGCATCTGTATTATATTATCTGTGACATAGCTAAGAACACTCTCGACAAAGTCATCTTTCAAACAAAAAAAACAAAATCTGTTCATCCGTTTAGGAGCTATGATGCCACAGGCAAACACACATATTTACAGCAACACACGTCAAACGTCCCCACTTTACGTCTATAGGAGGAACCTAAAAAATTTTTTTTTAATGATTTTATTTTACCACTTTGTCGGAATTATTAATATGTATATCCATGCCAAATTATAGCTTTCTAGTACTTAGATTCTCTGAGCTAAGCTGCGGACGGACAGACGGACAGAGCGAAACTATAAGGGTTCTGTTGACATAATGTTGTCGCCGCGAGGATGGACATACATTTCTGCGGATGAAACTAATTATTTTGAGAAATGAGTTAATTGTTTATTGATTTATGATATAGGTAGAAGTTGATTTGTTTGATATGTAACGTACTTTTGCATTTAAATTCAAATAAGTTATTTATTTACGTTGGCAATACTGGTGCCGCGCTGTCATCGTTCCGTTGAGAATTTCCGGAGCGATGGTGGGGTGGCACGTCTATATTAGCTGTCAGTGCTCGGTGATCGGCCTCTTTGCTGGCGAACACCGAGCAGGTATCATTTCCGCAATTTTATTTATTTTGGCTAAAAGACTAATTATTCTGTTAATTGTATTGTGTATTATTTGATTAAACATAAATTGGCAAGCATTCCGTGTTTATCTTCGAGATCCACTAACATCAGAAGTGGGATACGAACCCACGCCCACAAATGCCGCGAAGCCGCAAACGGACTCGAAGAAGTGCGTCAACTACGAGTGATACAAGCAGCTCGTCTACAAGCTCTAGCTCGCCTTCTTCGAGCAGCTCCGATGGACGCAGGCATAAGAAAAAGAGACGCACCAAGCGTGCGTCTCCCGCAGTAAGCCAAAATGTTATTTTATCTTCCGTGATTCCAGAGTTCGACCCATTAGTGGACGATATTCAAATGTGGGTAAATGTTGTAGAAGCCAATGCTCGTGTTTTTCGTTGGTCTGATCGTGTCTTACAATTTCAAGTTTTGCAAAAATTACGCAATACTGCTAAAACATGGTACGACTCGCTACAAAAAAATAAAACGCGATGGACGACCTGGAAATGGAAGGATTGGCGAAGTACACTGTTAGATACATTTGAAATAAAACGTAACATGTGTAGTTTACTAACAGATTTAGTTCAAACGAAACCTACGGATGGTCAGTCACTATATGAATTCTATTTTGTTCAAAAAGGCAAAATTGATAAGATGAGGTTGTCCTTTTCTGAGCAGGATATTATTTCGGTTATTGTAGGATCTATTGGTGATAAAAATATAAGCACTGCGGCAGATGCTGGTAACTTTAAATACTATGATGAACTGGCCTCATTTTTACATGGGAAGATTCATGTTGTCCCAGAACAAAAATCCTTACAAAAGCATAGTAACTTTCTCAATAAAAATTCAACTCGCCTACCCTACACTAATGTAGAAAAAAAAGTAGAAAGTACTTCGAACTACAATAGAGTACCAATGCTTTATTCTTTTTCTAATGGTGGTATTACATGTTTTCGCTGTGGTGAAACTGGTCATAAAAAAACCAGCTGCAGTCAAAAAGATAACGTGCAATGTAATTCGTGTAATCGGTTTGGTCATTTAGAACTTGCTTGTAGATCTAAAAATAAAATAAAACCTGAAAAGGCTAGTGAAGTAAAGCTAATTGTTGAGCCCTGTCCTAAGGATAAATTTTATAAGGATATTCTAGTTAATGGATGTAAACGACAAGCTTTTATTGATATGGGCAGTAGTTGTTCTCTAATAACGTCTTCTTTGGCACAAGATTTGAAAATCGCAATCTTTCAGTTAAGCAAACCAGTTGTTTTAACAGGATTTAAAACGGATTCTTGTTCCAAGGTCACTCAGGGAGTACAGGTTAACATTATGGTCGATAAAGCTGAGGTTAACGTAGTCCTGTATATTTGTGATGAGTTAGCTGGTTGTCCAATTTTAGTTGGTAGGAATTTCACGGAGGACAAAAGAATTATGTATGTTCGTGTAGGTAATTGCCTTACCTTTTGCCCTATAAGTAACGACCAAGTAGCTTTAATAGATTCTTCGAAGTTCAAATCTAATTCTGTTGAACATATCTCGGTGTTAAATTAAATATTTGCTAGATACCCTCGAGTAATTTCAAAAGATTTGCAATCGTTAGGACAAACTTCTTGTGTCGAGTTAGAAATTGAATGCATAACGAATAAACCCGTATATCAAAGACCCTATCGTATGTCTGAATCCGAGAAGGTAGTAACTAGGGATATTATTGATGACCTTTTAAAAAATTGCATAATTCGCGAAAGTAATTCCGCATACGCCAGTCCCGTTTTGTTAGTCGATAAACCTTCGGGCGAAAAACGTTTGTGCATTGATTATAGGTCTCTAAATAAAATTACGGTGAAAGAGAAGTATCCAATGCCCATTGTAGAAGACCTTATAGATAAACTTAGAGGATGTAAATGTTACACGTCTATTGATTTAAAGAGTGGTTATTATCAAATTAATGTAAATGAAAGTTCAATTCATAAAACTGCGTTCATCACCCCCGATGGTCATTTTGAGTTTATGAGAATGCCGTTCGGGTTATGCAATGCACCGTCTGTATTCCAACGGTTAATGAACACGGTCTTGGGTAAACTTCGCTTTGATAAAGTTATTTGTTATATGGATGATCTATTATTAGCTACAGAATCGGTAGATGAAAATGCTAAACTATTAGATGAAGTATTAAAAATATTGCAAAATAACGGTTTGACAATAAATTTAGAGAAATGTCACTTTTTCCAGAGCTCAGTTAACTTTCTAGGGTACGATATTTCTGAAAATGGTATACGTCCGGGTACAAAGAAATTAAAAGCAGTAGAAAATTATCCTGAACCGAAAAATGTACATCAAGTTAGGCAATATTTAGGCCTTATCAATTACTTTAGAAAATTTATAAAGAATTGCGCCCTTATAGCAAAACCGTTGACAAAGCTCTTGAAGAAAGACATCACATGGGAGTGGGGTTCTGAACAAGTTTTAGCCGTGAATAAATTAAAAGATGAATTGTTACATAACGCTGTACTAAACATTTATGATCCCATATTACCTACTATTGTGTATACCGATGCCAGTCGCGAGGGTGTAGGGTGCATACTGACTCAAATCACTGATAAAGGGGAAAACCCTATCCATTTCTATAGTCGACAGACTTCTAATGAGGAAAAGAAATATCACTCTTTTGAATTAGAGTTTTTAGCTATAGTTATTGCGCTCCAAAAATTCCGTCACTATTTATTAGGTTCCACTTTCAAAATTTATACAGATTGCAATGCTGTTAAACATACAATTAATAAACAAGAAATTAATTCTCGAATTGGTAGATGGGTATTACTTACTCAAGAATTTACTTTCGAAATAATACACAAACCAGGGACTCAAATGCAACATGTTGACGCCTTGAGCCGGAATCCCGTTGATAAAAATTTCACTCCTATATGCAATGAAAGTGTGTCGGTTATTACTGAAGCAGACTGGTTATTATCAGTTCAATTACAAGATCCAAGTATTTGTGCAATTAGGGAAATATTAGAGTCAGGTCAAGCCGAGCTTAATAAGAAAGTGTATAAAGAATACGAGTTGTTAGGTAATAAGGTATACCGCCGGACCGACTATGGCAGACGGTGGGTTGTCCCTAAACAATGTATTTGGCAGATCATTAGAGCTAATCATGACGATCTTGGTCATTTTGCTGTCGATAAAACAATTCGGAGAATAAAATCATGTTATTGGTTTCCAAAGATTAAGAAAGTTGTATCTAAGTACATTAAAAATTGCATCAACTGTATCTACTATAAAAATGTCCAAGGCAAAAAGGAAGGAAAATTGTTCCCTATACCTAAGTACGCAAAGCCCTTTCACACACTGCACATAGACCATCTGGGTCCATTTGTAAAGACCACGCGTAAAAATACTTATCTCTTAGTAACTGTCGATTCATTTACAAAATTCGTATTTATATCACCTGTTCGTAATACTAAAAGCCAAGTTGTTATTAGTGAATTAGATAAAATATTTAAAGTTTTTGGTAACCCCAAGCGTCTTATATGTGATGCTGGAAGTTCTTTCACGTCTAAGTCATTCGTTAAGTACTGTCAGGACAAAAATATTAGGCAACATGTTATGGCTACGGCTGTCCCACGCTCTAATGGTCAGGTGGAACGTTTCAATCGCACCATCCTGGACGCGTTGAGAAGTATGGGTGCTAACACTAGTTATGATAAATGGGATACACATAATTATCACAAGTATCCAGCAAGGGATCAACAGTACCGTCAATAAAACCACTTCAGCGATTCCCAGTGAAGTATTCTTTGGATATAGACTCCAAACTGATACTGACATGTTGACACAAGAGGATGAATCTGTTGACGTCACGTCATTAAGGGATGACGTCAACAGTCTCATCCAGGCCAGTGCAGTTAAACAAAAACAAATGTTTGATTCCAAGAGAAAAGAGGCTCATAGTTATAATGTCAACGATTTGGTGGTTATAAAAATACCCAGTCAATCGAATAACGGGCAAAGTACTAAATTATTGCCACTCTTCAAAGGACCTTTTCAAGTCACTGAAATACTAGGACATGACCGCTATAAAGTAAAGGATATGCGCGGCGCACAAAGGACAAGCAAGTGCTACGAGGGGACCACATGTGCCGAAAATATGAAGCCTTGGATCAAGTTAGCAGAACTTGATCACGAAGGTTTGGAAATGGCCTAAGATGTTGTCAGGTATTTATTGAACCCTATTAATGATTTAACTAGTACACATTATTTGTCCAGTATATTATTTACTACAGTACTGTGTGGGATAAGCTGTCTAGTGCATTTACTTCAAACATGTTTTGGTATTTGGATTATTTTAAGTAACAGTATTTATCCTTGTAAAATAAATCTGTTGCTAATGGATTTGGAGTTTGTAGTGATATGAAACTAGGGTTGGCCAAAGGCATCGCCTAGTGTAAACTGCAGACTAAACATTTCATTAACTGACCGCTGATGGAACAGTTGTAGATACATTTAAATACCAATATATGTCATGTTAATGTCTTTTGAATTGGGGTCTTTATTCTGCTGGCCGTTGATGGAATAGTAGAGTAGACACCCGGTTCAATGGAATATTGGCAAGCATTCCGTGTTTATCTTCGAGATCCACTAACAATAAGAACCCTAAAAAGGATCAAAAATATGTTTAATATTGAATTTCATAACGGCCACGTTTATTAAAAGCACAGATATAACCACGTTTAGTAAAAGCTATTGAATAAATTAAAAATAATCGATACTTTCGAATAAAAAGACCAATGCCTACTGATAAAAAAAAAGTGTGATCAGCAATCCATAAACTAGCATGAGGATTATTGAAATTGTACCTTTGGCCGCTTATAGAACCTAAGTGCCATCATCTTCTCATCCAAAAGAAGTCCACAACTATACTTCTTAAAGATAGCTTGATCTCTGCGACATAATAATATGTCAAACTGACGTATACGTTATTGTTTTAGCCTGTAAAGCGCTATTGTTATTCTACTGTATTGATACTGATTTTTGGGCCGAGTCACCCACGTCCGTAGGAAAGTACCTCATACGATATATACCCTACACATGGTCCCCGGGTGGTGCTAATCAGGTGACAAAAACTGGTGGTAGGCTTCGGCCGATGGCTTGCGACCACCCATCGGGCAAAGACGTACCGCCAAGCGGCCTAGCCGTGTTCCGGTGCGATGCTCGGTGTAGCCACTTCAGGAGATGGGTCGAGATGGCGGTTCCATTGCAGGCAGAACAGCCTTGCGCGCGCTGATATGGTCGTATCGGGAGACTAGTCGTGGAGGGTAGCGGGATCCGAGGTACGGTGCACCGCTGGCCGACCGCAGGTAGTTGGGGGCCTAAGTAGTGTGCCAGCCCCACACGAAAGGCTGCCCCGCCAACTGACGAAAAATCCCGGAATGCGCCTTCGTGCTGGTTGGCGACCAGAAGTGAGGGTCCGATGGACATTCCCGGGGGGACTCGGGCGTCCCCGCAGTCTCCAAACTGGTCTCTCAATGATGGCGATCTGTCAGTGCGTGTCTGTAGGTTAGCAGCGAGGAACCGCATGTCACTTCCTTCTTCTCACCTTACTTCACTAAAATATGAGAAAGAGAAAAAAGTTCAACGTTGAACAGCGGCTGCACCCCCTCCCACTAAAAGTGCACCTCACTAATATCAGAGGTCTGCACTCCAACCTCATAGCAGTCCATCATCACCTGGAGACTGATAAGCCGGCTCTCTTTTTCCTTTCGGAGACGCAGATCAGATGTCCGTCAGACGTATCGTACCTTACATACCTAGGATATACCCTGGAGCACAATTTTTCAATTAAACAACGCGCGGGTGTATGCATGTACGCCCGAGATGACATCTGTTATCGGCGTCTCCGAAACCTTGAGGACTCTAGGTTCTCTGTGCTGTGGGCTATGGTGGACACGGGCCTGGATAAAATTATCTACGCCTGTGTCTACCGCTCGCACAGCGGTGATCAGGAGACAACCAGGCTCACAGAGTACCTTAGTGAGGCGGCGGATACGGCACAGCAGCGGTACCCTTCCGCCCAATTAGTGTTACTGGGGGACTTCAATGACAACCACCAGGAGTGGCTCTTCCCGTACCAGTGCACTGATCATGCTGGGCGTGAGACGCGAAAGCTCGCGCTTGCGTTAAATCTCGCTCAGCTGGTCCAAGGGGCAACGAGGGTGCCGGATGTGGATTCGCACACAGCCAATTGTTTGGACTTTCTGCTGACAACAGATCCAGACCGCTACTCGGCGTCGGTATCTTCACCTTTGGGTAGTTCCAACCATTGTCTGGTGAAGTCTGTATCCGTCCACTCCCCACCCGATCCCAGCCCAAGAGGCGCTCGGTGGGTTTGGCGGTACAAGTCAGCAGATTGGGATGGGATGCGTTCTTTTTTCGCATATTATCCTTGGCAGCCTACTTGCTTCTCTTCGGCTGATCCTTTTTTGTGCGCGGACGCCGTGTCAGATGTGTTGCGTCGGGGAATGGAGTACTACATTCCGTTCTCTGACGTAGCAATGTCTAGCGTTTGCCGGCCATGGTTTGGCGCCGAGTGCAAGCGCGCCAACGCTTTTAAACACGAGGCGTACCTGGCATGGGTCGACGCTCGGACGCGCAAAGCAAGCGACGTGGGTCAGCGGAAGATGGCCTACAATAGGGCTGCCAAGTCCTGCAAGAGGGTGATGCGAAAATCTCTGTTTGTTCACATAAGCCGTATTGGGACCAAACTTGCTTCTTACCCAGCGGGTAGTAAAGCGTTTTGGTCCCTGGCCAAGTCGGTTGAATCGAACTTCTGCCGTCCCTCACTACCACCACTGCTGAAGCCCGACGGTTCACTGGCCCACTCCGCTGGGGAGAAAGCAAACTTGTTTGCCTCTCATTTCGCGGAATCTTCGCGTCTGGATTCTGGTGACGCGCGGCCCCCTCCTTCTCCTGATGGATGCGAAACGAGTATGTCGGACATTCGCATCCATCAAAAGGATGTTCGTAGGGTGCTGCGCAATCTTGACGTGAACAAAGCTAGTGGCCCCGACGGGATTCCGGCAATTGTTCTCAGAACCTGTGCGCCTGAACTGTCTCCGATCCTGACACGCCTGTTTCGCCTTTCGTATGAGACGGGAAAAGTGCCGAATGCTTGGAAGCAAGCTAACGTTCAGCCTGTGCCCAAGAAGGGCAGTCGGGCTGACCCGGCCAACTACAGGCCCATTTCAATAACGTCCATCCTCTGCAACAGTATGGAACGAGTTCTCAACTCTAAGCTCCTGGCATACCTAGAAGCTAATGACATCCTCAGTGACCGCCAATATGGCTTCCGCCAAAATCGGTCAATTGGGGATCTTCTAGCGTATGCCATTCACATCTGGAGTGAGGCCATCGAGAGGCACGGGGAAGCGCTTGCCGTCTCCCTCGACATCTCGAAGGCTTTTGACAGGGTCTGGCATGAAAGCCTTATTGCAGACTTCCTGGGGAACCGGTCCATTCGAGTGGTAATTGATGGCCGCTCATCTGAACAACTGTGTATTAATGCCGGGGTCCCTCAGGGGTCGGTTCTCTCAGCAACATTGTTCTTGCTGCACATAAACGATCTGCTAAAACCCGGCACCTTTGGGTATGCGGACGACAGCACTGTTGCTGAGAGATACGTGTCCGACGTGCGCGCCACTGGACCTCAAATCCAGTCTCTCCGGGAGGCCATGGTTGGGCGCTTGAATCTATCCTTGAAGGCAGTCTCCGAATGGGGCGATGCCAATCTGGTCAAGTTCAATGCTGCTAAGACCCAGGCGTGTCTATTTTCCGCTAAAAGGAGTCAATTCCACCCGACTCCTTTTTTCCTGAGGTGTAACCGTGCCTATAACGGACCATCTTGAGGTTCTTGGCATTACGTTGACATCGACGCTCAATTTCGGTCCATTCATTGAGGCAAAAGCTCAGCTATCTGAATCCTCGCGAAGGTGAGACGGTACTTCACGCCAGAACAATTGCTCAACTTGTATCAAGCGCAAGTTCGATCATGAATGGAGTACTGTTCTCATCTCTGGGACGGATCTGCCAAGTACCATCTGGATGCACTTGAGTCGATCGAAAAACGGGCCAAGAGGCTCATTGGCAATGATAATACTCGTCGAATCTAGGCTCCAGAACCTCGAACATCGGCGCAGAGTTGCCAGCCTGTCGGTTTTTTATCGGTTACATTTCGGGGAGTGTGCGTTGGATTTGCATGAACTAATTCCTCCTAGCCCGTTCCATCATCGGACTACAAGACGTACGGCGATGCGTCATCGGTACATGGTGGACATCCCACCCATACGCACCAAACGTTTTGGGAATACTTTTATTATGCGTACAGCAAAGGAGTGGAATTCCCTGCCGGAATCTGTATTTCCTGTTGGCTACAACCTGGGAGTCTTTAAGTCAAGAGTGAATAGGTTTCTTCTAGGCAAGCGTGCTTCACTCTAAGGTGCTTCATCGTCGACCACATCGTCGCTTACCATCAGGTGAGATAGTGGTCAAACGCAAGCCTATCAAAATAAAAAAATAAAGAATTACAGCTGTCGCAGAGATCAAGCTATATTTTATGAAGCATCGGCTTCCTCTAAGTGTTGCAATAAGCAAAAATTTCTGGGATAAATAGTCTATATTTATCACAAAAAAAGTTGTCTATGTTTGTCCTGTATGTTTTTTTGTGTACTTACATTAAAGTATATAATAAATAAATAACACAATATATACAGGTGGTCATAATTACTTTTTTGCTGGAACAACTTTGATCACTGCAGATGTCAGGAACCCAAGCGTACCGTACGACCATGGAACCGCGTAGAACAGGTCAGGGTTCTCGTCCTGAAATGTGTAAAAATCTATTAGGAATCTGATTGATTTGAATTTGAACTCTAAATATCAGATAAATATGTATAATATGAAATAAAAGAAAGTCGCTGTGTGCCTCGTCTCTTTCTCCGCTTAGTTCTTATAAACCATGTAAGTAATTTTGATACGGTTTTCACTCATAGAAATAAATATAAAAGAGGAAGGTTTGCAAATATATGTTTTCCCGTGTGAAGCCGGGGCGAACCGCTAGTTTTTCTATAATTAGACCGTGATTTACATCATCATAATCAAAGCAACCGATTGTGGTAAAATAAATGAGGACAAGTTACATAGTTGATTAATTATTTGTCACCATGCCTATTATTATCTCATATATTATATTATTCTGGACAAACAGGATAGAGCTGAGTTTTTAACTAAAAATAGTATTTGTCTACCTAGATCCAAAGAGAAAAATTAGTAAAGTGCCAAATTAACAACCTACCTTAGGAATAATAAATATTAATTACGTAATAAATTAAAATATTAATAAGTAAATAATATCAAAATCTAATATTTTCATTTATTACGTAATTAATATTTATTATGAAAATTATTTATTTATTAATGTTTATTAAAGTAAATAATATAAATATTTATAATTAAAAAAAATGTTTTGTACAATGTTACTAAATATATAAATAATACTAAGTATACACCGTGAAATTTAAGTGGTTGTTTTCCCGCGGCAGAACGACTTGCCTTTAGGAGTACTTTCGAAGCATAGAGTTAAAGTAAAAAAATAACGATGTTTTTATTTTAAAATAATTTGAAAAATATTCATCAACTCGAAAAAGTGAGTAACAATAGTAACTTGTAGGTACTAAGTACTACTCGCGTCACCACCGTATTATTCACCGTAGTACCTAGTACCTACAAGTTACTATTGTTACTCACTTTTTCGAGTTTATGTTTTTTTTTAAATTATTTTAAAACAAAAACATCGTTATTTTTTTACTTTAACTCTATGCTTCGAAAGTACTCCTTAAGGCAAGTCGTTCTGCCGCGGGAAAACAACCACTTAAATTTCACGGTGTATAATTTATAAAACAATAATTATAATTCTTAAATTCAATTCTGTATTAATGAAACAGTATAACTAACTTACTAATACTTAAATAATAATAAAATAGATTTGATCTTCCTCCTCTCTCCTATTTGATCTATGCTGTACCACATAGGGCCTATAATTGTGACTAATATATTTATTTCGCTACCAACTAAACACATCAACACGGTCTAGGGATATTTCATACTCAATTAAATAACTCGAAAAGTACTGGCCGCATTGGAATCTTTTATACACCGATTTGTTTGTAATTTATCTCAGACTAATTCCAAATTCAAATTTTTGAAAATTCTTTTGTTTCGGTGGCATAAAAATGTCTTGATGTGTAGGAGAGGGAATTTTCATTTGTGCGAAATTTAGAAAACAATACGAATTACGTTTAGTTACAGTTTTTTTTTTCATTTTTAAACAAAAGATAAAGTTAGAATTGAGGTATTGTAGCCATGCAACGCCAACATTTGACGAGGGCGGAGATGTTACGAGCTGTGGGAATGCTGGAAGCTGGGTCTGTTCAGCGTAATGTTGCTGAGGCCATAGGGACCCACCAAAATGTAATTTCAAGATTGTGGACACGCTATCGTGCCACAGGTGAAGTAGCGGAGAGGCACCGGGGGCCAAGTCACATCACTACCCCCAGACAAGACCGATTTTTGCAAATTACTGCGCGAGCTCAACCAAATGCAACGGCGACTCAATTGGTCCAAAGGCTGCGAGTGGAACACCAAGTGCTTGTGAGTGACCAAACTGTAAGAAGGCGACTGCATGAAAGCAATCTACGCTCTCGTAGACCACTCCGGGTCCCACCTTTACGGAGAGGCAATCGTGGACGACGATTAGAATGGGTTCGGAACCACGTGGACTGGGGCCGTGAGCAATGGTCCAATGTGCTGTTCACGGATGAATCCAGGTGCGGCTTCCATCCAGATTCACGAAGGACGCGTGTTTGGCGAGTTCCTGGACGATGGAGCCGTCTTCAGAACCCTCAGGAAGTTCACCCATACCAAGGAGGAACAATTATGGTTTGGGCAGGAATTCGTCTTGGAGGACGGACGGATCTCGTTTTGGTGGGGGGCAATATGACTATTTTTATAGGTATTGTGATGATCTCTTGTAGTAAAAACAATACAAAAACACAATTAGTTACCTACAGCTGTTGCTACGATTTGTCCATCATATAACTCAGGTCAAATTACTTTTACCCTTCCACTTTTATGAAAAATCCAGCAAGTGTCTGGTCTCTTCGGAATAAACCTAATCTGGCCAGTACTAGCACCTTACCTAATGGCGGGCGATATCATTTCGTTTTGAGCTTCTTCTATTGGATGGCAGTGCCTTCAGGGATGCTTCTGGTATTGCTGATGGCCACAAGCGCCGTTGACCACTTTGCCATCTGTTTATTTGCTATATTCGATAAATAATACACTATTGATCGAAGCTTGTCATAGAAAAAAAAAGAAGCGATGTACCTTGCTACAAGTAACAACAGATCCATCAGCCAATACCAGCTCATATTGAGTACAGAAGTGCTGGAACAGGCCGTAGATGTGAGAAGAAGACTCCACGCCTGTACCCATGACCAGACCTCCCACTGTGAGCTGGTCTAGCTCTGGAACTACTGCTAGAGCCAGCCCTAGAGGCTCTAGAGTGCGGGAGAGCTGGCCCATTGTGACAAGGGGCTCGCAGCGAACCGTCTGGAAAATAACACCAGCAATTTCAGTCTTTAATTCAAACCCTTGACACCCAGTAGTAACTTATACTTACTTGCTTAAACAGTCACGACTTACGAGTTGTAGTTCGTGGGTTCGAACCCATTTTTTTTTTTGGGTGGGAATTCAACCAATGACTTCTCCCGCTCTGGTTGAGGCGGGTGGGCGTGTCAGACTTTTACTGACTAAAACCCACCCGTGTTCCTTCAGTTGCTTGAGCCAGAGCCGAGCAAATTTATCCGTGACCCGTGGGTTTCGAACCCAGGCAGGCACTTTGTATAAATTAATTCATCAAAGTCAAAGTCAAAGCACTTTATTTCAAGTAGGCCAGTTACAGGCACTTTTGAATTGTCAAAAGACAAAATAAAATATTACAAATTTATGGTGCTACAGTCCCAGTCACAAGACATAATAACTGTGAAAGTACCGTAGATGCCCATTCCAAGGCGTAGATCTCAATGGAGAAGAACGGGCAAGAAACTCCATGGACACTCTTTTTCAATTAGGTAATTATTACAAATCATTTGTTACATCATTCATGTTGAGATTACACATTATGTGAGAACGATGTAGAAAGTTAAAAGTGTCCATAGTAAATATAAAAAGACAATTCAGAAATAAAATTAGAATCAATTAAAATAAACCATGGCAGCTAAGAGATGACCAGTCCCAACCGACAGCGCCCGTTCACGAACATGACACATGTATCAGCACCATTCAGCTCAACCATTTTGAAGGGAGCTAAATGATCCGACACACGCGCCACCATCGGCGAGACATTTGAGTGGGCATGACATACTCTCAACCACCGGAGTCATTCAAGTCAATAGAAGACGTAGGTATCTAGACAATGATAGCTCTGAAGTACATGGTACTCACACAATACTGGCTATGCTGCTATATAATACTAGAAAGATTAACTCTATATAATGCAAAGATAGTAGCAATCTTCATCAGCTCCGACAATAACAGTAAACGATACCTACGACAGTCTTACCAAAAAATAAAATTTAAAAAATACACATAAAAACGAAATTAAAAAATAATAATATTTAACCTGACAGCAAGCTAATTTTGGTAAAAGAACACGAACATTGTCTTGAGTTCAACACAGCGACCAACTATGCTTATCATCTAAATAATCATTAATAGAATAGTATGCCTTAGAACAGAGATTAGCTTTTACCTTTGCTTTAAATGCGTTAAATGGCAAATCTAGAAAAGAAGACGGTAACTTGTTGTAAAAAGTTATAACAACCCCAACGAATGAACTATGCACCTTATGAAGTCGATGAAAGGGAGCTCGTAATTTGTCCTTATTTCTGGTGTTAAAGTTGTGAATATCACTATTGTTACTGTACAAATGAATGTTCTGCCTAATATATAAAATGTTGGCGAATATGTACTGTGAAGCCGCTGTGAGAATACCAATCTCTTTAAAAAAATCTCTTAGAGAAACACGCGCACCTAATTGGTAAATGGCACGAACAGCTCGTTTTTGAAGCACAAATATATTTTGAATATCAGCGGCTCTGCCCCACAGTAGAATACCGTAGGACATGATACTGTGAAAATAACTAAAGTAGACCAACCTTGCTGTATCAACGTCAGTGTATTGTCTAACCTTTCTGACGGCGTAGGCGGCCGAGCTAAGCCTACCCGCTAGGCTTAATATATGTGGCCCCCATTGAATTTTTGAGTCTACTGTTATACCCAGAAACACAGCTGAATCAACAGTTTCGAGCTTCTCATTGCCGAGCACAATGTTGGGACCCAGATTTCTAACATTGGGCAAAGCGAACTTTATGCATTTAGTCTTCTTGGCATTAAGAACAAGATTATTTGTTGTGAACCAATCTGTGACCATTGATAGTGCGTTATTCACGTCATCAAAAACTTGTCTATTCCTATCTACTTTAAAGATCAGAGAAGTATCATCTGCAAACAGTACAACGTCGCAAATATTCCTTAAATAGAATGGCAAATCGTTAATATAAACCAGGACTAAAAACGGACCCAGTATTGAGCCTTGAGGTACACCCAGCTCAACCGGTAACCTGGAAGATTTAGCGCCATTAACGTCTACGCATTGGTATCTATTAAGTAAATATGACTCAATTACATTAAGGGCTTCGTTTTGAACACCGTAATGGCGTAGTTTACGCAAAAGCGTATCATGGTGAACGCAATCGAAGGCTTTAGAAAGATCGCAGAAAACACCAATTGCATTTCGCGACTTCTCCCATGCGTCAAATATGTGTTTCAACAAAGCAACACCCGCATCTGTAGTCGAGCGACCCTTCGTAAACCCATATTGGTCATTGTGAAGGAGGCTATGTAAGTTAAAATGTCTGAGTAACTGCTTAAGAATTAACTTTTCAAATATTTTGCTGAATGCAGGCAAAATAGAGATTGGTCTGAAATTACCAATATCATTTTTGCTACCGGATTTAAATAGAGGGATGACTTTACTGCTCTTCATGAGATCAGGAAAAGTACCCAAATCAATGCATTTGTTAAACGTAACAGCAAGATAGGGGGCCACAATGTCTATTATATTGCCCAAAAGTTTGGTAGATATGCCCCAGTAATAACCCGTGTTTTTAGATTTAAGAGAATTAAAAACATTAACTACATCACGAGGCGCTACATGCTCGAATCTCAATACATAACTACATTTAGGGACGCTACTATGCAATAGGTTTTCAGCCTTAGACGGCGACGAACTTAAGGAGCAAGTCGTCGTTGCAGGTATGCTCGTAAAAAACTCATTAAACGCCTCAGCTACGTCAGCTGGTTTATTAACTAATTTGTTATCAACCATGATCTCGAGTTGATTTTCGTTTTTAACCGATTTACCCGTTTCGTTGTTTATGATTTTCCAAGTGGCTTTTACTTTGTTATTAGAATTTTTAATAGTCTCACTTAGAAATTTTGATTTTGCAACACGACAAATCTTTTTAAATAATTTTGAATAATTTTTAACATATTCTAAAAAAAATTTATCAAACTTGTACTGTCTCAGACCATACAACTCATACAATCTCGCTCGGCTTTTATAAATGCCTGGTGTAGCCCATTGGTTGAAACCATCCGCACTGCTCTCAAACCGATAAAAAAACATATCGAAAAATAGTTTTAGTTCTTAGGACGTACACCAGTACGTCCTAAGAACCAAAAACTATTGCTAAATTATTATTTATTTATGTAAATAATTACCTAGACATAATGTAGTCTGGTCACATTTCCTCCTGTCTCATTATCATACAGTATTGTTGTTTTATTCACAATCTCAAACGATTTGAACTGACTTAGCATACTGTTTTGTATTTTATTGGTTCAATAACAGTAAACAGAGATATGGGCATAATTTGACGTCGTCGTATGACCGTACCTATTGTGATGCAGATTTTCCGCTTTGTTTAGCATTATGCTTAATAGTAAGAAGATTAAGTCAACATTATTTATTAAATCGTAATTTAATAAATATCATCTGCCTAGCCTTTTCCCAACTATATTGGGGTCGGCTTCCAATCTTACCGGATTCAGCTAAGTACCAGTGTTTTACATGGAGCGACTGCCTATCTGACCTCCACAACCCAGTAACTGGGTAACACGATACCTCTTGGTTAGACTGGTGTCAGATCTCAAGCTTCTGACTGCTCGTAACGACTGTCAAAGATCTTCAAATGACAGCCGGGACCAACGGCTTAACGTGCTTTCCGAGGCACGGAGGAAACTCGTTATGTTGAAATGGTCACCCATCCACGAACCGACCTCGTCAAGCGTTGCTTAACCTTGATGATCGACCCGTGTGGCTGTTATTATTTAGCCACGAGCTCGTAATTTAATAAATAATGTTGACTTTTTTTCTAAGAAAATTTAGTTCTATTTTGTAGCGTGTATTATGTGCCAATGCCAGAACACTGTGGCTATCCTAGAAAGTGCTGGTAACTAATCTACCTGGAGTCTGGACTTTCAAGGTCTCTACAGCAGTTCACTATGGACATCGGTCTCACATGTCTGACACTACAACTCAGTAACCGGGTAACACAACTACCTTGGCAAGACTGGTGTCTGATTTTGGGGCTTCTGAGTTCTGACCCGTGATGATTTGTCAAACATGAGGGAGGGGACCGACGGCTTAATTTTTGAAGCATAGAGGAGTCTCAGTCTTCAATCGACCCGTGCTGCTGTTTTATTTAGTAACGAGCCTCTTCAGAATCATCACTATCATCTTCTTGCCTCTGTTCCATGTCATTGGGGGTCGGAGTTACATGTTTTCTTCTTCCATACCGTCCTGTCAACCATCACGCTATTACTGACTCCCTGACTAACTTCCCACACAATCCATCGATCTCTTCTTGGAAGCCCTTTAGAATACAAATGCTTAAAAGTCTACTCACCATATTCTCCATATCAACTTCAAGCACATCAACGAGGTTAACCTTGATGTTGGTGAAGGTCTTCTTGTAGATGCCCTGGCGGAAGGACATGGTTTGCCAGGCTGGCCGCGCAGTGCAGAGGCGGGTGCTTCGGTCTCCTGAGAGCCAAGCTTTAACCTGGAAGGTACGGTGGGAAGTTATGTAATACTGATTTACAGTGTGATGAAAAAGTCGAGATGTACAAAAATCTGGTACTATAATATCTAGGAATTATGACGACGAAAAAAAGACCACGGAAAAAAGGTAAGTCAAAATGGATTAAAAAAAAATTTGGGCTACAGCCCAAATCATCACATACTACATCAAAACCAAACCAAGGTCATTACTAGTGTCAAGTAATGACCTTGGTTCTTTTGCAAAGGTGCATTCTTATCCAGCTTGTTGTTACGTAGGTATTATTTTAATTATAAGATCTGGCGCTCGCGGCTTTTTTTTTTTTTTTTTGTATTTTGTAAATGGACAAGTTTCACTCAAACTGAGGAACATGAATAAGCACCAAAAATTCTTGACTCGTGTTGCTGCTATTTCAGAATTCATGGCACAAGGATACTGACTTCCCTGATTAATCATTTGGGTAATTGTACGACTATCTCTATTCCATATTCATCATAAGTATCTAATTCATAATCACAGCAGGTGTCATGAAAACCAACCTGCTTTTGAACATCCTTGACCTTCTTGTCATGCATCTTGGGCGCACTGTTCATCGTGAAGACCACGTAGTTCCTGAAGGTAGACCAGACCTTCCAGAGCGCGGAAATGGGCAGCAGAGCCACCATCACCACTATCCAGCGGTGTTCCACCAGGATGTATTCCGTAAACGACTCCGTTTCTATCATCGCCATTTTGGAGGATTTCAGAAGACCCTGGAGTATACAAACATTACTTCAGTATTTTTTTATTATTATCGGAGGAAAACCTTCAAAAGGCGCCTGGACTTTTGGGCAAATAACCCGGAAGTGTGGGCTTTATACCTTACTAAAAAAAACCCCGTGATCACCTTGCCGCCCTCCCTCCCCCTTCCCGTCCACACATTCACTCCTGGGAACTTCAGATACTACAGACAATGACGCTTTTTGTGTCAGTCTGTGTGAACGCTTAAATTAAAGTACACAATGGATTTTGATTTGCATTAAAATTATTCCGGAATGTTAATGTGTAATAATTACTTAATTAACCTAATACGAGTAAAAATAGCGATATATATTTTAACACATTATTTATTTTCAACTACCTTTTGCAAATCCAATCCATTCGGAAGGTATAGGCATATTTTTTATTATTGGTAGTCTCGTGCTTGACCACCATCGCACCTGATGGTAAGCGATGACGTGGTCGACTGTGTAGCACGCTTGCCTAGAAGTAACCTATTCTCTCTTGACTTAAAGACCACGAGGTTGTAGCTATCGGGAAACACAGACTCTGGCAGGGAATTCCACTCCAATTCCATTCTCAAGTTTGGGAAGTTGCGCGATATCTTCTCTTCCAACTTACCACAGTGTCTCAAGGCGAAAGTCTATGACCAGTGTGAACACACACACACTGAACTTGCAACAGCCAGTGATGAACTATGGTTCTGAGACGTGGTCGCTCACAATGGGTCTCATCAGAAGGCTTAGAGTCATCCAAAAGGAAATGGATGAATGGAGGCTATGCTCGGCGTTTCATTGCGTGATCTAATCAGAAAAGTAGAGATCTGCAAGAAAACCAGGGTTACCGACATAGCCCGAAGAATTGTCAAACTTAAGTGATTTACATTGCTGGCAGAACGGATGGCCGATGGGGCTGAGAGAGGGAATGACGAAGGATGATGGAGAAGATGACACTTCAACGGTCAACTCCTTCTTTTTTAAACAATTGATTGAAGCAACTACATATCTAGGTACTTCGAAAAGCACAGCTATACAAGCCCAGATGTGAGTGTGATGGGTCGAGAGAATATTCTCTCACGGAGAATGTTCTGCAATGTTCTTTTCGACGGAGAATTTGCGAGAATTTAAAATTGGAAGTAAAATTGCTCAATTTTATATATACATCATATTTGATTTCATGGTCTAAAGTCAACTTCTTTTGTTGTTATTTTATACTTTACTCGAAAAGAGGTTACTCTTTAATGTTTCAGAATGGAAATTGCTAATATATTTTTGGTTAAGAAATATTAGTTGCGACAGGACAAGGAAGTAACGAAATCATTACAGTTAACTGCATTCAAAGTCTGTCAAAGCATAAAAAAAATAAAAAAAACTATAAAAATGTATACAAAAATATAAAAAAACCAAAACCAAAACACAGGCGTGTCTTTTTACCGCCAAAAGGAGTCTGTTCGATCAAACGCCTACTTTTCGGGGTGCGTCTGTTCCTGTGACTGATCGGCTCGAGCTCCTAGGCATGGAGTTGACATCCAGTCTCAACTTCGGCTCCTCCATTGAGAACAAAGCCCAAATCGCGGCCAAAAAACTGGGCATCCTAAATAAAGTGAAGCGATACTTTACGCCTGGACAGCTTTTAACCCTATACAAAGCACAAGTCCGATCCTACATGGAGTATTGCAGCCACCTTTGGGATGGTTCAGCTAAGTATCAGCTTGCCGCGCTTGACTCAGTGGAACGCAGAGCCAAGAGGCTCATTGGCAACGTGGAACTGGTGGACGCCAAGCTTCACAGCTTGGCTCATCGCCGCAAAGTTGCCTGCTTGTCGGTCTTCTACAGACTGTACTTCGGTGAGTGTGCTCAGGAACTCCACGACCTCATCCCACCAGCCCCCTTCTACCATCGGACATCTAGACGCACTGCAAGTTATCATCCTTACCTTGTTGCCATTCCACCAATTCGAACCAAGCGCTTCCAAACATCCTTTATAATGCGCACAGCGAATGAGTGGAACTCACTGCCTGCGTCTGTGTTTCCGAACGCATTCAACCCGAATCTCTTCAAAGTTAGAGTGAACAGGCTACTTCTGGGTAAGCTCACTCCATCGTAGACTCTGTCTCTGTCACCTATGACCTAGACTAGAGTCAAGAGCAAACCCATTACAAATAAAAAAAATAAAAAAATAAAAAAAAATGAAGACGAGTGGACGAAATTTGAAAAAATAAAGGTTTTACTTATCTACGATTGGATAACAAATTTGGAAGGAGATTAATGTTCTATCCATTTGATATTCCCCCTATCTTGCTGTTACGTTTAACAAATGCATTGATTTGGGTACTTTTCCTGATCTCATGAAGAGCAGTAAAGTCATCCCTCTATTTAAATCCGGTAGCAAAAATGATATTGGTAATTTCAGACCAATCTCTATTTTGCCTGCATTCAGCAAAATATTTGAAAAGTTAATTCTTAAGCAGTTACTCAGACATTTTAACTTAGATAGCCTCCTTCACAATGACCAATATGGGTTTACGAAGGGTCGCTCGACTACAGATGCGGGTGTTGCTTTGTTGAAACACATTTTTGACGCATGGGAGAAGTCGCGAAATGCAATTGGTGTTTTCTGCGATCTTTCTAAAGCCTTCGATTGCGTTCACCATGATACGCTTTTGCGTAAACTACGCCATTACGGTGTTCAAAACGAAGCCCTAAATGTAATTGAGTCATATTTACTTAATAGATACCAATGCGTAGACGTTAATGGCGCTAAATCTTCCAGGTTACCTGTTGAGCTGGGTGTACCTCAAGGCTCAATACTGGGTCCGTTTTTATTCCTGGTTATATTAACGATCTGCCATTCTGTTTAAAGGATATTTGCGACGTTGTACTGTTTGCAGATGATACTTCTCTGATCTTTAAAGTAGATAGGAATAGACAAGTTTTTGATGACGTGAATAACGGACTATCAATGGCCACAGATTGGTTCACAACAAATAATCTTGTTCTTAATGCCAAGAAGACTAAATGCATAAAGTTCGCTTTGCCCAATGTTAGAAATCTGGGTCCCAACATTGTGCTCGGCAATGAGAAGCTCGAAACTGTTGATTCAGCTGTGTTTCTGGGTATTACAGTAGACTCAAAAATTCAATGGGGGCCACATATATCAAGCCTAGCGGGTAGGCTTAGCTCGGCCGCCTACGCCGTCAGAAAGGTTAGACAATACACTGACGTTGATACAGCAAGGTTGGTCTACTTTAGTTATTTTCACAGTATCATGTCCTACGGTATTCTACTGTGGGGCAGAGCCGCTGATATTCAAAATATATTTGTGCTTCAAAAACGAGCTGTTCGTGCCATTTACCAATTAGGTGCGCGTGTTTCTCTAAGAGATTTTTTTAAAGAGATTGGTATTCTCACAGCGGCTTCACAGTACATATTCGCCAACATTTTATATATTAGGCAAAACATTCATTTGTACAGTAACAATAGTGATATTCACAACTTTAACACCAGAAATAAGGACAAATTACGAGCTCCCTTTAATCGACTTCATAAGGTGCATAGTTCATTCGTTGGGGTTGGTATAACTTTTTACAACAAGTTACCGTCTTCTTTTCTAGATTTGCCATTTAACGCATTTAAAGCAAAGGTAAAAGCTAATCTCTGTTCTAAGGCATACTATTCTATTAATGATTATTTAGATGATAAGCGTAGTTGGTCGCTGTGTTGAACTCAAGACAATGTTCGTGTTCTTTTACCAAAATTAGCTTGCTGTCAGGTTAAATATTATTATTTTTTAATTTCGTTTTTATGTGTATTTTTTTAAATTTTATTTTTTGGTATGACTGTCGTAGGTATCGTTTACTGTTATTGTCGGAGCTGATGAAGATTGCTACTATCTTTGCATTATATAGAGTTAATCTTTCTAGTATTATATAGCAGCATAGCCAGCATTGTGTGAGTACCATGTACTTCAGAGCTATCATTGTCTAGATACCTACGTCTTCTATTGACTTGAATGACTCCGGTGGTTGAGAGTATGTCATGCCCACTCAAATGTCTCGCCGATGGTGGCGCGTGTGTCGGATCATTTAGCTCCCTTCAAAATGGTTGAGCTGAATGGTGCTGATACATGTGTCATGTTCGTGAACGGGCGCTGTCGGTTGGGACTGGTCATCTCTTAGCTGCCATGGTTTATTTTAATTGATTCTAATTTTATTTCTGAATTGTCTTTTTATATTTACTATGGACACTTTTAACTTTCTACATCGTTCTCACATAATGTGTAATCTCAACATGAATGATGTAACAAATGATTTTTAATAATTACCTAATTGAAAAAGAGTGTCCATGGAGTTTCTTGCCCGTTCTTCTCCATAGAGATCTACGCCTTGGAATGGGCATCTACGGTACTTTCACAGTTATTATGTCTTGTGACTGGGACTGTAGCACCATAATTTTGTAATATTTTATTTTGTCTTTTGACAATTCAAAAGTGCCTGTAACTGGCCTACTTGAAATAAAGTGCTTTGACTTTGATACATACGGTATTCGAAGAATTAAAAGAACCACTAGAGAAGCCTACTATAACTGATTTTTTAGGCAAAGAAGCACATAATTATTCAAAATGGAAATTCAGCGATTAAAAAGCTACATCGCTCAAGCCAATACACTATGCTACGCCGCAAAATCATGGTAAAACAATGACATCAACTGAAAACATAGTCGGATGGGAGTTTGGTTGAAAGACAGTATTTCAGTTCAACAACCATTCGAAGAAGTATCTGAATATAAATGTGGCATTGGTTTATGGAGCAAAGAGTTTATTTGGGAAACAACTAAAAAAGTCAAGCCAGTTGCGTGGTGGCAAACTTTATATTTAAAAACTGAATTAGGAGCAATTGGTCTGAAAATTTTGACTGCTCCAACAAATTCTGCTTTTTGGGCGCCACATAGGAACAAACATACATACATACATAGACTGATAAACACCGAAAAATCAAATCCATGTAGGTAACTCTGCCACGGAAGAAAGATAAGAATCTACAATCCATTTAGACTACGAATCAGAACAGAGCACATCTGAAGAAGAGGCATAAGATTACCCGGTAATTTTGATGGAAACAGACCATATCAATTTTGATGGAAACAGACCATATCAATTTTGATGGAAACAGACCATATCAATTTTGATGGAAACAGACCATATCAATTTTGATGGAAACAGACCATATCAATTTAGATAGTATAGATCAATTATTATCAATGGGCGAATAGCATTATCAATTTGATTCGATTTGAAGAATTGTTAAGATTGTGATTGTTACCTATTTTGTTTTTAATTATTTATCAAAACATAAAAAAAACTAACCTTTCCTGCAATATATATTTTTTCAACACACTTGCTCATAAAGTGGCTCTAATTTCACCGCAATTAGGCACATAATGATAGGTACCTATTACCAAACTGTGACTTTTTCATTGCTATTATTCACAAGTGAGTTATAGAGTTTTTTTTAATTTATTGGTTGAGTTGCTTTGTTCTTAAAAAGTTTCGATACAAAAAAGATCGTGCTCAATAGTACAAATAAATTAATGTACCTACTAATTGCTTGCTCATTTCATGCAACTTCCTATCTAAATAGATAATTTCAACTTGTACGTGCTTAATAAATAAAACTTTAACTCAAATATAAATTTATCAATTTCTAAATAAAAAATAAAATGAATTAATATTTTTTAATTTCTATTTTTGCTTAATTACAATTTAAAATTTTGTACGTGGCTAAAACATTATCCTAGAAAAGCCAAAAAAAAAGAAACCTCATTCTTTTAGTCTATGGCCGATCGCCATTGCTAAATGCGCGCGCATAGGAAAACTGATTAATTTTGCCCGCCATTGTGAAAAATTTTCACAACCCGTTTTTACTGTTGAAAATGATTTTTTTGTATTATTTTCTTCACAAGTGTGTTGAAAAACGTCGTATGATACACGTGTGTATTGATGATTACCGTCCTCGGCTCTCTTACGACCCTCACCTACGGCTCGGGTCTCAATGGCGCCTCAGCGGTAATCACCAACATTGCACACTTGTACCATAATGTACCTACTATTAATTTTATTAAAGTTCACTATAGTAAATCATAAAGTTTGTTTTAATACAGAAATCCTAATTTAACACATCATACGAAATTTAAGAGAATTTATTAGAATTTTCTCGGCATTATTCTCGGGAATGTTCTCACTCAGGAGAATTATTGAGAATTTAAGTTGTGGAGTAGGTTATCTGGACGTAAACTTCGTAAATCGTTCAAATGAATTCAACTATTACTCAAAAAATAGATCGATATAATTTAGACTCAGCCAATTTCTAAATTCTCGTAAATATTCCTGAATAATATTTTCAGCAAAGGTCTCGCAAGGAGAATATTCTCGGCAATTTACCAACACCGGCTTATGTTCAGTCCTTAGGCTAAAATGACGAAGATGAATGAAAACTTTGAATAGAAAAGGTACAATAGATAAAACAATCCAACCAGATACAATGATAACATAATATTAATCTAAGATCTGCTGATCAAATTAACCTTAATTTCAGGGAACAAAAATAATATAAAATTAATCAATGACGAATTTGAGTGACCGATACGTGAATCGGTAATGTAAGTTACGGACGCTTTAGATAACATTAAGACGATAATACCTATTAATTCCGCAGGTGTTCATCACGTTATCTTTTTAGGAATTTATTATTATTTATACCTACGTCATTTAGATATTTGAAGGGTTTTCTTTATTGTGCCCCAGTCCAGTAGGACAAACAAAGAAATATAATTCATCGATTCGTCGTCTATCCCCATATCAAAGGCACAGATAATATAATACTAGCATTCAAGGGTTTAAATAGAAAACTCATTACATTTCCCATTCTTTTCCGTAGTCGGGTAAAAAGAAAGAAAAGCGAGGAGGTAGTTCAGAGAGACCATAATTAATATGAAGGTAAAATATTTGGCATTAGATAGAGTAGAATAAATAATACCTAACAAGGGCCCTGTTTTTGAATGGATGTGGAATTGTGGACAAATAAACCAAAAAATAACAAACAGAGGAATTCGTCTGACATTCTTCTCTTCTTTTCGTGTGAGGATGTAGCCATCTTCTGGTGTCAGAGTTAATAAAGCCGCCTCTGGGAACCCCACAGGCCTCTGACTTGGCTATTTCAGACTTACATTAACTATATAAGTCCAGGATTCTTCACGAAGTTTTCCTTCACCGTTGCCTGTGATGTTCAAGATAAACTTAGAAAGTACATATTATGAATTTTAAAACAATTCACATTGTTACTTGCCCGGATTTGAACACACGACCTAAAGCACAAGAGACGAGGTCTAAGCCTTTGGACCACCATGACATCGTCTGGCATTATATATGGTCCGCCAAACATTTGTGTTTCGCAAGAGCTAAAATAGCTATAGTCCACGAAAGGATTAAAATTTCAATTTTTCAACTCAAAAATAATATTGATGCAGACATTATTTCAAGTTTCTATCAGAAATTTTGTATTTTCTATGGAAATGCTCGTTACTTTTTAACCGACTTTCGAAAAAGGAGGAGGTTCAACTTCTTGTATGTTATTTTTTTTTTTTTGTTTTTTCGCCGATATCTCCGTCAATTGTGGACCGATTTAGAAAATTATTTTTTTGTTTGAAAGAGTATGTTCCGAAATAGGTCCCATTTTAATTTGGTAAAGATCTGATGAAGAACTTCGATGATATACAACAGAACTTTTCAATAAATAACGGTAAATCTCTCGGGACTGCTGCAATCGCATGTCTGTTTATTGTTTATACCATTTCATAACATAACATTACGCCAGTACACTCTTAAGGCGTAAGCAAATCTCTCATTTGATCGGATTTTTTCAAGTTACATGTTATTCGGGTAATCTATTCTGGCGTTACAGGAAAATTACTAAACAACTTGATTTTTGGAAGTCGGTGTCCATAACGCAAAAAAATGGCACCTACGAAAGACAATTTACATCAAGAACCTATACAGTCCACAACAGTCTGATCATCTATTTTACTGTCTTAGGTAAGTTTTAATTTATTCAAGTTTTTAGACAGGTTTTGTATAGGTCATTGGCGTTCATTGATGTGAAAGTCAACCAAAACAACCTCTAATGTTATTTCATCATTTATAGGTAGAGTTTAATGTTTTAGCTTTTTCTAGTATTAAGATGACATTCCTTAACTGGTTTTTATATCTTTGTATCTGGATTGCTGAGTAAGTCTATCGACTTACTAATTTTTTACCACATAAATAAATCTAGGATGATGCCAATTTTTTATTTAAGTAGAAGCTAGTCTACGTGTCAACCTATTCAAGCCATGTACGGAAATTAAACTAAAAATCAATGCCACTTTTCGTCGTCGATAAATCAGACGACTATGACACCGTCTCCTCCTCAGACGGTGATGACTCCATAGTTTGCTCTGGAGGGAAGAGCAGAAAGAGGAAAAGTCCCACCCACGCTACCAAGGCCAAAAAGGCGGTAAATAAATCCTCTCCTCACCCAGTTCTGCCAGCGGCTTCGCCCGACAGGCAACTCACGACAAGTCACCAAATCAACTATACCAAAGCTACTGCATGCCAACAAGGCATCAAATTCAAGTCACCACGCCCCGTGATTTGTGATTTCCGAGTTCTAAATCTACGTGACTTACGGACTTCCTCTACGGAGGAAGTCCGTAAGGATTTACTAGCCCAAAAAGTCCCAGTCACGGAGGTCCACCGATTGCATAAAGCAAGAGGTGGCAAACTGTTTGACATTGTCCTAGTTGTATGTAGTCCTTATGAGGGTTACAATCCCATTTTCAACCTCAAAACGGTGTGTTCCCTGTCAGGCATATCGATTGAGAAGCCATACCGCCCCCACCTCGTTGGTCAGTGTCACAACTGCCAACTGTATGGTCACTCACAGGCCAACTGCAATGCTACCCCCAGGTGCGTAAAGTGCCTGGACGAACATAGCACTAAGGACTGCACCCGTCCTAAAGACCGCGCAGAATGCACGGAGCCTCCCAGCTGCGTGCTCTGTGGCCAAGTAGGGTACTCTGCTATCTCGGGTTTGCCCAAAAGCCCCCAAACTTGCGCCTAAAATGGCCAAGCGTTACGATGCGCACCAAGCACGTAATATATGCGCCCTTATCGCAATCCCCCCGTCTAGCCCCTCAGAGGACTTCACCTTAGGGTAAACGGTCAACGAGCCGAGGTCGCTAAGTGAGAAGATGATCTGAAATTGACTCTAGGTCCCCTTTGGCTAAGAATTGCAACCGATAGGAAACAGTGGAAGACGTTGGAGGAGGCCTATGCCGTAAGGCACACCGACACTTAGGACTTATTATGATTAGTGTACTAGTGATTAATTTGTAGAAAGAAAATTTTTAAAATTTCGGAATAAAAGGCTTTATTATTATTATTTACATGGAGCTTAAACGCAACTGTACAACGCAAAATGTGTTTGTATACCTACCTATATAATGTGATAATAATATGATAATAATGTAACAATAATGTACTTAATAATATAATAATATTTCTGCATAATAATGACATTTAAACATAAATAACTTTCACGCTTGCTTGCAAGCAGAATGACTTTAAGGATGTAAGACCTTTCCTTGTAAACTATGTATTTTCTTGCAAATAAACATTTTGAATTTGAATTTATAACTACAGATGTATATCTGCCTTACCATTCCGAATTCGGGAATAATTATAAATGTGATGTTATAGTATGTAAATACAAGTTCAAGCTTTTATTTACGAGTAACACAAATAAAAAGTTGTTGTTCCGCAGGATTTTAATGAACTCTGCTAACACAAAACAATTTAAGAAAAGAGAGGACTTCTTAATGAACAAGAGTGGCATGTGTTTCCGTTTGCTCTTTTAGACAACTCTAATTTAGTTGAGTTCATTATCACCTTTTATCAATAGGAAATTACTCGAGTCTTTGCTTTATGTGTGCTGATCCTATTTTGTACATTTACTGCTTGACACCTTAAGTGTAGTGTTAAGTGTAGTTTATCTCCGTCGATTTAAAATCAAATTATTAGATATTATTTTTCTCACCTAAATGCGATGCTTGCAGCAGCTGAACTATCTCGGTGACTTCAGGCAATCACTAAGAACCTCATCATCAACTTAAGTGCCACTTATAGGAAAGCTTGTTCCTCAAACCTCACTCTAAGGACTGAGATTGGTTATCTCTCAGTCAAGAACACGTCTACTACCACTGCAGGTCGTTCTCAGACTAGTAAACAATCTCAAGTCAATGCAGTAGACAAAAAAACGAATAAACATAGAAAAATTAAGTAGATAGGTATTATAGCGTCAGCAACGGAAAATAATTTCTAGATCCGACAGACATACAATTTTTTGTGTGTAGGTACATACCTGGTATTTAATTTGGCATAGGTAGCTATTTAAATGCCACGATTCGCAAGGTTAGTAAACCGAAAATATTTATCTTGAGCGTAAATGTTCCCTTACTACAAACACCTACCTTGATACGTATTCACCCCTTAAAATTGATTTTGTAAATGAAATTATCCTTGAAACGAATAAAGTTTATCACAGATCCATTAAAAACAACTGTATTTTCTCATGTAAACCACTTTCAATTAAAAATTAACCTTCTCACGCACCTTTAAATTAATTGATTATATCTTATCACAGCGCGGAGTCTGCATCACACCGCCTCTGCCGGCAAACTGATTACTGAATTCAAGGGCAGATATATTAACAGTCAGGACGTCGAACCAACTCAAACACAAGCAAAAATAAACCTTACTACCTCGTAACAAGGAAATAGCACTTACAAACGGCTACTGCAATTTAAATTATGCCCATCATATCATTGGAACATATACTTTATTTGTAATCCACAGCTAAATCAATTTTATCAAGTAACAAACGATCATGTATTCCTTATCTGTTAATACGCTGGGTAAACGTAAATGATACATAATTGGTTGCCAAGCCTAATACAATGTAACATACTGAACGATGGTCTGTGTGCATGTACAATCATCATTACTATTCATTTGTTTCCGCCAAAAATTTTAATGACTCATACAACTAAATATGTATAGTCTAGGTTGATTTTAAAAAACAGATCGAGAAAAATTAATTCGTCATAATTTATATCATCATTTAATTAACTAAGGATTTAGTTGATGATTGTACTTATTAAGTAGAGCTATAGGTATTAGAGGTAGTTTGTGAAGGAAACTTGGCAGATTAGAGCTAGATTATTATTTGGGTTTTTTTCTGCAGTAGCGCATTTCCAATTTCCATACACAGACCAGGAGGCAAGGCAGGGCAAGATGCACACCTACACCCCCTTTTTTATTACGCCCCCTGGCTTTCAACAAAATATACAAAAGCAAACATACAAAAATAAAAAAAAACACCTCATGTACTTAAATTAGGGAACCGAGCACATCCAAGGCGAGATGCTAAAAATTTTGAGCTTATTTCGTTAGCTCTTCAAACTTTTCTGTTTAATTCGACCTAGTTGGTTCAACCTCTGACAAATAGGCAAATGGAAACCTATTCTATTCGAGTCAGGGTGCTGAAGATACACCACCTGAAGATACACTGAGTACCAAACCTTCATCACTGCCCCGTGATAGAACACAAAATCAACCTATGTTCAACAAAAACTATTACATATAGAGCAGTGTTTTTCAACCTTTTGGCCGCGGCCCCCTTGGGGTCCTGGGGTGGGGTTTTTATTCTATTCGAGTCAGGGTGCTGAAGATACACCACCTAGAGTGCTCTCTCCGAAAATTACGCTGTGGCTATACAGAGCGGGGATCAGGCCAAAGTTAGCTTATGGCGCTCTGGTTATGTGGATAAGGACGGAACTGTCTACCAACATTGCCAGACACTAGTTTCCACAGACTGGCCTATTCAGCTATTATCTTTATGAGAAACACCCTGACAGCAGCCATGGAGATAGCCCTACAAACAACTCCCCTCGACTATACATACAGCAGGAGGCATCAGGCTGACACCTCTGGGCATATGGGGCAAGAATCTCACCAGCCCACACGCTGGCATCCTGGACCGGGTGACTTGAGTACCAAACCTTCATCACTGCCCCGTGATAGAACACCAAATCAACCTATGTTCAACAAACACTATATCATACAAACTGTAAAACAGTGTTTTTCAACCTGTGGGTCAGGACCCCAGGGAGTCGCGGCAACACCGAAATAAAAACCCACCCCCACCCCAGGGGGTGCCCAGGGGGTGTGGGTGGGTTTTTATTTCGGAGTTCCATTGCCTACCTTCCGGCATTATCATCAGATCAGTTCAATGGTACCATTTTCATTATTGTAATTTATTTATGAGTAGGTATATGCTTCGCCATAGTCGGTTATTCGAGATATCTTATACTCGTGACACCCTTATCATTTAGGACTTCCAGTGGCCATCTTTGGTGTCATCAACTGAGTGCAAATGATTGCATTGTTGATGAAAAGTATAAAATACCAAAATCGCTATATGTATGCCTATAATATTTGACCTGGGGGGTGACCATAAGCTCTTAGAGTAAGGTTATTAGGAGTGTGTGTAAGGGACAGATGTATATGACTTGTATACATCTGTCACTTACGCGATCTCAAAATAACCTTACTCTAAGAGCTTATGGTCACCCCCCAGATTCTGACTTAGTGTCAATGGGACCACCTCGGGAATATACCCATTCACACACAAAACTAATTTTCAAAATCGGTCCACAAACGGCGGTGTAATTGTGTAACAAGTAACAAACATACAAAAAAAATAAAACGTGCAGTCGAACTGAGAACCTCGTCATTTTTTTTCAGTCGGTTGAAAAAAGCGAAGTGTCGGGGGTCACGAAAATTTTTAACATACTATGGGGGTCATGTCATGCAAAAGGTTGAAAAACACTGCTGTAGAGGAAGATAGGGATCAGTCAGGCAGGAGTCAATGAAGTACGCATCTTCATAGATGGCTCAAAAACAGGTAACGGTTCAGGTTCTGGCGTACTCTACCTTGACATCAACATTAACTTTTACTTGTCGCTTAGACTCACACATTTCAATCTTTTAATATGAATGTGTCGCCCTAACACAAGCCCCATCTGCTGTACACCGTTAAGGTTAAGGGAGTCTCCATAACTATGGAATTAGATGCCTATCCAATAGTCTCACTGTGATCAAAGCCCTAAACAAACAATCCAACAGCAAACTAACCTTTGAATGCCATCTTGCCCTCCAGAGTATATCGATATCCAATCGAATCACCCTCCTGTGGATCAAGGGACATAGTGGATCCTTAGGCAATGATGCCGTGGATGCACTTGCAAGGAGTGGTTCCGAGACGGGCATTAGATTAGGTACGATTATTTCAACCCTTTAGGGAGTGACATTTGCAAAATCCTTTCTTAAATGACACCTACAGTATAAAATCGGTGGTGGAACAGTCTACACGTAGTATCTGATCGTCTGAACGCGAGTTCGAGCCCCAGCAAAGTTGATAGACGCTTTTTGTGAAGTTTTAAGTTTGTAATTCTTCCTACTCAAAACAACCGACCATTCATATGAAGTGTTAGTAGTACCTACTTCCACAATATTATAACACTTCAAACTATAGTCAAGGAGCTGCGGCCATTGTTACACTATTTGCCGCTAGAGGTCACCTGCAGTAATTGAGTAATGGACGAATTAAAGAGAATGCTAGAAAACATTCAAGGAGATATACATAAACAAAAACAAGACATGAAGGTGATGGAAGAAAGTATCATACACAAACAAAAACAAGATATGAAGGTAATGGAAGAAAACATCAAGGATTCGATTAACAGGAACATAGATGATAAATTCAACAGTATTGAGACCAAAACTAAAGAACTCGAATATAAAATTGAAGAACAACAAAAAACCATCGATTACATAGACAGACAAATAAGAAAGAAGAATTTGGTGTTCTTCGGAATTGAAGAGAAGGAGAGGAACTATGAAGATTTATGCTCCTTAGTACTAGATGTGATTAACAATAAAATGGCAATAATAATAATAAGCCATTTATTCCATAACCTTAATCATATTTCATTTACAAAGTTGTTAGTTGTTGTTGTTAGTATATATCTTAATCTTAGTTGTTAGTAATTGTATTAGTTTTCAGTTGTTTTTTGGATATGGACCCCAGTTTGGGTAAAGGCCTCCTCCAACTCTTTCCATGCCTTTCTGTCCTTAGCCCGTATCATCCAACGTTTTCCTGCAACCTTTCTGATGTCGTCAGCCCACCGTTTTATTGGTCTTCCTACCTTTCTTTTTCCTAGTAATGGTCTTTTCCAACGCGTAGCTTCAATGGTCTGTCTGTGTATCGGGCGACATGACCAGCCCAGTTCCACTTTAGTCTCAGTGCGTGTGTAAGTGCATCGGTAAATTTTGTTTTTTGTCTTATGATGTCGCTTCTTATTTTTTGTATTTTTCTTATCTTTAAGATGCTTCGTTCCATGGCTCTTTGGGTGGTCAATATTTTATGTTTCGCTTTTTCTGTGAAAGTCCAGGTCTGGCAGCCGTACAGTATGCTTGGTAGTACACAGGTGTCCATCACGATTTTCTTCATGGTTAGACTGTAGTCGCCTTTTAAGATTTCTTTTAATGACCAAAACCTGTTCCAGGCTATAGCTACTCTTCTTGCAATTTCTTCTTCGTTACTTGTCTTGCTAAAGGATATTTGCTTCCCCAAGTATATGTAGCTTTCAACATAGTCCATGACTTTTCCTCTCACTTTGATGGATTCTTTGTCGCTGTTGGTCATTATTTTAGTCTTACTTGCATTCATTTCTAAGCCAATTTTAGCATTCTCTTGGTCAAGTAGTTGCATCATGTGTTCTAGTTCTTTGGGTTTCTCAACTAGCAGTACGATATCGTCAGCGAACCGTAGATGGGTTAGATGGCGTCCACATATTTTAATTCCTTTTTGTGACCAGTCAATATTCCGAAATATGTTCTCGAGCACTGCGATAAATAGTTTTGGTGATAATGGGTCGCCCTGTCGGACGCCTCTTTCTATATTGATCGGTTTTCCTCTAGTTTCTAATTTTACCTTACTTTGGCTATTCTCGTAGATGTTCTTTAGGGTATTTACGTATTTTGGGTGTGTTCCCACCAAATTCAGGGCATTCCAGATCGAGTTGTGACTTATACTATCAAATGCTTTGCTGTAGTCTATGAAAGCCACATACAGTGGTCTGTTGAACTCACGGTACTTCTGTATAACTTGTTCTATAGACTGAATGTGGTCGGTAGTGCTGTAGCCTGAGCGAAAGCCGGCCTGTTCTACTGGTTGTGAGTTGTCAATATCTGTAGTTATTCGTTTTAGCATTATAGAGGAAAAAAGTTTATATACACTTGCTAGCAGACTGATTGGTCTGTAATTTCCTATATCCAGTGGGTCGCCTTTTTTAAATATCAATATGATGTCGGATTTGCACCACTGTGACGGTACAGTCTCTGTGTCTATTACCATATTGAATAGTTTCGTGAGGTGTGGTATTAAGATTGGTGCTCCTATCTTGAGGACTTCATTGCTGAGTCCGTCTGGCCCAGGACTTTTTTCGTTCTTTAGCCGTTTGATATGTTCGTGCACTTCTTTATTCTCTATGGGATGTACAGAGCTGCATGTAGGTTCTATCTGCTCGGTATCCATCTGTTCAGGCCTATGGTCGACGTCTCTTTTGCGGTACAATTCTTTGTAGAAGTCTGTTGCATGCTCGATTATATCTTGCCTTGATTTTGTTTCCTTTGATTGTTGTTGAAGTTTTTGTATCCATGTTTTGTGAAGGCTTAGATCCTTAAATGCTCTCTTTGTACTTCTGTATTTGTTTAGGTTTCTTGTTATTACTTGTTGTCTGTGGGCTTGATAATCTCTACGTATTGATTTACTCGTTTCTTTGTATATTCTTCCTAGTTCTTGTTTTAAATCAGTGTTCTTATTTTTGGTTTGTATTAGTTCGCTACGTCTTTTAATGAGTTGTTCTGTATGTTCACTAAATATTCTGTGTTCCTTCTTTTCAGTACATTTACTTATCTCTGAACTGCTTGAAATGATTTCCTCTAGTTTGTTGTTGTAGGTTTGGACATCGATAGGGTCATTCAATTCTTCTTCGGATTTTTCCATGTTCAATTTAAAGTTATTTATATATTTGTCAGTCTGTTCTTCAGTTTTTGGTGTGTATTGTGTGTTGTTAAAGTTTTTCCTGCTAGTAGGGGGTAGTTTTAGTTTGATGGTGCCTCGGAGCAGTTTATGGTCTGAAGGGAAGCTTGTGTTGATTACTTCGAAATTTGTAAATAGTTTATGATTGTTGGTCGTTATATAGTCTAGTTCGTGCTTGGTTTTGTTATCGGGTGACATCTATGTCCATTTTCGAGTCTTTCTCTTCTTGAATACAGTATTCACTATTGAGAGTTTGTGTTCTAGTGCATAGTCTATCAGCTTTTCTCCTCTTTGGTTCCGCTCTCCATAACCATATTCGCCCATGATTAAGTGCTCGTCGCTGCCTGGGCGTCCTATTCGGGCATTGAAATCTCCCATTACTATAATTATTTTGTCTTCAGTCAGCGAGTATGCTCTATCTAGATCTTGGTAGAAACGGTTGAGATCGTCTTCGCTGGAGTTCTCTGTTGGTGCATACACTTGGATTAGTGAGATCGAAAGTTCTTCAAACATTAGTTGTAAGAGGGCCATTCTTTCTGAGATTCCTGCAAAGTTTATTATGTTGGTTTTATATAATTTGGGGATGAGAAACCCAACTCCATGTAGCCCTTTTGTTTCTCCAATGTAACACAGAATATAGTCATGGTATTCCTCGATATTACAGCCCAGTCTTTTCACTTCCGACAGCCCTAGGATGTCAAATTTTACCTTTTTAAGGGCATGTGTGAGTTCTAAGTATCTTTCTTTGCTAGACAAGGATCTTACGTTGTAGCTGCAGATCTGTAACTTTTTCCCTTCATTCTTCGAAGAACGGGCCGCTATCTGAGATTTAAAAAGATTATCTTTTTCTTTTTGTTGTTGTTCATTTATTTCTTTCTTGTTGTTTGCAGTTGGAGGGTTGCGGTCTAATTTCCCACGATGACCAATCGGCTTGGGAAATGTGTTGTTGTTTGTGTTTAATTGAATTTTGCATATTTTTTTCGTGTTTTTCCGGGGGCTGACATTTGGTTGCTATTGTTTCTTTTCGTTTGAGGGTTGGCTTGTAAAGGATTTGCTTCTTCCTCTCATCATGTCGAAAGCATTTATCCTGTTCTCTTTGCTAAAAACATTGGGTTTCTTGGGCTTGTTTATAGTAGCGGGTGAGGTTGAGTCATCTCTTTTCCGTTTTTCGTTACCCGTGAATCCTTTCTTGACTATAAGCTTGTCATACTTTATAAATGCATTGCTCCTTTCCTCTATAAGTTTAGGTTGTAGTTCCTTCCTCTTGTCTAATACTTCTTTTGGGTAGTCTTCAGAAATATGGACGGTCTTCAGTTTTTTACTATTTTTTTAAATATCAAATTTTTGCCAGTTGTTCACAAAGGACACCAATATTGGTCTTTCTTTTCCGTTTGTGTTATTTGGTTTGCCAATCCTCCGGGCTACATTAATATCCCTGTTGTCTAGGTGGATATTGAGCTCACTTTTGAGTTTATTTTTAACTGTATCCATAAGCTCGGGTGTTGATTGTTCGTTTTCTTTGAGGCCATAAATAATGATGTTGTTTGATCTGTCGTTTCTCCCTAACGAAGACACTTTTTCTTTTAATTTTTGATTTTCTGACTTCAGGTTGTCTATTTCTCGGGTAAATGGCACTAATTTTGCATCAATCTGTGATATTATCTCCTTCGTTTGCTTTTCCATTTCCATTTTCATTCTATCGAAGAATTCCTGCATGTTATCCATTATGTTTTGCCTTTGCTGCGTTTGCGTGGAACGAAACGTTGAATGAATGGTCTCGTGTGAACCGGAACGTTAAATTGTGTTAGATGCGTGGAACGGAACGTTACGATGGAGTATCTTTATGTTGGCACCCTTTCACTTCTGTCAAGCTCGGGTCTCTTGTCACAGTCAAAATCTCTCAATTCGTGTATTTTTATGAATGTGGGTAGTGGCAATTGACAGTTACCTCCAATAGTCTTTAGTTGATTTCACCAAACTTTGTGCTTTTTAACGTTGTTTTGTTCGATATTTTTCGTTTATCTAACACTTTGTCACTGGATTAATGTTTTTACTCCACTTCCATCATGCGTTTCACAGTAAATTCACCGTTATCAATTTAACTATCGCAGCCCGTGACTTTAGTATGTTTACGTGTTGACAGCCGGAACCCGTCATCCGGTTAGTACGACATATTTTAATGCTCCAAAAAAAATGGCAATAGAGTGTACTAAATGAGAAATCGAAACCGTCAACAGAATAGGGAAGAGGACAGGAAAAATCAGACCCATAGTAGTTACCTACACTTACAACAACAGGTAGGAAAATAGAACTTCTAAAGAAAAAGAAATCATTAGAAAGTACTGGATTATATATTAAGGAGGACTACCCTGCGAATGTCTTGAAAAAACGAAGGGAACTTCAAGAAAACCTTAAACTGGAGCGCGAAGCAGGAAATTTGGTTGCCTTACGTCACGATAAAATTTACATTAAGTAAACATAAACCCGAAGCTCACCCAGCAGCCACAGGGAAAAAACCTACCAAGAGGTTCATGTCGGCATCGCCAGAGAATACTACTTCATCCACAAATCCCAAAAATATCTTAGAAGGAGCAAAACAAGTCCAAAAGAAAAACAAAACACAAGCAACTACAATAACCAGCTTCTTGCGATCTTCGCAATTGAACCCTACAAGCCAGGGTCCAAGGCATGATAACGAAGATACACAAAAAAACTAAAAAGTGCCCCTCCACCACCTCCTCCAAGCCGACTGGTCATCGTGGAGGAGTTAGACCAAAACCCCCTAAATCGGAGTAATAAGACTGAAAAAATAAATAGACATACAGAAAAACCTAAACCTAACTATCTCTATGTAGCAAGTATTAATGTGAGAACTCTAATGTCAGACAGTCGACTCACGGAACTAAGTTTGGCAGTAGCATCAATAAATTGGGATATAATAGGGTTATGTGAAACTAGGAGGCACGATGAAACTATAGAAGAGTTTTCAGACTTTATTCTTAACCACTCGTCCGGAGACTCAGGAAGGAACGGAGTTGGATTTTTGATAAAAAAAACACCTGAAAAACAATATAATTAGTCTAAAATCATTCTCAGATAGAGTAGTGACATTAGAAATCCAAACGGACGATGCGATCTGGTCGTTTATCTAAGTGTACGCTCCGACGGAATCATACGCGACTGAAGACATAGACCTGTTCTATTACACAATAGATTCCGCGACTTCGTAAACTCCAAAAACATGGTAATACTAGGCGATTTCAACGCAAAAGTCGGGAAAGAACAAAAAGGTGAGGATACAGTTTTTGGAAAACTCTCGAACGGAAACCGAACTCCACGCGGACAAAAATTGGTAGAATTTGCACTCGAAAACAACTGTAAAATAGTAAATACCATGTTTAATCGCAAGTCTCACAAAAAATGGACCTGGCGGTCACCGGACGGAAGATATCGCAACGAGATAGACTTCATACTCACGAACAAACATACCAATGTACATAAATTCGACGTAATAAACAATTTCAACTTTAACACAGACCATAGAATGATAAGATGCAAACTGTCCGTGCAACGGATTGTAAAACCCGTCGACTACACTAGAAATCTACCTTTGGTGTCAGGAGAAGGAGCAAGATCTTGCGTAAATAAATTTATGGAAGCATTATGTACAACAGTGGGAATACAAGACCAGTACAACAAATTCGAAGCTATAATGAAGAACATGTTGCAACTACTGCCGGCAAAAGATAGAGGTAAGAAAGACTACGTAAATCAAGAAACAAAACACCTATTAGATCAGAGAAAACTTTTATACAAGGGAAAACGAACCAAAGAAATTACAGCCAAAATAACAAGCATAAGTAAGGAAATCAACAGAAACATATCACACGAAAAGAAAAAATATAGGCAAAATACGTTAGAAAAGTTAATAAAACGAACAGGCGCTTTACGTAAAGCTTACAAAGAGTTGAGTGACAAGACCGAGTGGGCTGCGAACCTGAAAAATAAACGTGGCAACATACTAACACGACGTCCCGACATAATCCACGAAGCAACACGTTTCTACAAAGGTCTGTACACCAACGATCAGCAAAAGAACACCAGCGACCACATAATGGGAAAAATCTTTAACGACCACAATTCTTTTGGTACCTCAATCATACCTGAAACGGAAAGCTTTCTCCAATCTGAGATCGAGTACGCCATAATCACGCAGAAAAATGATAAAACTCCCGGTAGCGACAATATTGCAAACGAAGTTCTGAAGTCCCTATGCATCCCACTGCTCAAACCTCTTCAACTCCTCTTCAATAACATCCTAAGCGCAGGAAAAACACCAGAACAATGGTCAAAGTCCACAATCACTTTGCTTCACAAAAAGGGAGATAGAAGTGAACTTGGTAATTATAGGCCGATCAGCCTTATGACGAATTTATATAAAATATTTTCGAAGGTCATCTTGAATAGAGTTACCAAAATACTGGATGAGAATCAACCACGTGAACAAGCTGCTTTCCGTAAAAAGTACTCAACGATGGACCACATTCAGGTTGTTACTCAGGTAATAGAGAAAGCTAATGAGTACGGGCAAATTGTTTATATGTGCTTTATTGACTACCAGAAGGCTTTCGACTCCCTTCACTACGATGCGATTTGGCCAGCACTTTTACACCAAGGAGTAGACGTTAAATACGTAAATTTAATCAAGAGCGTTTACTCTAAATGTAGGGCTAAAGTGCGACTGGAAAGAGAAGGAACAGAGTTCCCCATACAAAAAGGTGTACGACAAGGGGACCCGCTATCACCAAAGTTGTTTTCGGCGGCACTCGAGTCAGTGTTTAGGTACCTAGAGTGGAATAAAAAGGGCATTAAGGTGAATGGAGAGTTCCTGAGTCATCTCCGCTTCGCGGATGATATTGTTGTCTTCGCTGAAACCGCAACTGAATTGGAATCCATGGTAAATGAATTAGCAGGAGAAAGTAAGAAAGTCGGTCTATCGCTAAACGCTTCAAAGACAAAAATTATTACAAACGGAGAGAACAATGACGTCACAGTGGAGAACACAAAAATAGAATATGTTAAGGACTATATTTACCTAGGGCAGTTGGTGTCGTTTGAAAACTGCACTGAAAAAGAGACACATAGAAGAATAGCTTTAGCATGGCAAAAGTACTGGGGACTTAAAGAAATTATGAAAAACAGAGAAATCAGCTTAAATATAAAAAAGAAAGTCTATGAAATAGCTATACTACCCTGCCTTACGTATTGATGTCAAACGTGGTCGTTGAGGAAAGAAGACGAAGAGAAGATTGCCATATGCCAAAGGAAAATGGAAAGAAGTATGCTAAACATAAAAAAATCAGACAAAGTAAAGAATGAAATAATACGGATGAAAACAAAACTAACCGACGTAAAGCATAGAATAAGATTACTGAAGTGGAACTGGGCAGGGCATCTGTGTAGACTGGAAAGTACTAGGTGGACGAAGAGGGTTACCGAATGGATTCCGCTAGAAGGTAAAAGAAAGCAAGGAAGACAAAGAAAGAGATGGAGAGATATATTTACGCAGCGTTGTGGACCAGAGTGGATGCAGAAGGCGCGCGATAGAATCGTGTGGAGTGATTTAGGGGAGGCCTACGCCGCAGAGGCGACCGCTACGGATAGCGATGGCAAACGCTCATAAAATAAAGTAAAGAAGGAAGTAACAGAGTGAGATTGAGAAGAAGAATTTCTTTTAAAAGTATTTTCTATATTTTAAGCAGTGTTTCTATATTTAGTTAAGTGTAAAAATTGTAAGTAGTGGAATAAAGGGCTTTTTTATATTTTATTTTATTTATTTTATAGTATAAAATATACATTATCTCAAAATTTCAAACTTCTATCATTAGTGGTTTAGGCTGGACGTTAATATGTCAGTCGGGATATTGCCTTTCACATGAATAGATAAATAGATTGTATACTATTAGTTACGTCATTTTCATAAATTAGTTTGTCATAATTTAGTTTATCTTTACAGTCAATGGTAACGGTACTGTCGTCGGCAAATAGCGTCATATGATGTTGCGTAACTTTTGGCAGGTCATTTATATAAAGGACTAGCTGTTCCCCGCGGCTTCGCTCCCTTGGACTTGATTTCATGGGGACTGTATAAAATGTTACAATAAAATACCTCTCCATATTCTAGAATTAAACGCACACCATGCAGCAGGCAGGCATATTTATAAGTTGCGGGATTACATCGCTGATAAAAATGGCTCTGTCCTGTCCTGTCCGGAGTCCTGCTCCACAAGCACCTGGGGGGAGACCATAAGCTGTTAGAGTAAGGTTATTTTGAGTAAGGTACAGATGTATATTGCCTGTATACATCTGTCCCTTACGCACACTCAAAATAACCTTACTCGAAGAGCTTATCGTCACCCGCCTGGGCGCAAAAACAAATGATAAGCAAAACGTTATTGTTCGAAATATTGTTGGACCAGCTGAAGACTGTACGAATCTATTTGTATGAGAAGAGGAGAGCAGTATCATCCGCATAAGAGATTATTTTGCCTTTTGGTAAACATAGGTTTATAAGATCATTGATATACACAAGAAATAAGATGGATCCTAGGATGCTGCCTTGTGGGACTCCGTACGATATGGGAAGCCTCCTCTGCAGTAGCCACCCACCCTCACATACAGGTAACGTCCAGTAAGGTAACTCTCAAAGAGCTCAAGCTGCCTTCCTCTTATGCCAAGTTTTCCTAATTTGTGTATTAAAAAATAGGTATGGAAATGTCAAAGGCCTTCGCGAGATCGAGAAAGATCGAAAGACACTTACCTAATTTAGTTGTGATATAGCCAGTAATTCATATACTGCATCATCAGTTTCATAGAAATATAAATATAAATGTTTATTATATCTATGATCAGTTTATTTTCCTGCACGAAAACCATCCATTTTCAGAGCAAAGTATGATATTCAAGATAACTGACTAATCTGGTGTGAATAATTCTTTCAAGAATCTTGGAGAAAGAGGATAAGATTGAGATTGGCCAATAATAATTAAAAAGATTTCTATCTCCTCCATTATCCATTGGACGTACTACGGACTTTTTTAATGCCATAGGGAAGGTGCTAGTTTCGGCACACAGATTGAAAATTACTGTTAATGGAGGGACTAGGAATTCTATGAATTGTTTTAGTACTAATAGAGTGACTAAATGTTCGATAGGCTGGGACGGAACCCTATCGAACATTTAGTTTTCAGTTCATCTATGTGTCGTGCAATCTTCTCTTCGCTGTTATATTTGAGAAAGAAGGAGGACAGTGGTGAAACATTTGCAGAAGCAGCCAAAGAGAGATTATTTGTGATAACGTGCGTCTGTATAATATTTTCAGCCAAGACTTGCCTACATTTATGAAATAGTTATTCATTTCATTGAGTCCTGTTAAGAGTCAACTGTCTTTCTTTCTTTTTTTATTGGTGATGCTTTTAATGGCATGTGGAATGCCATTAAAAGCATCAACAATAAAAAAGAAAAAAACAGTTGTCCTTCAGAACTGTTAAAAATTTGTTCATCTCCTCTTAACCTTTTTGGGTCCTTCCAGCCATTTCTACTTGATTTTGTCATAGGATCTCTTGACCTTTTCACAAGCTTTTGTTTAACTTGCAATGTATATGTCGGGTTTAGTCAATAGTACGGACGTTAAAACAAATCGCAAGCACGCTATCTGGCGGCAAAGCAAGAACAACTACGCATTGGCGCGCTTTTTCTAACCGCTTGCGTAGTGGGGACAGCAGAATAGAGCAGTTGAGTACTGACAGCCGTAGAGCTAAGACGTTGTAGAATCAGTGTCGATCGGTAATATTAGTAAGCAGGAATGTAAATTGTGTCTATTTGAATAAACCCAGTGTATCGAATAACTTAAGTGATTTCATTTGCACGATTGTACCCACCGACCTGCCCACACACGATGTCTTAACCTAAAGGAATATATCCTGACTTCCCGATGGTTTACATCTATCGGCCAGCCTTGATGCGACATCAGAATTGGGATTCGATCGTGCTAATGAGATCATACGTAAAAACAATGCTAGTGAAAATGGTTACATTCTTGCAAAAAAAAATATCGCGGTGTCAGTTGCGGCTACCCTCGGAAACTGGTATAATGAAAAAAAGCCAGTCTGTGTGTACTGAGCAGCAAGGAGGCTAGCAACAACCAAGGAGGAGGACAGGTCAAGGAGGAGCGTGTGGACATGTGAAATGGTCCATACACACTGATCTTTATGCCAATCTGGTGAGTCGTTTTCATTTTGTTATGACTATGGCCAAGAGTGTTCATTATTCAAAATTCTGATTTTCTGTACGGTATGGCGGTCAGTGGATCGTCGGGGTGGCCCGTGTCGGGTCATAATTTCACTTTAGTTACAATCGATGGTCAAGTTTTGGTGTTGTTGAAGAGTTATTATTCCACTATCACCTGTTGGTAATTAAGACATAATACCTTTGTTTAGTTGTTAAACTTTTTGATCGTTGGACCTTTTTCTGATGAAGTATTGTGTGAGATTTTCTAGTTCTAAAACTAAATAGGCCCTGTATTAAGTTCGCGATAGGTGATTATGACAGGACGGTGATCGGTATACACCGAAAGCTTTAAATAGGTACGCTTAGAACCTACAAGTATGCACAAGGTAGGTTAGGGCAGATGCCAGCGGGTCATGTACTAGTCGATGTTGATGTCAAAAGGATTTTGATGATAATGAGCAAGCTTAAGGTGTCGAGTAATTCAGTCTATCGAACGTATTACGTTTGAGCGTACCAGTAGAGTCTGGTGGAGGTCGGGGTCTAGAGAGAGACCGAGAGACCCTCGTGAGAGCAATACAATTGCTGGTCGGCTAGAGAGCCATGGCGTTGGAGGTTTTACTCGAGGGTTTCTATAAGCTTGGCAGTTGTTGCTGCAGTAGAATTTTAAAGTTTGCCTGGAGCGACTAGTAGTACATGGCCCAGGGTATTGATTTAGTTAAAGAGTAGTTCTCAAATTTCCCTATTTTCACGAACCCAATAATCTAGTTTGGTCAGGAGTAACCGAGCGTTGTGTTGCAACTGAGAGCCTGAGTGGAAACTATGAGCCTGACTGGCAACTGTTGGCCTGAGTGGCAACGGTTGACCTGTGTGGCAACGGTTGACCTGTGTGGCAACTGTTGGCCTGAGTGGCTACTGCTGGCCTGAGTGGCAACTGTTGGCCTGTGTGGCAATTGTTGACCTGTATGGCAACGGTAGGCCTGTATGGCAACGGTAGGCCTGTATGGCACCTGTAAGTCTGTGTGACACTATGGCTGGTGTGAAAATTCATGTTTGTGTTAGGAACCTTACAGAAAGTTCCTATTGAGTCATGAGGTTAAAGGAAAGTAAACTCGCAGTCACGCGTGTGGAGAGATCATGTTAATGTTAATGACGTTCGAATCGTCCAGCCCTCATTACGAAAACTGAAATAATTTTGTTTTTCTAATTTTGATTATTTTGCGTCGATCGTGTTAGTAAGACACGCAAAATTCAAGTACCAATTGAGATTGTAGATGAATTAGATAATGAATTGACGTAACATATGACAGACTACATCTCTGTGTGAACAGGTTCTGAGTTCAGAGAGTTGAGTTGACTCGACATCGTGGGGATGTGCGATTACAGCAATTGTGATTGCTGAGAGCTATGAGATAGCTAAGAGAGCTATGAGATAGCTAGGAGAGCTATGTGATGGCTAAAAATCGTGAATAAGAAACATGGTATATTGTTTCTTTTGTTTGATTTAATTTGAGATTTATGACTTTCTGTGGTACTTGAACTTTGTAATCACGAAGATTGGGTGCTTTTAGGTACCAAATCGATGATTAGATTGCTATTTTCTTTAAATTGGAAATAGAATTACTCGTTCCTTGCAATAGTGAACAGAGAGATTTAAATGGTCATGTTTGATTGTTTCAAGATTTTTCCTCACTCTAGAGTATGAGTAAGGATTTGACGAGCAAATACTGTTTGAAAATTTTGAATTTTTTAGAAAAACATCCCTTGTATGATGGGAGATTGCCAGGATGGAGTGGACTAAGACGACGTGTGGTGCAACACGAGGTGACCATGAGATGGCATGGAGCGAGGACAAGATGATGAAGCCTGCGGGTGATGGATTTGGGGATCTGTCACCTGAGAGAGGCCCGAGAAGGCGACGTGTGTGTTCCACGCTCGCCTCTCAAGAGGAATTACGGCCTAGAGAACACCATGTGGTTTTAGTCAGTAGGAGTCTGACAGACCCCTCAGCTTCCCCCAAGGGCTGAGGACATCCATTGAGGATTTCCACATGATTCGATACACTGTTAAAACCTGACAATGAGGAACAGACGAGGACGCCTGTCTCGCAGGATGGCCGTGTCGGGTTTAGTCAATAGTACGGACGTTAAAACAAATCGCAAGCACGCTATCTGGCGGCAAAGCAAGAACAACTACGCATTGGCGCGCTTTTTCTAACCGCTTGCGTAGTGGGGACAGCAGAATAGAGCAGTTGAGTACTGACAGCCGTAGAGCTAAGACGTTGTAGAATCAGTGTCGATCGGTAATATTAGTAAGCAGGAATGTAACTTGTGTCTATTTGAATAAACCCAGTGTATCGAATAACTTATGTGATTTCATTTGCACGATTGTACCCACCGACCTGCCCACACACGATGTCTTAACCTAAGGGAATATATCCTGACTTCCCGATGGTTTACATCTATCGGCCAGCCTTGATGCGACATATATTATGTATATGTATGTAAGTGTGTTCGGGTCAAATCTTGCAAATGAATTTTAAAGTAGTTATCCTCCACCGATTATGATGAAATTTTGCTTACACGTTTAGTTTGGATGACAATGCATCGTGAGCTAAGTAAAGTTATTCTAAATTCAATATGACGGACGGCCCAAGATAGCGGTCTAGTTATTTTTTGTGCATTGCCATGATATGGGTATCAAATGAAAGAGTTTGTTGAGTCGAATACGAAAAAAGATTGTTTTAACAAAATATTTTTCAATGAATAATTTATTCAAAATTTGGTTACAGAAGTTTCTGTAACGGATATACGTAGTTCTTATAATTTCTTTATCCTCACGCATCGCAATAATCCCGGTGTGACCCACGGCTTTATTGTTATTTTACGCCTTGACTGTGTAATTAGTTAAGTGTTATTTTGTAGTGACAACTGTATTTTATTTATAAGATAGACTGTCGCAACGTTGAGGTCCCGTGTTAGTAATATGAGATTTATATAATGCTACGAATAACTTTTCCTAGGTTCTCAAAATCAACTTTTTTAAAGTAGTTGTTGCGTAGTTACATGTAAGTCTAAGTTTCATACAATGGCTAGCAGGATGGTGATCAGTCAAGGTAGTTTGGGGTATAAGAGTCGTGCACAAGTTTTCTGTTTTAAGTAGAACGTGAATAGTACAAGTACCGCTTGCAGCACGAATAATTTCAGTTTAAGTAAAAGAGAAGCAGCTGACGTAAGATAGTTTTCTCCAGGCAGCTCGATTTTACCTTCATAATTGCAATATTAATGTCAACTAGGTATAACAACAACTATGTTATTGCAATGAGATAACCTCGATAGATTACTGTTTAGGCAGGCTAGAAAGTTATCTAAGTCTTTATAGGATGGGGAACGGTATACCGAAAAAATTGCAGTAACATCATTTTGAAGTACTAAACAGTTTCCTTCCAAGAAGTCTGGTTCCTCAACACTAAAGTTTAGATGATGACCTGGAGACTGAAAAGCCAGCATTGTTTTTCCTTACGGAGACGAAGATAGGAAGTCCGACAGACGTGTCGTACTTATCCTACCCAGGGTTTACCCTGGAGCACAATTTTAAACCACGCGTGGGTGTATGCATGTATGCCCGAGACGACACTTGAAGACTCCAGGTTCTCACTGCTGTGGGCTCTGGTGGAAACAGGGCTGGATAAGATTATCTACGCCTGTATCTACCGTTCGCACAGCGGATCTCAGGAGACAAGGGCTCACAAAGTACCTCAGTGAGGCGGCTGATGCGGCACAGCAGCGGTACCCTTCCGCCCAATTAGTGCTACTGGGGGACTTTGACGCCCACCACCAGGAGTGGCTCTTGCCATACCAGTGCACTGATCATGCTGGACGAGAGAAGCGCAAGCTTGCGCTAGTGCTAAATTTCACCCAACTGGTCCAGGGGGCAACGAGTGTAACCGCGCGACGGAATTAAACACAAGACTTACCAGGCATGGGTTAATGCTCGAACGCACAAGGCAAGACGTGAGTCAGAAGAAGAGAGCCTTCAACACGGCTGCCAAGTCCTGCAAAAAGGTGATGACACAATAGCAGAATCGAGAACAAACTTAATTGCTTCATACGCAAGCGGGTAAAAAGCGTTTTGGTCCCTGGCTAAGTCGGTCGTCGATCGTTTGCTGGGAGTTCCCATTTATTTTTTGCTATCGGAGGAAACTTTCAAAAGGCGCCTGAAGTTTTGGGAGGAAAAACCAGGAAGTGTGGTATTTTTAACTCATTATAACCAAACTGGTGATCACCATCAGCACTTCTTAAAAGACCACATCCCCAGGGAGACTGTAAATGTGTCTCCCCTGAGCCTCGCTGTGCACGGCAGCACGTGATCGTTCGTTTTCTGTCACCGCCAGCATATTCCTCACTAATACTGGCAGAGACAGGTCTCGCCCGATTCTGGCGACCAAGACCCACACCGCTCAAAGACCCATGAAAGCACTTTTCGGGATTGTGCTGTGCAAAATCCATGTCTACAATTATGGTAATTTGCCGTGGCCTCTTACCCAATCCTATTCAAGTACTCACCGAAGCACCCATGCCCGCTTAATACCTATATGTGCCAGTAGGAGATGTGCTCTCAGCTCTTTTCAGCCAGCCACGTGCTATTCAAATAACTATTTTCCGCAGCAGGCTGTTGATTGTAGTCCTGCAGTTTCAGACATCTGACAGTGTTTCTGCCTCCAAGATTGGGCAGCAATCTATGCAAAGAAGGATTTCAGAAACTTTGCTTGCGCGATGCAGGATTTGTGTGACGTCATGTCATTAGTTCGTAAGTGGCGGCGTTGGTGCCGACATATTCGATTAAAATAAATTAAATTGGATTAAATTAAGTTAAATTGAATTGAATTGATTAAATTATATTAGATTAAGTAAAATTAAATAAAGTTTAATTAGATTAAGTAAAATTGAATTGAATTACAGTGGTTTAAATTAGATTAAATTGAATGGAATTTAAGTAGGTTAAATTGAATTGAGTTACATTGGATTGGATTAAAATGATTAAATTGTAATGAAATAAACTAATTTAGATTAATTGTTTTGGTTTAAATTAAATGCAAGCACACACATACATGCTTCACACTTCCAGTCACACACATAACTACAACAAACACGAAGTAAATAAAAATAAACTTCGTGACACACACTGAGGCGTTTTTATTCCATTTTTTTTTCTGCTTGATAATGTTTAAAAAGTTCTGTTAATAATTTTACTTATTTCTTCTAACAGTCTTACAAACTGGACTAAATACAAGGTTACAAAACCGGAACCACTTAATTGTATTGCTTTTGTTTTCTGGGGTGTGGGGGGGACCTTTAATAACATACTATGAAATAATATTATTTCGACATGAATTTTCTCACTGCTTAAGAAAGTATCGATGTCTACTAATTTTGGTCTTATTTTTTGGATGATATTATTTCTTGAATCATATAAAATATCTTAATATAACTAGAACCCTTATCTTTTGAACTTAATAGAATACTTAGGTTATGTGAAAAAAGTGTAAATACAAAAGTTGTAGATCTTTTTATTACCTACTAGCTGTCCCACGCGGCTTCGCTCCCGTCAACTGGCTACGTACCTACCCTACCCTACACCTACCCTACACCTACACTACACCTACCCTACACCTACCCTACACCTACCCTACACCTAACCTACACCTACCCTACACCTACCCTACACCTGCCCTACACCTACCCTACACCTACCCTACACCTACCCTACACCTACCCTACACCTACCCTACACCTTCCCTACCTACCCTAAACCTACCCTACATACATACATGATTGCATATTGTAACTGACATGATTGCATATTGTAACTGAAACCGTTTACGCAGCGCACGCAACGGAAGCCCTCAAAAAGTAACGTAAAGTAAGTACCCGTTTTTGCAACATTTTTCATTTATTCTCCGTTCCTATTGGTCGTAGCGTGATGTTATATAGCCTATATTCTTCCTCGATAAATGGACTATCTAACACAAAAATAATTTTTCAATTACAACCAGTAGTTCCTGAGATTACCCCCTACATACAAACTTACAAATTTTACCTCTGTATAATATTATTAGTATAGATAACTTTGCCATTCAACTTTTTTCTAAAATGTGTCAGATAGTGTCACTTTTTGGAACGAAGTTCCTTATCGCGCGTTGCGAAAGGGGGCTAGACGGAAAAAATCTAACGAAAAGTTGTAACGACACTTTTTGCTATAGTTGTAAGCCGTGCGGCGTGCGCGTGTTTCGTGCGTGTTCTAACCTATACGCTGTTGTTTACGAAGTCGAGAGAGTATATATACATATATATGACTTAATGTCCTTTATCCCCTTGATGGGGCAGAGGGCGTCCACAGATGTCCTCCAACGCGATCGGTCTTGAGCTTCACGCTTCACCTCGCTCCATGATAAATGATAAATGATTTTATTTCTGTAAGTTGGTTTGTACAAACACTTTTACATGTCGATCATATTTTTAAAACTAGATGAGGTCGGCGTTTCCTATCTGACTACTCTGAGAAGAAAGGCCGAAACAAACTCAGAGGTCACAGTCTCTTTTAAAGTCCAGACAAAATCTTGGTTAGATCATGTGAAGACCATGTAGATTGATGTCTGAAATGGTCTTTTGAGGAAAGAACCAGCCAGATTGAGTGCACGCATTTGTCAATAACCGAGCAGCTCAACACAGAATTTAAGGAGCTCAACGATTCGACGAACAATACCAAAGAAAGGACATTCGGGTATGGCCGCAAAACTACTCAAACTGCCAGACCACGATTAAAAACTAAGATAAATTAAAAATAAAAACAAAAAAAAATAGTTCACATAGTCTTCACATTCACAATAATTAAAATAAAATAATACTTTAAAAAGTAAATATTCTTGTCATTGCAAGAAAACCAAAAAAAAATAATAAAACAAAATTCACGGTGGAAAATATAAAAAATCAAAATTAATTTTTAATTGGAGCAGCTCACTCCCAAGCCTTTTTGTCCTCAACGTAATCTTTGATGGTATAAAACGCTTTCTGGCACAACTTACGTTTAATTAATGATTTGAATTTATTAAGACTTAGAACTTGTACGTGGCTTGGAAGCTTATTATAAAAGCGCACACATTGGCATCTAAACGAGCCACCTATTTTCTTGAGCCTTGTTGTTGGTACTACAAATTTGTGTTTGTTCCTAGTATTTATGTTATGGATATCACTGTATTTTTTTAACAATTTTATATTTTTATGGGCATACAAAAGATTTTCATAAATATACTGAGAAGGCACAGTCATTACATTAATCTCCTTAAATTTCTCTCTGAGAGAGTGTCTCGGGCTTAATTTATAAATTGAACGAACAGCTCTTTTCTGCAAAACAAAGATAGTCTGGATGTCGGCGGCGTTTCCCCACAACAGAATACCGTAGGACATTACACTATGAAAATAGCTAAAGTACACTAAACGGGCTGTCTTTATATCAGTTAAATTACGAATTTTTCTAACAGCATATGCACATATAGATAAATTGTCAAAAAAACTAAGCTCCGCAAGCTTAGTTTTTTTGACAATTTATCTATATGTGGGCCCCACTGAAGCTTAGCATCCAAGGTTAAGCCTAAGAATTGCCATGTCATTCCGATGCTCGTCGCTTCTGCCAACACGGTGCGACGCCATGTTTGACGGGGACGGCCACGCTTTCTTTTCCCTTGGGGATTCCATTCCAAAGCTTGCTTGGGTATGTGGTCGGGACCCCTACGGAGCGTGTGGCCAATCCATCTCCACTTGCGACGCTTGATCTGGCGGTCGATCGGGCTCTCGTGGCATTTCTCCAACAGTTCTACATTGGAGATGGTCTCGGGCCAGTAAATTCCGAGAATGCGACGAAGACAGCGGTTGACGAAAACTTGTATTTGGCGTGAGATGTCCTTTGTGACCTTCCACGTTTCGCACCCGTAGCCAGCCCGCCGCATAGTTTTTATTATTTGAGTTTTATAGGAAAGAAAAGAGCACTAGTAAAAAAAAGTGACACTTCCCGCACAGTTTGGCTGCTTGGAAAACGCTCTTTTCGAGGACATGCATAAAAATCTCCCACAAAATGGCGCCCAAAAGCCGCCATTTTTTTCTTTTCGAATTTTAATTTAGCCAGTGACACACGCACTTCAAACTTTGCTGCAATACTTCCGTAACAAATAATTGAAATGTATTGTTTTTTTTTAACAACCCCTATAAGGGGTGGTGGTTGTAAAGATAAGATGTACAAATATTCTTCATGAAGTTGAATTTTGGCAGGTAGTAGTATAAAGATAGTAAACGTTAGTTTAGAAAAGATTTTTGTAAATTCGAATTTTAAGGGAGTAAATTGGGAAAGCTGAACTTTGTATGAAACTTTTTGTTGCGGCTGCCGATTTAGTTGAAACTTTGCAGGCATGTTTTTGATACCTAACAAATGATTGAAATCTGCATATTTATTTAGATTATGTAATGGAATGAGGCTTCGTATTATACAAAGGTGCCAATATATTAAAAGGTATGAGAAATGAGGCAAGCGTAAGCATACGTCGAGTCCCAATAATCGCCACTAACCTATCATTTCAATTCAAGACTCCAGTTTCCAATCAAACTTAGTTTTGCTATTACTATTAACAAAGCTCAAGGATAGTAGGGGTGTATTTGGAAAAGCCATGCTTTACCCACGATCAGCTACATAAAGCTGCTGTTATTCGCGTATGTCCAAGGCCTTGAATGTGTATCTATGTATTAGCATCAAATGAAAGGACATACAACATAGTATATAGCAGCGTCATAAAATGTTATACCTATGATTAACAGAAAAATTAAGTAATGTAAATTAACTGTAGATACAATTTTATTCAATATCTAAGATAATTTTAACGTATTAGGTAAATCATAATTATTTTCTTATTTCTGCAACGAAAGTTTTATTATTCTAATGGTAAATTAGAGCCTAACGTTATAATTTGGTAAAACAGTTGCATGCGACTGTACATCTTGACACCAAATAGACCAAGAGCAAGGTTTAATGTTTTCAAAGTTTAAGCCACTCTAACCTAGTAATTTATGTATATAATTGATAATTTATCTCTCTCTGACATTTTTAATGACTTTAGACCAATAAAACTAGAAGTAATATACCACACATAATAATAGAAATATTTTTCTTGGCAATTTTTCGTAAACTCTTCGGGATAAACTTTCCTTTATGGGCCGCTGATTTATGGCGCGGGGAGGGTGGGGGGAGAGGGGGGAGTGGTTTGGCTACCCCCCTGTACGATCCCCACCACTCGGAGCCCCATGATTATGGAGATATCCATGGTTAAAGTTTTCAGGTTAGACTAAAAATTTCCATAAATGTCCATCGTTTTAAGGGGCGGGGTGGGAGAGAGGGCAAGGGGGGTAGGGGCTACCCCACTGTACCATTCCCACCCCACGGAACTCCATGGTTATGGAGATATTAGATATGTTTTTTACTTAAATAGGTAAAAAAATGTGAATTGGTCCAAGAGCGAGCGAAGCGAGCTCGGGAGCTTAGGGCACCCCGACACGGACAGGTTAGGTTCTCAGCTCCCGTCATCTCCTTCGTGTTAGGTTACTTTAGACCCTTCAAACAGAAATAGGAGCCCCGCGTAGCGGGGCTCCGTCGACTTTGTTGCTTAAATAGTAATCGTAAAAACTTTAACCATGGATATCTCCATATACATGGGGTTCCGTGGGGTGGGGATGGTGCAGGGTGGTAGCCCCCCTACCACCCTGCCTTCCATCGTCCATGTCCATCGTTTTAAGGGGCGGGGGCCCCTTAAAACGATGGACATTTACTAAAATTTTAGTCTAACCTGAAAACTTTAACCGTGGATATCTCCATAACCATGGGGCTCCGAGTGGTGGGGATCGTACAGGGAGGTAGCCAAACCTCCCCCCTTCCCCCCCCCAACGCTCCCCGCGCCAAAAATCAGCGGCCCATAAAGGAAATTATAACCACTCTTCGATCTAGCTCTTGGACTATAGCTTAAAATTAAACTCATTATATCTTCTAAACTGACCCGACTAAATCTGTGACCATGCCCAAAACCATTTGCGTTCCACCCTAACCATCAGATGGGCCGCTGGGAAACATAGAGATCTTCATAAAAAAGTTACCTACCTACTTATTTTTTGCATCAGATGTTTACCTAGACATCTCCAATCAATCTCAGCTTTTTATCAATTGTACGTTATCTAAGATATCGTCACTTATCGATGCAGATATCGGGTTTTGGAACAGAACAAAATACCACCGCTTGGAATGAATAAATTTAATATCACACACTATCTCACAATTCAATTAATGAGATTAAAATATATAACAAAATATTTATTTAGGTACACATATCACCGCTTTCCTTTGAAAATAATCAACAGATTAAATTGATCAGGAAATACATAACAAACATTAAAAAACAAGTCACCACGATGTTACGTTAGAAAAAAAATCACAATTTGCTTTTCGAGGTTACCTCATGTTTTACAGGTATCACAGTGTCTTTCTTTACAATTGGCACCCTTGGAAGTGAGACAATTAGCAAGCCGTCAGCTGTCAACCTTGACTGAACCTCCTCAATCCGACAACCTTCAGGAACTTGGAACCTCCTCATGAACTGTCGCGCTATATATCCATATTCATCCTGTTTCTCTTCATGTTTGCCCTCAACAACGATGAACCCGTCAGCAGTCTTCACCGATATTTCATCAGGGACATAATCCTTCACCTGTATACATATTTCGTATTTGTCATCTTTCTTTTTCACGATGTTTTCTTGCGTCCAAGGTAAGCCTTCTAACCAATCTATTGACCGTAGTAACGTGTCGTCCCCAAATATTGGAGGTGTCACTAATGATGGTAGCTGCAGCATCACGGCAGATTATTCTGTATTTATCATGAATTAACACTCCATTCGATCACTACGTTAACGTTTACGTTATATTAGCGCGCACTCGCGCAGCGTAACCCACTTTACAATTGTCACTCACTATACCTGTTTTGTTAGTTAGTTAGTCAATGTTAAAAATAGATGGCGTTTTGATAAAGCTTGTCAACGATTTGTTGCTTTCGCGTCATGACAGACCGTGATTTAATTAAGGCGCGAAAACTAAACCTGACCTATTATAGTTCTCGCCAAATTTCTTGGACACCCTAAAGTTGGCTACAATGGCTGTGCAGTAGTACATCTCATGATCTCATACAAAAACAGCACCGTTTCGTGCCTTGCGCATAGAAAAGCCAACTTCAGGGCGGCCCAGAAGTTTGGCGAGCACTATACACAAGGGCTGCACTGATCCAGATTTCCAAATAAAAATAAGCTGCTTAACTAATTCCAAGCTTCACATCAGTAGCCAAACAAATGTTACATAAAGAAGAGATCATATTTTCTTGGCGTTGTTTCCTCTAGAAGTTTTATCAAGCATAGCATTACCAAGATGAATAGTAGGTACCTACTTCCTGGGATCATGAGTAATAAACCAGGTAATTCCGCTTAATTGAACTGAGGCATGATAACATGTCCTAAACCATGGCGCTAGGTTCGACTCCCAGATTAATAAGCACAGTGTTGTTGAATTTTTCAAGCGGGTTTACAGTTGTAAAAGTTTTTGAATTATAACAAAAATAACTGGAGACTATCGACCAATCGTTATAAATAGGGCAGGCAAGTTGCTTCACTAATCTAAACCACTTTCGATAACGACTACAGACTGTTAACCATTTTATTACTTAGTTCGTCAAATTTAATCCCAGATGTCGCTTTCGGAACGATTGTCATTCACACTTTGTTTATAGCGTTTATCTCCTGATATCACTAGTACTGATCAGTGGAATAAGTCCAAAATACAGGTATGTTTAAATCAAATCATACAGCTTTGTAATATTTATATTTTCTACCCCAAAAGCTTTTAAGTTGCTATTTCGTAGTTTGTTGAACTTTCTGCTGCATTGTCTCCTAAAGAGACAGGTTATATTTTAGTTTGGAACCGCTTTTTAATTTTGCCTCAAATACGCTGCCATCTGCCACAGCGCCGCGGTAGTGGACTGTTTCTAATTTAAGATACCTATCCTGTCGTAGAAGTCTCCCCCATCGATTTCACTCCCATATTCGCTGCTTTCTCTGCAGCAATTCAAATAAATGTCGCCCGCCTAATAGCGTAGCTTCCTAGGACTAGAAGATGGGGCTAGTGAATTAGACTAGAAAATATTCAAAATAAATTACGAAGTTTATTTGTTTACTGAATTCATTTTAACAACTCGGATAACAAAATATTTGTTTATGATAACTGAACTTGATTGCATAATCAATGTCACGGCCCGGTCTGTTATCTAGACAATGATTTTATTTTAGTTGCTACAACGATGTTACCGAAGAGAGTAGCAGTGGTAACTGGATCAAATAAAGGACTTGGATTCTCAATAGTTAAAAATCTCTGTGAAAAATATAATGGTAAAGTTTATCTAACATCGAGAGATGTGAATAGAGGGATAAACGCCTGTGAAGATTTGAAGAAGTTAGGACTCAATCCAATATTTCATCAGCTTGATGTCACAGATGAAGAAAGTGTTCACTACTTTGTCAAGCACATTCGTGATGAAAATGAAGAAGTCGAAATTCTCATCAACAACGCTGGGATTCTATTTTTGAAAGACGCGCCAGAACCAAAAACTACCCAAGCGGAACAGACTGTCACCATAAACTTCACGGCATTGGTGGATTTCACGGAAGCCATCTTGCCTTTTGTGAAAAACGGCGCGAAAATCGTGAACATCACGAGTTCCTCTGCCCATCTGTCTAGAATACCCTCTGAAGAGTTAAGAAAGAAATTCAGTTCGGAAAGTCGGACCTTAGAGGAACTAAAGAGCTTGGCTAGTGAATATGTTGAAGATGTGAAGCAGGACCAAGAAATTAGTAAAGGATGGGGTGATTCGCCGTATGTTGTTTCAAAAGTTGCCGTCAATGCCTATACGTTTATGTTGCATCGAAAATTGTCGCCAAAAGGTAACTTAATATTAATGAATCCTTACAATTTAACAAACTCCTTTGAAGTTAGTTAAAAAATGATAATGCGATACATGACGCGCGATTTTCTGGAATATTGGTGCTGCCTTTGTGCACAGAAAATTATTGTCCTACTTAGGCCTTAGCATTTAGACCTAATCTCTTAGCACTGGCTATGTACGATCCTACTGTTTTCTAATCTGAGCCTGTGATGTATAATTTACTTTCCATCCCACACAAACAAAACCATACTAAATCTTTGCCCGTCTACGTAAAAGCCAAAAGAGAAAGTAAATGTTATTATTCCAATTTCAGGTATAACAGTAAACTGCGTACACCCAGGCTACGTGATGTCAGACATGACCCGCGGCGGCGGGTCAGTGACCCCAGAAGACGCGGCGACCTTGTCAGTGAAACTTTCTCTGGAACCATGGGGAGCAGGCTTGTATGTGTGGCACAATGGGAAAGAGGTGCCGTGGGACGGACCCGATCCACGGGTGTGGATTGATGGGCGAAAATCTTAGAGATAATGGTTATGTCGATATGAATATAAGATACCTTTGTAATGGGTCTGTCTGTAGAATGAATTATTATTATTTTATTACTTTTAATTTTTGACATTTAAAGTGCCGTTTATTGGTCTGTTTTTTTTACTTGGACTGCGAGATACCTACCAAAAAATATCTAGATAGGTAGGTACTTATTTAGTTCGTCAGATATAAATATATTCTTTTCGTCAGATATTCTTTGTTTTTTTATATATGACGGATTTTTTGTTTCAAAAATACGTATTATAATATATAAATACGTATTTTTAGTTTCAAAAATTAATTAAAAAAAACCTTTTAAAAGCGCATTAAAGTTAGGGAGTGGGGGCTAGTTGCGTCAATCTTCGTATAAAAATGTACAAAGACGTGACATCACGCGATTTCGACTCTTAATGTATCGCCGTAATGTTTTGACTACGTAAAAAAATACAGTGTCCAATATTTTTAATAATCTACGTAACGGACATCATCCCTATTAGATAAGCAAGACCTGCAGCCTAATTGCGTAACTGAATTTGGCAAGGCGCAAAGGGTTTGACCGCGTCTTTCATCTTGCATGTGGTTGGTCGATTGATGTGGTCAAAACTCTTTGCCTTGCCGAATTCACTTACGCGATTAGGCTGCAGAATAGTGACTCGACCATACAATATACGAATAATATACGGGTCTATTCATAGTGGCTTGCTTAGAAAGTGACAAACACGTTTTTTTTTGTTTACATCTTATTTTATGATCTTTGACTACATTTTTTTTATATTATTGACCACACTGTATTATTGTTTTAAAGTTGTGTTTTATAATGGATTGATTATTATTTGACATTTTGATACTTAACTAATTGGCATGTGCTGTAGACATACATGAAAGCAGCGGGCGTCGGTATCAGGGCTCTCAATAAAATGTCCGCACAAATACAGCGCAGTAGACAAGACCACAACACCTACCTACGCAATATGTGCAAAGATATTGAGTACCATGCTGACAGATATGAGTCCAGAGACTTGTATCACAAAATCCGTCTCATTACGAAAAATCTGTCGTCCAGAACCTGTGCCATCGAAGATTAGAATGGCCGTCGAAAGTAGTCACTGAACTGGACAAAATTTCGGGAGTTTGGAGGAATTACTGTCAGTCCTTGTACCAAGACCCTCAGTCGAGAAATTTCGCACCCACGGAACCTGCGAGTGATGTGCTCGAGCCGGATATTCTCGAGTCGGAGGTGAGAGCCGCTATCCAACATCTCAAGAATGGGAAAGCCACAGGAAAAGACGAAATCCCAATTGACACCATACGTGCATTGGGAGAGCGTGGCGTTCATATCTTCCACATCATTTGCAACAAGATATGGCTCACAGGCAAATGGCCCTCCGAGTGGGCTCACAGAGTCTTCACTCCACTTCATAAAAAAAAATCCACGAAGAAGTGTAGTAACTTTCGACTTATTGCCCTAATAACACATGCCAGCAAAATAATGTTACACATAATAAACGAGCGACTGAAGGCATATTTGTCCAGAAAAATTGCGCCAGAACAAGCCGGTTTTGTAAAAGGAAAAGGAACCCGTGAACAAATTCTCATCGTTCGCCAAATCATTGAGAAGGCTCGAGAATTCAACAAGCCGACATACATATGCTTTGTTGAATTCTCCAAAGCGTTCGACTCAGTGAAATGGCCAATGTTGCAGAAAACACTATTGGACATGGGCACACCTCAACACCTTGTGCACCTGCTCAGGGAGCTCTACGAAGGGGGAACAGCTTCAGTGCGGACAGATGACCTCCTCTCAGATAGTTTTCATCCAAGTGCGGGCGTGCGACAGGGATGCATAATAACGCCATTACTGTTTAACGTCTACACCGAGCTTGTAATGCGAATCACTCTCGAAGATTGGACCGATGGTGTTGTGATTGGTGGATGTAAAATCATTTGCGGTACGCAGATGACACCACCTTATTTGCGAGTAACGCTGACTTTATGGAGGAATTACTTCTCAGGATGGAGCGCATAAGCCTTACGTTTGGTTTAAGAATAAACCGATCTAAGACCAAAATAATGATCGTGGACCGCGTCAACGACAACTCGCCCGAAGTGACACGTATTGCGAACTGCGACGTGGTTCAGACCTATGTCTACCTTGGGGCTTTGATCTCAAACAACGGCGGCTGCGTTGATGAAGTGAAACGACGTATGGCCATGACCAGAACTGCGATGGAGAAGCTAGGGAAAGTGTGGAGGAATCGCAACATTACCAAAGCCACCAAAATCAGGCTCATACGAATAATTGTTTTTCCCATTTTTTTTTACGCGGCCGAGACGTGGACAGTACGTGAGTTGGAAAGGGCGAAGATAAATGCTCTTGAGATGTGGTGCTGGAGAAGGATGCTCGGTATTTCGTGGACGGATTTCCGCACTAACGTGTACATACTCCAGGAACTCGGCATCACGCAGCGTTTGTCGAACGTAGTACAGTCGCGCATACTGCAATTTTTTGGACACGTCTCAAGGCGGGATGGCGACTCCATAGAGCGGCTGGTCGTACAGGGAAAAGTGGAGGGAGCCAGATCGCGCGGCAGGTCACCAATGCGCTGGACTGACCAAGTGAAATCCGCAGTGGTAGGACGCTTAACTGACTGCGCCAAATAGTCCGCCAACAGAGAGAGATGGCGAGAGATCGTGCGGAGAGCTGTGTCCGCATCTAACACCGACGTGGACACCTCGACGTGACCACGACCGCTCTGCCAAGAGCGAAACGACAGAGAAGAAGTAGACATAGATCATCATTCATCATCATTTCAGCCGAAAGACGTCCACTGCTGGACATAGGCCTCCCCCAGGCGTCGCCACATTGACCGATCCCGTGCGTCTCGCATCCAGCGCCTTCCCGCAACCTTAACCAGGTCATCGGTCCACCTAGTGGGAGGCCTTCCAACGTATCGTCTTCCGGTTCGCGGTCGCCATTCCAGAACTTTTCGGCCCCATCGGCCATCCGTTCTGCGAGCAATGTGCCCTGCCCACTGCCACTTAAGTTTGGCAACTCTTCGGGCTATGTCGGTAACCCTGGTTCTCTTGCGGATCTCCACATTTCTGATTCGATCACGCAAGGAAACTCCGAGCATAGCCCTCTCCATTGCCCTTTGAGTGACTGTAAGCTTCCTGATAAGGCCCATTGTAAGCGACCACGTCTCAGAGCCATATGTCATCACTGGCAACACACACTGGTCATAGACTTTCGTCTTAAGACACTGTGGTAAGTTGGACGAGAAGATACCGCGCAACTTCCCGAACGCTGCCCAGCCGAGTCGGATTCGACGGTTGACCTCTTTCTCGAAGTTGGCCCTACCCAATTGGATCGTTTGTCCCAGGTAGACATAGTCGCCCACAACTTCGAGTGTAGAGTCTCCGACCTTGATAGGAGTGGGTGTAACATGGGCATTCACCATGACCTTGGTTTTGTCCATGTTCATTTTAAGACCCACTCTTTCGGAAGCTCTACTGAGGTCATCGAGCATTTTACTGAGGCTCTCCATGGTCTCAGCCTCATGGCTGAGACCATGGAGAGCCTCAGTAAAATGCTCACCTTCGGTTTGCCGACGGCATAGTGGTCATCCACTATGCCGTCGGCAAACCGAAGGTGAGTGATGTACTCGCCATTAACGTTGATGCCAAGCCCTTTCCAATCCAGAACCTTGAAGACATCCTCCAGCGCAGCAGTGAACAGTTTCGGAGAAATGACGTCTCCCTGTCACGCCGCGCCGGAGAAGAATTGGTTTCGAGGTCTGATCCTGAAGACGGACTGACATAGTGGCGTTCTTGTATAAACACTTCAATGTACCGGTAGTCGATCTGGCACCGTTGGAGAGACTGCAGTACAGCCCAAGTCTCGATCGAATCGAAGGCTTTCTCGTAGTCCACAAACGCTAAACAGAGAGGCAGGTTATACTCTTCGGTCTTCTGTATAACCTGCCGCAGCGTATGTATGTGGTCTACGGTGCTAAAGCCTTTTCGGAATCCGGCTTGTTCGGGAGGCTGGAAATCGTCAAACCTGCGCGCGAGACGATTCGTAATGACTCTTGAAAACAACTTGTAGACATGACTAAGAAGTGAGATGGGCCTATAGTTCTTCAGCCGGGCATTGTCGCCCTTCTTGAAGAAGAGTACCACCACACCCCTGCACCATGCCTGTGGCGTTTTGCCCTCGAGTATGACGGAATCAAACAGCTTCTGAAGGGCCTTAAGGACCGGTTTTCCACCCGCCTTCAGGAGTTCAGCCGTGATTTCGTCATCACCCGGCGCCTTGTTGTTTTTAAGCTGTTTCAGAGCCATCCTAATCTCGTACAGGCTGACGTCCGGAATATCTTCGGTATAGTGTCGGGTCAATCTAGCTCTTGGGTCGTTTGCTAGACTCGCAACGGGCTTGCTGATTGATGTGTACAACTGCCCATAGAATGTCTCGATCTCCCCCAGAAGCTATGATCAGAGACCTTTTTCTTTCTATCTGTACGACGGGTCTTGAAAAACTTAGACCCGACCGTATGGACAGCTTCCACGAACCCGTCGGCGTAGTCAGATCAGATAGACATAGATCTGTAGAATTTAATTATTGAAATTATGGAGATGCTTATAATTGTTGATTGATTATGATGTTAATTCGGAAATATGTATGTGTGTATTCTGGCTCTTTCTCTTTTGTTATTAGTAATATTTTTTATTGTAACTGTAATCAATCATATTGGATAGTGCAAATCATATTTGTACGCCTCATGGGAAAACATTAATAATAGAGAGTATTTAATGTTGTAACACCTCACACACTGCTGTGTCACCTATGTTTAACAAATAAAGTTCTGATTATTCTGAAATGAAGTTGTAAACCTCAAACATAACGCTTTGCAGATGATTTCTGTAGATGTTATCTGGTGGCTTAATCAATACACCTGTTGAGTCAGTACGGAAAAATATTTACGTCGAACTTTATTTTTATCAAACACACCTGTAGAATGAAAACGACTGAATGTATTTTCTTCGACGATGCAACTCTTCGTAGGTATGTCCTATTTTGTTTTGAATGATAATAAGGTATGTCATTAAAAGAGTGAATATTATAATTTCTTGCTTTAATTTTAATGATCTTTTTCATGATTAATGGCTCATAAGGTACAAATGGAACAGCGAATTATTGGCATCTCATTTTAATATAGAAAATATAATCTGTCATAACAGGGATATGATTCTAGTAAATATATAATATATAACGAATATACATATATTACGCTCAGAAACGTTGTAAAAGAACGAAGAAAAAAAATTAGATTTAAGAAATATGATAATTCATCCTAGGGGAACGAGCCTAAACCGAACGAAAATAAATAAATCAAACTTTTTTAAATAAAACAAATAGGTTAATTTATTTTACAAATTCCTTTGTTATCATATTTCTCTCGTTAAAATATGCTCTTTCTTAATACAAAGATTTTTCGATCACTTCACCAACGGAAAGAAACAATAATATTACTGAATAGAAAATATAATATCCGCCGTTGAGGACCAGTCGAATTGCACATGTGTGTGGGTTTACTTCGCGTCGATGCACTCTGCGGGGTGTTGTGCGGGCTTGGCGGGGGCGAAGCCCGGGGGGAGCGGGATGCCGGCGTAGCCGACGCCCCAGCCGAGCTTCTGGCCCCAGCCGGCCCCACCGGCGCTGGCCATGCTGTTCATGTTGGCCATGTTGTTCAAGGCACCCATGCCCATGGCCGCGTTGGCGTGCAGCTTGACGCCGTTGGGCTGCACGCTGAGCTGGTTGAAGCGCGCGAACAGCTCCTGCTGCTGCTGGCTGAGCGACGGGTTGCTGCTGCTGCTGCTCGCGCTGCTGACGCCCAAGCTCTTGCCGAAGTTCACCGAGGTCGACATTATCGCGGGGTCCATCTGAGTCCAGTCTGAGAACATGGCGCTATTTGAGTTATAACCTGAAAAGGACACAATGCGACGTAAGGACTGTTTCTTGGTTATAACAGAAATGTCCCTGACCAGTTTCTAGCTAAGTCATCGTCGAGCATTGTGGCTCATGGAGTAGGTAAATGATTATTATTAAAGTACAAATAAGTAAAAAAAATGAGATGATAACAACATAATGAGGTCACAAATTTTCTTACAAAAATTAATGAAAGTGCAAGCAGTAAAATGACTTAAAAATAAAAAGGCAGCAGTAAATCTTCAGTTTGAATACCAGTATTATAAACAGATTGACTGCCTATATGACCTCCACAACCCTTTTACTGGGTAACACGATACCCATAAGAGCTTGAAGTCTAGGTTATCAAAAAAAGAGAGAATGCTTGTAGTGTCACTTTTGTCACAATGAACTACAGACAAGAGACAAAAACTAGCCGCAAAGCCATTTTGTCTCTTTCTACAGAGTGGGCAATTTTTTGAGGATATTCTCAGCTCAATCGCTCTGTCTATGGATTCTTACTAAGTAGTATAGTAATAGAAAATGACAATTACTTTGATGGTGTGTCTGTTGTTGTGGGCGAGGCTGTCCCAAACCGAACGCGTTCATATGACTGAAGCCGGGCGGAGCTAGGCGTGAGCGGCGTACACGGTCCATATTGTCACTGGAAATAAGCAAATGCACTTATATTATAAATTGTGGTTTTTATTGAAGGCAAAGGCACGTGTTTTTTTAGTATCGTACTCTGTGAAAAAAATTAACATTATTTGCATATTGCAATCGTTTCTCCTTTGTCATACCATTGATATAATATATCTAGAATAGCATATTAACTGCCAACCAAGGCTGCTACCTGATTGGTTGTTATTGGAATTATTTGGATCTTGATAACTATTGGTCAACAGCAGGATAAATGCCTCCTTTTTAGGGTTCCGCACCCAAAGTAAAAACGGGACCCTATTACTAAGACTCCACGATCCGTCTGTCTATCTGTCCGTCTGTCACCAGGCTGTATCTCATAAACCGTTATAGCTAGATAGCTGAAATTTTCACAGATGATGTATTTCTGTTGCCGCTATAACAACAAATACTAAAACCAGAATAAAATTAATATTTAAGGGGGGCTCCCATACATCGAACGTGTTTTTTTGCCGTTTTTTGCGATAATGGTACGGAACCCTTCGTGCGCGAGTCCAACTCGCACTTGGCCGGTTTTTCATACACCATATACTTCTATATGTTGCAAATCTTTTAATAAGTACATTAGTACGACATACAATCGACTAATCGAAATAGATTACATACATAGGCAGCGGTAACCACTTTCCATCAAGAAAATCCTACTTTTTGTAAAAACTTATGAACTTATGAAAAGGCATATTGTAAGAATAATAAGTATATTTTTGCATTGTACGTCTTTTCCATGGGAAAAAGTGTGATTTCGTAATGGTAACTTACCCGCTTGAAACTGTGTTTTGCATCATTTCTGTCTCCATTTCTGCGAACGCCTTCTGTGTTTCCTTGAAGGGGTCGAAGTCTAGGTCATCGTCACCGTCGCCTGCTGCGCGCCCGCCATTGCCTTCATTAACGCGTATATTGTTCATTCTGTAATTTAGAGCTAAATGGAATATTTGTTGCAGAGTTTAAGATAATGGTTATTTATTTAACCAATCGGGTTTGTATCTTTTTTAAAACAAAGGCAATAATCATCTGTGACTTTTCAGACATGTCATCCAGCTTCGAGCAAGCGTGGAGATTAATACTTGTGGCTTTTCTCTGTGAGAAGTGGCCTGTGCCTAGCAGTGGGACAGTAGCAAACTGATATTATTGTTAAAAGATAGAAGCCAGATGAACATAACATGCTGCAGAGTATTTTTTATGTCTGCTTCCCTGCTAGATAAAAAAAATTGTGATTCAGCGCTGGGTGTCTGACAGTTGACACTGAGTTGGAATACTGAATTGGTAACCATTTCGATGTAGGCACGCCCAGCGCAGCTCTTCTTACTTTTTTTTACTGTTCGTTATTGTTACTTTGTAACTTTTGATGTTGTAATGTCTGTTTCGAATAAATGTTTTCTATTCTATTCTTGGTGAAGGATGTTCAAAAAGCACAGGTTTAGTCTATTTGGAATTAATGAGTTCTATAGAAGCTGGTGGCTGATCAAGGTACGTCAATTTGATGCGCTCAAACTTCATCTGGGCCTGAACTAAGATTCTAATGGACACTGATTATATCAGTTCTATACCTTTGTTTGTGTTGCATCTCCAGGCTCTCCGCACTGAGCATGTTCTGTGGGTAGTGTGCGTGGTCTAGGCGTCTGTCGTCTGTGCCTCTCTGCAGCTGTAGCCTCATCTGTTGCGCCTTGTGGAAGTCAGTGAAGAACTTGTCCATGTTCTCAGCCAGATACCGCACTTCGTTCTGTAGTGCAAGTAGAGAGAATGTTAAAAATTTGTTTGATGAAAATATTAGGAAAAAAACAACAGATTTGTATTAAAAAGCGTTGTCATGAAATTGTTCTTTGGCAATGACGTAATAAGATATTTGCGAAAGGAGACATTTTAGAATGTGTACAATTTGTGTCTCTCCACCAATCTTATAATTTGTAAACGAGCCCCGCATTGCCGCATTTGTGTAATATTGAAAAATCTTTCGATTGAAACAAGCAAAATAATAATAGAAACATAACATAATATGATACATTGTAAGTACTTACCGCCGACTGTGGTGTATCGAATCCATTAACAAGGCCCGTCTGTTGCATTTGTTGTTGATTCTGTTGTAGCATTTGCTGATTGTGCATCATGAATCCGCCCATAGAGTTGCCCATTGTGTTGCCCATCGAATTGCCCATCGTATTGCCCATCGTACTGCCCATTGTGTTGCCCATCGTGTTGCCCATTGTGTTGCCCATCGTGTTGCCCATCGTGTTGCCCATTGTGTTGCCCATTGAATTGCCCATAGAGTTTCCTGCCAGAGAGCTCGCCGACATTGAGCTTCCGCCCATGGAATTGTCTACACGCATACCGAACGGTGGAAGCATATTGGGATTTTGATGAAAATTAGCACCTGGACAAAGATTTTAGCTGTTACACCCCGAAACCAACAATACAAGTGAAACATCGTGAAAAGATTGACAAAGGCTTTTTATTATTAGTTGGTGAAAGTTCATGGAGCTTGAGGTTTTAAAACTCGCAAAGCAACTAAAAAAAAATAACAGCTGATTATCACGAAGGGGTCAACACCCGCGTGTCGAATTTGAATGACTTTATAAATGCACTTTTAAAGTTTCACCAATTAATTCAAAAACCCAGTATAAAACCTTACCTAATATTTCACTAGCTGACTCAAGTCCTATACTAGATTGCAAATAGTGTTTGGGCTCGACCATAACATTGTGTTGCCTCGCCAATAATTCGTTTTGTCTCATAAGCATTTCACTTTGGCTGCGTTCCCTTAACAAGAGCTCCTTTTGATCCATGAGGCCTTGGTTAATTTGGCTAATTTGTCTGTCATTGTTTAAATATGTGAGGGGATCTCGGTCTAGAAGGCCATAGCCGTTGAGCATGGGGCTCTTGTGGAGTTGGTGGAGGTGATCGAGCCCTGGCAGCATGCGGCGCGGGAGGGGTTCCTGTTCCAGCAAGCTGTGCTGCTCGTCGTCGAGTAGCGAGTGTGAAGAACTGTCTAGGAGAGAATGCTTTTCTAGCAACGAGTGTCTTTCTGACTCCAGCTCGTCTAGTTCGCTGGACAGGAAGCTCTGCGAGTCGTCGAACACGGACGCGTGATTCGTCTGCGTGCTACTAAATTGTTTGGTATCTAATATTTCGGTATCGTTAATATTATCATTATTAATACTATTGCTAGACTTTTGTTTAGATTTGTCAGTTTTAGTTTTCTTGCTACTTTGGCAGTTTGTGCTATTTGATTCCTTGCTTCTTTTGCTGTTGCTGTCTGTGTGTGTGTCTTTACTCTGTTTTGTTTGAGCCTGTTGTTGTACCTGTTGTGTGGGACTGGAAGATTCTGATGTGCCGTTTTCTTGTGACATAACTGCAAAAGTTAAAAGACAGTATTTATTACCAAGTCGAGTTGAAATATCATCATCATCATCATCAGCCTATTAATGTTCCCACTGCTGGGACACAGGCCTCCTCTCTATGAGATGGGATGGGCCGTAATCCACCACGCGGGCCCAGTGCGGGTTGGTGGATGTCACATGCCTTCAAATTTTTGGTTCTAGGACATATGTTTCCCGTTTTTATTTTATTTATGAAATGAATAATGGCAAGGGAGAAACGCAAAAACATTATAGTTGGCCAAGAGGCAATTTTTAAAACGTAAGATGCAATTGAAAACTGAACTTATATGGTTAATGTAAGTCTGAAATAGCCAAGTCAGAGGCCTGTGGGGTTCAGAGGCGGTTTAATTAACTCTCGACACCAGAGGTGGCCACATCCTCACACGAAAAGAAGAAGAATTGAAATTATTATGGCAGGAATTATTTAAGATCTGCAAAGGATGGTTATTTGAAGCAATAAACATCCCAACATCGCGAAATGAAATGGGTCCAAACTTCCAAAGCACCTGACCGTGACAATATTTTTTTTGGTTTATGGAGTGGAATGAAGAACATGTTTATGATATGTTCGGAAAGTTTTGACTCGGAAAGTTTTGAGTCTGAATGGCTGTAACACAAACTAACACATGATGGATGGATTCAAATTAACTATAGTATTCACAGCGGATCTTTGTGCCTCGAAAGTTGGCTGCAAGACCCTGCGCAGTTGCTATTTTTGTGTCAATGTTGAAGTAGAAGATAGCATTGTATTACGTGACAAACTGTTTCTTGCGTAATGGTTCACAAAGATTACTTAAGAGAAAAAAAGATCCGCTGTAAGTAGCTATGGAAGAAGACATGCAGTGACAACTCCAAATTAATTCAGAATGGCAGGCGTTTATGACCAGTTATTTTTTTCCCAAACATTAATTTTATTTAACAAATTATACATACCCGTAGACTGTTGTGGCTTGGGACTGAGCTGTTTTCTGGCGGGGCTATCTGATGGAGGCGAGGACCCGAGGCTGGGCCAGGCTTCCTTGCCGGTACCGTTGCTGCTGACCCCATTACTGCTACCGGCGCTGCTCGAACCACTGTTGCCATTTACACATTTTTTTTTATTAGGTCTGCATGTATTCAACTATTTTTACCAATAGGGTGTAGAGGTTTAACACTAAGGGCGATTTTTGAGTGGAGTGGCTGGCTTTGGAACGATATATTTTATATTAATGTAGTGGTGATTTATATGAAATTCTTTGCTTTCTTGTTAGGGGTAATTTTCATTATATAAGTAGTTAAGGTTACACTAGTCGATTTTTTTTTCATACAAACGTAGTCTAGGGATTATTCCACTGTTTGACGATGTACGTTCAAAATAAAAAGTGACATCAATTTGTCTCATCATTATCTAGCCCTGTATGGAAGCGAAAAAGAAAATATTTGAAAGTTACGAGCGTCGAAAGTTCCACATTTCGACACTAATTTTAACGCATTTTTGGGCGCAAATAAATACCATAAGAAGACGGAAAATTGCAAAACGGCCTCCAAACCATAGTCGACGGCACGAACTATTTTGTGCGCGGGGTTAAAATGCATTTTATATCAACCGACAACACGTGCGGAAGAGATAGATGCTGTGATGAGCAGTAGGAAGCTAGTTCGCGTACGAATACACACTTGCAAATTTGTAGCGAAATGGACAATGATTTAAGACGAAATCGAGCGCGCGAAATTTTATAAACAGACCTTTGGCAGTCTAGATATCATGAAAAAACGACTAAATCTATCTGTTCATTATAAAATTATATGCATTGTTGAACTAATAATCTATCCCTGTATGGAGGCCGTTTTGCAATTTTCCGTCTTCTTATGGTATTTATTTGCGCCCAAAAATGCGTTAAAATTAGTGTCGAAATGTGGAACTTTCGACGCTCGTAACTTTCAAATATTTTCTTTTTCGCTTCCATACAGGGCTAGATAATGATGAGACAAATTGATATCACTTTTTATTTTGAACGTACACCGTCAAACAGTAGAATAATCCCTAGACTACGTTTGTATGGAAAAATTTCGACTAGTGTAACCTTACGTCATTTATCACACATTTTACTTTCTATATCTATACTAATATTATAAAGAGGAAAGTTTTTTTTTGTTTGTCTGTTTGTTTGTACCGAATAGGGTCCGAAACTACTGGACCGATTTGAAAAATTCTTTCTCCAATAGAAAGCTACATTATTCCTGAGTGACATAGGCTATTTTTTAATCCCGAAAATGGGTCCTGTGGGGTGGTCCACGGGAGCGAAGCCGCGGGTAACATATGAAATATAGTCGAGTCTATGTTTTCTTAGACGCCGATTTCTAGGACTCAAGATTGCTCAAAGAGAATCTTTAAGCAATGCCCAACATGAGTATCGAACCCAGGAGTTTACCATTCAAATTCATATATGCAAGAATAAAATCATTGAATTTTTTTACTGAATCTTCCAATGAGAACCACTCCGTACCAAAAAATCTAGCCCCTAAGGACGAATACAGCTAGTGTCTATTTAAGAGTGTTGTGAAAAAGTGCGTGAAAAATGATTGACAAGGTACAGTGATATTATACTTAAGGATCTCTGAAATTAAACTACTACACATTAAACCTTGCACTAAACGGTACTCACTTAGAAGAATTGACTACGTTTATATGAGACGATGTGACCACTGTAGTTGGTATAAAGTTCGATTGATTACCTGAAATTGTCAAAAGAAATATGTTAGAATTTTCTAGAACTATGTCCTGCATATTTTCTTTGAGAGATATAATGATACGTACCATCTTTTGAACTGCTTTTATCTGCATTCGTACTAGAATTACCTGTAATTTAAAGTTTTGTTTTGTATTTAGTTAAAGGTTCGAGATTTTTTGGTAAAATTGTGTGTGTGTTGTTTGTGTTGTGTTGTGTAGCATGTTTTTCAAAACGGTATAATGACACGGCGAGTTTCAAAACGGTAGAAATATGGTAAACAAGTCATCGTAACTGGTTTTCCGTCATGGTCTTAGATTTAACCTATAATGACGTCATGCGCAGACATTGATTTTATTTGTTAGTCCGCCTACGACTTTTTTACAAAAGCTGTTTAGCATAAGTGTGCAAAAACTGTGCGGCAAAATCACCATTTACTTTAGATTTTAAAGGTCACTTTTGGCATAAAAGGTAAGCGGCAGTTTTGCGTAAAGGCTTACACGCATATCGTGAGGCCAAACTTTACGAGATCTCATAATTATTAACTTAATTATGGTATTATCAGTGGTGTCTCATCCCATACAAAAACCGTACATAAAAAAACCGTGCCGACATTCTATATTGATTATTTTTTGTACATCGATCGCGTTCGGTCCCGTTCCGTTTCGTTCCACGGATATAGATGGTGATCTATCTATCGCCGTGGAACGGAACCGAACACGATCGATTTACAAAAAATAATCGGTGTAATCAGATGAAAAACGCTAGTTACGTCGGCACGGTTTCTTTGTATGGGATGAGGCATCTGTATGCTAGTATTATATTATCTGTGGTATTATTTAGAATTTCAGATTTTTATGGCATTTAGCTATTTATTTGGCACGTAAATGAGATATCAGACTCATACCACTGATCATATTGACGCAAAGTTTTTGAAAGATACAACGACGTACATATACGTACTAATAGCCTATCTCTTTTAGCAGGTTTCCAGCTGCAAGCAACTCAATGCAAGTTGCATTACATTGCGGGCTACCGAGGTATAATGTGATCGATCGCTCGATCGTTCTCCGCAATTTAATTAAACTTACATGCGACTTGCTTGCAGGTGGAAATGCGGCCTTCATCATCATCTTCCTACCCTTGTCCCATGCTGCTTGGGGTCAGCGCAACATGTTTTCTTCCTCCATACCGACTTGTCACGCCACGCTATCACTGATTCCCTTTTCTTTCATATCACTCCTCACACAGTCCATCCATATTTTCTTTGGCCGTGCCCTTCCTCTCCATCCATCCACATTTATATTCATAAGGCCGTTTGCTCAAGACGTGTCACACGACGCCGCAAAATGTGGTCACGATTCAGAGCTCCGTTTGTTCATTGCACGACACCGCACCACAGGCGACACGGTTTTCATGCAGATTTTCGGCTATGTCGTCGATGCCGCTATGTCTCCGTATTTTTTTTCGGTGACGATTTAGCGGCTGAACTAAACCGGTATGAGCTTGTTGACGACTTGACACACCGCACCGCACAACTCATGCGCTTATAGAACAATACAAGTGCACTGCAGTGTCGTTGCAGCATCGTGTCTAGTGAACAAACGAACGGACGACAGATCGTCTGCAGTGTGTCGTGTGATAAAAATCGTGTCGTGCGGTGCCTCGTGAACAACCGACCTAAGTGTGCAGGGTATGACACACACTACCAAGTTCAGGCACTTACCTGAACTATTATTAAGTTTTTCGTCTGGTTTGTCTCGCTGCGCCTGCAACAGTTGGTTGTGAAGCTTCCGCTCGTACACCTGATGCAGGCCCGCGTGCATCTCCTCCTTCGTAAACGATGCTTTCGGATCACCTGGAAATATACGCCATCACCATATAGACTAGGTAGATAGTAACATCATGGCAGCCTGAGGTATACGCAGGTAATGATAACAGGAGCAAGGGCCGTATAATAGTCACGTAAGCGAGTGAAAGAGACAGTTATACAATGCTATCTTCACCTTCAAAATTGACACAAAAATAGCTACTGCGGAGGGTCTAGCAGCCAATTCAGAGACACAAAGATTCGCTTTGAATATTATAATGAATGCCAGCATTATAACATTGGGATTGTGCTATTTTTTATGTGTAGCTCCGTTAGTCTCTCACAGTTGAAAAATATCAGTTTATTGGCTGAGTACTGAAGGCAAAGGGCAGAGAGTATGAACAATCGTCGTATTACCGAATTCATTACGCAATAAGGCTGCTGGTCGAAGAAGATTTAAAGGAATTATCGACACGAAGAAGAAAGAAATTGAAACTTTCAATTATTTCTAGTCTAATTTTAATTTTAATTGTTATTTTATTTAATTTAATTTTGATTTTAATTTTGATTATTTTTATTTTGATTTTTAATGTGATTTTATTCTAATTTTGATTGTGATTTTATTTTAATTTTATTTAATTTTGATTGGAATATTATTTTTTATTCTGATTTTAATTCTTTTATCCTCAAAATTGTATGCTGTTAGGTATTTTTTTATTTTTTTTTTATATCCTATAGGCTCGCGCTTGACCACTATCTCACCTGATGGAAAGCGATGATGTGGTCGACGGTGAATCACGCTTGCCTAGAAAAAACCTATTCACTCTTGACTTAAAGACCCCTAGATTGTAGCTGTCGGGAAACACAGACTCCGGTAGGGAATTCCACTCCTTAGCTGTACGCACAATAAAAGTGTTCCCAAAACGTTTGGTGCGTATGGGTGGGATGTCCACCATGTACCGATGACGCATCGCCGTACGTCTGGTAGTCCGGTGATGAAACGGGCTAGGTGGAATTAGATCATGCAATTCCATCGCACACTCGCCGAAATGTAACCGATAAAAAACCGACAAACTGGCAACTCGACGACGATGTTCAAGGCTCTGGAGCTTTGTCTTGACCAGTGCTTCATCGCCGATGAGCCTCTTGGCTCGCTTTTCGATCGACTCCAGTGCATCAAGCTAGGTACTTGTTGTAATAATGTTTTGGAAAAGTGAAGGCCTCTACTACAGACAATTTTTGCCTAAAACAGCACTTCACTTACCAGATGTTTGTACATACTAAATATATGAAGGAAAAATAAATTATTTGTAAGAAGAAGAATAGGAGAAAATTGTAATGAAGAAACTGCATCCGCGCATCCCGTAAAACTGAGAGATTGGTTGATCCGTAAAATGATTTTGGTGAAATAACAAAATGTATGTCCGTATGAGGACTACAGTGTTGCCAGCAGTAATTTTTTTATATATGCCAATTAGAGAATCATTTATAATCATTTAAGTTAATAAACCAGAACCATTGGCCTCAGACTTATTCCTACTGACCAAAACCTATCTCTGCTGGTAAGAAGTGAGAGTCTGACGTATTCTGCACTAGGGGGGCTCAATTTCTGTGTTAACCAAGAAAAATATGTTTTAACCAAAATATCAAAGTGCAGCATACCTAGTTCGTGCAGATACATGCAGTCTGGCTTCGGACAGGGCTGGTTCTTCATAAAGTTGGCGCAGTACTTGGTGGTGCCCAGCGAGCCCTTGAGGACCCTCCCATCCAGCGTCACGTTGTTCACGCCCTGGATGGCGCGCAGAGCGTCCGCCGACGATACGTACGTCACGTACGCTGACGCGGACGGACCCTGGGGGCGAACGTTACCGAGGCTTTAGTATATCTACTCAACTTTAAAGTCTTCGGTACGATTTACACCGATATAGCAGAGCGCATTCTACAATGTACCAAAGGGAATTGAAGTGACCTTGAAGCATTTAAATGTCATATTTGCATGGTAATTTCCACGAATAGGATCTGACGTTACAAAAATTCTATAACGCGCTGGAGTCTGGCAAACGAAAGTAGAGACTGAAAAAGCGCGGCAAATTTAAAAAATATCAGCATAGCAACACCAAAAACTAGTATGAAATACCTGGAATAACCTAATTTGATACTTTAGAATTATTTATATTACTCTGTCTCGTCTGAATAAAAATACTATGGGTACATTTAGGTAGGTAATACTATAGATATATCAATCTAAATAAAAAAAGCAAAAGTATTCTATAATAATTTTGGTTTATTTATATAAATATATGTGAAAAGATTCATAAGAGTCACAGGAAACATTGTTTTCTACATTAATAATGAAACTTTTTAAATGATTAAATAGAGAAAATGTTTTTACAAAAAAGATAAATAGTGATTACGAATTAAAACAAAGTATCAACTTAGTAGCGTCATACGGAAAATTGGGGTTGACATTAGCATAGAAATTGCCATATAAAAAGTTTGCAAATAATTCGAGTGTCTCTTTCGTTTGCCAGACTCTATCAAAGCAATCCGCACGATTTGAACATATACAAAAGCCCGACGAAAACTATCGTCTGATCGGAGGATCCGCCCTTTTGGGTGCGGGGCTTTATACCCTGTACCGCATACCACCATAATTTGTTATTAAAATGCCATGCAAATATAACATTTAACTACTACTACACAGTAGCTTCAATTTCCCTGAACACATGGCCAAGTGCGCTCCGATCTGCGCAAGCGCAACCCGGCCGGTGGAAATGGTACATTAACCACCCTATGTGCCCACAACTACAGCCACACTGCTCTATGAAAGAAAGAGCGGGCAACTCGGTTCTAATGCGGGTTGAATCCTTATTCTTTAAATGGTAGTACAGAAACAATAATAGTGAACTGTCTCACTGCTTATTGGAGATTTGAAACACTGTCAGTGATATTTATATAGAATTGTATGAATATCAGCGGAGTGTAGAAACTATCGACAAGGTTGTGGTGTTTGTAGTTTTAATTCAAAATTTCCTCATTTCACAAAAGCTTTGATCCCAAGATAAACTCAAGAATCTTTTTCTAGTATTTGGAATTAAAAGGGACCCCTTGTTTATAGTTTCCCTGGAGACAGTGACGCAGTGTACATTAGATACTTACCTCGAAATAAGCTCTCTCATCTCCTCTAGCCATCTTTTTAGGCCTTCTTTGCCGGAAAGGCCAGTATTTTGAGAAATTAGTATGTCTTAATATTTCTCACCTGTGACCCCGCATACGTGGTACTCTGGTTTATAACTACTTTGTGAATTTTGCCATATTTGCCAAAGTACTCTTGCCGTTTGAGGATCTGTAATGATAAAATACAAAAACTTTATAAATTTTTTTTAGCAAACAGTGAAACTTATTTTATAACAAATTTCAGACGTGGTCTTCACATGATTAAACCAAGATTTTGTCGGGAATTTAAAAGAGACTGACCTCTGAGTACGTTTCTTCTCAGAGTAGTCAGATAGGAAACGCCGACCTCATCTAGTTTTAAAAAGATATGATCGTCATGTAACAGTGTTTGTACAAACCAACTTACAGAAATAAAATGATTTATCAATAAATAGGTAACACAGATGTTCGATGATAAACATTTCAAACAGTTCTGGTCGAAACATCGACTCGACGAAGATGAAGAATGGCTACTGCTCAAAGAATCAGTCAGGGGTGTAGTACTGCATTGCTAGACAATGATTATAATAAGAATAAAAGTTGTCAGAATCACTTATATTTAGTGCAAAATTATTGATTTATTTGTGATAATTGATAATAGATACTGAATAATAGTGACAAAAAATTGCAAAAGGCACAAAATACTTGCCCACTGCCAATTATAATATTTCTGGAAGCCATATTTTTCGCACGGGCAGCCCCACCACAAACACGAGGTTGTTCTGCACGACGAGCACGTTGTTGCTGGTGGTATGAGGAGCACACTTACCTCTGGGTCGGCGAGGCGCACGGGCAGCCCCACCACGAACACGAGGTTGTTCTGCACGACGCGCACGTTGTTGCTGGTGGTATGAGGTGCACACTTACCTCTGGGTCGGCGAGGCGCACGGGCAGCCCCACCACGAACACGAGGTTGTTCTGCACGACGCGCACGTTGTTGCTGGTGGTATGAGGTGCACACTTACCTCTGGGTCGGCGAGGCGCACGGGCAGCCCCACCACGAACACGAGGTTGTTCTGCACGACGCGCACGTTGGCGAGCGCGCGTCGAGACTCGAGCGTCTTGTTCCGCCGTTTCTGCTCGCGCGCTTTCTTTTCCGTCTTTATTGCTGCCACCTACACAACGATTTATTATATTAAATAGCTGTTTAATTTGTTGACCTTACATAAAATTTTGTGGATCATGCAAAAGCGAAAAAAGGCTGCACCTGTAGCCAAGTTGACAATCTACAATCGGTAACGCTAGTAGAAAACAAATTGATGTATGGGAATGACACATCTGAACGTTATGTGGTCAGAGCATACAAGTAGAATGCGTTAACGATTGTAGAAAGAGATTTGATACGAAATGTTTGTAACTTGGCTAGGGAGGCTGAATTCTGGTTGGTTAACGTCTTCCTGTCTGCTTTGCTAGTCAATAAACTGTCAATTATTGAAGAGTTCCAATCACATCGAATTTGACAATTTCCTAAGTGTGAGGGCAAAGAATAGCGATTTTGAGTTATTGAAATTATAGAACTCATAATGACATAAGACAAGCGGAATCGTCACTTGTGTGTCAGTCAGCAAAATGGTTTGTTATTTGGTAGAAACTGGAGGACCAACATCCCCAAATGATCCGATTTCGTCATCATCAATCATCCACAATATTTACCTGCTCTTGACTGAGCGGAGTGAAGTCTGCCGGGTTCTCCGGGTAGGCCTTCCGACAAGCCGGACATAGGCCGTTCTCGCCTTCCCGAATTCGATTCCAGCAAAACCGGCATATCTGTAATGAGAAATAACTTCTTTGAAACACAATATAGGGTCTAATTCCTTATATTAATAATTGTTTTGTACTAGATGGTGCAGTTCCTCTTGTACCAAGAAAACCAATACCCATTTATATTTAGCCAGCCAATGATATACTAATAAACAGATACGTTATACACTCACAAAACAACCGAAAAAAGTGTTCCGCAAAGCAGCGGCAGCACAGATACCTACACACTTTTGGTATGAGATACCTTCTTTTTTACGTACTTTGGTATCATAATTGGCACACTTTCTAAATACAGACGATGGCAATTTTTAAATTTTGTTTTTGTTTCAACGAAGCCTATCGCTCTTCGCCATGGGTGACATAGACTAAAGACCCCAATTAGGACCTATTCGAGTCTTCACAATGCACGCGCTCATAACATATCTGTATACTAGAATATAAGGAAAGAGAAAGAAAAAGTATTTATTTGTGACCCGCACAGGAGACACGAGAAATCAGCTTAAAATTAAACAAAATTAAAAATAAAAACCCCGTGCGAGACCAAAAAGGCTCCTATCTCAGCATGTGCAGCGATATCCAAAAAAGGAAATAACGCTGCGCTGATATTCTGATAAGACCAACTGTTGATGCCACGAACACACTTACGGAAACGGAAAATACTTAAATAGTACAATAAAATAGAATATATAAATAACAAACTAAATTAAATAAACACAGAAGGTGGGTCAGAGTATGTATAAGTATTATACAAATATAATACATATTAAAATGTAGGTAGACCTATGTAGACCGACGTCCGCGATGCTCAATAATTATTTGTCGAAACCATAGACAAACAATAGAGCGCGCGGACCAAAGACTAATTTATTAAATACGGAAGAAATCAATGGTCGGCTGTCAAAAGAAAAATGTTGTTATGAAATAGTGTAAATAAACTTGGTGAAAAGAACCATTGTAGCCAGCACTTTTTGAATGCCAAAGTTCTACATAAAGGTAGTTTCCCAAAACTCCCCAACAACACACCTGTCAGTTGATTATTAAGAATACCGTCATCAATTCTAAAAAGTGGTATTTTAGGTGAGGTTTTTTCAAGTTAAGTTCAGTGGTTGTTTTAACTATTCACAAATTGATTCCTAGTAAATATTGTGTTGTAAAATTGCTGTAGTTTTGTGTCTCAAACGTTTATGCAACTGGAGAAAATTCGGAATCATTGAAACAGGTGAGAATGTGCAGTAATGATACCTCAGCAAAGCTTGGCTATAAAACCGACTCGATATATTTGCTGCCAAATATTCCAAAAAACCACTACCACTTTCTAAGTTTTGTGCAAAGAGACTGTATAAAATATAAGAACTTAAGGGACTTAACATGACACTGGCTAAATGAAAAAATATGCGATGCAAAAAAATTACAATGTCTTATGTAATAATTATATAGGTAACAGTAATAATTTAAAAGAATTTAATGTAAAGCAGTTTAGGAGGTATCCTTTGTGCGCAGGTCTATTTAACTAAGCGGTTTTTCAATGACAATGCCCTTCAGGATCAAGCTTATGTGAACAGGCTGATATGGTTTGCATTAAAATTGCTTCCACGAGTAGCGATAGTTATACATGATTATGTGGGTCCGGCGTACTCTGCATATGCTGTATCACAGATAATATAATACTAGCATACAGATGCCTCATCCCATACAAAGAAACCGTGCCGACGTAACTAGCGTTTTTCATCTGATTAATCTTGTAATTTTTGTAAGTACATCAATCGCGTTCGATCCCGTTTCACGGCAATATATGGTGTTAGCAGCGACTTGCAAGTAATAGGGTTTACTTACTAGATTCGTGAATATTTTTTTCTTTAAATACAGTGAAGGTTCGTTTTATAGTATTTTTTTGAACGTTTTTACATGTTTTCTTGCACCAAAATGTGTTGCAATGCAAATTTTAACAATCGAGTGGAATGCCTCAGAAATTTAAAAAGCGCCATCTATTGGCATCAATTTTAAATGATCCGTTAAAATAATCTTTGAAATGTGAATTAAGAGTCCAATATTTTATAATTTTGTACTTAGGAGAGTTGATTAAACAAGAACATACAATTTTTATGTTCAATTCCAGAAAATGTTAATTTTACACACAATTCTATTGAATTGTGTGTACATGTCGCGCCATCTAGTGAGATTTATTTGAACCAAATTTTCTTTCTTAGCAATGAGACCCCGTGGCTGTATATTCGCTGCCGCCAAATTGACTAACTTAAATTTATTATGGTATGAGAAGAAAAGACTAAGGTGAAGTTTAAGAGGAAATGTGGGCAGAGAGCTGTGACTGAATTTCCTTAGTAAAAAGTCATAATTTGAGGTTTGGCTCTCACCTATTTGATGACAACTATAAATGAAAGAAGAAAAACATAGAAGCACAACATATATCTTTTTATTCAATTTATGGAATATCTTTTAAATTGGTCCGATATTGGAGGAGGAAATAGGCGAGAGCCAAAACATCGAATTACAATTTTTCTTTGGATATTCAATCGGATGTCTGCGACCGCATTTCCTCTAAACGGTTTTTTTTATAACAAAGATACATAGCTTTGGGAAACCTGCATTTCTATTTACCTAATAGTTGATATCCAAACTTGTTTACATAAAGTTATCGCTATCACCTTATCACGAAGACTTATAAATCGACAGGAAGTTTTTCAATAGTGAATGTAAAATATTTTAAATGTGTTTCCACGGGAAAGGTCAAAATGTCATTAGCTTGCGAAATACCTGTAGCATTGTTTTAGCTTTTTTGATTGGCACATTTGTCTGTACCTTCTTTTTTATAAATAAACATTTTGGTGCTTGTGATAACATGATTTTCATTCGTACAGGTACTGTAGCAACGATTTTTGTGTTTACTGGTAAAAATGTCTTCACTTTCTGATCCTGTACATGAGTTTTTTTCTGAATAAACGATTATTATATATTATGAAATCGGAAGTGGTATCGGCCGCGACTTACAAGTTGTAGGTCGTGGGTTCGAGCCCAGGCAGGCGCTTTACTTTGTGTGAATTATTTCATCACCACTGCTCTCAAAACGGTGAAGGAAAACATCGTGAGGAAACCGGCATGTCCTAGAACCAAAAATTCGAAGACATGTGACATCCACCAACCCGCACTGGGCCCGCGTGGTGGATAACGGCCCATTCCCTCTCACAGAGAGGAGGCCTGTGTCCCAGCAGTAGGAACATTAATAGGCTGATGATGTATGATGTATGTATATATTATGAAATAGTGCTGATGACCCGTTCTAGGACGGGACGCGTTGCTAGTAGATATATTTATTTAAAAAAGGTTTTTTCGAATATTGTACACAAATTACCGTTTAATAGCTATAGACTCTCGCCTTTTATGTCAAATCGATACGAGATTTTTCTAAGCTGCTTGCAAAGTACGTTCACATGGACACAATTCGTTAAATGTATCAATTGAATTTGATAGTTATTCAAACGAAATCATCAATACATATAATAAATCTGTAGAAAAGTCATTTTTGTACATCGAAAATATTTCCAAAAAAAATTGCCAGGGTGTTAAAGGATAACCAACAGAACCTATTTTTGGATTTTTTGTCTGTTTATCTGTTTGTCTGTTTATTTGTGCACGCATCACGTGAAATGTACGAAACCAATGTAAATAACTTTTATACATAAAAATTGTGCATAACTTAAAGAATGACTTAGTTTTTGTTTCATCGCAATCGGTTCACTCTATCAAAAGTTAGATGAATTTAAAGTGTTCAAGAAGTAAAATTATCAAAACACACGCAATTCAAATACTCGGACAATTGAACTCGATATTCGATAGATGGCGTTGTGCATTTGAAGACATTTTCTGAATGGCGATGTTAAAATTCTCCGCGAAAGAATGATGACTATAGAAAAAAAATTGGTAGGTAGGTAAGTAGGGTAGGGTTGGCAGACAGATGACGGGAGCGAAGCCGCGGGCACAGCTAGTAAGATATATATTTCAATACTCGGATGATCGCGGCAAACCGGGAATTGAAATATATACCCCTTAGGCCGTTTGTTCACGACGCGACACACTACACCACGCAAAATGTGGTCACGATTCAGAGCTCCATATATGGTATGAATGGACCGTTTGTTCATTGCAAGACACCGCACCACACGCGACACGATTTTCATACGGTTTTTCGCCTATGTCGTAGATGCCGCTATGTCGTCGCGGTTTTCTTGCGGTGACGATTTAGCGGCTGAACATCAACCGGTATGAGCTTGTGGACAACACGACACACCGCACCGCACGGCTCGCACGTGGTTCGTCACTCACGCGCTTATAAAACAATACCCGTCTTATTAATAAACGTGGACTAAGGTAAGAATAACTTTATTCCAAGCATTAGGTTGGTACTAATAAAAATCCGTATTAATAAACACGGAATAAGGAGAGATTATACTAATCTGACACTAGTCTCGGACTAAAAGTTAAACCATGGTGGCAGCTAGTTTAAGGTCGGAATAAGAGTAGTGTAACTATAGCAACCACAATTTTTTTTTTTTTTTTTTTGCATTTGTTCCCGACGGAACAGGCTAAGGTCTGAGACCATGCTGCCTAGTCTTCAGTGAAATTTTAACATTCTTTAGTATGCATTAGAATACGGATGTAACGTATTCTAATGTTTTATGGAGTATTTGGCAGCAAATTGTCTTGAGTCAGCCTTCGCAGTAAGCTTAGCGGAGGTAGTCAATACTACAATAAAATTCTCCGCTCCACTATCCTGAGATCGCTTCTGTCAATGATTTCACATATTGTCCAGTTGCGTAGACAGTTGAGACACAAAACTACACCAATTTTATATCACAATATCCACTAGGAATCAATTTGCAAATAATATTAACAGCCGCTGAACTTCACTCGAAAAAATCCCGCCAAAAACTCCTTTTTTTATTTTTTTTTGCATCGCCCTATTCGGGCAGGCTAAGGTCTTAGACCATACCGCCTCGTGTTCAGTGCATAATATCCTTCTTGAATTCTTTAGTATGCATTATAATGCGGATGCAACAGATTCTAACGTTTTTTGGAGTATTTGGCAGCAAATTGTATCAAGTCAGCCTTCCCAGTAAGCTTTGCGGGAGGTAATCAATACTACAATAAAAATCTCCGCTCCACTATCCCGAGATCGCTTCTGTCAATGTCAATTTTGACCAGTTGCGAAGACAGTTGAGACATAAAACTACACCAATTTAATATCACAATATTCACTAGGAATCAATTTGCAAATAATGTTAGCAGCCGCTGAACTACACTCGAAAAATCCCGCCAAAAACTCTCGCAACCACAATTATTACATAGACTCTGATTTTTTATTTCGTAGATGTGGAACATTAAAAAAAATAAGGTCATTGGCAGCTGTTTAGCTTTAGTCAACGAAATTACAAATATATTAATTAATTAATCATCATTTTATGTAATTTTTAAGTTTAAAGGTAATACGATAATTTGAAAAGGAGGGATCCATCACCTTTACGTAAATCTCTATGGCAGATGCCATTTTTTTGTTTTTTTTCTACATAATGTCTTCAACTTGCTTATTTTTCATTCACTAGTTCATTCTTTTTACTTTTAAATTCAACTGGGTTGCCAGAGCTTACGCGTAAATCCAAGACTAAGAAATGAATAGTTAGTCCGAGGTTATTCCATGTTTATTAATAACATTGCTAGATCTATGTTAATCCTTAGTTACTCCGGGATTAGCTAGTCCAAGAGTAACTTCGGAGTAAGCTGGGAATACGCCATTTTTATTAATAAGACTGTACAAGTGCACATCAGTGTCGTTGCAGAATCGTGTCGCGTATCTAGTGAACAAACGAACGGACGACAGACCGTATGCAGTGTGTCGTGCGTTAAATAACAATTGTGACCGTAAATCGTGTCGTGTGGTGTCTCGTGAATAAACGACCTTAGTATATTATTTTGACTGGATAACTATCAAATTGAATTGATACATTTAAAAGCCTCTGCCGTCCCGTCCGCCAGTGTGCGTAGGCCATTATTGTGTGTGATTTTCCCTAAAAATTCTTGACTTCGAAACAATTATTTTGATTCGCAGATAATGCGTAACATATGGTCAGTCAGTGCTTTGTTTACATACTTAATCTGAACAATTTTCTTTGCTGAAATTATCCTCGAAATGTTTATTTACACTTTCTTTATCAATTTGATAAAGATGCAATTAATTTTAATCAACTTTGCTTGACATTAACTACTGAAACGTAGATTGATAAACGATTTACAATACATATATTTATTTTATATCATGTTAATTAGTTGCGTTTTTATTTTAACTAGCTGCCCCACGCGGATCCGCTCCCGTCAACTGGCTACCTACCTACCCTACCCTACATACATGAATGTTGCGTAACTTTAACCGCTTACGCAGCGCACGCAACGGAAGCTCTAAATAAGGAATAATTTTGCCCGTTTTTGCAACATTTTTCATGTATGCTCTGATCCTATTGATCATAGCGTGATGATATATACCTTCCTCGATAAATGGACTATCCAACACAAAAATAATTTTTCAAATCCAACCAGTAGGTTCCTGAGATTACCGCGTTTAAACAAACAAACTCTTCAGCTTTATAATATTACTAGCTGACCCCCGCGGCTTCGCTCCCCTCAACTGGCTACCTACCTACCTACCTCCTACCTACCGACCTCCTACCTACCTACCTCCTACCTACCGACCTCCTACCTAACTACCCTATTTTTTTAATTTCCCATAACTACCGTACCCACCTACCCTATCTACCCTACCTACCCTACCCTACCTAGCCTTACTACTATACGAATGTAACCTGTAAACTTTTGTTTCCACCGGCGGCGGCGATCTAATTAAAATTTAGAACATAAAAGCTGCTATTGTGAGTCAATCTTAAAAGATAGACATATGCTGTCGCGGACTTTTTTTTAAAACTTTTAAAGAAGAACAATTCCATCATACATTATAATTGCGTAACTTAAACCGTTTACGCAGCGCACGCAACAAAAGCTCTCAAAAAGGAATAATTTTGCCCGTTTTTGCAACATTTTTCATTTATGCTCGGCTCCTATTGGTTGTAGCGTGATGTTATATAGCCTATAACCTTCCTCGATAAATGGACTATCCAACACAAAAATAATTTTTCAATTCCAACCAGTAGTTCCTGAGATTAGCGCGTTCAAACAAACAAACAAACTCTTCAGCTTTATAATATTAATATATAGTATAGATTCTACGTAAATACTGGTTTATCCTTCGAAATAACAATCTTGGGGCAGGTCGAAAAACTTCAGGTCTTGTTTATAAACACGCTTTAAATGTATACAATAATATGCATCTTTTTAGTATAGCGATGACTGCATCATTCGACAAAGGTCACTTGATCTTTAAAACTTACGAGGAAACTGCAGTAGGAAAAAATACAAAGGTTTATTCTTTACAGATAACTAGCTTTTCGGCTTCGCCTGCGTGATAGTTGTAAACTGTCCACAAGGGAATTTACTACCGGCAGTGGTGTCTCATCCCATACAAAGAAACTGTCCCGACTTACTGTACTGATTATTCTGATTATTTGATTTATCTATCGATATCGATTGACTATTAGATGGTGATCTATCTATCGCCGTGGAACGGAACCGAACGCGATCGATTTACAAAAAATAATCGGTATAATCAGATGAAAACCGCTATTTACGTTGGCACGGTTTCTTTGTATGGGATAAGGCATCTGTATGCTAGTATTATATTATCTGTGCTACCGGTATCAAAAAAGTCCAAATGTGTTATTTGGCTTACCCGTGTGCCAAATTTCTGTCCAAATCGTTGAACCGTTGATGCGTAATTGATCAAACAAACTTCCATAAAAACAGACTTTCATATTTATATAAGTACTAGCTGACCCCCGCGGCTTCGCTCCCGTCAACTGTCTATCTACCTACCACTACCTCCCTACCCTAAAAACAAACAAACATACACTTCAGCTTTATAATATTAGTTTAGATGTTGATAAAACTCCTTCGCAAATGAACAAATTTAATTACCACAAAAAAAGGTTATAGTGAGTCTTAAAAGATAGACATAATGCTGTCGAAAAATTTTTTTTTGAACTTTTAAAGAGGAACAATTCCATAATACATGATATCTGCGTAACTTAAACCGTTTACGCAGCGCACGCAACGGAAGCTCTCAAAAAGGAATATTTATGCCCGTTTTTGCAACATTTTTCATGTATGCTCCGCTCCTATTGGTTAGCCTATAACCTTCCTCGATAAATGGACTATCCAACACAAAAAGATTTTTTTCAATTTCAACCTCAAATTCCTGAGATTAGGAATGCTGGTATTGGATAACTTCTACTGGACAATAGCCGGGGCATGCACTCAAGACTAGCAATTGCCACCATTTAAATATGACGTCATACAATTCAGGTTGGCTAGGATTGGCTTGCATTTGGCCACTATAAAACCATATTCGGTAAGTTTTGATGCCTACCATAATACAGTTATTTAGAAGTAGTAAAATAGGATGGAAAATCTCCAGTTGCATAAAAAGACTGTCTTCCTTTTTCGCCCTGTTTATTCTATGCAAGGATGAAGATGTTGTAAATATGTCTAAAATAATTAAGTAAAAATGTGTACATACTTGGTATCCACATGTGCACGGGTAGAAGTGGAGATCGTCCACCTCCAAGGGTTCCATACACAGGGGACATTCCACCTGGAAACAAAGAGATTCTATGATAAATAAGGGTGTTTGCATGCACAAATATCAAAATAATTTTTTATTTATATTCTGTAGGGTCGCGCTTGATCACTATCTAAAACAAACAGATTAGAACAATTTGCAATCAGCTTTTATCTGAGGAATAAAGGTGACAATTAGATAGCTTTTGTTTAAACATAATGTCACACTGCCATAAGAATTAATTCTTCAGATAAAAGTTCTCTCACTATTGAAAAATTAGCCCTTCATATCATTATTTCGTAACTAATTGTTTTAGGATTGTGTTTATTGTAACAATAGTCATTATTTAAAGATTACATTGTACCGTTTTGACTTTCACTTATACTTATTATAGTAATTATTTATTTTTCTATCATATAAAAACTGGCCAAGTGCGAGTCGGACTCGCGCACGAAGGGTTCCGTACCATTATTGCAAAAAACGGCAAAAAAAATCACGTTTGTTGTATGGGAGCCCCCCTTAAATATTAATTTTATTCTGTTTTTAGTATTTGTTGTTATAGCGGCAATAGAAATACATCATCTGTGAAAATTTCAACTGTCTAGCTATCACGGTTCATGAGATACAGCCTGGTGACAGACGGATCGTGAAGTCTTAGTAATAGGGTCCCGTTTTTACCCTTTGGGTACGGAACCCTAAAAAAAGGAAATTAAACATGTCAATGAACTGCTTGCATACTTGGTTGTTTGCATTTAATTTTCGTCATGAAAAAGTAACAATTTCACACAAAAAATAGTCGATCAGTCAATTTTAAATAAAAAAAATAAAATGATATTTATCAAATTCATTATTTATTGTGTGTATTTTTTATATTGACACTGAAAGTGACTTTAATAAAAAAAATGTCAAGATAAAAGGTTTTTTGTCATATTTTTGTTTTTAATGGATCCAAAGTTGTAGGCAACTATTCAAGTATAGCCACATCTTCGAATTGGGCGGACCAATAGTAAAAAAAATATATAAAGTTTTTAGACAAGTGCCGATTACAGCAAGCAAGCAGTTACCCCTGAACCTAGCCAAGTGCTAACAATGCTTACCACTATGTTCTATGTTAGGGTGGGGTTTGGTTTCCGCACTTAGTCCTGGATGGACCTTTGTACATGTCACATGCTTACCACTAAATAACAACAATAACATAACTTCTATATATTGCCTGAGGGGCTAGGCGGAGGTGGCCGGGGGAGCTTGTGCCCCGTCTAAAGGTAGCTGAAGAACACCGTGTGGTTTTAGTCAGACCCTTCCGCTCACCCCGGGGTGGAAGGACATCCATGAGGAGAGATTAATGCTTTTACTACTTTTTACCTATACATAGTATAGTATGTAGTGATATTCTGGGTGCATCATTCTCACGTATATGAATTAATGTATGTAAATATTATAAAACACTTTTTTTTAAAGAGTAGTTGACAAGTTACTTTTCCGAATGGACGGTAGAATCAAATATAAAAAAAAAAAAAAAAAATTGCAGACTCCAAGGTCCATAGTTTATTACTTGTAAATTTTATTTGTTGAAAAAGTGCCGCTTAATGGCCTAGCTGATTTTTTTATTTATATTTCTTCTTCTTTCTTTTTTAAAAAACGTTGCCCCACACTAGGATTTTCTTCCTGTATCGTGGGTGCGTTTACAAACATATAAACTCACATACACAACACCCAGAGCCGGAGCAACTATCTGTAGGTCATACAAATATTTGTTCCGTGCGGGAATCGAACCCGCGACACGCAGCGCAGCAGTCAATCGCTCAACCACTGCGCCAACCGTGCGCCCAAAATATAGGCTCGCGCTTGACCACTATCTCACCTGATGGTAAGCGATGATGTGGTCTACGGTGTAACACGCTTGCCTAGAAGTAACCTATTTACCCTTGACTTAAAGACCCCGAGGTTGTAGCTATCAGGAAACACAGACTCCGGCAGGGAATATAAATATTTTTGACTTTCGACTATTTTTGACTTTGAGGATTTCCAAATGTTAAAAAAAAATGCTGATTGTTGTTTAAACAATAAGATATTAAAGGATTAACCTGCTCTTCTCCACTCTGGTTCAGCACTGACATTCTAGCCCCAAGAGCCAATGGTTCTACACCCTCCTGTAAATGGCGAGCGATCTTCAGTTCACACTAGAAAATACTCTACTGCAACCTGAAAACAATGAGAAGAAATTATTAGGATTGTTTCAAGAAGTTTGTATTTATTTAGACTTCATGCATAAAAGGTACAAAGGCGGACTTAATGCCTTAGGCATTCTCTACCAGTCAACCAAGGGTGGTGTAGAGACAACATGGCAGGTGTATTGTTTAATAATAAAAGTTTAACGAGTTTTTATATAACATACTAAAATATGTAAAACCAGCTGTTACCCGCGGCTTCGCTCCCGTGGACTACCCCACAGGACCCGGTTTCGGGATAAAAAAATAGCCTGTTACTCAGGAATAATGTAGCTTTCTATTGGTGAAAGATTTTTTTAAGTCGCTCCAGTAGTTTCGGAGCCTATTCGGTACAAACAAACAAAAAAATCTTTCCTCTTTATATTAGTATAGATATAGATAAACATATGGGCTGTTGTCAAGCATTAATATAATTTTCATTGATGGACACCATTGGTATACCATTGCATTCTAAACTCAGGTCTCTATAAATGTAAACAAGCCAAGGGTACACAGATTATTCTGTGTTGATGAAATTCATCATCATCATCATCAACATCAATGATATGAAAATAATGAATGTTTAATTATGTCTGGCTATATATAATTACTACCTTCATCACATAGGACATATTCAAATTACAAGATAATAAAAAAGAGAAAGTTCTAGAATTAAATTATTTAAATTAGCAAACTTTTTTTCGCTAAGTTTGTGTTTTCGTAAAATTCAGTACCCACGCGTCCTTGTTATCGATAGTATTAAATATTTTATCTAATATCATCTTGTATTGAATAGATAACGATAAAAATGCAGATTAAATTTTGCAGTTTACATTTTGGAAGTTTATTTTTAGTCAAAATAAATACTTATAAGTTCAGTCAAGGGTCAAAGAACAGTCTTACTCTCCCAAAACTCAAATGGCTAGTTTTTGTAGAAGTAAAATAAATTGTAGTTCTAAAAACTAAAAAACACGCTTTAATGGTAAGGATAGTGGGACAAACTGTTTAAATTATTGCATTGTCATCGGTCCTTGATAAGTGTGCAAAGTTTCAAATCAATCCAACGTTTTGAAGTGGGTGAAAATCACGTTCAAAGATTCCGTTACATTGATACATTGATACATAGATACATAGATACATACATACCAAGCTAATAAAAGCGTGTTAATTATCCACAACTGATTTATTATGTTGTATTATATTAAATCAGTTGTGGATAATATGGATATAAAGTATGGGTTTTACCTACTAACCGTGAAAAGTTGAAATTGTTCCGCCTATGAAAAAAACCGACCAAGTGCGAGTCGGACTCGCGCACGAAGGGTTCCGTACCATTATCGCAAAGAACGGCAAAAAATCACCTTTGTTGTATGGGAGCCCCACGTAAATATTTATTTTATTCTGTTTTTAGTATTTGTTGTTATAGCGGCAACAGAAATACATTATCTGTGAAAATTTCAGCTGTCTAGCTATCACGATTCATTATATACAGCCTGGTGACAGACGGACAGACAGACAGACAGACGGACCGCGGTGTCTTTGTATTTGGTGCCATTTTTACCCTTTGGGTATGGAACCCTAAAAAGAAACAAGTTTATAAAGATAATAATAAAAATAATGTGTGTTGTTCGCAGGAATGCATAATGCCTCATTAAACGCAAAACGCAGTTTGATAAGCAGGCAAAGATCGACTGTGATGAGCATTATGCAAACCAGTATTAGAAAGGCTGTCTTACGCTGAGGTCAACACCATTTTAATTTTTGGACCGTTGTATTTACATATTATGAAGATACCATCTACGTTACTATTGACTACGATTTTTTTAAACTAGTGTAAACAAAGGCCCGTGAAATTGGCGTAAAGAAACGCAACATTTAAATTCCACCGGAATTGGAAAATCATTTGCATGCATATTTTCGCGCTCCTTGAGTTACGTTTATCAGTGATGCGCCACACCGCCACTCGAGACTCACGGCCAGTTTACACTTTACAGATTACAAAACTGATTTAGTGAAAGGTGACCAGAGCATCTTTTATGACCACCATAGATTCCCACCGTTTACTCTCACCTTGCGTAATCTGTAATTTATCATTTTTAAGCGTCTTTTCGATAAGGAATTGTAATTTTCTAATGCATTTTGTATATTAATGTAATAGCAGAATGTTTTGTTGATGTACTAAATAAAATAGATGATAGTCTAATGATTCATAAATAATTTCTTTCTCAAGGAGTACTCGGTAAATTAATCATTGTCATGAAACATCACCTTGATGCGCACGACAAAATAAATAGGCACATAAAAAATAATGTACTGATATAAAAATAAGTAGGTATAAACATAATGTAAACTCTAAAAATAGTGTTAGATTAGTTGATGACCTAAAAATTAAATAAAAATGTGTGGATGTGACCGAAATTATAGGGATCATAATGGCATGGTTGGTTTGTACTTCCCCTGAGTTTCAGTCTAACTCATGCTCAGTTCATCAATAAAATACAAGGTGAAAGGATGTCCACATGCTTTTAACAAAGACTTATCAATTAATTAAATGTTTATAAAAAATCATAAACATCTCCCATATTATGCAAACACAGTTTATCGCAAATCGTAGCTGATATGAGAGAGATACGTCGATAAGGCGCGCGCCCGAATTAAGAAACGATAAAAGCATGAGTACAACTTTATTATTATTTATTATCTGCGAGTCTCCTGTCCACCAAATTAATTGTAGTAATGTTGACCTATTAAATAAAATGTCAATACTTGTGGAAGATATCTACTGTAAATAATGTTTTAACATTCAATTACTTTTTAATGTGGAAGTCTTTTACTCATCAACCACAAGGACTAAGTACGTTTACTATTATAAATAATTACATTAATTTCAAATCAATTATTCTATGACTCATTTAATTTATGGCAACTAGGCCCCAAAGCAGAGCTGGTTGTACCTTAATAATTTTGGTCTGTGTTTAACCCAAACAACAAATTAATCAATCAGTATATAAAAGGAGGTATTAGAGAAAAACTGCCATAACAAACACTAAGTAGGGGAAGACCAAAGAAACAATGTAGGTATTAACTGAAACAGACAACATGTCTAGAACAAAGGTCGGAGTACTGACATAATGACTAATACAAGAAATACGAAAGAAAAAGGCCTAAATAAATTACCATGAGGAATGATGACATGATTGCAATAACAAACTAACTAGAGTGTTGATTTAACAATAGTATAGATTGTGTTTGCCTAAAAAGAATTTAGATCTAGTTACTGGGATACGGAGGTCAGACAAGTAGTCGCTTCATTTAAAATACTCCAACATGGTTGTGGAAAAGACGAGTTGATTGATTGATTAGAAGCAAAAGGCAGTAGACTAGTGACAGACATGTAAGCAATTTGACACTAAGCTATACAATGAGATTTTATAAATTGGGTCAGCTTTTGACCTGCATATAGCCCAGCAGAAGGTTCATCATAATAAAGAATTGAAGGGTGTTTTGGATCAAATTAATATTGAATGATAAAAGTATTATCAATAAATAACAAGCTGTAGTAAAAGAGGAGCTTGTGGCTAAATAATAATAGCCGCACTGGTTGATCATCATGGTTAAGCAATGCTTGACGAGGTCGGTCCGTGGATGGTTGACCAATTTTAACATACTGAGTTTCTTCCGTGCCTCGGAAAGCATGTTAAGCCGTTGGTCCTGGCTGTCATTTGAAGATCTTTGACAGTCGTTATGGGTAGTCAGAAGCCTGAGATCTGACACCAGTCTTGCCAAGGGGTACCGTGTTACCCAGTTACTGGGTTGTGGAGTTCAGATAGGCAGTCGCTCTGACCCCAATATAGTTAGGAAAAGGCTAGGCAGATTGAACAAGCTGTAGTAAAACTTGTTACATTGTTGACCTGCTGAGCAAATAGAAAATAAACTGTATTTATTTTCTTTGATTTACGTTACTGTTCAAGTCATAATTTGCACATCCAAACATGGTTTTTGGATAGTGTTTCAGCTATCTGAAATCTTTTTGTTTAAAGTAAATATTTTGATTGAAGTTTTTAACACATTCTAAGGCAACTTTTACTTATAATTTCGATACCAATAGAAAAACAATGAATAAATCCTGTGAGTTTTGCAGTTTATTGACCACCAAAATTGCAATAACAATTAATATGATTTTTAGATACCTACTATTAATGACTGCCTCTCTATTCAAATTAATATACCTGGCATTACATTGAAAATTATTATTTGTGAACCAATTACTTTACTATTTAGCTGAGAGTACTTTCCAACATCACTTGGCTGAAGAAATGAGTTATTTTCATACTTTAAGGTAGGAACATATCCATCACAAGAATATAAAATAAATAAACTATTACATAAATAAAGATATTTCCTCAAAAAGACTACGCAATCTATCAATGTGTTTAATTTGCAGGTTTTCCTGTTGGAATACTATAATAATCTTTGTATGATTATAGATTGAGTGTAAACTACATACATCATTTGGGTATTTTGAAAACCCTTTAATGGGATAATCCAGATAAAATATTGTTTACCTGCTTTGTTTTACGCATATTTGATTGCATATTCTGCATGCATGGTAGAGCTTAGCAAAGTGACCTATGCGCTGCCATTTACAATTCCGTGTAAGTGGCAAGGATTTGACCCAAAAAATTGGATTACTGTTATGCAACACAAAGAAGAAGAACACAATATTTCCAATTGGGAAAAGATCTGTATTTCATAACTTAATGAAAGCCGTAATAATACTAACAACTATTGGCCAATGTATAACCATATTATGATAAACTGTTGAGACATTCAATGTAAATGTCCTGTAAGTGACCAGTTTCTTGTTATTGATTACAGCATTTATTTACATTAAAAACATAATTACTTTCAAATACTGTGTTCACCTACTTTACAATCTTTATAAGGATACCACACTTAAAGAGTATGCTTACAAATCAGTCCCATATTGAATTTGAAAGTTTTCAATGAATTTGATTTATTTTGAATATAAAAACAATAATCTTGTTTGAATGGACATGATTTACTTTTGAGTTGGTTTGAATAGCAAACAATTGTAACGCTAGTAATGAGTAAACACACAATGAGAGTTGTTTTAGATAAAGCCACCTCGTCAACTTTACAAGATTATCCTCAAACAACCATTTTAGTTTAGCCATCTAATAATGCCATAGTTTAGAGGTCTATGATGCCAATATCAGACACACAACACTTCCAATTTTAAAGAAGTTATTTAAATTAGTTATCCATATGGAAATCTTTATTTAATGATTCTACTGACTTTAAGATACACTTTAACCACATTGTAAGTTGTTTATAATAAAGCTTATTCCTTAATGATTCACTGATCCAACAATTCCTAAATGATAAACAAGCTAAATACTTAAAACAATTACAATTACATTTTGAACCATTGAACTATTTAGAAAGGTTGGGTAAGTGGGTATTGCATTATAAATATAATAAACCCACTTAGAAATTTACTATCAACTGTGGGAATGCCACAACAAAAAGATAATGAACAGTTACTTAGAAATTAGGTACCTATCTAGTTTATGTGGCCCTGTACCTCACAACAAGATTATGTTTATCATAATAAAGCCTTTTGTTGTAGATTTTGTGATTCATATAGTATAGGCAATGAACAAAAGACTTGTAAGTTTCAATACTTACAAGAAAAAAGCCTTGTTAGAAGCAAAACCTGAATGAAAACAACTGAATGGGCAGTAAAAAAAATATTATCTGCTATGAGTCTTGATTCTTTAAATAATGTTTTATTCAGGCAAACAGTGAAAATACGTATTCAACAATAAGTTGGAGCGATAAATGGATCGCAACAATGACTCAACCCAGTTGACAAGTTCACAATTTGACATTTTACCTAAGAAAAAACAATTCAATCTACTGCTTTCGTAAGCGTCTTGTAAGAACTTTTAACACCCAATCGTCAACATATTTTTGAAAATAATACGTTTACAAGCTCAAAACACAGTTTACGTAGCATATTATGTACCTACTCTCGTAACTAGATGTACGTCGGTCAGCTGCCATTCAAAAGAATATATGTGGCAAAAGTCAAACTTTCATTTCGTACAAGGATACACTAAATATACATTATAAACACTCAATATACAACCACTTACGAGTAGGAATATGCAATCTTTACTTTCATTACACGATTCCATTTTAGGAGAAAAAAATTAAAATCGATGTTTACCTTACGTCTCCTCTCAATGCAAATCTTTTCTATTGCAGAACGAGACTGCTAACCCTTCCGCTAGAGTCGACGATGAATCCTTTCCAACGGACCTACAATGCGGTTCACGAATCAATTTAAAATAAAATGCAAAGCTGAAATAAATACAACTGTCCAGAAGATATTTTCTGCGAGTTACTATACATTTGTTTTATGAAATGGCCTAATCTTTTACAAGATTCCGTTCTGTATTTCCATAGACAAATTCATGTACTTTTTAATTTCGAATAATGAATGAGTAATTTTCCACTTTTGTCAAGGATGCTACTTTCTCTCTTATTATTTTGTAATAAATATTTTTTTACTAAAATCAGTATCTAATTAAAATGTGTGAACAATATATATGAAAAACTAAATTAATCATAAAACCTTTTATAATGAACAATGGATCATTTAGCAGCATATCAAAGCGATGCAAGAGGCATTGCGTTGTATAAAAAATTGATTGGTCAAAAGCTTAAAATCATAGATAACTTCAATTCTGAACCAATCACATCATTTGTAATTTTTTGTTGACGTTCGCTATCCAGAATTCCAGAGACATTGTATTGGGTTGGGTATACAATGTCTCCGTCACCATCAAAAAGACATTGATTGAATTGAACCAGCCATGGCCATCACATCAAAGATAACTATACTAGTCGTTGCATCACATTGTTTAATTTTCGAATGATTGCGTATGAGGCATCAAAATATTCTATAATTTGTAGTATTTTTAATTCTTAATAATAAATTACACAAAATCATGTTTTAACGCACTTCAGTTTCTTAAATCATGTTTTAACGCACAGTCAGAATAACCGCCCGACCAAGGGGCACTTGGTCGGGCCACCGGTGGTTGGCTAACCGAATTGAGTTGAACTGCCAACAACCTTGGTTGGTTTGACTCAATTTGGTTGGCCAACCACCGTCTACATGATTTTTTTGGTTGGTGCCCCGCCCCGCGGTTAATCCTACTGTGTAGAAGAGGTATTAAAGTCACATCATAAGCAACGATTTATTATCTGTGCCACTCTATATTTCTGGTTCTGGCTTGTTTACGTCACACTGGTCACAAGCGGGTTAGTAGTGTTAGTACGATAAAATTGCGGGAAAATTAAAGTTAACTAATAAACTTTAGACGATGTAAAACGTTTCTAGTATTGGTTCGTTGGTATTGAAACATAAAACTAGGCAATTTACTGTGACATAATATTTAATTGAACACGCACAACTGAATGAATTAACAGTTATAGCTCAATCAAGCGGTAAGCTAGACTCTACACGTCCTTGTTCTACTCTAACATGATTCTCATAAAACCTCTTGCTTGCTCATAAAATTACTAGTACTAGTATCTATTTCTATTATTTAATTACCTCCTCAATAACTAGGATACCATGTCGTTAGTCTTTTACCTTAAAAACTTAGATCCTCCGGTTACTGAAGAGTGTGGTATCTACATCTTAAGGTTACACTAAAATAGTCGAAAATTCTTCCATACAAACGTAGTCTAGGGATTATTCCACTGTTTTACGATGTACGTTCAAAATAAAAAGTGATATCAATTTGTCTCATCATTATCTAGCCCTGTATGAAAGCAAAAAAGCAAAAAAAGAAAATATTTGAAAGTTATGAGCGTCGAAAGTTCCACATTTCGACACTAATTATAACGCATTTTTGAGCGCAAATAAATACCATAAGAAGAAGGAAAATTGCAAAACGGTCTCCATACAGGGATAGATTAGTAGTCCAACAATGCAAATAATTTTATTTAAAACAGATAGATTTTGTCGTTTTTTCATGATATCTAGACTGCCAAAGGTCTGTTTATAAAATTTCGCGCGCTCGGTTTCGTCCTAAATCATTATCCATTTCGCTACAAATTTGCAAAAGTGTGTATTCGTACGCGAACTAGCTTCCTACTGCTCATCACAGCATCTATCTCTTCCGCACGTGTTGTCGGTTGATATAAAATGCATTTTAACCCCGCGCACAAAACAGTTCGTGCCGTCGACTAGTGTACCTTTAATAATATATTCAGAGATCTACACAGCTCACGCTCATCTCAGCAGCTTGTTTTTATTTACACTTTACAAGAAAAAAAATCTCAATCCTACAGAAGGTAGAAAAATTACCAGCCGTATATTATCGAGCAGTAGCATTTATACAGCCAACGGTAAGAAATTTCAAACTAAGTTTGAATTTTTTTATGAAATTAAAATTAAAAAAAAAATTCAAACTAAGTTTGAAATTTTTATTTGGGATAGTGGCAAGATATATGTTGATAAAAATATCATTCATTGGTCACAGAGAAAAAGCTCGAGCTATAGCTTAGTGCTATAACCAACATGAAAAATGTAGGTACAGGACCAAATTAACTTGTTTAACTTGACAAAACCCCGCAGATGTGTTGAATATTGATCGCTAATGACGATAAAAAAAGAAAATGCGGTGTTTGCTGACTAAATTAATTGAACCCTGTCTAGATCAATCAGTTGATTCAAAGGACTATCACTATCCATTCTTGTTAGCCGTTACACATCCAAAGAGACCCAATGGAGCACACCTGCAATAAATTGTAGTTCTAAAAACTAATTTTAGTTCAATTTAAGGCACAACAAACAACAAACACACAAACAAACTATTTAAACGCGCCCGGTAGAATCAACTTTCATTATTTGTAAATTTTAATTTTTGTTGGACGTTCAAAAGTGGCCTAGTTGAATAAACATATTTGACTTTGACTAAATTATGGAATTGTCATCGGTCCTTGATAAGTGTGCAAAGTTTCAAATCAATCCCACGTTTTGAAGGGGGTGAAAATCACGTTCAAAGATTCCGTTACATTGAAACATAGATACGTACCAAGCTAATAAAAGCGTTTTAATATAGCTTGTCATCAGTCATAGTTAAAAATCTAACTAGATGACGCGATTGTGTGTACTTCGCGTGCCAAAAACCGGAGTAAAGTTACGATCAATGATCGTATTCATTTAGCATTATCGGCACCGGAAATATAGTAAAATGCTTTTATATTGAGCTGTAAAGAATGTATAGAAAAAGTTGGCCGAGGCATTGGAAATGTTTTCTGCCATTTGTAAGTAAATTTGTTTTGAAATTGTTTGTGAAAAAGTGGTACGCTTGGTTTTCATACAGATGGAGAGACTTGCGTTATCTAGTTAGATTTATAACTGTGGCAGGGCAGGCTACAGGTGGTACAGGCTAGTATTTATATTATCTGTGACTGTGGTTACATCACACTAATGTTTGTTACTTCTTCACGCCAGAACAGATCTAGATGAAATTCGGCAGTATTTTTTTTTTGTAAAACATGTGTACAGTATGAAGGTCTTTTATTAACCTCTTGTATGCCGGCATTCGAGACATAATGAAAAAGCCATTGTGTCTGGCTTAGATCTGCGTTCCGGCATACAAGAGGTTAATATGAGGTTGCTACAAGTTTTGCCATTTAACTTTTGCCAGAGATAGATTATAGTCAGGAAAAGCACATAGGACACTTTATCCCGGGAATATGTTCCCTAGGGATAATTTTCGACTTTAACGCGGGCGAAGCCGCTGGCAGAAGCTAGCTAGTAGTAGATATTTGTCAATCTCATGTTAGGGTTTACCACTGACACAAGATTAAGAAATAAAACATGAGTTACAAGCATATTATATATTTTTTTATAATAATTAAGAATAAATTCTTACATCACGAGTTATAAAATAAATACATTTATTGCCTTAAATTAAGTCCAAAAGTACTCTGTACAATTATTGTTAGCGATGTACAAACGAGAACGACAAGTAAAAAATATCCAAAAACAAAATAATAAAATTAAAAAGGGCCTTATCGTGAATCAGTAAAGTTTCCACAATTCTCCGTGTGACAACTACGAACAACTTAACAAATTGTGTCAGAATCACAACCAATAGTTTGCATCTTAATTTCATCTCTTATCAATATTACACAAACTATTTTATATCATTGCTCTTCGCTTATTACTAAAACAAGAACCATTCTTTACCTTATATTATAATTACAGTTAAATTAAGACTATCTAATTGCTAGCGGGTGTTTCTTACTGGACTGTTGTGCTGTTTCCTCACAATAACTCCATGCCCTTTGTAATCTCGAGATCTAGAGCTGGGTGCAGACTGTGCTACGTTGAGCTAACTCGGCGGTGCATAAATCATTATAATAATTTCGTTGAAACGCGGTTCGTGTATCCGAGACTATTTTTTCGACGTGTGACGTCACCAATGATACTTGGCAATTGGCGCAAAGCAGTAAATGAGATCACGGGAGTACCGGACCAGTATCGTTATGATGCTCAAATTTAGCTTAGACCTTACGTTGGAAACCCATTCATCATGCGACCGCCTAGGGTTACCAACTTTGTTTTAGAAGCTATTGAGTAAGTATATCTGTGTATTTTAGGGAGTGTAAATGAAGCGTAACATACTAATTAATAAAGAGTACATTCTATTGTTTTTAAAACAGAACTTTTTGCACAACAAGCGTTTTTCGTTGTTTTGAAAATAATTTTACGATTGCTAGACATAAATTTCAATGAAGCCATGTTTTTCATTTCACATCGCTTTGCAATTATGACCGAAAAGACAAAACCATCTTGGTGAAAGACAGGAATTCACTCAAGTGAATGAATTCCTATCCGAAAAATCGAGAGTCAAATACATAGAGTATTTTAGCATATTCTATTACTTTTATATATTAGAGCGAACGCAAAGAGAATAGAGTGCAGTACTCTATATTAGAGTAGATACGTTTGGCAACCCTAGACAAGCCCATAATAGAAACTAATTATTCTAGAAGCGATTGCATCATTAAAAACCGTTTAACACCGGTGTGAAAGACATTTTGACACAGTTCTTGACTTCAATTAAAATGACGATCATATTTGCGCGATTTGTAAAATATTACGTCCGATTTCGAAGCCGATATTTATAACACGTCTATTTATTTGTTTAACTAATTGATACTATTTTAAACGTGAAGCTAATTTGGGTTATCGTTTGTGCTACACAAATTAGCTGGCCACGTTTAGAAATACGTAAGATGAGAGGGATTTGTTTATGTTCGTTACGTGAGTTTGTTAGAGTAGAATGAAGTATGTTTACGGTAGTGCAGTCTGCACGCAGGTCCGCCGTGTGATCGTTCTTCCTCGCACCGCATCCGCCGGGGTTCATTGCTTTTTAAACAAGGCATTACTTAACCAAGGCCAAATGTGCGACTACTAGCCTAGCATATTAATATGCCCTATGTACTATGATTAAAACAAAAACTGTTGCGATCAGATAATCTTGGCATTGTTCATACAGAATTACAGACGATAATAAATTAAATAAGACGGTTAAAAATATCACGAAATTAAATTCATGTGGCAAATAATATGGCATCAGATTTTAAGTACTTTTAATTATTAAAAGTAAAGACTACTAGCACTTGTTTTTCACAAGTTTTAGCTTTAAGTAGAGTATAAATGATAATGATATACTCGACACTAGCGGTATTGTAATATTAAGAGCTTAGTAAATGTATTGGAAGACAGAAAAAACATTGCTATTCAGATCAAATGAAACAGTTTAATAACTGCATACATTAATTTTCAATTTATACTGACCATTAAGCCAAATAATTATAATAAACCAATTTCACTAATTAAATTATTAATATAAAACTAAAATGGACAAAACATATAAAATTATGTACTTCTGTGTTATTAAAGTAACCAAAGTGCGGATTCAATAGTTTAAGATTACATTTTAACACAGGGTCGGGCTCCATTAATTTCAAAATTGACTAGATATCTGTGTGCATAGGAATCATATATAAAAATAGCTAAGTAAAGGAACCGATACACTGAAATTCTGGCATGTCTGTGTAAAAAAAACCATCTAAAACTAATTTATTGCCATAAGCAAAAAATTACGTCTAAAAACTGTACTTTAAATTATGTAGAGTACACAATAACACGTCTAAATTTTGTACAATTTGTACAAACGCATCTGCATTCACAAACACAAAATTCATGCTCAGTCAAGAAACCTAGTATAGTGACCTAAAACGAAACCGATACGCTACAATAAACATAATAAAATTAGTTTGAAAAACTTCACAACATCGAAAAATCTCACAATAATACGCGGACTAACGAAAATCACTAACAAAATATTTGATCTCTCATTTCACTGGTGTACAATTTATTAAGTACGGTCGCGTGTCTCGCCGACGGGAAACACAAACTACCACCGATCAGTCTGCAATACAAAAGAACGAACGTCGCTAAAACTGAACAGCTCGCGAGTGCGCTACACCGCCGCCGGCGCCGGTCATCACTTGGACGGCTGGTAGGGCGGGTAGGCCTGGTGCGGCTGTGCGGCTCTGGAGCCCGTGGCGTACAGCTGCTGCTGGAAGTTGTGGAACTGCGCCGCGTACGTGGGGTCCGCCGTGGACGGCACGGCGAAGCCCTGGCCCTTGAAGCCCGGCCCCGGCCCGCCCATGGACGGCGGCAGTGGCTGCGCGGAGCCCATGCGCACGTTGCCGGGCCCCATGCCACCCTTTACGCCGCGGAAGCTAGGCCCGCACATGGGGTTCGGTCCGCCCGGGCCGCCGAAGGGGTCGGGCATCTTGGGCGGCGAGTTGAACCCGGCGGGGTAGTGGTGCGGCATGCGCAGCATCCCGGGCGCACGCATGACGCCGCGCATGCCGGGCTCCATGTCCATGCCGCGCGCGCCCGGCGGGAAGTACGCTACGCCGCCCTTGCCGCCCTCCATCTGCATCTGAGGGTTCGTGACTCGCTGTAGAAAGTCCAGGCTGGGGGGACCTCGAGGGCCCGAGTTGCAAGGCATCTGCGGCCTCGTGGGCAGGTACTGTATCGTGTTGGGTGCGCTCGCTTTCACTTGCACGTTGGCTCCATTGAAGGGTGGCATCTTTCCAGGACCACCCATCCTAGGTCCCATCATGGCGGCGTCAGGTCCCATCGGTCCCATAGGTCCGCCCATAGGTCCTCCTCCCATTTTCGGACTAAGATTCATATCTGGTGGGAAGTCACCGCCGCCCATCATGCCTTCCATGGGTCCTCCCATTCCTGGGCCTCCCATGTTGTCCATATGGCAGCCTGAGATAAAACAGAATATGGTTAGTTACTTCTTGACCAGAGATAACAATTATAACATCTCAATGTTATAAAGACTGGCATCAGATCTAAAACTAAACAACCCTATAACAAAAAAAAAAAACCCACCTAATTCATTCATCATCATATGTGGATGCCCATGCGGATGCATTGAGTGATGGTGCTGCATATGGTGTGGTCCGGATCCGAAGGGTCCCATATTGCCGCCGTTGGGTCCCATGGGTCCGCCGGGCCCAGGGCCACCGCCGCCCACCGTGTTAGTGAGCTGTTGCGACATTTGTGCGAGCGAGGAGATGGGGTCGAAGGAAGACGTAGAGGTCATGGGCCCGTTGGGACCCTGGTTGGGGTTAATGGGGATATTGTCCGGCCTGTTCATACTACACGGACCAGGGAAGGGGCCCGGAAGACTCGTGCTGTTTGGACCGCCGGATAATGTCGTCTGTGGATAAATAAGAATCATATTTAACATTTTATGCTGGCACTGGCATTCAGGTGCATCCCGTTGGAGTAGAAAAACCCTACCATAGTTGGAAAAAGGTTAATGATTTAGCATTCGAATATGTTCGAAACATTTTTTCACCACTATCGGCTATTGAAATATACGATACTTGGCAACATTCCAGTCTGGGAAGAAGTCCCTTTTCGACACCTCATAATTCAAATGAACCACGAAGTGCCAAAAAGCGTCGTGATCTTGCAGGCATTTCATAATATTATGATTTACCTGAAGGGTTAAGCAATTATATCTGTCAATCCATCCAAACTTCACCAGTTATGTTTATGTTATGTACATTATGTCCAAGTGGTAACGGACGTAACGGCCCCGAATTATATGTCGTAGATCGAGGATTCGAACCCAGGCAGACGCTTTACTTTGCGTAAATTATTTCATCACCACTGTTCTAAAAAAGGTGAAGGAAAACATTACAACAAAACCGGGATGTCTTAGAACCAAAATTTCGAAGACATGTGACATCCACCAACCCGCATTAGGCCCGCGTGGTGGATTAAGGCCCATTCTCTCTCACATAGAGAGGAGACCTGTGTCCCAGCAGTGGGAACATTAACAGGCTGATGATGATCCATGATATAGGGGCGCGCAGATTCAATGCATAATCCAGCGTGAACTTACCTCATTATTCCCTGCCATAGAATCATCCATGGACCCGCTAGCCGTAGTAACAGCTCCACTGTTAGCGACGCTGCAGCTACTCTTGACGCTACCAGAACACGATGACGCTGACGATGCAGGTGCGTAGGGACCTTGGCTCAGGTTCGGCGTGTCTCGTTGTGGCGTTTTTGATGCGCTGTCTTGGCTCGACCGGTTTGACTGCGGACTTGGGCGGGATTTTTCGTCTATGCAGAAAATTATATTGAATTAGCATCTTATTTCAGATTTTGAAGCTATTTATAGTCTCTATTGACATGTGTCGATGTTAATCTCTAGGCATGATTTTCGGCATTGCTGGATAAAACTGGAAATATTGGACTCCAAAGTTTCTGAGATTTAGGAGGAGAAAAATCCAAAATGATGCAATACCTAATTACCAAACTTTAAATAAGATTGCTGATAGCAACAGATCTTTTTGTTGTTGGGACAATCCCACAGCACTATTCCCAAACCACTGCCACTCCTGAAAGCCAGAATCAACAGTGGCGACCACCAGAAAAGCGCCGAGGCAATGAAGCTCGACGAAGTCCCGGAGAAAGAATTCAAACAGATCTTTTATTACAAATTATTGCTGATTCTATGAACTAACTTATTCCGCACGAAGTAATCAAGAAAAAACTGGCTAAGTGCGAGTCGGACTCGCGCACGAAGGGTTCCGTACCATTATCGCAAAAAACGGCAAAAATTAACGTTTGTTGTATGAGAGCCCCACTCAAATATTTATTTTATTCTGTTTTTAGTATTTGTTGTTATAGCGGCAACAGAAATACATCACCTGTGAAAATTTCAACTGTCTAGCTTTCACGGTTCATGAGATACAGCCTGGTGACAGACGGACAGACGGATCGCGGAGTCTTAGTAATAGGGTCCCGTTTTTACCCTTTGGGTACGGAACCCTAAAAAATGAGAAATGAGGCAGTATCAAAACACCCAATCATTCAGCTTCCATGACCAGAATCGGCTTTAACAAACTATAGGTGAAGTAGACTTACCCTGGCACTTAGTGTTAGCAGCAGAGGTGGGTGTCTGTGGGTTGTTGAAACCGGGACTCTGCTCCATTGAGAAGCGGCCTGCTCTTTGTTCTGACAACGACCCATGAGGTTCGGGGGTGCCCGGCATCATGCTAAATAGAATAACAGTAAAACCATTAGTAAAAAGCTTCGAGTTGAATAAACTCTTATCCAGGGTTCTGGGTAAGAACCTTTTTCCTTGTCATTTGGGACTCTAAAAGTTGTAGGAAGAGCCTTAAGACATAATGTTCTTCGACTTTATATATATATATCAAGGCTATCTTGGACAAAGGTCAGAATAGCTTGAGCTTAGAGATCCATTGTCATAGTTGACAAGGACTGCCTCAAAACATAATTAATTTTATGTTCAACATTTTAAATTTCGAATTAATGGACATAAAGCTTAAAGATAAACACATATTATAACCGAGATACATACCCGGCAGGTGATTTTTGATTAGAATTCGATTGTGGCGTTTGCCCTCCATTGTTTGAAGGCGGCCCGTTGTCTTTTAACGACGTGTTGGGCTGTTTCTGTATCGTTAACTCTTGACCTGCCATAGTTAAACCACAAATTAGTACACAAACCACCATACCATAGACAAACATGATGTTGTTGGACGACAATGTAGAATGAAAGAACGAATTAGCCATAGAGTATGAAAGTACATAATGTTAGCACATTTTCACCAACCACCACCAAAATGAAAACATAAATATGTAGAAAAAACACACACAAATGCTACTATGAAACACATGATACGATCAAAACATTCAATGGTAGGGGTAGTCAAACATTTTCTTGTCATTAAAATGTGTAGCTACCCTCGAATATGAAATGATAATTGTATGATAACCAATATTACTATTGTAGTAGTTTAAAATGAATCCAGTTATCTTACAATCGTTAATTACGGAGAAAACATTTGAAAGCGTAATAAAAATGCATTCTTAATTAGAGTTTCAAGCAGAAATAATACAAAAGTTATATTAGCCTGGGGTAACACTCAAATAGGTTAAAAAACTAAAATGGACGGTCCTACTAAGTGATATTGTTTATGGGTAGCTAGAAAACAAACTATCAGATGCTAATAATAGACCCAACCTACAGTAGGTGCATACCTACGCTTACGTTTTATGCTTTATCTTGTCCTTTAATAAAACCTTGAGTGTTTAGTAAAGTCCGGTAAGTGGCAAAAAACAATGTAAATCCCGTCCGATAGTTTGTCCTTAGCCTTAGACCTGTCAAAATTTCGCGCATTTTTCAGTGACAAGTGTGACCCCGGGTTTGAAGTTGTTGATTATTTCTGTGGTCATCCAATCAAGTTACCTTCGAACTGGTTGAGATACGATATTTGCTGCGGTGACGGCACGGGCATCAAACTGGGTTCCTTGCCGTGCGAGCTACCCTGTTGATTCTTCTGTTGTTGCGCCGCCAAACATTGGAGCGTACGGACAAACACCCCCTCGTCTAGTTTCTCTAGTATTTCTTTTGTGGCCAATGTTTGATCCAATTATTTGGTCCAGTTTGATATGGTCATGTATGTTAGGGTATTCCGTATTTTTGAAGGGTTTTTTATGTTATTCGTTGTTATTCATCACACGGTGGGATTTCAAGCGTCAAGCGTTTGCGGGGGGAGGGGAGGGAAAACAAAAAATACGCATTACAACTACAGAAAAACAAAAAGAAAATAAAGAAAAAAATGCGTTTCATGCCAATGTATCGGGATGAAACATGTCAATAAAAACTCGTCGTGGTTGGGAAAATGTCTAACACAGATAAAATATATGAGCATGCTCTACTACTGCTATGGCTTGATTTCATGTATAACTTTTCATGCGACATTTGTTGACTTACCATATTTGTTACTATTTCATTATGAATTAAAAGGACAACAGTCTGATGCATTCATAAACCCCCACTTTATTTGAGGATTCCTCTCTCTATTTTAACCAAACAGTGCAGGTGCAGGTGTGCAACTTAAGAATAAGACTTCAATCTCTCCCTTCCTCTTTTTGTGCACAACACTCCTGCACTATCATAGATAAAGCTACTCTTGTCCTTTGAATTCACTATCCTTTACATCAATTTTAAAACAAAAAAAAAAAGTGCAAGCGTCGGTACCGACCTGGGGCGTCATTCTTAGGGCCAGGCTTGCAATGCGCCGGACTATTGAGTCCCGAGCCTGCCCGAGAGGCTTCGGCAGACATCGGCATTTGTACCGAACCGTGGCCCGGAGATTGCGTTGCTGCGGATCGTGAATAACGATCATCTAGACAACATAAGTGGGTTACATAAATATAAAGATGAAGTAAATTAAATTAAATTCGCAGTTGGTAAAACATTTGTGGCAATTTTCTTCTTTTACCAACTTGGGCAAAGTAAATTAAACGTAACGTGTACTAAGTAACTTTAATTTAAACTCAGTTGTTAATTTAAAAAAAAGCCCGCCAAGTGCGAGTCGGACCCGCGCACTACGGGTTCCGTACCATTATCGCAAAAAATCACGTTTGTTGTATGGGAGCCCCACTTAAATATTTATTTTATTCTGTTTTTATAGTGGCAACAGAAATACATCATCTGTGAAAATTTCAACTGTCTAGCTATCACGGTTCATGAGATACAATCCTGGTGACAGACAGACGGACCGCGGAGTCTTAGTAATAGGGTCCCATTTTTACCCTTTGGGTACGGAACCCTAAAAATACAATAAAACAGCACAGTTAACAGAAATTCATTATACTCACATTCAGATATCATTTGGGTTTTAGAGTATTCCTAATGCTATTCCGACCGTTTTAAATCAAAATATGAAAATTGTAAAGTTTTGCGAGGTCTATGTCCTACTAACTGTTGAACTCTTTCAACTATAAGTTGATGTAATATGTTAAGGCGCGTCCCCGAGCAAAACGCCGCGCTAGTCGAATTTTGTGCAGTTTTTAAGAGCTATCTACTCTTTATTTAAAAAGAAATATCAATTAATAAAAATGCATTAAATTTCTACATAATGTTGATTCTAAAATTGTAGTACACATTTTTTTTTAAAGATGTTTATGTGTCACTAATCTCCTTCCAACAAAACCATAAAAATGTGAAATAATTATTGATAGCATGCATCTCCTCGTAAAGTATTCATTAATTGTTTTTTATACTAACACTAATGGATAGACAATTTTACAACGAACATTTTGTAAGTTTTATTTTTTTCAAAAGACCAATATTCGATTTTATAAAGATTTTATTCTAAAAACTGGGCGTATTCACTACCGTAATTCATGCGCCGCCAGTGCCGCTAGGCCAATAGGAATGCTCATATCTCATGCTGATTTTTTGGTCAGGGCACGGCCTTAAGATAACTTACCTATAGGCACAGAGGCGGATCGATGTAAGGGCGAGGTTCCATAAGGCGGCGGTGGCAGACACCCGCCCCTTTCAGAGCAAGGTGACTTTACTTGTGTGCCTGCAAATATCAGTACATTATTAGTTGTTGATGATGGTTTGTCTTCATTGAATTAAACTAAAAACTTGACAGTGAAGGTTGAAAATATAGCTGACCGCTTAGCACTTCTGACTACATTAGGTAAGCATGTTCATTAAGACATTGGCCCAAGCTGTTGTTCATAGAACTTAGACAGTTATCATGGGTAAGTCAGAATTTGGGATCCTGACTTGCCTGTAACGACTCTGTCCAAGACTGAACAAATGCAAGAGGTTTAGTACCGACACATAATATAATACTAGGATACAGATGCCTCATCCCATAAGAAACCGTGCCAATGTAACTAGCGTTTTTCGTCTGATTAAACTGATTATTTTTATAAGTACTTCGATCGCGTTCGGTTTCGTTCCACGGCTATAGATGGTGTTAGCAGCGACTTGCAAGTAAAAGGGTTTACTCGGTTCGAGACCATTTTTTCTTTAAACACAGTGACGATTTGTTTTATAGTATTTTTTTGCACGTTTTTACAGTTTCATAGTACCAAATTTAAAAAATCGAGTGGCATGCCTCATAAATTTAAAACCGCCATCTATTGGAATAAATGTTAAATGAACCATTCAAATAATCTTTGAAATGTGAATTAAGTGGCCAATATTGGCTATAATTTATGATCAATTCTAGAAAATGTTTATTTTACACACAATTTAATAACAAATCGATGCATATCGCGCCATCTAGTGACATTTATTTGAATCAAATTTTCATTGTTAGCGCTGCGACCCTGTGGTACCGAGTAACTGGGTTTTGGAAGTCAATCTGGCCATCGCTTCTTGTAAAATACTGGTATTCAACTAATTCCGGTTAGACTAGAAGCCTACTTTTAGAAGAAGACCAGACCTAGAAGGTTACCAAAATGGCAGATGATAACTTACTCATATCATTATCCATGGACTTGGGGTCGTCAAAGAACTGGTGGTGGATCTTCTGCCAGTCGATGTCTGCGGAGGCGGGCGACTTGGGGCTCCGCAACCCCGGGCCGGGAGCCCGGCCACCCGGACCTAACCCGCCCGGGTCGCCCGGACCCATCTGCATGCGCATATAATACTGTTATTGTTGTAGAATCACTCTAGTACAATAGAAAAAATAAATGGAAAGGGAGAAGGGAGAGGAGAGATTGAAAATAGGATTAATTTAGTATAACTATGAAAAATAACATAGTCGATTATGTAATAAGCAACAATAGACCATGCTTCGTCTACACTAAAACTGTTTTTTTTTCCTGCGGACGTTGAAAATTATACCATATTTAAGATTTTGTATTGAAGACATTGCGGTAGATTGACGGAACATCACGTCTTTAAAGATGTTTCAACTAGAACACTTCATAAATTCTAGACTACGAATTTGGGGATCAAATGATGCTAGTAAAAAATAAGAATAAATAATAGTAACTTATTGTAATTTTTCATCAAAGATCAAAAACTCCATTGACACTAAGTGTCAAAAGGGAGTCCTGTGACGTGCGGTCTTATCAAATGCCTTAATATAATGAGTCGCCAAGGTAAAGGCATAGGGACTTTACCCACAAAGATAGCACACCTAACCACAATTAAAAGATTTCGATTCTAATTTTTTTAGGTTTAGGACTGACACAATCACAGATGCAAATAACTCAAAATCCAACTCACGTTTCTCCCACGCCCATACTCGTCACACATGGGTCCGTTGGGCCCCATACCATGGTGGTCGGGCCCGCAGTCTCCATGAGGCACCATGCCGCCCATCATACTGCCGTCCATCATGATGCCGCCTGGAAGACGCGGCACTTTGTACCATCGAACAAGGTATATAAACAGGTATAGGTAGAGCACGTATTTTAAGGCATGCAGAAATCATGTGTAACATTTGGTTTTGTATGCAGAATTCTTTGGTTGAGAGCTCCGATTTAAATTGGACTAAACAAAAAAAGGTTTAGGTAAAAGAAAATATAGATCAGTCAAGTTGGATAGATCAATAGAGTTGATATTAGATCAAAGTATTTCAACTCATGCAATAAATTAAATGACATAGGCCATAGGGAATACAAAAGAGAGAGGGAGATGCCATGCAGAAGTTTTTGATAGCTTGCTTTTTTAATTCACTTGACGCTCGAAAGTAGTTTATATTTCATGAAAAATACATCTCAATCGGACGGTTAGTTTGATTGAAGTTAAAAGCTGGTATGGGTGTCTTTATTCAGCAGAATACGGTTGGAAAGTTTACATGCATTAATTTGGACTAAAATTATTGAACTTTAAAAGGAGATAGAAGTTTTTAAGCGAAAAAAATAATGCATTGTTTCATTTCTAACATGCCTTCTGTGTAACGCCACATTGAATATTTAGTTTTTGATTTTTAGTTTTTTTAAAAAAACGTACACACTAGGCATTTCTTCCTGTATCGTGGGTGCGTTTACAAACATATAAACTCACATACACAAACACCCAGAGCCGGAACAACTATCTGTAGGTCATACAAATATTTGTTCCGTGCGGGAATCGAACCCGCGACACGCAGCGCAGCAGTGAATCGCTCAACCACTGCGCCAACCGAACTATATTGATTGTATTATATAAACCAAAACCATTTTTACCATCACAACACACAACTGAAAGTTTCTTACCGTTCATAGCATTGAGATTAGGTCCTGGCATCATTCTAGGTCCCATGTGTGGTCCACCCATCATACACGGTTTAGGCCCTCCCATACCTCCCATGGGGTTTGGCATACGCTAGAATAAAAAAATAAATAGATAACTTGTATCAATCACATTCAGTGACAAAAAAGTATCAAGTTATATGATTTCTGCTTACCCCCATTGGTCCTCCACATCCTCGCCCCATATGCATATCTGTACACATTCCAGTCTTCATATCTGGACCTCCACACGGACCTCTGATGCCTTTCATTCCACAAGGTCCCATCGGACCCATAGGGCCATTAGGACCCATACCAGACATCATTGGCCCGTTTGGACCCATCATACCATTAGGCCCCATACCGCCGTGCCCTCCCATTCCCATACCCGGCCCACCCATACCTCCCATTGGCCCACCCATAGGTCCGTTTGGACCCATCGGACCCCCAGGGCCCATTGGACCTCCCATAGGACCGTTGGGTCCCATCGGGCCGGACATTGTACAGCTTGGGCCTGAGTTCATGCTGTTTGACATGGACACCATTGGACCATTGGGTCCAGATCCCATAGGGCCGTTAGGGCCCATAGACATAGGAGGGAAGGGGGACATGTTCATGTTAGCACTGGAGTTGGGTGGGTTAATGTCGTTGGGGGCCTGTGACCCGTCGTTGGGGCCTTGATTGGGATTGTTGCCTCCACTTTCTGGGAACAGCATCTGTTGCATTTTGCGTATTGTGGCCAGTTGTTCCTCGCGATGTGCACGTTGTTGCGGAGTTAGGTTCTCATCTGGTATTTTCACACCTGCACAAAGGTTAAATATTGTAATTTTCTTCAATTCAATGATTAACGTCACAGAATACGTCGACAGAATGACGCGCACACGTTCACTTGAGAAATATGAATAGAAAGATTGCAGTTTCATTGTTGTAATAAAAACGGCATAAAATCAAAAATGTGATAAGATATTATGTAATAGGGTTTCTGTTGACGCAAATTAAAATTGTACTTAGAAATTTTCTACAGTATTGTATGTTATGGACTGTTACATAAGTAAAGTGTTATTATATTGGTAGTAAGTTATTAGTAATAAATAGTTACTAATTATGAATAGAATTTGCTTATTTGCGGTATGACTTTATTGTAAGAAGTCTGAGACATATTTTTGTATACTTTTTTTTTCATGCACTATTGGGATAGTTCTTTATATACTCATTTTTTTCACTATTATATTCAATGAATGAATGTTACCTTTAGGTCCAGTCTGGCACGGCTGATCAGGGCCTGAGTCAGAGTTAGCCTGGCTTGTGGGCGCATCTTGGGGCGTGGGCCCGGCCTCCGAACAAGCGGGCATAGATCCCGGACCATTCGACATACCATTTGACATTACAGAGGAGTTTTTCTGGAAGGATATATGAAAAATCATTAGAAAACAATATGTAAGTGTGAAGCGAGGTATAAATAAAAGTCACTAAGACTCGGTTTTTGAAAGGTAACTACGAAATTAACTAGATTATTGCTAATGACTAGTCATTTTACTGCCAATCAATGCAGATAAAATATTTTTAGCAGTTTGTTAAAAATTGAGTTTCAATCAACTTGTGTCTGCAAATAAATTGAAGTACACTTACGGTGTCCCAGGGCATTTCACCATCAGCACCGAGGCCGTCCATGACACCACAGGACGGGGTGCCCCCTGGAAACCCATCCATAGGCCCCATCCCGGGTCCCATCTGACCCATCTGTCCCGGGCCGCCCTTCATCATCATCATCTGACCGCCCGGTCCTCCCATTCTATTGGGACCCATCATATTTGGCCCCATGTGTCCCATACCGCCGTGACCCATCGGGCCCATGTTGGGACCCATGGGCCCGCCCATCATGTGGCCCATTTGGTTAGGCCCTCCCATCATGTTAGGCCCGCCTCGCATTCCACCTCTAGTTTTGGCCATAGCGAGGTTGTTTAGCCATTGTGCTGGACTTTGTTTGTTGAACTGTCCCATTTTGAGTGGGTGTTTCTGTGGAAAATAGTTATACAATTAGTATTTTATTACTACAACTTCAAAGATCAAGTTTATACAAAATCAAGTCTTACCTCAAGATATTTCTTAGTGCCTGGTTGTGCGCAGTGGTACGATATGATAGAATGGTGTTGTCCTGAAATGACGGATTCCGCGCCTTTGTTAGCCAATAGCGTCGAGAACACGAAGATTTGACTTTGCTGCTGGGAACACATCCAGTATTTAATATATTTTCTGCTTTACACGGACAAAGTATATGCCAAAGATTCCATCGTTCAGAAAATTAATATTTCCAAAGATGGAGAATCATCTAAGAGTTTTATGTCATTTTCAAGTTATTTAATATTTTACTAAGCTATGTTGTTACCTCCATACTGCCAGCTTGCTTGCTTATGACGTTAGAGGGCAGTGTCTGAGCCTCACTTGCCGACATGGACCCCATTGGACCCCCAGGGCCCATGGGACCCCCTCCGCCTCCCATACGGCAGGATCCCATGTTTTCTGGACCTCCGTTGGGGTTGCGACAGTTTTGATTTTGATCCTGAAGACATAGAAAGAGAAATGTTATGTCCTGAATTTTACAGAGGATTAGAAAATCAGACATTAAAAGTTAAAGTAAAAATTATGTTAATCTGAACTTAAAATAAAATTGGTTGCTTTATCTTTTAAAATGGATGGGTTAAAAAAAAATAGTATAAATAAAACCTCTACTTTTCATTACCTGCATTCTTACCTGAAGATTACTTGTTGGGCCCCTGAGACCTGTTTGTGGATCCAATATATCATTTGAGTCTGAAGAAAGTCGTTCCGACTTTAGAGAGCCTGGCCCGCCCAGTTCGCAGGAAGGAGATTTTGTGGGGTCACCTGCATCAAAACTAAGTTTTAAAAGCTTGCTCTATAATAATACTCTATTTTTAGGGTTCCGTACGCAAAGGGTAAAAACGGGACCCTATTACTATGACTCCGCGATCCGTCTGTCTGTCTGTCCGTCTGTCACCAGGTTGTATCTCATAGACCGTAATAGCTAGACGGCTGAAATTTTCACAGATGATGTATTTCTGTTGCCGCTATAACAACAAATACTAAAAACAGAATAAAATAAATATTTAAGTGGGGCTCCCATACAACAAACGTGTTTTTGCCGTATTTTTGCGATAATGGTACGGAACCCTTCGTGCGCGAGTCCAACTCGTACTTGGCCGGTTTTTTTAAGTTATAATATATTTTTTGCCTATTGTTCAATTTTTAATTAATTAAACATTATTATTATTTTATTTTAATTCTCATCTATTTATATCATGTTGTAATTTGGTCTATTATGCATTCATCCTCTGTGTAAATTAGAATTTTTATTGAATTAATGTATTATGTGAGATTATTTTTAACTGACTTTCGAAAAAGGAGGAGGTTCTATGTTCGACTTCTTGTAGGTTTGTTTTTTTATGTATGTTCACCGATATTTCCGTCAATTGTGGACTGTTTTTTTTTTTTTTTTGTTTGACAGTATGTTTCTGTTCTGACAGAGTATATTGCTGAAATTGGTAGCATTTTAATTTGGTGAAGATCTGATGAAGAACTTCGAAGATATACAACAGAACTCAGCAATAAATAACGGCAAATCTCTCGGGACTTCTGCAATCGCATGTCTATTTATTGTTTATACCATTTCATAACATAACATCACGCCAGTACGCTCTTTAGGGGTAAGCAGATCTCTCATTTGATCAGTTTTGTTCAAATTTCATGATATTCGGGTAATCTATTCTGGCGTTATAAGAAACTTACTAAACAACTTGCCTATTAGGTAGGTACAACTAAAAAGTGAAAAATAAATCGGTAGTATTTTTTGTGAATGTTGTTCACGTTTTTTATTGACTTAAATATCAGTATAAGACATCATGAAATTTTATAAGTCCATGTTTGTGTTGTTGATGTGCCTAAATATAAAAATAATAAATAACAAAATAAATAAAAATACTCTTCTAGACTGAATTTCGGCCACCGGAGACTAGCCAACGGCGCGGGAGACGTTATAATTCACAGCGAAAAATCCCAATGACCCTATCCCCGATCTGGAAATCAAACCCGGGACCTCACACTCATGATTCGCACTTGCGACCGCGAGAAGAATGAGGCGGTTTTGCTCTAAAAATAATCCTCCAGACTCGCTCGATCAAATAAGCTTATACATCTATATACTAATTAAAAAAAGGAAAGATTTTTTTGTTTGTTTGTTTCTACCGAATAGGCTCCGAAACTACTGAACCGATTTAAAAAATTCTTTCACGTGTAGAAAGTTACATTATTCCTGAGTGACATAGGCTTTTTAAATCCCGAAAACGGGTCCTGTGTGGTGGTCCACGGGAGCGAAACCGCGTGCAACAGCTAGTTTAAAATATAATCAATTTTCTTACAGTATAATAGCAATATGATATCTTAAATGAACGGGTCAGAATGACCCACCTCATCCGTGTAACTTAACATAACATGCAATACACCGCGATCGTAATGTGGTGTACACGCTACCCACCTAGCGGACGCCACCACCCCAAACGAAAGATCAAGGCAGTCTTCGAACTGCGCGCCATGGAGCTTCAAGGTTTTTTTTTTCTGTTTTTTTAGTTTTACCATTACACCAGTTAAAAAAGTCGCAGCTCTCGCCGCTGGTGGAGACGAAGAACACTATCCCTATCTAAAGCATACGTCCGTCGCGACCGGCGCGGCCGTTCTAATAAAGTCAAAGCGTTCGTCGAAAAAACAAATAACCCGACTGCTAAAAATGTATTAACTGAAAAGAAAAAAACAAGTACTAGATATAATTTATACATTAAATATTATTAGGTGCTGCCAGCCGTGCAGACAAACAATGTTTTGGTAGGTTTTTCTATAATTTTTGTTTATCCCCGCCTGCAGCATCTCATAACATTTTTTGTTTTTATAATATTTTTTTTATTTCAGACTTTTTAGTTTAAGTAATGAACGAGTTCTTCAAATAAGTTATGTGGTTATTTTACTATCAAAGTTACGCTTATCTTGAACTTGTGCCAAAATAGAAACATAAAAGTTCAATATGTATATTTTTGGAATGGCCTATTTAGTAGCTTTAATTTGATACCCATATTGTTAGGACAACGAAAAAAAAAATTGTCACCCCCTTTATTTTAGGGGAACGCGCTATTTAAAAAAAAAAATAGCCTATGTCACTCCCACAATTGAGAAGAAATCAACGACACCTCATATGTCATAATCCGTCAAGCCGTTTAGGATGTAGAGCGTGTTATAGAAATGGACATACATACACACATAAGCTCGAACTACATTACCCTCCCCCGCAGTCGGGTAAAATCGTCAATCGGCGGGAATGCAGTTTTTTTTTTTTTTTGTTAATGTCGTTGCCCCACACTAGGCATTTCTTCCTGTATCGTGGGTGCGTTTACAAACATATAATCTCACATACACAACACCCGGAGCAGTGGTGGCCCAGTGGTATCGGCCGCGACTTACAAGTTTACTTGTACGCTTTACTTTGTGTAAATTATTTCATTACCACTGCTCTCAAAACGGTGAAGGAAAACATCGTGAGGTAACCGGCATGTCCAAGAACCAAAAATTCGAAGACATGTGACATCCACCAACCCGCACTGGGCCCGCGTGGTGGATTACGGCCCATTCCCTCTCCCAGAGAGGAGGCCTGTGTTCCAGCAGTGGGAACATTTATAGGCTGATGATGTGATGCGTGACACAACACCCAGAGCCGGAACAACTATCTGTAGGTCATACAAGTATTTGTTCGGGAATCGAACCCGCGACACGTAGCGCAGCAGTCAATCACTCAACCACTGCGCCAACCGTGCGCTCAACATCGATTGTGTTCATAATAAGGATTATTACTACAAATGACAAACGCCTCTAAATAAAAGAAGATTAAAAATACTTAAAATATTTGTTTAGTCCGTCAAATGAATTAATAAAAATATTGCATGGACACGTATTTTAACCGACTACCCAAAAAGGAGGATGTTTCTCAATTCGACCGTAAATTTTTTTTGTATGTGTGTTCGCGGATAACTTCGTCGTTTATGAACCGATAATGATGATTCTTTTTTTGTTGGAAAGTAGATATCTCAAATGTGATACCATGATAAGGAAACCAGGATCTGATGATGGAATCCTTGAGAAATCGAGGGAACTCCTCAAACATTATAGGCATACATATAGCGATTTTGGTATTTTCATCAATAATGCAATCAGAAAGTATCATTTGGTGAAGTGGAACTGATGAACAAGACCACAATGGCCACTGGAACTCCGAAATTAAACAATGTATGCTAGTGGGCTTATTGGAATCGTCATAATTATGTACTTTGGCTATAAATGATTCTCATGTTAATTGGAGCCATTGGAGGTACCTACCAAAACTAAAAAGGGTAAAATAAAAAACTTTTTAACAAAAAATCATACCGACTTCCAAAACAAAACACTTCAAAGCGAAAAATAACTTTCTTTTCCGAAGTCTGTGTCGAATAATGGAAAACAATGGGTACAAAAGACACCGACTTCGGAAAAGAAAGTTATTTTTCGCTTTGAAGTGTTTTGTTTTGGAAGTCGGTTTGATTTTTTGTTAAAAAGTATTTTCTTGTGTCATCATCATCATCTGCCTAGCCTTTTTCCCAATTATGTTGGGGTCGGCTTCCAGTCTTACTTATTTTTACTTTTGTAATGTAAACAAAAATTTACGATGATACAGTGCGTTGAAATTCCGTTTGAGTTCACGTTTTTACTCACAAGTGACGTCACAAACGATTGTAAAAGCGACGAATGAAACTGTTTAGATCTTTCGAATGGTAACTGGTTTATTTTTTATATAGGTGCCCACAGATAACATAATTATATCCTAAACTTTTTTTATTTACCGGGATTAATGATTGGAGTCGCGCTCGTGAAATTTTATATAACATGATCAAAAAGAAGTGTAAATAAACTTTGTACTGAATCTGCTAGTTACAAGTGTGTTTTTAAGCACCAGATATTGACACAACCTGGTAAGCAAGAAAAAGGAAGATTAGTCTATACTAATATTATAAAGAGGTAAAGTTTGTGACGTTGTAGGGGGTAATCTCTGGATCTGCTGAACCGATTTTGAAAATTCTTTCACCAGTGGAAAGCTACATTTTTCCTGAGTGTCATAGATATATTTTCAAATAAATTCAGAGATCTTATGAAAATTGCAATAATGTAACCCAAAATAGCAAAATGTTGTCTATAAAATTCATTCTTTGGCGTGCGCTGATAAAACTATTGATGATACATAAAAACTATTATTTAGGTAGGTAGGGTAGGGTAGTGTTCGGTAGGTCGGGTAGGGTAGTTAGGGAAGGTGGGGTATGGTAGGTAAGGTATAGTAGGTAGGGTAGGGTAGGAAGGTAAGGTAGGGTAGGGTAGGGTTCGGTAGGTCGGGTAGGGTAGGGTAGTTAGGCAAGGTAGGGTATGGTAGGTAGGTTATAGTAGGTAGGGTAGGGTAGAGTAGGTAGGGTAGGGTAAGGTGGGTAGGGTAAGGTGGGTAGGGTAAGGTGGGTAGGGTTGGTGGGTAGAGTAGGTAGGTATAGCTCTCGCCAAACTTCTGGGCCGCCCTGTAGTTGGCTTTCCGCATGAGCGAGACACGAAACGGTGCTGTTTTTGTATGGGATTTACTACTGCGCTGCCATTGTAGCCAATTTCAGGGCGGTCAAGAATTTTGGCGAGAACTATAGTTTTCGCGGCGGTCAGATAATCCTAATTAAACCAGCAAGTTTGCCTTCTCTGTAAGAGAAAAAGCCTTTGCTTGCAGTGGGCGTTACAGGCTAGAATTATTTGAAAGAAGGTCTCACCGTCACTATCCATAAGGCCGTCAATCTCAGTCTTGATGCCGTCAACTCCAAGATCGGCTGTAGAATCCTCGCCACCAGATTGGCTGTGTGGTTCCAACTTGACTCTGTGTGGAGGCTCGTCTGGTTCCTTCTTCAACGCCGCCGGAGTCGGAAGCGACGCTGACGGCGGACGCGACCCATGTCCTGAATAAAATTTAAATATTATAACTTATTTTTACGGAATTACCCAGGATTATCGCGGGTTATCCCGGCATAACAGCGTATGTGAAATCCCGTAAATATTAAAACAGGTTAAAATTACCAATATTAGATTTCTGCCTTCACACTGTACTGCAGTTTGGTAGATATTTTGTGTACTACCAACTTTTGTTAAATGAAAACAAGTAAAATAGTTTTTTTTTGTTGTTTTTTAAAAATTGTATTTTTTGTTTTTTTTATATTTGTGATGCGGAAAAAAAAAACAAAAATAGTTGATTCAAAAAATCAAAAAAAAAACTCGACTGCTTAAGAAGCAAACTAAAAGACGTAAACAAGAAGAAAATAATGCTGTGTAGTCGGAGGATACATATTCGCGAGCTGGCTGACCAAAACCAGATCGTATCCTCCGACTGCACAGCATGAATTTCTTCTTGTTTACGTCTTTTAGTTCGTTTCATAAGCAGTCAGCATTTTTTTTTCTAATTTGGTACATTTATAACAATAAGTGTTATATTTTTTTGAAATCACCTCTTAAAACCTTTTATTTTGATACCCCACACGATGGGTTAGGATAGGAATATGGCGCCCAAAAGCCGCCATTTTTAGGGTTCCGTACCCAAAGGGTAAAAAACGGGACCCTATTACTAAGACTCCGCGGTACGTCTGTCTGTCAATCCGTCTGTCACCGCGCTTTATCTCATGAACCGTGATAGATAGACAGTTGAAATTTTCACAGATGATGTATTTCTGTTGCCGCTATAACAACAAATACTAAAAACGGAATAAAATAAATATTTAAGTGGGGCTCCCATACAACAAACGTGATTTTTTTGACGTTTTATTTGCGATAATGGTACGGAACCCTTCGTGCGCGAGTCCGACTCGCACTTGCATGTTTTTTTTTTCTATTTTCAAATTTAAATGTAGCCAGTGACACTAGCAAGGTTATGACGAATCGATTGACGGAAGAATCATCAAAATCGGCCGACACGATTGGTCTCTAGAACGCCACATAGGAACCAAAATACATAGACTGATAAACACATTACCCTCCTTCGGCAGTGAGGTAAAGAAAGCTCTTTTTAGGGTTCCGTACCCAAAGGGTAAAAACGGGACCCTATTACTGAGACTCCGCGATCCGTCTGTCTGTCTGAACGTCTGTCACCAGGCTGTATCTCATGAACCGTGATAGCTAGACAATTCATATTTTCACAGATGATGTATTTCTGTTGCCGCTATAACAACAAATACTAAAAACAGAATAAAATTAATATTTAAGTAGGGCTCCCATACAACAAACGTGATTTTTTGGCCGTTTTTTGCGATTATGGTACGGAACCCATCGTGCGCGAGTCCGACTCGCACTTGGCCGGTTTTTTTAATGTTTGAGATTAATTTTACGTGCTACCGTAGTAAGGATCTCGGAGACAAAAGATAATTTAATTATTACCTACATTAATTGAATACTAATTTGTACTTGTGTTCAATAAATAATGGTAAACTATGTTAAATTATTTGTAAAAATTACCGAGATTTCTGCGACAACGCGATACGGCACTCTAATGAATGCATTATCTGTGAAAACTACGATTTATAGTTTAATAGTATAATTGCTAATTATGTGCGTGGAAGATAAACAAAGAGCTGAGCGGGATTATAAATGAGATGAATCAATTACATGCGTACCTGTGCCTATTTCTTTGGCTTTCACTGTTGTTTTCAGTTTTATGTTATGGATTGTACATATTTCAATTCTTACGCATTTGTATACGGACTATAGCTGTTTGTCATTAATGATTTCTCTAATTTTGAAAAATGTATTAATAACAATTGTGTCTGAGAGAAATTACAGTTTTCTATGATGAATGCGAATTTTGAAATACACCTTGTAAAGTAAAATGCCTAAAAGTAATAATGCAAATTAAGGAGGCAAAAATGCAGATCATCGATAATCCAAATGCAGCGCTAAGGCCATGGGAGTGGCTGAGTACTGGTTGAAGAAAATCTTAATAAGAGGGAATCATCAATACGAAGAAGAAGTAATAAAATTTTACTTGTCAATTTTCTGATAGGTTTAAAGATATTAGATAGGGTTATGTATTCAGATTAATATCCTACAGGCTTTCTTTAAAGATTTGATTGAAATTATAAAAATTAATAAACGGATGCTTACCGGGCTCAGCAGGATCGCTGGGCTCGTCCTTGAGGCGGGCGCCTCCGCCCTTCTCCTTCTCCTTGATCATACCCCTGCGTGCCTTCGCCAACTTGACTGTACACACAACATTACGAACATTATGCACAGGTTCTACTCATTACAACAATTCAACATTTCTCCTATAGTCCCAGAAGGGGTAACGGTAGGCAGAGCTGTAGAACCGTATTTCTACAATATGTGAAATTCCATATGGAATGAAAGAATGTATTGCCTCGGATACAAATTCAGACGCAGGCTGGCTGGGCTGCTACTGAGAACTACAATATGGAAAAACCCAACAACACTTTGGCCTGTTGGAAGATCAAACCCAGGACAGACCCCATGGTCAGCAGTCGTGCAGTATTTATTACAATGCTCAAATGTAAAATGTGAAGAAGTGAATCGTTGAGGATCAGCGTGTGCTATTTTATTTACAATACAAATATGTAGCCGCACAATGTGTCACCAGTATATGTTACCCCATTTTAACATTATTATTATGGATTTTATTTGTTTTGTGTTACCGTATTTTAACATTATTATTATGGATTTTATTTGTTTTGTGTTACCGTATTTTAACATTATCATCAATCAATACATATAATAAATCTGTAGGAAAATAATTTTTGTACATCGAAAAAAAACAAAAAAAAAATTGCCAGGGTGTTAGAGGATAACCAACAGAACCCATTTCCAGCATTTTTGGAATTTTTGTCTGTTTATTTGTGCACGCATCACGTGAAATGTACGAAACCAAAGTAGATAACTTTTATACATAAAAATTGTGCGTAACTTGAAGAATTACTTAGTTTTTGTTTTATTGCAATCGGTTCACTCTATCAAAAGTTAGATGAATTTAAAGTGCAAGAAGTAAAATTATCACAGCACATGCAATTCAGTTACTCGGACAGTTGAACTCGCTATTTGATAGATGGCGTTGTGCATTTAAAGTCATTTTCTGAATCGCGGTGTTAAGATTCTACGCGAAAGAATGACACTACAAAAAAATTTGTATGTAGTGTAGTATGTAGGTATGTAGGGTAAGCAAGGTAAGAAGGGTAGGGTTGGCAGGCAGACAACGGGAGCGAAGCTGCGGGCACCGCTAGTTTATTATATTATAAATTATATTTATAATACTAAAATGTAAAATAAGAAGTGAATTATAGAGGACCAGTATGTGCTGTTCTATTTGTTTCGCATTACTCTGTTTTGTTATTATGGATTTTATTTTGAGTAAATTCTAGTGTTATAATGTTGGCCTTGCAGTTAAACTGATATTATGTTACATACCAAATTACCTATTAGAAAATAAATGAATACCATATTATTGCATGAAGAGATATTTTTTAAAGATTTTCATTTTATTATTGACTTTAAATAGACTTTTGTGCTTGTATAATTTTGGATCACACAAAAATTGTTGGTTATTTGATTTTGATGAAAATTCTTATTTGATGCATTGTAAAGATCTACAGTAGCCATAGTGGTTCTTTGTTTCACTGAACTTGGCTCTGCAAACACTTTGTCACCAAGTATACTGCATAGAGTAAGCGAGATAGGACGATGCAACAAACGTAAGCGTGTGAAAGAGATAGTTTTACAATGTTATCTTCTACTTCAACATTGACACAAAAATAGCAACTGTGTAGGATCTTGCAGCCAACTTCAGAAACACAAAGATCTGCTGTGATTACTATACAACATTCTCATTTAATATTTCATTTCCTTAACTTGTAACTGAAGAAAGATTAATTTAATGGATTTTCCTCCATAGCACTATTATTGGTCCATAGTCAGACAATAACAGAAATAGTCTAAGTAGATAAATTATGTACGGGTTTTATTATTCTTATTAATCCGAGGGATATCTAACATTCGAAGATTTTTTAAGTTATTCAAGAAAAAAGGTTGTATTTAACATCCTTCAGGGTTTTACTTGGGCATAAACCTTTATTTCAACGATTGAAACATTCATTTTAAGCAATAAAGCTTATTTCTGCTGTCTAACTTTTACACAAAAATTAAATACACGGTGTGACATTTTAACTGTTAATATCATGCCTTGTATTTAATTTTTGCTGTTAATAAACATGTAGGTACATAGCAGAATATCTACAAATAAGTTCACTAATATTTTATGATAAGTGTAAATGCTATACTTCCTTGTAAGGGGCCATATAAATGTAATATTAGCAACAGTATTTAGGATACAAAACCTAGATTTTTAAAGCTGGTATCCATTATTGAAATGAGATATTATAACTAGTAACTGATAAATACAGGTAAGTTATAAGACCTTGGTGCTACACATTAAACACAATACCTGTTTTGAATAAATTATTTTAGAATTTTGCTAATTTTATGCAATGTTATTTTAATAACCAGTTTTTTTGCAACTAGAAGACAAACAATGATAGTAAATGTTACTGTGCAGGTTGTTTTGATAGTAGATAAATAAATAATAATTTATGTATGTACCTGTTTTTGTCCACTAATGTGTTAAATAGCTCATTTACAGGAGTTTACCACATCCAAACACGGTCAGTGTTGAATATAGTGCATGAACATGGATGTACACTGTGATATAATTCCATGTGATCCCATGTAAGTCAAACAGTACTGTTGTGCATTTGTATACATACAAAACTAATCCGCGGCGCGTTTCGTCACGGGCACAATAATTGGCACATGTCCCACAAATCCACAGAACGGCACTTCATTACAAGAATGTCATTATGCTGCACCAAATGATCGAGAGATTATTATAAATAGAGATCACGAAAAACCTTGGCGGTCGGGGGGACGCCGATGGCGCGGGCTGACCCCGCCGTCGCTACCAGGTGCGGAGAAACCCTGATCGTTTCTAGATATTCAATTAAAACGAGAATACACCGCATATCCCCATAAAAATTCCTGGCTTATTCTCCATACATAAACAATGAGATAGGTCGGGTGTAGACGGGCGCGAGCACACGAAACGCACGTTTACTATGGCCGATTTATTGCCTCGGGAACGTTGTTCGAACGAGATGATACCACGGGAGAAAGCGTCTAACATTATTTTATATCATTCGTGTGATCTAATTAAGGTATAACGATGGGTATGCAGCAAGAAACAAAAAATCGGGATCGCTGACATTTTTGTTTATGGTACATCGACGAGATCCAGAATCCACAAATAGCGAAATAACGTACACGATTGCCGCCTCCCGACGGATTCACTATCACTTTATAACACAAAACACTGTGTTTCTTCACATTTATGTAAGTTTCATCTTCAAAATATACCTGATTTTATTTAATTTCTTTCTATCAGCATTAACACAAATCACCACGCACACACAACACAACATACATATATGTGTACAACACTAGTGCGATGTGCCGATTATCATAATCATTATAGAATTTGATTAGTCGACTAATTTTATAAATGGATAGAATCGATTAACATGAAAGTAAAGCTTTTATTTTATTATCATGGAATAAATGAAAAATATTAATGGAATTTTAATAAAAAAGCATGATAGGTCTGATGATGCGATGGTATTAGACAAATTTTCAAGGCACATTACATTTTACTCGACTGCTAAGAAAAAATAAGTTATGTCATAGGTTTTGAGGAAGTTTTCGCTTCTCACTGAAGACCTTGATAGGCATTCACGAGTTTTGGTTCTGAATAATCCATGAATATAATAATCTGTAGTATGCCGAAGAGAGTTTAATGTGTTTTATTTAGATTTTTTGAGTATGAAAAGTAAGAGTCTTTTAGCTGAATATTGGCAGCATCACAAAGAATAACATGTAAAAGAAATCGTTTACGAGAAGCATCAAACAGTTTACCTTTAAACTGGTTAGAAAGTTTAATTACCCTTTTTGTTGTGGACTTAGTTTGACCCTATTATCAGGATGCCTCTGGATGCTGACTAGAATAATCATAACTTACACCTCGTTTTGTAAGTAGTTAAGGTTTTTAAACGAACATAAAGACATTGATACCAGTGTATTATTATTATATTATATCGTCATTCTTTGCACTATTATAAAATCTTTAATTGCAATCGATTTGATCTTAGTTTCATTGAATCGATTTACTAGGTTTGTAATGCTGGGCATCACTATTGAGTACAAATAGAAAAAATCGGATACATGTACCAAAGGTAATTTACAGATAATTTATTGCTTTGCTGTTTCTTTCCTTGTTTTATTCAGTGTTTTAGAAAGGGATGAAAATAGTTAATACAGTAATGTGAGATACTTACCTATTTGTTTTAGTTTTTGAAGTTCTACTTTTAAATTACTAATCAATCCTTTGTTACTGCGACCGTTCTCTGTTGTCGGAGTCAGTTGGAGCACGTTGTTTATTTAACAAGTCGAGTTTAAAGCAAGTTACTATTTTTATAAAAATGTATTTTATAAACGGGGTTATAGTCGTATAATTTACAATGATTCAATCAATATTAAATTTAAGATTCTGATAACATTTTTTTTTGGCACTAGGCTGAACCCAATTGTCGTTGCCAGTACAAAGTCAAACCTACAAAAAAAAATTAATTGTCTATGATTCATTTACGGTGAAGGGAGGAGGGACGATTTCGCTTCGTTGTCGCCCAAATTATAATTTCTTGGTGATTTGTGATAAGATCTTCGTATGTGGATTGAAATAAGTGACGTTATTTGGTGCTTTAATTGTGTGTAAGTGCGTATTTAACACTTATTCGTTTACTCGTTCGTCAGAAAAGATTACATTCTGACCGCTCCCTAGGCGTAGAATAGTACGTCAGTCGTCAAGTATTTTTCATGCCTGTTTGTACTACTTGCTTTAGTAGGGGCCGTAATAGTAAAAGCTGTTGGAAAGTGCAATCGTACGGGAAACTGATGGTGTAAAAAACTATCTCACGTTCCATTTATGAGGCGTTTGCCGTGTTTGTGCATTTGTAAAGTTTGTAGCCATTTTCGGTGAGTCTTCATACATTTTGCTATTTACGTGTCGATGCCGACTATAATGTGTTTTACGTGAAAATTGACCGCGAAAATCGTGATTCGTGAGCTTTGAAAACCGTGCCTCTTAGGTTTATGTCATAATTGTGTGGAAATGTTCAGATTCCTATAAGTCTGATTCATTGATGTGGCCTACAGTGAAATTTTATCATGTTTTCTTATTTATTTTGTCGGGGACTTCTTAAACATGTCTGCAAAGTGTGTCAAGTTGTTAAAGATAATGTTCTGATCTTTATATCAAGAAATCTGAGCTTATCCATTTGCCCAAAGGATGCTGTTAGTAGGTAAATTACTAGTAAAGGTAATAAGTACTTCCAGTACTGTTTTTCTTTAACCTATATTGTCCAGTTAGTGATAAGAAGTAGTGCATACTACAATACATTCTTAGTCTCTCATGAGAAATGGTAGAAAACATAAATTTTGTAGAATATTAAAGTGTGTCACAGGTAAGTACAGTTTTAAAAATAATTATTTAGATCAACACTTAAAATTCAAAAATGTTGATAACCCATAAATGTACCTACACAGTACACTGATAATAGAAATTAATCTTTTAGCCCCCAATACATTTTAAATAAGTATAAATACACTTATAATTCAAAAATGTTGATAACCCATAAATGTACATACACAGTACACTGATAATAGAAATTAATCTTTTAGCCCCCAATAAATTTTTAAATAAGTATAACTCAAGATAAAGTGATAGTAAAAACCTGGTTTTTAGGGTTCTGTACCCAAAGGGTAAAAACGGGGCCCTATTACTAAGACTCCGCGGTTTGTCTGTCTGTCACCAGGCTGTATCTCATGAACCGTGATAGCTAGACAGTTGAAAGGAGATTGCCCATACACAGGCCCCTTATGAGGTATTGTGTCTGCAATTTCAATATTATCCAAAAATAAGATTTATATTTTGTGTTTTTTTCCATCCGTGTCCTTTACTTTTTATGTACAGACAACAACCGATCAGGTTTCTTCACTTGGCCATTTGTATGCACCTTATTGCATTGTAATAAGGGTTCATTTCAAGGACAGAAACATCGTTATTTCTCGTGAACCCCGCGAAATAAATAAAAAATGTTTTCTAATTATGAATATAACATGTTTTTGCTACAATATACAACCAAATTCATCAAGATACAACTATTTTTCAAAGGGGCCCAAGTTCCCTTACAAAATGGGCATTCCCCTTTTCACAGATGATGTATTTCTGTTGCCACTATAACAACAAATACTAAACACAGAATAAAATTAATATTTAAGTGGGGCTCCCATACAACAAACGTGATTCTTTTTGCTGTTTTTATTGATAATGGTATGGAACCCTTTGTGCGCGATTCCGACTCGCACTAGGCCGATTTTTTATTCCACCAGCTAGTCAAATGGACTAAAATATAGTGACTATGTAAAAGTGTTATTTATTGTAAAAGAAATCAGACTTAAATATTTCAGCATGCCTTAATCATCATCATTTCACCCAAAAGACATCCTCTGTTGGACATAGGCTTCCCCCAAGTGTCACCAAATCGATTGGCTCTGTGTATCTTCCATCCATTCCTTCAATCTAAATAAGATGTAATACATTCCCTCAAACCTGGCCATATTTGCAATAAAAATATTCAAAACACTAAATATCTCATAAAAGCGTGTGACAATTCACACTCAATTACCATTTATTTACATTTGGGCCATCATACAATGTGAAATTCATGGGTCCGACCTACTCAATCACATGATGCCCCAGTACAATGCACACATACTTATACAGTTTTGTTGTAATCTTATTTGTGGGATGGATTGAATGGTTGCAATTTGAATGGATACTATTACTGAAGAGAGGTACCACACTCCAACATAGGTTGGAAGTATGTATACTTTATTAAATATCTACTAACTTTAGCCTACAGCTTCTCTCATGTAAAACTCAAAATTTATCCCTTGGTAACCCAAACTATAACCTAAAATAGAATAGAATAGAATACTCTTTATTATGTACACCATATAAGTTACAGAAAGTATAGACGAAGAAAACATTGCACTGGGTGACACCGTGCCCTAGCCATGTTCCAGATTTAATACTAACCTATTCAGTAATTGAGGAGTAATTGATCAAACAACATCCAAACATACAGATTTCCGCTATCAAAAATAGTAGGTCCTGTCTCTGTGAAAAAGGTTGTAACATGGCGGAAGTTATCATTCACCCACCTGCTCTTATCTCAATTTATTTGAGGTCAGCACAGTATGTCTTCTGCCATTCATCTCTATTTCCTGAGATCTCGAAAGGCACCTACTTTCATCATCATCACTTCAGCTGAAAGAAGTCAACTGCCGGACATAGGCCTCACCTCTCGTCACCTCCTGTATTTAAATAAAAATATTATACTCCACTATCAAAGGTAGTGAGTACTCTCTCTACTGAAGGCATAACCTAAATATCATACAACCTACTCACACACATGACAGCCCAATACACCATACACATACCTTTACAGTTACGTTGTAAACCTATTGTGATTACTAGAACTGCGTGACTAATCAATTTGTGACAAAACAATAAAATTGTAGCATGTCCTAGCCTAGCCCTATATTGTTATCAAGTTGTTTTTAATTCATGTTGGTTGGTGCAAAGGTTTCTAGTGCTTATGGTTAAGTTAGATGTGTGTGAGTAATGAGTTATTTGTCATTGGAAACTTTATTTGTATTAGCTGGTTTGTTTTATGGTACATGAATTGGGTCCTCTGGGTATTCACATAATCATCCTTCTGCACAAATTCCAATTTATTTGGTGTCAAAGCTGCATGTAATTTTCTTCTGAACATCTTTATCAAATAGGCATGAGTATATGTATGAATGTATCTTTCAACTCACTATTATTAAACATTATTATGAATAAAACTGTATGTGACCTGTCAATATATTGTACATAAAAACTGGCCAAGTGCGAGTTGAACTCGCGCACAAAGGGTTCCGTACCATAATCGCAAAAAACGGCAAGAAAATCATGTTTGTTGTATGGGAGCCTCACTGAAATATTTATTTTATTCTGTTTTTAGTATTTGTTGTTATAGAGGCCACAGAAATATATCATCTGTGAGAATTTCATCTGTCTAGCTTTCATGGTTCATGAAATGCAGCCTGGTGACAGATAGACGGACCGCGGAGTCTTAGTAACAGGGTCACGTTTTAACCCTTTGGGTATGGAACCCTAAAAAGTGGGGATTTTTGCTCTTATAAAGTTATTGGTATGCAAAAAAAAAGAGCAATTATCCCCACTTTTTATAAACATCAATAAACAAATGCCTTTTTCCCCTAGGGATAAGTCATAAACCATGTACTGTTATTGGAAAAATAGTGGATTAATCAAATATTTGATGTGGCATTTTAACACAAATTGGGGCAAGTATAAAGAAAATTACATAACCAAAATAATGTCACTCTGTTCACTGAAATTCTCACTTGGACTTCCCTTCCTTGATGAAATGTATTAATGAATGATGTGACAATAGTGTTTTTGTAATTCTCTTCCTCGTTAGCAGAACACTTTTATTACACAATTGATTGGTTTGAGATCACATACAGGTTGCTGTTTTTAAACCAAATCTATACTAATATTATAAAGAGGAAAGATTTTTTTGTTTGTACCGAATAGGCTCCGTAACTACTGGACCGATTTAAAAAATTCTTTCACCAATAGAAAGCTACATTATTCCTGAGTGACATAGGCTATTTTTTAATCCCGAAAACGGGTCCTGTGGGGTGGCCCACGGGAGCGAAGCCACGGGAAACAGCTAGTAATATTATAAAGAAGTGAAATAGAATTTGTGTTTCTGTTTGTTCAACTGGCTAGGTCTTGCCGTTCCTGAGAAAATCGGTGGTGACACACAGACAGACGGACAAGGGTTACGGGTTCCTTTTTTACCTTTTGAGGTATGGAACCCTAAAAATAAGTAATTTTCAAAGAAAAAAAACATTATAACCAAATAAATCAATGGGCAGTTAAAATTTTTTTTGGAACAACATTTAAAAAAATACTGATGGTGACTTTTCATTCCTTTGTTACCGACATTTTTTAAAACAAAATATAGCATTTATCTATTCAACTAGCTCTAAATAACGCTTGGGTGGAGTAGGATCAAAAATTTGTTTTCGCCCCTTAAAAACCTTTAAAATATTTTTTGACAATTTGTATGGCTTTGGGTCAACAAGATGCATACTGTGAAAATTTGAAGATTGTAGATCCAACCGTTTGGCTGTACCTGTGTAACAGACTGACAGAGTACAGACAGACAGACAAACACGTCAGTGACAGCAATAGGTCTGTTTGGACCCTCTGAGTATGGAACCCTAAAAACCAGTAGCCTAAAGTTAATTTAAAACTCAAACTTAAAAAAACTCACTGCTATTTTATATCAAAATAAAGTGCTATTTTTAATAAGTAATAATTAAATTCTTCTCATGCATTAAAGTTTCTTATTGTTTGATAAAATTACCAAGGCATACAAAAAACTTGGCACAATTTATTCACATACAAAACCATTGTGTATACTTTCACTGGATTCTTGGAACATTTTATACATTTTGTTTAGTCATTCTATACATGTTGTAGAAACTAATACATTGTAAACATGTTTGTCTATGTTCAAATATGTATTTACTTTACTCCAGTGGGTCCATAAACAAGAAAATGTGTCTAGGTTTGTTTTGCTTAGTTTTACATTATAATACCTACCTTGGATTGAATAAAAACAATTGACTGGCTTTCCCCAATTGAGCTGATAAGGGTGTCATTATAACAGGGACACGAGTCCCAGGCACTCTGTATCATTTCTCTATGCAAATTAGTATTTTTAGGGTTTCTTACCCAAAGGGTAAAAACAGGGTATTACTAAGACTCCACTGTCTGTCAATCTGTCTGTCTGTCTGTAACCATACTGTATCTCATGAACCGTGATAGCTAGATAGTTGAAATTTTCACAGATGATGTATTTGAAATATATAATAAAAGAGGAGCTCGTGGCTAAATAATAACAGCCGCTCGGGTCGATCATCAAGGTTAAGCTACGCTTGACGAGGTCGGTCCGTGGATGGGTGATTTCAACATACCGAGTTTCCTCCGTGCCTCGGAATGCACGTTAAGCCGTTGGTCCCGGCTGTCATTTGAAGATCTGTGACAGTCGTTACAAGTAGTCAGAAGCTTGAGATCTGACACCAGTCTTGCCAAGGGGCACCGTGTTGCCCAGTTACTGGGTTGTGGAGGTCAGATAGGCAGTCGCTCCATGTAAAACACTGGTACTTAACTGAAGACTGGAAGCCGACCCCAATATAGTTGGGAAAAGGCTAGGCAGATGATGATGATGTATTTGAAAAACAGAATAAAATTTCTGCTCCCATACCAAAAACGTGTTTTTTTAGCCGTTTTCTGCGATAATGGTACGGAACCCTTCGTGCGCAAGTCCGACTTGCACTTGGCCGGTTTTTAATTCCTGTCACTTGACTCTGGGAAATCATCATTTCAGCCGAAAGACGTCCACTGTTGAACATATAGTCCTCTCCCAAGTGACACAACATTGGCAGGTCTCGTGTGTCTCGAATCCAGCGGATCACCGCAACTTTCACGAGGTTACCGACATAGCCCGATGAATTGCCAAACTTAAGTGGCAGTGGGCAGGGCACATTGCTCGCAGAACGGATCACCGATGGGGCCGTAAAGTTCTGGAGTGGCGACCGCGAACTGGAAAGACGTTGGAAGGCCTCTAGGTAGACCGATGACCTGGTCTGGGAAATAGTTGAGAGTAATTTTTTAATGCCGTTTTTGACGACACTGTCACATGAAATAACTTACGGCAAGACTTCGTCGTCGGTTTTATCATCATTTCAGCCAAAAGTCGTCCATAGCTGGACATAGACCTCTCCCCAAGTGTCACCACATTGACCGGTCCTCTGGTTCTCGCAACCTGCGACAAATTTTTTTTTTACCCGACTGCCGAAGGTGGGTAATGTGTTTATCAGTCCATGTATGTATGTATGTTTGTGCCTATGTGGCGTTCTAGAGACCAAACGCGTTGGCCGATTTTGATGATTCTTATGTCAATCGATTCGTCTTAACCCTGCGAGTGTTACTGGCTACATTAAAATTGGAAAAGAAAATTAGAAAGTGTACATTAAAAGTGTTTAAATGCACCTAATTCTAAAAAGAAAAATAACAAAAAAGTTGTATATAAAAAAGTTAATTATAAATATCAAAAAGCCGACTGCTTAAAAAGCGAACTAAAAAGACGTAAACAAGAAGAAAATCATGCTGTGCTGTCGGAGGATACATCTGGGTTTGGTCAGCCAGCTCGCGAATATGTATCCTCCGACTGCACAGCATCATCGATCACTCCGAAAACTCTTTCAGATGAATACATACATACTCTTGCCTGTTTTACATGGGGCTAGCCAGAAATCAAACTACAGTAAGCCACCTGCTACGATCCTTACATTCTCCTTTATCTTCATTCATATAAATATTTGTTCAACAAGTAAAATTTAAAAATACATAATTTGTTTTACTATTACGCGCTTCGATCGACAATCTATTTAACACGTAATTACGACACGAGATCTTGCATAACTTTTGAACGGCTGAATCGATTTTCATCAAGCATAGCTAAGAACAAGAACGATAAAGTCACCTTTCAAACAAAAAAACGAAATCAAAATCGGTTCATGTGATAGATACACACTTCAAACTTATAATACCCCTCTTTTTCTGTCGGGGGTTCATAATAATTCAAGAATGCTAAGTGCTCACTTAAGGTTACACTAGTCGAAAATTCTTTCATACAGACGTAGTCTAGGGATTATTCCACTGTTTGACGATGTACGTTCAAAATAAAAAGTGATATCAATTTGTCTCATCATATACATTTAAAAAAAAAGTGTACTACCATTTTAGAATCAACATTATGAAGAAATTTAATGTATTTTTTATTGATTGATATTTCTTTTTAAATAAAGAGTAGATAGCTCTTAAAAACTGCACAAAAACTACTAGCGCGGCGTTTTGCTCGGGGAGGCGCCTTAAATGGCGGGACTCCCTAAACATACTTAATTCCTACAGCTAGGTAACCCCAGATTCGATAATATTTGACCTTTTCAACCCTTTTTCTGAGCAGACATCTGTCCGATTCATACCTTAGTTGTTTGTCATTATTCTTTTTTTTTTTTTTTTTTATTTGTGATGGGTTTGCTCTTGACTCTAGTCTAGGTCAAAGGTGACAGAGACAGAGTCGACGATGGAGCGAGCTTACCCAGAAGAAGCCTGTTCACTCTAACTTTGAAGAGATTCGGGTTGAATGCGTTCGGAAACACAGACGCAGGTAGTGAGTTCCACTCATTCGCTGTGCACATTATGAAGGATGATTGGAAGCGCTTGGTGCGTATTGGTGGAATGGCAACAAGGTAAGGATGGTAACTTGCAGTGCGTCTAGATGTCCGATGGTAGAAGGGGGCTGGTGGGATGAGGTCGTGGAGTTCTTGAGCACACTCACCGAAGTACAGTCTGTAAAAGACCGACAAGCAGGCAACCTTGCGGCGATGAGCCAAGCTGTGTAGCTTGGCATCCGCCAGCTCAACGTCGCCAATGAGCCTCTTGGCTCTGCGTTCCACCGAGTCAAGCGCGGCAAGCTGATACTTAGCTGAGCCATCCCAAAGGTGGCTGCAATACTCCATGCAGGATCGGACTTGCGCTTTGTAAAGGGTTAAAAACTGTCCAGGCGTAAAGTATCGCTTCACTCTATTTAGGATGCCCAGCTTTTTGGCCGCAATTTGAGCTTTGTACTCAATGGAGGCGCCGAAGTTGAGGCTGGATGTCAACTCCATGCCCAAGAGCTCGAGCCGATCAGTCACAGGAACAGACGCACCCCGAAAAGTAGGAGTTTGATCGAAGATACTCCTTTTTGCGGTAAAAAGACACGCCTGTGTTTTGGTGGCGTTAAAGGAGACCAGATTGTCATCACCCCACTGGGAGACAAGGCTTAAGGTCAAATCTGTCCTTTCCACCATAGCCTCTCTCAAGGAACGAACTTCATCCACGCTGGTTCTTGCGCTGGACAAGTATCTCTCTGCAACAGTACTGTCATCTGCGTACCCAATAATACCAGGCTGAAGTAGGTCATTGATGTGTAGCAGGAAAAGAGTTGCAGAGAGAACAGACCCCTGAGGTACTCCGGCATCAATAGCCATGAAGTCAGAGGAGCAGCCGTCAATGACCACTCGGATCGACCGTTCATTGAGGAAGTCTGATATCCAGCTACAAAAACCAGCGGGGATGCCATAAGCAGGAAGCTTACTGAGTAGACTCGCGTGCCAGACCCTATCAAAGGCCTTCGAGATATCAAGCGAAACAGCAAGTGCTTCGCCGTGTCTCTCGATGGCTTCGCCCCAGCAGTGCGTGACATACACAAGAAGATCGCCAGTTGACCGTCCCCGGTGAAAGCCATATTGACGGTCACTGAGGAGATTGTTGTCTTCAAGGTAGGTCAGCAACTTACTGTTCAGTACCCTTTCCATAACTTTGGACAAAATGGAGGTAATGGCGATCGGACGGTAATTGGCAGGGTCTGCACGGTTGCCTTTTTTGGGCACTGGTTGCACATTTGCAAGCTTCCAGGATTTCGGTACCGTTCTTTTTACAAGAGAGAGGCGGAACAAACGAGTCAACACAGGAGACAGTTCTGGCGCACACTGCCTCAGCACTCTCGCTGGGATGCCGTCAGGCCCGCTGGCTTTGTTCACGTCTAGACTGCACAATACTCTCCGGACCTCTTTAGCGTGCACAGCGATCTCCGGCATGGAAGAGTCACAGTGAGGTACAGTAGGTGGTTGCTTGGAGCCAGCGTCCAGACGTGAATTGCCTGCAAAAAGGGATGCAAATAAATTTGCTTTGTCTCTCGCAGAGTGAGCCAGCGACCCATCAGGTTTCAGCATCGGAGGTAAAGTGGGCCGACAGAAATTCGTTTCGACCGCTTTAGACAGGGACCAAAACTGTTTACTACCCGGAGGGTGCGATGCTAGCTTGGCCCCAATACGTCCAATATGGTCAAAACGTGCCCGACGCAAAACCCGCTTGCAGAACTTGGCGGCAGAATTAAAGGCTCTTTTTTTCGCGCGAACCCTACGCGCTCTAACTTTGCGGTCGCGGGCCCCGACCCAGGCTTGGTAGGCAAACTCTTTTCGGGCCTCAGCGAGGGCGCATTCAGCATTATACCAAGGTCGGGATTTGGGACCGAGCGGAATGTCGGAGAATGGAATGAAATATTCCATTCCCTGCCGAATCACATCCGCAACCGCGTCCGCACAGCCCGAGGGGTCACCCGAGGAGAAACACACATGCCGCCAAGGATAAGACGCAAAAAAGTGCCGCATCTCGTCCCAGTCTGCTGACTCGTAACGCCATACTCGCCTCGTGCCTCTAGGGCTCTCATCTGGAGGAGAGCAAGTCGAAACGGATTTCACTAGACAGTGGTCAGACGTTCCCAGCGGGGCTGAGACCGACACCGAATGACTGTCCGGATCAGTTGTCAGCAGAAGGTCCAAACAATTGGGTGTATGGCCGTCTACATCCGGTACCCGTGTTGCCACATTCACCAGCTGGGTAAGATCTAGCGTTAAAGCAAACTTGCGCGCCTCCAACCCGGCATGGTCGGTTTTCTGGTACGGGAACAGCCACTCCTTATGATGGGCGTTGAAGTCCCCCAGAAAAACAAGCTTCGCTGTTGGGTATCGTTGCTGGGCTACATCAGTCGACTCTACAAGGCTATTAAAGAGCGCTGTTGACTCCTGGTCACCGCTATGGGATCGGTATACGCCGACGTAGATAGACTTCTCCACGCCTGTGTCCACAAGCAGCCATATGGCAGAAAAACCCGATTTCTCAAAGCAACGGAGACGACGACAACAGATGTCATCGCGGACGTACACACAAACCCCAGCTTGCTTCTTGAACTTGTGTTCAAGAGAGTAACCCGGGTAGTTGAGGTACGCCACGTCCGACGGAGTTGTTATCTTCGTCTCCGTTAGGAAGAACAGGTGCGGCTTCTCGGTCTCTAGGTGGTGGTGGACCGGATCAAGGTTGGAGTGCAACCCCCTGATGTTAATGAGGTGCACTTTAAGTGGGAGGAAGTGCAGCCGTTGTTTAACCTTATTTCTCTTCTTTGCTTTGGTCATTGATATTGTTAGAGTTGCTGGGGAAAAAGTTGAACTGTCGAGGCGCTGCTCAGATAACCAAGTGGACCACTAAAACCAACTCAACCTATGGGGAACTCATTTGGAGACTGCGGGGACGCCCGAACCCCCCCGGATATGGCCACCGGGTCCTCCCATCCAGTCGCCAGCTGGCACGGTGGAGCATACCGGGATTTTTCGCGAGTTGGCGGGGCAGCCTTTGGCACGTGGCTGGCGTGCTACTTGGGCCCCCTACTGACTGCGGTCGGCCAACGGCTGGCACCGTGCTTCGGATCCCGCTACCCTCCAGAATGAGCTACCCGGCAAGTTATTCTCAGAGACCACGACCGGTTCTGAAAAGCGCAACTGACAACCTCCTTCTCCCCCAAAGGCACTGGCACTCCCACACACCGACGGAATACAGCAAGCTGCTTGGCGCCGGACTCCGGTGGGATGGTGGTCGCGAGCCAGGCGGCCCCTTGCGGAGCCTACCACCGCTTAAGTGGGATCTTTCAGCCGTACCACAGGCAAGCCCGTGGTGCCGTTGCCCGGGGTGGACCACTAGGAGGTAGATCCCATACCACCCCAATAAAATATATATATTCTTTGTCGCAGGCTTAAGAGATCATCGCGCCATTTTCAGCTTGGCCTCCATTTTACCTCGTGTTTTTTTTTTAAAGGCCTCTGAAATATTATAATGTGCCAAGTAGAAAGTACTTTAAACGATATTTTCAACGCACGTTAACTTACATTTTATTCGTTATGTTACATGTAAAAGTGTTTTTAATTCAAATGGATCTTTACAGCCTAATTTAAAATAATGAATTTGTAATTCTATCTAAATTACGTCTATTACTTTCTTGAAATGGAATCTGGTATAATGGTTTAGTAAATCTGTAATAATAATAGCTTAATTGTAATGTCGTCAGGCTCATAACTTAAAAAACGTAGATATCTATTGTTTATCTTGGCAAAAAAAAATGGAAAATGCCGAGAACTAACGAATGATAATTCGAAAACCTATTGCTCGAAGTCTATTTTCATCATAAACAAAATATGTTTTGTACTTAATTCTAAAATTAATCAGGGCTCAAACCTTGTGATCAAAATAAATTATTTTCCTAGACAAAATGTTTATTCTGCTCAGACAAAACGCACGGACATGCTACCTAGTTTTCTGAGTAGAAACAACGCGTTGAGTATTCGAATTTCGAGCATCTAATGCCCATTATCGTTTTTTGCCGAGACACAAAACGTTGTTCTTAATACAAATATGTATTCAATAAAAAAACTTTTTTGCAAAAAAATACTACTATAAATTTATTTTTCAGTTTGTAGTTTTTTATTTGGAAGTCGGTTAGGTGGGTCGCTGCAGGCACAACTTAGTTAGATGGGGGTACTCCAATGACCCACAGTGCGATTGCGGAGCCACGTCCCAAACAATGTCTCATCTTTCTCTGTGCAAAAACACCTGCACCTTAAAAGACCTTTGTGAGGCAAATGACAACGCTGTTGGCGTGGCTGAATTCTGGTCAAAGTATATTTAATTTTGGAATCATCGATACGACGAAGAAGAAGATTTGGAAGTCGGTAGTATTTTTTTGCAAAAAAGTTTTTTTATTTTACCCTTTTTAGTTGTACCTATAGGCAAGTTGTTTAGTAAGTACCTATAACGCCAGAATAGATTACCCGAATAACATGAAACTCAAAACATAATCGGTGAAATGAGAGTTCTGCGTACCACTTTTGAGCGTACTGGCGTGATGTTATGTTATGAAATGGTATAAACAACAAACAGTCATGCAATTGCAGCAGTCCCTAAAGATTTGCCGTTATTTATTGAAGAGTTCTGTTATATATCTTCGAAGTTCTTCATCAGATCTTCACCAAATTAAAATGGGACCAATTTCGAAACATACTCTTTCGAACAAAAAAAGAATTTTCAAAATCGGCCCACAATAGACGGAGATATCGGTGAACATACACAAAAAAAAAACTTACAAGAAGTCCAACATAGACCACCTCCTCCTTTTTCGAAAGTCGGTTAAAAAGCAGAAACGGTTGTCGTCGTTACAATGCCGCATTGCATCGGAAGTCCTATCATAAATATTTTGAGCTGCCTCCGTGCTCTACTAATTGCCAGGACAATTAACCTCGTTATGAGGTACTGCGAATGCACCAAACGGCGACTTGTTTTCCACAGATTAACAGTGGTCCATAGAGCTTTCTTTTAATTTTTATTGCCATAGAACACTTATTTCTTTGATAAATTAGAGTTAATTTATTCGGGCGCACTTTTTCATTCGAATATCCCACGAAAGTATTGTTCATTTTAAAACTCGACGCGTTTTTACGTAAGTGAATTGAAAGTTTCAGTTATTGTGGTAGAAAACCTTACATAATCGTCGCTGTTATTACATCAATTAATACATATAATAAATCTGTAGAAAAGTAATTTTTGTACATCGAAAATATTTTCAATAAAATAGGGTGTAAAAGGATAACCAACAGAAACTATCTCCAGCATTTATGGAATTTTTGTCTGTTTATTTGTGCACGCATCACGTGATATGAACGAAACCAATGTAGATAACTTTTATACATAAAAATTTTGCGTAACTTGAAGAATAACGTAGTTTTTGTTTCATCGCAGTCGGTTCACTCTATCAAAAGTTAGATGAATTTAAAGTGTTCAAGAAGTAAAATTATCACAACACACGCAATTCAGATTCTCGGACAGTTTTAAGTAATTTTCTGAATGGCGGTGTTAAGATTATCCGCGAAAGAATGATGACTATAGAAAAAAAAATATGTAGGTAGCTAAGTAGGATAGGCAGGAAAGTAAGTAGGTTTGGCAAAACAGATGACGGGCGTGAAGCCGCGGGCACAGCTAGTTAGAAATATAATAATTGGTTGTGGCGAAGGGTTACAAAAATAGACAACTTTAATTGAATCTTTGTTTTATGAAGTTATTAACGTTTATATTTCTGAAAGCTATTTTTCATCGTATTCTGTAATAAAGAATCATACTATGTTTGAAACAAACTTTAACAAGATTACAGGGTTTATACGGGTTTGGGGAAAGGGTCGTGCCTCGACTTAAATGCACTACAAACTACTAAAGATGGCGGGATAACAAATTATCCAAAACAAACATTAAGCGTCCCTTATAGCCGTTTATTAAAGTAAATATTTGACCTTTTAAGTAAGTATAATGTATCAGAAAACAAGTAACCATTTTGTATGTTTGCTTGTCTTCTAAATGTAGGCTTGTCGAAAAAGTACCGATGCATCGAATAACGTTAGTATTCGGCGATGTATAAAATTTCGATGAATCGATTTAAAAACTGAGTAGGGATCGAAATGGTATCAAATGCTATAATTTTACACCTGATCAAATCATGATCGTCAAGCCTTTATCGCTCAACAAACAGCGAATTATAAGGCCTACATAAAAAACAACTTCAGTTTAGTTATACTCCATTTATTATAACATTAGACAAAAGAGGCTCGCAGAAGCAGGAGTACGAAACCTTTTATTTTCAAGTCAAGTTCAAACAATTTTAATAAATAATGTATATGATTTTTTTGTAAGTCACAATGTATGGCATACAATAAAGCATATTCTATCTATCTACTCGTCACGATTCTTGGATGACATGAAATGAAAAAAAAATAGTAACAATCAGCTTATTAAAAGCAACTTTATCACAATATGTCCATGTTTTCAATCAACCAAATAAATACAACACAAAACACCACTTAACAATTTAGTCACTGCTACCATCAGTCGTCACAAATGATAATAATTAATTGACTAATTTTAACTGTTTTTTTCAATTTTAATTGTATTTTAGCCACTCCTGAATATCCGCCTTTCGTGTGGCTGTAGTTGGCAGCTTCACCATTTTCCTCGAATGATAGGGTGCATTATCCATAACAATAACTGCACCACTCTCGATTTTTGACAATATTAATTTGAACCAGTTTTCAAAATTGTGTGCATCCATTTCAGAATGGTAGTCTCCATCACCGTTTTTGGCTTCAAATATTAATTCACCATCCATTAAAAACCCATCCGTTGATCCTGCGAAATGAAATAAAAGTAAATCAATAATTGTGTACCGGTGGCGTAGATTACTTGATCGCTGGAAATAGATTTTAACCTTTAAGTAGCAACCGAAATTAACTGCATCATTACTGTCTTTGAACAGGTTAATCTACAACCATAAATAACTTTCTCCGAGGGGAGGCGTTAAGACTTAACCAGATTTCAGTGACAGAGAACGGAGTGATAATTTTTTTAATGATTTGGTAATGTCACATTACCAAATCATTAATAAAATGATTACTTGTTGATCAATTCTTGATTTAAATGTATTTCTATTGAAATTATCAAAAGAAATACTTTTAAATCAAGTTTTACCAATATGGCCAATGATAAGCCGTCTTCCTTTTCCAGTTGGGTTATTTAAACCAGATGATAAACCTGCCCGGTGTGCTTCTTTTGACTTAATAGTATTGTCTTGCCATACCTTGCTTTTCGTGTGTCCTGTATGTATAATTAAAATTATAGATGTAAATACAATATTATATCGACTTATGTTAAACTATTAATACTTCACTGTATTGTTTTGCATAAAGGAGGCTTTACATAGCTTACCAAGTTATGTAAAACCTCCTTCTTTCAGACTATAAATATTAGCAGCACTGTACCTTCATTTAGCCAAGTCTCATCAAAATAGCATATATTTTTTCCTTCGTTCCTTAATCTCTTATTTTCATGGAGATATTTCACCCTCCATAATACAATCTCTTGTTTATGAATTAGGGCCCTTTCTGCTTCTTTTAATGTAAGTATTTTTTTTTTCTTGATTATGTTGTATAAAGTGCTTTTTTTAAAATCGGGTAGAGACTCATCACTATTTACAGCTTCCAGAATCTTGTCCAACGTTGGTAACTCATTAACAAAGAAAAAATAATGATTTTTTCTCCGTATTCCACGTCACGTTATATCATCATAATCGTCAGATTTTGAGTATTTCCGTTGGCGAGGAGGGGGTGATTGCAGGCGACCTTCTGTATTGTACTCTTTCAGTACATTATAGACTGTTGCACGAGATATGCCTATAAAATAAGATTAATAATGTATGTTATTACCTCACAAGTCATGTTACTTTCAAATACGTTTATTTATTATGGTAATCATTTTATGATCCTTACCTGCAATTTCTGCAGTTTTGTTAATTAACTGCGTCCTATAAGCAGGAGAACCTTCGGGCCTGGACCCCTTAACATCTTTATAAATATTTATGACTGTTCTTTTTTCTGCAGCACGAAGCGGTGTTTGCTTTGAACTCTTTTTCTTGGGCGACAATATTTTAACGTCGTGATCAACGTTGGGGCCACGTTTTTTTCGCTGTTGACACTGATCAGCGTTACCAGCAGTTTCAGAGCGTACATGTTGCGCTTGCAAGCCACTCGGGCCTGCACCAGGATCGTCCCTGTCCATAGTTCAACAAAACGTACCGCTTTGTACGATAACAAAACAATAACAACAGAAAGAAATAACAACAAAACCACGAAAATTCAGCAATAACAACGAGAAAAGGCGTAACATTCACAAGTATCCACAAGCGAATGACAATTGACAACTGCAGATTATTTATGCAATTTGACGGAAAGATGACATCATAATCCGACAAAATTAAAAAACACGTGCTGCCACAACTTATTAAGGGAATAGGTAACATTTTAGATTTGGTCGAGTTATAATAACATGAAAAACGTTTCCGGTACTGTTCGCCCCTGCTTCTTTTAGATTTTAAACATTGACACGACATTATTTTATGTAAAAACTAAATAATATTAAATGAAGGCCTTGTAATTTCAGAAGGTAGATAGGTTAAATAAGTGCAATTAAGTGTGACAACTGTTATTTAAATGATTATATTTAACTCCACATCAATCTTGTCTTTAATAGTGTTAGTTGTATTTTTATTACAAAGTGTGCACCTAAAAGAGCCTTTTTTAACTTCTGTCTAATGCTATAGTAAATGGAGTATAGAACTGTTTCCTTCACAATTTCGCCGACATATCGTTATATTTTTTTTTTGGAAAATATCGAATTTAAGTACGAAATTTTGATCTACTACTGTTTCCTCCTTCTCCAGAACGATAGCATTACTTTAATAAAGAAAATAAGTACAATATGTTCGATACTTTTTAACACTTCCGACAACCCTATTAAAACTTAGCAAACAGACCAGAGTTCAGGGGTGTTGTGGCCAAAATATAATTATGTATTCGTAAAGTTATGGTGTAATCTCACGTGCCTTTCTCCGCTACATTGTTATGAGAGATAGTAGACGTTTTCCATTAGGCTCAGTTTTGAACCGACTTCATAAAAAGAGACCATCACTGAGAGGGGAGAGCAGTGGTGACCCAGTGGTTACGGCCTAGACTTACGTGTCTTGAACTCGTGAGTTCAAACCCAGGCAGGCGCTTTACTTGTAAATTATTTCCTCACAACTGTTCATAAAACGGTGAAGGAAAACATCATGAGGAAACCGGCATGTCCTAGAACCAAAAATTCGAAGACGTGTGACATTCACCAACCCGCCTTGGCCGCGTGGTGGATTAAGACCTATTCCCTTTCTCGCAGAGAGGATGCCTGTGTCCCAGCAGTGGGAACATTATAAGGCTGATGATGATAAACACCCTCACTAAAAATGAGCAAGTTCTATATTAAGAGGAAACGGGGACAGAGAGCGCCGATTGAATTTCCTTAGTAAAAAGTCATAATTCGAGGTTTGGCACCAATTTCAAAGATATTCCGTAAACTGAAAATTAAAGATATATACTATGTCCCTATGTTTTCCTTTCTGATAATACATTATCTTTAGAAGCACTAGAGACCTAAAAAAATGCTCAAAATTGCGCTGTCAACAGAGACTTTAGTGTACAAATTTGACAAATATAAATGAAATAAATTGTAGTTCTAAAAACTAAAAAACACGCTTTAATGGTAAGGATAATGGGACAAACTGTTTAAATTATTGCATTGTCATCGGTCCTTGATAAGTGTGCAAAGTTTCAAATCAATCCAACGTTTTGAAGTGGGTGAAAATCACGTTCAAAGATTCCGTTACATTGATACATTGATACATTGTTACATTGATACATAGATACATAGATACATACATACCAAGCTAATAAAAGCGTGTTAAAAAAGGAAAACATAGGGACATAGTATATATCTTACTTTACCATTTTATGGAATATCTTTTAAATTGTTCCAATATTGGAGGAGGAAAGAGACGAGAGCCAAACCTCGAATTATGCCTTTTTACTAAGGAAATTCAGTCGGCGCTCTCTGTCCATATTGCCTCTTGAGGTACCGGATTGACAAAATACCCACAATAACTCAATTTATACATTCGTGCTGTTTGTCTCTAAGGAGATCGGTTGTATACTCCATATCTTGAAAACTGCTCGACCGATTTTGATGAAACTTGCTCTACTACCTAAGTTGAGACTTGAGAGATACTCAATCCAACACAAAAAGAAGTAGTTTCGGAGATATGCGTGGACAAACACACAACAAAAACGCATTTTACCGAATTTTGAACCTACTACTACGGATAAAAAAACAGGGCCTTAGTCAACTATAATTGTTTGTGAGAAAGATGAGCGGTCGATGGACTGAGAAAAGAGAATCGATACTATTATTATAAAATATGATTAAACCACTGAACCAATTTTGATGAATGTCGGTATAGAGCTAGATTGGACCTTGGAGGTGGAGATATTTTATCCCAGGAGTAAGTTCCCTTAGAATAATTCCGATTTTTTTGCGGGCGAAGTCGCTGGTAGTAGCTAGTATTGTTGTAACGCGACCAAAAATCGTGTATATGAAATTGAATACTCAATACAGAGGCCTTAGTGCGAGTTTTTACTCACGCTCAATCGCGTTAACGTTAACGCCAATTTGTATTGAAACTGGATAAGCGCCGTCTGGTGACGGCAAGGCAAAACCTCTTTTTTTGTATACATTTTGACATAAGAGATCGTTTACGTTATCACGAGTGAGTACGTAAAAAAACTCGCACTAAGCACACAGTACAGACAGATCGATAATTTCAGGAAATTACTTATTATCTCAGACGCTACAGCCTAAGTGACGTCTGCTGTGGCTTTGATTACATTTACTTACTTCAGAATCTAGAATATTAAACACTAGCTCTTTCCTGTGGCTTCGCTCTCGTGGCATACCCCACTTCAACCGTATTTATTCAAATGTTTGTTTAACATTCCTTGTTACTTTGGTTGTTAGTAGGTATGTGTGGGTCAAATCTTGCAACTGAATTTTGAAAAAGTTCTCTCCAACAATTAAGGTCACACTTTGGATACACGTATGGTTTCGATGAGAATTCAAGATAAGCTAAAAATCATAAACATATTCGCGAGCTGGCTGACCAAAACCAGATGTATCCTCCGACTGCACAGCATGATTTTCTTCTTGTTTACCGTCTTTTTAGTTTGCTTCTTAAGCAGTCGGGTTTTTTGATTTTTTAACCGACTTCCCAAAAATGATAAAGGTAGGTTTCTATTTTTTAACCGACTTACCAAAAAGGAGGAGGTTCTATGTTCGACATTATGTATGTTTTTTTTTTTGTGTATGTTCACCGATATCTCCGTCAATTGTGGACCGATTTTGAAAACTCTTTTTCTGTTTGAAAGAAATTGTTTCGAAATTTAAAAATAAAAATCTGATGAAGAACTTAGGAGATATACAATAGAACTGTTCAATAAATGACGGCAAATCTCTCGGGTTTGCTGCTATCGCATGTCTATTTATTGTTTTCACCAATTCATAACCATCACGCCAATATGCTCTAAACGGGTAAGCAGATGTGCACAGGTCATCCTGGTACACTCTCATACCACCGGTTATGTTCAAATTACATGTTATTCGAGTAATCTATTCTGGAATCACTGTGGGCATTATAGGTACCTTACTATAGAACTTGTCCATTATGTGAAATGGTGAAAAAAAAAATACAACCGACTTCCAAAAAAACTTTTGTTAAAATGTTTTTGAAATCACCGCTTGAAAACCTTTAATTATTTTGATACCCCACACGATGAATTTGGAAGAAAAAGAAAATTGCCCCCCCATAATATGGCGCCCAAAAGCCGCCATTTTTCTCCAATTTTAATGTAGCCAGTGACGTATCGATTGAAGTAAGAATCATCAAAATGGGCCAACGCGTTTGGTGTCTAGAACGCCACATAGGAATAAACATACATGCATACATAGAGAATTTGTTAAATTATTATTGGTAAAAATACCAATAATAATTTAACGGGGAATGCCCATTTTGTAAGGGAACTTGGGCCCCTTTGAAAAAATGGTTGTATCTTGATTAATTTGGTTGTATATTGTAGAAAAAACACGTTATAATAATAATTAGAAAACATTTTTTATTTATTTTGTGGGGTTCACGAGAAATAACGATGTTTCTGTTCTTGAAATGAACCCTTATTACGATGCAATAAGGTGCATACAAATGTCCAAGTGAAGAAACCTGATCTGTTGTTGTCTGTACATAAAGAGTAAAGGACACGGATGGAAAAAAACATAAAATCTAAATCCTATTTTTGGATAATATTGAAATCGCAGACACGATACCTCATAAGGGGCCTGCGTATGGACAATCTCCTTTTGGGCAATAATTGTAGCTTTCAACAGTCAACTACTGTCTTAAGATGATGAATGATTTTAGCTATTTTATTCATTACAAAACATAGTTCTGAATTTACCGCGAGGACGCCAGAAGCAAAGCGAAAAACAATATTTTTAATTGGTGACCCAAATAACACCATCCAATTAACACATGTGCAATTATATCAGCCATCAATGTTGATTTAGGATCATCAACGAGATGGACCTAAATCTAGACTAATTGGTTTACAGATCTCCTGTTATAATTGGTATGGTTAGGTAATCCGCTCGCTGGCCGCCCTGATTACTTTGGTACCTACATATAAGATTCCGTTACATCACGACTGTTTCTCCTGAAGTGTTATGCAGAGGTGTACCTGATCTGTAGGACATCCAGCTTTCGCTTGTTGTGATGAAGCCCCTGTGGTGGGTCTATTACCTTAAACCTGTAGCATATCCAGGATCGGGGTCGTCACTGAGAAATTTCACATAAAAATTAAAATCTGTAGAAAATTATTTTTGGTACATCGAAATTATTTCCAAAAACCGGCCAAGTGCGAGTCGGACTCGCGCACAAAGGGTTCCGTACCATTATCGCAAAAAACGGTAAATTTTATTACCGCCCCACTTAAATATTTATATTTTTTTGTTTTAGTATTTGTTGTTATAGCGGCAACAGAAATACATAATCTGTAAACATTGAAAACTGTCTATCTATCACAGTTCATGAGATACAGCCTCGTGACAGACAGAAGGACAGTGGTGTCTTAGTAATAGAGCACTTTTTTACCCTTTGGGTACGGATCCCTAAAACAATAGCCAAGGTGTTTAAAGGATAACCAACAGACCAATTTCCAGTATTTTTGTCTGCTTATCTGTTTATTTGTGCACACATCACGTAAAATGTACGAAACCAATGTAGATAATTTTCATACATAAAAATTGTGCATAACTTGAAGTATTACTTAGATGTTGTTTCATCGCAATCGGTTTACTCTATCAAAAGATCTGGGGGGTGACCATAAGCTCTTAAAGTAAGATTATTTTGAGTGTGTGTAAGGGACAAATGTATATGACTTGTATACATGTGTCACTTACGTGATCTCAAGAAGTAAAATATCGCAAGACACGCCATTCAGTTACTTGGACAGTTGAACTCCATATAAGATTGATGGCATTGTGAATTTGAAGTCATTTTCTGAATGGCTGTATTAAGATTCTCCGCAGAAGAAAGACCCTAGAAAAAAACTTGGTAGTTAGGTAGGCTAGGGTAGGCAGTTGACGGGAGCGAAGCTGCGGGCACAGCTAGTGGAATGTAAAATCCCCATAAGACTTTGTCTGACCCAGAATATCATGTTCTGCGGCAACTAGACCAACAAACCAATCTATCTTGTCTTCAATAACATTTATAACATCATAATAATTTGTATGAATCATAGGTAATCGCGAGAATAGTCTATATGAACTTTGTCCTATTTTCTTTACTAGAAACTTTAACTTTGTTTATTTCTGACTAGCTGTTGCCCGCGGCTTCGCTCCCGTGGACCACCCCACGGGACCCGGGATAAAAAATAGCCTATGTCACTCAGGAATAATGTAGCTATCTATTGATGAAAGATTTTTTTACATCGGTCCAGTAGTTACGGAGCCTATTCGGTACAAACAAACAAAAAAATCTTTCAACTTTATAATATTAGTATAGATTAAATTCAATTTTAGAAAAAGTTCTTTGAAAACGATGTCGCATTGGCACGTCAGACTTGTCACAATCGTGTTCACAGATAATATAATAATAGCATAGAGATGCCCCATTCCATACAAAGAAACCGTGCCGACGTAACTAGCGTTTTTCGTTTCGGTAGCGGTGATCTATCTATCGCCGTGGAACGGAACCGAACGCGATCGTCGATGGACAAAAAATAATCAGTATAAATAATCTGACGAAAAACGCTAGTTACGTCGGCACGGTTTCTTTGTATGGGATGAGGCATCTGTATGCTAGTATTATATTATCTGTGCTAGTACCTAAAGCCCTTGCCTTTTAACTCTTGGCACTCATATTGCGACATTGTATGCCTGAGGAATATTTATTTCCAATGTATATAAATAAAAATCAATTGCCCTATTTGCCTAAGTCTTTGTTTTGATATGTTTGTAATTGTCAGGCCAAGTTTTATCACATCACATCATCAGCCTATTAATGTTCCCACTGCTGGGACACAGGCCTCCTCTCTGTGAGAGGGAATGGGACGTAATTCAACACGCGTGCCCAATCCGGGTTGGTGGATGTCACATTTCTTCGAATTTTTGGTTCTAGGACCGTTTTGAGAGCAGTGATGATGAAATAATTTACACATAGTAAAGCGCCTGCCTGGGCTCGAACCCACGACCTGCAACTTGTAAGTCGCGGCCGATACCACTGTGCCACCACTGCTCTATACAAGTTTTATATAAAAGAAAAATTATTCATTAAACAGATTACACCCGGGCAAAGCCGGGGCGGGCAGTTAGTAAGTGATAATTTAGAAAAGCGAATGTAAACGAGCGACAGCCTCAAAGTTGGTAACTGCCGTCAGTTATCAAAAGAGGCACTTAAAAAGATAATATCACACAGCTAAAGAATGATCAAAGTATCCGTAACTTAAAAAGCTTAAGTTCAGTAGACTGCGATTAAATAACTATCACTTTTTGCTTCCAAAGAAAGTCTGCCAGATTTGCAATGGTAATTTCTTCATAATTTTATTCTGCATACAAAAGGAAGCCATGTCGCATGCAGGCAATTTTCGCCTTTATTGCCTTATTTGCCTTTATTTATTCAATGTACAGGGGTACATTATTCTTAATTATGAGGGCCTTGGGTCACTGCTTGAGCTAATTTCCCCTGATCATTATTTTAGTTGGATATTGGTCATATTGTGAATAGAACCCTTGTTTTATCAACATTTGAGTTTTAAAACCTTGTTTGTTGTTTAAGATAAATAAAAAAAGTACTCGACATTGTCCTTATTTATCTTAGTTAGTAAATAATTTATGTACTCTCAGTGGACCGTTCATTGTAATTGCGAACAAAGAATGTTAACGACAAATTATTCTTGTATCACTTGTTGAATACATATACGTTTAATCGACCTATTGTTATTGTTGAGTGACACAATACTTACTGCATAATTATGAATAATAATTCTTGTATCAGACCTTAACCGCACAGCAGTGTGCATACCATTTATACAATGTACCTACAAAATAAAAAATTATGATCCTAAAGGAGTAAACAAAAAACCGCAATCCTTTTGAATAGAAAATTCGAGGAGCCTACAGCACTTTCTTTTTGGTCCACCATCGAGCCCATAATCGTTGAAAGGATTTTAAATTTTCACATATCGTGTTCAAACGCGATCCTAACAACAGTACCAAAAAATACCGAAGACAAATTGTGACAGTCAATGACATTCCGCAAGATATCAGAATCGGTGGAGACATTAAGCCTACTTACGTAAAACATTACCCTCGTTACGATCGCCATCGCCAAGTAAAAACTCGAAAAAGTAGCCCAACATGCATCTGGCAAGAAAGAAATTAAAACCATTCATGTGACATTTTGGTGCATACATTTCTTTATTACCAAAAAAACGTACGAAAGCCACAAAGTTTCCCCCGCACATTCCAACTTTTATTCAAGTTATTATTACATTTTTATTCGTGCAAATGGCCGCGCTAAGTGGCGGGACCTAGTTTTAAGTTTTCTACTTGGTTTTGATCATAAAACTGTTTGTTTCAGGTGAATTGAATCAACATCTCCATCGGCATAATCAAGAACTGCTCACAATGATATTAAGTTGTACTACGTTAAGTTGCCATTAGGGTATTGGCGGTCGAGTTTAGAAATGATAAGAAGACCACAGCAGACATGGACGGCGTGAAGAAAATACATTCTGGAACACTGTATCGGTAAGTGGAGCTTTTATTGAATCAATTATTCAGATCTATGTCTTTTTACTGTCCTTCAAGTAAAGTTTCTAGGAAAGGACGATGAGAGTAGCCTTGTGTCTGCAAAGCCCAATGGCACAATAGCTTTGTCAAGTAGCGACTTCGGTGTTAGATTGGAAGGTTATTTTAACACTTGTTCTTAGAAGCTTCGTTGTTTAGAAGTATCTTCTACATAGCTCATGCATTGCGGATAAGTTAGAGTTTGCATTAAAATAAGCTACTAACATAAGTTGATTAGTTCAAGATCTCCAGAGGAATATAACAAAGAAGAACACTTGTGGGAAAGATACTAATGGTATTATGCAATGCTTGCTAGTTGATTGAAATCCCTGTTCCACTATGAACTTTAACAGTGGGGATCTTAAGATAAAGAACATGTACCAAGCATTCTCTCTCAGTTCATCTTCATCATCATCCGTAACATGTCTTTGCTCACTGCTGGACATAGGCCACTCTCTTGTGCCAATCGCCACGGTCTTGTGCCACCCTTATCTAGGCCCGCGATGGCAACAATGTCGTCTGCCCATCTCGCTTCCGGACGGCAAACATTCCTTTTGCCTGTCCTTGGATGCCACTCGGTTACTGCCTTGCTTTACCTGTCATAGTCCTGCCCAACTCCATTTGTGTTCCATTAAATATTTTCCGATATTGAAGACTTTCGTAAGTTTTCGGATCTCGATGTTTGGACTCGGTCTAATAGCCTTATGCCACAGATAATATAATACTAGCATATATTAATACGCTAGTACCTCATCCCATACAAAGAAACCGTGCCGACGTAACTAGCTATTTTCGACGGACTGTTATTATGAAATGAACTATTTTATAAAAGTACATCGATCGCGTTCGTTTCCGTTCCACGGCTATAGATGGTGTTAGCAGCGACTTGCAAGTAAAAGGCCTTACTCGGTTTGTGACAATTTTTTCTTTAAATACAGTGACGATTTGTTTTATATTAATTTTTTGCACATTTTTACAGTTTCATTGTACCAAAATGTTTTACATTACAAATATAAAATATCGAGTGGCATGCCCAAGAAATTTAAACCGTGCCATCTACTGGAATCAATTTTAAATGATCCGTTCAAATAATCTTTGAAATGAGAATTAACGGCCCAATATTCTATAATTTTGTGCTTAGGGGAGTTGATTACACAAGAACATACAATTTTTATTATCAATTCTAGAAAAAAATAATTTTACACACAATACAATAACAAATCGATGCATATCGCGCCATCTAGTGATATTTATTTGAACCATTTTTTTCTTAGGACTGGTTCCCCGTGCTCATACCAAGCATGGAACGCTCCATGGCTCTCTGTGCAGTTCATCACTCTTGCCCTTATCTCAATTTAATTATGGTCGGCGCAACATGTTTTCCATACTTCCCTATTAGTAGTCATCTCAGCAGTAATTTCTAGTTTTATCCTCTTTAACACAGTTCATCCATCGTCTTCTTCCTACTAATTCTTAATTCATCACCATACCAGCCAAAAGACGTCCACTGCTGGACATAGGCCTCCCCCAAGCAAGCGTCTCCACATTGACCGGTCTCGGACTCCCGCCATCCTCACAAGGTCATCTGTCCACCTGGTGGGAGACTTTCCAACGCAGCGTCTTCCGGTTCGCGGTCGCCACTCCAGCACTTTATTTATCTTGCTCGCAGAGCGGATGGTCGATGAGGCCGAACTCTTAATTATAGGCCACAAAATATTTATAATGGTCTCGTATTTTTTCCGTTCTTCAAACCCTTTCCCAGTTTGGCCATGTTTCAAGGATAAGGCACACGGTAAACGCCAAAATAGCTCGAGTTTCCAATTCTTTCTGAAAAGGATCGAAACCTGAGATACTATCTTTCCTTATAAGTTTCGCTTTGAATGGCGGTAATGGCTTTTTCGGTTTTTTATTTAGCTAGATTGTAAAGCTTTACAAGATTTGTGCTATAAAGAAATTCTGGTCATGGCAGATTCTATAAGACGGAAATTATTCTACTCTTTATTTGAAAACCTTTGCTCAGCCCTAATGGACTATAAAACAAATTCGCTGTCCGCGTTGTCGAGATCATTTCTTCATTTCTGTTTCTCCGCTAACTTCTATACCACGCAACGGATTTTGAGTGCTTTGCAGTCGGAGGATACATATGCGTGAGCTGGCAGGCCAAAACCAGATGTATCCTCCGACTGCACAGCAAGATTTTCTTCTTGTTTAGTTCGCTTTTTAAGCAATCGGGTTTTTTGTGTTTTTTATTAATATATTTTTTCTAGAATTAGGTACATTTAAACATATATATGTTATATATTTTTGAAATCACCTCTAAAAGCCCTTTATTTTGATACCCCACACGAAGATATGGATAAAATAAATTGGGCCTCCACAATATGGCGCCCAAAATCCGCCATTTTTCAATTTTAATTTAGCCAGTGACACTCGCAGGGATAAGACGAATCGATTGACGTAAGAATCATCAAAATCGGCCAACATGTTTGGTCTCTAGAACGCCACATAGGAACAAACATACATACATACATACATAGACTAATAAACACATTACCCTCCTTCGGCAGTCGGGTAAAAATAGCGATAAACGATGAAGGTTTTTGTATTTAATTATTCCCGGGGGCAGGAGTCGGGGCGGTTCGCTAGTCTGTATATATATTCTATGTTGTTTCTCATGTCTTCATATATATGTACAATTCCTAAAATAAATAAATAAAAAGCTGTTCCACCAACTTAGATTTTGTTGACACAAGAAGTCGTCGAACGAACCACGTTCGGGCACGATAAAACGATTTAGTTAGGTTTCAACTAAGTAAAACTCATTTTGAGGGTCAAATTGGTGATCAAATAAATGTCTTAGATCAAGTGAAAAAAACCTAAGCTTCTTGCCTTTTTCCTTGAGTAATAGGATTATTGACGAATCCTCGGATATTATCTGTATATTTTTCTTGACTCTTAGCATTTCGTATGATACTTATATTAAGGCTGTACTCTGAACAAAAAACCTTGAGCATGTTATGCTCCTTCCCTCTTTGCCTTACCCATGAGTTACAGTACGCCCAGAATTTAGAATAAAATCTAATTTTGTTCTTTTGAAAAAAAAATTTGATACAAAATGATCGTTATTAAATTGTCTATCCATTAGTGTTAGTACAAAAAATAATTAGTGAACACTTTACGAGGAGATGCATGCTATCGATCATTATTTCTCATTTTTATGGTTTTGTTGGAAGGAGATTAATGAAACATACTTCTTTAAAACAATAAAGAAAGGTACCATTTTGGAATCAATATTATGTAGAAATTTAATGTATTTTTATTAGTTGATATTTATTTTTAAATAAAGAGTAGATAGCTCTTAAAAACTGCACAAAAATGGCTAGCGCTGCGTTTTATTCGGAGAAGAGCCTTAAGGTTACACTAGTCGATCATTTTTCCATACAAACGTAGTCTGGCGATTACTCCACTGTTTGACGATGTACGTTCAAAATGAAAAATTATATCAATTTGTCTCATCATTATCTAGCCATGTATGGAAACAAAAAAATTAAAAAACAAAATATTTGAAAGTTATGAGCGTCGAAAGTTCCATATTTCAACACAAATTTTAATGCATCTTTGGGTGGAAATAAATACCATAAGTAGAAGTAAAATTGCAAAACGGCCTTCATACAGGGATAGATTAGTAATTCAACAATGCAAAGAATTTTATTTTGTAAATATACATTTAGTCGTTTTTTCATGATATCTAGACTCCCAAAGGTCCGTTTATAAAATTTCGGGCGCTCGTTTTATCCTACCTCGTTTTACCCTAAATCATAATTAATTTCGATACACATTTGCTAAAGTGCTAATTCGTACGAGAAATAGCTCATCACAGCATCTATATCTTTCGACCGTGTTGTCGGATGAGATAGCATGCATTTTAAACTCGCGCACAAAATAGTTCGTGCCGTCGACTAGGGGAACCTTAAGTTTCTAAGCCTTCAAAGTGTCTTTTCTACACGCATTTACTTTAATATTATCCTATTTAATCTTATCATTGTCTACACATAACAACGGAACATTTCAAAATACCGTAAGTCTCCTATATGCCTCAGTATCAACGCAAACACATATTAATGGCATACCTGGGAACTACACGGTTGTGTCTGAATTATACAGCCACCGCTGGTAGCTGTCGCGTTTCAATAGACATCATGTACCCTTGCATTGTCACAAGTTGCCGTGTGTCTAGCCGGAAGCTGAACACTGACTTGATACAGCTCCAAGCTCTAGTTATACCTAACTAAATAACTACTATTTATGTTCGTTAACATCAAGTTTTAATTAGGAACTAACTTTGGTTGTTTCAACTGGAATTTAGTGTAGTTCTATCTACTGCTCCTAATGTTCTCGTATTTTACTGCTAGGGGAATCCAAAGAATTCGCTCAGGACCTCCTTCATTTTTAACCGACTTTCGAAATAAGGAGGGGGTTCTATGTTCGACTTCTTGTATGTTTTTTTTTTATGTATGTTCACCGATATCTCCGTCAATAGTAAACCGATTTTAAAAATTCTTTTTTTGTTTGAAAGAGTATGTTCCGAAATTGGTCATTTTAATTTGGTGAAGATCTGATGAAGAACTTCGAAGATATACAACAGAACTCTTCAATAAATAACGGAAAATCTTTCGGGACTGCTGCAATCGTATGTCTGTTTATTGTTTATACCATTTCATAACATAACATCACGCCAGTACGCTCTTAAGGGGTAAGCAGATCTCTCATTTGATCGGTTTTGTTCAAGTTGCATGATATTCGGGTAATCTATTCTGGCGTTATAGGAAACTTACTAAACAACTTGCCTATTAGTTAGGTACAACTATAAAAGTAAAAAATAAAAAATGTCTTTCGTAGATACAATTTTTTTGTGTTATGGACACCGACTTCCAAAAATAAAGTTATTTTTCACTTTGTAGTTTTCTTATTTGGAAGTTAGTAGTATTTTTTTATTAGTAGGTAGTATTTAGTTGGCTATATTATGGGAGGCCAATTTTCTTTTTCTTCCAAATTCATCGTGTGGGGTATCAAAATACTTAAAGGTTTTAAAGAGGTGATTTTAATAAAAATTAAAAAACATTTTTACAAAAAAATACTACCGATTTGTTAAGTTCGCAAGTTATTGCGCTGGCAATATTTTGTTCCTAATCTCATTTTGTTGTGCAACCCACCACAGGATAAGCCTTTTCAATCTCTATTTAAGGCGCCGATTCCCTTGAGTAGCTGATTTTAAAATGAGAATCACGCCTAAATGGCTCATCGTAATTCTTTGAAAAAAATATATGTTATATTAGACTATTTTCTTAATAATTTGATCTGAGCAAATTTTGAGTTATATTTGTATAACATAGTATAATTAATTTGTAAAGTTATGTCTAAAACAGACAAAAACACGACAATCACACCAAAACCGCTGAGCGTATTGTAATGAAATTGACACCATCTAAAAGACAATTTAATTATCTACATTTTGATCTGAAGCTTTTTTTTTTAAAGTCATAGAATAATAAGAAAAGTACAAAAACCTACAAAATTTCGGGTCGCGCGGGTGTGAAACGTTCCCTCAAGGTCGTTGGCGTTAGTCGTCGTCTTAACTAAGGAATTGATACAAAGCAGGTATTCGCAGTTAGGTAAGATTTAGTCATTGCGAATTTCCGGTCTCGATAACTTGGTCGATTAGTAATACTAATACAGCAGAACCACTCTATATATTCATAGTATAAGGAAAAACTGCATATTCAAGGTTTCTTTAACCGTAGTGCAACAAAGATTATTTTATAAAATACATCGAAACTGTTTTAGACATCAATGCTGTTCTAATTCTGTCAAAAACAATGATAGTTTTTGGTTATCCGATCTGAAATCGTTGGCTGACTTTTTAGGGTTCCGTACCCCAAGGGTATAAACGGGACCCTATTACTATGACTCCGCGGTCCGTCTGTCTGTCTGTCACCAGGCTGTATCTCATGAACCGTGATAGCTAGACAGTTGAAATTTTCACAGATGATGTATTTCTATTGCCGCTATAACAGCAAATACTAAAAACACAATAAAATAAATATTTAAGTGGGGCTCCCATTCAACAAACGTGTTTTTTTCCGTTTTTACGTACGGAACCCTTCGTGCGCGAGTCCCGACTCGCACTTGGCCGATTTTTTATAGACGTCTCAATGGTCTAGCGAATTTGATTCGATTCTACTCGTAACTAAACTCTGTTACGGATGCATTTTTAATTACCATTCCAAGATATGTTGCCTTTGAACATTTCTGTATATCACTAAGCAATTTCTGGGAAGATAGACTTTCTGACATTTGTAAACGGTTATTCGATTATATATTCATTCCCCAGCAGAGCTTCCAGTAGTCTGTTCGACCGAATATTCGTCAGAAATATATTTATTTATTTAGGAATAACCAACAGTTACACATTTGAAACTTGTGACTAATACTATAAGAACATTATATAAATGTGCAACTTACACCGTTATCCACATCAGTAGAATGTTAGTTTTGAGCAAACGATACAAAGCAAAGAAACAAATAATTTTACTTTCTGTTAAAATAATAACAATTTAAAGGCTCGTTATTGCTTCAATAAGGCAGTTGCGAAATTTATTAGTGGGCATTGCAAATATGTTCAAGTCAGTAATAAGTTCATTGAAACCATTACAAATACGACGCAGAGGTGCGCGGGCTCCAGCGTTTGTTCGACAGGAAGAAACGGCGAATAGAGGGCGCAAATTACCCCTCGCCCCAAAACACTTCTAGGAACAAAGTAATGCACTCTATTGCTAATATCTGAGCAGTCGTATCTGTGATTACACACATCATAAAGGAACAATCGTTTCAAGGTATAATCTTCCAGACTTTAGGCTCATTACATTAATGAGCCTAAAGTCTCGAAGATTCTAAAAACATATATCTACCATTCAACAATACCGAATATCCTCCACTTCATGGGACAAAACGCCTATTGAATTTGTTCAAGAGCTCTATCCGTATATTCACTGGCTATTAAAAATAGAGGCATTGATTCGCAGGACAAACCACAATAGTGTATTGTGGAAACCTATATAATGTTAGTTCTGTGTAGGTAAAAACAATAACTGACCGCACTGATAGGCGGTGTTCCATTTCTATCTCATCTCGTGTAGTCAGATCAGTTTATGAACAACACGATGCCATTTAGACCGACACTCATATCGGCTGGTTCAGTGGCGTACTAGCAAGTAGCAACACAATACTGCACTTGACACAACAATTTGTACTCGTAATTATGGTAGATTACTTTCCCTGAGTGATCCACATTTCCCGCCGTAAATGCTTCGTTTTTTCGACGCCTATTTAGTATTCTTATCACCTTTGTGCCTGGGAGGTAATACAAGGAAGTGCCTCCGGATTCTTTCGGAATAGGTTCAGCCGACCAATTTTCTGATTCTCTACCCGTTTCTCGTCTCGACGCCTTTTTTATTTGCAAGCTAAGTAATTGATATGTCTCGGGGGTCACAAAAAACGTATATGTCTACAATAAGTAACAGAATCGCGTTTGTTTTTGTATCGTATCATTTCCACGGTACAAGGTTAACCACTCCAAATTCGTAGCGTCCTTACAGGGATTTATTTCACAGAAATGGAGGATGTTACGAGAATTTGAAATTTGTTTTGTCGTTCTCATTGTTTGAGTAATGTTGTCCCGCTTCTGTTATCGAACGGATTTATTTGTAAATGACCATCGATATTTTTATAATGTAAGAATACTTTAACAATCTAAATATTAATACATCGGTCTTTGAAGGAGTGTGGTTCGGAACTGTTCGTGATTTTGCGGTGGGCGATACGAATGAAGAAATAAAAGAATATTAAAAATAACCCAGTTGTATACAGATGAAACTCCAAGTGGCGGCGGCGGCCTAACGTGTGAAATGTGCCTATTTCTGCCTTTTTTATTTTGCCTTTGTCGCTCGTGTGTCTGCCGGCGTGACTGACTTATTCCATTCCTCGTATGGCGAATGCGGTCCCATGACTGTGCTTCTATCAGTGTAAACTACTGCTTTAATTTAAAGTGCCCATCTCTCCGAATACGGTTTAATCCACGGCACAGACGGTCATCGGGGACATCCTCTTTCAAAAGAACGGAACACTGTCGTAATCCGAATACAATTAAAGGAACAATGTGTGTTTGGTCGGAGCAAGTTCGTGCCTCCGCGGACAGTTTCCCCATTTGTGGTTATTAGGTAATCAGATCCCGTACCCAATGTCTTGGCTCGAAAGCGCTCCAAAATAATATCCGAATCGCAAGCACTGGGGAAAAGTTGTGAACACGGAAGTTTCGCATTACTTTTAATATTTCATTACGTTTGCTGTTGTTTTCATAAATTTTATTGCTGATAATGAGTCCAGCTTAATGAATTGTGCGGCGAAATTAGAAATTTTGGCGTATTTTTAGCGTTCCGTACCCAAAGGGTAAAAACGGGACCCAATTACTGAGACGCCGCGATCCATCTGTCTGTCTCTATGTCTGTCCGTCTGTCACCAGGCTGTATCTCATGAACCGTGATAGCTAGACAGTTGAAATTTTCACAGATGATGTATTTCTGTTGCCGCTATAACTACTAATACTAAAAATAGAATAAAATAAATATTTAAGTGGGCTCCCATACAACAAACGTGATTTTTTGCTATTTTTTGCGATAATGGTACGGAACCCTTCGTGCGCGAGTCCGAATCGCACTTGGCCGGTTTTTTTATTTCCGTGGCGGCAAATCGGCCCAAATATTGATAGTAGGTTTGCATATTTCATGCTGTTGGTATTATTTTGGGTATTACGGCATGGCAGCTTTGTTTGCTAAATTATTAAAGGCCCTGCGTATTCTATCTGAATTTTAATAAAGCAGCACGATGGCGATGCTGTCTCCAACATATATTATTATCGATTCGGAATCAGGATTCACAAAACGAGAAATACATTTCAATAGACTTTGGATTATTGCATAAAGATAAGGATTCGGTAGCTTAGAACAGTATCAGTTATTCCGTTACGTTCCTATATTCAAGTTTAGAATTTTGTTCAGATTTCTAGTACTACCTTTCCGGATACCATGTTATAATATTCAGCTTCTACGAATTCTGTCTAACGCCTGTTGGCACGTGGCTTTGTGCGTTGCTATCTCAACCGTCAAGAATTCTCTGTGGTATACGAAACAAGGGATTAAAAAGAAGAGCTGGTATAAATCTTTGTTTGTATTTCGACGTTTCTCGAGAAAAACACATGCCCAACCTTTAAAATTTCTCACACGATATTTTCTATTCTTGTTGTTGGGCGTACCCTTTTACTGGGTGTTTACATAGACGTCACATAAATTCTCCTTTTCTCATAGTCCTAATAGAATATCGTATTGATTTGTGTACTCTGTGGTTGCCGGAAATATTCAGGCAATCCGCAAAATTTTACGGTTAGACGATTTATTTTTTGTATACAATAGGCTCGCGCTTGAACACTATCTCACCTGTTGGTAAGCAATGATGTGTTCGACGGTGATACACGCTTGCCTAAATAACCTTTTCACTCGTGACTTAAAGACGCCCAGATTGTAGCTGTCGGGAAACACAGACTCCGGCAGGGAATTCCATTTTTAGCTGTACGCATAATAAAAGTCCCAAAACGTTTTGTGCGTATGGGTGGGATGTCCACCATGTACCGATGGCGCATCGCCGTACGTCTGGTAGTCCGATGATGAAACGGGCTGGGCGGAATTAGATCGTGCAATTCCAACGCACACTCCCCGAAATGTAACCGGTAAAAACCGACAAGCTGGCAACTCGGCGACGGTGTTCGAGGCTCTGGAGCTTTGAATTGACTAGTGCCTCATCACCGATGAGCCTTTTAGCCCGCTTTTCGATCGACTTCAGTGCGTCAAGCTGGTATTTGGCAGATCCGATTTTTTTGCTGTGGTGTTAGGATTAGGACCTACATGAGGACTATAAGGATTTTAAACGTTATCCAATTCCGTAGTTCTAATGTTTTCTGTGTTTTCAATACCACCAAATGCATTGTAAGCAACTAAGCACTACCTAATGTCAATTTTGCCAGTGCAAACACCACTCTTAAGGTTACACTAGTCGAAAATTCTTCTATACAAACGTAGTCTAGGGATTATTCCACTGTTTGACGATGTACGTTCAAAATAAAAAGTGATATTAATTTGTCTCATCATTATCTAGCCCTGATTTCATGATTTGAAAGTTATGAGCGTCGAATGTTCCAGATTTCGACACTAATTTTTAAGCATTTTTGTGCGCGAATAAATACCATAAGAAGACGGAAAATTGCAAAACGGTCTCCATACAGGGATAGATTATTAGTTCAACAATGCAAATAATTTTATTTTGAACAGATTGAGTTAGTAGTTTTTTCATGATATCTAGACTGCCAAAGGTCTGTTTATAAAATTTTGCGCGCTCGATTTCGTCCTAAATCATTATCCATTTCGCTACAAATTTGCAAAAGTGTGTATTCGTACGCGAACTAGCTTCCTATTGCTCATCACAGCATCTATCTCTTCCGCACGTGTTGTCGGTTGATATAAAATGCATTTTAACCCCGCGCACAAAATAGTTCGTGCCGTCGATTAGTTTCAACTTTGGAGACAATATCAAAGTCTCAGCCATGTCACCCTACTCTTCTGCGTAGTAAACTTTAACTATATTATATTCCAGTTAATTTTAATGCACAATCAGAAACACAGACCTCGTCCCAACTAAACTTACCACTAATAAATCTCGATCGTAATCCATTTTCATTTGATTGACTCTGAAATAGAGATACACTAAGTTCGACTCTAAACGTATTACCTATCGAGTTAAGGTGTAAATCAGTATGTACATAATGGGAATCTCAGAACGGGAGCCGCATTGGCAATTGGGGCAGGAGGGAATGCAATCGATACCTGAATACTCCACTGTTTCTTGCTACATTGTATCTACATTAATTAGGTACCTCGTTTAGCGTTATCAATATCAATACATTATAATAAATCTGTAGAAAAATATTTTTTGTACATCGAAAAAAAATCCAATAAAAATAGCCAGGGTGTTAAAGGATAACCAACAGAACCCATTTATAGCATTTTTGGAATTTTTGTCTGTTTGTCTGTTTATTTGTGCACGCATCACGTGAAATGTCCGAAACCATTGTAGATAACTTTTATACATAAAAATTGTGCGTATCTTGAAGAATTACTTAGTTTTTGTTTCATCGCAATCGGTTCACTCTATCAAAAGTTAGATAAATTTAAAGTGTTCAAGAAGTAAAATTATCACAGCTCATGCAATTCAGTTACTCGGACAGTTGAACTCGCTATTCGATAGATGGCGTTGTGCATTTAAAGTCATTTTCTGAATCGCGGTGTTAAGATTTTACGCGAAAGAATGACCCTAGAAAAAAAATTGGTATGTAGTATGTATATTTTCGAGTATGTGGAGTAGGTAGGCAGGCTGGTAAGTATGGTAGGGTTAGCAGGCAGATGACGGGAGCGAAGCTGCGGGCACAGCTAGTATTTAATACGTCTTACGTAAACTGCATTTCTCTTCACGACGTGTCTTCAATGGTATTACCGTTGCACGATAAAACTGATATTGCATTGATCATTTTATGACACGATAAGATAAAATTGCGGTTTCGCACCTTGATGTCGACATTTTTATTTTGCAGAATTTCTTGCTTGAAGTTAGATAAGACATGGAAGATGGTATCTTTGTCCTTCGTCCTTCTTGGGTCAGATTTTTATGTCAGTAACTTTCGCCACATTATTTGCTGTTTCCTTTACATCATTACCCGACTGCAAGGAAAGGGTTACGTTTTTCGCGCTTATCTTGTATGTGTATAATATTCTTTATTACCTCAAATCTTTCAAATCGCTAGATCGATTTATATAAGATATCGTTAGATACGTCGTGACCGCTCAATTGTTCTTAGATAACTTACATTAAACAAAAACAAATATTTACTAATCATTTAATTATTTACATTATACAAATATTTTGGGTGCCATATGTAACATAGGTTATAAGACTTTATCTACTCTCATATCATAATGTTCGAATTATAAACTTCAAACCGAGTTTATATTGACATACTTTATAAACACAATACCGAAATTTAAAAATATAATCTCATTATAACACTATTTCTCTAACAAAATAATGCTATAACAATTTTTTTCTATTACGATACACAGAGACATTGTAATACCTAGACGGAACGTGTTTAAGACGCAATTTTAATATCGGTATTCACTTTCGCACTCACAGATAACGTCATAAGCAAAAAGAGATAGATATACTTTTGTCTATGCCATCTTCTGTGCCAGTGTGGCCGAGTATGCTATAGATACTTATCTATAGACATATATCAGTACTAGATCTGTGCCACTGTCATATCGATATTATTGAGTTTAGTTTTGGAGCGATCTACAAATTTGGTCAAATGTCTGTAAGAATCGTCCTTGACTACGGCTAATTTTACGTTTTTTTGTAGGGAATCTTTATAATTATTTAAAGAGTGAATGTGTACTCGTACAAAGTGTGAACTTATCAGTCATTGTAAGAGTACAATTCCATTCTTTCGTATTTTTTCTGCGCATTATACGAGTTGTATAATAATGTTTATTCATACCTTGCGCAAAAACGAGGTACATCATGAGATCAAAGTGACAGATTTTGGTACCCTCGTACGACTGTACAGACATGTACTGATCGATATACTGATGAAGACTGAAAAGAAAGTTTACAGACGAGTATGTATATAAAAGGAAAAAAAAAATAACAATATTGTTTAAATATAATAATTTAATTTAAAACAGTAATATGTAAAAATTAACATGATTCATCAACCTGTGTCCATAAATGGGTCAAGGGATAGCGATAGCATGATTCATTAAAATGCAGTGAACACAAGCGAGAATATAGTGAAGGTGTCCAGTTAGCTCGTTTTATATTCTTGATCCACTTATTTCTTAAATAAGTACTCTTAGGAAACCTGTGCACAATCGATATTAAATTAATAATCACAATAGCAAATAAACTTTATGAAATCAATTAAAGTAAGTAAAATAAAAATACAGTATCGATAAATCTTTCTCGTGACTTTTGTCACATCTCTAACATCAGAACGTAAGTACGTAAACTGTCATAGCTCTATCAGCGAACGTATAAAAGTTAATTATTTCACTAAATAGAATGGTTTAAATGATACTATACGTCCTTGACGTATTTAGAACTTAGATACCTTTATTCCAGACAGCCTATGAAATATATTCCCTGCACAATAATTTCAGTATGCTAGTCGATAACTCACTTGTGGAAAGATATCCTTTGATTATGTTCTGTTAATACACTCATTCTACTCTTGCAACCGATAGCCACACACGACATGGTTCATGCAGATAATTAAACAACAAAATTCTTCCTGATATAAACGATACAAAGGCTTGAAAACAGCGAAAAACTTTGATAAGAGCTGCTAACCGATGGGTTACAACAGTGACTAAAAAGTGGTCTCTTTGACGTTTAGGATGGTAGCGTTTGTCTATGTTTGTCTCTTTCTTTTTCATAGAGTTTCTCTATAAGCAAGAACGAAAGAATTGACAGTTTCTTTTTCGTCGTAAATACGTTCCGTCTAGGTATTACAATGTCTCTGACGATACAGGACAAATCCAAGAAGTTAATCACTAAGGAGTTTCATTCAATATTTTTTTTGTAATGCCATTTTAGTAGATACCTATTATAAAAAGATTTGATTCCAATTTTAAATTGTCTATGACAATGCCCGCTTTAGGCTTAGCACGCACTGCGATTTTTATTCGCGCTAATTTTGTCTCTTTCTACCTGTTCATAGAGCTCAAAATATTCGGGCGAATTAAATTCGCGCCGCGGTGCTGTGGATTCTGTTGCAAAATACGGATTTCATGCGGTATTATTGCCGCACGATTTTTTTACCGCAATGCGAGCAGCATCATACAATTCCATAGGTCGCAGAATGGGCGGAAAAAAATCGCACGAATAAATATCGCAGTGCGTGTGCTAAGCCTTAGCGCATGCGCAGATAATGCGGTGATGTGCTGGGCTTTGGCGCCATTCATACGTTTTTTATGGTATGGAAAATGCAAAAAAAAAGATATTAAGTAGGTTCAATCCCAAAATGTATGAGTGTAGATAAAGTAGTGTATGAAACTGCACATAACTAGGTATTAAAACATTCGTGTGAATACTATTAAAAACCTCGCCTACGGCTCGGTTTTTAAACTCACACTCATGTTTTAATACACCTTATTATGCAACAGTATCATAAACTACTATTATATTGTTACTTTTAAGTATTTGTATTTTGTCAGTGTGGACCTTTTGATGTCTGAAAATAAATAAATTATATTATTATTGTGTGGTTTCACTGATTTACAATATTTTTTTCTGCAGAACCATTCGAGTTTGGTCGAAAAAAAAAGATTCCGCCGAATTGAGAACCTCCTCCTTTTTTTGAAGTCGGTTAATAAAGGGTTTAATTTTAAATGAGGTGATTTCAAAAATATATACCACTTATATGTTCAAAAGTAATTCGAAAAAAAAAACTAAGAAATTGTACCTATAATACAAGAAAATCATGCTGTGAAGTCGGAGGATCAGGTGGTCAGCCAGCATGTGCACGAATATGTATCCTCCGACTGCACAACATGATTTTCTTCTTGTTTAGGTACATCTTTCTAGTTAGCTTCTTAAGCAGTCGGGTTAATGATTTCTAAATTCACTTTTTTTCGCCTTCTATAATAACTATTCCTATGTTTAAATATTCTGCTGTAAATACAGGTGTCTTCGTCTGTACAGTCACCATTGTAGTTGTCTGATGTTTAGATGCACAAAGCAAGGGTGTCCTGTCAGTTGCAACGTCTTCCAATGCCCCCTTTGTTGTAACGTTTCTGACTAATTATGTCTGCCTTTAGTTATGATGTTTTGCTGGTAGTATCTCTCTATGAAATAGTGTGTTCTTAGATACTGAGAACTTAAATGATCATGAATTTATGATAGAGTTAAACAGAATCCGTAGAAATGATTTCAACCGTATGTTCTAGTCTAAACATGCGATGAGGAGGGAGGAAATACCTCTCTTTATACAAGTAGATATTCTTTGCATCAGCAAGCAAAGTTACCACTGAACCAACCACATATCTTTACTAAAACAAACTTCTACGCCAGCAAGTTATAGAATCCTACTAAAAACATACTTATACGAAATTGTTTTCTCAAATAACCTGCGTATTCAAATTCTTGTGTACACTACACATAGCACAAGAAACTAAACTCAATATTTAAATTAAAGCGCGGGTTATCTACATCTCATTATATACGCAATATGAGGCTTATATTTTCGCATCTACATACATACATTTTATTTAGTGAATACTGGGTGTTAGGAATGTACTATGTCGGGTTGTAAGTTAAGATCATCGAAGTTGTTCTTCGAATTCATTGAAAAATAATATAATGACAATGTTTTTGCGGGTTGGAAATAATATTCGGCCAATCTCAGATCGTATAGTTAACCAGTTATTGATGTTGGAGATCCTGTAACATCTGGAGATCCTGTAACATCATCTTACAGGATCTCCAACATCAGGAACTGTCCTGTGGTCGCAAAACTAGATTGGGTGACAGAGTATCTTCATGAATGTTGATTTAGAAGCTAATTTTTGGTCCATGCTCGGGACGTCGAGGCTTTGGGCGTCCTTTTAAGGTATTCATCCAGCAGCATCCCTATTTATACATTGGCTTCTTGAAGTAGTAATTTAAAGCAAATCGGCTTCTCGAATAACCTAAGTTCAATTTAAGAATCTAATGCTGGTCAAACGGCTAAGATTACTTCAATTCAAGAAAAGATTCCGAGAATCGACTGAAGAAAATGGGTCCCTACGGGGCAGCTGGCAACCTATCCTGCTTTATACATAATGCAGTTTTTCAACCCATTCACTACATCACAGCGAATCGTGAGAATTCGACAAAATGCATTTTCCAACAATGGATTCGCCGTCGTTTTACTTAGGCTAGAAGAGATATCTTTATTGAATCTAAACTTAAAATAAAAACTCTTTTTTACAAAAAAAATACTACCGACTGCCAAATAAGAAAACTACAAAGTGAAAAATAACTTCATTTTTGGAAGTCGGTGTCTTTCGTAGGTACCATTTTTTTGCGTTATGGACACCGACTTTCAAAAATAAAGTTATTTTTCACTTTGTAGTTTTCTTATTTGGAAGTCGGTAGTATTTTTTTGTAAAAAAGTTTTTTTTTATCATTTTTTAGTTTTACCTACCTAATAGGCAAGTTGTTTAGTAAGTTTCCTGTCATGAAACAAACCGATCAAATGAGAGATCTGCTTTCCCCTTAAGAGCGTACTGGCGTGATGTTGTGTTATGAAATGGTATAAACAATAAACAGACATGCGATTGCAGCAGTCTCGAGAGATTTGCCGTTATTTATTGAAGAGTTCTGTTGTATATCTTCGAAGTTCTTCATCAGATCTTCACCAAATTAAAATGGGACCTATTTGGAAACATACTCTTTCAAACAAAAAAAGATTTTTTTAAATCGGTCCACAATTGACGGAGATATCGGTGAACATACATAAGAAGTCGAATATAGAACCTCCTCCTTTTTCGAAAGTCGGTTAATAAAACTCACTCTTTTTAAAACCTCGTTGCTTGTTTAGTATTAGAGCGGGGCGTAAAGAAAGGGATTATTGGCGAAGCCAAAGGTCAAATTGTAGTGGCTAATTCGCAGCTCAAAGAATTCCATTAAAAAACTTTCACTTCGTGTAATACTACTATACTTATACTTCGTGTAATTCTTGTAATACTCTAAATATAGCCTTTATTTTAAAAGCCAGTCTGAGGCTAAATAAATTCTAGATTTAAAAGAATACTAGCGAAATTTTTCTTTCAGTTTGTAAAGGTTTTATAGGTCCTTGACTCGCAATGCGATGTCCCTCGGTCCCTCCCTAGCTGAATGTGGACAGGACTTAATTAGGAGATCGTACAAGTACCTTTTCAATTTCGGGAGGCCATGATATGTTGAAAATTTGCTTGATGTAAAGATTTTTCCGTTGATAACGAGGCAACCACTTCTTCAGCGTGTTGGTTATGGAAATATTTAAAAACAGTTAATTTTGGAGGTATTTTTAAGGGATTGAAAGGATCACGGTTAAGTATAATGTCATGTTTAGTTAGTAACCCAAGCCCTATCTATTAGTTCAATAACCGTTTCCGCAGTACCAGTTTACGGCTTTCGCGATGATAACACACTACATTTAAACATTCTATATTAACATTTATTTTACCACCAGACCAGAAATAATGTCTCCCCACTTAGTATGTACAACTGCAGAACTCCAGGGCATAGACATAAAAATTGTCTCATTTGTGAGTATAATACAGAAGTTGTGAATGGTTTTAAAAGTTTCCTGTGGGGGCAGATTTCGAAATAAGGTTGTGCAATCTGAGCAGAGGCGTTAAAGTTCGCCGCTTGATCTCATCGATCCGAGTGATGGCTGTGAATATTTGCTCGAATTTTTACGACACTGATTACGACTGGCCGAACATAATGAGAAAACGGGTACAAAGCTTGCAAACTTCGTGTAATACCTTTTTGGTAGCGAAGAAAAAATAAAAGTTTTACGTAAAATCAAAAGGGTTTCGCAAACGGTCCGAAGCCTGATATTTACGTGTACATTAAATGAAACAAAGGTAATTATTTTATACGTAATTTTATTTTGTACCGTGTTTCGTGTGTTCGCTGGGCCGCGGCTAGCATAAAGGTCTTACATTACATTTATTGTTTGAATAATTAAACAGTCAACGCGAATCTGTTCTTTATATTTGTTTGGTCCACGTTTAAGCCGGTTGCAGACCAAGAGCTAAGCTAAGTTAGTTTAGGTTAGCTCGCATAGCTGACGTAGTTTTTCATACTTGTGTACAGACTGCAAACTAAGCTATGTGAGCTAACAAAAATATGCGAAGCTAAGTTGGTTGTGTATGTGTGTTGCGCAGCTACACGAGCTTCTCCCGCCTACCCATACATCCTTTCATCCTTTGCCAGTGCTCAGTGCTGTCTTGCGTCGTGCGCACGGTCGTTTTGTAGCGAATATGAAGCAATTTGGTCTGGAATGTCTTTTTTTTTTAAATAATAATAGGTCAGTATTAATCTTCCTTTTCAATGTGTTAACGTATTCATCATCGGAACTTTCTTCATTGATTATATTCATGGTGAGCGACGTCCGTTAAACTGAACTTGGCAACACTGACTGACTTGACTGAGCTTTCGTTTAGTTCTTGGTGTGCTGCACGTGACATATTTTTAGTTTATTTTAGCTTAGCTTAGCTAAGCTGACTTTGTTTAGCTTCGGAATAGCTTAGTTGTCGGTCTGCAACCGGCTTGGCTATGTAGAAATAGCAAGGATTACTTGCTAATTCTTATAGATTACAATGAAGGACAACACGACTATTCCACTAATCCCTTATCCAATCTTAGTGATTACCTAATGTCACGGAAACGGTAAAGACAAAGAAAAACATCGTGAGGAAACCGGCATGTCCTAGAAACAAAAATTCGAAGATATGTGACAATATGTGACATCCACCAACCCGCACTGGGCCTTCGTGGTGGTTTACTACCCACTCCCTCGCACAGAGAGGAGGCCTGAGTCCCTGCAGTGGGAACATTAAAAGGATGATGATGAAGATCTCATGTCGGTCGGAGTGCAGTGTCCCTGTCCACCCATAATTTTGCTGAAGTGCCTTTAGGACCCGTATGAGGACCTAATAAACACCACTGCAGCTGCTATTGACGTGGTGGTGCCCACTGGCTCTGAAAACCATCGAGCCGAAAATAAAAAGAAGACCTTTTTCGTCAATCACTAGTTTTCGTGATCGATGATTCTATGGCGATGATAAAAATCCACTTGATAGCTTAACCTGCTAAAGGCATGCTATAGCTATTCTGTTTATCAAATCGCCTTATCGCAGTATCAATACGCTGGCACTGATATTGGTGCCATTCCGTTATCAGTGCAGTGCCGATCCTAATTTATGTGATGTTGGTTCAAGACCAACACTGAATGTTTACTTAGCTGGTATACTATCAATATTGATATGGTATGATGTATTGCATGTGCGTTCACTGATGAATTGAAATACGAAGGAAGAAAGATAAAGTTTTTGGAAGTATGTGGAACGGGGTGTAAAGTCTCACAAACCTCTGCATATCCGTTCACTGACGAATTGAAATACTACAAGACACGACTAAAAGATTCCGACTAATTGAGAAACTCCTCCTTTTTTTGAAGTGGTTCAAAAATTATGAGCTTCTCTTGTTGTAATCTCTTTCCTCTCATCTACTATAATTGCATCATTCGTCTAGTCTGGTAGCCAACGCGACGGCTGAGCAAGAGACCTTATTTAAAATCATCGATAAAGTCATGGCATTTTCACAGTTCAACAGCACGTGAATAAATTATGTTGTGTTATTAAATTAGCAACGGACGCAGCAATAAAAAACAATTAAAAGCAAAGTAACGTTCGGTCGATGCGCCGGATCAAGTGTGACGTCACACGTTAGGAATGCGTCCGCAGATTGCAATGCGGTGCGGCATCGATACGACCTCATGACGTCACTAGGCATTATTGTCCTTTTTTAAAAGCCCGAAACGGAAATAGTTATAATTGTTCGGATGGCGACTCAATTACGGTTTTTACGGTTCATAAAATTCTACCTGTTCCGGCTTACAATAATCCGTTCTAGTGGTCAGATTATCAATGAATCAGGTAATAGTGTATGCTCAATTTCGTGTTTTGTAATAGAATTTGAACGATGAACTTAAGTGGCAGTGGGCAGGGCACATTGCTCGCAGAACGGATGGACGATGGGGCAGAAAGGTTCTGGAGTGGCGACCGCGAACCGGAACTTTTGGCTGATATGATGATGATGATGATGAATAGAATTTAACGTCTTCTACGATCAGAAAAGGTAAATCTGATGACGAGACGCAATTAAAATGTTGAGTCTCGCGCTATTGATGTTTGATTCATCAAGAGTTGTAGGGTGGAGATCATGATTCGGCTAGCGTAACATACGGTAACTGATGACCTGGCGAAGGTCAGAGGAATCAGCAGGATGCAAGAAGCACACGACCTGTCGATGAGGTTAGGTTAGTCAGGGCGGAGGACAACCCAAGGAACAAAAAAAAAAAGGGTCGCGTGGTGTACTCCGGCTAAAATTATTATGATAAGTGAATGACGCCCTCAGGCTGGTAGGAGACGATCTTCGCTGAGTGGTTAGTAGTAGCTGAATGAGAGTGATTGAGGGTTGACTTCAATAGCGTAACTTCACGGCAAAGGAGAACATATTAATGAGCGTTTACAACCTATTAGTACTTACACGTGTAATGGTATCTTATCTTGTGGAGGGGCCGAGAAATAACTCGGACACTTCGACCCATTGGCATCTATTGTGCGGTCCCCTAGATAACCTACTCCTCCCCAATCTCGTTGAAAACTCTTTTCATGAGTTTTACATCGAGACTAGGCGATATGAGCCTATTGTCTTCTGGTTTTGGATATCCAACACCTAGGATACTCATTCGCTTACCAGCCAGTGCATCACATGTGCACAGAAGGTGCTCCATGCGTTCCGTATGTTCCCCACACAACCTGCACATGGATGTCGCGGTTAGTCCCATCTTCATGAGCATGTCGTTGGTTCCAATTTTACAAAGTGCCCAGTAAATGCCCAAAAGTAGGTTATTTGTTAATATAACCTCAAACATGAATACTAGTAAACTCGGGCAAAGAGAAAGAGCTCTTTAGAAACATTCTTGGAACAATCTACAGTGATAATTGAATAGAAGGAGGCTTACATAAAACAGCAAATGTCTCTCATAAAGCTTGTAGTAGGACACAAACTAATTATTCTCCACCCTCTGCTGGGTGGGGTATGAGGTGGGGCAGGGTTGCTCACCCTTTTCGGGTCACGGTATAAGAAAATTTCAAAAGAAATAAAAATTCCAGATATAGAAATTAATGAAAGCAAACCAAACGATTGATTGATAAAGCCAATAAACAATTTAGGGAAAACTCCACTTATGAAAAACAAAATTTTCAGCGGTTTCAACGAACTTCTTTAATCGTTGCGTAGGCTTCGTCAAAAACATTGGGTACAAAAGGTAATTATTTATTAGAAATTATCCGAGAAGTGTTTTCTTGGAAGTACGGTTTCCGACTTTCTGATAAGTGTTTTCTTGTCGCCTTCATTATTCATTTGTATTACTATGAGCTGTAGTGTCCCACTATTGGGCAAAATATCTCCGGAAAAACCTATCCTTTCTTACTTTTAGTATTTTTGTGTTGGATGATTGGATCCTAACAATTCATAGAAAGACATTCAAGTTATCAAACGATGTTTTCCTTTGTAGTCTACCACTAGTCTGTCTTCTTATGGTCTGGTCACTGGTCTCGTCATCTGGCATCCAATGTGCATATTCACAGCCTATAATGCTCCACCTGCTGGGACACAGGCCTCCTCTCTGTGAGAGGGATTGGCGGTTACAGGTCTTCGAATGTTTAGTTCTAGGACATGCCACTTTCCTCAAGATGTTTCTTTTCACCGTTTTAGGAGCAGTCGCGTCGAAATAATTTACACAAATCACTGCGTTTGCATGGGTGTGGGTTCGAACCCACGACCTTCAACTCGTAAATCAAGGCCATAAACACTGGGCCACCACTGCTACATGGGCCTCACGAGTTCATTATCGTCTATTGTAGTCCTAAACTACAGACAATTCATTAACAAATAAAAAAACTTTTTTACAAAAAAATACTACCGACTTCCAAATAAGAAAACTACAAAGTGAAAAATAACTTTATTTTTGGAAGTCGGTGTCTTTCGTAGGTACCATTTTTTTTGCGTTATGGACACCGACTTCCAAAAATAAAGTTATTTTTCACTTTGTAGTTTTCTTATTTGGAAGTCGGTAGTATTTTTTTGTAAAAAAGTTTTTTTATTTTTCACTTTTTAGTTGTACCTACCTAATAGGCAAGTTGTTTAGTTAGTTTCCTATAACGCCAGAATAGATTACCCAAATATCATGTAACTTGAACAAAACCGATCAAATGAGAGATCTGCTTACCCCTTAAGAGCGTACTGGCGTGATGTTATGTTATGAAATGGTCTAAACAATAAACAGACATGCGATTGCAGCAGTCCCGAGAGTTTTGCCGCTATTTATTGAAGAGTTCTGTTGTATATCTTCGAAGTTCTTCATCAGATCTTCACCAAATTAAAATGGGACCAATTTCGGAACAAACTCTTTCAAACAAAAAAGATTTTTTTAAATCGGTCTACAATTGACGGAGATATCGGTGAACATACACAAAAAAAAAAAAAAAAAAAACATACAAGAAGTCGAACATAGAACCTCCTCCTTTTTCGAAAGTCGGTTAAAAATACACCTACCAGCCAGTACTTACGTCATTCTCATTATCATCTGCCTAGCCTTTTCCCAATTATTGTTGGGGTCAGCCAGTACTTACGTCAATAATTCATATTTCCATACTGATATTATGAATGCGAAAGTAACTCCTGTTTGTTTGTTTGTAACCTTTTCACGACGAAAGCGGCTGAAACGATTAAGATTCTATTTGGTATGGAGATCGTTTGAGACCCTGGGAATGACATAGAATAGGTTGTATCCCGGATGTGTTCTCTTTGGGATGATAAAACAATTTTACACGAGCGAAGGCGCAGGAAGAAGCTAGTCACATTGATAATTCCACAAAGCTTTCCATTTCCGTGACGGTCAGCAATTCAGCAGAGCGGTTATGGTCTATTACCCGCTGAGCTTAAATTATCGCATAAGTCACAATTAGAGCCCGTCATGCATGTGAGACGGCTAATATGAGGCTTATAGTACCGTACACTTGATAATATAAGTGCATTGAAATATAAACGGTGATATGATTATTGCGTTTGCTAGAGCAAGCTAGAGTTATACCGAGCGGTCCACGCTGCAAAAGACTGTATAACTTAGAGAAACACAGTAGTGAGGGAACGACGAAGAATACGAGCAGTAAAGGGTAGAGAAGCTTAGAGAAAGGGAACACATTAATTTAGGCAGTGCATGGTGTCTGATCCCATACAAAGAAACCGTGCCGACGTACTATACTGATTATTCTGATTATTTTTTGTTTATCGATCGCGTTCGGTTCCGTTCTGTTCAACGGATATAGATGGTGATCTTTCTATCGCCGTGGAACGGAACCGAACGCTATCGATTTACAAAAAATCATCGGTATAATCAGATGAAAAACGCTAGTTACGTCGGCACAGTTTCTTTGTATGGGATGAGGTATCTGTATGCTAGTATTATATTATTATCTGTGATTTAGGTTTTAATAAATTGCAGTTTTAAAAACTAAAAAACACGCTTTAATGGTAAATTGAACTAAAAAGTCGCTAATCCTGAAGAACTATTGCATTGTCATCGGTCCTTGATAAGTGTGCAAAGTTTCATATCAAACCGACGTTTTCAAGGGGGTGAAAATCACTTTCAAAGATTCCGTTACATAGATACATACATACCAAGCTAATAAAAGCGTGTTAAAAATAATGAAAATTTGTGTTTCAATAATGATTGCCAGACTAATCTAGGAAAAATCTATATACTAATATATAAAGCTGAAGAGTTTGTTTGTTTGTTTGTTTGTTTGTTTGAACGCGCTAATCTTAGGAACTACTGGTTGGAATTGAAAAATTCTTTTTGTGTTGGATAGTCCATTTATCGAGGAAGGTTATAGGCTATATAACATCACGCTACAACCAATAGGAGCCGAGCATAAATGAAAAATGTTGCAAAAACGGGCAAAAATATTCCTTTTTGAGAGCTTTTGTTGCGTGCGCTGCGTAAACGGTTTAAGTTACGCAAATATAATGGAATAGGATGGAATTGTTCTTCTTTAAAAGTTCTAAAAAAAAGTCCGCGACAGCATATGTCTATCTTTTAAGATTGACTCACAATAGCAGCTTTTATGTTCTAAATTTTAATTAGATCGCCGCCGCCGGTAGAAACAAAAGTTTACAGGTTACATTCGTATAGTACTAAGGGTAGGTAGGGTAGGGTAGGGTAGGTAGGGTAGGGTAGGTGTAGGGTAGGTGTAGGGTAGGTGTAGGGTAGGTGTAGGGTAGGTGTAGGGTAGGTGTAGGGTAGGTGTAGGGTAGGTGTAGGGTAGGTGTAGGGTAGGTGTAGGGTAGGTGTAGGGTAGGTGTAGGGTAGGTGTAGGGTAGGTGTAGGGTAGGTGTAGGGTAGGTGTAGGGTAGGTGTAGGGTAGGTGTAGGGTAGGTGTAGGGTAGGTGTAGGGTAGGTGTAGGGTAGGTGTAGGGTAGGTGCAGGGTAGGTGCAGGGTAGGTGCAGGGTAGGTGCAGGGTAGGTGTAGGGTAGGTGTAGGGTAGGTGTTGGGTAGGTGTAGGGTTGGTGTAGGGTAGGTGTAGGAAAGGTGTAGGGTAGGTGTAGAGTAGGGTAGGTAGGATAGGGTAGGTACGTAGCCAGTTGACGGGAGCGAAGCCGCGTGGGACAGCTAGTATAAAATAAAAGACGGAATGTGGTTACAATGACGATGTGTATTATGTAAAAACAGCATGGACTAACTTTAACTAAAATCAAGGATGCGTTCAATGTTCACTATAATAAATGAGGCAGCGTTCACATTTCAACAAAAAACCTCGCAATGGCAAAGATTTACAGGCACTGGTAATTGTCAATAATGTTAGAGCCGAAATCAGTGAAAAAAAAAATTTACAGAAGCAAAGTGTAAAAAATAAAGGTAAAAAGCGGTAGAAGCGTAGTCGTGTCAGAATCTGCAGAATGCACTGTCGAAGTTCATCTCCTGAATAATAATGAAGCTTATGATTGCCGTCAATTATTCCATTGATATCCTAGACATTGAATATCTGCACAAATTAATGCCATCGAGCTTACGGGAGCTACTCAAATTAATTTGCACTGCCAGCATTGTCTTAATCCGAGTGCTAGTGTCATCTTCCTGGGAACCGGATGCGACTGAGTGTCAGTATTTTCCACTGAACCGAGCCTTAGTTTTAGTATAGCTATCTATATTATTCCAGAGCTGGACTCGAGAAGGTTTTTGAGCAACCATGGCGGACCTAGTTGCTTTCAACTTAACGCCTTGGATATGGTTGCTCAAAAACCCTTTCGGCTCCCTTTCTATTTTCCTTAGCTTTACGCTAAGGCAGTTATAATTATTTTATTAAGCGAATGTAAAGCATGCGCAACGGTTATAAATTGCAACAAAAATTGTCGTTTCCTCGCATGTGGAGCTGAATGGCTAGCATTAATCTAACTGTGCGTTATTCCGCAGGCATTAACAGCAGAGATAATAACAGCAATGTCGTCATGACTCTAATTTTAATTAAAACTGTTCACGTTCATGTCAGGAATCGTCTCTAATTTAAGGTTGAAGCTCACTGCACATTTGCCAGAGCTAGAGCCAAATGAACGAACGATCTAGTGTCCGACCGAGACAGGTCGATTTTTGGCCGAAACCGATTTATTGGCTATCGACACAACATTCGGCCGAAATCAAAGCCGAAGGTTAATAAATAACCTTAAGGAATTCAGTTCAAGATTGGCAACTTTTTTTTATTTGTCTACTTTCTGACGATCGCAACCCCATGCCCTCACCCGTTGCCTCTTCTGTTGCGCTCGCACGCATTCTTCGTTCAATTTCGGCACTTGCTAGAAACAAACCTTCGATGCCTATTTTTGCCCATAGCCGAAGGATTGGTCGAACACTAAAACAAACGCTTCGAACGTTCAATTCCAATTACGCCCAAACCTCCTTTTTGATGTGGAACATTTTCATCTAGAATTTTCCACTGACACATTTAATTATAAAATCGATCAATTTATTCTACTGTAGCGTTGTTATAAGGATTCACATTAATTACGGGAACGGCTCGTTGGCGTTTTATTCGAGCTTCGTTGGAGTGTAAACTGTCGCGAACGTTGAGCGGTCTAAACTCAATCATAGTAATGCATTGAACAACGTTAGTTTTGCAGGAAGTGCCGCGAACTATGCTTCGGTTCCATTTAGGGTTGTCTACCGAACTTTAATATAGAGTATTGTACTTCGCTTAGGCGTACTTCCTCCATCCTCCATGCGTCGATTCCCCAATGCCTGGGGTCGTCGTGACCACATCATGGTTTCAAAACTTTTTATTGATAATGTTTCTCTACTTGCTCCAATTAATTTTATCATACACGTGCTCAACAACATGCACGGCTTCTGAGGCTTTGATATTCAACGAGCTTCGGATTTGGTTTGACCAGCGTGTAGGACTTCTGCCTCTAGGACGTTTACCCTCTACTTAGCCAGTGACAATTACCTTTCGTTTCGTTTTTTAAAAAACGTTGCTCACATACACTAATAATCTACAAAATCCATAGAATTATATTCTATTTATTTGAGCCTGTTTTGAATTCAGTTTAATCATTGCCTGTCATTTCACAAAATAATTTTTGTCCATCGAGAGAGAGGGAGTTTATCGATAGGAATCGAAAAAAACGGCCTCATTGAAACTTTTTTCTAGCAATCGTACAATTATTTGGTTAAAAGTTCTGTTTTAAAAAAACTATGAAATGTACTTTTTTATAAGTCTATACTTTTCTTTTACCCGCCCTAAAATCAAATGTAAGTACAACTCACTACCTGCGTCTGTGTTTCCGAACGCATTCAACCCGAATCTCTTCAAAGTTAGAGTGAACAGGCTTCTTCTGGGTAAGCTCACTCCATCGTCGACTCTGTCTCTGTCACCTGTGACCTAGACTAGAGTCAAGAGCAAACCCATTACTATTTTTTTTTTTTTTTTTAATATATCGTATTTTTTTAAAGTAAATTTGGTAACACTAATCCCATTTGAGCCAGGACAATATGCAGCAGTCGATCAATAAGCGATACATTTGATATCTCCCTCTTTAAGCCACTTAAATTGTTTACGAAACACGGATTATCAGTATTACAGTAGATGCCTACTTCTAAAATGTCTTCGATATATTGTTACGTAATCAGCATGGCCGTGCCTAAACACGGCCTTCCTTCTTGATCTTTGTAAGGGACGAATTTGAAGTGGAATGTAAATGTTGATTCCTAACGCAATTTCTTCCGAGTGGTGCGCTGAATTCATGTCCTAAATTTATTGGTCTAATTGCTATTAAAACAAACTGTTGTTATTGGCTTTGAACCTTAAGTTTAACTGGATTTATTAGACACTAGCGGACGCCTCGCGGTTTCACCCGCTTAGATCCCGTTCCCGTAGGAATACAGGGATAAAAAGTGGCCTATGTCACCCGGGGATAGTGTAGCTTCCCAACGTTGAAAGAATTTTTGAAATCGGTCCAGTAGTTTTTTAAGTTTATTCGTTACATACTAAAATACAAATCTTTCCTCTTTATAATATTAATTATAGATATGGACTACACAATAAATCAGTTTTGGCTGTCTTTCTGTCAGAAGACTCACAACTCTTGCCTTGCGGGATAAATCCTAAGTCCTAAAGCCTTATCATAGTTCCCCACATCAGATCGCCCATCACAACTTCTGCCGCAATCTTAATTAAATCAGTGCAGACCAAGTATACGGGGTGGTGCACTATTTTATACGCGCACAAATTCAATTTACTCTCTCGAGTCACTGAACTCCTGGTACGTCTTGTTGTCAACAATGTGTTTATTAATTGGTTTATTTTTAGAAGAAAAATCGATCCAGCAATAAATCATCCAGTTATGTCAACGGTAGGTTCCCCATCAAGTCTTGTGACTTCATAAAGTTGATGGACAGTGTAATTGACGCATTAAGGTTGCTCTTGTCGATGGCACGAACTATCTATCTTGTGCGCTGTGTTAAAATGCATGCTATTTCACTCGACAACACGTGCGAAAGAGATAGATGCTGTGATGAGCAGTAAGACGCTAGTTCGCGTACGAATTAGCACTTTTGCAAATTTGTAGCGAAATAGATGATGATGTAGGACGAAAACGAGCGCGCGAAATTTTATAAACTGACCTTTGGGAGTATGGATATCATGAAAAAACGACTTCACGTATGTTTTCAAAATAAAATTATTTGCATTGTTGAACTACTAATCTATCCCTGTATGGTGGCCGTTTTGCAATTTTCCTTCTTCTTATGGTATTTATTTCCACCCAAAGATGCGTTAAAATTAATGTTGAAATATGGAACTTTCGACATTTATATTTTTTTTTACTTTTTTTGTTTCCATAGATAATGTTGAGACGAATTGATATCATTTTTTTATTTTGAACTTACACCGTCAAACAGTGGAGTAATCTCCAGACTACGTTTGTATGGAAGAATGATCGACTAGTGCAACCTTAATACCCCACTGCTGGGCAAAGGCCTCTTCTCATACAAAGAAGTCACAAGCATTGATCACCATGCTTGCTCAAGACAAGTTGGCGATTTCAAACTTACATTAACTTATAAGTCCAGGTTTCCTCACGAAGTTTTCCTTCACCGTTGTCAGTTTAGTTAGTAAAATTAGAAAGTTCTTAAAAATTGATAAAGTCACATTGGTACTCGGCCGGATTTGAACTCATGACCTGAAGCATGAGAGGCGGGTAGTGGGGCTTTCGGGACCGGGACCGCGGTCCCAGATTTTTGAGTAGTATTGTGGGACCACAAGAAAAAGAGGTCTTAGTTACAGGGTCACCACGACAGGCATTACTGATGAAAATTAATATAAATTTTTAACCGACTTTCGAAAAAGGAGGAGGTTCTATGTTCGACTTCTTGTATGTTTTTTTATGTATGTTCACCGATATCTCCGTCAATTGTGGACCGATTTTGAAAATTCTTTTTTTGTTTGAAAGAGTATGTTTCGAAATTGGTCCCATTTTAATTTGGTGAAGATCTGATGAAAAACTTCGAAGATATACAACGGAACTCTTCAATAAATAACCGCAAATCTCTCGGGACTGCTGCAATCGCATACCTGTTTATTGTTTATATCATTTCATAACATAACATCACGCTAGTACGCTCTTGAGGGGTAAGCAGATCTCTCATTTGATCGTTTTTGTTCAAGTTTCATGATATTCAGGTAATCTATTCTGGCGTTATAGGAAACTTACTTAACAACTTGCCTATTAGGTAGATACAACTAAAAAGTGAAAAATAAAAAACTTTTTTACAAAAAAATACTACCGACTTCCAAATAAGAAAACTACAAAGTGAAAAATAACATTATTTATGGAAGTCGGTGTCCATAACGCAAAAAAATGGTACCTACGAAAGACACCGACTTCCAAAAATAATGTTATTTTTCACTTTGTAGTTTTCTTATTTGGAAGTCGGTAGTATTTTTTTGTAAAAAAGTTTTTTATTACAAAGCATTCTATTAATCTGGTAAAGCGTTTCATGAAATGCCCCTGTAATTAATTGCGTTTTTTTTTAATTAAAGAATGATATTATAGCGGACGGATGTTCGTAATTGCAATTTATAGAGATTGTGAGAGAAAATAACATTTATTTTTTAATGAGATCTATATACAGGGGATAGATTAATGCCGACTATCTCCAGTTTTATTATACTGTGTCAGCTTTAGCTATAATTCTAGTTTTCCTTCGTCGGTAATTTAGAATTTTACGTCTTTCTTAGAAATCGATCATTTATCTGTCGTGTATGCTGATCTGAGGTGACAGACGTTCATCATACTCTCTGAATTTCCATAGACTAGTTTTGAAAAATCGCGTGCATGTGGCGGTCGTAGAGATCTCATTATAAAAAAAAAACTTTTTGCAAAAAAATACTAGGTACCGACTTCCAAATAAGAACTACAAACTGAATAATCACTTTATTTCTGGAAGTCGGTGTCCATAACGCAAAAAATTGTACCTACAAAAGACACCGACTTCCAGAAATAAAGTTATTATTCACATTGTAGTTTTCTTATTTGGAAGTCGGTAGTATTTTTTTGCAAAGTTTTTTTTTTTACTTTTTTGTTGTACCTACCTAATAGGCGAGTAATTAAATAAGGTACCTATAATGCCTGAATATATTTAAAACACCCCTATAACTTTTAGACGGCTAAACCGATTTTCATCAAACATAGCTAAGAACACTCGATATAGTAATTTACCAAAAAAATTTCAAAATCGGTTTATCCGTTTAGGAGCTATGATGCTACAGACAGATACACATCTACACATACACAGGTACGCACGACACACTTATAAGTTATAACGTCTTTTACCGTCGGGAGTTAAAAATAACTTCACCCTTCAAGCCTTATCCCAATAAATATGGGGTGGACGCAGTATGCGTCTTCTTTTCCATACATCTCTATCTGCCGTCATCTAAATATTGACCTTATTTCTAGCCATATTATATTTCACACAATCGATTGTCTAATCTTATAATCACGTTTAAAATCAAAACTGATCTCATGACATGTTCCTCGATCCTCCGCATCATATGGCCATACCATGATAACCGATTTACGCACATCTTTTCGATCACCGGTTTTAGGATTCAATTGCTTAATATGCCGAAAAATACTACTTTTGTTTTTTTTTAAACTAGCTTTTTTCGTTTTCTTCTCAGCAAACCCTTGCATTTGATACCCGTATCATGGCAGTGCATAAAAAATAACTAGTCCGCCATATTGGATTTAGAATGACGACACTAAGCTAACCATGTATTGTCATCCAAACTAAACGTGTATGCTTCATCTTAATCGGTGGAGGTTAACTGCTTTAAAATTCAGTTGCTAGATTTGACCCGAACACACTTAGATACATACATACATTAGTAAATAAAAGCTTGTGAAAATCAGCCCACAGTGTGCTACAGTGTTTTATGTGCTGACTGTTCAACAGTCAGATCAGATAACTTTTGTCTGAAGTATAAATATGGCGGTGTATCATATAAAACACTTCTCAGATATAAGTTTTCTTACGATTGAAAAATAAGAATAAGTTTTTTTTTTTTGTGAAAAGTCTCATAACAACAATAATAAAGATCCGCAAGTATCAAGTATACACGTCATAAGTACAGCACAAGTACGACAGCAACCCCAAATTAAGCCCTCCAACATCTCAGTCGTCAGACATACGAGATTTCCTTTTGATGTTTTCCTCTTTACCGTCTCGCCTTAAGATAATAATCTGTATATCTCCTTTCATTCTCTCAAGGGATCCTTCAGAGTAATTTTAACGGGATTAATTATTACAAGTTCAACCTGCATACCCTTTTGTAAACTATGTTGGGTTGGCTGCCAAGGGCAATGGTGACCCAGTGGTCTGCTACCACTGGGTCACCATTGCTCTTGGCAGCCAACTTAGGTACAAGTTGTAGGTCGTGAGTTCGAACCCAGGCAGGCGCTTTATTTTGTGTAAATTATTTCATCACCACTGCTCTCAAAATCGTGAAGGAAAACATCGTGAGGAAACCGGCAAGTCCTAGAACCAAAAATTCGAAGACATGTGACATCCACGAACCCGCACTGGGCCTGTGTGGTGGATTACGGCCCATTCCCTCTCACAGAGAGGATGCCTGTTTCTCAGCAGTGCGAACATTAAAAGGCTGATAATGAAAAACGGATGCAGCTGAGTACCACTATTTTACATGGAGCGACTGCCTATCTGACTTCCACAACCCAGTAACTGGGTAAGATGGTACCCCTTGGCAAGACTTATTTCCTAATCTACGTATCAAAGATCTACAAACGTGCTTAACGGAGAAGTTTCGGTGATGAAATGGATGGTTTCTTATTTTTGAAGACCCCCGAGACCCCTAGGGCCGTTACTCCCCATTTCTAAATTAAGAATCGGAGTTTCAGGTTTTTATGCTAACCTTCCTGTCAAACTTAGCCATTAGGACGACGACTGTCGCCAACGACCTTGAGGGAACAAAACGCGCAGTCGTTTCACACCCGCGCGACCCAAAATTTAGTACTTTTTGTACTTTCATTATTATTCTATGACTTAAAAAAAAGGCCTCAGATCAAAATGTTGATATAGTTCTCGCCAAACTTCTTGGCCGCCCTGAAGTTGGCTACAATGGCAGTAGTAAATCTCATACAAAAACAGCACCGTTTCGTGCCTCGCGCATGCGGTAAACCAACTTCAGGGCGGCCAAGAAGTTTGGTGAGGACTTTACTTAAATTATATGTCGCATCAAGGCTGGCCGATAGATGTAAACCATCGGGAAGTCAGGATGTATTCCCTTAGGTTAAGACATCGTGTGTGGGCAGGTCGTTGGGTAGAATCGTGCAAATGAAATCACATTAGTTATTCGATACACTGGGTTTATTCAAATAGGCACAAGTTACATTATTGCTTACTAATATCGCGGATCGACACTGATTCTACGACGTCTTAGCTCTACGGCTGTCAGTACTCAACTGACTCAACTGCTCTATTCTGCACCACGCTAGTGCTTATAAAAGCGCGCCAATGCGTAGTTGCTCTTGATTGCCGCTAGGGGCGTGCTTGTGATTTTGTTTTGACGTCCGTACTATTGACTAAACCCGACACGGCCATCCTGCGAGACAGGCGTCCTCGTCTGTTCCTCATTGCCAGGTTTTAACAGTGTATCGAATCATGTGGAAATCCTCAATGGATGTCCTCAGCCCTTGGGGAAAGCTGAGGGGTCTGTCAGACTCCTACTGACTAAAACCACATGGTGTTCTCTAGGCCGTAATTCCTTTTGAGAGGCGAACGTGGAACACACACGTCGCCTTCTCGGGCCTCTCTCAGGTGACAGATCCCCAAATCTATCACCCGCAGGCATCATCTTGTCTTTGCTCCATGCCATCTCAAGGTCAGCTCGTGTTGCACCACACGTCGTCTCAGTCCACTCCATCCTGGCAATCTCCCATCATACAAGGGATGTTTTTCTGAAAAATACAAAATTTTAAAACAGTATTTGCTCGTCCAATCCTGACTCATACACTAGAGTGAGGAAACATTTTTAAACAATCAAACATGTTTAAATCTCCTTGTTCACTATTGCAAGGAACAAGTAATTCTATTTCTAATTTAAAGAAAATAGCAACTTAATCATCGATTTGGTACCTAAAAGCACCCAATCTTCGTGATTATAAAGTTCAAGTACCACTGATAGTCATTACTCTCACATTAAATCAAACAAAAGAAACAATAAACCAGGTTTCTTTTTCACGATCTTTAGCCATCACATAGCTCTACTAGCTATCTCATAGCTCTCTTAGCTATCTCAGTTGCTCTACTCGCACATCTCCATGATGTCGAGTCAATTCGACTCTCTGAACTCAGAACTTGTTCACACAGAGATTTAGTACTTACTACTTTATCTACAATCTCAATTGGTACTTGAGCTTTGTGTGTCTTACCAACACGATCTACGAATAGTAATCAAAATTCAATTTTCGTAATGAGGACTTGACGATTCGAACGTCATCAACATTAACGTGGTGATCCCTCCAGACGCGTGACTTTACGAGTTTACTTTATTTTAACCTCATGACTCAATGGGAACTTTCTGTAAGGTTCCCAACACAAACATGAATTTTCACACCAGCCATAGTGTCACACAGACTTCCAGTTGCCATACAGGCCAACAGTTGCCACACAGCGCTCGGCTACTCCTGACCGAACTAGATTATTGGGTTCGTTAAAATAGGGAAATTTTAGAACCCTACTCTTTAACTAAATCATTACCCTGGGCCATGTACCACTAGTCGCTCCAAACAAAGTTTAAAACTTATTCTGCAGCAAAAACTGCCAAGCTTACAGAAACCCTCGAGTAAAACCTCCAACGCCATGGCTCTCTAGCCGACCAGCAATTATATTGCTCTCACAACGGTCTCTCGGTCTCTCTCTAGACCACGACCTCCACCAGAATCCACTGGTACGGTCAAACATAATACGTTTGATAGACTGAATTACTCGACACCTTAAGCTTGCTCATCATTATCAAATCCTTTTGACATCAACATCGACTGGTACATGACCCGCTGGCATCTGCCCTAACCTACCTTGCGCATACTTGTAGGTTCCAAGCGTACCTATTTAAAGCTTTCATAACGATCACTATCCTGTCGTAATCACCTATCGCGGACTTAATACAGGGCCTATTTAGTTTTCGTATTAGATTTTCCCACGCAACACTTCATTAGAAAAAGATCCGACGACCAAAAAGTTCAACAACTAAACAAAGTTATTGTAACAATGCTGTTACTCTTTACCATAATTCTTGCAATGCATACTCAACTCAAACCTCTTCGTAAACCCATCGCCACATGTTACTCATGAGGTGCGGTCCGGAGCTTCGAGTATGAGTAGACATGTCAATCATATTTGGTCTCACTACCAATGTCATCAACTATGACATCCAATTCCCGAGGAACTTGGTGATCTGGGATCCTTCTCACAAGATTCACGCTTTCTACTCAAAGATCTCAGAATATAACGACTGTTCATATCAGGGGAACAATTAAGCCCGATATTATTTGCGTCTTAATAGCTCGTGTGAAGGAGCTTTACGAATTAATTCGGATCAATATTCTTAAAATCTCATCATTAACAGTAACCCTTTACTATCGTTCTCTAACTCAGTCTTTATGTAAGGAAAACGATCGCGAGATCCACTGCTATCACAATATTACTTTGAAAGTAAGCAAGTGAATTCAGATCTAAAGACGGTGGTTGTAAACCGTTACGCAACATAAGATCTGTTCCGAATACACGCAAATGACCAGTACCGTTACTAACTCGATACAATTGCCTTCGCCCAACGACTTTACTAACTCGCTTTGCCACTGAAAATGCCAAGTTGTTAAGCCACTTTGGATAGCCACTTTGGATAGATCATCTTCTTCATCATCTACCTAGCCTTTTCCCAACTATATTGGGGTCGGCTTCCAGTCTTACCGGATTCAGCTAAGTGCCAGTGTTTTACATGGAGCGACTGCCTATCTAACCTCCACAACCCAGTAACTGGGTAACACGGTACCCCTTGGCAAGACTGGTGTCAGATCTCAAGCTTCTGACCACCCGTAACGACTGTCAAAGATCTTCAAATGACAGCCGGGACCAACGGCTTAACGTGCTTTCCGAGGCACGGAGGAAACTCGCTATGTTGAAATGGTCACCCATCCACGGACCGACCTCGTCAAGCGTTGCTTAATCTTGATGATCGACCCGTGCGGCTGTTATTATTTAGCCACGAGCTCATCTTCTTATGGGATATTAAATCCTAAAGTTCGTACAGTTTCAACATTTGGTTATGTTGAAACTACCGCCAATAGGAAACTCATTAACTACTTTCTTACAAGTGTGTCTTAATTACCTAGTGATAGTGCTAGATGTAATCACGACCAACTCTGTGGTCAAACATGAACACTCTTAAATTTTGAAATAGCATCTCTTCACTAGAGAACATTTGACCTCACTATCGAAATAAAATAGAAGCGACTCACCGAGTATTCCATTCCAAACTTGCGCGCGTTCGTAACGTTCGGCTACCAACTGCGAACTGCTAGCCTGCCGTCGGTCTCAACCTCTTAGATGTTGACACGTCAACTTTCGCATTCAGCATTTGAACCGCTAGCCTGCAGCAGAGGCTCCACTTCGACGCAAATATGGTATCTGAAACGTGAAAAACATTACGAGAGTATATGTTCACAGTTATCTTAACTATACACAGCTTTGACGGAAATTAACCAGTGCAGCGGTGTAGTAAACTAAACCGGCACAGCAAAATGGGTTATTGTGGACATGAACCACACATTACAGGGTCCTAAGTGTCCTGGTGGGTATATGGGCTTTAGAGAATCCAATGAATGCCATAGCATTTTAAGTCGCAATTAACGAGGCCTGGTAGAGGTTACCACCTTTAAGATAGTTTGGCCCTCCGATCACAAAAGAAGAATACTATGCTTCTTCTCAAACTTAATTAACTCTCACTACATAAAACTATCACACTACAAAACTAATCACAACATTTCATTTGGAATTGTCATATTTTTCGGACTGAAGTGTAAGGTAGGTACGTTACTGTCACCATATCGTTCTAACTTCCAAACAATAATAGTCAGCCAAGGCCAGTCAAGGGTTATTGCCTATTGCCAGTGATAGTAGAATAATAACTCTTCAATAAAATCAAAACATGACCATCGACTGTAACTAAATTGAAATTATGAACTCACACGGGCCACCCCGACGATCGACTGTAACTAAAGTGAAATTATGAACTCACACGGGCCACCCCGACGATCCACTGAACGCCATACCGTACACAAAATCAGAATTTTGAATAATGAACATTCTTGGCCATAGTCATAACAAAATGAAAACGACTCACCAGATTAGCATAAAGATCAGTGTGTATGGATCTTTCCACACGTCCACACGCTCCTCCTTGACCTGTCCAGCTCCTTGGTTGTTGCTAGCCGTCTCCTCGCTGCTCCGCTCCGGACTGGTTTTTTTTATTTTGTTTTCGAGGGTAGTCGCAACTGACACCGCAATTTTTTTTTTGCAAGAATGTAACCGACATTTTCACTAGCTTTGTTTTTACGTGTGATCTCATTAGCACGATCGAATCCCAATTCTGATGTCGCATCAAGGCTGGCCGATAGATGTAAACCATCGGGAAGTCAGGATGTATTCCCTTAGGTTAAGACATCGTGTGTGGGCAGGTCGTTGGGTAGAATCGTGCAAATGAAATCACATTAGTTATTCGATACACTGGGTTTATTCAAATAGGCACAAGTTACATTATTGCTTACTAATATCGCGGATCGACACTGATTCTACGACGTCTTAGCTCTACGGCTGTCAGTACTCAACTGACTCAACTGCTCTATTCTGCACCACGCTAGTGCTTATAAAAGCGCGCCAATGCGTAGTTGCTCTTGATTGCCGCTAGGGGCGTGCTTGTGATTTTGTTTTGACGTCCGTACTATTGACTAAACCCGACATATATTTGAGATGGTGTCGATTTCTTTAATATACGCCCAGCGGTGCTTTTTGGTGCGATTGTCGTGATTGTGGTGTTTTTGTCCGTTTTAGACATAACTTTACAAATTAATTACACTATGTTATACGAATGAAAATCTAAAATTTTCTGAGATCAAATTATTAAGAAAATGGTCTAATGTAACATATTTTTTCCATAAAAATTACGACTAACTGTTTAGACGTAACTCTCATTTTAAAATCAGCTACCTAAAGTATCTGGATATCAGCGACCTAAAGTAGGTAGTTATTGTTTAAATACTCGTACGAGTGTCACAAAAGGTCACGCAGAAATCTGACTAAGCTCCGGTTTTCGTAACTAGAATAAGGAACAATAGATTCGCATTGAGATTGGCTTTGGGTCAGTTTATTGATTTATAATAACTAGCACAGTTTCGTAATCTTGTGTTTGAAATGGTCCGAAAAGAGATTTTAAGTCTGGGCTATTGTCATTACGGTTGCTATACTAGAAAACATGGGGGTAAATGGGACAAAAGGCGTAGAATCTGCGGTTTTGAGATCAATATTGAAAGATGAGCATCTTCCTAGGCTAGCAGCATAGTGCTGTAGAACGATTTGATTGATCTGCTTCCGTTTCTAGACTTATGAAATTATGTTTTGAATGATATCCTGAAAATATGTAACTAAAGATTTATTACCCGACTGCCGAAGGAGGGTAATGTGTATGTATGTTTGTTCCTATGTAGCGTTCTAGAGACCAAACGCGTTGGCCGATTTTGATGATTCTTACATCAATCGATTCGTCTTAACCTCGCGAGTGTTACTACATAAAATTGGAAAATGGAAAAATGGCGGCTTTTGGGCACCATATTGTGGGGCTCAATATTTTTTTGCACCCTCAACTTTCGTGTTCGGTATCAAAATAAAGGGTTTTATGAGATTATTTCAAAAATTGTACCTAATTCGAAAAAAAAAATGTTAACTAAAAAGTTATAAATAAATAAGATAATTAAAAAATTCAAAAATCCCGACTGCGACGTAAACAAGAAGAAAATCATGGTGTGCAGTCAGATCTGGTTTTGGTCACTTTTGGTCAGCCAGCTCGCGAATATGTATCCTCCGACTGCACAGCATGACGTTCTTCTTGTTTACGTCTTTTTGCTCGCTTCTTAAGCAGTCAACCCAACTGCTTAAGAAGCGAACCAAAAAGACTACGACATTTTTATTTTTTGAATTAACTTTTTTCATTCAAAGCTTTTCGTATCTGAAAGTTTGTGAAATTACAGTTGCCAGGCGCTTTTGAACTGTCAAGGAATCGGTTAGTTAGAAAGATGAAGCTAGCCAAACATGCTGACTATTAATACATGAAATATCGTACCTTCATGTTTTCCCACAAACCTCATATCAGCATCCTAAATAATGTTTTCCTTTGGTTTTACGAGGACGCACTTTTCGCCTGCCTAGTTTTATGTGTCGCCATTCTTCCGTGTCACATAAAATTGTGCCAACTTGATCTAGGTATGAATGGGAGCGTGTCTTATCTTCTTGCTAAAGTTGTACTTAGACGTGTTGCTTATTTAGGTATGTTTGTGATATGTTATCAATATCATTGCATTTGTAGTATGAAATTAAATGTACTTCTGTTGCGATTCGTGAATACGTGGCAGTTGGCTCCGCTACCACTCCGCTCTTTAATTCAGCTGGTAAGACTTCTTTTGCTGGACATAGGCCTCCCACAAGCGTGCTACATTGACTGATTCCATGGATTTCGCATACCTACTGCATGTTCGCAGTCGCCAATCAAGAGTCTCATCGGCCATGCGTTCTGCAAGTTATAATTTTGCAATTTTTGGGCTATGTCTACCTCTATTCTTTTGCGGATTTCATTTCTGATTCGATTTCCTTGCTTACTAGCTAATATTTTTGCTTCGCCTTCAGTTACTCTCTTATCATCATTTCAGCCTGGAATCCGGACCTCTCCATTCCTCTGCCATACTTCCGGCTTCTGTGTTCCAATTAATTTGCAATGTAATCAACTTATAGTATCGACGACTGCTATAGTTTTCCCAATATTTGGGAGTTGATTAACAGATTAATCATTATCTAATTTAGGTTTTAATTTAAGATTAGATGTTCAGAAATCAATCACGATATTTCCTAAGCTCATATGACATTTGATAACACTACTTAGTTTGTTAGCAACAGTGCAATAATGTCATAATTGTTTGCGGTTTTGTTGATATGCACGTTTCGGGATTGCCCGATTAATCTGGACACAATGCCTGATTTAGTGATGAATGATTCATGATCATGGCTCTGAAAGTACTCTGGAAATTAACTGGATCGAGTAAGCAATCATAAAAGTCGTCATTTAATGTCTTTTGTCATTTGTGAGCTATGATTGTGAAATTCTTCCAATTCCATTTTAGTAATAGTAGAGCTCTTTATGAAAGAGCTCGTCTTTGGAAGTTAGTACCGGGAGTGTGGTAGTCCACCATACCTATTTCTGCCTCCAAGCGGCGGTGCTGTGTTTCGTAGCTATATGTGATAACTGGCACCAGTACAGAAGACATTTCAGCTTGTCGTGTATATTGTAGTTACCATAGGCGTCGGTGGCCTCTTACCATAGACTCGCATACTTGCTTGTTAACCATCCAATAACATAAAAACCGGCAAAGTGCGAGTCGGACTCGCGCACGAAGGGTTCCGTACCATTATCGCAAAAAAAACGGCAAAAAATCACGTTTGTTGTATGGGAGCCCCATTTAAATATTTATAGTATTTGTTGTTATAGCGGCAACAGAAATACATCATCTGTGAAAATTTCAACTGCCTAGCTATCACGGTTCCTGGTGACAGACGGACAGACAGACAGACGGACCGCGGAGTCTTAGTAATAGGGTCCCGTTTTTACCCTTGGGTACGGAACCCTAAAAAGTCAGAATTACTTGATACTTTTGCCAAAGGCTTCGCCCGCAAAAAAATTAATTATCCCATGGGTACATACGGCCGGTATAAAAAGTATACTATTTCCTAAACCAGGCCGTGTTCTACCCTTGTTCTCGTCCGTTGAGACGTAATTCATTAACAATCATCCAAACGTACTTTTTAATATTAATATAGATTTGCTTGTATTCAATTCCATAATCGTTTTCCAAGTTACGTTGTCGTAAAATATTTCTCAATCTAATCGATATTTCTATTGACAAATCTTTGATATTCCTTTGAAATAAGTGTCAAAGACGTACATAAGTGACGATATGATCTATATTGAAGTCTATTGAAACCTATTGTTCAATATTACCGTTTTATATTACTATACTAGTGAAACTATAGTATTGAAATGCATGTGTGAGCGGTGTCTCAGTGTTTCAAACGAAGTGTTATGCTTTATTTTGTGGATTAAATTAAATTCAGTTGTAACGATGTTGGTTATTCGTAGTAGCACCGTCTTGCCAGTTCGCCAGTATGACAGAAGGCGTTTCTGTATATATCAGTCTACATCCACCATTGAAACATACAGGTTAGAATATAGTTCTTATATAATAATGTCTGAATCTGTTTATCTGAAGTTTAGTGTCTCAAGAGAACTTTTCTAATTTTAGAATTCGATGAATTAAAGTTCGAGTGTGTATCTAAGTATGTCGTTATCCATGGCAACTTTAGGGCTTAATTCAGACATCTTCAATTTAGACGATTTTCGCAGTTTAATGTGCTGTTGAAATTACAGAGGGAGAAACAAGTATTTGCCAACCAAGTATCTACCTTAGTACTGAGTCTGTTGGGCTACTGCCCAGTGATTTTAGTGATTTTGTTGGGCTGTTATGATTTGCAGATTTCGCGTAGATTTTTCACATGTGTGTTGTATGTTTAATGTGTAGTGAAAGGCTGCAGTCGTCTTCGAGGTTTAGAGGTGCAACATCAATTATCGGCTGACCCAAAAATTTACCGTTTGAATCTTTGCCCTCTCTTTTTAACTCCCCAACCGAAAAAGTTAGGGCAGCAACATACGTCAAACTTGTTATAAGTTTGACGTATGTTGCTGTGTGTCTGTCTTGGCATCATAGCTCCTAAATGGATGAACCGATTTTGAATTACGGTTTTTTTGTTTGAAAGGTGATTTTGTCGAGAGTGTTAGATAATTCGCATTATACTCTTCGAATCCGGGTATTTTCGCAAGACATATCAGATAGTCGTATTTCGATAGATTGTCGATTGAAGCGTTTCATATGAAGTTTAATAAGCATAAAATAAAAAAATAATTATCGCTTTTTAAAGGTGTTTGTGTCGGGGGGTTATTACATTTTTAGGTTTACAATAAGAACCCTACATACATAGTATCTTATACGAGTAGAGCACCCACATATTATAGCTTCCTGCAACATCCCACTAACGTTACACGCATACTTGTTACAGCAACGGGCCTGTGGAGAACGCGTATGGTCCGCAACACAGCCCTGTGTCGCGGTCCGACGCCTCCACCGAGGACGCCGAATTATCGGCGGCGCTGGCCCACCAGCATCACCTAGCTATGCAGGTCAGTTACATGGTACGATCACACAATGGGCCATCTTACGGCATCTCTTGTAGACACTGTATACCAAAACAGCGGCGATATGAAGAAAACTGCTTGTTGGAGGAATCGCTCTCGCACCCAAGAGTCGAATAGGCGTCAAGGAGCGTCCGTCCTTTTCACATAAGCTGGGCTCTTTCTGGGCCGGCCTCGGTGGCTTTGCCAATCCTCAGACACTCAATTTGTGGAGACAATGGCGAACCGCCAACACGCACTGTATAATACCAGCGTGGCGGGTTATGGGATAGAAGGTAAAATCTTATAAAATATCCGCCACGCTCCCTTAATTCTACATTATTATAAAGGTGCTCCCTCACTTGGAGCATTCACCTGTACTGTAACGTTACAGAGTCGAGCATTACATCAGTGAGTGAGTAGAACCGAGCATTACAGTGCGCAACCTGTAATGTTATAGATTCGAGCATTACATAGGTGAGGGAAGAGAACCGAGAATTTATATGAACCATGCAACTACATTTTGAGAAAATTGAATCTGAAATGTTACATTACAGGCGAATGCTCGTCAAGTCAGGGAGGCAGTACTGTAATACTCAAAATCGAATCTAAAATGTTACGATTATAGGCGAATGCATGTCAAGTAATGGAGGCATTACTGTAATGTAATGCTCAAAATCGAATCAAAAATTTTACATTACGGGCGAATGCTCGTCAAGTCAGGGAGGTAGTACTGTAATGTAATGCTCAAAATCGAATCTGAAATGTTACATTACAGGCGAACGCTCCAGCACCTTAATGTAATTTATTTACTTGTCAAAGAGCTTTACCTTCTTTTTTATCAACATCGATGAGACCACCCAAAACATAGAAAATACCTTTTTTTTCTGCTCTAACCTAAACACCGCAAACCGCACAATCCCAGCTAAAATTGGACCAATTACGTTGTAATCTTGTTATCTTGATGATGATCTCATTATATCTATTGGGTGTAAAGGTCAATTTGCCGGTTGATTCTACGAACTCCGCGGTCTATTTACGTATGTTGTTTTTTTATGTGCTGCGAAATGGACGTGCATTCCTTAACACAGCATAATATCCAATCACGCCTAAAAATGTTCGAAATGAGACTTAAGAACTTGATGTATCCTCCCACTGCACAGCATGATTTGCTTCTTGTTTACGTCTTTTTAATTCGCTTCTTAAACGATTGAAAACTAAATGCAAGTTTGTTTAAGATTTGTTACAGTTTTGTACACAAGTTTTCAATTGATTAGCTTCTGTATTCAGTTGTGTGGTCAAAAAAACATTATCAGTTTTCTGACTCCTGTCACTCCTGTCTGACTTTGCCAGCGGCATCGCCTGCGTGCGTGTCGGAAATTATATAACGGCAGTGGTGTCTCATCCCATACAAAGAAACCGTGCCGACGTACTGTTCTGATTATACACTACATTATACATCGATCGCGTTCGGTTCCGTTCCACGGATATAGATGGTGATCTATCTATCGCCGTGGAACGGAACCGAACGCGATCGATTTACAAAAAATAATCGGTATAATCAGGTGAAAAACGCTAGTTTCTTTTGGGATGAGGCATCTGTATGCTAGTATTATATTATCTGTGATCACGGGAACATACTACCGGGTTTAAAAGTAGCCTGGTGCTATTCCAGAGTATAATCAGTAAGTCTCTGTGCCACCTCCAGATCCTTTCGGCCGTTCTGGCGTTATTGAGTAACCAACAAACACCCATCCAAACTTTCGCATATAGATTGGTAGCAAGTAGGATGTATATGGGACAGGTTTGTACCTTAATGACATCATCTGCCTAGCTTTTTCCTTACTATATTAACGTCTGCTTCCACTCTAAGCAGATGCAGCTGATAACCAGTATTTATTATAGGTCAACTGCCTCCCACCGCACTATTCTCAAACCACTGCAACTCCTGAAAGACAGAGTCAACAGTGGCGACCAACAAAAAACCGGCCAAGTGCGAGTCGGACTCGCGCACGAAGGGTTCCGTACCATTATCTCAAAAAACGGCAAAAAAAACACGTTTGTTGTATGGGAGCTCCTCCTCCAGTATTTGTTGTTATAGCGGCAACAGAAATACATCATCTGTGAAATTTTCAACTGTCTAGCTATCACGGTTCATGAGATACAGCCTGGTGACAGACGGACAGACAGACAGACAGACGGATCGCGGAGTCTTAGTAATAGGGTTTTTACCCTATGGGTACGGTAACCTAAAAAGCGCCGAGGCAATGAAGCTCGACGAAGTCCCGGAGAATGAATTTAACTGTGTTCATGTACATTCTGTATTAATGTTATTTTTTATCCGTGGTGCTAGGCAACTGGGCTTATCCCAGTTGTAAACCATCCTTTGTGCCTGTTGGCCTTGTATATTCTGTCTCCTGCTTGTTATGGAGGGCAGTGGAAATTATGTACTCCTCCTTTATTCTATATATTATCTGATCTCCTCTACCCAGTCAGTGTTTGGTTAAAAAATAAGACTATATGTTTTACAGGCTGGTGATTACCCAGTTGTTGGTGCGGGCGTGGAGCCTGATTATGGACAGTATGTGTCGTCGCCGGCAGCGCACTATAATCACATGGGACATCTCACAATGGCACCCTCGCAAAAGTACCCGCATGTAAGTTGTATAACTATGAAGTTCCACGAAAACCAGGGACCTAAGAATTGCTGCCAACAAGAAGACCACAGTATACTGTCACATGTCCAATTCACTCAACTTTTAGTATTACTGGCAACCAGACATCTAGGCACATTTCCAGAGTCAACTTGCCTTTGCTCTACAGAAAATGTTCGCTAAAGTTTCTTGATGGAAAAACACGTCTTTTTACGGTGATTGAGGTCCTGAGGAGAGTGGGTAGACCTTAAGAAATCCCTATGGAGATAAGAAAGAAAGAAATCAGAAAAGTCCAAACCTCTTTTTGACACGCTTTTATTAGCTTGGTATGTATCTATGTATCAATGTAACGGAATCTTTGAACGTGATTTTCACCCCCTTGAAAAAATCGGATTGATTTGAAACCCAACACCTATCAAGGACTGATGACAATGCAATAATATAGTCAAAGTCAAATATATTTATTCAACTAGACCAATAAGCGGCACTTTTGAAAGTCAAACAAAAATAAAAATTTACAAGTAACAAAAGTTGATTCTACCGTGCGCGTTTAAATAGTTTGCCTTACCAAGATCTTCAGGTTTAGCGACTTTTTAGTTCAATTTAACATTATAGCGTGTTTTTTAGTTTTTAGAACTACAATTTATTTCTTCTTTCACCTGTTATCTTCTTGGTAACTAATACTGCATTATTTTTATATCCAGGTAATGGACTCGGTCTCAGTAAGCGGGGGAGGCAGCTACGCAGGCGCGGGAGGCGCGGGCCACTACGGTACTTACGGGCACTATGGGACCGCAGCGTACCAACCACAGACAGCTTACATGGTGGAGACGACGCAAGTGCCGCAGTATATGGGACAGGTTTGTACCTTAATACATTGAGAATAGAGTCGATATTTAAGTAGGCTCTTAAAGGGAATTTTGTTATGTCGTATCAGACATGGTGGAGACGACACAAGTGCCGCAGTATATGGGATAGGTCTGTATCTTGTTACATAACAAATAGGTTTGATAATTGTTTATCATTGTAGAGACATATATAATGCCTAGTATCCTCTAATCGCCTATGTGGCTTGAGTCTTATTAACTCAGGAATAAAGTTGATGTTTGTGGCCAAAGATACCGATTAATTTGAAACCGAGCGAGACAGGTCGTTTTGCGATATAGGGACGAGTTTGTCTCTTATACCTGTGTGTAAGAGCAGTGGTGGCCCAGTGGTAACGGCCCCGACTTACGTGTCGTAGGTTGTCGTAGGTAGGTCGTGAGTTCGATCGAACCCAGGCAGGCGCTTTACTTTGTGTAAATTATTACATCACCAGTGCTCTTAAAACGGTGGAGGACAACATCGTGAGGAAACCGGCATGTCCTAGAACCAAAAATTCGAAGACATGTGACATCCACCAACCCGCACTGGGCCCGCGTGGTGGATTATGGCCCAATCCCTCTCTTACAGAGAAGATGCCTGTGTCCCAGCAGTGGGAACATCATAAGGTTGATGACCTGTGTGTGATACTCAGATGGTACTCTGAGTGCTACACAAGACTCGTTATAAACAAAATAAAAGGAGATGTTGAGATATGTTTGACCTTATGTATACAACAATAAAGCCGATAGTCGTGTATCTTTTCTATTACTGCTCTTTTGTAGACTGTAACATGATTGAATATCAAATATATATCTTTTGTCAGGAATACGTGGAAGGCGGCGGCAGCGCTTCGCCCCGGAGCGCGTCACCGGGTGCTCTGCCACAACACAATTTACACTTACAACAAAGGTATGTTTGACTATCACCTCTCAGGTAACAATGATGAGGACAAAAACCGTTTAAAGTTATTTTGATAATAAAATTTAGGCAGGTCAACAGTTGGAGAATTTGAAAAGATAGATTGTAAATAAATAATGTATCATTTAAATGTCGGTTTTCAATCAATCATTTTGTTTACTATACTTTTATTCAATATTGAAATGATAGATGGACAAAAAAGATAACCACTTGGAAAGGGCCATCAGGAAAGAGAAAAAAAAGGTAGACCAACGGCGAGGTGGCTCGACGAAATACTGAAAACAGTGGGCAATAATCGGATGGAAATAGCAATAGACAGAGAAAAATGGAGGAGGCCTTTACTCAGAAGAGAGGTCCTTAATAATTTGTTTTTGCATGTAATAATGAATTTTATGTTATTGGATTTTATTAATTCCAATTCGTGTTGATTTTATAATTATTATTGTAATTTAAATTTAAGTTATTTTTAAGTTCTCGAATTTTATTGAATATCAAATTATGTAGATTTTTATTAAGGAATAAACAAGGCTTTATTATTTCGTTTATTACTTTTATTGAATGTGTGTGATTGTAAAGTTGGGAACAAATTATCGGAAGCGGCGGACGGACGTTACTGATGTGTGCACAGTCGTCTGGGACGCGGATTGCGGACTCCTTCGACCGCTTATTCAACGAAGATAATGTTGACGAAGAAACTAGTCGAGTAGTGAAAGTGAGGAATATTTTCTGGAATTAGTAGCGGCTGCTTTATGTTGTTCACCAAGAAAGAACATCAAACGAAGAGATTTTCGTTTAAAAAAAGCTTACGCGTAGTCTCGAGTTGTTCTGACGCCAGGGAGGCGTCCCGAACCCCGTACACACCGTCCGCGGACGTTTTCGTCTGACAAAAACATCCAGCGGGCCAGAGGTCTATCGGGCTTCCGAAAGCCCAAGGTTACGTCCACGTCTTACGTCTGTTAGTTTGCACAATTTATTGTACATTCATTACCGCGTTTAAGTCGCGTCCGATAATTTGTTTCCAGCTTAAGTGTACGTCTATCTCAATTTGTTTTAAAGATACTGGATTGGAAAGCATAACAATAGAGATCTTTCAATGACTGTATGATGTAAGAATAAAACAATCCGTGTATAGTGAACCGTATTAGCTAATGTTATATAGTTGTTTCGAACTCTTTTTTTTTCAATTAGTTTGCTCGCGAGATTCAAGTAGTTTAGTCATATTTGTAAAGATTTGTGATAGGTCACATTGTCTGGAGATAGTGTTATTTGTGTGAAAGTTAGTGTTTATTCGTTAGTAGATTTTTAAAACAAGCTTGAAAGCATCACTATTGGAGAAACAGGCGTTCTCTCTTTGAAAAAAAAGTGAGTTCTATTAAGCGTAAGTTCGGATTGGTGGACGTCCCATGTACTGATTCTGACTGACCGAATCCTTGACAATTCAAACTTACGTTGAAACGGTTTAATTGAACAATTTTTTTTTCTATGTTTATGAAGTTCTGAGCAGTTAAGTCTCTATGGAGAAGAACGTGCAAGAAACCTCCATTCTTTTCCACCACTCTTTTCCATCAATACAATTTAATTACAAGTATTTGGTTACATTATTCTTATTGGCAAATTACATATTATATGAGAAAATATATAAAGATGTGCACGTAAAAGCGTCTAGAGTAAAACAGACAACCCCAAAATACAATGAGTAAATAAAAACAGGCCGAGGCAGCCAAGTTATGACCCATCCCAACGGATGGCGCCCGTTCACGAACATGATGCTTGGATTGGCACCACTCAGCTCAACCATCATAAAGGGAACCAAATAATCCAACATATGTGCCACTATCAGAGAGACATTTACGACATAATAGGTACAGTAAATGGTAGATTTACATTTGGTACATAGTACTCACACATGTGCTGTGCAGTTACATAATACAAAAAGAAATTGAGTTTATACATTACAAATATATTCATAAGGTCTTCACCATGTCCCAACAATATTTCGAAACAATAATGTTTTGCTTATCACTTGTTTTTGCGCCCTGGAGCAAGACTAGTATTGAATTGAGCCAAGCATTTTTATCAGCGATGTAATTCCGCAACTTATAACACCTGCCTGCATAGTGTGCGTTTTATACGGCAGTGCCATTAAATACAACTTTTTCTATTCGCAGGTACGACTCAGCGTCCCTGGAGCAGCTAGGGCGACACTACTGCGTGACGTCACCGCGCGGCGAGTACGCACCCGACGCGTACGGTTACCAACACTACCCCACAGCTTATGAACCGCCGCACCAAGCCCCACAATTTAAGGTATGTACCGTTTCATCCATACAGGAAGTAAGTCCAAGGCTAGGTGGATCAGTATAGCCCTCGCCAAACTTCTGGGCCGCCCTGAAGTTGGATTACTGGATGCGCGAGGCACGAAAAGGTGCTGTAGCGGCACCAACGCCGCCACTTACGAACCAATGACATGACGTCACACAAATCCTGCATCGCGCAAGTAAAGTTTGCGGCGCGATTTGAACACATACAACATTCCGACAATTACCGTTGGGCAGTTGCCCGGACCAGACACAACACCCGTCTGGTCAGAGGATCCTCCCTATTCTATGGAGGTTTGTGGGACTTTACATTATTCGACTTTGTTTTACATTCGAGCTCACTACTTTTTGCGGTAGAACTGCGCGACGAGACTTGTGTTAATTACATGTTACGTTTTTGATGGAATCTCATTTATTTTTGTACGCAGTCCTTCTTTATTTCTTTTCGTGTACGAGTACTATTTCCGGTGCGTCAGCTACGAAACATGGACCATTTGTGTACTGTGTACAGTATACTGTAGGTAAATGTAGGTAGCGCAGGTGATGAATAATTTTACTAACAGTTTTTTTTACTGTATACTGTCACTACGTTTCGAGTTTCCGTAAGGCTGTTCGGGACGTAACTATTCGGTTCATTCACTTGGTATAAACGATTTACTGTTGACTGTTGGCTTTCCAAAACTCTCATCAAACGGCAGCATTTGGCCACCGAATCTCTAAAGTAAACTCTTATTTTGTCTCCAGGACTCACAAAATGGACTAAGTTTGGGCAGCGCTGGAGGTCAATCGATGTACGGCGACGAAGAAGAGCTACAGAAACAGATGGCCAATATGGCACTAGGTGAGATAGGTACTTAAATCGAAATCACTAAATAACTGTTTTGCTTATTTTTTACTTCTACTCGCTTCTGCCAGCGGCATCGCCTGCGTGAAATAGTAGATTTCGTGTCGAGCATAAAAAGTCGAGATTTTAACACGAGGCGAACGTCGAAAGCTACATGCGAGTGTTAAAATAAAGCCTTTTTATGCGAGACACGAGCGATTCTTTTTCCACTACCCGATGAGCTTACTTAATTAAATGCAAATAAGTGCCTACGCCTGGGGGAGGCCTATATCCAGCAGTGGACGTCTTTCGGCTGAAATGATGATGATGAAGTGCCAACAACAATTTATTAACATTCATGCCAGTTACATAATGATATCAAAACTCCATACAAAAGTCATTTTGTAACTGTTATTATGTAACTTTGTTTTTTTTTTTTTATTTTTGTTTTATAATCTTGTGTCTAAATGTTCATATTTCGAAACGAATTTCTTAGGCAATGTGTTACATAATTGAAAAGGTAGTGGAAAAAGTGTTTTCTTATCCCAAGGGAACATTATACCGGGATGAAAATAGCCTATGTGCTATTCCAGACTATAATCTATGTCTATACCAAATTTCATTCAGGTCCGTTCAGCCGATATTGAATAACAAACATACATCCACATACACATCTATCCAAACTTTTACATTTATAATAGTAAGATGATGGAGGACCAATACATTTTTTTTGTATGTGTGATAAACAGTAGCCAGAAAAAGTAGGCCACTCAAAATGTCACAACATTCTGAAGGAATAATGTAATAATAATGTGTAGATGGGATTTATTGGAAAGGAAGAATTCCCAATTTTCCTGCTGATAATAATTCACTTTATTGTTTGCCATAAAGTGCAAAGTTGCGTAACTCTTTGGGTGTAATCGAGAACATAAACGGTCTCATTTGCACTTTAAAGATACAACTTTGATTTTGACTCTCTTCTAGTACAATATTACAAAAACCAACACTAAATTCTATGCATCTTCTTTCTTCCACCAAACCCTATCAATCAACCCACATTCTAATTTCAAATCCTTCATTCACAGTGCACGGCAGCGTCGGCGGCCGCGAAGAAACCGGCGGACTACAATGGCGGGATCCGAACTTACCCGAAGTCATAGGATTCCTCAACTCGCCCTCAGACGTCGTAAAGGCGAACGCAGCGGCTTATTTACAGCATTTGACGTATATGGATGACCCTAACAAACAGAAGACTAGGAGTTTAGGTAAATTCAACTCTAGTCTTATGAAATAAGGTTCAAATTCGAGGTAACTTACCTGATGGCATATTATTCCTCAACTAGCCTTCAGCAGCCTAATTGCGTAAGTGGATTCTGCAAAGCAAACAAGTCGATTCCTTCCCAAAAACGACTTTACGTATTAATATGGAATACATAAAGTCGTTTTTGGGAAAGTATCGACTTGTTTGCTTTGCAGAATTCACTTACGCAATTAGGCTGCAGATGTCGAAAAAGCATAAGCAGCTGCAAAAAGCACATGAATTACGACAAGAAGTAAATGCGTATGACTACCCAATGTCAACTCTAAAACCACTTGTTCATTGAATCTTTGTATTAGTATTTAGAACTTGCCGAAACTGCCGAATGAAATCAATCTTGACGACAGTGAGTTTAATGTAAATATTCTTTTATTACAGGTGGCATCCCACCACTAGTACGCTTGGTATCCCACGAGAACCCAGAAGTATGCCGCAACGCGTGCGGCGCGCTGCGCAACCTGTCGTACGGCCGACAGAACGACGAGAACAAGCGCGCCATACGCGACGCGGGCGGCATTCCGGCGCTCATGGCGCTGCTGTGCCGAGCTACTGATATGGAGGTAACATGCAGGCAGTCCATCTCAGAAGATTAGTCAATAACGCAGAAATTATTCCAGAAAAAGTCATTATCAAATACAAAAACACGTAATAAACTAAAAAGAGGGATAGTGTGTAAGTGTCAGACATAGCACTCTCTCTTTCCTCATTTGCATAGTCTGTTAGGACGGCAATCCGACTTTTGACAGGAGAGCAGGCATGACGCCAACACAGCCACGGAGGTATAGTGCCCGGCGCGTAAGTTGGCAAGGTTTTGGCGTAGTGGGGGTAAGTTCGCGCATATACCGCGAACTGACCAACCTCCATATAGAGCAAAAGGAACGTGGACGTGACACGATTGGTCAGTCGATCCTTGTGTCAACTGATCAACCAATCGCGCGTTAGGAGCGGTCCTAAACGTCCCCCGCGCCCCGCTTCACTACCAAAGATACTTAAAAAACGACTTCTGCGCATCTAACGACTCTTGCCATCTTACGTGCCGGGGATTATTTACAACTTTCTGAGAAAGTTGCCATAAAAAAAAAATGTCATGCAAACTTCTTGTATGCCTTTGATAAATATAATACAAGCCTGATACTGTCCCATTCCACGGCAAAGGCCTCTTCTCATACAAATAAGGCTCGAGCGTGAGTGAACTACCGTTGTAACTTTTATCGTTTATTACTTTCACAGGTGAAGGAGTTAGTAACAGGTGTAATCTGGAACATGTCATCATGCGAAGACCTGAAGCAGTCGATCATCGACGACGCAGCGCAGGTCATCGTTAACAAGGTCATCATTCCGCACTCCGGCTGGCATCCTACCAACCCTGGAGACACTTATTGGTCTACTGGTAAGAAACTATTGCAATATTTTAGTAACAGGCGTAACCTGGAACATGTCATCAAGCGAAAACCTGAAGCAGTCGATCATCGACGACGCGGCGTAGTTCATCAACAAGGTCATCATACCACACTCTGGCAGGCATCTCACCAACCCTGGGGCCATTTAGCCGGGAACTAAGATTTGACTGTACTACTCTACCTATGCACGGGAAGACCGCAGTATATTCTTCATAATGCAATTAAATCTTTAAAAATTTGTACATTTTGTGTCGAGCATAAAGAGTAGAGATTTTAACAAGAGTCATTTACATATTAGAAACGTTCAGACAAAAAATCACAGACTATATACACACAATCAACGCGCGCGGTAACACTCAAGAGGTAACAGGTTCAGTATCATTCTGCCAGTTATATAATGATATCAAAACTCCATACAAAAGCCATTTCTTAACTGTTATTATGTAATTTTTTTTTTTTAGAATCTTGTTTCTAAATGTTTATATTTCGAAACGAATTTCTTAGGCAATGTGTTACATAATAGACAAGGTAGTGGGAAAAAGTACCTACATCACTGTACTAAACAAAGTTCCCTTTCTGCCACAGTATTCCGCAACGCGTCAGGCGTGCTCCGCAACGCATCGTCAGCCGGTGAGTACGCGCGGCGCCGCCTGCGCTGCCTGGCCGGGCTCACGGAGGCTCTGCTGCATGCCGTGAGGGCGGCGCTGCAGGCCAACGCTATCGGCACCAAGATCGTCGAGAACTGTGTCTGTGTGCTCAGGAATCTGTCGTACAGGTAATATTTCTTTATTTTTTTAGAAAAACGTTGCCCCACACTAGGAATTGCTTCCTGTATCGTGGATGCGTTTCACATAACATCATCAGCCTATTAATGTTCCCACTGCTGGGACACAGGCTTCCTCTCTGTGAGAGGGAATGGGCCGTAATCCACCACGCGGGCCCAGTGCGGGTTGGTGGATGTCACATGTCTTCGAATTTTTGGTTCTAGGACATGCCGGTTTCCTCACGATGTTTTCCTTCACCGTTTTGAGAGCAGTGATTATGAAATAATTTACACAAAGTAAAGCGCCTGCCTGGGCTCGAACCCACGACCTGCAACTTGTAAGTCGCGGCCGATACCACTGGGCCACCACTGCTCTCAGGATGCGTTTACAAACATATAAATTCACATAAACAACCAATCCCGAAAATCGAACCCGCGACACGCAACAGTCAATCGCTCAACCACTGCGCCAAACGTGCGCCCCATTGTTTCTTTAATGCCTTGTTCTGAGTAAAAGACGGGATTAGGTGACCAAAGTGCTCCACGAGTTGTTGTAGCAGGCAATTGGAAGCTTGTCGTGTTTCCTCATTTCAAACAATAGACGATTACTCGGTCAGCAGCTCCATAACGTCACGCTAGGCACCCTCCAAAGTCACTTAAGTGTGGACGCCGACATCGATTTTGATACTACGCGCCCACCTGACTCTAAAAATGATGTCTTGTGTACCAGGTGTCAAGAGATCGAGGACCCGCTGTACGACACGAGAGCGCCGCCCACACAGTCATCGGGACAGGCGAGGATAGCTGCCAGTGCTTCTAAAGGTATTTTTATTATATTACGATATAATTGTGCGATTAAAAACAATAAAAAACTATCTGCGCGTATTATAAAATATATAATTGCACACACATCGAGATGTCTCTAAATGCAATTCAAAAGCTAGCCACTTTTTTAGGGTTCCGTACCCAAAGGGTAAAAACGGGACCCTATTACTAAGACTCCGCGATCCGTCCGTCTGTCACCAGGCTGTATCTCATGAACCGTGATAGCTAGACAGCTGAAATTTTCACAGATGATGTATTTTTGTTGCCCCTATAACAACACATACTAAAAACAGAATAAAATAAATGTTTAAGTGGGCTCCCATACAACAAACGTGATTTTTTTGCCGTTTTTTGCGATAATGGTACGGAACCCTTCGTGCGCGGATCGGACTCGCACTTAGCCGGTTTTTATCCGTATATTTATTCCGTCCGTTGACATTGTATACTGATGGGACAGGAAATTATCTATGAATATCAAATAAACTAATTGTCGTAAATAAAAAAAGTTTAATCGAATTAATTAATAAGTAAAAATAATACATTATAAATCAATAATACAGTAGGTATGCCTTTGTACATAAGCTGTCCATTGTATTTGTATTTTCATTTTATGTTTTGTGTGCAATAAAGAATAAGAATAACTAAAAATAATTCATAATTTAACATAACACAGGAAGACACACACAAATTAGTACATTTAACCACATAAAAGCAGATATATTAGATAACTGAAAAGTTAATTAATGAGGAAAATATTAATAACCTCTCTCCTAGACACTGAATGTGGCTGTGCCCGACAGGGTCCATATTTATTTCTGTCACTTATATTTACCACCTGTATATACATAAACACCACCTGTGTATGTATATATGTACAGGTGGTAAATATAAATTACCGAAACATACATTGAGTAAAGGAGTACATTTGAATTTGAAACAAAAAAAAAGGTTTACAAAATAAGTTGAAGATTTTCTTAAGATCTTGGTAACAATTGAGGTTACAAAGTATATTTTCTACTTACAGGCGAAAACTTAGGCTGTTTCGGTGGCAGTAAAAAGAAGAAGGAAGGCTCATCATCTTCAAACTCCACCAGTCCTCTGGGCAAGAGTGAGCCAGAGACACAACCATTAGGCGAAACCGGTACTACACAGCTCGGCTACTCTGTGCCCAAAGGCACGGAGATGCTGTGGTCTCCAGAGGTAAGGCTATTAGTTTATTATAAGTTCTACTCCTGAAGAAGTGCCCATAGTTTCACAACATTGCTTACCCTTATCACGGGCATCCAACTTGAAGAAAGAAAATTTGGTTCAAATAAATTGCAGATTACAGAAGGTGTGATAAGCTTTGATTTGTTATTGAGTTTTGTGAAATATTAAGATTGTCTATTGGGCTCATAGTTCACATATCAAAGATTATTTGAATGGATCATTTAAAATTGATTCCAATAGATGGCGCGGTTTTAAATTTCTTAGGCATCCACTCGATTTTTTTAAATTTGTTTTGTATCACATTTTAGTACAATGCAACTGTAAGAACGTGCAAATGTAATAAATCATTAAGCTTCATCCTTAATTCACCGATCCTAAGGTGTTTCAGACCTTAGGACCCGCACTTTATAAACCTAAAATTAAATATGTATTCGTTAAGTTTTCCGGCTTGTTCAAAGTCGTATTAAATATCTTTTGATTTACTCACAAAATGTATAGCATGGTCATGTCAGGTTTTTTTTTTATTTGCAACATTTATCGGAAATTGCAATGTGCAATGGGCGGTCTTATTCTACAAGGCCATCTCTTACAGACAGCCTTTGGATGGATCGAAATACAGATGCTATGAAAGGCGTAGTCATCAAACAATAATTAATTCATTATTGCTGCTCTCTCTTGTTCAAAAATCAAAATCATTTTATTTTTATTTTACCTAGGCCTACATGGGCACTTATAAAACGTCGACAAAAAGTGCACGGTTCGGGTTAGTCGTTTCCAATGGAGAAGAACCGGCAAGAAACTCCATGGTTACTCTTTTCCAGGTGGTACCCCTCTACATGGCACTACTACAGACCTGTTCCAACCCCGAGACCCTGGAAGCTGCAGCCGGCGCCCTACAGAACCTCGCCGCCTGCTACTGGCAGCCCTCCATCGACATACGAGCCGCTGTCAGGAAAGAAAAAGGTGAGAATGATCCTTATGTTGTAAGGAGTAAGGTGCTAACTTTGTTGCTTTTAAAATGGTGCAATGAAAGTCGTGCTTGATGAATTTGAATATCGAATGGGGATTGGGTGTTGGAATGGATTGACAACAATTTGAAAAGGGAATTTTGGATTAGATTTGATAATATACCTTATGTAATGAGGGTTAAAGTTGAGAACAACTAAAATGTAATTTATCTAGGCTTGCATGTGTAGTGTTTGGCTTCAATAAATATGTGAGTGGCCTTTGCTAGAATCGGAAAAGAGTTTAGATAAAAGATGAAAAATACAATGAACATGTTTCACAAGGTTGTGAAGTTCAACATACAGTTGAAATTACAACACGTCAAGAGTTTTTTTATTTAGGAAATTTTACTTTATTTACTGTATTATTAAGAGAAATGGCTAACATAAAATGTACCTTATATCCTTAGTAGTAATACCTATTATTCGCTATAAACGCATGCTCTATAAGGTAGTGGGCCTCCTTCTTTAACTTCCAGTAGTTGCGCTAGTCACACCAGGCCCAGTAACCGACAGTGAACAACGCTAACATGACCAGCATTTTCAGGCCTCCCGATACTCGTGGAACTGTTGCGGATGGAGGTCGACCGAGTGGTTTGTGCTGTGGCGACTGCGCTGAGAAACCTGGCGATTGATCAGAGGAATAAGGAGCTGATCGGGAAGTATGCTATGAGGGATCTGGTGCAGAAGCTGCCTAGCGGAAACCATCAGCATGACCAGGTTAGTGCTAAGGTCTGTATGCCGAATGTAGTGGTAGATGGACGTACAATGTATTTGCTAGTCAGGGTGGTTTTTACACCCTCAAGATTTGCACCATGACGATGTACGGCGATCTCATAAAGAAAATCGATACTTTTGACGCACAGTGATCGAAGATCGATTAATCCTCGATGGATGCGTGAGTGTTGTAGCTGTAGTGCTCGCCAAACTTCTGGGCCGCCTTGAAGTTGGCTTGCCGATGCGCAAGGCACGAAACGGTGCTGTTTTTGCATGAGATATACTACTGCGCAGCCATTACCGTTTGATTTAACGCTCGACCGTGACCGGTCCATAAATAGATGCTGAATAGTACTCGACAACGATTGAAGCGAGTCCGGTCTTATGGGTGTTCAAAGTATCACTCTGGAACTAAGTGCATTGTTTGTCCATTTGCTGTTTTTTATTTATTTTTGTTTTTTTATTGTTTTATCAAAAGCTTCAAGCAATCTTGCTTTGTCATATGTTTAACGCAGAAAAAGTTGTTTTGCCAATCTTGAATTTCTTGAATGTTTTACTAGCTATTAGAACTTTCTCCTCAAAAAGTAACCATTCCTCCCCCAGGGCACATCAGACGACACGATAGCCGCCGTGCTAGCGACCCTCAACGAAGTGATTAAGAAGAGCGGCGAGTTCTCTCGTTCGCTGCTGGAGGCTGGCGGAGTGGAACGTCTGCTCAACCTCACCAAGCAGCGCCACCGACACACTCCCAGGGTGCTCAAGTTTGCAGGTAAATCATTATCATCATCAACATATGCCTCTCGCAATTTTGGACACATTGCAGGTAAATAACACCCGTGTAGTGCGAACTACGAACTATAAAATAGATCTGATGTCACACAAATTTTGAATCGCGCAATCAAAGTTCTCTGCGCGATTTTAACATATCCAACGGCCCGACAGTAACCATTGGGCAGTTTGCCGGACCAAACACAACACCTTTCTGGTCGGATGATCTCATCTGGTCCCATCTGGTCGGTCGGGCTTTACACCCTGTTCTACATATACCTCTAATAAATCTAATGGGAATCGAAACCAAATCTCGGGCTGCAAACGCGGGCGGGTCGCGCACAAACAGGGAGTGTAATCTACGACTTTAATCTAAGATCTTTTTTTTTGTTGGCTCGCGTTTGCCCACTATCTTTATTGTTTGTACACGACAGTTTGTAACTGAATAGCATCGACCATACAGTCTCTAGACGCCTAATGCTTGATCGAATACATCAAAATAGTTCTGTCAACTAGCTGAGGTATGAGGCACGGGACGTCGACGACCTTACCAACGTCATTTCGACGAACTAGGGATGGGAGAGGTTTAAATAAAACTACGAAGGTATCAATATTTTTTTAAATTGTTAGTGTACTTAATATTTTTATTTATTAATGTTAGCTACTTTTATTATTAATTATACAGTAATAACATAAAATGCAAAAACTAAAAACAAAATTCTAAAGATAACATATATTTTCGGCGGTTGTTTCATAATATTAAATATTAGTAAAAAAAATAATCAATAGAAAAAATACCTAAATTCTAAAATCAAAATAATTATCTATAAAATACAAAAATCAGTCTACAATATTTCCACTGCTGGAACAGAGGCCTTTTCTCCGTAAGAGAAAATTTTTCTAAGAGAATTCACCTATTTTTTATGCAACAAAAATCACCACTATACTAATCATTTTCAACCACTATACAAATCAATATTCGTTTCACAATTAATTTAACAAATAATAAACTATTTAATTTAATGTCTCTTTTTGTATAATTGTATGTAGGTTTCTAGTTTTATCCATAACAGATTTGGTCATAGAATATGGTGCATCACTAGTTTTGCGTACCAAATTATAGAGGAAAAGAGATAGATAAAAAAGTACATTAAAGAAAGAGACGAAAACACAAAAGACATCAACGAGCGCGACAAAATTTGTGCTGTTGCAGTTTACACATACAATAATGACCAGTACAAAATGAACTCCGATAAATAATATCAGAAAATAAATCTGATTATGATTATGTAACTATTAACTTACCGATGAAATGTTATGTCATTTTTCGGGAAACTCGAGTTCTGGCTGTTGTTACCACACCAACGTACGGTACAAGGGGCCATTATAATATTTATTTTACCAATTTGTAATTGCCTGACGCGGCAGTGTTTACGGCTCACGGAAGTGGTCGCTACTAATTCGAAATTGTCGAGTGGCGACCTATATTACCAGTATATGATTATTTTAGTCATATGTGTTGACAGACATCGCTCGCCTGTTGTTAGGCGTCTAGAGGCTGTATGGTCGATGCTGAATAGTAACGGCAGTAAACCTACGCCTAAAATATAGTGCACTTTTAGGAACACTAAGAACGATGTTATGTGTACAGGTCAAGTGCTGATGACGATGTGGTCGCACGCGGAGCTGCGCGAGGTGTACCGCAAGCACGGCTGGCGCGAGGCCGACTTCCTCACGCCCGCACGCGCCGCGCAGCCGCGGGCGCCCTCTACTGCCAGCGGTACGTAAACATACATTACCTTGTTAATACGAAACTAGTATTCTAGAATGACTACCTAGGTTGAATCTCGATTTAGAACTATATTTTAGTAGACATTCATAGTAGTTTAAATTTGAGATTCATGATTACCTAATCCAATCATGAAGCGTGACTACTGTACATTTGTTTTTCATAAGGACGAAAATACACATGCCTGTAACTTGCATAAAGTTATAGTCAAATGTATTTATTTCAACTAGGCCATTAAGCGGCACTTTTGAACGTTAACAATTAAAATTTACAAGTAATAAAATTTTATTCTACCGTGCATTCGGAAAAGTAGCTTGTTATGGAGAAGAACGCACAAGAAACTCCATACTTACTCTTTTAAAAAAATAAGCTTTTTACAATATTTACAGAGTTATTAATGTATGTACATGAATAAATTCTTGATAAATAGGAACATGGTTCTCACATAGTTACAAATATTGCAAACAAAGAATGCAAGGTAGCTTGCATGCCATTGTGCTATAATAACTTCTGATTGGTCAATCTCTCAATTTAGTTACAGGAATGTGTTACAAGTTATAGAAAGTCTACAGTAGACTAACAAAATGTGCAAAAAAATTATGCACATATAAAACTGTCAAATTATAAATATTCATTTTTTAATGTTCTTACTAGATTGCACTTATCAAAAGTGACATAATTGAATGTACTTTTTCCTCTTGAATTAACCAATTACTTTGTAAATATCAAAACTGTATATTATGTGTAAATGTGTATCATTGTCACTCATAACGCTATGTGAATCTCACGCTAACTATGTTTGAGCTACACTATCGGTATACGTCAACTATAATAGTACATTTCGTGTCGAAAGCTACATGCGAGTGTTAAAATAAAGCCTTTTTATTCGAGACACGATGGATTCTTTTTCCACTACCTGATGAGCTTACTTAATTAAATGCGAATAAGTTCCAACAACAATTTATTAGAACGTTCAGACTAAAAACCACAGACTATATACATACAATCAACGCGCGCTTTTTCGAGAGCTAACAGGTTCAGTATCGTTCTGCCAGTTACAAAATTATATCAAAACTCCATACGAAAGTCATTTCGTAACTGCTATTATGTAATTTTTTTTTTTAAATCTTGATTCTAAATGTTCATGTTTCGAAACGAATTTCTTAGACAATGTGTTACATATAGACAAGGTAGTGGAAAAATTTATAAACAAATGTTCTTTGCCGAATCTTCACCGACATCCGATAGTGTAGCCTAAGCATAATAAACTAATAGTAAACTAATAGTCACGTACTAAATGTTAAATATCGTACTAGTTACATGTTGTCACGCTTTAATAACTAGCAAATTAGATAAACTTCGCGGCGAGACATCTAAGTAAAACATGCAAATAAAATATAAATATAAATCGTACGCTACATGCAGCGAGACCATGCTGCAAGAAGTGGACATAGTATTTGAGTTTGTTCCAATAAATGACGAAAAACAAGACTAAAATAAGTATAGTACATTTCGTGTCGAGCGTATAAAGTTGAGATTTTAACACGGTCGATGTAGGCCATTACGAAAGCTACATGCGAGTGTTAAAATAAAGCCTTTTTATTCGAGACACGAACGATTCTTTTTCCACTACCTGATGAGCTTACTTAATCAAATGCGAATAAGTTGAAACAACAATTTATTAGAAACGTTCAGACTTTTAGTCTGAACATACACAATCAACACAGACTATAAACACACAATCAACGCACGCTTTTTAGAATGGTAAAAGATTCAGTATCTTTCTGCCAGTAACTTGATGACCCATACAAAAGTCAATACGTAACTGTTATTATGTTATTTTATAATCATGTTCATATTTCGAAACGAATTTCTTAGGCAATGTGTTGTTACATAATAGACAAGGTAGTGGAAAAATGTTATTTATATGAATGGCTTTTAACTCAAAGAAACAAGTTGAAAATAATTACTACCTGTCTTAGTAAAGTAGTTTCTAATTTATAGCTTGAAATAAAGTAGATCTATGACAGAAATGACAGGACGAAATAAAAACAAACAACCAGTAAAGGAGGATACAAATTGTTTTATAATGCTAAGGCCACGTTTCCATCTGCAACCATCTCGCATCCAAGTTGCTTAACATTGCGGGCTACTGAGGCATTATTTGATCGCTTGATCGTGCCCCATAATGAAATTAACCTTTTATGTGAGTTGCTTGCAGGCGAAAACGCAGCCTTACATAGTTACAAAAAAGACTTCACATTAGACACATTCGCGATCACGAAACTAGTCAAAAATAGCACATTCAAAACTCGATTTTTACTAAAATCGCGAAGAACCGAAAAGCAACTGTAACTTCCCTATGAAAAACTAAAACAAAAACTGTTAGCGTCGAGATTCCATTCGCGTAACAAATCGCTTACGGTGTGGGCTGGTCGCGTAGGTCAGGGCACGCCATCTTCAGGCGCCGGGGCTCCGCACTCGCCCAGCAACGCCAACAGCACACTCAGCCGCCCCATGGCCAGCACGGGCGGCACGCGGTATGAAGACAGGACCATCCGCAGGCATCGGGAGGTAATGCACCGCTGATAATGCTATTGCACCTTGATTTATTTGTTTAATTTGTTTGAGGGTCTGTTGGACAGTCTATGGATAATAATGTACCAAATATCTGAAAACTTATTTCTAAAAGATTCTTATGCCGAGTTTCTCACCTCTAAATGATCGCAGAATTAATGTGAAAAATTTTCAAGCACGTGTTATCTGCTGTGATTGGCTGTTGAAAATTAATTCAACCAATCACAGCAGATAAAAAAATTGAAAGTTTGTCACATTAATTCTGCGATCATTCAGTTTTTTTTATCAGACAAACAATAAGTGTTAAATTATCTGGAGACTGGTAACAGGCCCTTCAGAAAGAAAGTTGACTATTTTGATTGAATATGTTGAATTCGCGAACCGATGAATCTTCAACAATGTGCTTTAAATTGTCCATTAATAAAGTGTAAGTTACAGTGAACAATCAAAGCAGAAACTGGCATAATCATATGCTTTGCCATTTGATAGATTCGTTATCAACACGGTTCTTGTGGATATGGGAACTAAACTAAACTTTTATTGCCATAAGTAGTCAACTGCCTTGTAAAACAATATTATTATGTATAGTATACGAGTGTAATTGAAATTTAATTAGAAGCTTTATCTTGAATGACTTACAATACTTATATTCAAAAAAACATTATTTATAAATTTATTATTGTTTCAGTACATATTTATGTTTTCACACTTTAAGCAAAGCTTGAGCACGAAACCCTAATTGGCTTTACTTAAAAACAGCACAATATTCGCTCAAGGCAGCTTTTTTATGCTATACTTTCAGCAAATAAAGGCACTGTTCAAACAATTCACAGCTTCGTTCCTTTATGTGGGCTGTAGAGTCTGCATCTAAAGAGGTCACTGATCAGTTATTAAGCTTCATATAAGTAAAGACTTAAATTACTCATAATTCTGACTGTATAGTTTTACTTGACACACTGTTTTATGTTTGAGTTTTCTGTAAATTTCTGCTCATTGATAATTACTTGCAAGTACTAAGCTTCTTTTCTAATCAAGGACATTATAACCGTCATGAGAAAATATATTACCTTATTGACTTCTCTGGCGAAGAGTTGATTTTGAAGTAATACTCGTACAATATTTTCTAGCCACGGTGTAAAACTGTTCTCAATATTTCTTTATCGAGAAGTATCATTCAATTTACTGTCAAAATGTAATTCCTTGTCATTGAAAAATCGGGACGAAGAGTTTATAACGCGGAGGGATAAGAAAACACAACAAAAAATTTGATTGATCGAGACCCCGTTTCATAAACTAAATAGAAAGATATACTTAGCCCATCAAAGACTCAATATTAATTTGATACAATTTTTCCCTTGCTGTCCTGTACCTTACACATGACCTCTATTCTTCCACAGAACGATGACATACCAGCGATGGAAGTGAACAACTACCACGACGGTTTGGGGATGGGCAACCCCAACGGCAGGCCCATGAACCTGCAGGGGGTTCAGGCGCAGATGCCCATGCCCCCCAGCAGTCGTTAGCTGGCCAGCAACCAAGACTTGACGGTGGAACTTGATCAAATACTGGTTTGGAGGCTATCCTTTTCTTGGTGTGTAAGTTTGTTGTTAAAAAGTTTTCGTTTATAAGGATAACTCATGACAATCATGATGACAACCTCTGCCGGAATAGGCAGCAAGAATGATGTTATGTTTGACAATCCAAGCAAAAGAAATTTGCTCTTCAAGTCAAGGAGGTTTTGCACAAGGTACTTTGCTTTTGTTTTCTCTCTTTTTTTCTGTTCTAAAACAGAAGATATTTTTTTGAGGTTTGGACTGAAAGGGTTATTCTGTTGAACGAAAACTGGTATTGTATTTACTTCTTTTTAATTCGCATTTTGTGATACAGAGGTTGTTTTTTTTCAATATGGACGGTATTTGTCTTATATACTTTTCAATTCGATTTGTAGTCAAGTTTCATGTTAGTTGAAATTGATTGTAACTGATTTGGTTGGTTGACTGATCAAAGAGTAGTTCAAGCTTACAGAAACACGTTGAAAATTTCTTTAATTATGACGTGATGTGATAGAAAAGGATAGCAATACTGAATCAGTATTTATTTAATTTTAATCGGCAAGAGATAATCAGCCAGCATGATAGAAATCTTTCAATCGGAAAAATCAAGTATCAAGATGTACAGTGCTGCGTTCACACTCGTCAATGACGAAAGGCTATTTAGAGAATACCTTGAAAAACGTACTGGTGTACTAATACCGAGTGTAAACGCAGCACAAACACATGATGATATTGTATATCTTATCTATCTACTGTGCTAGGAAGATTGGCTTCGTGAGAATTTCGACATGGCAATATTATTTAAACATTTTATACGCTGGCAACTTTTCGGTTGTGTTCCATTTTGTATTTAAGGTTTAAGAACAGTATTATCGTTGTTGTGACAAGAAAATAGCATTTTTAAAGGCTTTTTCATTCTTATAATAAAGATGGATGGATTCTTTGTAATTGGAGTTCTCACGAAGTTAATTCAATTCTGAATGATATTTATTATGGTGTGAGAGGTAACATGCACAAGCATTTATGTTAAATAATCATTAAATTGTAGTGGTCGCTCGTTGAATGTGGTATACGCTGTTTCAACGTTCATTTTGTACAGTCATCTACAAGAGCAGTGTTATATTATGGATTTTTGCACTTTTTAAATGAAAGTTTTTGTTAATACTAATATTAATTCCTCTTAAGCCGTGTTTCTACCTGCAAGCATTTCGCATGCAAAATTAATTACGTTGCGCGCACGATCGAGCTATTGATCACATTATACTTCGGTAGCCCGCAATGTAATGCAACTGGCATGCGAGCTGGTTGCAGGTGGAAACGTGGCCTTAAAGTTAAAGAAACACAATAATAGTTAATATACATTTTCTGGCACCACGTAAAAAGATATAATGGGATGTAATTGTTCTGTACAGTCTAGATTTGGCTACATGTTACAAAACCAGTGGCTGTGTTTGTATGCTAAGATTCAATACTGAATAACTGAGCTTCTCATGAAAATAAGAGTTGAAAGAATGAGAATCATTCCATAATAGTTTAGTATAACAACTATGAATAAATGTCTTTTTACGTATCTTTTTTGTACTACCTACAAATAAATAAGCAATATTCATACTATTTTCTTTTATAACCTTGTTGTGATTGACTGTACATTAAAAATTAATTAGCCCTGAGGCCTAAAATTTAATCATCGCATTCGGATGTACGTTTTATACTATTATATAATTGCCATTTTGATTTGTAAAGATATCATGTCAATTCCCTTTGTAAATAGTCGTGCCATTTCTGTATTTATAATAAAAATAAATCTTAAAAAGGGTTTCCTGTAGGTGTGTTGTGTATTTTCTATTTAAACGTTGAGGCTCACCGTAATTGAAAAAGATTTGGTTTGTTGGACAATGAAAATTGAAATATTTTGAAGTGGGAGAGCCTGTAAGGTTTTGATCCCTTTAAACTTTTGTATCCCACTTCTGATGTTTTCAATGCGTTTCTCGAGTAGAATCGATAAAAAATCAGAAGTGGGATAAACGTTTTTCAAAGATATAAATTAAACCTCAACTCTCAGATAGCTTCTTCAACTGTAACTGCTCGAGAAACCAGGATAAAAGGAGTTCTAAAATCTTTTCTTTCTTTCTTTGACATAACATTGTTCAACAAATGAAATCCATTATGATATCCTAATATAACCATTTATACTAAAGACGTCGACTAAGGTTTTACATTGATAAAAATACATTTCAAATAATCGGGATTTGAACATAATTGTTATAATTTATAATGGTTAGTTTAGACACACGATCTTTTTACTCGAAATCGGAGATTTTCCAACTAAAGCGTGTTATACATAGGCCTATAACTTGCAGAAAGCATGCAAGTAGCTTGTGACTCGAGAAGCTTGTTATGGCCAGTTTCTTGCTTGCCAGTTTTAGGCTTGTGTATTTCCTGCTTAATGAGTTCTCAGTAAGGTCTTATAGTATTTAAAGGTAATTATAGAAGTTTTGTAATATTTTGTATCCATTCCAGACCCTCTATCGTATGTAATATAGGCGTCTATTGTCCTCTAACGTATGGTAAGTAATATCCGTCTTATATTTAGCGTTAAGATGCATTATCGTGGGACGTTCGCGTTTGTTTTCAATTATTCTGGGGGTGTGTGAGTGGTGCCTTTATTTTGACCCTGGATTATAAAATTTCGAAATATTCAGAGATATATAAAGTGACATAAATATTATCTTGTCTGTGAACCGTTGGCAAATATTGAATTTGTTATCTGTGGTCATCTTGGTCCATAGAGTGTCAATTATAAAGGCCCACTTACAGTTCGCAAGCAGACGGCATACTGACAGGTTTAATAATGACGAAGTTACAATCATTTGTAGATAATTTATTATTTCGTTGCATTTTTCTTATAATGTCAGTTATTGATAAGAGGACTAATATAAAATCCTCATTTGTAAACGACCCTACTAAGAAAATAATTAAGCAATTATAGACTCTATATCTACAGTGATAAAGGCAGTTATCGCGGTGCAGCGACCGTACCCATGACCACGTAAAATTGTGAACGACGGCAGCTTTAAAATATTAACTTTTCGGTTCATTTCCCTCCGTTTATGAGTTTAAATGTTAGCGTAACTATTTATTTTACATTATCTCGTAAGATTATATTTGTAGGTATAATAATAAATAAGGGGTTTTTGTGAGAAAACAGTTTTTTTTGGGAATATATTTTATGCACAATAATGCATTTTGATACGTCCTCGGCAGGATAAAGTTGACTGACTGACCTGGTACAAAAATAACCTCATCCAGTGCATTATATTGAGTTAAGTACCCACGTATGTAAGTTTTTGTAACATATTTTTTATTATAAAAATGTAAGCAAATGTACAACAATGTTTTCATTACAATATGCTTGCCACGGCGACGTTGCTTCTATGAAGCGAACATTTTTTTATGAATTATATTCCCGCATATAAAGCTTACTTTCATTGTGTTCGAGTTTGACTAGATGTAAGTATATTATTTACGCATCATTCTATAATTTTATTTATCGTGTCTTTAGACGGGAATGTTTAGTAAATTGTAGGCATTATTAGATATATTGTTTATATTATATATATCTATGAAAATTTATGTCTATATTAAATTTTATAGGAATATTCCTTAGGCTTTGTATAGTTGTATGAATTTTAACTTTATGGGGCTGTCTTATTTCGTTTTTGTACTTCCACTTCACATTAAAAGATCTCTAGATGTTTCCAAATTTTATTTATAAGACGTATAGTTTCACCATGATGTCGAGCGTCTTAGCGCTGTCGTTTACTGGCTTGTGACGTCACGGATTCATCAGTGCAGCCCTTCATAGTAAACGTCATACACAACAGAATATATTACAAACAACTGATGTTTTTATGACGTCACATGATAGTAAACAACGGGACTTAGTGTTAAACCACAAGTAAAATATATTACGGTCTATGGTCAACCATAGGTTATAGTTGTTGGAACAGTAATACTCGATTATTTATATTTTATTTAAAAATTTTATATTGAGAAAATAATTAATATTTAACGAGATCGTCTGCGTTTGTCGTTGCGACAGTTTAGTAGATAAATATAATGATAGTTTGTCTTATGTCACGTTGTATGTAGTTTAATAGAGCATTATTCTCTTACATAAAGATACCTTATCATTAAACAAATTATATTATCAAAGAGAATTAAATGAATGATTTTTTTATTTTTGGTTTTTTCTTTTTTGTTTCCTTTTTGTTTTTTTTCAGAACTTTTTAAATAATAGTTATTCGAATGTTATGGCCTATGGAGTGCGTCAGAATGGGTAGCTCATCATATTGTTACGAGTAGCCTCTGTTTATTAAAATGGACTTTATTGCTAAGTGCGTAGAGTATGGATTTGTGTACCACTGTACGAGACTTTGTAATGGAATTAAAACATTTTATAAGCATTTACAACAGGATATACAGCTGTTAGGGCGTAGTTTCAGCCATGGCTTCCAACTTTGTTTTGTTATCATTATAGTTAACTCACAATTTTCTAGTTAAATTAGAATATTTTTTACCGAGTGACGATAACTGGGTATTAAGTCATGTAGCGAATAAATAGTAGAATTGTTTTATTTTGAAGTGTTATTTGTACTGATTCTGTCGAAACGTACAATGTTTGAAATGACCGACGAATTAGACGAAGTGAATTAAAATTCATGTAACGTCGAATCTTGGTCTGGTTGTTCTTAAGACTAAAGCGGGCTATTCACGAATAATTTTATTTCTGAAATTCGTGAATAGACCATTCCTAAATAGTCTATGGTCAACCCGGAACCGGACCGGACCGGAAGTGAAGGTTTTCGATAATGTTAAGTGAAGTCTCCTATCTGTATGAATGCTCACGTTTTATATTTATCAGTAGTGACATTAAAGTATCGAATAAAAAAACCAGTTATTGAATTTATAGGTGTGATAGACGCATAAACGAAAATTGTAATGAATTATCGTAAGTTGCATTTTAGGTGCGTGCACGGTTATCGGTGATAAAGAAATGTCTTTTTTTACTTAATGTATTTAATAAACACTAATTGTTAATAATGTGGGTGTTCTGCGGACTCGCGGTATTACAATATTCCACAACAGTATTATTCAGTAATCTCATGTACCAATGTTGCTAATACACTTACATACATTTAAATAATTGTGTGACTTTTATTTTTATACCTTTCTTTAATGTTGTTGAACTAGCTTTTTTCTTGCCTCAAAGTAAAGGGGGAATTGCCTTAGCCAAGCTTACATAATTAAATGGAAACGCATAGACCTGGCAACACTGATACAATTATTATTCACGATTTATTCCCGCGGAGTACGCGGTTGCTTGCGGGTCCCGCTGCACCGGCGCGGGCAACTAGTAGAATCGTGCGGGCCGCGGTCGCCCACAGCCTCGGCGGGTCGTGCCCGCGCGCTCTGCGATCGGATGGCGGGCGACCGCAGTGGCCGGCGTTAACTGCCAGTCTTGCGGGCGATGATCTCAACCGCGACGGCTGCGTAACCGCGCAAGTGAGTTTAGAAATAAAACCACAGTTCCTCTACTGCGGCGGGCACGGTACAAAATCGCTCCGTGAGTTCTTAGCCTACCACTCAGTCAACTAACTGTGCACTTGGTGCTGTTACGGCACTCTGACGGTCGACTCACGCTATTGGCGCACGAAGCGAACGCGGGGCGCCGCGCCGGTATGCGGGAGTGGGGTCGATGACAATCGATGTGCACAATTATTTTAACCGTGTTTAGTAACGTACTTAACATCCAAAATAAAACCTGCTTTCCGTTAATCTTTCTTTATCTGAGAGACGCTGATTGGGTTTTTTGATTCTGAGGATTAGGTATTACTCGACCGAGGAGCAAGGTATTCAGTATCCCAGTTATATTTCAGAGCAATGAAATAACGGAAGCAAAAGATGTTTTGACTGTTTAGTTGGTCAAGAGGTTGCGAGCGCAACCGCTGAGCTCAAGAGGCTACACCTTCGATTCCCGGGCAGTTTTATTGCTTTAATCCTTTAGAACATTTTCAGTAAGTATTTCATTGGTAAAATACAGTTCAACTTAAAGCTGCATACTACTTTGGAGAACATATTATTAGAGATTAGATTATTTTTTGGCAAATTTATTTTTGTTAATCTTGATATTTCTGAAAACTTCTTTGTGGCCGAAATACGTTTAAGCATAAAAACCTCGATACAATTGAACGGCAAAGTAACCTCTTACCGAGACATTCCAGTAGTACTGCCCAACGTACATTGGTACAATTAACAAAAATAACGTACCTACATAAGTGTAACAGGACGCAATTGTTGTGTTGAAGTTTCATTCATTATTTTTAAGTAATAGAATAGAATATAATTTATTGTACAACATAAAAGTTATACACATTTACTAGAAAAACTTATTTATACACAAAGGCGGTCTTATCGCTGACAGAGATATCTACCAGACAACCTTTGGGTGAACTGAATAAAATTAAAAAAACCCCCGACATAAAAACCTCTAAAAAGCAAAAAGTAATCCTCGTACTCGCGTCGGGGAACCGCTAAGTAAATAAAACAAACTGCTGTAAACGTTTCCGGTTTTTATGTCGGGGGTTTCCACCCTGGAACCAGGGAGGGCGGAGGGATCTGTCAGACTCGTACTGACTAAAAACCACCCCGGTGTTCTATCTCACACCTACGCTGGGGGTCGCGGGATCAACGATACTGCCGCAACGCCCGGCTAGTGCCGGCCCGCCCCTGCGGGCCTCGCTCTCGGGTTGGCGGGCGAGTGAGGTGTTAGACTCCCTCCGCGACGTCTAAGAGGGGCGCGCGTGTCCTCCCGGCAGTCGACGCAGTGGTGACACCGGGCGTCCGGCTCCCTGTTTATGCGACACAGGTACTTCCCGAAGGAACCATGCCCCGAGAGCACCTGCATCACCCGAACCAGCGCTCGAGCCTTGGCCGGACCGCCTCGATGGTGTGGTAGGGCGTGAAAGCCTGTCCCGCCATTCCGCCACCCGGACATCGCGGAGCTGAGACCGACGCAACTCCATATGTTGCTGCATCGATCCTTCGCCCCGCGCCCGCGCTTCCTCGCGCCACCGATACAGTGACGCGACCCTCCAGGTCCCAGGGCGGGGATCCGACCAGTACGCAAGCCGCCTCGTAGGAGATCGTGCGATACCCCCTGATGACTCTGACGGCCATCGCTCTCTGCGGCTTCCGCAGAACAGCGATGCTACCGGCCGTCAGGTCAGCCGCCCAAATCGGGGCCCCATAAAGGGCCATCGACCGCACGATCCCCACGTAGAGCCGCCTACTGGCGGCGCTAGTGCCGCCCAGATTTGAAAGCAGCGTTGACAGCGCCCCAGCCACGCCCAAAAACTTGGGCGTTAGCCTTCGGAAGTGGGGGCCAAAATTCCACCGGCTGTCGAGCACTAATCCTAGGTACTTCATGGTAGACTCGACAGCGATTCGAGCCCCCCCGACCACGATGTGGGCATCGGGAGTTGGGCGCCATCGTAGGCCGACTCCACCCTCACCCTGTGTTGTTACTAGGGGATCTCAAAGCCAAATCTTCGGCGTGGGGATCTCCAGTAACCAATGTTAGGGGTGAGGTGCTGGAAGAGTGGGCAGTCACCAATGGCCTGGTGTAAACCGGGGCTCGGTCCATACGTGCGTGCGACAGCGGGGCGGTTCAATAGTGGACGTATCGTTCGCAAGCCCTGCTGTCGCGAGCCATGTCCGCGACTGGCGTGTCGCCGTGGAGGCGGAGACGTTATCGGCTCACAGATATATCCGTTTCGACGTCTCTACCCAGATCGCCGGCGGCTGTGGTGCGTTGGTCCCTTAATCGCCGGCCTCATTTCAAAGCCGGACGGTGTTTCAAGGTCGGGGCACGCGACTTTGGCCCTCGCCTCTATCAGGACCTCCTTGTAAGTGACGTCCATTTCGACGGCTCCAGGCTGCAGCGTGATCACTACAGTCGCGGAGCGTGGGGCTCTGATCTTAGGCGGTCCCGCGGCTTTATTCGATGCCGGTGCGGTTGCTCCAGCGCTTGCTGCCGGTGCGGTTGCTCCAGCGCTTGCTGGCGGCGCCGTCCTCTTCTTTCGATGGCGGCCCCTCTTGACCACCGTCGTCCAGGCCTCCGTGAGGGGGCCAGGTGGTATCGGCACGGTCGCAGCCGCCAACTGGGAATTTAACTACCCTCAGCGGGCCCCCTTCCCGGCACTTCTCTGCTGAGCCGCTGCCGGCTTAGCGGGTCCCTCCTGTTTCCGCTTATCCCGCGAGCGGTGGGCGGAGGGTTTCGGCTGGCAGTCTCGCCTCTATGGCGTCCAACCAGGCACCCACCATATGACCGCACACCCAACAGATCTTCAAAGGACGAGAGCGTCTGATAACTAACTACGAAATCAGGATCTAAACTTAATTCGATGGTAGCTATTTTGTCCAACACACCCTCGAAGTCTTCACGTAATGTGTCCACTGTTTAGATTTCACATAGAAATGCTTCTACGTTGCATGGATTTAATTTAATCGAGATCTCGAGCTCGATTACAAATGCTTTGCATTAATACGGGAAAATACTATCCCTGCGTACAATAACTTTAATGTGTCTGATGATTTGGTAGGTGCCATTTTTACGCTTTTGTCAAATCACAGATAATCCAATAATCTGGGGGTAGACTGACGAAAATATTTTAACCAGGTACCTATTATTCTCAAATTATATTCTATTCTTCACTAGGCTCAATTCTGCCTTCACTTTTATTGAATCTACGATAAGATTCCACGAACGAATGTATATTACGCAAGTCGATCGAAATAATTTGTACTAGACTGGCTTTACGATTATAAACCGGCCAAGTGCGAGTCGGACTCGCGCACGAAGGGTTCCGTACCATTATCGTAAAAAACGGCAAAAAAATCACGTTTATATTGTATGGGAGCCCCACTTAAGGTTACACTAGTCGAAAATTCTTCCATACAAACCTAGTCTAGGTATTATTCCACTGTTTAACGATGTACGTTCAAAATAAAAAGTGATATCAATTTGTCTCATCATTATCTAGCCCTGTATGGAAGCAAAAAAGTAAAAAAGAAAATATCAGAAAGTTATGAGCGTCGAAAGATCCACATTTCGACACTAATTTTAACGCATTTTAGAAGACGGAAAATTGCAAAACTGCCTCCATACAGGGATAGATTAGTAGTTCAACAATGCAAATAATTTTATTTTGAACAGATAGATTTAGTCGTTTTTTCATGATATCTAGACTGCCAAAGGTCTGTTTATAAAATTTCGCGCGCTCGGTTTCGTCCTAAATCATTATCCATTTCGCTACAAATTTGCAAAAGTGTGTATTCGTACGCGGACTAGCTTTTTAGTGCTCATCACAGCATCTATCTCTTTCGCACGAGTTGTCGGATGAGATAGCAGGCATTTTAACCCCGCGCACATAATAGTTCGTGCCGTCGACTAGTGTAACCTTAGAAATCGTGTGTGGCTCTAATTTCACCGCAATTAGGCACATAATGATACCTGTTATCAAACTGTGACTTTTTCATTGCTATTATTCACAAGTGAGTTATAGAGTTTTTTTTTAAATTTATTGGTTGAGTTGCTCTGTTCTTAAAAAAGTTTCGATACAAAAAAGATCGTGCTCAATATTACAAATAAATTAATATACCTATTGCTTGCTCATTTCATGCAAATTCGTATTTGAATAGATAATTTCAACTTGTACGTGATGCTTATTAAATAAAACTTTCACTCAAATATAAATTTTATTTGCTCTGTAATTAAGAAAAATTTAGATTCCCTATTTTGTACGTGGCTAAAACACTATTCACGAAAAGCCAAAAAAAAGAAACCTCATTATTTTAGTATATGGCCGATCGCCATTGTTAAATGCGCGCGCATAGGAAAACTGATAATTTTGCCCGCCATTGTGAAAATTTTTTCACAACTCGTTTTTACTGTTGAAAATGATTTTTTTGTATTATTTTCTTCACAAGTGTGTTGAAAAACGTCGTATCATACACGTGTGTATTGATGATTACCGTCCTCGGCTCTCTATAAGACCCTTACCTACGGCTCGGGTCTCAATGGCGCCTCAGCGGTAATCACCAACATTGCACACTTGTACCATAATGTACTGTTATTTTGAACGTACATCGTCAAACAGTGGAATAATCCCTAGACTACGTTTGTATGGAAGAATTTTCGACTAGTGCAATGTACGTTCAAAATAAAAAGTGATATCAATTTGTCCCATCATTATCTAGCCCTGCATAGAAACAATAAAGTGAAAAATGTAAATATTTGATAGTTATGAGCGTCGAAAGTTCCACATTTCGACCCTAATTTTAACGCATTTTTGGGCGCGAATAAATACCATAAGACGGAAAATTGCAAAACGGCCTCCATACAGGGATAGATTAGTAGTTCAACAATGCAAATAATTTTATTTTGTACAGATACGTTTAGTCGTTTTTTCATGATATCCAGACTCACAAAGGTCTGTTTATAAAATTTCGCGCGCTCGGTTTCGTCCTAAATCATTATCCATTTCGCTACAAATTATGAGATAGCAGGCATTTTTACCCAGCGCACAAAACCAATTTACATCAACAACACGTGCGGAAGAGATTGATGCTGTGATGAGCAGTAAGAAGCTAGTTCGCGTACGAATAAGCACTTTTGCAAGTTTGTAGCGAAATTGATGATGATTTAGGAAGAAAACCTTACTGTAACCTTATTTGAAAGCTTGAATAAATGCCAACAACCATTCTGTTTGTTGTTGACGGTTATTGGTTGTGGATGTTGGTCGTAAAAATACAATCTTTAGTAAATAAAACGAAGCAATAATTAATAAATATGTTTTATTTGGTTTTTCGTTGTTGTTGAATATTTTGGTTGAAGATATTGATTACGATTAGTTAGCATTATTTTGGGGGGTATAAGTATACGATATACTATTCCCAGATCTCGCTTCACTCCATCCGTGGTAGTTGGATAATTCAGCCCAATTGTTTAGTACCACAACTGTTCCATTTGGCCACGTTACAATAATCCCTGGGATGTCCCTGCACGTCACTCTCACATCTCCGTTCTGGCAAAAGATAAAACAGTATGTCATTAAAATACTTTTACAATTATAATAGGTTGTAATCCTAAACTAATTGTGGTAATAAAAATATCCGAATACCGATGTTCGGTCACGTTGGTCAAACTTAACGGAGAACACCGTGATTTCCGAGGCAACGATGCGGCGGATGAGCTCGCCCATAGGGGTTCTAGTATGGCGGCGGCGTTTGGTCCGGAGCCAATCGTGCCAATACCATTCGGCTATCGCCCCAGTCTGGTAAGGAACGCACTAAGGAGCACCACCACAAATAGTGGAATGACCACAGTGAGTGCAGGCAGTCCAAAGAGGCACTATCCACTTTGGACGGACGTTTCACGCAGAAGGCCCTACGTCTGGCGAAACAGCAACCACAGCTGTAACGACTGGCCACGAGACTTTGAATAAGCACCTTTTTGTCTTAGGGATTACGGACAACCCGCTGTGCAGAGCATGCATGGAGGAGAACGAGACAGCAGCGCACCTGCTTCTAAGTTGCCCAGTAATCGCCGGTTACAGGGCCAAATACCTCGGTGAACTAGGTAACGTACAGGAGGTAGTCAGCAACACAAAGGCGCTGCTGGCCTTCCTCGAGGAGTTGGGATGGATCGAGTGAGGAAGTTGGTAGAAGGTTAATTCCCAGCCGTACGCAAAATACGCGCTTGGTCGTGGAGTTGCGGAAAACAGGCCGTTTTAACCTAACCTATTAACCTAACTTAACGGAGATTAGCCAAGTACCCAGGATTTACAGGGTATACCAAAGTGCAGTCATATTTTAAAAACTTTTTGTGGTGTATGTAAATTAAAAACTTTCTCCAAGGAAGTCATAGCAGGAAGGAAATTCCAAAATAAAAATGGGTTATCCGTACAATGTTGTCATCAGCTGACCAAAATTTGTATGTGACATACAATTTAAACAAAAGCAAGCACAACATACGTGTGTGCACAAACACAGGTGCACTCTCTGTGCCTTTACTCTCATAGTCTGATGGGGGGGGAGGGGGGGTCAATGCCTCATGACCGGAGAAGGCAACAGGCGCAAGGACCATCGGCTTAACGTGGTTTCAGAGGCATGTGGGTGTCTGTGACACCTCCGCTCGGCACGCTGCTGCTGGAAATTTATAATGAAAAAAATCAATAACCATTTTGCCACGACCTGGGAATTGAACCCAGGACGGGCACGAGAAAAACGGGCGGAGGAAGGTATTAGAGAAACGTTTAGTTTCCACAACACAACATCACAACGCGACTCAACGATGTTATGTAGAATAATTTACTTACCGGTTTGGTGTATTTAGTGCAGTCCTGTGTAATTGGGCCAGCTGTAACCATTACTGCACCCACCATCAAAATTGCCAGGGTCGCGGACTGGAGCATTTTTCTTATTTGCTTTCTGTAAAAAGAAAATTATGACAGTTATAATTGGATTCAGAGGTAAAACTAAACTGCGGTCCAAGTACGCTTTCAAGAAAGGAAGACAGGACAGGTGACAGTAAAAACTTTGTAAAAATCACATAATAAAAAATAACACAAAAATACTAAAACAAATCTACTCACTTATATTTCTTGAAGATGTGTTACTGCTCCCGAAGTTAGGAAAGGAATATGATGAACATAGAGGTAACGCACTATTTATACCAAATAATTACGAAATGTGTTGAAATTCTAATGTTATTGCCAAAATATTTTTCGGGAATTACCCGCTGAAAACAAAGAGTAATCAAAATAACAAATTAACTCATTTAAAATAACTAATTATATTTCAGTTTATCAAAGTGACTCGATAACCTCTGACCTAACCGAAGTTATTCACTGAAAAGAAATTCCCAAAACAATAGATAGTAAGTATGTTTATTATTAATTTATGTTGATAATGTATATTTTCTGCGGTAATTAACCCGAGTTTAAAATCCCTGTTATCAGTAGGTAAATTTTGACAAAAACTTTAGAATTACGCCACATTTTATAATTAGTAACGGGTATAAATAGGGAATCAGCATAAGAATAACATATTCCTCGCCTGACATTGGACGCAGCAATACTTCTTCAAGAAATATTAAGTGAGTATATTTGTTTTGATTTTGTATTTTTGTGTCTTGTTATTAATGTTATTTTTTACTAGCTCCTGGTTTAATCATTCTATTGCTAATGCCGTGGCTAAGACCTCGCCTCCCGTACTTAAGGGTACACTAGTCGACGGCACGAACTATTTTGTGCGCGGGGTTAAAATGCATTTTATATCAACCGACAACACGTGCGGAAGAGATAGATGATGTGATGAGCAGTAGGAAGCTAGTTCGTGTACGAATACACACTTTTGCAAATTTGTAGCGAAATAGATAATGATTTAGGACGAAACCGAGCGCGCGAAATTTTATAAACAGACCTTTGGCAGTCTAGATATCATGAAAAAACGACTAAATCTATCTGTTCAAAATAACATCATTTGCATTGTTAAACTACTATTAATCTATCCCTGTATGGTGGCCGTTTTGCAATTTTCCGTCTTCTTATGGTATTTATTTGCGCCCAAAAATGCGTTGAAATTAGTGTCGAAATGTGGAACTTTCGACGCTCATAACTTTCTAATATTTTCTTTTTTTACTTTTTTGCTTCCATACAGGGCTAGATAAGGATGAGAAAAATTGATATCACTTTTTATTTTGAACGTACATCGTCAAACAGTGGAATAATACATAGACTACGTTTGTATGGAAGAATTTTCGACTAGTGTAAACTTAAGGTCATGGTTTCGAATCCGGGCAAGTACAAATGTAACATTTTCAAATTAATTTGTACTTTATAAGTTTATCTTGAACATTGCTTACAACAGTGAAGGAAAATATCGTGAGGAAACCTTTCCTTTTTTTTTGGTTGGAAATCATCCAATGACTTCTCCCGCTCTGGGTGAAGCGAGAGGGCGTGCCCGACTTAGGTCAAACCGCACTACGCGTCAGCGGAGCGACACGACGCCACATGACCAAATATACTTTGTATGATATTGGATTAGATAAACCGCACCACGCGGCAGCGGAACTACGCGACGCGACACTTTATCTCATACAATATATTTTGTCGCGTCGCTCCGCTGACGCGCAGTTACAGACTTATCTTACGTATATTATAACAGCTGTTGCCCGCGGCTTTGCTCCCGTGGACCACCCCACGAGACCCATTTTCGGGATTGAAAAATAGCCTATGTCATTTAGCAATAATGTAGCTTTCTATTAGTGAAAGAATGTTTTAAATCGGTCCAGTAGTTTTGGAGCCTATTCGGTACAAACAAACAAAACAATCTTTCCTCTTTATAATATTGGTATAGAAATGTGAAAGTTTGGATGGATGTGTGGGTTAATGTATGTTTGTTACTCAATCACGCCAGAACTGGACACGGATCTAGATAAAATTTGGCTCAGAGATAGATTATAGTATGGAATAGCACATAGGCTACTTTTCATCCCGGTATAATATTCCAATGGGGTAAGAAAACATATATTGCGCGGGCGAAGCCGCTGGCAGAATCTAGTAATCAATGTCATCATCATCAATCAATCATCAATACATATAATAAATCTGTAGAAAAGTAATTTTTGTACATCGAAAATATTTCCAAAAAAAATAGCCAGGGTGTTAAAGGATAACCAACAGAACCTATTTCCAGCATTTTTTGAATTGTTGTCTGTTTATTTGTGCACGCATCACATGAAATGTACGAAACCAATGTAGATAACTTGTGTACATAAAAATTGTGCGTAACTTGAAGAATTAGTTAGTTTTTGTTTCATCGCAATCGGTTCACTCTATCAAAAGTTAGATGAATTTAAAGTGTTCAAGAAGTAAAATTGTCACAACGCACGCAATCCAGATACTCGAACAGTTGAACTCGATATTCGATAGATGGCGATGTGCATTTGAAGTCATTTTCTGAATGGCGGTGTTAAGATTCTACGCGAAAGAATGAGCCTAGAAAAAGCCTGGTGTGGTGTGGCGGTCGCCACTCCAGAACTTTTCTGCCCCATCGGCCATCCGTCCTGCGAGCAATGTGCTCTGCCCACTGCCACTTATAAACATACTAACTAATAACTATAACTTTATTTTTCATAGTCATAAGATTTACTAAACATTTTGGAGTCATGTTAACTTGATGTAAAATAATGTTTTATCTACAACTAATTTTCTTATTGCAGATACCAAAAGAAGAATAATGTTCCGGCTGGCGACCCTGGCAATTTTGATGGTGGGCGTTTTGATGGTTACAGCTGGCCCAGTAATAAATGCAGGCCCCTGCACTCAAAAGATCGAATCGGTACGTAAACAGATAAACTTCTAAGAGTAAGGCAAAAGAAAAGGTGGATGAAATGTGTGAAGAGTGATATAAGGAAAAGGATGTCAGTGATATCGTGATGGTTGACAGGACGGTATGGAAGATGAAAAGGTGTTGCGCCGACTCCAAGTAAAATGAGAATGAAGGCAGGAAGATGATAATGACTAGAGCAGGCTGAAAAGCTCCACCTGTGCAGTGCTATGTGGCCTCCAATAGTACGAAGGGATGTCGCATGCGCGCTTGAGAAAAAGTACCAGGAATCCGATGCCCGACACCCACTCTACGATCACACTACAACCCCAGGTAGACTTAAGAGTCGGAAGAGTTTTCTTCGATGCACACGGGCCATCCAAGACCCACCGCCTCTAGTGAGAAGCAGGTTGTGGAGACAAGCTCACCTACCACCACCCAATTTCGTGAAACCCCAGGAACATGAACTGCAGTGGCCTATATGGAAAGCACTCAATCGTTTGCGCACTCAAGTAGGCCGCTGAAAACACAATTTAGCAAAATGGGGTTTTATAGACCCGTCTGATACCCATACTCCTGCACTTTGAAAGCCCTTATGCTCGCCACTGACGCCGCAATCGGGGTGGCCACCTACTGGGCCCAAAAATTATGAAGAGTTTCCCATCGACTCGAAAAGAAGAAGAAGTGCTATGTGGCGACCGCGAACCGGTAGACTTAACCTTTGAAGGCATCCATTTATTTAGGTGGAACGAGCCACCTGGCTACGGGAGTCCGATGGATGCAAGTTGCAGAAGACAGATCAGTATGGCGACGTTTGGGGGAGGCCTATGTCAAGCAGTGTACGCTTATCATACCTACCTGTAATAATATTTTAATGAGATACTGTTTTCTCTTTTGCCAGAACGGAGATGTGACAGTGACCTGCAAGGATATCAAAGGGATGGTTGTAGCGTGGCCAGATGGCAGAGCTGTGGTACTAGACGATTTCACCCATTTACGTATTTTACACGCATGGAGTGGCGAAGGTTCTGGGAAAACGTATACTTTTACCCGAAAAGCTGATGCTTACAATACATTTTAAAAGAGTAGGTTACTGTGGAGTTTTGAGTTTGTTCAACTCCATAGTAATCTAGCTTTGCGAATGGACAATACAATAAAATAATAATAATATTTTTTTCAAATGTGCCGCTTCAGGCTTTATTAAAAAACGACTTGATTTTGATATTGTTTGCTTTTAATAGAATTTTTATGAAATGCTGTTGGTGTACCAAATAATAAAGAAATAAAAATCTAATTAATAGGTAATATTTACTAATAATTACATTTTTTTATTTACTATATTTAATTTTTATGGTTTTATTTTACAACCAACAACCAGAGCCAACAACCGTCAACAACAAACAGAATTGTTGTTGAAAATAATTGGAGTTGCTTTCAGTTAAAAGAATTGATGTCTTCTGGTTTTATACACTGTTACAAGGTGTTCTCCTTCTCTATTAGATCTCATCCTAGTTTCTGACCCTAACAAAGTAGCCACACATGGACAGCTTTCTGCTCCTTTTTCCTACCATGACCTCATTTATCTCTCCTATAAGATTCGACCTCCTAAACGCAAGGCCAAATTTCTTTCTCTTCGCAGTTTTAAAAACATTGATTTGGAGCGTTTGAGAGCTGATGCGGGTTACATTGACTGGTCTCCTGTGTTGGCCTGCGAGGATATAAACACCATGGTGTCAGTCTTCACCAGGATATTGTTGGATTTATATGAGGCACACGCCCCCCCTAAAAAAGGTGCGAGTCAAACACCTTCCTGCGCCATGGCTAACTCCAGCAATAAAAATCTATAGATGGCTAAGCGAGACAAGGCCAAGCGCTTGTACAGGAAGCAGCCGACTGAGGAAAAATGGAACATTTATAATGGGATGCGAAATCGCTGCAGTCGTTTGTATAGGAATGCGAAAAGGCACCACGTTCACAGCTCAATTGACAACTTCAACCCAACACAAGTATGGCAGTTTTTAAAGACTTTGCCAATACCGAGAGTACAATACTTTAAAAACTGCTCGGTAGGAAAAGCAAGAGTTCTCCTGACAAAATGGACCTAAATGCACTTAATGCTTACTTTTCTATGTCCCCAATTACCCTCGACGACCATGTTAAATCTTCCACTCTCAACGATCTCTTTAATCTTCCATTGCCAGCAAATACTTCTTTCTCTTTCCACCCAATTGCTGATCTAGACATTAAAAAATGTATCCAATCCATCTCCACAAAGGCGGTAGGTGACGATGGCCTTCAACTACAAATGTTCCTACCTATTTTGAGTGACATAGTTCCTGTTTTAACTCATATTGTTAATTTTTCTCTTTTCAATAAGTCCTTTCCTTCAGCTTGGAAGAGGGCTAACGTCCTACCGCTTTCCAAAGTTTCAAACCCATCCTCACCATCCCAATTCCGTCCAATATCCATCCTCCCAATCCTCTCCAAAGTCCTCGAGAGTATTGTTCAGAAGCAACTATCCTGTTACTTATCCTCTAATAGCCTGCTGAGTGTTTACCAATCTGGTTTCAGACCTGGCCATACCACCGTTACTACTTTAGTCAAAATTTCAGATGACATACGACTGGCTATGGACAATAAATGTCTAACTATATTGGTTCTACTGGACTTCAGCAGTGCTTTTAACTCAGTTGACTTTGACATTCCACAAAGGCGGTAGGTGACGATGGCCTTCAACTACAAATGTTCCTACCTATTTTGAGTGACATAGTTCCTGTTTTAACTCATATTGTTAATTTTTCTCTTTTCAATAAGTCCTTTCCTTTAGCTTGGAAGAGGGCTAACGTCCTACCGCTTCCCAAAGTTTCAAACCCATCCTCACCATCCCAATTCCGTCCAATATCCATCCTCCCAATCCTCTCCAAAGTCCTCGAGAGTATTGTTCAGAAGCAACTATCCTGTTACTTATCCTCTAATAGCCTGCTGAGTCTTTACCAATCTGGTTTCAGACCTGGCCATAGCACCGTTACTACTTTAGTCAAAATTTCAGATGACATACGACTGGCTATGGACAATAAATGTCTAACTATATTGGTTCTACTGGACTTCAGCAGTGCTTTTAACTCAGTTGACTTTGACATTCTCTTAGGAATCCTTTCCTCCCTTAATGTCTCTGCTCCGGTAATTGAGTGGTTCAAATCTTATCTCCGGGGTCGCTCGCAGTCTGTTCGATCTGATGAGGATTCCTCTGAATGGTGTGACTTGGCTGCGGGCGTTCCTCAAGGTGGTGTTCTCTCTCCTCTTCTCAATTTTTATAAATGCCATCACTAAGGTCCTAACTTTCATCTATATGCAGACGACTTGCAGTTATATCGCCATTTTAAGGTGGGTGAACTCGCCGAGACTGTGGCTGCCATCAATGATGACCTTGAAAATATCAACAAGTGGACTCAGTCCTTTGGACTCCTCCTGAACCCAATTAACTAAATCTCAAGCGCTCATTATTGGTGGCAGATACATGCTCAATCTATTGGATCCCCAGTCTCTTCCGCCAGTAATGTATAACTCAGTGCCCATATACTACTCCAAAAGCGCGAAAAGCTTGGGCGTCCATATAGACACTAACCTCTCTTGGGAGGTTCATATTGCTGATGTGAGTAAGAAGGTCTTCTACTCTTTTCAGTCTCTTAAACGTCTCCAAAAATTCTTACCATTTCACACTAAGGTCACTCTTGCTCAATCTCTTCTTCTACCGCTCATAGACTATGCGGATGTCTGTTTTCTAGATGCAACGGAGGTACTCCTAAACAAACTCGAGCGATTGCAGAACTTGTGCATCCGCTTTATTTTCGGCCTCCGCAAGTACGACCATGTGTCGGAATTTCGGACCAGATTGAAGTGGCTGCCGATTCGGCGTCGACGAGATACCCATATCCTATCCCTTCTCTATAATATCCTGCACAACCCTACTTCTCCCCAATTCGCGAACGGTTTGAGTACCTCGTCCCGAGGGGCAAAACTTGTCGCACGGCCACTTCACTTCTCCTTCGTACTCCACGTCACACTTCCAGCCGTTATGATGGCTCCTTCTCTGTAACTGCAGTGCACCTCTGGAACTCTCTCCCACACTCCCTACGCGATAGCCCTTCTCTCGAAGTCTTCAAGAGGAAAATTAAAGAACATGTGGGGTCGGGTGGGGTGGGGTAGGTTTTTAAAATTCATTTATAGGTTTCTTTCACTATTTTTTTATTTTAAATAATGGTTTAGGATATTATATAGGTAACGATTTAGGATATTATATATGTCGCATCAAGGCTGGCCGATAGATACAAACCATCGGGAAGTCAGGCAATATTCCCTTAGGTTAAGACATCGTGTGTGGGCGGTGGGTGAATCGTGAAAATGAAATCACACAGATTATTCGATACACTGAGTATATTCAAATAGACACAAGTTACACTCCTGCTTACTAATATTACGGATCGACACTGATTCTACGACGTCTTAGCTCTACGGCTGTCAGTACTACACTGACCTATTTCGCACCACGCAAGTGCTTATAAAAGCGCGCCAATGCGTATTTGCTCTTTATTGTCGCTAAGGGCGTGCTTGTGATTTGTTTTGACGTCCGTACTATTGACTAAACCCGACACGGCTTTCCTGCGAGACAGGCGTCCTCGTCTGTTCCTAATTGTCAGGTTTTTAACAGTGTATCGAATCATGTGGAAATCCTCAATGGATGTCCTCAGCCCTTGGGGAAAGCTGAGGGGTCTGTCAGACTCCTACTGACTAAAACTACATGATGTTCTCTAGTCCGTAATTCCTTTTGAGAGGCGAACGTGGAACACACACGTCGCCTTCTCGGGCCTCTCTCAGGTGACAGATCCCCAAATCTATCACCCCCAGGCATCATCTTCTTGTCCTTGCTCCATGCCATCTCATGGTCACCTCGTGTTACACCACACGTCGTCTTAGTCCACTTCATCCTGTTTTTTTTTTAAAATACAAAATTTTCAAACAGTATTTGCTCGTCCAATCCTGACTCATATTCTAGAGTGAGGAAACATTTTGAGACAATCAAACATGATCATTCAAATCGCTCTGTTCACTATTGCAAGGAACGAGTAATTCTATTTCCAATTTAAAGAAAAAAAGCAACCTCATCGATTTGGTACCTAAAAGCACCCAATCTTCATGATTACAAAGTCCAAGGACAACTGATAGTCATTACTCTCACATTAAATCAAACAAAAGAAACAATACACCAGGTTTCTTATTTACAATTTTTAGCCATCACATACCTCTACTAGCTATCTCATAGCTCTCTTAGCTATCTCAATTGCTCTACTCGCACATCTCCACGATGTTAGAGATTTAGTACTTGCTACTGCATCTACAATCTCAATTGGTACTTGAGCTTTGTGTGTTACCAACACGATCTACGCATAGTAATCAAAATTAGAAAACCAAAATTATTTCAATTTACGTAATGATAGCTTGACGATTCGAATGTCATCAACATTAATAAGGTGACCTCACCACACGCGTGACTGCGAGTTTTCTTTCTTTTAACCTCATGACTCAATAGGAACTTTCTTTATGGTTCCTAATACAAACATGACTTTTCACACCAGACAGTGTCACACAGACTTACAGGTGCCATACAGGCCTACCGTTGCCATAAAGGCCAACAGTTGCCACACAGGCCAACAGTTGCCACTCAGGCCAACAGTTGCCACTCAGGCCAACAGTTGCCACTCAGGCCATTAGTTGTCACTCAGACCAACAGTTGCCACTTAGGCCAACAGTTGCCACTCAGGCCAACAGTTGCCACTCAGGCCAACAGTTGCCACACAACGATCGGCTACTCCTGACCAAACTAGATTATTGGTTTCGTGAAAATAGGGAAATTTGAGAACTCTACTCTTTAATTAAATCATTACCCTGGACCATGTACCACTAGTCGCTCCAAACAAACTTTAAAACTTTACTGCAGTAACAACTGCCAAGCTTACAGAAACCCTCGAGTAAAACCTCCAACGCCACGGCTCTCTAGCCGAACAGCAATTATATTGCTCTCACAACGGTCTCTCGGTCTCTCTCTAGACCCCAACCTCCGCCAGAATCCACTGGTACGGTCAAACATAATACGTTCAATAGGCTGAATTACTCGACACCTTAAGCTTGTTCATCGTTATCAAAATCTTTTGACATCAACATCGACTGGTACATAACCCGCTGGCATCTTTCTTAACCTACAGTGTACCTACTTGTAGGTTCTAAGCGTACCTATTTAAAGCTTTCGGTGTATAACGATCACCGTCCTGTCATAATCACCTATCGCGGACTTAATACAGGGCCTATTTAGTTTTCGTTTTATGGTTTCCCACACAACACTATTCATTAGAAAAAGGTCCGACGATCAACAAGTTCAACAACTAAACAAAGTAATTGTAACAATGCTGTTACGGTTTGTTATAATTCATAGGCAATGCATACTCAACTCATGAAACTTTCACTGTGATCTGTGCACCAACACAAACCAGAATCGTATCTACCAACGATTCTTTACATATCTGCCGCCACATATGCTACAACACTTGAGGGGCTCTGTGCACCAACACAGACAAGAATCGCACCAACGATTCTCAAAAATCTAGCGCAATATGTGCTACAACACATGAAGCGCTCTGTGCACCAACACAGACAGAAATCGTATAAACGATTCACAAAAATCTAGCGCAAATGTGCTACAACACATAAGCGCTCTGTGCACCAACACAGACAGGAATCGCACCAAAGATTCTCAAAAATCTAGCGAATATGTGCTACAACACATGAATCGCTCTGTGCACCAACACAGACAGAAATCGCACCAACGATTCCTTGTAGACCCATCGCCACATGTTACTCATGAGGTGCGGTCTAAAGTTTCGAGTATGAGTGTGCAAACCATTCTTAATCAGATTTAGTTTCATTACCACTATCATCAACTATGACGTCTAATACTCAAGGAGCTTGGTGATCGGGGATCCTTCTTACTAGATTCGCTCTTTTTACTCAAAGATATTGGAGCATACCAACTGTTAATATGAGGGTTACAATTAAGCGTGATAATATTTGGGTGTTAATAACTCGTGTGAAGGAACTTCACGAATTAACTCTGATCAATATCGTTAAAATCAAAGTATCAACAGTAACCCTTTACCATCGCACACTAACTCAATTTTCATGTGAGGAAAACGATCGCGAGATCTACTGCTATCATAATATTACTTTGAAAGTAAGCAAGAGTCGAAACAAGATCTTTTCTGAATACAGGTAAATGACCAGTACCGTTACTAACTAACTCGATACAATTTCATTACCCCACGACATCACTTACTCGCTTTGCCACTGAAAAATACTAGTTCTGCAGTCATTTTGGATATCTCATTTCCTTCTTATAGGATATCTCATCCTAAAGTTCGAACTGAACCAAATGTTTCAACATTAGTAGGAAAATACTAACTAGCCAATAGGAACCTCATTAACTACTTGCTTTTTACTAAGTGTGTCTTAATTACCTAGTGATAGTGCTAGATATAACCACGACCAATTCAGTGGTCAAACATGAACACTCTTAAGAATAAGAATAAGAATAAGAAATTTTATTTGCTCAAACATGTGTATACATACATAATTAAAATAATACATGCATGCAAGATCTTAAATAAGAGTGGCTCACGACATGTCTGCCACTTCTCATGGCGTGCAAATATTTTAGGTACCTACTATTATTATTATTGAATTAATTATTTTAAAATTTTACAACTATACATTAAACATCACTCACACAAACAGATTTCTTATATTATATATTATTTACATTATCCAATGATTTATAAATTTTTTTCCTAGTCCAATATTAAAAATAACAATTATCACAATGAAGATTTACATCACTTTAATAGACATTCAATTATAATGAAATTTATAAAATTATAGGCATTTCTAAGTTCACCACTACTACATGACCATAATTACTACAATATTAGTTATTATGGTCAAATTATTTATAATAATCACCATGAGTCGTTTAAAAATTCTGTTATACTATAATATGCTTTTTGTGCCAAAATCAATTTTATTGTTTGTTTAAATTTTGGTATAGTTTGTTCTTTCCAACTTTTGGGCAATTTATTGTAGATAATTGGTGCCATGCAAAAAACACTCCTGCGCATAAGTGCAGTTTTTGATGTATGTAAACATAGCTTACTATCATCACGCCTATTTCTTGGAAATTTGTCTGCCATACGAGGAAACAAATGTGGATTTGTTTTTACGAACATTGCCATTTCTAATATATAAAGTGAAGGTAATGTTAATATTTTATATTTAATGAAATAAATTTTACAGCTATCGGTAGTTTTGAGATTAAACATAGATCTCAAGCAGTACTTTTGTCTTCTAAAGATGATATCCCTGTCGGTTGAGTTACCCCAGAAGATAACACCATATCTAATGACGGATTCAACTAAACCATAGTAGGCTGTTAATAGCGCCTCTATATTTAGAGAACGTGATAATTTATATAACGCATATGCACCACTGCTTATTCTTTTGGCTAGACCCTCAATATGCGCTTTCCAATTTAAGCTTCTGTCGATTGTTAGTCCTAAAAATTTTGTACTATTAGCTGTCTGTATATTATTATTATTATATTCGATGTCAAGACTAGAGAATAATGATGATCGTTGGCTAAAGTGCATAATCAAAGTTTTACTTATATTAATTTTCAAATTATTATTATTCAGCCACGTTACTGCTTCAATTAATGTATTTTTTATGTCCGTTTCATATGTATTCTTAGTATGGCATGGTATAGTTATCGTACTGTCATCCGCAAACAGTGTCATGGGATGTTTAATGGATTTAGGGAAGTCATTAATATAGAGTGTAAACAGGGGCGGTCCGAGTACACTGCCTTGCGGAACTCCATGAGGGACGGTACGCTCGCATGACGTGAAAATTTCTTCACGTTTGGAGCTCATATTTATTCTATTAATTTGGGTTACTTGTTTTCTGTCATGTAGGTATGATTTTATAAGATTAAATATGTTTCCTCTTATACCATATGCATCAAGTTTATTGAGTAATATATTATGTTGGACATAATCAAATGCCTGTGTCATGTCGCAGAAAATGGCACAGACTGGTGTATTTTTATCCATGTTTGTCATAACAGTATGCAAGAAGTCGTATATGGCCAAGTTAATAGTTTTTTTCTCCCTAAATCCTTTCTGTTCATCACAAAGAATATGATTTTTTTCAAAATAGATATTAAGTTCCCTGTAAATATATTTTTCGATAATTTTTGAAATTATTGGTATTAATGATATTGGCCTATAAAATTCCATTAGCTCCCTATCCTGTTTCTTAAATAGTGGTTTAACAATCGATTTTTTTAGCGCACTGGGAAATATACCTTCACTGATGCTTAAATTAATAATGTAGCTTAGGGGGCTACAGATTTCATATGCTACAGTCTTAATAATTTTTGTACATATGCCATCGTATCCTACACTGTTTGTGTTTTTTAAGGCCGCGATAATTTTTAATATATCAAGTGCTAGACTTGGGGCCATGAACATTGAGTCTTTTTTGGCTAAAATATGTTTAGTGACTGTGGTTCCCGAGCTAGTCATAGGTTTAATTTTATCTATAAAGTAATCATTAAATATATTTGCAATAATTTTGGGGTCAGTTACAGTTTCATTATTATATCGAATTTTGTCTATAGTGTTTTTTGGTATGTTCAGTTTTGTTTGGTTTATTATTTCCCAAGTGGTCTTAGATCTATTACTTGACATTTTAATTTTATGTATATTTTGTGCGCGTTGAGTTAAATAGATAATCTTTTTAAGCAATTTAGAATAACTCTTAAATTTATATTTATTCATTTCGGTAGGTTTTTGTCTATATTGCCATAATAATTGACGTTTTCTTTTGCTACATATTTTAACACCATGAGAGACCCAACTAGGCCTTCTTTTCACATTTACAGAGATAAGAGTTTCAGGAAAGCACTGTGTATATAAGAAAGAAAACATTTCTGTGAAGGCATTGTAAGCAATATTTGGATCCTTAGCTTCGTATACTTCAGCAAACGATAGGCTATTGAGGTAGGATTTAAATTTGTCTATGTTCTCTTTACTATAGTCCCGTCTAATGGTCCGCCAATGATTTGTAGTGCTTGCGGTGTTAATCGGGCAATTGAGTAGTTGTGCCGTATGGTCAGACAAAGCTAGTATATCTTATAGCTCGAACTAGCATCTCTTCACTAGAGAACATTCGACCTCACTATCGAAATCGGCAGCGACTCACCGAGTAATCCATTCCAAACTTGCGAGCTCCCGATTTCATAGCTGTGGTCGTGATGTTCGGCTACCACCTGCGAACTGCTAGCCTGCCGTTCCTCATAACCTCTCAGTTGTTGTCAGAATTCGCATACAGCATCTGAACCGCTAGCCTGCAGCAGAGGCTCCACTGCGACGCAATATGGTATCTGAAACATGAAAAATACTACGAGAGTAAATGTTCACACGGTCATCTTAACCATACACAGCTTTGATAACAATTAGCCGGTGCAGCGGTGGAGTAACCTCAACCGGCACGGCAAAATGGGTTATTATGACATGAACCACACAGTACAAAACCCAAGTGTCCAGGTAGGTATATGGGCTTTAGAGAATCCAATGAATGCCATAGCGTCAGTGGAATTTTAAGTCGCAATTAACGAGGCCTGGTAGGGTTTATCACCTTTTAGATAGTTTGGCCCTCCGACCACAAAAGAAAAATACTATGCTTCTCCTCAAACTTAGTTAATTCTCACTACATAAAACTATCACACTACAAAACTAATCAAAATAATTCATTTGGAATTATGATATTTTCCAGACTGAAGTATAAGGTAGGTACGTCACTGTCATCGTTCTAACTTCCAATAACAGTCAGCCAAGGCTAGTCAAGGGCTATTGCCAGTGTTAGTAGAATAATAACTCTTCAACAAAACCAAAACTTGACCATCGATTGTACCTAAAGTGAAACTATGACCCGACAGGGGCCACTCCGACGATCCACTGAGCGCCATACCGTACACAAAACCAGAATTTTGAATAATGAACACTCTTGGCCATAGTCATAACAAAATGAAAACGACTCACCAGATTGGCATAAAGATCCGTGTGTATGGATCTTTCCACACGTCTACACGCTCCTCCTTGACCTGTCCAGCTCCTTGGTTGTTACTAACCTCCTTGCTGCTCCGCTCCAGACTGGTTTTTCATTATTCAATACCGAGGGTCGTCGCAACTGACACCACGATTTTTTTGCAAGAATGTAACCGCCATTTTCACTAGCTTTATTTTTACGTGTGATCTCATTAGCACGATCGAATCCCACTTCTGATGTCGCATCAAGGCTGGCCGATAGATACAAACCATCGGGAAGTCAGGAAATATTCCCTTAGGTTAAGACATCGTGTGTGGGCAGGTCGGTGGGTGAATCGTGAAAATGAAATCACACAAATTATTCGATACACTGAGTATATTCAAATAGACACAAGTTACACTCCTGCTTACTAATATTACGGATCGACACTGATTCTACGACGTCTTAGCTCTACGGCTGTCAGTACTACACTGACCTATTTCGCACCACGCAAGTGCTTATAAAAGCGCGCCAATGCGTATTTGCTCTTTATTGCCGCTAGGGGCGTGCTTGTGATTTGTTTTGACGTCCGTACTATTGACTAAACCATGACCAAACCCGACTTATAGGTAACGATTTAGGATATTATATAAGTCAAAGTCAAAGCACTTTATTTCAAGTAGGCCAGTTACAGGCACTTTATAATTGTCAAAAGACAAAATAAAATATTACAAAATTATGGTGCTACAGTCCCAGTCACAAGACATAATAACTGTGAAAGTACCGTAGATGCCCATTCCAAGTCGTAGATCTCTATGGAGAAGAACGGGCAAGAAACTCCATGGACACTCTTTTTCAATTAGGTAATTATTACAAATCATTTGTTACATCGTTCATGTTGAGATTACACATTATGTGAGAACGATGTAGAAAGTTAAAAGTGTCCATAGTAAATATAAAAAGACAATTCGGAAATAAAATTAGAATCAATTAAAATAAACCATGACAGCTAAGAGATGACCAGTCCCAACCGACAGCGCCCGTTCACGAACATGACACATGTATCAGCACCATTCAGCTCAACCATTTTGAAGGGAGCTAAATGATCCGACACACGCGCCACCATCGGCGAGACATTTGAGTGAGCATGACATACTCTCAACCACCGGAGTCATTCAAGTCAATAGAAGACGTAGGTATCTAGACAATAATAGCTCTGAAGTACATGATACTCACACAATGCTGGTTATGCTGCTATATAATACTAGAAGAAAGATAAAGATTGACTCTATTTAATGCAAAGATAGTAGCAATCTTCATCAGCTCCGACAATAACAGTAAACGATACCTACGACAGTCTTACCAAAAAATAAAATTTAAAAAATACACATAAAAACGAAATTAAAAATTAATAATATTTAACCTGACAGCAAGCTAATTTTGGTAAAAGAACACGAACATTGTCTTGAGTTCAACACAGCGACCAACTATGCTTATCATCTAAATAATCATTAATAGAATAGTATGCCTTAGAACAGAGATTAGCTTTTACTTTTGCTTTAAATGCGTTAAATGGCAAATCTAGAAAAGAAGACGGTAACTTGTTGTAAAAAGTTATACCAACCCCAACGAATGAACTATGCACCTTATGAAGTCGATGAAAGGGAGCTCGTAATTTGTCCTTATTTCTGGTGTTAAAGTTGTGAATATCACTATTGTTACTGTACAAATGAATGTTCTGCCTAATATATAAAATGTTGGCGAATATGTACTGTGAAGCCGCTGTGAGAATACCAATCTCTTTAAAAAAAACTCTTAGAGAAACACGCGCACCTAATTGGTAAATGGCACGAACAGCTCGTTTTTGAAGCTCAAATATATTTTGAATATCAGCGGCTCTGCCCCACAGTAGAATACCGTAGGACATGATACTGTGAAAATAACTAAAGTAGACCAACCTTGCTGTATCAACGTCAGTGTATTGTCTAACCTTTCTGACGGCGTAGGCGGCCGAGCTAAGCCTACCCGCTAGGCTTGATATATGTGGCCCCCATTGAATTTTTGAGTCTACTGTTATACCCAGAAACACAGCTGAATCAACAGTTTCGAGCTTCTCATTGCCGAGCACAATGTTGGGAACCAGATTTCTAACATTGGGCAAAGCGAACTTTATGCATTTAGTCTTCTTGGCATTAAGAACAAGATTATTTGTTGTGAACCAATCTGTGACCATTGAGATTTTATCATCGTTATTCACGTCATCAAAAACTAGTCTATTTATATCTACTTTAAAGATCAGAGAAGTATCATCTGCAAACAGTACAACGCAAATATCCTTTAAATAGAATGGCAAATCGTTAATATAAACCAGGAATAAAAACGGACCCAGTATTGAGCCTTGAGGTACACCCAGCTCAACAGGTAACCTGGAAGATTTAGCGCCATTAACGTCTACGCATTGGTATCTATTAAGTAAATATGACTCAATTACATTTAGGGCTTCGTTTTGAACACTGATAGGTGTTATGTATGTAGTTATAGGTAGGTGTGGCTGCGCCACACAGTAAGTGCTAGCTACGAATAAACCAGTGTGAATCAATCCGTCTTTGAGTGAACACCTACGTAGGCTTCCTATACAACATTGGCGACGAGTACCCACATTAATAAAATATAAATATGTTCGGTGTAAATTCTTTATTGGGAGCTATATCCAATTTTGATCACCATAGTCAAGACTGGAAGCTTTACAAGGGGCGGCTTCAGCAATGGTTCATAGCCAACAGCATTGGCGAGGACAACGATAAAGCTGGAGTAAGGAGAAAAGCGGTACTGTTAAGCGCACTCACGGAGAACACGTATCAACTGGCGTGTAACCTCGCCTTGCCTGAAGATTTGGATACGAAGAACTATGAGGATATTCTGAAAATCTTGGACGACCACTTTGTGCCGAAGCGCTGCGGGTTTGCGGAGAGGCATAAGTTTTATACAGCGGTGCAGCAACCGGGTGAGACGCACTCGCAGTGGGCTGCAAGGCTACGAGGCCTGGCTACATACTGTGCGTTCAAGAATTTGGAAGATCATCTTCTAGACAAGTTCGTCATGGGCATGTTACCGGGTCATGAACGAGATAAGCTCTTTGCTAAAAATATCGACGACTTAACGCTGAGTAAGGCGGTAGATTTAGCAGAAAGTACCCGCTGTGCACGCGCAGGCGCCGCGATGGCACCAACGGGTAATACCGATACAAATAATGACGCTGTGTTCAAGATTGATCAAGGAACCAAAGTATCGAACGGATCGCGTAAGGATCAACATAGTGAAAAATGCTCTGTGTGTGGTTACAAGAATCACAAATCGTCGGAGTGTCGGTTCGCTAATTATACGTGTAAATTGTGCAATCGAAAAGGTCATTTGCGTAAAATGTGTACAAAAAGTAAAGTGAATCGTATTGGGCAAGGTAATTCCGAGGACGAGGGAGATGATGGTGAGTTACTTTTAAACATTAACTGTTCGAATGAAGTACCAATGACTGAAACTGTAAGTCTGGAGGGTCAAAGTATTAAATGCGAAACAGATAGCGGCTCACCAGTTTGTGTCATTTCAGAAAATCTGTATAACAGTACTTTCTCTGAAATTCCGTTATCAAAACCCATTAAGACCTTGTTGACATACACTAGCACTAAAATGGTAGTTACAGGGTGTATGATTTTAAACATTTCATACTTAGGTCGTACGGTCAGATTGCCTGTTTATGTCATTCGCGATGGCGGCCCTCCACTCCTAGGTCGTGATTTTATACGTGCATTTGAATTACGTCTTATATCCACGATCGGCAATTGTAATAATATAACCGATGCCGATAATTTATTGCAAGATCTAGTTAAAGCATACCCGAGAGTATTTTCAGATAACCTAGGATGTTTTACTAAATTTGAGATTACGTTACCCCTTAAGTCAGATGCAAAACCTGTGTTTTTTAAGTCTCGCCCATTGCCTTTTGCCTTAAGAGACAAGGTAAACAAAGAGTTGGACAGATTGGTCGAGTTAGGTATTTTGAAACCGGTTTCTTATTCAGAGTATGCGTCGCCGATTGTACCCGTTCTTAAGCGTGATGGTAGTATTCGCATTTGTGCTGATTACTCGGTAACAATAAATAAGCAACTATTAGTAGAAAAATATCCTTTTCCAACCACACAAGAACTGTTTACCAAACTTCATGGTGGCGAAGAATTTAGTAAACTGGACCTATCAATGGCATATACACAGCTAAGGATACATGAAAACTCACAAAACATCACTTGCATAAATACTCCCCGGGGTTTGTTTAATCACACTCGCCTTATTTTTGGTTTAGCTAGCGCTCCCTCAATTTTTCAAAGGGTTATTGAAACAATAGTGGGTAATATGGAAGGGGTTTTAGTCTTTCAAGACGACATCTGCATTACTGGTTCAAATAGGTTTGAGCACTTAAATCGCCTTAAGGAAGTTTTAAAACGTTTGCAAGAATGCGGATTTACTCTAAAAAAGGAAAAATGCGTTTTCTTACAAAAATAAATATCGTTTTTAGGATATATCATAGATAAAAATGGTATTAGAAAAAACCCACTAAAAGTAGATGCAATTATGCAAGCAAACATACCCAAAAATGTAAACGAACTGCAATCATTTTTGGGTCTGATAAATTATTATCGAAATTTTACTCCGAAAGCATCCTCTATATTGAGTCCATTGCATGAGTTATTAAAAAAAGGCAGTAAATGGCGCTGGGAACCTAAGCACAATTCTGCTTTCAATAACATTAAAAAGATAATGTCTTCAGATAGGGTCCTCGCACACTTCGACAACAATGCTAAGGTTATTTTAACAGTCGATGCGTCACCAGTCGGTTTGGGTGCAATTTTATCACAAATAGGAAGCAATGGCATAGAACAACCGGTTTCATACGCGTCACGCTCGCTAACTGTAGCCGAGAAAAAATATTCTCAAATACAAAAGGAGGCTACTGCAATAATATTTGGTGTTAGAAAATATCACCAATATCTTTATGGTAGACCTAAACCTTTCACCTTACGTACAGATCATAAGCCCATAACGATTATATTTAAGCAAAATCATGGCATTCCAGAAGTGTCAGCAAACCGATTACAACGTTATGCTATATTCTTAAGTGCATATAATTATGAAATAGAGTTTGTTAGCAGCGGTCAAAACACAGCTGATTTTTTATCGCGAGCCGTATCGGTAAACAACTGTGACTCAGAGTGCCACCAGGTGTGTGCACTACCGAGACCTCTCCAGCACAGTTAGTTTTTGGCCGCAAGTTACGCTCACGTTTGGATTTAATTTCAAAATCGGGATTTAATCCTTCCTTGTCATCGGATTTACCAGCCATAATCAAGCGCAAACAGTGCTCACAGGTTGAAAATTACGGTGGCAAACCACAAAAAAATTATTCAATTGGTGAAAATGTGTGGTACAAACAATTTATAAATAAAAATAAATTCAGATGGTCAAAAGGAACAATTGCTAATAGATTTGGAAGAGTAATGTACAAAATTAAAGTGATTAGTGATAATAAATACATAATGAGGCACAGAAATCAGCTCCGTTCTTATAAGGCAAACGGGATCACTGATGTGTGGGATGAAACTTTACCTCAAGAAGAGGCCAACCCAGAGAGCAGCTTAACAAGTAGTATGTCAACAGCAATGGAAAAATCGCCTATACCGTCCGCAGACACTCGTGCCAGTGTCACCTTAAATCAGGACGTTACAAGTAGCGACAACACAACAGAGATCTCAACAGCATCGCCAGGCATTTCTGAGGCACCCAAAACACCCGAAACGCCTGATACGCCGTCGAGTTTCTCCGCAGCGGATAGAAGCCTTGAGTTCAGAACCCCTGAGCCTTCATCAGCTGGCGACGATAACTCCCAATTGCCAGATCGAGTTCGTAGAATTAGACCAAACGTAGATTATAAGAAGTTCTTTTAGTTTTTTTTGATAACAATTTGTTTAATTTATAGCTTCCTTGCCTTAAGAAGGGGGAAAAGTGTTATGTATGTAGTTATAGGTAGGTGTGGCTGCGCCACACAGTAAGTGCTAGCGACGAATAAACGAGTGTGAATCAATCCGTCTTTGAGTGAACACCTACGTAGGCTTCCTATACAACATTGGCAACGTGCTGATGTGTGGTAACGATTTAAAGTTGGTGTTTAGTACAGGCCTTCGGATCACAAAGCCAAGAGGCAAACGCTAAGGCCCATAGCAACGCTGCGACTCTTGGATCCAACCAGGTCTATACCCGCGAAACCCCTAGCGACAGCTGCCACGTACCGTGGTACGTGGCAGCTGTCGCTAGGGGTTTGTTCTTTAGAGATACTGGTTCCTGTCTGACAGGTAGACAGTGGTACATAAACTTTGCACTTACCAGTGTCCTCGTGGTGTTGATGAGGAGAGCGTCCGGTCGAGGATTATAGGGAAATATATATTTATAATACTAGGATAAGATGAGGGATAGCCCACGGCTTCTGGACCGGAGTTTCCGGCGTCCACCAGGCAGGTGGTCGACACAAAATACCTCGCTGCACGTGAAATATACACAAATACAAATGCACAGGCGCCGCACAACACCAATCGCGAATGGCGAGCGCCATTTTCAAAAAAGATGAGTTGATTATTCAACAATTACATATAATCGAACTAGAACCCGGTATCGCATCGTACGCGCTTGGTCACAAATTTTTCTAGACTAGTGACACCTGTCAACTCCACCAAAGCTGGCAATCTCAATGACAGCGAAATGACAGTGTTTTTTTTGACTTGGTCAGAGGTGACAGAGACAAAGTCGACGATGAAGTGAGCTTACCCAGAAGAAAATAACCACAAGGGAACGAAACAACTCGTGAGAATTGGTCATTTTAAGAACAGTCCTTTTGCGAATTAGCCGTTTTAAGAATTAGTCCTTTTGCGAATCAGCCATTGCCCGAATTAGGCATTTGTAGAATGCTAGGCATTTTGCGAATTGGGTATTTAACGACTAAGCCAAATTAATGTGTTTGTGGTGAAATGGCCATTCCAAAGTGTAGCTCCACAGTATAGCGATGACGCTGTGAACACGGGAGCGTCACAAATGGAATAGAATACAGTGAAACCGAGCGACGGACGAGGTAACAATTTTTTTCTATGCAGACTTCTTTTCACAAAAAAAAAGTGTTACAGTATCCCCTCACCCACCGCGAGCGGAATTCGAGCTGGTCCCCAGCTCTACGCTCCGGTGAAGGCATAACACAAGGCAAAAGCAGAATGCGTTTGCAATTTTGCGGGACTGTTTCTTCAGCCCGTCTTTAGATACACGCATACAAACACAAGAGTCTAAGGGTAGCCATCATGCCAGATACTCTGCTATACATATCGAAAATAATCAACACCCCTTGAGGCCCACAGTACTGAACATGATGACGCCAACGCAAAAAGAAAACCTCAAAAACGGAAGATCAATCGGCACTCTTGATATCTTTCACATGGCAATCACTTGTTCTCCCATTCTCATCCTCCAAGAAGTAAACCAGGTTAGACAATTTCCGTACAACTTTGCATTTCTCAAACCGAGGAGCTAGCTTGTAATAAACATGTTTCGAGGCATCACTCCGAACATGAGTGCGCCGCCACACGAAATCATCCTTCTCAAAAACAGCGTCCCTCCTAAGCTGATTGTAATACTTGGCGTTACGCCAATGGGACTTCTTCAATTCTTGGTCAACTTTCACAGTGTGCCCAACTTGTCAACGTAGGCCTCCCGGGAACTCGGGCAACTCACGGAAACTGGACAGGACACTCTGGGCGTGATGTTTAGGACCCACTTCCCAGAATGTATACTGCGCGATAGCGATGAAGAGGAACCAGTCACAAGGGACGAGCTTACAAGGCACACGTCCAAAAATAACTGGCTCACGGCAAAGAAAGTGGTAGATGAAAATAAACTGAAGCTGGCCATAGCGGGCTTCCAGCCACTCAAATCCCCTGGTCCAGATGGCATCTACCCAATACTATTGCAAGAAGGGGCATCTGTTTTGATACCCCATTTGAGTAAGCTCTACAGAGCCTGCATAGCCTTTGGGTACGTACCCAAGGCATGGAGGGAGGTCAAAGTCACCTTTATACCGAAGGTGGGTAGACCGACTTATGAAGAAGCTAAAGCTTACAGGCCCATTAGTCTATCATCCTTTCTCTTGAAAACTCTGGAGAAACTGGTAGACAGGTACTTAAGAGAGGGTCCTCTGAAAGTATTCCCTCTACATAAACTACAATGCGCCTACAGCCCCGGCAAATCTACGGAAACGGCACTGCACTATGTTGCGAGTCGAGCCGAGGCTGCGCTAGAGGGACAAGAAATCTGTGTCGGGGCTTTCCTCGACATAGAGGGAGCCTTTGACAAGACAACATTTGAGTCCATACGCACTGCTGCAAAGGAACATGGCATCAATGATACCACGTGCAACTGGATTGACTATATGCTGAGAAGCAGAACAGTCAGATCGGAACTAATGGGAGACAGACTTAGTGCAAAAACAACAAGAGGTTGTCCGCAAGGCGGAGTGCTGTCACCATTATTGTGGTGCTTGGTAGTAGACTCGCTACTAACCAAACTTAATACCGGACCATTCTACACAGTAGGCTATGCGGATGACATAGCTATAATGGTCAATGGTAAATTCCCGAACATAGTGTCTGGATTATTACAACAGGCATTGAGGATGACAGAGGAATGGTGTACAGTGAACCACCTCTCTATCAACCCAAGCAAAGCAGTCATTATTCCCTTCACGAGGAAGAGACAACTAGGAAACCTAGGAGAGCTCTCCCTCAATGGAATAAAACTGCCCTGGTCCACCGAAGTTAAATATCTGGGTGTAACGCTTGATAAAGAACTCAGGTGGAAAACTCATGTGGAAAATATTACGACAAAGGCCTTACGAGTGTTCGGCATGTGTCGTTCTACCTACGGTAAAACTTGGGGGCTAAAGCCCAAAGTGATACGATGGCTGTACCGGACAATGATAATACCTATTATCACATACGGCAGCATAGTGTGGTGGCCAAGAACAAAGCTTGCCTCGTGCAAAGCGCCACTCACCAGGTTACAAAGAACAGTGTGTCTCGGCATCACGGGTGCTTTCAGGACAACACCTACGGCAGCGATTGAGAGATACCTCAATATCCCTCCTCTGCATATGATGGTTGAATTCGAGGCAAGGAAGACATTACATCGTCTCGCTGTCGCTGGACTATGGGATGCCTCTAAGCCAAAGACTAACCATACAAAGTTCGATGAGAATGAAAACCTGGATCGGATAACAAGCATGTTATCCGATAAAATGCAAACTATGTTTGTGTTTGAGAGGTCTTTCAAGGTCCAAATCCCTACAATAGAGGACTGGACGAAGGGACTTGATCCACCAGAACAAGATAGTCTGGTGTGGTACACTGATGGATCCAAAATGGAATCAGGTACAGGAGCGGGAATATACGCAAAAGGCTACAAATGTAGCAAAAGCTTAGGGACTGGCTTTCCAAGCGGAAACTTATGCCATTATAACCTGTGCTCAAGAGAATATAGATAGAGGGACCAAAGGTAAATCCATATATATTCTTAGTGACAGTCAGGCTGCAATCAAAGCCATGGCATCCTACAAAGTGGACTCCGGACTTATTCTGGATGCTATCCAAACCCTAAACAGGCTTGGGAAGCACAACAGGGTAAGACTGATGTGGGTTCCTGGGCACAAAGGATTCCATGGTAACGAAGTGGCTGATGAACTGGCAAGAGAGGGCTCAGCGAATGATTTTGTGGGTCCAGAACCATGTGTAGGCATCTCGACGTGTCTCGTAAAAGCCGCATTTAGGGAGTTTGCAGATCACAGACAACGAACTTGTTGGCTGTCTATTACCGGTCTACAACACTCCAAGAGATTCCTGGGCTCCACTTTCAAAGCCCGGGATTGCATTTGGAACATGAGCAGGGGGCAAATCCGCTACCTGCTTGGGGCCTTTACTGGGCACTTTGGAACCAACGACATGCTCATGAAGATGGGTCTAACCGCGACACCCATGTGCAGGTTGTGTGGGGAACATACGGAACGCATGGAGCACCTACTGTGCACATGCGATGCACTGGCTGGTAAGCGAATGAGTCTCCTAGGGGTTGGATACCCAAAACCAGAAGATTATAGGCTCATATCTCCTAGTCTCGTTGTAAAACTCATGAAAACAGTTTTCAACGAGAATGAGGAGGAGTAAGTTATCTAGGGGACCACAAAAGATCCCAATGGGTCGAAGTGTCCGAGGTATTTCTCGGCCCCTCCATAAGATAAGATAAGATAAGGCCTCCCGGGAAGTAATATCGAACTCATCAAGGTTTTCGCCTTCTCCATACACCCTACCGTTAACCACTGCTTCACGCCCATGCACAATCAAAAAAGGAGTAAACGTAGTAGACTCGTTCACTGCCGTGTTAAGCGCAAATTGAATTTGACAAACATTGGAATCCCAACTACGCTGATCCGTACCCACTACTGCAGCAATCGCCGTGACGAGGGTGCGGTTATACCGCTCCACCGTATTCACTTGCAGGCAATACTTCGGAGTATAGTGTATAAGGGAATGTCATATTTGTCAAATAATGCCTTAACTTCACGTCCAATGAACTGCGGTCCATTATCCGCAATACAAGTTTGAGGAATCCCATGAACCAAGAATACATCCTGCTCCAAGCGTTGGGCCACGGCCTTGCTGGTAGCCTTCCTTAGAGGGAACAATAAACAGTATTTGGAAAAGCAACACACCACCACTAGGAGATATTCGTTTTGCTGTCGAGACTTCGGCAGTGGGCCAACTAAATCCATGCTGATACACTGAAAGGGCCTCCGACAAACTTTAGGATTACCAAATAGACCAGGGGCAGGTTGGTTTGGGTGTTTGTATGCTTTACATGTGGCACAATTGGATATGTAGTCCTGAACGTCCTTTTACATTCCCGGCCAGTAGAAACGAAAACGCAACCGTCAACTCGCTTTATGCATGTTGAACAAAACAATAGTTTGTTCCATATATGTATATATATCTAATTAACAGTTATAATAACTATGTTAAATTAGAGTAATTTATATTAAGTCTAACAAAACATTCATTAGTGAAAAGGTTATAGTTTTTAAGTAAAAAATGTGACTATAACCGCACTTTAAAATTTTATATAAAGTTAATGTTTTGTTATGTTATGATTTAAATTAAACAATATTGAAGTTAACCTATAGTTTGGTTAAGTTCTTAAGTATTAAAGTTATTCTAGACACAAAATAAGTAGATAAGTACATACAGAAAAACAGCTGTTCATTATGTTTCGCTATCAGAAAAATTTATTTTTCGCAATTTCTGGGTTAGTCCCTTAGTATGAGTTGTTGTAAAATGATGTGTACAATGATGCCTCTTTCTCGTGCCCGCACAGATCTGTCATTCATTTCGTATTGCCACTTTACTAAATCTATGTCCTGGTCATGATTTATTTCTTCGATAAATTCTGTCCATGTCGACTCTGCACTTTCTGCGTGATTAGATAAATGACAAAGAGCCAAATTTACAAACTCGGACACATCCAAACTTTCACACTTAAACAAACAGCTTCTTTCGTTATTTATTATCATCATCATATCAGCCGAAAGAATGCAACTGCTGGACATAGGCCTCCCCCAAGCGTCGCCACATATTAATTATTATTTTATTATACGCATGCATAATTATCATGATCTAATAATCTTTAGGGGCTCGGTCTTAGTATTAATGAGATGTAGATAATTTTATATATATTATTGTAAACCACTAAATGGACAGCAACAATTACAGCGATGTACTGGGAAAAATAAAATGAAGGTTACCCTGCTTAGACAGAGTGGGTCTGCCCACAGAGAGCGAGATAGTGATACATAGGTTTTGCTTCAAGTAGGTATTCGAAGTGTGGTCTCCATCTTTATCTATACCTTCATGTTTTTGGCCCGCTTTCTTGTTTGAATGGCACAAAGGCTAGAAAGCCATGCCAATAAAATTGTTAAAAAAAAATGTTTCTTGTTTGATTCGTTGGTTTACTCTGTTTTATAATATGAGAAGTATCGTCTTTATGATGACACATTTCTCTTTAAAATTGTACCTGGTTTCTATCTCTTGGTCTAGTTGTTCGTCTGGTGTTTCTAATTCTATTTCATGTTGTATTTCTTGTAATTTCTGTAACGTTTCTTTAAGCGATTGTAGTCTTGACTCTGTTTCTTCGTATGGTCACAAAGCACGTAAGCAACGGCGCGATATATTGATAACCTAGCTGACCCACGCGGCTTCGTAACTTAAACCGTTTACGCAGCGCACGCAACGGAAGCTCTCAAAAAAGAAAATATTTTTCCCACCCTGAGCGAGGTTCTCCCGCCATGTTTTGTCGTGAAGTTAGAAAAGAAAGGAACGCGGGGGCGCGCGTTTGCGAGGTTGAAAGAGAGTTGTGAGGAAAATAGTGGAGGCCTAAAGTAGCGCGTATAAACTTGAAAAGTGTGTTTTGTTGAGAGAAAGCGAAACGGTGGCCGAATTCGCTGCTTTGATAAAATTGGAACAAGGACTATCTCCAAGACGGCATAAGTTACCTGCTTTGCGCATGCATACCTACGAAAGCCCACAAGATCGAGGGTTTATCCAAGATAGCCCTCCTATTTGCGACATATTTATATTTTTTGTGACATAGTAATATTTTTTTTAAATATTTATTTGTAAATTAATTTTATTTCAATCTTGATTCAATTTTAGTTATTAATTCAATTGTGATCTAATTCTAATTTTAATATTGTTTCTTATTTTTATTTTTTGTTTAATAACTATTTCGTAGTCCAAATCTGTGAGTGCTGTGCATTCCTATAACTGACCTGTTTGCACAGGAATATCTATTAAATTTCAGTCTATAAAATGTAATTGCAAATGGGTTGTTGGCATGCCTTATTGAAAAAAATAAAATAAATATATTTAGCAGTAACCCTGACTCCGACTCCCCCATGGGCTCAACATCGATCACCGCCCGCGACGGACTTAATGACGATTTCACTTCTAATTTATCTTTGAATAGTTCGGCTATTCCCTGTGAATCGCTCACAGCCTCGCGCTGCTTAGCCTGTGGATACCTATGAGGCCACATTTTAACAAAATATTATTTATTTTGGAAATAGTTTGTAGTTACCAAAACGACAAACAATTTAGAAAATTAAAAAAAATATATAAAAAAATCTAAAATAAAATTAATTTATACAAAGATGCGAAAGCAAATAACTTGACTTGCATTGAATAAAACTAAACCAGTTAACACATAAACACGTTTATTACTGAGAAAAGCTACGAGTCGAAAGGTCAATTCCAAGGTAACTACTTGAAATAATGTATTTTTTTCCTGAAACACAATAGCCGAGAATTTCAGGGAGACCAAGAAGTTTGGCGAGAACAATAATAAGCGACAGGGTTGGCGCAGTGGTTGAGCGATCGGCTACTGCGCTGCGTGTCGCGAGCTCGATTCCCGCACGCAACAAATATTTGTATGGCCTGCATAAAGTTGTTCCGGTCAGGTGGTTTGTGTATGTTTGTAAATGCACCCACGATACAGGAGGAGTTCCTAGGGGCAAAGTTTAAAAACAAAAAGAAACATCCTAACGTCATTTTATAAAAAAAACCAGCCAAGTGCGAGTCGGACTCGCGCACCGGGGGTTCCGTATAAACAGCTATATTCACCAAAATAATTAGGTAACATTACTGACGTTCATAAACAATGAAATAACCGAACATTGCTCTAACGAAGGGACAAAATTAACTTTGCCGTTCGTAAACTGTTGACCCCATACATCAATATAGGTCACAGTCAGTTTACCAACTGCAAATAAGTTAGTAATCTTTTGATCGAGTTGATTTGGAAGTTTGATTTTTTCAGCCTTGTTGGGCGAAAAGAAATCACCCTATTGGAAGATGCTCTCATTTTTGCAAATGGCCACCAAAGTCAAATCTGTTTTGACATTTGTGGACAGATGCAGAATACAAGTGAACAAGCCATGGAGCGATACACTCCCCAAGAACGCGGCATAATCGTGTCTATTTTTTTGACGATTTTCCGACCAAAATCATAATGAGCGATGAGGCTCATTTCCACCTCAGCGGGTACGTGAACAAGCAAAACTATTGCTTCTGGGGCACCCAAAATCCACGAGTGATGCACGAGGAGCCATTAAACCCGCTCCAAGTGACTGCATGGTGCGCTGTTCACGCTGGAGGAGTCATCGGGCCATTTTTTTTCGATAATGCCGTTGCCCAAACGACAACAGTGGACGGTGCCGCAATTGGACGAATTAGGACTGAGGGACATGTGGTTCCAACAGGGCGGAGCAACGGCACACACTGCGCGAGCCACAATCGATATTCTGAAGGCAGCGTTCCCGGGTCCCCTCATCTCTCGTTTTGGCGATTTACACAGGCCCGCGAGATCGCCAGATTTAAGGCGACAACAAGCCCCAGCGACCTTGAGCGATTGGGAGGAGCTTGCGCCGCACCCCCGCGACCCCGCAACTACACGCTCGTAATTTCGTAGGGTAACCATACGCTTCAGACGGTGGGGACTACTGACTGATTTTTTTATGTAGTGAGAAATAATAAGGTAGCATCCTGATAATAAATATTATTTTAATAGTGGTAAGATCCTACTAATAATTAAAAATGCGAAAGTATTGATGAATGGATGGATATTTGTTCCTCAATCACACCAGAACGGGTGAACGGATCTGGGTGAAATTTGGCACAGAGATGGATTATAGTTCGGAATATCACATTTATTTCATCCCGGTAAAATATTCCCTTAACACTACACGCGGGTGTAGCCGCTAGCGGAAGCTAGTGGTTTATATATTTACAATTGCTCATTCATATATAGGTAACTAGCTGTCCCCCGCGGCTTCGCTCCCGTCAACTGGCTGGGTAGGTACCTACCGCTCTACCCTACCACAGATAATATAATACTAGCCTATAGATGCCTCATCCCATACCAAAAAAACCGTGCCGAGGTAACCAGCGTTTTTTATCTGATTATACCGATTATTTTTTGTAAATCGATCGCGTTCGGTGCCAGTCCACGGCGATAGATATATCACCATCTATATCCGTGGAACGGAACCGAACGCGATTGATGTACAAAAAATAATCAGTATAATCAGTACAGTACGTCGGCACGGTTTCTTTGTATGGGATGAGACACCACTGACCCTATCTACCTACCCACCTACTTACCTATCTCTCTACCCATAACGACCTAGGTTTAGGCGTGAAATAGTAGTTAGGTAAATAGTGTAAAAATAATGTCAAGTGATAAAAACATAAAATAAAGACATGTGATTTGTGTGCATGGGCGGATCCCGAGGAGGGGGGGAGGGCAAGGGATAATAAAATAAAAATAAAATAAAAAGCCTTTTATTTCTTACAGCTTATAAAACAAGAAGTTAGATTAGATTACTTAATCTAACTTCAAACTAATAATTGTATGTAAGTAAACTAACTTTAGTTTACTTACATACAATTATTAGTTTTGTTAGTAAAAGTTTGGTTCCTAAATTTACTTGTGTTAGGTTTTTCTTTAATCTTATACTATTATACTATTATTCTTCATTCTGTAAGAACTCCTCTGTAGGTGAAAGCCTCCTCCAAAGATAGCCAGTCCTCTCTAGATTGGGCTACTTGAATCCAGTTGGGGCCAGCTGTTTTTTTGATGTCGTCTTCCCAACTAGCTACAGGTCTACCTCTCTTTCTTTTTCCCTGTGGACCCGCCCATGTGGTCACCGTTTTCGTCCATCTCTTGTCACGTAGACGCGCCACATGACCGGCCCACCTCCATTTTAGTGACTGAGCGTCTTCTAATCCATCTCTTGCCTTGGTTATGTTTCTAATTTTGGTGTGCCTTATTTTTTGCATCTTTCTAATATTCAGCATACTGCGTTCTATACCCCGCTGACATGAAATTATTTTATCCTTTGTTTTTTGTTGAATTTCCACGTTTGGCAAGCATACGTGAGGCACGGTATTAGGCACGCCGCACGAGTTTAGTACTTTAGTTTTAGTTTTGATCGGCATGCTGCTTTTGAATATGTCCTTCAGTGCCCAGTATTTGTTCGCGGTAAGCTGTGTCCTGCGTTCTACTTCTTGGTCGTTACTATTGTGGTGAAAGCTAATTTGTTTACCCAGGTATATGTAGCTGTCTGTATATTTGAGAGGCTCGCTACCAACGTATATTGTTCTCTTTTCGCTGTTAGTCATCAACATTGTTTTGGACAGGTTCATTTCCAAACCCACTAGTTTACTGGCATCATTAAGTGATTCTATCATATGTTGTATTTTTTTTCCTGTTTCAGATAAGAGAACCAGGTCGTCTGCAAACCTTAGGTGGCTCAGGTAGGCATCTTTAATCTTAATACCCCGACCTTTCCAATTGAGTTGACTAATGATTGATTCCAGTGTTGCTAGAAACAGCAAAGGTGAAAGAGGGTCGCCCTGTCTTACTCCTCTTTTTATCGGAAACCAAGGCCCAGCTGTCTCTAGTTTGATTCTGCTCCTGCTGTTATTGTACAAACTCTTGATAACAGAAATGTATTCTTTTTCCACCCCTTGTATTTTTAGGCTTTCCCATATGTTTTTATGTGATACGCAATCAAATGCCTTACTGTAATCAATGTATGCAATGTAGAGTGGTCTTTTTTTCTCGCGGTATTTCTCAATCAGAAGTTCCAATTTGTGTATGTGGTCGATCGTTGAGTATCCCTTTCTAAACCCGGCTTGCTCGACAGGTTGACGCGCTTCTAGTGTAGAGTATAATTTCTTATTTAGTATTGAAGAGAAGAGCTTGTATATGGTAGGTAGCAGGCTTATTGGCCTGTAGTTGCCTATATCATTAGGGTCACCTTTTTTATAGATAAGGATAATGTCAGATTCTGACCACTGAGTGGGTGTTTCTCCAGTTTCAAGAATGAGGTTAAACAGTTCAGTCAGGTGAAATATAAGAGTTGCTGAATCGGTTTTTAATATCTCATTCGTGATGCCATAAGAACCTGGGCTTTTCTCTGGTTTAAGAGATTTTGTTGCTGTTATTACTTAGTTTATTTCAATCTGAGGTATAGCTGGATTTCTATTGTTGGGACTTAGGTATTGATCTCTTCCATTCGTGCCTGCTATTTCTCTGGTGCTGTATAATTTTTTATAAAATTGTGTTGCTACAGTGATGATATCTTTGCGGTGTGTATTTTTTTGCCCTGTTTCAAACCTTCGATCCAAGTTTTATGTGTTCGCAGCTCTTTGTAAGCTTTCTTTGTGCCTCCAGTTTGAATTATGTGTTTTTCGATAGTGTTATATCTGTGGTTTGAGTAATCATTTCTAATATACTTACTTATGATCTTGTAAACGGCAGAGATCTCATTTTTAATTGCTCTTGATGTGGGTTTTGTCTTTTGACGTTCCTTCCGTCTCTCCATAAGCTGTAGCGTGCGCTCTGACAGAATTTTATGTCCTTTTTGTTTTTTGTTTTGAATTGCTTGCAGGCTTCTGGTGATGTTTTTGACAATATTGTCGTAATAGCTTTGGACTGTTTTATTTAACGGTGCTTTCAGTGTCTCGTTTATGCACTCGTTGAATTGAGAGATATCGTCTTCGTTAGTTATTGTTTTCTTTTGATGGTTATTGTACTTTGTTCGGCTTTTCTTTGATTGCGCATGTGATATCGTTGCTCTGACGGGCCTGTGGTCTGAGGGGAAGTTTATATTCAGTACTTCTATATTTTGAAATAACTGGGGACGGTTTGATAGAACAAGATCGATTTCATTTTTGTATTTTTTATCAGGAGATTGCCATGTCCATCTTTTTTTTACTTTTTTCTTATAGAATGTGTTTACTATTGACAGTTTGTTTTCCATAGCAAATTCTATCAATCGCTGTCCCCTCTCATTCCTCTCGCCATATCCGTTCGGTTTCGTGACTAGATATTCTTCCTTTTTTGGTTTACCAATTTTCGCATTCCAGTCTTCCATGAGTATGAAGTCTTTATATGATATATCAATCGCTTTGTTTAGTGTACAGTAGAAATTGTCAATCACGTCTTTGTTAGCTTTTTCCGTAGGGGCATAAACTTGTATAATTGACAACCGCGTATCTTCGAATACCAAGTTTAAAATAGCGACTCTTTCTGATAGGCCAATGTAGCTCTCTATGTTGTTTTTGTGGCATTTTTTTATTAAAAAGCCTACACCAAACAAGCCAGGCGTTTGGGGCAAGGGATACTTGAATTAAAATGATGTAAATTATTAACTTTATAGTACGACATAAAAGAGTAGAAATTAAATATTTGGGAACTAATAGTTTTCATTTTCTGGCAACATCTAAAATGAGTACTTTAGTTGTCAATTTATCTCGATCGGATTCGATTTTCGTAAGAATTTTGGTTTTGTGTGATATTTCTGAGTGTGGACAGAAAAACAGTGGCAAATCATGAATAAGGTAATTCGTGGAGGTGCCCGTGATATAGTTTACAAAGTTTATATGTGGTGTATAGCCGAATTCCAAGCTGGGAAGCTTCTATGCAACTTAGAAGATGTTTACCATCGTACAGCAGATTTTACTGGTAAGTAACTATTGAAAGTTACGCTAAACGTTAATTACAAACGATTAATACATTCAGGGAGCTAAATTTTCGAACCACATATCATTTACAAATTATTTGTCTACAATTTTTGAGGTTATGCTAAGGTAAACAAATACCGTTGTAGTTATAGCGCGACTTAACAACGTTGATAGTAAGGCAAAAACAATTAATGTAATTTATTGCGGATACGACTTTTTTTTTCCTTTGCCATATTTGTTGATGCAATCGACTAAACGGAAAGAAACAATTTTAAAATATATTCACGTTTATTTACCGCGGAACTTCTTTCGTCGGACTGACAGTGATTCTTTTTTTTGCTTGTTTTAGGTATTTCTGTAAGCACAGTGCGCAGAATCGTGCAATACGGCATTGAAAATGGTGGGAAATTCTCAACACCAGCTAAACACACGAAGGGTCGTCCCATGGTGCAGACAGCAGTGACGATGAGAGTGGTTCAGAAATCAGTGACGAATCAATACCAGAGCTTAAAATAGACTACACGAACTGAAGTGATCCCATGGAAGGTGTTGAGTATTTAGATTTTGATTTATTAGATTAGTTTATTTTATTAATTTTAGTTTTGTAACTGAGTTTATATGGAAAGCAATTGATTATTAAAAGTACTTATTTTCTGTGAAATTGTTGTTTTATTACTACTACATATTAAATATTTAATAAATATACTTATTTAATATATTTACTCTTTTTTTATACCCAATAAATAAATAATACTATTCAAGTATCAAGATCAGCTGGGTCGTTCTAACTGGGTTGCTATCTGAGCGATTGTGGCGCCCTCATTTAATTTCTACTCTTTTATGTTGCACTGTATTTTATTAGCTTTAAAACTCCTCAAAACTGAGAACACTCATATCCATACGATGTGTTTCTTAGTTGTTTGTATTGTCTTGTCTTTCTTGTATCATGTCGTCTTGTGTACTTGTGTCTATCGTCATTGCTCGGTATTTCCTTCGTTTATTTTTATTTTCTTTTTCTGCTTCTTATTTTATTTTGCGTTCAACAAAAATATATGTATATATGTACGGGGCGGACGTGATCGCTCGAGTTAGGTAGAATTCGGGAGGTTGTAAGGCTCCTGCTCTAAGCGCGTTGACGCCCTTGCACCTATTGTTCAGTTGTCAATAGGAAATCAGGAACCCAGGAGTTGTTTGAGGGGCGCTAGGTGAAGGTCTGATTTCCAGGAAATAAAATACTTGATTCTTCTTAACGAATTGCGATGTTTTTTGAGGTTTTCGTTACGGCAAGCTGTGGATGTTGACTTGTGAAAATAATGGCTACAAATTGAACGCCGCGCATGCGTACTATTCAACCACCAAACTTTACCGTAACGAGCACCTCGAATTTGATTTACAAAGATTACGCCGATTTTTATTTACAAAGATTTTTATTACAAACCTTAGCTAAAAACCGACAGAACCCCCCCTATCCCTGAAGGGATCAGAGAGTATGATACATGGTTAGATGCGCCCTGGAACGACCCATCCAATGAATTTGACTTGACTTGACTTTGACCAGGTTCCTATCTGGTACTCCTGAAGAGATTCTCCAGGAAGAATGGGGCATGAAGGGAAATTCTGTCGATTTTGAGACTTAGAAACTATTATCTTCTAAACTATACAATACTAGTACTAGATTACTATACTGGTCTTGAAGCCCTTCTATAGGGCTAGAGATTCACGCCACTTTTATGCCTGTATCTATATCTTCCAGACGCTCAGCCGCCTGGAAGTGTCAGACTCAACGAAAAGTACCAACTTTTAACATAAAAGGCTATTCCACGCTCAAGCTATCCAAGGGATCTCCACTGACCAAGCACCATTCGGTAGCCCTCGCAAAAAGCTACCCTGTGGTAGTACGTTGGTGGGTGCAGCCGCAACCCTCGAAGTAGAATTCACCCCTAAGTGGTCGGCGCAACAAGAAAGCTGTGGAACCCTGTAGTCTTTCAACAAGGTTATCTCCTCAACCACCAGAGCTAGGCTCCTTAAAAAAGTGTGGTTGGATAGGCAAGGAGTTGGGCTGTCGAATGGTGGTACCCTGATGGGTGTATCACCAGCCCTTCTAGAGTTCCAGGCGCCGGGAAGTGGCCAAAATAGGAAAACGCGTGTATTTCCACAGCTTTAATGAGCCTGTGTCATCAGACGAGCCACATACTGGCACTGAGTGATGACTGGATCCAGGCGTCTGTCTGCGGGCTGTAGAAGGTAACGCCTCTGATGGCATATCAGTAACCCTTCAGGCACCAAGTGTCTCTGAAGGCCGTGAGTCCGCTGACAGACGCATATAAACGTCTATTGTGGTTCATACAAGCACATTATCTCAAGTAAACAGTGTTTATGTACTAGAATTACTTAAGCGCCACTTAGTTATAGGGCTTAGGCAGAAGTCTAGGCCGCCTAAAAGCACTAGATTTGCGAATGACTAGTTTTCTTAGTGTTTCTGTTAGTGTTTCTAGTCTCCCTGCCCAAATAATATTGCTAGAGACGGCCATATTCAACGCTGCATTAAGCAAAAATATCTGCCCGCAAGCTTGGAAACAAGCCACTGTGATAGGCATCCCTAAACCGGGTAAACCCAAATCGGAGCCTACCATGCAGTTATCGTCCCATTAGTCTGGTAAATTCCATCGGAAAAGTCTATGAACGGCTTATTTATAAGCGGCTCAAAGACTTTGCCGAGCGAAAGAGCCTCATCCACAATGAGCAATTCGGCTTTCGTTCCGAACATAATTGCGTCCAACAAGTTCACCGCATCGTTGAACACACTAGTGCTGGTTTCCAGCGTGGTCTGATGACGGGTGCCTTGTTCTTCGACATAGTGAAAACGTTCGACAAAGTCTGGCACAATGGCTTAATATATAAGCTTTACAAACTCGGCGTGCCAGATCGTCTCGTGCTCATCATACAAGACTGGTTGTCGGACCGTACTTTCTGCTATCGTGTCGAGGGAGAACTCTCCTCCCCTCACCCCATACGAGCCGGAGTCCCCCAAGGCTGCGTACTATCCCCTCTATCATTCACGCTGTTCACCAGCGATATCCCCAAAACTAAGGAGGGCCAGTTGGCACTATTCGCTGACGACACGGCCCTCTATACCTCTGGCCGAGTACCCAATGCCATCGCCCAAAAACTCCAGAGAGCCGCTAACGCCCTGGCCAAGTGGATCCGCCTATGGAGAATAGAAGTCAATCCTGACAAGAGTCAGGCTGTCCTCTTCTCTAAGCCTTACACTCGCTTCACAAACTCCCGACCCACCAAACCCATCACTATGTACGGCAAGCCGATCCCTTGGGAAGAGCAAGCCAAGTACCTAGGAGTCACCCTAGACAATCACCTCACTTTCGCCAAGCACATTAAGGCGGCGCGCTCCCGAGCCGCCTTCGCTATGGGCAGACTTCATGGGATGGCAAACGCAAGCAGCGGCTTGTCACTTTGGTGCAAGCTGCGCACTTTCACTGCGGTTATCCGTCCCATCATGACCTACGCCAGCGCAGTTTTCGCGCACGCAAGGCCCCACCACATTCACAAGCTTCAGGTTATACAAAACCGATTCCTCCGTAAAATCACGGGAGCCCCCTGGTACGTTCGTGACCAGGATCTCCACGTCGATCTTAGAATCCCCACAATTCAACAGTTCATGAAGCGCATTTGCAAGCGCTACTTCGACAAAGCTGTCAACCACAGCAACCCCCTAATTCAAGCGGCCTCCCGCTATGAACTTTCCCAAATCTCCAAGATTCGCCGACCAAGGCTCGCCCTCTCCATCCCCGATGACGACACTACCAGGGTAGTGTCGACTAGGCAAAGGGATTGACCCCATGATCGAACATGAACAATTTACCAATCTCATGCGAGATGAAAGACGCGATGTGGATTTTCGTGTATGTGATTGGTCTATTGTTTATATTCTTTTATGGAGTCATACCTTTTGCCTTGCCGAATTCACTTACGCAATTAGGCTGTTGATATTATAATGAAAAATCTACTGATACATTATTATGTTTAAATAATACTAAAGTCGGAATATTAAATCAGGACATGAGTACCGATAGGTAAATGTATAATTTACCTATCGGTACTCATGTCCATATTTTCATGATCAATAAGCGGAGTTGCCTTTTTCTTCTGTTCTGTACAGACGGAGCTACAATTTAAATGTATGTATGTAAGTATAGATAAACCATTATCTCATATTATGCGAAATTAGTAAGATAGTCGTATATGACGTACTGCCACAAAACAGAGCCTAATAATTACATCTCCGCATTCGGAGATGTAATTCAGGTACAACACGGTCAAAATAAATGTGCACCTCGCTGGATTGTGAACCCACTTCTGCCAACCCGCGCGGCGCCCTACGTTTGTCCCGAGCGAGAGTCGAACGACACAACGACAGTGTCGCTGACGTGACAGCGCCAAGTGCACAGTTATTTTCCCCAAGCAGTACGTACTTGGAGTGGAGTACTACGAGTATACCAATAATTACATTCACATACTTTTTGAAACTGTTATCCGGACTGTCCCTACTAGGATGGTGGTATGGTTACATTGAATGCAATGCCAAAACGCACCTCCTCTCTGCATTTATATCTGGAGAATCTTTGTTATTTGGCATTTTTCTAAAACAGAAATAACATAATTATTTTAATAAAATAAAAGTATGTTTATTACAAATATACTTTATATTTATGTTATGTGTATTTTTTTATTTAGTTAAGTACCTATACTAAATTAAGCTTCATGAACACATTATTGATAATTTTATTGATGATTAAAATATGCTACTTACCCAAGTAATCTATCTCGTTTTCATAATAAGGCATCTCTTTTTCATTATAAGGCATCTCTTTACATTATAAGGCATGTCTTTTTCAAAAAAAAAATTACCAACCATTTTAGCGGGAACCTTATAAACATGGAAATAAAATTGTGTCCTTTTGCTCCGAGCGGGCGAGCGTCAGCGTCCATCCGTGATAGTGGTCACCGATACACTGCCGCCCGTCGCCCGGTAGACCCTCCGCTTCAACGTGCACCAAGTTTAGTCGGCAAAACTAATAACCTTGATTTACTAATCACAATTTAAAAAAAAGCCGCAAATTAAAATTTTGATAATTAAATTTCCTTTTAAATGGTGAAAGTTTCATAAAAGTACGCCCAGTGGTTTTTGCGTGATTGTCGTTTTTTGGTCCGCGTTAGGCGTTACTTTGCAAATTAATTAAATTATGTTATACTAATATATTAAAAAATGTACTCAGATGAAATTATTGAGAAAACGCTCTAGTATAACATATATTTTTTCCAAAAAAATACGACTAGCCGTTTAGACGTGATTCTCATTTTAAAATCAGCTACTCAAGGGTATCTGCGCCTTAAGCGTTCCAGACTTTTTTTGTGGGGTTTTTTGAAGTCCTGTGTTTACGTGAACAAGCCCGAGATTCTGGAAGCCCTCAAGGACAACATTCGACACGAGTGCGAGAATCTGTCGCCCGAAGTTCTCGCCGAAGTGATGAAATATGCCATAAAACGAGCCCGTATGGCAATCAATTGTGACGGCGCCCATTTGGCCGATATAATCTTCTCGACTTGACCAATAAAATTCTAAAGGTTCAAATAATCATCATCATCAGCCTATTAATGTTCGCACTGCTGGGACACAGGCCTCCTCTCTGTGAGAGGGAGTGGGCCGTAATCTACCACGCGGGCCCAGTGCGGGTTGGTGGATGTCACATGTCTTCGATTTTTTTGGTTCTAGGACATGCCGGTTTCCTCACGATGTTTTCCTTCACCGTTTTGAGAGCAGTGGTGAGCAGTGGTGGCCCAGTGGTATCAGCCGCGACTTACAAGTTGTAGGTCGTGGGTTCGAGCCCAGGTAGGTGCTTTACTTTGTTCAAATTATTTCATCACCCTTCAAATAAACATAATAAAAAAACCAGAATCGAAGTTTTTCATTTAGAAAAAAAAGAGAGCCAAATAACTTCGGATGACTTCTTTTGGCCCACCTAAGACTTGTTGGTTGGCTTTTACAGTAACATAATATTTATACTAACTCTCACTTTGTCTTTTTTTAGGTACACAATAAACACACACACTGTAAAACTTGCAAGAAGACTGATTAAGGCAGGAAGATATATGTGGTCCCTAAGACCCACCTCCTATTCTACCAATATTATAAATCATCATCTTGCCTAGCCTTTTTCCCAACTATATTGGGGTCGGCTTCCAGTTTTACCGGATTTAGCTAAGTACCAGTGTTTTACATGGAGCGACTGCCTGTCTGACCTCCACAACCCAGTAACTGGGTAACGCGGTACCCCTTGGCAAGACTGGAGTCAGATCTCAAGCTTCTGACTACCCGTAACGACTGTCAAAGATCTTCAAATGACAGCCGGGACCAACGGCTTAACGTGCTTGCCGAGGCACGGAGGAAACTCGGTATGTTGAAATGGTCACCCATCCACTGACCGACCTCGTCAAGCGTAAGCAACGCTTATGATCGACCCGTGCGGCTGTTATTATTTAGCCACGAGCTCCTCTCTACCAATATTATAAATGTGTGCGTTTTTAAAGAAAAAACAGGAATTAAAAATGCAAAATATGTTAAAGTTACACAACTGTTTTATATATTTTAAACAGCAACGTACAGATTGTGTTAAAGTAAAAATAATAATAATATTTTTGACCTTTGTAAGTCTGTAAATCTGGACCAGCAAACCGGTACCAAGTAGTACCAACCAAATGAAAATAATACATTAATTTATACGTTATGGACAAGGTGATTAATACGACATTATTCATAATGCCCAGACAATTTGAAAAATGCCCAATATAAGTAGGCAATTTACTAAAAACTATTGAAATAATTCAATTGACTGGGCTTTCTGAATAATGTCTATTACTTGTTATTTTAATGTTGACATATATTTTAATATAGAAGTATGATTACTAATTAAGAACAAAGTCGACGGAACCCCGCTGCGTGGCTTGTATTTCTGTCTGCAGGGTTTAGAGTAACCTAACATGAAGAAGATGACGGGCGTTGAGTTCGCTCGCTTTGCTCGCTCACTTCAGCTCCTGTCATCCCCGAACCTAACCTATACGTGTCGGATGCCCTAAGCCCTGAGCTCTCTTCAATCGCTTTTGGACTAACTCGTTAAAAAATGCGGCACCGCTTACAAATATTATTTTATTCAACAAATTCTATAATCCAGAATGTGAAAATAACTTTATCGCAGATATATCTTGCTGACCGAATATTCACATTAAAAACCATAGATACTTAAGTACCATTCATTCATTCCTTTGGCGCTACAACCCTTTGTGGGTCTTGGCCTCCTCAACGATCTTTTTCCATTTCGCTCTATCACTGGCCTCCTTTCGCCAAGATGTTTTCCTTCCTATCCTCTTCAAATCTTCCTCTACACTATCTATCCAACGCTACCTGGGTCTTCCTCTGGGTCTTTTTTTAATCGGAGTCCACTTGGACATGACTCTAACGGCTCTGGTATTGCCCATTCTTTCCAGGTGTCCTGCCCATCTGAGCCTTTGCGACTTGCAGAACCTGACAATCGTTTCCCCATTGATCAGGTTTTCTAATTCGTAGTTCATTCTTACACGATACGTGCCGTCGTCTCCTCGCACCGGTCCGAAAACTCTCCTCAAGACTTTCCTTTCGAACAGTTACGATTATCGAATTGCCCATAAGTAACTTAACAAAACTTTAATCTTCTTATTTGTATTGTTAAAGGTCGTGTCCATCTTGACAAGCTTTGACGGATTTACTGAAAAGCTGCTTCAAGGCCACTTTGTCTTCGCCTTTTATCAGGGTAGTAGTTACAGTGCCTTGGGACCCTAAAATCACCCCTTTTAATTATAAAAACGAAATAACGTCGGTGTATCTTTTGTGTAGCGATAAAAACGGTACTCTTTTTCTTTTCCTAAAATTGTTTGTCCGAAAATCATTATCCATAACACGTTTGCTATAAACTTCAGTAAACATAATGTTCAAAATCCCGAAATTTTGTTTAACATTATTATCTTTAGTTCTAAAAGTATTTTGTCATAATATCGAGTACTATAATAATTGAATCTCCTAATTTTACATGACCTAAAGTCATATGTCCTAAGTATTGTGTTAAATAATGAGTATTATTCCGAATGCTCATTTATAATAATTTTTTTAGACCTAAAACATTTGCAAAAAATTAGGTTTTATTGACAGAAACGAATCGCTGTAAATCCGACTCCACGCAGTCTTGTCAGCTCTACCCCTAGAGTGTAATATAAACTCACGTGGGGCCGGAGTCCCGCAGCGCCGGAGCCGTGACAGAAACCATGCCTGCTGCATGTTGCATGCTTGCTTACATGCTGCATGCTTGCTTGCATGCTGCATATTGTGTGCTTGCTTGCATGCTGCATGCTGCGTGCTTGCTTACATGTAGAGATGTGCATAGCTTTTTTATATTTTTTTTTTCTAAGAATGTTATTATTATAAATAAACATTATGTAATTTGAATTTAGGACTGATAACTTTTATTGAAAACGGTTTTGTATATTATTGAATGTAATGTGGATTTAAATTTTATGGCATGTGATATTATGTGATATTAAGTTCGGGTAAGTTATCATTCGGACAAATGATGATTAGGACAAAAAAACTTATGGCTCTTTATGGATAAAAAAGTTACGTGATACAAAAAAGAACCATCAAAACTTTACATAACTCCGTTGGTACTTGCTTATTATGAAACTATTCGTAGTTTAAATAAAAAAAGTTAATTCAAAAAATCAAAAAAACCCGGCCGCTTAAAAAGCGATCTAAAAATACGAAAACAATAAGAAAATCATGCAGTGCAGTCGGAGGATACATATACGCGAGCTGGTAGACCAAAACCAGATGTGAAAAAACCTCAAGAACGAGAAGCGAGGTCGTAGCCACTGGGCCACCACCAGTACGATGACACCACATCAGAACATAAACATTTATAGTAGGTAGGTCTACACAATTTTCATCTTAAACATCATATCAAAACTGTGTTTATCGAACTGTAAGGCTCTAAACAAACGGGTTGCATTTGGACTGCACGTTTGCTGCAAATTTCAGTTAGGATGCAGTTTTTTTACAGTTGACATAATTGCATCAAAATTGTCAACGGATTACGGTATGCAGTCTATTAGCCGTTGCCTTTAGGGTTGCCAGATGGTCGGGATTCGTCTGGATTCGCCCGACATTTTAGAGAACGCCCGACAAAACTGAAAATCTCCAGACAAACAAGATTTCTTTTAGATCATTTGTGATAACAATTCTTGTAGGTAAGCTTACCTACTGTGAGAGGATTTGCTAAATAATTTATATACCAAAGAGAAAAATTGTACAACCTTTAATTAAATAAAACCAGAGCTAATTAGTCTGAACTTTGAAGTAAATTGTGTGAATTTTAAATCTTTTCCGAATAAACTACTAAAGGACCAGTCGTAATTGGTGGTTTTAGTAGTCCAATGCCAAATACATGATGGTAACTTAAAAATAAGCGTATTATATTTTACTACATTTAATTAGAATATTTATTTCTCCCGACAACGACCTCAAAATCCCGACATTTAAAAATTTTCTCCAGATATTTTGGTCTTCCGATCTGGCAACCCTAGTTGGCTTACAGTTTGCATGCCGTGTTATCGCTAAGCCACGTTGCAGCCACAGTTCCAATAGGTACCTAATGTAAAACAGCATTCAAACTGCAATTTTGAGAGCTAGAGTGTACAACTCTACTTAGGTGTATATAACACCTACACTTTGCTAGTTATGTAATAGGACAGGTGTCTATTACTATACAGGCTCCGATTGGGGTGATGCTAATTTGGTCAAGTTTAATGCCGGTAAAACACAGGCGTGTCTTTTCTCTGCTAAAAAGAGACAATTTCACCCGGCTACATCTTTCCGAGGTGTAACCGTGCTGATAACGGACTATCTTAAGCTTCTTGGCTTCATGTTGATATCGACACTCAATTTTGGCTCATACATTTAGGCAAAGGCTCAACTAGCTGTCAAAAGGTTGGGGATCCTTGCGAAGGTGAGACGGTACTTCACGCCAGAACAGCTGCTTAAGTTGTATCAAGCGCAAGTTCGATCATGCAAGGAGTACTGCTCTCATCACTGGGAAGGATCTGCCAAACTGGTATTTGCCAGCTTGTCGGGTTTTAATCAGTTGCATTATGGGTAGTGTGTATTTAATGCCGCCTAGCCCGTTTCATCATCGGACTACAATACGTACGGCGATGCGCCATCGGTACATGGTCATACTCATACGCACTAAATGTTTTGGAAATACTTTCATTATGGGTACATACAGCTAAGGAGTGGAATTCCCTGCCAGAGCCTGTGTTTTCTAATAGCTACATCCTAGGGATATTTAAGTCAAGAGTGAATAGGTTACTTCTAAGCAAGCATGCTTCACCGTCAACGATCGCTTACCATCAGGTGAGATAGTGGTCAAGTGCGAGCCTACCAATAAAAAAAAACGTAGGTCCAGACCCTGATTTGTTACATTCCTAATGTGAAAACTAAGTAATTTTCATATTAGGACCTTTACCCGACCCTAGAAACTGAGCCCTGTAGCCTAGGTCATGCTCAGATCTGTCATACTTGCGAGCAACGAGGCAGTGAAGTATTCATTAGTATAATCTGCCCATAATGTTCCTACTTCTGGGACTCAGACCTGCTCTCTGAGGGAGTGAGCAACTACACGGGCCCAGTGCGGTTTGGCGGTAGTCACATATCGAATTTTCTGACAACTGTAATGTTCTACAACATGCTGGTTTTTAGAAGGCACAATTTCATCATCATTTCAGCTGAAAGTCGACTGCTGGACATAGGCCTCCTCCAGGCGTCGCCATATTGACCGATCCCGTACGTCTCGCATCGAATGCATATTTTACCTTAGCACAATAAACAACAAACGTAATACTGCATTGCTAATAAATTCAAAGCGAACCTAATATCAGTTTGCACGTATCCTAGAAGGATGGCGAAACTTTATTGGTGATCGTGCAATCCATACTAATATTATAAATGCGAAAGTACCTCTGTTTGTTTGTTTGTTACTTTTTCACGATTAAACGGCTTAACCGGCTTAGATGAAATTTGGTATGTACATAGTTTCAAGACATTGGGAAGGTCATGGGATAGTTTTTATCACGGTAGGTTCCCTTGGAATGATAAAACACTTAAAAAGTGTTGCGGGCGATGCTGCGGGGAGAAGTTAGTTTTTTTTATATATTCAACTAGCTGTTGCTCGCGGCTTCGCTCCCGAGGACCACCCCACAGGACCCGTTTTCGGGATTTAAAAAGTAGTTTAAAAGTAGCTTTCTATTGGTGAAAGAATTTTTCAAATCGGTCCCGCAGTTTCGGAGCCTATTCGGTACAAACAAACAAACAAAAAAATATTTCCTTTTTATATTATTATTAGTATTATATTATTATACTTTACTACTAGTAAAGTATTCAAAGAATATTTATGTGGTCACGACACTCACGATGTGCCATCAAAATAACTTGACTTATCATTTTATTGGACAAAAAATAAAATATAAGGTAATTAAAGAAATTGTTAGTATGATTTCTGCTGTCGAAAATAATTTAATACTTCAAGCAGAATGCAAGCTGAACTGAACTCTAGACAGTGTCATTCTATCAGCAAGGCGGATGGTCGAAATGCCAAAATGTACTTCACGGTCGACATAAAGGTCAAACCGCACTAGGCATAACTGCGCGTCAGCGGAGCGACGCGACAAAATATATTGTATGAGATAAAGTGTCGCGTCGCGTAGTTCCGCTGCCGCGTAGTGCGGTTTATCTCATACAATTTCATACAAAGCATATTTGGTCATGTCGCGTCGCGTCGCTCCGCTGACGCGTAGTGCGGTTTGACCTTAAGGTTACACTAGTCGAAAATTCTACCATACAAACGTAGTCTAGGGATTATTACACTGTTTGACGAGGTACGTTCAAAATAAAAAGTGATATCAATTTGTCTCATCATTATCTAGCCCTGTATGGAAGCAAAAAAGTAAAAAAATAAAATATTTAAAAGTTATGAGCGTCGAAAGTTCCACATTTCGACACTAATTTTAACGCATTTTTGGGCGCAAATAAATACCATAAGAAGACGGAAAATTGCAAAACGGCCTCCATACAGCGATAGATAGTAGTTCAACAATGCAAATAATTTTATTTTGAACAGATAGATTTAGTAGTTTTTTCATGATATCTAGACTGCCAAAGAAATTTAAAAATGCGCCATCTATTGGCATACATTTTTAATGCTCCGTTCAAATAATCTTGGAAATGTTTATTAAGAGCCCAATATTCCATAATTTTGTACTTAGGAGAGTTGATTAAACAAGAATATACAATTTTTATGTTCAATGCCAGAAAATGTTAATTTCGCGCACTCTAGTGAGATTTTTTTAACCAAATTTTCTATCTTAGCAATGAGACCCCGTGGTTACGTTGACCGTTCTGTAAGGGATTTTAATTATCTATAGCGCTTGGAAATCCGAAACATTATGCCATTGTTTCATGTTATCTAGTATCAACTGACAATCGTTAATTTGGCGTGCCTGTTTTAATTCGTTGCGTGCCACCACTGGTAAGCGTGCATTTGCGCGTTGGTTCGCCACCCCTGTCATATTCCTAGTAAATGCACCGAATAACAGTGTCGTAAAAAACTGTATCATTAACACTCTATTAGGCAATTTTCATTCAGTCTGTTTCAACACTCTGACTGCAACATCGTAACGAACTTCCCCAGCCGAGTAGATTTTTTACTCAGTGTAGGCTAGATTCCCTTACTGTGTAGTTCGTTCAAGAAGTTGTCTTGTTATCATTCGTCATTTAATATTAATGTGATTTTTTTTGAGTTATTCGAAGTGAAAGTGAAAGTAGAATTTCGTGCATTTTGGAATTGCACATTTTTTTTTGCAAACTTATAAATGTATGTTGGTATTTTTTTTTTATTGTTTAGTTTACTTATTCGCATTTTCACTGTGATTTATTTATGTCTATAAATTACTGGCTGTTTATTTTCTTCTTTAACATTTTTTGTCAAAATATTTGATGAATTAAAATTAAGAATAACAAATGAAGTACTTAGGTATTTTAAGTAAAAGTCTTATTATAAGTTCATCTGTTAAGGTGTAAATGTAATTATTATACTTTTTCTTAATAAAATCGAATGGAATTAAATAAAAATATAGTGACATTAGTTTTTGAGTTGCTTGATAAATTGGGAAAAAAACTAAAAGAATAGTCATTTAAATAAATACATAGAGTTTGAATACCGGTTCCATTAACGTCACAATTTTAATATGAAACGTATAAAAAAGAACATGTTTGTTTTTAGAATACCTTGCCGTGTGGGTCACTCCAAATACTTTTGCGTCGACATCATTTGAGTTAGAATTAACGCATATTTTGCCATATTTTTCAATAGGCGCGAATCAATTGCCAAGCTAAGCTGTTATCATAGACCGAACGCTAATAGGGTCGATGACAAAAAAATCTATTTAGTCCGTCAGTTAATTTACCTAAAAATATTGGACACGTATTTTTCCTTTTGTCACGTAAACAAAACATGACGACGATACAGTGCGTTGAAATATCGTGTGACGACACACCGCACTACCGCGCATACTCCTGGGGGGTGACCATAAGCTCTTAGAGCGGTATCAATTTGAGATCGAATAAGGGACAGATGTTCTAGACAGATAATTCTAAAGTAGTTTTCTGCGGGGATATAAACATAAACCTGTTAAATTGTCATAACAAATTTGTAATATCGTACGAAAATCTATTATCTGATCATGGATTCACAATGTGCATAAACGACATTACTAGAAGGGAAATTGTATCGGGCAAACTAGTCCAATCTTGTCTCGATCATATTTATATTCGAGCAAATAATGCCGTCATGCATTCAGCTGTAATAAAACCAAAAAATATCAGGGGGGTGACCATAAGCTCTTAGAGCGGTATCAATTTGAGATCGAATAAGGGACAGATGTATCTGACTTGTATACATCTGTCACTTACTCGATATCAAATTGATACCGCACTAAGAGCTTATGGTCACCCCCCTGAACTTAGATGAGCTTTGTCTTTATCAAATTATAGCAAAAAATACGTGACCAATATTATTTATAATCTCATTGACGCATTAAATAGAATTATCATTTTTATATCCAGCAAACATCCCTATTCCAACTCCTAGATGAAAATTTTCTAACAGAAAACTGCTGTCCTAGGTATTAAATTTAGGATTCCACGCTCAGCAATCACTTTTATGACCAGTATACTAGACAGAATGTGAAACTGTTTCCAAAAATAAATATATCTCGTATTTCGAATCTTAATTGTTTTTCCACTCGATACAAGAAGCATAGCAACGCAACGTTTTTCGGTTAGCGGTCGCCACTCCAAAATTTTATAATATTTTAATTGTATAATAATTTATTTATGATAAACTAGCACTTCGCCCGCGACTCTTTCGCTTGATTCGTGTTTTATCCTACAGATGAGTTTTTAGTTTCACCCCCTACAGGTTGAATTTCCAAAAATCCCTTCTTAGTGCTGCCCTACATTATAAAAAGAAGCCCTGTACAGTAAAATTCATCAAAAATCTCTCTACATCAAAAAACACCCCCTTAATCGTCTTTTAGGAGTAGTTTTGAAAAACTAATAATGAAAACCATTACTATTTAGCTAGGTTAGTATTTATGCCAAGTTTCCAATATATAAGCCCAACAAATTTCCACCTTTTCACCTCCTTAGTGGTAGAATTTCCAAAATTCTATTATCAACCAAAAGCGTAAATCTTTAATTTCACGTGTCACACTTTAAAGCGTAGAAGTTTCACACAATCTTTCAACCGACTTTTTACTCCCTTAAGGGTAGAACCGCCGAAATTAAAAAAAAAACTCATTTTTGTATTATTAACCAAGAGCGTAAACCAACAATTTCAGATGTTTTACCTTCCAAACCGAAGAAATTTTGCATAAAGTTTCAACCCCTATTTTATCCCCTTAGGGGTAGAATTTCCAAAAACCAATAAATACATGAATTCTTTTTATAAACCAAGAGCGTAAATCAAAAATTTAATGTGTCCTATTTACAAACTATAAAAAATTAATACAAATTCTCAACCCTTTTTTTACTCCTCTAAAGGTAGAATTTCCGAAAATCAATAAATGCATAAATTATAAAATTATTGAAACAGTCTTGAATATGAATTAAGTTATTTTGACAAGGATTAAACCAACATACAAATAGAGAGCCTCTTCTAGCGGCGGCATTTCAATTAAATTTTAAAATAAAAGAACACTTATTGTGGCATAACTATAATAGTTAGACATATGCTGTCGCAAAACTTTATGTAATAATGATGTGTTATGCAAAGTCGTAGTACATTATTTTATCCTATCGTCAATAGTTTTCGCAGCCCACGCGTTGTAAAGAATATTTTAGGTAATTTTTTTACACCTTGGAGTTTTAGTGAAGAACCCAAATATTTTATTTTTAAATTTATATTCACTTATTGGTAAGTAACTTATAAACTAAGCCCCACAAAACCGTAGTAATGGTTTGACTGTGGGATCGGTGAGTCTCTATACACAAATTATTAAATTTCATACTTAAAGCAAATTATTACATAAAGACACATTTTCAAATAATATATTTTATTAGTTTCACTCCTTATATCTGCCGGCAGACTGTTCAAAAGATATGGTATTCGTTTTTTTAGGGTTCTGTCACCAAAGTAATTAGTGAGTCTGGGAACATTGAATCTGCCAGCAGCCATAGATCGTGTGTTATGGTTGTTGATTACGTAAGTTAAGTTATGCTCTTGGGTACCATGGTGGTTAACTGCTAAAAGATACTTATGTTTGTAACTGATCGGTAGAATTTTACAAATTTCGAATAGTTTCCTATAATCTCCTTTACAGCTGTTTTTAGTTTTTTGGGTTACAAGTAGTTTCAAGAATCGAATTTGAAGAGCTTCTAATTTATACAAGTTGGTTTTGAATGTTAATCCATAGCTGTCAAGAGCATAACTCATAATAGAATCCACTAATGACATGTATACACATCTTAATATATTAATAGGAACCTTAAAGCTTAGGTGGTACATTTTACTCAACAATATTTCTTAATTTACTACAAATATAGTCTATGTGTTGGGACCAAGAAAAGTTCTCATCTATTTTCATACCAAGGTAGGTTACACAGTCAACTCTTTCAATAGGATTACATTTACAGTCCAGTAAGTTATTATGGTGGCATACATAATCGTGAGCAAATAAATGTGGAATCGCACAATGAGGTCGTAAATATGGCGAATGAATTAACAATAATTTAGTTTTATCAGCGGCAGTCGTGCGACCATTTTACAACAGCGTCTATATCTTGTAGAACTAGCTTGTAGGTATCGTCTATGTTAGTGCCAGAGCGAAGTATGCATAAGTCATCTGCAAACATATACGATGAACAATGCTTTAGCACTCGGAACATGCATGAGATAACAAATTGGCCCACATCCCGAGCCCTGCGCCACCCCACTCCGCACCTCGACTCTGTCAGTAAGCACTCGCGCGTGTACACCAATACTCTTCCACCGCCTCGGTCCGCTCGCGTATAAGTATTTACATTATAACCCTTTATTGGAAATAATGACACAAAGGCGTGGTTAATATTAGGTTTAGTTAGTACTTTCGGGAACGTATCGTTACTTAGCTATATCGGCGTTACGTGAATCGCGAAATGAGTACTTGGTCTACTTCGTGTTGGAGTTAGTTTATTAAATATAAATTACAAAGAGTAGGAGTGCCGACCGACCGCTCCTCTAGACCGAATAAGACTCAATGAAATGAATGCTTCTACACAATTGTTGAATACTGGGATAACTGTCTAGTCGACACGTTACAAACTACAATACAAAGGTTTTTACAGCTATAATGGGTTGCACAATAAATATAGAAAGTTATACATTAACAAAAGAACCGTCGGCATCACTACACAAAGTCTACGCTAAATTCTTAAAACTAAGATAATAAACTCATTGTTCCAAAGGAGGGTCCCTGGCACATTACAATAAAAGACAACATAACATCTGTGTGCAGGCCGTGAGAATCCTTAAAATAGCGATAATTTACAGTTAACTTAAAATACTATTTATATGCAAGTTCCCTAAAGTAATACCTGTTCTATTAATAAACAATTAATGGAGTCGCTACAGTACTCCCCTGCCAGTGATCGAGATCACGAAAAATTGGCCTGGTAGTAATCAGGAAATCGTACACGTCTACCAGACTTTCGCGGCCCCTGCGGTTCAGGAACTAGAGGTACAGATGGTGAACATTGGGGAACTGATTCAGATGCGGTTTGAGAACGTGAAGTGATTTCGGGAGCGAGATCTACGACAATATTAGTAGCGCTGTCCGGATGACAATTAGAATCCCTTAAGAAATAAGCTGGTTTTAGTCTATCGATTGATACCGCAACCTCGCGGCCACGTATATCTAATACGAATGTTTTATCCTTCCTAGAAATTACTCTGTAAGGGCCGTCATAAGGTTGCTGTAATGGACTTTGACTGCATCGTTCCGCACCAACACGTGAGTAGAGGTATTAAGGTCCTTGAAAATGAAAGTGCTTTTCTTTCCCTGTTGGGTACTAGCGACAGGCTTGAGCTTATTAAAATGCGATCGAAGCTCTTTAGCAAATTCTGCCTGCGTCGTTTCGTTAGTCGGATTGTCACCTAAAAACTCTCCGGGGAGGCGTAAGCTCTGTCCGTACACTAACTCTGCGGATGTGCTTTTCAAGTCCTCCTTCCAAGACGACCTAATTCCTAGCAAAATGGTAGGGAGAATTCGCGTCCAACTACTGGTTGCTGCATTGTGACACTTTAGTGCACTCTTTAATTGACGGTGGAAACGCTCGACCATGCCGTTAGCTGCAGGGTGATAAGCCGTCGTTCGAAAATGAGCCGTACCGGTCAGGTTATTGAGATCTCTGAATAGGTTTGACTCAAACTGTCTTCCTCTATCTGTTGTGATTCTAAGTGGTATGCCAAAACGAGAAATCCAATTGGAATAAAATGCACGAGCTACTGTGTCGGCTTCTTGATTGACAATGGGAATAGCTTCCGGCCATCTAGTAAATCGGTCTACACAAGTAGGACAATAACGGTATCCCTCAGAATAGGGCATTACTACGATGTCAATATGTACATGCTCAAATCGAGATGACGGAAGTGTAAATGTTCCCGGTGTTGTAATGACGTGACGAGACACTTTTGACCGTTGACAATCAACACATGCTCTGGCCCATAACTTACAATCAGAATTTATCGAGGGCCAAACAAATCGTTTAGTGATAAGCTTAGTCGTTGCCCTGCTACTTGGATGGGAAGTATTATGAAGCATATCGAAAACGGACTTTCTGAATGGTTCCGTAATAAAAGGCCTTGCTGTTAGGGTAGAGAAGTCACAAAAAATTGGTTTGTCTGACTCTGGCAAATGAACAAGACGTAATTTAAGGGACGAGTTTCTATAGTCAATTAAGCTTTTAAGCTCCGCGTCATTGTGTTGCGAAGATGCAAGAGCTTTCCAGTCTATCTCCGTACATACTGATTCTATGCGAGATAGTAAGTCAGCCGTAATGTTGTCCTCTCCTTTGATGTGACGTATGTCTGTAGTAAATAGTCCAATAAAGTCTAGATATCGAAATTGCCTTGGGGAACATTGCTGATTTTTCTTCCTAAAAGCGTAAGTTATTGGTTTGTGGTCTGTAAAAATTGTAAAACTTCGCGCCTCAACATAATGTCTGAAATGTTTGACCGCAGCGTATATTGAGAGTAATTCGCGGTCATAGGCTGAATATTTCTGTTCAGGGGACGTAAGTTTCTTAGAAAAGAAAGCAATTGGTTGCCATTCATTATCGATTTTCTGTTGTAAAGCCGCGCCTATGGACATGTTGGAAGCGTCACAGAAAATAGCAAGTTCGGCGTCGGGCTTCGGATGCACTAACAACGTTGCTTCAGCTAAGCTGTCTTTGCACGTCTTAAAGTCACGCTTAGCTTGGCCGTTCCAAGTAATAGGTGTTTTTCCTTTTTTGTTACCGCACAACAAGTCATGTAAACTAGCTTGGCTACTCGCTGCATTAGGTATGCACCTTCTGTAAAAGTTCAACATACCTAGGAATTGGCGTAGCTGCTTCGCGGTGGTTGGCAAGGGGTAGGTACGTATTGCTTCAACCTTTTCGGGGAGCGGACGTGTACCTGCTGATGACACTTGGTAACCTAGGAAATCAACTTCAGGCTTCCCGAACACACACTTTGCGGGGTTTATTACTACTCCGTATTTCCTTAACCTATCAAATACAGTCTCTAAGTGTTTTAAATGTTCCGTTTCGTCACTAGACGCGATTAAAATATCGTCTATGTAGCAGTACACAAAATCAAGTTCACATAACACTTCGTCCATAAATCGTTGAAAAGTTTGTGCTGCGTTACGCAAGCCAAAAGTCATAAACTTAAACTCGAATAAACCGAAGGGCGTAGTTATTGCTGTCTTTGGAATATCCTCTTCGGCGATAGGGATTTGGTTAAACGCACGCACTAGATCTAGTTTTGAAAACACTTTTTTTTCACTTAAGCACTGGGCGAAGTCTTCAATATGTCGCACTGGGTATTGGTCGAGAACTGTTCTTTCATTCAAACCACGATAATCACCGCACGGCCTCCACTCGTCTTCACATTTTGGAACCATATGTAGCGGCGAAGCCCACGAACTTTTCGACGGTTGAGCGATGCCTAATTTTAACATCGACTCGAACTCTTTCTTCGCTGCAATCAGGCGGTCCGGAGCTAGACGCCTAGGCTTCTGCGCAACTGGTTGAAATTATGTGGTGTTGAGTATTGTGTTTGACCGTTTTCTGCATAGTCCCATCAAGGCGAGTAATGTCGACATATTGTGCTAACAGATGGTGGTACTGCGTTTCACCGTTAATGGTTTTGACTGATTCGATTTTGCACCCAACCACCTGTCCATTAACAGTACACTGGGTGGTTGAATCTACAAGTCGTCGGTTGCGCGCATCGACCATTATATTATAATGCGCTAAAAAATCGATTCCAATGATTGGTTTTGATACATCTGCCACCACGAACATCCACGGGAAATCTCTGCGTAAACCTAGGTTAAGCGTGAGTGGGATCGTACCATATGTAGCGATCTGTGTGCCATTAGCGGCCACTAACCCATAGGCAGACATTTGGCGAGCCGTATGAATCAGCGACTTTGGATAAACGCATAGGTCTGCACCGGTATCAACAAGAATATCTACCTTGTTGCTTTTGTCCTTAATAAAAATGCGGCGCGTGGGTGGCTGGGAGTTTGCGTCATCCGCCACTAATGACCCCCGCTCGCGTTTCCCGCCGGTGGTGTTTTATATGCGCAGGGTTGCACACACTTCTCTGCTGCAGGGCCGAATTTATGGTAGTACCAGCACTTCCACCCTTCTGGTCTCGACCTTGATTGGCTTCTTGAGTGGCTGCGACTTGGTTTCTCTCTAGAGCGGCTGCGTGGTCGGGACTTGCGTAACTCGTCTAACTGAGCCTGCATTTCAGCTAGTAGCAATATGATTCGTCCTTCAGGTGGCGGTGCGGGCTCTTGTTGCGCAGCGGCTACAGTGGCGCAGGTATTTCGGCTAGATCGTAGCTGGTGGTTTTCGTTAATGAGGTCTGCCACATCCGCAAGGTGATTCAATGAGGCATCCGTCTTTGTTACCACCACGTTCTGCATGTCGTGAGCCAAACCTTTTATCCATATTGCTCGTAGGACGTCGTCCGTTACCGAAGACCCAGCAAGAGTCTTTAGATGCCGCAGAAACTGTGATGGCGTGCGGTCACCGATCTCCTGGTCCTCGAGCAAAAGCCGTGTTTTTTTAGCTTGTGAGTTACCAAACCTTGTCAGCATTGTCTGTTTGACATGTTGGTATGCATCTCCTTGAAAAGCCGGCAACTCGGCTAGTATGTCGGTGAGCTCTTCCATCGCTACCGTGTCTAGGGCGCGTACCACGCATTCAGCTTTCAAGCGCGGGCACGTTACTCCTGCCAATGCCATTAAGCACTCTGCTCCGCCAAACCATATTTCCGGCTTAGCCGGATTAAAAGGCTTTAAAATAACTTGACGTGTATTTGCAGCGGGCTGGGGTTGGTCCTCACCGGCCATTTTGTTGTTGACACCTATTTCTTCCGTTAATGAAAAACTAACACTCGTTCGCGCACAGGTATCGCGATCCGCGCACTAACCGAAGCACTAGGTAACCCGTTCTCTTAACGACTGAGATCACGTCGGGGTCACCACTTTCGGGAACGTATCGTTACTTAGCTATATCGGCGTTACGTGAATCGCGAAATGAGTACTTGGTCTACTTCGTGTTGGAGTTAGTTTATTAAATATAAATTACAAAGAGTAGGAGTGCCGACCGACCGCTCCTCTAGACCGAATAAGACTCAATGAATGCTTCTACACAATTGTTGAATACTGGGATAACTGTCGAGTCGGCACGTTACAAACTACAATACAAAGGTTTTTACAGCTATAATGGGTTGCACAATAAATATAGAAAGTTATACATTAACAAAAGAACCGTCGGCATCACTACACAAAGTCTACGCTAAATTATTAAAACTAAGATAATAAACTCATTGTTCCAAAGGAGGGTCCCTTGCACATTACAATAAAAGACAACATAACATCTGTGTGCAGGCCGTGAGAATCCTTAAAATAGCGGTAATTTACAGTTAACTTAAAATACTATTTATATGCAAGTTCCCTAAAGTAATACCTGTTCTATTAATAAACAATTAATGGAGTCGCTACAGTACTATTACATCTAGTTTATCTATACAGGAATTTATAGTTAAAAGTAGTTCACTGAAGTGTTTTTTTAAAGAGCGAATATTTACATGCAGAATACATAGTCCTTTATTGTATACAATTGAACTTATCCAATTACTCAGGTCGTTAGCACAGGTATAATTTACTGTATCAGCTATAACATCAAAATTATTGAAGTTAGTGAATTTTGTGTATTTCGGATAATCACGGTTAAGATCAGTTTAAATTTTTAACAATACTTAAAGCTATACTTTGATAACTGACTCAGTTCATTTTCGCTTCTTATCCATATTGTATTGTCGCCATCCTTTCTCTTCGCCATGATTTTGCCATTTGTCACCCATATATACTTGTATACACCTTTAAGCTGTCTTTTTGCGTTCCTCAATAGTGTCTTCGTAGCCTTAGTTAGGTTTGCATTTATAAATATTTTGTTTGTAGTCGATCCGCCGGTAAAGATGCTGCTATTTAACTCGATCAGTTTGCGACGATTGGCTAACCAGTCCTCCCTTGATTCAATGATAGTTTATAATCTATCATCGCTTTTTACGCCCATCTCATCTCCAATTTTGGTCACAATCTCTCTCAAATTTTCGCCAGGCATGTATTCAACGCCTACAATTTCGAGGTTTTGTTTAAGTGATGATTGCTCAGCGTCTTGTAGTTTTTGATCAAGTGCAATGTTGCATTTCTCTAAATAGACACATCTGTTATTAATATTGATCACGGTTTTTTCAAGTTTCGATATTTTTCCTTTAGATATAATATAGCCTATGTCACCCGGGGATAGTGTAACTTCCCAAGAGTGAAAGAATTTTTCCAATCGGTTCAGTAGTTTCAGAGCCTATTCAATGCAAACAAACAAACAATCAAATCTTTCCTCTTTATAATATTAGTATAGATGTTCTAAATTGCTAAAATAGTGACATTTTGAGCAGCTGCATAAACAGCTACAAAACACCAAAACTGTCACATAAAATCGAATTTAATTACCAAAATGATCTTTCCGTTTCATTCTCTTGACTTAAAAATAAAAGCATTGTGAATAAGTTTAGAATAACTTAACATTTTTACTTATATATAATCATTTATTCATTTGCGAATATGGGTACAACAGAAAAGATCTTATACAAACAATAGTATCCTACCATAAGGCATGCAAATTTACAAACACACAAACTAGAATTTAAGACGACGACTAACGCCAACGACCTTGAGGGAACAAAACGCGCACTCGTTTCACATCCGCGCGACCCAAAATTTAGTAGTTTTTTGTACTTTCCTTAATTAAAGTCGTAGAACGACTTTAAAAAAAAGGCTCAGATCAAAATGTAGATAATTAAATTGTCTTTGCGATGGTGTTGATTTTATTAAAATACGCCCAGCGATTTTGGTGCGATTGTCGTTTTTTTGTCCGTTTTAGACATAACTTTACAAATTAATTACACTATGTTATACGAATAAAACTCAAAATGTTCTTAGATCAAATTATTAAGAAAATGGTCTAATGTAACATATATTTTTCCAAAAAAATATGACTAGCCTTTTAGGCGTGATTCTCATCTTAAAATCAGCTACTCAAGGGAATCTGCGCCTTAACAGTAACAAGATATTTATGTATGGAGATAAATATCGTATGAAGTAACATTATATAAGTTTATCCTGTAAATATTCAGTTGATGCTTTTTTTAGTAACAGTGTTTTTATATTGTTTTTAAATATATTTATATCACTTATCTTCAGAAGTGAATTTGGTAAATCGTTATACGAGTATATGCGTGGAGCCATACATAGTATAATTTTATTTAGTAACGCTGTTTTATTGCTTGGGAAACATATATTGAATCAATCTGTATCTTTTGCTATTTAACTTATTAAAGTAGTTTGTATTTTTCATAACGAACATGATAACCTCTAATATATATATACATGGTAATGTAAGAATATTTTATTTCAAAAATGATGGTCTGCAGCTGTCAGTTACTTTAATACTAGTTATGGCTCGTATACATTTCTTCTGGGCTTTAAACACCGCTTTTTTATTAGTAGAATTACCCCAAAAAATAACACAATACTTTAGAATAGGTGCAACATAGCCGTTGTAGGCAGTAAGGACTGTAGAAGTGTTGACAGTTTGTTTAAGTTTAAACAATGCATAAGAAAATGTGTTCAATTTAGTGCTTAATGTATGGATATGTTCTTTAAAATTCAAATTATTATCTATCTGTATACCTAGAAATCTCGTAAAGTCAACTTGTTGGATGCTATTATTTTGGTAATTTGTGTTCATGTTTGCTATTTTACTTTCGATACTTCTAAATGTCATAAAATTTGTTTTGTCGAGATTAATATGTAAATTGTTTGATGTCAACCAGTTTATAATGCTATCTAAAGTAATATTTATCTCAAGTTCCATGTGTGATTTATTATCTCCTGTGAACAGTACTGTACTATCATCACCCTCACAGGCTCGTACTGGATGTCATGCCAAGGCTTACTAAATATAATAAAAGCTGTTTGTATATGTGTGTAGAAATATTTAATAAGATACCAAGCGACCTAAAAATTCTAAATACCAGATTATTTAAAAGTAAATTGTATAATTGGCTGTCCACTAATAGTTTTTATAGTGTAAAAGAGTTTTTTGACAAAAAATTTAAATGACTATTGTATGCACGAAAAATTTGCACGCTTATAATGTTAAGCAAAAACATGTATGCTCTGTATTTAATTTTGTACCATCTTCTATACCGTGTTTTTTATGCAAATAAATGTTATTCTATTCTATTCTATTCTATTCAGCAAATAGTAATGTGTTGTATTTTGTCGCTTTTGGAAGGTCATTGATTTATATTATAAAAAGTGGCGGACCCAATACACTTCGTTGTGGAACGCCAGATGTAAACCTGTCTACATGAGGATGAATAAGTTATCATTATTTTTACATACGGACATATCCTTGTTATTTGTGTTATTTGCGTTCTATTACTTAAGTAAGATTTAATCAGGTCATAAATGTTTCCTCTGACACTATAAGCGTATAATTTATTTAAGAGTATATTGTGATCCACATAATCGAAAGCCTTTGTGATGTCCATAAACAATGCATAGTTTGTTTACCTCTATCCATGTGGGTTAATATGTTGTGGAGAAAATTATATATTATATTAATTATATATGTATTATATGCTATGTTATTTGTTTTATTTTTACGAAAGCCAATCTGTTCTTTGCAAAGTAAATTGTTTCTTTCAAAGTAATTATAAATACCATCATGGATCACTTCCTCGAATATCTTCGATATCACTGGTACAAGTGCTATTGGACGATAGCAGCTCATGTCATTTTTATTATTTTTCTTAAATAAAGGTTTAATTATCGTTAATTTTAACTTTTCTGGGTAGACTCCATTTGCTATACATAAATTTATTATATGACTAAGTATAATTAATAACTTTACGGCTACGTGTTTTATGACTCTTGTTGATATATATTGTCATATCCAGTACTATTTGTGTTCTTTAGGCCTCTAATTATTTGGTATATATCTTTTGGTATAGTTGGACGCATAAATATTGAGTTTGCTACAAACGGGATTTTGCATCTTCAATGGTTTGGTATGGAAGCTTTAGTTTTATCAATGAAGAAATTATTGAAATAGTTTGCAATCTATTTAGAGTCAGTTATTATAAATTACCACCTTTTTTTTTTTTTTTTTGGGTGGGAAATCATCCAATGACTTCTCCCGCTCTGGGTGAAGCGGGAGGGCATGTCAGACTTTTACTGACTAAAACCCACCCGTGTTCCTTCAGTTGCTTGAGCCAGGGCCGCGGTAACTATTTTCAAATTTATCCGCGACCCAGACAGGCATCGGCCCTAGCGGACCCCGTCAATTTTGCTGACATCTCTTTGAGGCGCGCGTGGAACACTACGCGCCGTCGACTCGGGCCTGGTCCTTATCGGGCGGCGAGCTACCCATTACTCGCCGTCCGCAAGCCCGCGCCTACGGTGGCCAGGCATCGGCATGCGACCCCCGACGCCCGGGCGTCTCCTGCGGTGGCTTGGGGCGTGAGGGCGCCTCCGTTGCCTTTCCCTCACGCGTTCTGCCTCCTCCTTCGCGAGCATTACTGCTTCGCAGAAGGAGGTGACAGCTTCCCATGCCCTCTCGCTCCGTACCATGGCCTGAACCAGGGCCGGACGCGAGAGGTCGCCACCGCCGATCGCCTCCACGAGGACACGGCGTTGCTCCGCCCAAGCGGGGCAGACCTCCACCGTATGTTCTACCGTGTCCTCCGGGCGATCCGCACAATGGTGGCACCCGGGCGTTTCCTCCCGCCTTATCCTGAACAGGAACCTCCCGAAACAGCCGTGTCCGGTGAGGACCTGCGTCAGGCGGAAGGTGAGGACACCGTGACGCCTCTCAAGCCACTCCTCAAAGAGGGGCCTTATCGCCACTATTAATCATCTGTTAGTTTTTTTTTAAATAATAAGGAATAGTGCCAGGTTTCCATTGACTGATTTGATTGCTATTCTCTGTATATGTAATATCTTCAGTCTTATAATTATTTTCATAAAATGTGTTTAAGTAGTGTATATAATTTATTAATTTATAAAAGATTTTTTCCATTGCAATATTATTCACTTTACCTGTATATTTAAAAAAACATATAGTAAGTATAGTTTAAATTATTGAATTTAATATTCATTATTCTCACAAGATTTATTTTTAGAGATTTTAATCAGTATCTCAAATTCTCAACAAAAAGTCACATAACAACGTAGAAGAAATCATTTTTCAAGAGTGCTATTTCCTTAAAAATCGGTCGGTGTCTGGATGGGTGACCATAATATTACACACCAGACCCCTCCGTGCTTCGGTAAGCCTTGGTCCTGGTTGTCACTTGTTGATCTTTGATAGTCGTAACGGCTAGTCCGAGCTCTGAAGCTTAAAACTCCGACAACCAGTCTTGCCGCTTGTCTTGCTTGTTGTTTGCAGTATGGGGTATAGTGTCACCGATATTCACAATATTATTGTATTGTTTATTTTTGTTTTAAGAAATTGACTCACACACTGTTCCGTCGTGGTTGAATTAGATAATACCTATTTTTGTGAGAACCATGTTCCTATTAGTCATATTAAGAATTTACTTGTTAGTGCTTGTAATACTTTATACCTATACGTAGTATAGTAGTGTTATTCTGTGTGCATCGTCCTCACGTATATGAATTCAGCGCAGCGTTATTTAATTATTTTTTTGGATATCGCTGCACATGCTGAGATAGGAGCCTTTTTGGTCTCGCACGGGGTTTTTATTTTTAATTTTGTTTAATTTTAAGCTGATTTCTCGTGTCTCCTGTGCGGGTCACAAATAAATACTTTTTCTTTCTTTCTTTCTTTCTAATTAATGTATGTATGTAAATATTATAAAACACTTTACTTTTTATGAGTAATTGTGGAGTTTCCTGTCCGTTCTTCTCCACAAAAAGCTACTTTTCCGAATGAACAGTAGAATCAATTATTATTACCATTTTTTTTTCATTCAAAAATGCCGCTTAGTGGCCTAATTGAAATAAAGAATTTGATTTTGACTTTAGCCCAGTTACTGGGTTGTGGAGGTCAGATAGTCAGCCACTCCATGTTAAATTAGACGAATCTGAATACTAGTAGGCAATTAAGCTGCATTAGACTGAAAGACGACCGAACATAGTTGAGCAAAGACTAAGCTATTTGCAAAGTATCTAAAAGTATTTATTAAACAACACGTGCGGCGAATATAAAATTGTAAGCAAATACGGATTCCTACTCAGAAATGCCTGTAAACTTGTTTTGGTTCGATACTATTTTAATTTATAAAATATACAATAATAATTTATTACTCTACTTTGCATTAATTTATTAATTTACCAAGACTACTAATTAATCGTTTAAAGCCTAAGCGAGCGAGCAGCGTTTTATAACGAACTAGCTGTTCCCCGCGGTTTCACTCGCGTGGACCACCCCATAGAACCCGTTTTCGGGATTAAAAAATAGTCTATGTCACTCAGGAATAATGTAGCTTTCTAATCGAATGCACACAAAAATCGCTGCACGTCGGTGAATGTCTCAGGTTCATTAAGTAGCATGATCCCAACCGATAAAGGCACAGCACAAGGTTCGATTCTCGGGCCGACCGAATACTTACTGTACGTGAACGATATGTGTAACATTTTCACGGAGGGCTCCGTGTACCAGTTTGCTGACGACACATGTTTGGTTGCTGCACACAAGGACATAAGTGAGGCACAGAGAGTTATGCAGGGTAACTTCGACCTCTTGTGTAAGTGGGCCCACGACGTTGGTCTTGTAATTAATACTAAAAAAACCAAACTACTGCATATACACTCACCTTACCTGACGGCGTCTTGTGTGCCTACTGTCGTTGCCCACGAGCATGCGTGTCTTCACCGACCGGTCACAGCGTGTATTTGCAAGAAATTAGAGTTGGTGACTCATCATATGTATCTTGGTTTGATAATAGACAGTAATTTCCACTGGCGGCCGCACATTGATCATGTATGTAATAAGCTTAGGTCTATATTGGCAAAATTATCGATACTTAAGTATAAACTACCATATAGAATACTTAGAACATTGTACTTGGCACTGGGCGATTCCGTAATTGATTACGGCCTAAGTAGCTACGGTCGTACATACAAGACTTACGTCGAGGATATTTACATGTTGCAGTTACGCATTTTAAAAACGATTGTACCCAAAAGAATAAAACTTGAATACCAAGATAATGACACGGGTTTATTTAAGCACTGTCAAATTGTAAATGTCTTTGACAAGGTACGATTACGTGTTATAAGCGAGAATTACCATAATATAAGTAATATTAGTAAATACGAAAGGCTAGAGTCACTGCGTAGTTTGACATACTTACCCACATTTATCGTTCCTAAATTTAATAATGTTTATGGAGCACGGACGTGGGAATGCATGCTACCATGTTATATGAATAACTTACCTCTGGAAATATGTAATGCAATGAACTTAAAGAACTGCTCAAGAGTGCTGAAGAGATACTTTCTAGATTGCAATGTGATCTAGAAAGTATCTTTACAAATGATAAGCTATAGTTGTGTACCTACTGTTAATTTAAGCATATGTTGTGGCACCGAGTTGCCGCGTCTGACATACCGCTGTTAAACCCGCGATGGTTTGTGTTGGTGTGTTAATACATTCAATAAATGTTGTAAAAATGTCATAGTTAATAAACGATAAAAAAAAAAAATGGTGCAAGATTTTTTTAAATCGGTCCAGTAGTTTCGGAGCCTATTCGGTACAAACAAACAAACAAAAAAATCTTTCCTCCAATAATAATGGTATAGATATGTGACATATAATGTGTACAGGATGTAACGAAAAAGTGTGATCATATTTTAAAAACTGCTTCTACCTATAAACGAACAACTTTACCAACAACAAGGAAATTCCCAAAAAAAAAACATACAAAATTGTCGTCACCAAAATGGTTGTGACGAAAATTTGTTTGGGAGATACAATTTTATTTAGCATTGATTATGACTGCCTTGAAGAAAGTTGTTCATTTACATGGTCAGAAGCGGTTTTTAAGATATGATCCCAACTTTCCGTAACATCCTTTATATCCTTTGTTGGGGGTTTGATACAAATAAAATAAAATTGTTCATAAAACAAACGAAAATCTCATTTGTCAGAATGTCACTGTAACTTTTTTTTTATCGTAGATAGGCTTGCGTTTGACCACTATCTCACCTGATGGTCAGCGATGATGTGGTCGAAGGTGTAGCTGTAGCTGTGTGGTGTGTGTGTGTGTGTGTGTAACTATATACCTTACCATTGCATTCCGTGTTTATGTTCCTGCTAAACTAAGAAAAACCGTCAAATTTTAAAATTTCCATATCAATTTAGTTGCAACAATAATAATATTCTACGTATTATATATTATTATTTATTTTAAGTAATAATACGACTCTGTTAGGAGACTCCGCGAATGAAATATTATATGCTTGATGTTCATTTCTTTATCTTTTTTTATACAAAACACAGCTTATTTGTTAAAACCTACTAAATATATAATGGACAAGTTTCCGTCACAATCATATAAATAATTAAGTTAATTTACAACAATCGAAGGTTAGTTGTAAATCGATGTGTTTTTCGATAGTTATGTTATTTTTATTACAAAGGCTTGTTATCTATAAACACTAAGGCCATCATTAATTAAAATACATAAGGAAGTAAGTTGCGAGGAGATGATTATTATTTTCATGATAATTTATTTGTCACTAGCTTCTGCCAGCAGCTACACCCGCGTAAAAAAGTGTTTTTTTATCCCTAGGGAACATTATACTATGAGGAGCTCATGGCTAAATAATAACAGCCGCACTGGTCGATCATCAAGGTTAAGCAACGCTTGACGAGGTCGGTCCGTGGATGGGTGACCATTTCAACATACCGAGTTTCCTCCGTGCCTCGGCAAGCACGTTAAGCCGTTGGTCCAGGCTGTCATTTGAAGATCTATGACAGTCGGTAGTCAGTATCTTAAAATCTGACACCAGTCTTGCCAAGAGGTACCGTGTTACCCAGTAGTTACTGGGTTGTGGAGGTCAGATAGGCAGTCGCTCCATGTAAAACACTGGTACTCAGCTGAATCCGGTAAGACTGGAAGCCGACCCCAATATAGTTGAGAAAAGGCTAGGCAGATTGTTTTTTTTTGTTTTTTTATTTGTGATGGATTTGCTCTTGACTCTAGTCTAGGTCATAGGTGACAGAGAAAGAGTCGACGATGGAGTGAGCTTACCCAGAAGAAGCCTGTTCACTCTAACTTTGAAGAGATTGGAACATTATACTATGCTATTCCAGACTTTACTCTATATATTAGTAGGAAGCATATCGCGGTCAACTAAGATCGTTGTGCGCGTGTTCCATAACGATAATAAGCTTTTATCCGTTCGTTGAAAACCAATGTACAGTCAACGGTAAAAGTGCAGTAATACTCTCCCAAAACTCAAATGGCTAGTTTTTGTAGAAGAAGTTAAATTATCCACAACTGATTTAATATTTTGTGTAGAAATCAAAGTATAGATTATTCCTACTAACCGCGAAAAGTTGAAATTCTGTTGCCTACAAAAAAATGCCTTTTCTGTTTTGGTAGAGTGTGACTGCACTTTTGACCCTTATAGTACACTATGAGAGTTTTAACCTAAACATGAAAGATTTAAGTAAGTCATCATCGTCATCACTTCTGCGAAAAGGTACTCTCAAACGGACTTAGCCCCTTCCCTCAAAGAGTCACCATATCGACCGTTCCTTGCAGCTTCATACATCCTCCCTCATCAGGTCATTGGTCCAAATTGCGCAGTAAGTCAACATCAGGGTCACAAAATCGTAGGAAATGAGATATTTGTTATTGGATGGGGAATAGGCCTACCACATTAATTGTGGCGTATAGTAATGGAATGCATGTTGGTTTATTCCTTATTATATCTAGGTTATAGTGGTAAGATTAGTAAAACCTACCTCTCGAACAGAGAGGATGCCTGTGTCCCAGCACTGGGAACATTATAAGGCTGATGATGATGATTAGTAAAAAATTGCCACCGGAATACTTTGAAAAACAACAATCAAAAAATGACTTACAAAAACCTGTAAATCTCATATAAAAACAACTAAATCACAACTATTATTTAATTAGTCTGGTTAGATTTTTTGTATAATCTTTGGTAGGGTTACCATCCGTTTGGATTTATCCGGATGTTCGAAAGATTGGTCTCCTGTCCGTACTTAGTCCGACTTTTTCGAATTGATGACAATTTTTTTTTCATGCAACCACGGCTATTCATTATTATTTATTTCTCCATAAAATTGTACAATTTGAACAATATAATTATTTTTTAAAGATATTATGAATATGCACAAGAATGAAAGATGAGCAACTGGGCCTGAGCTGGACCGAGCCTAGCCTCTAAGAATGTTTTCTCTGTTCAGATCGCGTTTTTGTGGTAGTTTGGTTTTAGTTTTTAGGGTTCCGTACCCAAAGGGTAAAAACGGGACCCTATTACTAAGACTCCAGGATCCGTCTGTCTGTATGTCTGTCTGTCTGTCTGTCCGTCTGTCTCCAGGCTGTATCTCATGAACCGTAATAGCTAGACAGTTGAAATCATGATGATGTATTTCTGTTGCCGCTATAACAACAAATACTAAAAACAGAATATAATAAATATTTAAATGGGGCTCCGATACAACAAACGTGTTATTTTTGCCGTTTTTTGCGATAATAGTACGGAAACCTTCGTGCGCGAGTCCGACTCGCACTTGGCTGGTTTTTAAACTTATTTTTTTACTAGTTGTGCCCGCGGCTTCGCTCCCGTCATCTGTCTGCCAACCCTACTTACCTACCTACCATTTATACCAAGTTTTTTTCTATAGTCATCATTTTTTCGCGGTGAATTTTAACATCGCCATTCAGAAAATGACTTCAAATGCACAACGCCATCTATCGAATATCGAGTTCAACTGTCCGAGTATCTGAATTGCGTGTGTTGTGATATTTTTACTTCTTGAACACTTTAAATTCATCTAACTTGATAGAGTGAACCGATTGCGATGAAACAAAAACTAAGTAATTCTTCAAGTTACGCACAATTTTTACGTATAAAAGTTATTTACATTGGTTTAGTACATTTCACGTGATGCGTGCACAAATAAACAGACAAACAGACAAAAAATCCAAAAATACCGGAAGTACAATATATTATATTATATATATATTATATTATAGGTTCTGTTTGTTGGTTATCCTTTAACACCCTGGCAATTTTTTTGGAAATATTTTCGATGTACAAAAATTACTTTTCTACAGATTTTATATATGTATTGATGATTGATTGATGTAACTAATTAATGACCGGATATTTTTTTGTAAAGTCCGGCTTTTGTCTGGACTTTCAAATTTTCGAAATGGTAACCCAAATCTTTGGTCCGCTTATTATAATAAATGTTACTTTTTATGTGTGATAATGATTAATATACAACATTATGATTGTGAGTCCAAAAAAATAATCTCCTTTTATAGGGGGCCAGAATTCAATAGATTTTTTGGGATCCATTACTTATGGCATTCTTTAAGACGTGTTTGACCTATGTATGATATCATCAATCCTACACTGTGAATAACATTACATATTTTATTTCAACAGGTTTAATCAATAAAATACTGGCAGAACACGGCAGATTTTATTATCTCGCCCAACGATGGAAGATTCGAGATGTGTAAACTAAGGAGATATTGACAAATTGAAGAAGTCAAGATGACGAATGTGTTGCAAGTGATTGCGCCCAACGTCGCGGAATATGCACATGTATATAGACAGGTAAATTAATAAATACATATTTATAAACTAGTTTTTAGGGTTCCGTAGGTACCCAAAGGGTAAAAACAGGACCCTTTGAGACCTACGGACGCTTGCGAATTTGCAACTAGAGTCATCTGCTTTTTTTTTGTTTGACAATTTAAAACAACCACACGCGGATGGAGACACAATTCCGGTGAACGATTGACTGGTTACTTATCAGTTTACAAACAAAACCAGCCCAAAGCCAAATCGTCACGTCTTTCACCGGCAATAGTACATTGTGATACAAGGGTGGGAAGTAGGTTATTGCAATCGAGCTGTCATTAACAAGCCCGAGCCGAAGGCGAGGGTTTTTAATGACACGAGTTTGCAATAACCTATACACCCGTGTATCACACGACGTTTTTCAATACAGTTGTGAGAAACAGTAAAAACAAATCAAAGAATTAGATTTGTTTATTCACTAAAATTTTCAATATGGCGCGTTTTTGCAATTGGACATATTTTTTTACAAAGAAAACAGCCTATACAGCCTATTCGATTTTTGACAAACGTTAATGTGAAAATAATTAACTTGAAACTGTTAATTAAACATAATAAACAACTTAAAAAAAAAATGAGAATACAATGCTAAAACGTATTCATTAATTTTTCTCGTATAAAATCGTATCCCATTTAATTCTATGTATGAAAACTCCTTGCTACTAAACTTTTCTAAATTGACTTATGGTGCGTTTTTGCAACTGGACTTATTTTTTTACAACGATATCAGCCTATACAGCCTATTCGATTTTTGACAAATGTTGATGTGAAAATAATTAAATTAAAACTGGTAATTAAATATATTAAACAACCATATATAAGACTTTTGAGAATTCTAAAACGTACGGAATCATTCATTTTTCCTCTTAGAAAATCTATCTCATTTTATTCTATGTTTGAAAACTCCTTGCTCCTAAACTTTTTTAAATTGACTTATAAATTTAAAACTAAACTGCAAACATAATGATCGAGCTCGTAAACAAAAGTCACGACCGCGTAATAGAAAGATGCCTATGCGTAAGATTTAACTTTCGAATCATAATTATAGCCTCTGAAAGTGAGCCATGTTTAACAACTGTATTGAAAATACGTTTTTACAAGTCATGTCAAATGTCAACTCCAAGCTCAGTCGAGAACTGTCAATTCAAAATGAAAGCGAGCTGACAAGTGTTGCAACAAAATAACAAAGGAAGGAACGAAACGTTTTCATTTCGAACAATCGGTTGGAACGACAGCTCACTTATAGCTCACTTATATCTGTAGGTCACACAAATATTTGTATGACCTACAGATAGTTGTTCCGGCTCTGGGTGTTGTGTATGTGAGTTTATATGTTTGTAAACGCACCCACGATACAGGAAGAAGAGTTCCTAGAGTGGGCAACGTTTTTAATAAAATAAAATAATAAACAAATAAAATCTATCCATAACATTTTTTTTGTTCACTTCTTTCAGATTCTAGCAACATTGGCGGCATCCTTGCTGTCCCTCGCTGGAGGCATCACCTTCGGTTTCACGACAGTCCTGTTGCCACAGCTGCAGACTGACTCCAGTTTCGCTTACGATGAGAGCTTCGATTCATGGATTGGTAAGTTTGACACTTAGAATAAAGGAAATAAGTAATAAATTCAATAATTAACAGTAGGTCCTTTTAAATTCGGTTTTGAAGATAAGCCACCAATTTGAGGCTTTATAAAGAGACGTATTATAATTTTAAAAACATAATACGGAAGGATAAGACAGTACTCATCATATTTACTTTTTATTTTTTTTATTTTATTATTTATATTTTATCAAATACATTTTAACAAATCCGGTTGCATTCATGTCTTTGGGAAACATATTATACAATTAAGAACAAAACTAAATAAATTTATTGTAACATTCTCTGTTTCAGCTTCCATCGCCCCGCTTGCTATGATGATAGGCTCCCTCTTCTCTGGCTCCATGAGCGATGGCATTGGCAGGAAGCTCGGTCAGCTAGTCCTGATAATACCCTTCATTATCGGCTGGATTATCATGGGATTCGCATATAACAACACAGTCATGCTTATTGGAAGATTTATCACAGGAGTCTGTACGGGATCCGTGAGAGCCAATAGCATGGTCTATATCAGTGAATTGACTGACCCTAAGTACAGAGCTGTGGCCCTTTTCTGTCCATCAGCAGCAATCCATATAGGAGTCATCATCAGTCATACAGTTGGAAAATACATTCATTGGAAAGCCAGTTGCTTCATCTTCACACTGCCTACTATTATAACCTTTACTATACTTTTGTTCTTGAATGAAAGTCCTCTATGGCTGCTGTCTAAAGGAAAAATTGACGAGGGTATAGAATCTTACAGACTATTCCGAGGAAATGGAGACAATGCTGAAAAGGAACTGTCAACAGTTTTGGAAAAGGCTAGAGAAAAAGCAAAAGAAAATACCACGTTTAAAGATAGACTTAATATTATATTTAGTAAACCATTCATGAAGTCTGTGGCGACCATATTATTATTGTTCGTTTCCGTACAATTTTGTGGTATCAATACTTTGTCTTTTTACGCTCAAGTGATATTTGAGAAGACATTCTCTGGAGATATAGACGCATTTACGTTAGTGTTAGTTACTGATCTTATAAGAATTGCAGCATCTGTTTTTATTTGTATATTTGCTACGGTTCTTCCAAACAAAATTACTTTCGTGGTCTGTTCCATAGCAACAACTCTTGCGTTGATAGGCTTAGTAATATACTTGTATCTAACTCCTCCCGGCCTGGTGTGGGTTGCAATCACATGTATGATTATTTACATAGCTACGGCAAGTGTATTGGCATCTATATCTTGGTCGTTTGTCTCGGAGGTATTTCCGTCAGAAGTACGTGGTTTTGGCTCAGGTTTAGGCACGTCAATAACATTTATTTTGTTGTTTATTTCTGTAAAAGTTACCCCACAGATTTTGTATATGTTCGGAGAGCAAGTTATGTATGCCTCCTTTGCAGGTATCACATTGTTCACAGGTATATTCCTTGGTTTTATTTTGCCTGAGACAAATGGTAGGACCTTGCAAGATATAGAGGATTCTTTATACAAGAAGAAAGATGATGAGAAAAAGGATATAGGAATGGTCACTTTACCAGTTTCATCAGCATAGTTTTGGGTAGATAATCAATTCTTGTAATATTAATAATAGTGTAAGTTGAAGTGTAAATATTAATGAAAAAACTAAGATAGTTATAATATAATAACATTTTGAATAAGTGTGGGTGTGTTTTAATTTATGATAATGTTTCAAAAGGATTAACATTTTTAGGCTACACAACTTGTTCAACTGACATCGGTTTTATCTTAATACTAGCTGACCCGGCAGACTTTGTTTTGCTATAAAAGCACCAAACATTCATCTACCCTACTCTACCTACCCTACCCTACCTACCCTACCCTACCTACCCTACCCTACCTACCCTACCCTACCTACCCTACCCTACCTACCCTACCCTACCTACCCTACCCTACCTACCCTACCCTACCTACCCTACCCTACCTACCCTACCCTACCTACCCTACCCTACCTACCCTACCCTACCTACCCTACCCTACCTACCCTACCCTACCTACCCTACCCTACCTACCCTACCCTACCTACCCTACCCTACCTACCCTACCCTACCTACCCTACCCTACCTACCCTACCCTACCTACCCTACCCTACCTACCCTACCCTACCTACCCTACCGTACCCACCCTACCCTACCTACCCTACCCTACCTATCCTTTTTTTTTTTTTTTTTGGTTTCGCTGGAAAAAATGCATTACGCATCATCCTCCCTCCGGGGGAAGGGAGGGGTATGTGGGACTCCCCGGTCTGCTTCCGGTATACCCACTAAAAAACCCAACGGCACTCCCGCATCGTCTTAGTGGAGGAGGACTGGGAAACCGGCAGAGCCTTTACCTCCAGTCCCCCGCCGACGACTGCCCGCTGTCTCACAGCGGGCCCCTCATGCCCCTCTCAACGGAGGGGCCTGGGAATGACCGCGAGTGCTCGGCCATTCCCTCCCGCGGGTGATGTGCAATGCGAGCGAAGGGTCGCCCGCGTATCACCACCTTCGCCTCTTTTTGCGATTTACCACCCTCGCAAAAGGAGGCGACCGCTGCCCAGACCCGTCGCTTTCCAGCATGGCGCTACCCACGCCAGGAAGCGAGGGGTCCAGGCCCTCCGACGCGCCGCAGTCATGGCACGCCGGAGCTCCCCCTGTGACGGGTCGGGTCTGTGGCCCCGTCACCTACCACCTTTCGGCCGCAGGGGACAGGGACAGCGGCAACGAAACACCGACAGTCCTCTTCCCCTGCTGCCCCACCGCGTCCGCCATCTGACGGTGGCGGCCCCGTTGAGGCCGCGGAAGGTAAGGGAGAATGGCCGAAGCCACACCGACATTCCCCTCCTCAAAAAAAAAAAACAAAACTTCACATAAACCATCTACTAAATAGTTCGAACAAAGCCTAAACATTTGGTTTCGATAGGTGAGCCCGTTCTTGAGTTATAAAATTATAACGAAAGTGGCATTGATTTTTAGGGTTCCGTACCCAAAGGGTAAAAACGGGACCCTATTACTAAGACTTCACGATCCGTCTGTCTGTCTGTCTGTCTGTCTGTCCATCTGTCACCAGGCTGTATCTCATGAACCGTGATAGCTAGAAAGTTGAAATTTTCATAGATGATGTATTTCTATTGCCGCTATAACAACAAACACTAAAAATATAATAAAATTAATATTTAAGTGGGACTCCCATACAACAAACGTGTTTTTTTTGCCGCTTTTTGCTCGATATTAATAACGGCAACAGGTAAACGCTTGAAATATTCACAGAATATTTAGTTGTATATTCACTTCAAAAAATAATAATTATTAAATTATAATAAAATAAATTAAGGGGGACTCCCATACAACGAACGTGATTTTTTTGCCGTTTTTTTGCGATAATGGTGCGGAACCCTTCGTGCGCGAGTCCGACTCGCACTTTGCCAGTTTTTATATATATAGATTTATAAACAACAACTTTTTTTGTCCTAGGATATTTTATCAACCCTTCAAGGTTACCCTTTCGGTTACGTAAAACTATGAGACTCATTTTTTTTTCTTTATTATTAAAACAGAAGTTCTTATTAATAGACGACAATCTAACCTAAACAGACTAATAACCAATTAAACTCTATCTTATAACTATAACTCTAATTATATTGTATAATGTAATGACTAAGGATAGTGTCAATTTGCACTTTTATACAGTTCGGTAGCACTTTCATAGAGTCTGATACGTTAATAGTAGATTAGTAGCCAAGGGCTCTAAGGCATCAATTGCAGCCCGAGATATTTATGGTTAGATGTACGGGAACTTTTTGAAAGAAAGAAGTCTTTTTTTTTAATTACTTACAGCCCTAGGGCGGTAAGTAATTTAAAAAAAATACTTCTGCTATTCAGCCTTGTCTTCACACGAAGACAAGGCTGAATAGCAAAGCGACCTCTTTGGTCATTGGGCTGAATGCGTGATGTCTATTGCCAGTATGATGGTTAGATGTACGCAAACTTTTTGAAAGAAAGAAGTATTTTTTTTAACTACTTACCGCCCTAGGGCGTTTCTAGGTACATTATTACCCTAGAGCGCTAATTAGTCACCTACAAGCCCCATTTGGAGGTAATAAGAACCTACTTACCGAACATGAGAGATGTAAATTTTTTTTTCTCAAAAATGGTATGTAATGTTGTCATAACATCTCTAAAAAGTATCCAGAAAGTAAACTCTACCGGAGACTTATTCACAACTGTCCAGTAAGAAGCGAGATTTTAAATTTGGAATCTCCTACTGTCCAGTAAGTAAGTATGTAATTTACTTACTGGACAGTAGTAGGGATTGGTCCGATATATCAAAACGTAACTTATATCGGATATGTGTTAGACATCATATCATATCGATATCTATATCAAAATAACCGATATTACAAAAAACTGTATCTTTTAAAAACCTTACTAGCGTGCGAGAACAAATAAGTCAAAACTTAAAACCGTAACAATGCGGAAACGTACGAACTACGAACAAAACGCAAACTTCACAAAAGATAGGAACCATAATTATGCGCTACCTCTCTGTCTAAGTATTATTTCGCGTTCGTTGTTAGTTTGCTCATCTAAATAACATTTAAACTTATGCAAACTGTACTAAATGATATCGATATCTAAAAACCGTTTTCGATATAGATATGAAATCTGCATATCGGTTACATAACCGTTTGTGCAAAAAACCGAAAACACCCATCTCTAGACAGTAGGTCATCCTCTTCAGATCTGCTTAGAAAAAAAACATAGTACCAGCCAGACACATATTAGAGTTTAGCCATCATAACATGGTTATAGGAGGGAGGCTCCAAATATATACCTATCTCTCTTTTTGGTATGATATTTTATGAGATAGATATATTTTTGAGTCCATTAATCAAGACGTACAACAAACAAATACAATATAAATGCCCCCAGTAAATCGATCACAATATCTATCAGTAATTGCCCTAATATAAATGTGACCTTCAATATTAATTAAACGAATTTGTTGTTAATCTTTCTTTCATTTTTGAGAAAAGCATTATACAAGCCTCAACCAGTAAGAAAGCCATCCTGGCCTCGTATATAACCGGACCTCACCTGCGGTTCGGTCCGGTTAACTCATACTTGGTCAAAAGAAAAATAATGCTGCTGAGAGTACCGACCCCTGAGGGACCCCGGCATTGATATTCAATTGGTCCGACGAGCAGCCATCGATAACTAGTAGAATGGGCCGATCTCTCAGGAAGTCTGCTATCCAATCACACAGACCACCGGTCAGACCGAATGAAGGAAGCTTACCAATAAGGCTTTCGTGCCAGACCCTATCAAAAGCCTTCGAGATTTCGAGGGAGTATGAGTGTTAAATACACGCTCCATACTCTTTCAGAGTATGGACGTTACTGAGATGGGTCTGTAGTTGGCCGGGTCAGCTCGACTACCCTTCTTGGGCACGGGCTGTACGTTAGCTTGTTTCCATGCATTCGGTACTTTTCCAGTCTCATATGATAGGCGAAATAGTCGTGTCAAGATCGGAGACAGTTCAGGCGCACAGGTTATAAGAACTATTGCTGGTATTCCGTCAGGGCCACTAGCCTTGTTCACGTCGAGGTAGAGCAGCACCCTACGGACGTACTTTTGATGGATGCGTCTCGCATCCATCAGGAGAAGGAGGGGGCTGCGCGGCACCAGGATCAGACGCGAAGATTCCGCAAAAAGAGAGGCAAATAAATTTCGGAGTGGGCCAGCGACCCGTCGGGTTTCAGCAGTGGTGGTAGTGAGGGACGGCAGAAGTTTGACTCGACCGACTTAGCCAGGGACCAAAACGCTTTACTAACTGCTACATAAGAAGCAAGTTTGGTCCCTATTCGGCCAATGTGGTCGAACCGAGCCCTTCGCAAAACCATCTTGGCGGACTTGGTAGCCCTGATGAAGGCTTTCTTCTACTGATCCATATCACTCGCTTTGCGCGATCGAGCGTCGACCCATGCCAGGTACGTCTCATGCTTAAGCGCGTCGGCACGATGACATTCGGCGCCAAACCATAGCCAGTCAACGCTGGACATTGTTACGTCAGAGAACTGAATGTAGTACTCCATTCCCTGACGTAACACATCCGTCACGGCGTACGCGCACGACGAAGGATCAGCTGAAGAAAGACAAGTAGGCTGCCAAGGATAGCACGCGAAGAACGATCGCATGCCATCCCAATCTGCTCACCTGTACCGCCAAACCCGCCGGGTGCCTCTTGGACTAGGATCAGGCGGGGAATAGACGGACTCAGACTTCACCAGACAGTGGTCGGAAGTACCCAAAGGTGAAGCTATCGATACAGAGTATCGGTCTGGATCTGTTGTCAGCAGAAGTTCCAAGCAATTGGCCGTGTGCGAGTCAACGTCCGGTACCCTCGTTGCTCCCTGGACCAGCTGGGTAAGGTTTAGCACAAGCGAAAGTATACGCATTTCCCGTCCAGCATGGTCAGTGCATTGGTATGGAAAGAGCCACTCCTGGTGGTGAGCATTAAAGTCCCCCAGTAACACTAATTGGGCGGAAGGGTACCGCTGCTGTGCCGCGTCAGCAGTCTCACTGAGGTACTCTGTGAGCGTGGTTGTCTCCTGATCTCCGCTGTGCGAATGGTAGACACAGGCGTAGATAATTTTATCCAGACCTGTGTCCACTAAAGCCCACAGCGTTGAGAATCTGGAGTCCTCAAGGTTACGGAGACGCCGACAGCAAGTATCGTCACGGGCGTACATACACACACCCGCGTGCGGTTTAAAATTGTGCTCCAGGTTAAACCCTGGGTAAGATAAGTACGACATGTCTGACGGACTCGACGGACGGTTAACGGGAGAAAACAACGCTAGTTTCTCAGCCTCCAGGTGGTAGTGGACTGCAGAGAGATTTGAGTGCAGACCTCGAATGTTGGTGAGGTGCACTTTGTGGGGGAGGGGGTGCAGCCGCGTTTTAGTCCAATATTCTTTTTACTTGGCATCATTGTAGTAGAGTGAATGGAGGTGAGGAGAAGGAAGTGAGACGAAGTTCTACGCTGCTAACCTACAGACACGCACTAAAAAGACGACATAATTGGGGCACTAGTCCGGAGAATGCTGGGACGCCCGAGCCTCCCCGGAATGTCCATCGGGCCCTCCCCATCTGGTCACCAACCGTGCATTCCGGGCTTTTTCGACAGTTGGCGGGGCAGCTTTTCATGTGTGGCTGGCACACTACTTGGGCCCCCAAATACCTGCGGTCGGCCAGCGGCGCACCGTGCCTCGGATCCCGCTACCCTCCGCGACTAGTCTCCCGATACGTCCATAACAGCGCGCGTCAGGCTGGTCTGTCTGCAGTGGAACAGCTGTCTCGACCCAACTCCTCTAGTTGGCTACACCGAGTATCGTAACCGGAACACGGCTAGGCCTCTTGGCGGTACGTCTTTTCCCGGTGGGCGGTCGCAAGCCTTCGGCCGAAACCTACCACCAATTATTGTCATCCGATTTGCACCGCCCGGGAAGCACGTTGTAGCGTTATTAAATAAAAATAAATAAAACTTTTTTAACGCAACGATAACGTATAATTTTGAATTAAACACACAAACACCGAAAACATGAAAATAGTAAAAAAGTAAACATGTTATTTTAAAAAAGGAATGACGCAATAGTCAATATCGTTTAAATTATTTTTAGTATTTAGTAAAATAAACATATGAGTGAAATTATGGCAAGGCATAAAAGAATAAAGCGGAAATCACGTGCCTAATCTTCAGACACAGTTGCAACCAGTCCAATGATGGCTTAAGCATTCAATTAAAGTACGATACCGTAACATGACATAAGTAAGGTAATAAAAGTTTTTAAGTACGCTAACTTAAAATGTAAGCTACATAAATATAAACAAAAATTTCAAAGAAATATGAAAGCAGACAATTGTTATTGGATGAACCAAACCGTCTTCCGTAGAACCTCTTCAACCATTCACGATTTCTTTAATAGAATATGTACGGAACCCGTTGAAAGATGTTCGGAACCCCGAAGACCGCAGGTACTCCTGAGGTAGTTCGTTCTGTCCCGGGGTAAAGAGCCGAAAGTCGGCTCAACTGATATCAGTTTTGATTCATGATGCATAAACACTTGTCAGCGACATGGTTATATTTATGATAAGCTTGTCATCATTGTTTTGGCTGGACTGCCCTATTCTTCAATCTGTCGAACGGCAACTATGAGGCATGTCCTGGTAGCGAAACGATAGTTGGTGTCTCTGACAGAGCTCAATTACAGAAACATGCGGTCCGCAAGCTCCGGCGCGCCCGTGGACCCGAATATCACGTACCCTTGGCCTAACGACAAGGAATGGTTTCCTGCCACAATAATACTTTTAGTAGTGGATCTCAGAGCCAAACCTTTCTATCAAAATTCTTTGTGACAGTCCTAGAAAAAAAATCGTCTTCTGTTTTCTTGACAAACGAAATATGAAAATTTGAAAAATTATAACCAGCCTGCTTTGACAAATTAAAAAAAAGGCTAAAGCAAAGCGTCTTGTAGCGATCACGCTACAACGTGTAGGGAATCAAAGGGTACACTCCTACGGACGTGGGTGACTCGGCCCGCAAAAATATTTCTATGTGACTTTCTGGCTGACTATATGAACTATATGGCCTAAAGCGACATATAAATAATACAAACTTTGATAAATATTCAAAAACCTTCAAAATTGCATGGAAAATAGCTAAAACGCTGTATATAAGCAATAAAATAAAATCAGCAGACGATAAAATAAAAACTACCTGGCAAATAATAAATAATGAAACAGGTAGAAAAAAGCAGCGTAATACTGAAATTAATTTAGCGACTGCACATGGTTCCATACAATCAGATGTAGAGGTAGTTCAGGAATTTGAAAAAAAAATTGTTAATATTTCTCTTAAAGTTACAGCAGCTTTAAACTCCTCACTCGCGCTCTCTGCTGCCTTACTTAAAAATAATGTAGATGCATGCCCTTCGGAGTTTAAGTTTCAACATACAAACCCCCAGGCTATTTTAAAAGCTTTGAAAGATCTTAAAATTAAATCAACAGAAGATCTTTGGGAACTATCTGTAAAAGTATGTAAACCAATCATTGGAACTATTGCGCCCTATTTAACTTTCATATTTAACACTAGTGTCGATCAAGGAGTCTTTCCGGACCTCATGAAGCACAGTAAAGTAGTTCCATTGTTTAAATCCGAGGATAGCATAGAAGCAAATAATTATAGGCCAGTGTCAATTCTGCCGGTTCTAAGTAAAGTCTTCGAAAAGTTAATGCTCAATTGTTGCGTCATTTTAACAAACATTTAAACTTTCATTATCAACAGTACGGTTTCACCAAAGGGCGTTGCACAACTGACGCTGACCTCACCCTAATAAAGAACATCTTTAACGCCTGGGAGGAATCACAAGACGCCATTGGTATCTTACGTGACCTCTCGAAAGCGTTCGATTGCGTTAACCATGAGACACTGTTGTTGAAACTCAAGCACTATGGAATTAGACATACGGCCCTTGAGTTACTTAGATCATATTTGAAAGCCAGACAAATTAAAGTTCAGGTAAACGGCGTAAACTCACTAAGGTCTAAAATGACAATGGGCGTTCCTCAGGGCTCTATATTGGGTCCATTCCTCTTTTTAGTTTACATTTACGATTTGCCCTATTTATTACAAAATCAACAGAAGATCGTGTTATTTGCTGATGACACATCTTTGATATTTAAAATATAAGTTACTTAAGAGCCTATCGAGGAAACGATACGTAATTTCGAAATAATACCGTTCGTAAGATGACTTCCTGCATCTTTATTAATTGACCTTTGGTTATGAAATTAATATAAACGATATTTAAGGATTCACTCTACACGACATAGGGTTTAGAAACACGATTACTTGTAGTTTCCTCGATAGAAAAAAAAACCAAAGTAATCTCTATTAAAGAAAATAAATGCTCGGTACGGCGTATAAACTTCACGGCAGTTTATCAGCTTTTAAATAATAACAAAACTAGATGTTTTCTATCCGGTAAAGGTTTTAGATTTTCAAAATAAGTATTTGTTTTAGAAATATGAAGGAAATACCTAAGTAGTCGCGCGTTCCGCCCATTCTAACTTGAGCCGCCGCTCTTCCCCCAACCCCATATCCGCGTTAGTATTGCTTCGGCCGTTGGAGAGCCTGTGTCGCTTGCGCAAACGTACGGTTTTAAAAACGAAACAAATAATTTTGTATTAGCTAACTTTATTTTAAATGGGGAATAACGTAAACAAAACAAAGGATAGAAGGGGTTCGAGAAAAATCAATTTTTAACGCTTACATGAAGAAATAAAAAGTAAAACTCGTATCCTATCTATTGACGACACGGTTGGCGTAGTGGTTGAGCGGCTGCTGCGCTGCGTGTCGCGGGTTCGATTCCCGCACGAAATAAATATTTGTATACAGATAGTCGTTCCGGATCTGGGTGTCTTGTGTATGCGAGTTTAAATGTTTTAAATGCACCCACGATACAGGGAGAAATTCCTAGAGGGGGGCAAAGTTAAAAAAAAAACATTGCCTTACTAGGTGGTATGCAGTTTTTTTTAAATGGGTTGTATTAAAAATAATTAAATTAATTTTTAAGGGGTTTTTTTATTTATATGCCGAGAATTTTGTAGACAAAGAGAATACTCCTGTTACTTCGTAATTCCCTACCGTATACTCCGTGCCTACCTACTACTACTACCTACTAATAACATAGCTAAATACGAGTATTTACTATCGTAAATTGACAATTTAGCAGTACTTACCTACCAAGGGAGGGTAAAATTACTAAATATTGAAAAAATGTAATCGTTATCTGTATCTTTTTGCTATTTTTAGGGTAAATTTACCAGTTGTAGTTGCCACTTACCTTCCTATTTACGATGTGGCAACAAATAGGTAGGGTTAGTTACATTGCAAAATTATTTATCTTTTTCTATTTATAGAGTAAATTTCGCCTTTCGTCATGCGCGGCCTGCCCTGCCACCTGTGCATATGAAGACCTTAAGGCTGCGTCACCGGTTGGTATTGCCGTGGCAGGATTCTGGGTCAAACATAATATTTAGGGATTAATTTTGCCATCGACACGCTAAGAAGAAGTTGTTGGCACTTTACTAATAAAAAAACTTTTTACAAAAAAATACTACCGGCTTCCAAATAAAACTACAAAGTGAAAAATAACTTTATTTTTGGAAGTCGGTGTCTTTCGTAGGTACCAATTTATTGCGTTATGGACACCGACTTCCAAAAATAAAGTTATTTTTCACTTTGTAGTTTTATTTGGAAGTCGGTAGTATTTTTTTGTTAAAAGTTTTTTTATTTTTCACTTTTTAGTTGTACCTACCTAATAGGCAAGTTGTTTAGTAAGTTACCTACTCGTATAACGCCAGAATATATTATCCAAATATCATGAAACTTGAACATAACCGGTGAAATGATAGATCTGCGTACCCCTTAAGAGCGTACTGGCGTGATGATATGTTATGAAATGGTATAAAAAACAAACAGACATGCAATTGCAGCAATCCCGAGAGATTTGCCGTTGTTTATTGAAGAGTTCTGTTGTATATCTTCGAATTTCTTCGTCAGTCCTTCACCAAATTAAAATGGGACCAATTTCGGAACATACTCTTTCGAACAAAAAAAGATTTTTTGAAATCGGTCCACAATTGACGGAGATATCGGTGAACATACACAAAACATACATAATGTCAAACATAGAACCTCCTCCTTTTTGGGAAGTCGGTTAAAAAACGAAGAGTCTTGTGATGAACCGGTGAGGTAAGCGTAAAAATTGTAGGATGTGTAGGTATAGGCAAACACTATAATATTATATTAGTTAGTATGAACGAAATAAAGAAACAAAAATAAAATATCACATTGTTTTTTTTTAAATTTAATACTTATATATACAATTTCAATTTCAGGATAAATGTCTTGGATGAGACCGATTCTAAAAATAATTATACTCTGGAATTGTAAGTTCAAATCCTAAAATTAATTTACGAAATAAGTTTTACAAATTTCAACCAAAAATTAAATTTGGTGATAAATAAAGTAATTTCAAAGACAAAGATATGAAATGTTCTATTTTATTACAAGGTGCCAATTATACTAAAACAAAATTCTTGTCTTTAACAGACAAATTAATGCTACGAAGTGAGTTCGATTTTGATCATTATTGTTTCGTCAGTTTTTTACACATACATACAAACATTTACTTTTAAAGCTGTGATTGGTGGTAACTATGAGATGCTTTTTGCACTGTGGTCCAATATACACCGTGAAATTTAAGTGGTTGTTTTCCCGCGGCAGAACGACTTGCCTTTAGGAGTACTTTCGAAGCATAGACTTAAAGTAAAAAAATAACGATGTTTTTATTTTAAAATAATTTAAAAAATATTCATCAACTCGAAAAAGTGAGTAGCAATAGTAACTTGTAGGTACTATAATAGGTCCCCCCCGGTGGGTTCCCGCTTTGTCGAGGCGGGGGGGCTCAGTAACCGTGGCTTGGTCACCCACGGTGAAGCGAAGAGGAACCCGAGGAGGGGCCGCTCGTCAGGGCTTTTGGCGATTAAGCCGACGACGTAGCGGCCAACTAGTAGGTTGCGGTGCCGCTTGGTAACAGGCGACATCGCAACTGAGGCGGGCCGCGATGTCTTATGGAGATTCCCAGGTCCCATACGATATCGCGGCTGAGGGTTGGAGGCCGCGGCGGGAGAGGAGTGCCGGTATTGCGGTGCGCCGCTCTCCCTACCTTCCGCGGCCTAGACGGGGTCGCCACCGTCTGATGGCGGACGCGGTGGGGCCGCAGGGGAAGAGGAGTGTCGGTATAGCGTTAGCCGCTCTCCCTATCCTCTGCGGCCGCAAAATGGTAGGTGGCGGGGCCATTGACCTCGACCCGTCACAGTGGGACCAAGGGTGCCATACACGGGGTCGTCTGGCACCCATGTGCTGAATTGGTCCCTGGGGTGGTCACGGCGTACAGTGTGTTCTGGTGCGCCGGTGATGGGGGGTACCCCCCCGAGGAGGGTCCGGTGACGGACAGCCGCGGCGGGTTCGCGGTGAGTGCTAACGCGTGCCCGTGTTCCCGCCATAAGCGGCACTGGAGGACACCGTGGAGTTTTAGTGGGTTAGAGTCCCACATAACTGCACTATCTCCCCGTGGTAGTGCAGTATGCATGAGCATTTCTCCACGCAAAAAAAAAAAAAAAAAAAAGGTACTATAATAGGTACTACTCGCGTCACCACCGTATTATTCACCGTAGTACCTAGTACCTACAAGTTACTATTGTTACTCACTTTTTCGAGTTAATGTTTTTTTTTTTAAAATTATTTTAAAACAAAAACATCGTTATTTTTTTACTTTAACTCTATGCTTCGAAAGTACTCCTTAAGGCAAGTCGTTCTGCCGCGGGAAAACAACCACTTAAATTTCACGGTGTATGTGGTCCCACCTGGTGGGAGGCCTTCCAACGCAACGTCTCCCGGTTCGCGGTCACCACCCCAGAACTTTTCTGCCCATCGGCCATCCGTTCTGCGAGCAATGTCCACTGCCACTTAAGTTTGACAATTCTTCGGGCTATTTCGGTAACCCTTTCTCTTGCGGATCTCTACATTTCTGATTCCATCACGCAAGGATACTTCGAGCATGGCCCTCTCCATTGCCCTTTGGGTGACTGTAAGCTTTCTGATGAAGCACATTGTGAGCGACCACGTCGAGAGTCATAGGCCATAACTGACAAAACACACTGGTCATAGACTTTTGTTTTGAGACACTGTGGTAAGTTGTACGAGAAGATACCGCGCAACATCCCGAATGCTGCCCAGCCGAGTCGGATTCGACGGGTGACCTCTTTCTCGAAGTTGGCCCTACACAACCTAATCGTTTGTCCCAGGTAGACATAGTCACCCACAACTTCGAGTGTTGAGTCTTCGACCTTGATAGGAGTGGGTGTAACTTGGACATTTACCATCACCTTGGTTTAGTCCATGTTCATACTAAGACTCACTCTTTCGGCAGCTATATTGAGGCCATCTAGCATTGTACTGAGGTCCTCCATGGTCTCAGCCATGACAACTATATCGTCGAGAAACCAAAAGTAAATGATGTACTCGCCATTGACGTTAATGCCCTCTCCAGTCCATAACTTTGAAGACATCCTCCAGTGTAGCGGTAAACAGTTTCGGAGATATGACGTCTCCTTGTCTCACACCTCGCTGTAGAAGGTTAGTTTCCGAAGTCTGATCCTCTTCGGCTTTCTCGTAGTCCACAAACGCTAAGCAGAGGGGCAGGTTGTACTATTCGGTCTTCTGTATAACCTGCCGCAACGTATGTATGTGGTCTATGGTGTTAAAGAAGTTCGGGAGGCTGGAAATCGTCTAACCTGCCTGCGAGACGATTCGTGCTGACTCTTGAAAGCAGCATGTAGACATGGCTAAAAAGTGAGATGGGCCTATAGTTCTTCAGTAGGGCATTGTCACAATTCTTGAAGAAGAGTACCACCACACCCCTGCACCATGCCTGTGGCGTTTTCCCCTCGGGTATGACGGTATCAAACAGCTTCTGAAGGGCCTTAAGTATAGGTTTTCCACCCGCCTTCAGGAGTTCAGCCGTAATTTCGTCAGCACCCGGTGCCTTGTTGTTCTGCTGTTTAAGACACCCTAATCTCGGACGGGTTGACGTCCGGAATGTCTTCGGTATAGTGACGGGTCAATCTATATAGATATAGATATATAGTGACGGGTCAATCTATATAGATATATAGATATAGATATGTAGATATAGATTGACCCGTCACTATACCGAAGACATTCCGGACGTCAGCCCGTCCGAAATTAGGGTGGCTCTTAAGCAGCAGAACAACAAGGCACCGGGTGCTGACGAAATTACGGCTGAACTCCTGAAGGCGGGTGGAAAACCTATACTTAAGGCCCTTCAGAAGCTGTTTAAATTAAAATTTAGAAGCTGATTAAATTAAGTTGATTTAGGTACTGTTGGTGTGAGTAATAAAAAGTGTTAACAAGATGTCTGATCGTTATCATTTGAGAACCCTGAGTACTCCCGCTCTTACATATATATATTATACGGGACTATAATAGGAACTTTAATATATTAAAAAAAAAAAACAAAAAGGAAACAAAAACACTTGCCGAATTAAAATCATATATTTTACAACTTTTCTATTTATTATACATGACTAAATATTATTGCTCTGTGTAGTTTCTGTCTTTTACCACGTAAATCACTGAAAATATTTTCTTTATGACTCTGCCGTTTAACCAAAGCAAACATGAGCATGGAAATTAAGCATTCAGCCATATTACCGTACAGCAGTCGGCTTACTACTCTAATAATTCAGCAAGCTCATCAGCTCACCTTTCATGGTAGACCGCGATTAACTTTATTTAATCTTAGGCAGAGATACTGTATAATTGCTGGAAACAAAGCTGTAAGGAAAGAAGTGCGAAACTGTGTCACCTGTAGAAAACATGAGCCGCAGCATCAATTGATGGGAGAATTACCCGAAGCCAGAAGCAACCCCGCCCCACCATTCTATCACACCAGAGCGGATTATACAGGTTTCGTAGAGGTAAAAAGCAACAAGGGGCGCGAAATTAAGACCACAAAAGGAGATATTGCGTTGTTTATTTGTCTAGCAACTAAAGCTGCATATTTAGAACTTGTATCCGACCTAAGCAGTACTGGGTTCTTAGCAGCATTACGGCGGATGACCGCCAGAAGAGGGGCGCCACGCCATCTTTATAGCGATAACGGGACGAATTTCGTAGGTGCAAATAGAATGCTACAGGAAAGCTATCACGATTTCGAAAACGTATATGATCGTAACTTTTTCGCAGAGCTAACAGATTTAAATATAGAATGGCACTTTAACGCGCCATCTGGGCCAAGTGCGGGAGGTCTATGGAAACGAGCCATTAGAAGCTTAAAATATCACCTCAAGCGAGTAATTGGAGAGCAGAAGTTGACTTTCGAAGAGTTCAGCACAATATTAGCACAGATAGAGACTTGTCTGAACTCCAGACCTTTGTGTGCCTTGTCTGAAGATATCGAAGATTTAAACGTACTTACTACAGCGCATTTCTTGACCGGGAGGTCTGGAACTGTCATAATCGAAATGGAAACAGATGCTCGAACTAGATGGCATTTATCAGCTAATATAGTAAATGACATATGGAAGAAATGGAGATCGGAATACCTAACGCAGTTATCTGTAAGAAGCAAATGGCGAAGCACTGAGCAAAATATCAACATCGATGATTTAGTGACTATCCAGGATGACAATTTGCCACCTGGAAAATCGATGATGGGAAGAGTAGTAGAAACTCACCCTGGTCAAGATGGATTAGTTCGGGTAGTAACATTAAAAACAAAAAGCGGAATACTTAAAAGGCCGGTTGTGAAACTTTTAATCTTGCCGATATCGCCTGCTTCAAGCAAAATGAAAGACGATAGAAAGGTTAATCAAGAAATCAACATCAGCTTAAAGGAACCTGACGAGCGGAAACCAAGCAATAAAATCAAATCTAAGTTCGTAACAGTAGTAGTGTCGCTAATCTTTTTTATGTCATTGATAACATCATGTCATCTCGCGCAGCTTTTAACCATAGTCTTCATTATCTTAGTCTTTCGTAATCTTAGTCTCATCTGCCCAGAGTCCTGAGTCTATTGTTTAATTTTTGTATAGGTCATTCTTTTATTCCGGATGATATGATGAAAACAGTAGTTGTTCCAATAATTAAAAACAAAACCGGGGATCCATCTGACAAGCATAATTACCGCCCGATATCACTGGCCACAACCATGGCGAAGGTCCTGGACAGTCTCATTAATGCACAGCTGAGCGAACACCTTCAGATACATGACTTGCAGTTTGGCTTCAGACCCAACCTGTCAACGGAAATGGCAATTATGTGTCTGAAACAAACTGTAAGGTACTATACTGATAGAAAAACACCAGTATATGCGTGTTTTCTTGACCTGTCGAGGGCCTTCGACCTGGTTTCTTATGATATTCTTTGGCATAAACTACTTGAGGAGACCACTGTGCCGAGGGAGCTGGTATCCCTCCTCAAGTATTGGTACAGTAATCAAAAGAATGCTGTCAGATGGATCAACTCGCATAGTCAGGAATATAATCTGAAATGCGGAGTCAGGCAAGGCGGGTTGACCTCCCCGAGTTTGTTTAACCTGTTTGTCAACCAGCTGATTGGCAGGCTCAGCGGAGCAATGGTCGGGTGTTCAATAGACGGCACAATGATCAATAATATTAGTTATGCAGACGACATGGTTCTGCTGAGCCCGTCAGTGAGTGCGCTCAGAAGACTTCTGGGCATTTGTGAATCATATGCCCTGTCACATGGACTCAAATATAATGCTAGTAAGAGTGTTCTCATGCTATACAAAGCAGGGAACAAGGCTCCCTCGAAAGTTCCACCAATTAAGATCGGCGGGTCGGTTCTAGAGAGGGTGTATAAAGTAAAATATTTCGGTCACATGCTGACAGATAGGCTACAGGACGATGAAGACCTAGAGAGGGAAAGGAGGGCGTTGGCAGTCCGCTGCAATATGTTGGCTCGCAGATTTGCACGCTGTACCACAGATGTAAAACTGCTACTTTTCAGAGCCTTCTGTCAGTCATTTTACACGTGCAGTCTGTGGATCAGCTTTACGCGGCGGGCTTACAACGCCCTGCGTGTACAGTACAATGACGCTCTGAGGGCAGTGTTAAGAAAACCCAGGTACTGCAGTGCTTCCGCAATGTTTGCGGATGCTTCTGTCGATGATTTCTTTTCAATCATTAGGAAAAGAACTGCATCGATGATGAGCAGGGTCCGGGGTAGCACCAACACTGTCCTCAAAACGTTAGCGTGCAAAATAAACAGTCCTTTTACTGTGTACTGGGCAAGTGTACACCTGCTCAGAAATAGGAAATAGACTCCGGTATTTATTATTAACTTGTTTTGTTTACTAACAAATTACTAACACCTTGTTATGTTTTATTTTTATGTGTACTACTAACAACCCTACTAACTTTGTATCTGTAAAAATGTATGGACTTTCGTCTGAAATAAAGATAAATTATTATTATTAACATATCAGCGATGCCAAACAACAATTCACTGTATTTCGAAACAGTGGGCAATATGCAAGTTATTCGGGATAAATGGAATCTTATTGTTTACTGTGACATGTGCCCTTACTGGGAAGGGAATACAGCAGCCACTAAGTTTTTGGATTATTTACAAAGACTCTGCGCATCCCTAAACGATACTAGCCGATGTAATATGATGACGCTTCAATTAAATCGCGACTACAAAGAAATACAGCACTTTAATCAACTTATGATTAATCACCACTTTGACGCGCGCGCCAGACAGCCTCGCGGTCTCATTAATGGTATCGGTTACGTGGCCAATACCCTGTTCGAAACAGTACAAGAAAGATATACAGCTTGTAAAACAAAACGAGCATCATCTTGATAACTTGTTAAGAAATCAGACTTCCATCATCGAAGCTGAATATAACGTATTGAAAAGAACCGAGCAAACTATCCAATTACAACATAAAACTATTTTCGAATGACTTTAAACATATAAGTGGTGTATATTTTTGTAAAAAACCCTATACCCTTCATTTTGATACCGCACTCGATGGGTTTCGAAGAAAAAAAATATTGCAACCCCTACAATATGGCGCCCAAAAGTCGCCATGTTTCTTTTCTTTAACGGCTTATCTAAGAACTTGGGCGGCCAAGACCTATCTAACGATGTCTTAATTATAAAAATCCGTCAAGTGGCTTGAAAGATACGAGGTAATAAAGAATATTACATACATACAAGATACGCGCGAAAAACATAACCCTTTCCTTGCAACCGGGTAAAAAGTACCTATTCAGCAGACATTTTTATATATCTGATCTACAATTTTTATCTGGGCTAATTTTAGGATAAAACTTACCGCTTTGCTAAAAATCGCGTAATACCCGTTTTTGTGACCTTTGGACCCCGAGATTTTTTTTTCCAGGTTTCGGATCGATGAGGACTTCTTAGATTTCATTTATGATGGTGTTTTGAAACATTCCACCAATTTTCAGCTGGTTGCGAATTTTTGTACCCTCGGATGTCTAAATTGACCAGAAAATATTTACCTGTCTATACACATACATGTGCAGATTCTGCAACTTTCGACACTATCACTTGTTTCACATTCTTCATTTTATTTCCTTCAACCTCACTTAATCTTCTACTAAAGAGTGTTATCATCAATTCTGTTGTTGCTCACAACAGGTTTTATTAAAAAGAAAACCTGTTGTAATTAAAATACTTAATGTGACAAATGTATTTTGGCACCATCTTGTGATGTTATACACTTTTTAGTTGAGTAGTCTATGTATAACACGTTTTAAATGTATGGCTTTTAAAAGTTAAAACATACATACTTACATTAACTCACGCCTTTTTTCCGCATTTTTTTTTGCCAAGGGTGTAGGCAGAAACTACAAGTTAAGAGTTGCTCATATTCAAGAGTTGACTTTGTAAAGCTTGTTCTCGTATTTTTTTAACCTTATAAAGTTATCATTATCACAGCTTTAGTAATTTGTACAACATTTGTAAAATAAATCATGATCTGTTGATTTTGAGATGGATGAGTTTAAAGTTATTTCGGCAAAAATATATATATAACTTAAAATAGGAACGTACCTAATATTGGACCTTGAGGAACACTTATAGTCAACTCGGATCCCACTCAATTTGCGCCGTTTACCTGAGCTTCTACTTGTTTAACTTTAAGGCAACCTAATGATCTTAGTATAAGACTGTACTTAGCACTGATCGTAATATAAGAGTCTCGTAGTTATACGCAATTGAACGCCTTAGAAAGGGCAAAAAAATATCCAAGGAAAAAAACTGTTGCTAATAAATATTAAGTGGTGTCAGTATTCCATTTGAAAAATTATCATAAATTAAAAAAAAACACATTTTTTCATAATTTTATTATATCAAAACTAATTCATTGTCTTTTTAACCGACTTACCAAAAAGGAGGAGGTTCTGTGTTCGTTATTATGTATGTTTTGTGTATGTTCACCGATATCTCCGTCAATTGTGGACCGATTTAAAAAATTCTTTTTTTGTTTGAGAGAGTATGTTCCGAAATTGGTCCCATTTTAATTTGGTGAAGATTTGGTGAAGAACTTCGGAGATATACAACAGAACTCTTCAAAAAATAGCGGCAAATCTCTCGTGATTGCTGCAATCGCTTGTCTGTTCATTTTTTATACCATTTCATAACATATCATCACGCCAGTGAGCTCTTAAGGGGTTCGCAGATCTCTTATTTCACCGGTCATGTTCAAGTTTCATGATATTCAAGTTAATCTATTCTGGCTTTATATGTTACTAAACAACTTGCCTATTAGGTAGGTACAACTAAAAAGTGAAAAATAAAAAACTTTTTTGCAAAAAAATACTACCGACTGCCAAAAATAAAGTTATTTTTCACTTTGTAGTTTTTTATTTGGAAGTCGGTAGTATTTTTTTGCAAAAAAGTTTTTTAGTACTAATATTTACACTCCAACTTACCTGTTGTCAGTATTACAAGAATTGTTTATCTACCCAAAACTATGCTGATGAGACTGGTAAAGTGACCATTCCTATATCCTTTTTCTCGTCATCTTTCTTCTTGTACAAAGAATCCTCTATATCTTGCAAGGTCCTGCCATTTGTTTCGGGCAAAATAAAACTAAGAAATATAGCCGTGAACAATGTTACACCGGCAAAGGAGAGATACAAGACTTGCTCTCCAAACCTATACATAATCTCTGGAGTAACTTTTACAGAAATAAATAGCAAAATAAAGAATATTCCTGAGCTTAAACCTGAGCCAAAACCACGTACTTCTGAAGGAAACAGCTCTGAGACGTATGACCAAGATAGAGAAACCAATATACTTGCCATAGCTATGTAAATAATCATACATGTGATAGCAACCCACACCAGGCCGGGAGGAGTTAGATACAAGTATATTACTAAGCCTATCAACACAAGTGTTGTTGATATGGAACAGACCACATAAGTTATTTTACGTGGAAGAACCGTAGCAAATATACAAATAAAAACAGATGCCGCAATTCTTATAAAATCAGTAACTAACACTAACGTAAATGCATCTATATCTCCAGAGAATGTCTTCTCAAATATCACTTGAGTGTAAAAAGTCAAAGTATTGATACCACACCATTGTACGGAGACGGACAGTAAGATTGTGGTTGCCATACACTTCATGAATGATTTACTAAATATAATATTAAGTATATCTCTATAGGTGTTATTCTCTTCTGGTTTTTCTTTAGCCTTTTCCAAAACTGTTGACAGTTCCTTTTTAGCATTGTCTCCATCTCCTCGGAATAGTCTGTAAGATTCTATACCTTCGTCGATTTTTCCTTTCGACAGCAGCCATAGCGGACTTTCTTTCAAGGGCAAAAGTATAGTAAAGGCTATAATGGTAGGCAGCGTGAAGATGAAGCAACTGGCTCTCCATTGAATGTACTTTCCAACTGTATGGCTAATGATGATTCCTATATTGCATGCTGCTGATGGGCAGAAAAGGGCCACAGCTCTGTACTTAGGGTCAGTCAATTCACTGATATAGACTACACTATTGGCTCTCACGGATCCCGTACAGATTCCTGTTATAAATCTTCCAATGAGCATGACTGCGTTGTTGTGTGCGAATCCCATGATGATCCAGCCGATTGTGAAGGCCACTATCAGGACTAGCTGACCGAGCTTTCTGCCGATGCCGTCGCTCATGGACCCAGAGAAGAGGGAGCCCACCATCATGGCAAGCGGGGAGATGGAAGCTGAAACAGAAATTGTAATAATAAATGTATTAAGATTTACTCAATTATATAGGTAATATTTTTCCCGAAGACATGAATGTACAACTGGATTAGTTAAAAGCTTTTTTCTCAAAAAAATACAACCGACTTCCAAATAAAAACACTACAATGTGAAAAATAACTTCAATTTCGGAAGTTGGTATGTATTTTTCACTTTGTAGTGTTTTTAACCGACTTCCTAAAAAGGCCTTCTCCTTTTTGGGAAGTCGGTTAAAAACGCATCTCATATCGGATATTTATATATATTTTTTATGTATGTAACTCCGTCATAAATAAACGGATTTGCAAAATTCTTTTTTGTTAGAAAGAAGTTTATTCCGAAATTGTCCCATTTAAATTCGGTAAAATTCTGATGAAGATCTTCGGAGATATACAACAGAACACTTCAATAAACAACGGCAAATCTCTCGGGATTGCTGCAATCGCATGTCTGTTTATTGTTTACACCATTTCATTTCATTTTTCGTTTTCCATTTTTTTTTGTTGTAGAAATAACAGATCTTTTTTTTTATCATAACATACCATCACGCCAGTATGCTCTAAACGGGTACGCAGATGTGTACAGTTCACCCAGATATACTCTCATTCCACCGGTTATGTTTAAGTTACATGTTATTCGGGTACTATAAAACTTGTCCATTATGTACTACCAAAAAGTGAATGAACCAAATTCCAAATAAGTGGAAATTTGGAAATTGAGAAGGAGGTTCTCAATTCTCGTTAAAAATGTATTTTATTAAATATCAATTATACAGATGATCATCTAGCTCCATTTCAATAACCAAGACAAATGCTACCAACTTTATGATGAGTAGTCTTATCATTATCCTTCCGAATACATGTATTTATTTTTAACGGAAACAAATTTATTTTATTTAAGTATACATACACACGTCACTTTGCAGTATAAAACTGATTTACATCCGTCACCTCAAACATCAGGTCCTGTTGAAAACCAGCGTCAGGCACTAGTTGTCTGGCATTTTTTGCTGAACTCGGCCTTTTTGGCGCAGCCGTGAGACACACTTTCCTGCTAATTTCTTACGTCAGACTTTATTTTATTTGTATTATATCTGATGTATAATATTATGTTGTGTGTCTTTTAGTCTGTGCTAAATAAATTTATTTTCTTTCTTTCTTTATTTCCAATTTAGATACGTCTCTTCTCTCTTCATATTGGTGGCTTATCTTCAAAGCCGAATGTATAAGTCACTACTGTTACTTGTTATTAATTTCCTTTATACTAAGCATCAAACTTACCAATCCATGAATCGAAGCTCTCATCGTAAGGGAAACTAGTGTCAGCCTGAAGCTGTGGCAGCAGGGCTGTTGTGAAACCGAAGGTGATTCCTCCAGCGAGGGTTTGCAATGACGCCGCAAATGTCGCTAGAATCTGAAAGAAGTGAACAAAATAATTGTTATGAATACCAATGAAGCCATAATGGTGGAGTGCCCCCGGTCAAGTACTAGCCCGTATGAATTTATACGGAACAAGTCATCCTCTAGAACTGGCAGTTCCTATGCAGAGGCGCGAAGAACAAGGCGCGCGGCGGGCTTGTATCTGTTCAAAGAACAGACTCCCCAAATCTGTCATCTGCAGGCAATAACATCGGCATTTCAGTAACCATGCAAATAACAGGTATGCATGACATTGACACAATGAATATTTAAGACAAAGTAAAAATAAAAAGTGTGTCCAGTAGACCTTAAACTAGCACTAACACTACAAAAACAAAACAAATTGAGCTATATAGACGTACATTGTTCGCACTGTTTTTTACCTTTGTTTATATTCTTTTAGCGATTGTTATGTGAATGTGTGAACATTTTAGGCCTTCAAAATTTCTAGATGCTTGCTAACTTTTTATCTCGTTTTACTTTCTTTTTTTTCTTTTGTTTATATAATATATAATCTTTATTTTTAGTTTCTTACGACTTATTGTCGGGCCTACGTTGTCCCTCCATATCTAAGTACTAATGACATGGAAATATTGTAAAACCCACAGCGTTTTTTCTGTTCTGTGGTAAAACCAAACCATTTTTTAAATGGGTAACCGTGGCAGTTTCTTGCCGGTTCTTCTCCATAGGAAACGATCAACTCGAACCGCGCACGTTTTGTCGACGTTTTATAAGTGCCCATGTAGGCCTATGTGAAATAAAAATAAATGATTTTGATTTTATTTCTGGTAGGCATAATAATGGTCAGTGTAAAATTATGAAAAAACTAATTTTTAAATACACTAATTATATCACTACTCTGTCTATTCAGATTTTTGTAGGAATTTATTTGTGAATCTATGTATATTTATAAAAATCTATTGTCATGTGCAAGTTTCGCAAAAACTCAAAAATAGCTAGACTGATTTGAAGTTTTTGTTTTTCGCCTCAATACTGGGGTAGTTTAGGAAAACCAAATAAAGTTCAACGGGTCATAAAATAAAATAATAAATAAAAGTTTACACATTTACCTGTCTATATACATGCGCAGATACCGCAACTTTGGGCGCAATCACTTGCAATATATTAGTCATCTTGACTTCTTCCATTAAATTAATCAAATTTCCCTTAATTTTCTCATCTTCTCGAATCTTCCATCGTTTGGCGAGATAACAAAATGTGCCGTGGTGTTGTACCAGTATTTAACTGATCAAACCTGTTGAAATAAAATATGCAATGTTATTCATAGTGTAGGTACCTGTACGATATCATAGGCCAAACAACTTTTAAAGTATGCCATAAAAAACGGTTGCCAAAAAATATAGAATTCTGGCATATATAAAATTGCCTAGTATTTTGTGGCTCGGATTAATACTTTGCCTAACACTGACCGTGCACAACGTAAACCTAAAACCTAGCGAGAAGTACAAGAATCCGCTGGATACGAAAAGCACAGAACTGGGCGATGTGGCGACTCTTGCAACTGGCCAATGTCCAGCAGTGCAGATAAAATGATGATGATGAATTGATGACCTACCTACGTAATCTTTCAAAGTGAGGTTAAAACCAATGCACAAACTGGTTCCCAACCAATGGTTACAATATTGTTTTTGTGAAATACGCACACAGCGATTATAATAATAACTACCTGTGCCCGCGGCTTCACTCCCGTCAACTGTCCACCCTACCCTACCTACCTATTGGCTACCTACATACCTAAGAGTCTGTCATCCGCGGAGAATCATAACAACCATTCAGAAAATGGCGTCAAATGCACAACGCCATCTATCGAAAATGGAGTTCAACTGTCCGAGTATCTGAATTGCGTGTGCTGTGATATTTTACTTCTTATAGCTATCGATAGAGTGAACCGATTGCAATGAAACAAAAACTAAGGAATACTTCATGTTACGCACAATTTTTATGTATAAAAGTTATCTACATTGATTTCGTACATTTTACGTGATGCGGGCACAACTAAACAGACAAAAAATCCAAAAAATCTGGATATGGTTTCTGTTGACCTTTAAGACACTGGCTATTTTTTAACACGCTTTTATTAGCTTGGTATGTATGTATCTATGTATCAATGTATCAATGTAACGGAATCTTTGAACGTGATTTTCACCCACTGGATTGATTTGAAACTTTGCACACTTATCAAGGACCGATGACAATGCAATAATTTAAACAGTTTGTCCCATTATCCTTACCAATAAAGCGTGTTTTTCAGTTTTTAGAACTACAATTTATTTTAGAAATATTTTTGAAGTACAAAACGACATTTCTACAGATTTATTATATGTATTCATCGACCGAGCGAGCGCGAAGCGTCTCCGTTTCAGCTTGGGCAAAAATGCTTTTGTATGTCTGTAAGGATGTCTGCCTGTTCGCCTCTACAAGCCGCATTCTCAACCGATTCTCTTGAAATTTTGTGAGCAGTTTCGATAATTATATGGATTTAAAAGTCAGACTCGCGAGGCCTACAGGTCACAGAGCCACTAATTATCTCTTCGCAACTTACTTCCTTATGTAAAATTAATGTGGCACATGTGGTATTTTAATATATTTCTTAGGCCCACTTGCACAAAAAACTTAGTGAGTTAGTTGCTAACCCAAGGTTAAATTTATAGTTTGTCATACAATATTGTCAATTTAACCTCGTATTAGCAACTAAATTGGAGTTAAGAGTTTCGTGCAAGCGGGCTTTATGTATTTACGGAAAACAAGCCTATGTAATAAAAATAACAAAACTATCGAAAAATATCAATCCCACCAAAAACATTTTCATGTAAAATGTTGCCAAGACGAGACCATAAAGCTTGCACTGTCAAAAAGTTATCAGAGGCCTTAGTGCGAGTTTTTACTCACGCTCAATCGTGTTAACGTTAACGCCAATTTGTATTGAAACTGGATAAGCGCCGTCTGGTGACGGCAAGGCAAAACCTCTTTTTTTGTATACATTTTGACATAAGAGATCGTTTACGATATCACGAGTGAGTACGTTAAAAAACTCGCACTAAGCACACAGAGGCCTTAGTATGGTTTTTATTCACGCTCAATCGCGTTGACGTAAACGTCAATTTGTATTGAATTTGGATAAGCGCCGTCCCGTCCCCGGACGGCGCTTATCCAGTTTCAATACAATCGCACTAACACCCAGATCTCATGTAGACCCAAGCATCTAACTCTACACGCCCGTTTTTTTTTTACTTGGAGAAATGCTCATGCATACTTCACTACCACGGGGAGATAGTGCAGTTATGTGGGACTCTAACCCACTAAAACTCCAAGGTATCTTCCTGTGCCGCTTATGGCGGGAACACGGGCACGCGTTAGCGCAACATCGTATGGAACCCGGGAATCGCCATAAGACTTCGCGGCCCGCCTCAGTTGCGATGTCACCTGTTACCAAGCGGCACCGCAACCTACTAGTTGGCCGCTACGTCGTCGGCTTAAGGTCCGTTTATATCAACAGACACTGAGCGTGCCAGACACGTGCCGTGGCAGACAAAATCATATTCTTTTATACAGTATCTATTAACGTATTTATATCTATCGTTACACGGCCGCGCAGACACCAACAGACTCACTGTATGAAAGAATATTATTTTGTCTGCCACGGCACGTGTCTGGCACGCTCAGTGTCTGTAGATATAAACGGACCTTTATTCGGCAAAACCCCTGACGAGCGGCCCCTCCTCGGGATCCTCTTCGCTTCACCGTGGGTGACCAAGCTACGGTTACTGAGTCCCCCCGCCTCGACAATGCGGGAACCCACCGGGGAGGAACTCTACACGCCCTAACTCTACGACTTACAAGGTCCTAACTTCACAAACTCTACACCTTTGTCTAAATATGTAGCTTGGCCGTTTCATTCGTTACACATGATCATCAGTGAGTGAGTGAGTCAGTCACGAAATCAGGTTTTTTAGATATCAATAAAATCGAAAGTATAAGAGCTATGCAATTGAAACTTGAATTGAGAATGAATTCAAATGCGAACTCATTTTTATTTTAAAAGGTGTATTTTTAAGTAAAGAATCCTGTCCTAATATAAGTTAAAAAAATACAAACGTATTTAAAAAAAAAAACAACCTTTTTATTTTGTTCCGCTAATTTTGCCGGTGTGTGTATTATTGTAATACCAGTGGATTGATTCCACGTTTATGTTAGGTACTGCAAAACTTTAGGAGGGTACGGAACCCTAAAAAAGGTAAACGTGCAAGTTTCCGTTACAATAACAAAATAAATTCAGAATATCAAAGGTCATAAATCTATCTGGGGGCACGGCAGTGTCCCCCGCCAAGACGAGCCAAACGAAGCGCAAGCATAGATATAAATACGTTAATAGATACTGTATAAAAGAATATTATTTTGTCTGCCAGATTCCCGGGTTCCATACGATGTTGCGCTAACGCGTGCCCGTGTTCCCGCCATAAGCGGCACAGGAGGACACCGTGGAGTTTTAGTGGGTAAGAGTCCCACATAACTGCACTATCTCCCCGTGGTAGTGCAGTATGCATGAGCATTTCCCCACGTAAAAAAAAAAACGGGCGTGTTAGAAGCTTTAGAAGCTTGGGTCTACATGAGATCTGGGCCTTAGTGCGATTATATTGAAACTGGATAAGCGCCGCCTGGGGACGGGACGGCGCTCATCCAAATTCAATACAAATTGACGTTTACGTTAACGCGATTGAGCGTGAATAAAAACTCATACTAAGGCCTCAGTGGGCTTAGTGCGACGTTTTACTCACGCTCTTACTCATTAACTTAACTTAATCACTCGTGATAGCGTAAACGATCTCTTATGTCAAACTGTATACAAAAAAAGAGGTTTCTCCTTACCGTCCCCAGACGGCGCTTATCCAATTTCAATACAAATTGACGTTTACGTTAACGCGATTGAGCGTGAGTAAAAACTCGCACTAAGGCCTCTGATAACTTTTTGACAGTGCAAGCTTTATGGTCTCGTCTTGGCAACATTTACATGAAAATGTTTTTGGTGGGATTGATTTTTTTCGATAGTTTTGTTATTTTTATTACATAGGCTTGATTTTCGTAAATACATAAAGCCCGCTTGCACGAAACTCTTAACTCCAATTTAGTTGCTAATACGAGGTTAAATTGACAATATTGTATGACATTATTGTTGCACCACGAACTTCCTCCAGCTCATTTCAGCTTGAACGGCCTTTAAATGTAGGTTTTTGTGAAGAAGAAGAAGTAGAAGTACGGGTTTTCTGCCTTGTCCTGATTTCCTCACAAAAACATTAGTCTCTCTGAATCATTGGAAACTTTAATAAATGGTTGAAACCGGTAAACGATGAGCTATGCACATCATCTGTAGGTTTGATCATTTCTCCTCACCTCAAGTGCCCTGGCTCTCTCAGTTTCGATTAAGTTGGCCACAATGCCATTCTTAATTTCGAAAAAGATCTAAACGTTAAAAATAAAACAAATAATTCAGTATTATAATGAAAACTTTTCGAAATTTTAAAACATATTCATAAAGTGGCACTAACCGGAATTCTCTCAAAATTATGTAACTTCGAATAAAGTTAAAACAATCGCATGAAAGGATCATTTATCAAATTTAACGATAATTTTTTTCTTGTGCCGCTAATTTTGACAGTGTGTGTATTTTGTCAATTTAGATTTTTGTTTGCCTTGCGAGTCGAAACGTTTTCTGTTAAATGATCGGTCGTAATTTCGGATTTCCTACAAAGGATATAATACGCAAAATAATGTCACTTATTCAACATAAATTTGGGGTGGTATGGGATCTACCTCCTAGCGGTCCACCCCGGGCAACGGCACCACAGGCTTGCCTGTGGTACGGCTGAACGATCCCACTTAAGCGGTGGTAGGCTCCGCAAGGGGCCGCCTGGCTCGCGACCACCATCCCAACAGAGTCCGGCGCCAAGCAGCTTGCTGTATTCCGTCGGTGTGTGGGAGTGCCAGTGCCTTTGGGGGAGAAGGAGGTTGTCAGTTGCGCTGTTCAGAACCGGTCTTGGTCTCTGAGAATAACTTGCCGGGTAGCTCATTCTGGAGGGTAGCGGGATCCGAAGCACGGTGCCAGCCGTTGGCCGACCGCAGTCAGTAGGGGGCCCAAGTAGCACACCAGCCATGTGCCAAAGGCTGCCCCGCCAACTCGCGAAAAATCCCGGTATGCTCCACCGTGTCAGCTGGCGACTGGATGGGAGGACCCGGTGGCCATATCCGGGGGGGTTCGAGCGTCCCCGCAGTCTCCAAATGAGTTTCCCATAGGTTGAGTTAGTTTTAGTGGTCCACTTGGTTATCTGAGCAGCGCCTCGACAGTTCAACTTTTTCCCCAGCAACTCTAACAAAATGACCAAAGCAAAGAAAAGAAATAAGGTTAAACAACGGCTGCACTTCCTCCCACTTAAAGTGCACCTCATTAACATCAGGGGGTTGCACTCCAACCTTGATCCGGTCCACCACCACCCACAGACCGAGAAGCCGCACCTGGTTTTCCTAACGGAGACGAAGATAACAACTCCGTCGGACGTGGCGTACCTCAACTACCCGGGTTACTCTCTTGAACACAAGTTCAAGAAGCAAGCTGGGGTCTGTGTGTACGTCCGCGATGACATCTGTTGTCGTCGTCTCCGTTGCTTTGAGAAATCGGGTTTTTCTGCCATATGGCTACTTGTGGACACAGGCGTGGAGAAATCTATCTACGTCGGCGTATACCGATCACATAGCGGTGACCAGGAGTCAACAGCGCTTTTTAATAGCCTTGTAGAGTCGACTGATGTAGCCCAGCAACGATACCCAACAGCGAAGCTTGTTTTTCTGGGGGACTTCAACGCCCATCATAAGGAGTGGCTGTTCCCGTACCAGAAAACCGACCATGCTGGGTTGGAGACCAAGTTGGCGCGCATGTTTGCTTTAACGCTAGATCTTACCCAGCTGGTGAATGTGGCATCGCGGGTACCGGATGTAGACGGATGTATACACCCAATTGTTTCGACCTGACCTGCTGACAACTGATCCGGGCAGTCATTCAGTATCGGTCTCAGCCCCGCTGGGAACGTCTGACCACTGTCTGGTGAAATCCGTTTCGACCTGCTCTCCTCCAGATGAGAGTCCTAGAGGCACGAGGCGAGTTTGGCGATACGAGTCAGCAGACTGGAATGAGATGCGGCACTTTTTTGCGTCCTATCCTTGGCGGCATGTGTGCTTCTCCTCGGGTGACCCCTCGTGCTGTGCTGACGTGGTTGCGGACGTGATTCGGCAGGGAATGGAGTATTTTATCCCATTCTCCGACATCCCGCTCGGTCGCAAATCCCGGCCTTGGTATAATGCAAAATACGCCCACGCTGAGGCTCGAAAAGAGTCTGCCTACCAAGCCTGGGTCAAGGCCCGCAGCCGCAAAATTAGAGCACGTAGGGTTCACGCGAGGAAAAGAGCCTTTAATTCTGCTGCCAAGCTCTGCAAGCGGGTTCTGCGTTGGGGACGTTTTGACCATATTGGACGTATCGGGGCCAAGCTGGCATCGCACCCTCCGGGTAGTAAACAGTTTTGGTCCCTGTCTAAAGCGGTTGAAACTAATTTCTGTCGTCCCACTTTACCTCCAATGCTGAAACCTGATGGGTCGCTGGCTCACTCTGCAAGTGAGAAAGCAAATTTATTTGCGTCTCTCTTTTTGCAAGCAATTCACGTCTGGATGCTGGCTCTAAGTAACCACCTAATATACCTCATTGTTACTCTTCGATGCCGGAGATCGCAGTTCACACTAAAGAGGTTCGGAGAGTATTGTGCAGCCTAGACGTGAACAAGGCCAGCGGGCCTGACGGCATTCCAGCGAGAGTATTGAGGCAGTGTGCGCCTGAACTGTCTCCTGTATTGACACGATTGTTCCGCCTCTCGCTTAAAAAAAGAACGGTGCCGAAATCCTGGAAGCTTGCAAATGTACGACCAGTACCCAAGAAGGGCGACCGTGCAGACCCTGCCCACTACCGTCCGATACCCTAAAGGGTACTGAACAGTAAGTTGCTGACCTACCTTGAAGACAATGAGCTCCTCAGTGACCGTCAATATGGCTTTCGCCGGGGACGGTCAACTGGCGATCTTCTTGTGTTTGTCACGCACTGCTGGGGCGAAGCCATCGAGAAACACGGCGAAGCACTTGCCGTATCGCTCGATATCTCGAAGGCCTTTGACAGGGTCTGGCACGCTAGTCTACTCAGCAAGCTTCCTGCTTATGGCATCCCAGCCGGTTTTTGCAGCTGGATATCAGACTTCCTCAGTGAACGGTCGATCCGAGTAGTCGTTGACGGCTGCTTCTCTGACCTTATGGCTATTAATGCCGGTGTTCCTCAGGGGTCTGTTCTCTCTGCAACTCTTTTCCTGCTGCACATCAATGACCTAATTCTGCCTGGTATTGTTGGGTACGCAGATGACAGTACTGTTTCAGAGAGATACTTGTCCAGCGCAAAAACCGGCGGGGATGAAGTTCGTTCCTTGAGAGAGGCTATGGTGGAGCGTACTGATTTGACCTTAAGTCTTGTCTCCCGTTGGGGTGACGACAATCTGGTCTCTTTTAACGCCACCAAAACACAGGCCGCAAAAAGGACTAATTTCATTCAAAAGCCTACTTTTCGGGGTCATCTCATCATGTGCATCTGTTCCTGTAACTGATCGGCTCGAGCTCCTTGGCATGGAGTTGACATCCAGTGTCAACTTCGGCGCCTCCATCGAGTACAAAGCCCAAATTGCGGCAAAGAAACTGGGCGTCCTAAACAGAGTGAAGCGATACGAGTGTGTTACGTGACTTAGAAAAGTGTAAGCTTCGTTTCTCCAATTACCCGTTTCAGGTGTGCTTTCATGGAACGTACAGCAGCTTCCCCTAAGCCTCCTGCTGATGGCCAGGATGGAGCGTTGAAGTGCCACTCTATTTGAAGGTCGTTGATCTCTTTAAAGAACTCTGAGGATAGCATTGTTTTGTATTGCTGGAACTCTTCCTGTATAGACCGATAGCGCTGGCCAATTTTGATGTCATAAGTTTAAAAAATTCTAAAGTTTCTGATTTTTTGCCTATGGATAAAGTCGTACCTATGTAGCTTATTATTGCGTTTTGTGTCACATCTGTTACTTGCATTTTCAGTAATTCGGTGATTTGTGGTTGATTATTTTTATTCAAATCAAAACTGGCAAAAAAATATTAAAGTTTAAAATAATTATGGTATCATATCTAGGATAGCCTGTGGAGTGTGCAAACCCAATTTGTGTCATATTTGCCCAGTGCAAACTGAAATAGGGTCAGTATGTAAAAACAGTGCGAAAAAAAAATTAAAGTTTATGAAATAACTATTTCCCTTCTCAGATCACTTATATATGCCTATTATTTAAATTTGTGCCAAATTAGGGCACGCAATTTTAAGATTTTCAATTGTTTTGTTTTTCCAAGCTACAAACGCTTCAAAAAAATATTATAATCATTAGAGTTCACATAATCAATATCATAAATGCATGAAAAATCGACATTGTAAATTTGTGTCATTTTCATGCACGATAAGTATTTAAATGAATAAAACACAAAAACAATGGTTGCGGTCGAAGCAGGCAGTCGAAGCGGGCGGACGCGGTCAGGCGGCATTACGCACGCACACAATCATGTTCGTTCGGTACGATTTCTTTTTAGATGCGAAGGCTTCCTATATAAATAACATAACTATCATATTGAGTAATTATTGACTCTTATCTCCGCCACGTAATAAACAAATGTGTAGGTAACCTATAGAGATGAAAATAATGACGTGCGAATTATGTACAAAGCGCGCGTGTCTGCATTCTCATTGCCTACGAATGTCAATTTTCAATGCTAAGAAGACGGTCAATATGGTAAATATTATATTAGATTGACGCTTCGATTCGCTTCGAATTTGAACCTGAAAGCGGTAGGTAGGTAGGTATCGGCATACCTACCTATAGCTTTCAGATTCAAATTAGCCGTATAACAAAAAAGCGGTAGGTAGGTATCGGCGTACCTACCTACCGCTTTTTTGTTATACGGCTTCTCGATATCCCGCGCCCCGCTTCGAGTAGGCAGTGTACAGTCAGCAATACAAAATATACACGAAGCAAAAAATTCTAGATATTTTTGTTGTGTGGTGATAGTGATTAAGTTTAGTTTTATTACAGCGCGCTCCTTAAAACAGTCTGCTTTTCCGTCATCCCTTACAATGTTCGATTTTATGAACTTCAATAATCCTCTTTCTTTAACAATCACTGTAGTAACGTCTAGTATGAGACCACATATTATTATCGACACCCAATATGAATAACATTGTATCTTTAGTTACACATTGGGTTACAACTTTATGTCATACTAGCTGTTGCCCGCGGCTTCACTCCCGTGGACCACCACACAGGACCCGTTTATTTATATTTATATTTATATATGCTTTATTGTAGGTACACCAAGTTAAAACATGGAAAAGGAAAATTGGGAAAAAAAGGAAAAAAAAAATATCCCGTTATTGGGATAAAAAAATTGCCTATGTCACTCAGGAATAATGTAGCTTTCTTTTGGTGAAAGAATTTTGTAAATTGGTGCTGTAGTTTCGGAGCCTATTCGGTACAAACAAACAAACAAAAAATCTTTCCTCTTTATAATAATAGTATAGATGAAATCAGCAAGAACAGAACTTTATTTCTGTCTTTTAACCGTATTTCTGTGCCAATAAGAACTACTTTTGTAAAATAAAATAAATTCATTGTAATTAAAAATGAAAAATGTTTCTACTAAAGTATACTTGTAAATAAAGTTCCAATACACAAAAGTTTGGGTAATAACGGTTTCTTTGTGTTAAATTCATTTTAAAATGACATACAATGTAATACATTTTAAATTTTGGACTATTTATATTTTAATACAAGAGCGGTGGTCGCCCAGTGGTATCGGCCGCGACTTACAAGTTGTAGGTCGTGGGTTCGAGCCCAGGCAGGCGCTTTATGTAAATTATTGCATCACCATGAGTTTTTTAGTATATACTGTAAACAATTTAATTCCACATTTATTCCCAAAACTATCTCCGTTAATAGTAACGCATCATTCAGTGATTGGGCTACCGTTGGTATTCATAAAAGTAGAACACGGCTTTATGAGCTGTACGATGAAAGGACTTATGTAAACACTGCTGAATTTAATTTATATGTTAGAAATTATTCAAAATTATTTAAAAAAGTTTGTTGGTTGGCCAAGTCGCGTTATTTGAGTTCTAAGATTAAAAATAGTAGTAATGTTATTAAAACGACTTGGAATATTATTAATAGTGAAACGGGACGATCTGGTAACCGAAATATTGACTACAGCCTGTCTATTAATGACAGCATCGTAAAATCAGACTCACAAGTCGCAGTGGCTTTTGAAAATTTCTTTTCAGATGTTCCCATTTCAACTACTAAATCCCTAAACTCATCACCTTCTGTTGCTGAGTCTTTGCTAAAATAAAATGTTAATGTTTGCGATTCGGAATTTGTTTTTGAACATATTACTTGTAGAGACATAATTAAAACCTTTCACACTTTAAATGTTAAAAAGACTGCAGATCTGTGGGGTCATTCTGTAGAAGTTGCTAGGTCTATTATTGACATTGTCGCACCTAGTTTAGCTATTATCTTTAATAATTGTATCGACTGTGGGGAGTTTCCTGACCTAATGAAAAATAGTAAAATAATACCTTTGTTTAAATCAGGTAGTACATCAGACCCTACAAATTATAGACCTATTTCAGTACTACCTACGTTTAGTAAAATATTTGAGAAATTAATGTTAGAGCAATTGCAAAGATTTTTTAATAAACATAAATTATAACATAACAAACAGTTTGGTTTTACAAGGGGTCGTTCAACTACTGATGCCGGTGTTGAGCTGCTAGGACATATTTATAATGCATGGGAAGATAGGTGTGATGCTTTGGGAATCTTTTGTGATTTGTCCAAGGCATTTGATTGTGTTCTTCATGAAACGCTAATCAGGAAACTCCGCCACTACGGGATCCGGGACAGCGCTCTGGATCTTCTTACTTCATACTTGAGTAATAGGATTCAGAGCGTTGACGTTAATGGAAAAAGGTCTCCCGGATCCATAGTAACAATGGGAGTCCCGCAGGGCTCGATTCTTGGTCCTTTCTTGTTTCTTATTTATATTAATGACTTGCCTTACCTCATAAAGGATAACCATGATATAGTATTGTTTGCAGATGATACTTCACTTTTGTTTAAACTTAAACGTCAGCAGCTGGTTACTGACGATGTAAATAGCGCGATCTCAAAAGTAGTTCACTGGTTCAATGTTAACAATTTACTTCTTAATGAAAAAAAAACCAAATGCATTAAGTTTACCCTGCCTCACGTCAGGCAGGTAAAAACTGATGTGTTGATAAAGGGCGAAGAATTGAATCCTGAAAATAGCACAGTATTCTTAGGCTTAACCTTGGATGCTAAGCTTCAATGGGGCCCACATATAGATAAATTGACAAAAAAACTAAGCTCCGCAGCATATGCTGTTAGAAAAATTCGTAATTTAACTGATATAGAGACAGCCCGTTTAGTGTACTTTAGCTATTTTCATAGTGTAATGTCGTACGGTATTCTGTTGTGGGGAAACGCCGCCGACATCCAGACTATCTTTGTTTTGCAGAAAAGAGCTATTCGTTCAATTTATAAATTAAGCCCGAGACACTCTCTCAGAGAGAAATTTAAGGAGATTAATGTAATGACTGTGCCTTCTCAGTATATTTATGAAAATCTTTTGTATGCCCATAAAAATATAAAATTGTTTAAAAAATACAGTGATATCCATAACATAAATACTAGGAACAAACACAAATTTGTAGTACCAACAACAAGGCTCAAGAAAATAGGTGGCTCGTTTAGATGTCAATGTGTGCGCTTTTATAATAAGCTTCCAAGCCACGTACAAGTTCTAAGTCTTAATAAATTCAAATCATTCATTAAACGTAAGTTGTGCCAGAAAGCGTTTTATACCATCAAAGATTACATTGAGGACAAAAAGGCTTGGGATTGAGCTGCTCCAATTAAAAATTAATTTTGATTTTTTATATTTTCCACCGTGAATTTTGTTTTATTATTATTTTTTGGTTTTCTTGCAATGACAAGAATATTTACTTTTTAAAGTATTATATTATTTTATTTTAATTATTGTGAATGTGAAGACTATGTGGACTATTTGTTTTTAATTTATCTTAGTTTTTAATCGTGGTCTGGCAGTTTGAGTAGTTTTGCGGCCTACCCGAATGTCCTTTCTTTGGTATTGTTCGTCGAATCGTTGAGCTCCTTAAATTCTGTGTTGAGCTGCTCGGTTATTGACAAATGCGTGCACTGACTGGACAGGTCCACTCAATCTGGCTGGTTCTTTCCTCAAAAGACCATTTCAGACATCAATCTACATGGTCTTCACATGATCTAACCAAGATTTTTGTCTGGACTTTAAAAGAGACTGTGACCTCTGAGTTTGTTTCGGCCTTTCTTCTCAGAGTAGTCAGATAGGAAACGCCGACCTCATCTAGTTTTAAAAATATGATCGACATGTAAAAGTGTTTGTACAAACCAACTTACAGAAATAAATCATTTATCAATAAATAAATCATTTATCATTTATTTACCACTGCTCTCAAAACGGTGAAGGAAAACATCGTGAGGAAACCGGCTTGTCCTAGAACCAAAAATTCGAAGACATGTGAAATCCACCAACCCGCACTGGGCCCGCGTGGTGGATAATGGCCCATTCCCTCTCACAGAGAGGAGGCCTGTGTCCCAGCAGTAGGAACATTAATAGGCTGATGATGTGTGATGTGATATTTTAACCATAATTGTAATTTTAAGTTATAATGTTTTTATTCTCAAATATAATCACTTACTTTAAATGTTATCATTGTTAAGAAAGATGGTGTTGACATCGAGTTGAATATAATCGTATCAGCATAAATGGCCTTGGAGAAAAACTAAGAGTAGTGTATATATATATTAATGTTTTTAAACTCATTCAATATTACAGCTATCTGAGAAAGGAGAATGATTAGAAAAAATGTGAAGAAGTAATTGCAAACGATAGGCGTGGTAAGCATTAGGATAGGATACATGGTCCCCCTTTTCCGAACTTAGACTACCATTTTGTCCATTGTGCGTTTAGGCTTCCTATCTGGGAGAGGAAATGGGCCGTAATCCACCTCGCGCGTCCAGTGTCGGTTGATGGATGTTACATGTCTTCGTTTTTTTTTTTACTTCTGTGTTTTGAGAGCAGTGGTGATGAAATAATTTACACAAAGTAAAGCGCGTGCCTGGTTTCGAACCCACGACCATACTTGTAAGTCACGTCTGTTACCACTGGGCCATCACTGCTATAATAATAATAATTAATCATCTACCATCGTTCTACTATCCACTGCGTGGTATGCATTGCAATAGGGGGAACGTATTATTTATATTTGATATGCTCGCGCTTGAACACTACCTCACCTGATGTTCAGCGATGACGTGGTCGAACATGAAGCACGCTTACCTAAAAGTAACCTATTCACTCTTGACTGAAAGACTCCAACTTGTACCTATCGGGCAACACAGACTCCGGCAGGGAATGCCACTTCTTAGCTATGCGCACAATGAAAGTATTCCCAAAACGTTTAGTGCGTATGGGTGAGATCCCCACCATCTATCGATAGCAAATCACCGTACTTCTTGTAGTCCGCTGATGTAATGGGCTAGGTGGAATTAGATCATGTAATTCCATTGCACACTCCCCGAAATGCAACCGACAAAAAACCGATAAGCTAGCAACTCGGCGACGATGTTCAAGGCTCTGGAGCTTTGACTCGACCAGTGCCTCATTTCCGATGAGCTTCTTGACCGGTTTTTTGTCAAGCTGGTATTTGGCAGATCCGTCCGAGAAATGAGAACAGTACTCCATACATAATCAAACTTGCGCTTGAAAAACTTGAGCAACTGTTCTGGCGTGAATAAACGTCTCACTTTTGCGAGGATCCCCAACTTTTTGGCAGCCAACTGAGCGTTTGCCTCAATGTATGGTCCAAAATTGAGGAACGTGTTAAAAGTAATGCCAAGAAGCTCAAAATGGTCCATTATCGCAACGTTTACACCTCCGAGGGAAAGAGCCGAGTGGAATTGCCTCATTTTAGCGGAAAAAAGACATGCCTGGGTTTTAGCGGCATAAACCTGACCAAATTGGCATCGCCCCATTTGGAGACTGCCTTCAAGGATAAACTGAAACGCTCCACCATACCATCACAAAGGACAAGGATGGACAAGTACCTCTCAGCAACAGTGCTGTCGTCTGCATACCCAAGTTTTTAGCAGATCGTTCATGTGCAGCTAAAATAAAGTTGCTGAGAGTACCAACCCTTGAGGGACCTATTCATATCCAATTGATCCGACGAGCAGCCATCGCTCAGCTTAGCTCGGCCGCCTACGCTGTCAGGAAAGTAAGACAATACACTGACGTTGATACTGCTCGATTAGTCTATTTTAGTTATTTCCATAGCGTTATGTCCTATGGCATTCTGCTGTGGGGCAAAGCCGCTGACATTCAAAATATATTTGTTCTTCAAAAACGAGCAGTTCGAGCAATTTACCAGCTAGGTGCCAGAGTTTCTCTTAGAGATATTTTTAAAGATATTGGTATTCTCACAGTGGCATCACAATTCATCTTCGCCAATATCTTATATATTAGGCAAAATATACACTTTTACACTAAAAACAGTGATATTCACAATATTAACACCAGAAATAAGGACAAATTACGAGCTCCTTTTCACCGGCTTCATAAGGTTCATAACTCATTTGTTGGGCTTGGTATAACCTTTTATAACAAGCTACCCTCTACTCTTCTAGATTTGCCTTTTAATGCTTTTAAAGTTAAAGTAAAATCAAACCTTTGTTCAAAGGCATACTATTCTATTAACGACTACTTAAACGATAAAAATAGTTGGTCGCTGTGATTAACTCAAGACAATGTTTGTGTTCTTTCTCTAGAATTAGCTTACATACTGACAGGTTATATGAGTTATGTTTTATTTTTTTTATTTTTTTGACAGTATAAGTCAATTTATGTTAATTTAATTGTCATATTATTGACATAATCGACTCACTACATTGTTTTTTATTTTTTAATGAGTTGTATTGCAATATGTGGTTAGCTAGCGACCTCGACAGTGGATCATAATATATTATTCTTGCCTAACTGTTGATTTATTTTTTACTTCGATGGTCCTAGTTTATCATAATTATGTGACTTCGAGTTACAGCTGTATTAGCTATATGTAGGCGGGCACGCCCTTTATGCCTGGAGGCTTTATAATTCGGGTACTAAGTTCCGTTTACGTTTTTTTTATTAGTTTTTATTTTCGCTTGAGTTTAGATTTCGATGTTTTTGTTGGTATATTGGCGTGTGCTAGCTGTCATTATGGCAAATATATTTTATTTTATTTTTTTTGTTTTGAGTAATGTAAATTATTTGCATACTTTTGTATAGAATCAAGTTTTTGTTTTTTTCTAACTGAACAGACAGCTGTGCTGCTGGGGAGTTTGTTGCGCCACTTCTTCTTCCCAGCAAAAGCACTAGGAAGTGGTGAAGGGCGGGCGTTTTTGGGGGACTGTCTTATGTAATTTTGACGTTCGGAAAGTGCTGATTATCAGCCTAGTTTGAATAAATGACTTTTGATTTTGATTTGATTTGATCGATAACCATTCGAATGGATCGATCCCTCAAGAAATCTGCAATCCAATCACACATACTATTACCAGGCAGACCGGATGAAGGAAGCTTACTAATAAGGCTTCCGTGCCAGACCCTATCGAAAGCTTTCGAGTTGTCGAGAGAGACGGCAAGCGCCTCCCCTTGCCTCTCGATGGCATTACTCAAGATGTAAATGTAGAAGATCCCCTGTAGAACGATATCGGCGGCAGCCGTATTTAGCTTCTGGGTATGCCAGCACACGTAGAGATGGGTCTGTAATTGGTCGGGTTAGATGGACTGTCCTTCTGGGACACGGGCTGTACGTTAGCTTACTTCCAAGCATTCGGCACTTTTTAAGTTTCATACGAAAGGTGAAATAGACGTGTCAAGATCGAAGACAGTTCGGGCGCACAAGTTTTAAGGACAAGCGCTAGTATCCCGTCCGGGTCACTAGCTTTGTTTAAGTCGAGGTTGCCGAGTACGAAGCCTACGAACGTCAAATAGAGAGGCAAATAAGTTTGCCTTCTCCTCAGCGAAGTGGGCTAGCGACCAGTCGATAGTTTTAGCAGTGGTCGTAGTGAGGGATGGCAGAAGTTCGACTCAACCGACTTACCCAGAAACCAAAACGCTTTACTACCTGCTGGGTAAGAAGCTAGTTATGTCCGTATTCGGCCAATGTGGCCGTACCGAGCCCCTAGCAACTCCTTCTTGCAGGACTTGGCAGCGCTGTTGAAGGCCTTCTTTTCTAACTTACGTGACTCGCACTAACCGTTCGAGCGTCGATCCATGCCAAATACGCCTCATGTTTAAGCGCGTCTGCGTGGCCGGCCTTTGCTAGACATTGGTAAGTCAGAGAACGGAATGTAGTACTTAATTCTCCAACAAAACATCAGTCACGGCGTCCGCGCAAGATAAGGGATCAGCATGCGAAGAAAGATCGTATCGCATCCCAATCTGCCAACTTATACCTAAAAACTCGCCGTGTGCCTCTTGGGCGAAGAGTAGACGGACACAGACTTTACCAGACAGCGGTCGGAACTACCCAAGGTGAACTTATCGACATAGAGTACCTATCAGTCTGGATCGGTTTTCAGCAGAAGTTCCAAGCAATTGGCCGTTTGCGAATCAACATCCCCCGTTGCCGTTGCCCCCTGAACCAGATGGCTGATTAGCGCTAACGAAAGCTTACGCATCTCTCCTCCAGCATGATCAATGAACTGGTATGGGAAGAGCCACTCCTGGTGGTGAGCATTAAAGTCCCCCCGTGTCACTAATTAGCCGTAAGGGTACCGCTGCTGTGCCACATCAGCCGCTTCAATGAGGAAATCTGTGAGTCTGCTTGTCGCCTGATCTTCGCTGTGCGAACGGTAGTCACAGGAATTGATAATTTTATCCACCAGAGCACAAAGTGTTGTGAATATTAATTGAATTACAATAATTATTAAAAAACGAGTTTTATTAGGTCTTCCATAGTACTTCCTGCACTATGGAACCTGTCTTTTTTATCCGAATGTAACATTGACACACATTGTAATTGATGCTTACAATAATATTTATCAAAGATGTTGTCGGTATAATTTTTAATCGTACAATAAGATACAATAATATTCACAGAAAAAATCTTTCAAAAGTTTTCATGACCCCATTGTAACGGTAGTTACAATGCTATATTAAAAATGCTTAAAATCTGTACATCGTAACATTGCAAAAATCATACTTGGAGTGATTTTAATAAAACTGAAAGAGCAATTAAAATTAGTAACATGAAACCTACAATTGTACAAAACAACTTATGCCTGCAGCTGAAAATAAATAATAAACAATGCAAAAATATGCTGTGCTGATAACCATGCCTTAATGAGTTACAATACCTGCATTTAAGTCTTTCACAGCTTCATAACTAACTTGCGCAAAATACTTAAATCAAAGTTAGTTGCTGACACTAGGTTAAATTGACAGTTTGATATACAATATTGTCAATTGAACCTCGTGTTAGCAATTCTGAAAGTTTTTCGTGCAAGTTTATCGTTTATTTATAACATAAGGCACATTTTACAATAAAAATATCTTAAAAATATAAAAGAAGACAGTTGCTTATTTGCCTGAACTAGGTTGAACCTGTGTTTCAGACTAGCTAAGTGGGCCTTAATCAATCGAATACATCATAAATAACGCACGCACTTCTTTGTTGCAACTTACAAATACCGAATGTAAACAAAGAAACGCGCCACGCGTCTGGCTGGCCGGCACACGCCCGCCGCCCGCGCCCGCACTTTTACACCGCGCTCGCCCTTCGTGCGAAGAATTCTAGTTTTTTTTTAAAATAATATGATATCGTGGATAAAAATGACACAAATTATGAATAGTGTTTTGTTATACCATAATAATCAAAAGTACGTAAACTCTAATAACTTGCATTTTCTTTTGTGGATTTTACAGGTTGTTGTAGTAAAAAAATTAAATATCTATAAAAGTCGTGGATGAATTCGACACAAAATATTTTAAACAACAGATATCAGTACTCTAAAACGCGTAACACCTATTTTACCGATTATAATATTCTTTTAGAGCTAGTTGGGCTACGTGTTAGGTACTGGTTAAGTATTAGGATTCCCGTGGACAGAGATGACACAAAATGCTTATGTACATCAGTTACTACTTCGTTATTATCATGAAAGTAAAATTTTCATCTCTAATTTTCTTTTCGTCCAATACTGGTCGAAAAGACAAATACCTAAATTTCTACCTATGCAAATACCTAGGATGACACAAACTTCGGTATTAGGTTGGGCAAATGGTCCGGAAACTATATGCAAAACACAAACAACTTTAATATTTTTGAAACCTCAAAACCTAGCGCTATCGGTCTATGTAAGACTCTTGCGGCTCCGACAAAGTTGGTTCCGTTATCGGAGTAGATGTGTTTTGGGGTTCCTTTTCTGGCGCACATTCTTTTTAATGCTGCGATGAATGTTTGCGTGGATAGGTCCGAAACAAGTTCAATATGTACTGCTTTTGTGCACATACATATGAATATGGCTATGTACCCTTTGCAGGTTTTTATCCCGCGGCCTTTGTTTATCTTGACATCCACATGGCCTGTAAAGTCAATGCCAGTATGTGAGAACGGCCTCGATGGAGTGATCCTTTCTTTAGGAAGATTGCCCATCAGTTGTTCAGATCTGTTAGTTGCGTATCGCCGGCATCGGATGCACTGTCGCAGTATCTTCTTGACGGTTCGATTACCGCTGATGATCCAGTAATTGTTTCTAGTGTAAGCAAGTTTTAATCTTGCTCCACCGTGTAAGGTTCGTTGATGTGCCTTTTCAACAATGAGTTGGGTTAGTCTTCCCTCTCCTGGAACGAGGATGGGGTGTTTAGTCTCCACCGGCAACTTTGAGTGGTTAAGACGTCCTCCAACACGTAAGACTCCACTTGTATCCAAAAATGGGTTTAATTTCAAAATGGTGCTTCTGTTTGGAAGTTGCCCACATTTGTTGAGAGAATTAATTTCGTTTTTAAAGTAATTCTCTTGCACTGATTTGATAATCATGCATGTCTACGGTTTTAAGTTTTTCGTGGTAGCGTGCATTCGTTGTTAAGTGTTTCGTATTAGTAAACTTACGGGGACGTGTTATTCGGTGTTACACTTTTCTAAGTCACGTAACACACTCCACCAATTCGCACCAAGCGCTTCCAAACATCCTTCATAATGCGCACAGCAAAAGAGTGGAACTCACTGCCTGCGTCTGTGTTTCCGAACGCATACAACCCGAATCTCTTCAAAGTTAGAGTGAACAGGCTACTTCTGGGTAAGCTCACTCCATCGTCGACTTTGTCTCTGTCACCTCTGACCTAGACTAGAGTCAAGAGCAAACCCATCTCAAATAAAAAAATAAAAAAAAAACATTCTTCATCATCATCATCAGCCTATTAATGCGCCCCCTGCTGGGACACAGGCCCATACTCTGTGAGGAGTGGAATGGCCTGCCGGAGTCTGTGCTTCCCAACAGCTACAATCTAGGAGTTTTTAAGTCAAGAATGGTTAGGTTATTTCTAGGCAAGCGTGTTTGGTGGATGTCACATGTCTTCGAATTTTTGGTTCTAGGACATGCCGGTTTCCTCACGATGTGTATCACCATTTTTGAGAGCAGTGGTGATGAAATAATTTAGACAAAGTAAAGCGCCTGCCTGGGTTCGAACCCACGACCTACAACTTGTAAGTCGCGGCCGATACCACTGGGCCACCACTTCTCTAACGTGTATCTATACTAATAATATTATTATTATTTACTAATATTATAAAGAGGAAAGATTTGTATTTTTATATGTAACGAATAAACGATTTCAAAAATTCTTTCACCGTTGCGAAGCTACACTATCCCCAGGTGACATAGGCTACTTTTTATCCCTGTATTCCAACAGGAACGGGCACTACGCGGGCGAAACCGCGAGGCATCCGCTAGTTCTTGATATACTAATAAATTAATGCTTAATAGGGTAATAAATTATTATTGTATATTTTATTAATAAAAATAGTTTCGAACTAAAACAAGTTTACTTTGGCATTTCTGAGTAGGCCGTATTCGTATTTACTTATTATTGGCGCTCGTGTTTTTATATAAATACTTTTATATTCGCCACAGATGGATACCTACCATACTCGATCATCTATATATATAATATTTATAATCTCTTTTCCTAACTATGTTCGGTCGGCTACCAGTCTAAACCGTTTGTTACCCGTGTTACTACTATAGTTTTAGGCAACCAATCCACTAAACCACCCAAATCTATAGCCCAATATCTTTGTCTCCATATTTAAGGTTACACAAGTCAACGGCACGAACTATTTTGTGCGCGGGGTTAAAATGCATTTTATATCAACCGACAACACGTGCGGAAGAGTTAGATGCTTTAATGAGCAGTAGGAAGCTAGTTCGCGTACGAATACACACTTTTGCAAATTTGTAGCGAAATGGATAATGATTTAGGACGAAACCGAGCGCGCGAAATTTTATAAACAGACCTTTGGGAGTCTGGATATCATAAAAAAACGACTAAACGTATCTGATCAAAATAATAGTACATTATGGTACAAGTGCGTAATGTTGGTGATTACCGCTGAGGCGCCATTGAGACCCGAGCCTTTAGGTGAGGGTCTTAAGAGAGCCGAGGACGGTAATCATCAATACACACGTGTATCATACGACGTTTTTCAACACACTTGTGAAGAAAATATACTAAAAAATCATTTTCAACAGTGAAAACGAGTTGTGAATTTTTTTTCGCAATGGCGGGGTAAATAAATCAGTTTTCCTATGCGCGCGCATCTAACAATGGCGATCGGCCATAGACTAAAACAATGAGGTTACTTTCTTTTTTTAGCTTTTCGCGGATAGCGTTTTAGCCACGTACAAAATGGGGAATTTCAAGTTTTCTTTACTGCAGAGAAACAAAAGTTTTATTTAAGGGGAAATTTTATTTATTTAACACGTACAAGTTGAAATTATCTAGTTTAATACGAAGTTGCATGAAATGAGCAAGCAATATGTTAGGTTCTAGCATTTTGCTGAATTGTTTGACTAGAAGCTATGCCACATTTTATGTATTTAATGGATATCATGGAAATAGTAACCCCATATCATGTTATGGATATAGTAAGTACTACTTCCATGACAGGAATAGAAAGAGATTAATGTCGAATGGGACACTTTTTATTGAATAACAGTGTTACATTTTATTATATTGAAAATACTTCAATTTTAACTGGATTAGAATTAATGACTTTTTTTATTAATTTTCATTGGATTGATTTGTGACACTTTCAAAATTAGTTAAATTTAAAAGTATTTAAAATGAAGGCAGGAAACCATTAAAAAAAAACTATAACTCACTTGTGAATAATAGCAATGAAAAAGTCACAGTTTGATAACAGGTATCATTATATGCCTAATTGCGGTGAAATAAGAGCCACTTTATGAGCAAGTGTGTTGAAAAATTATTTGCATTGTTAAACTACTAATCTATCCCTGTATGGTGGCCGTTTTGCAATTTTCCGTCTTCTTATGGTATTTGTTCGCGCCCAAATATGTGTTAAAATTAGTGTCGAAATGTGGAACTTTCGACGCTGATAATTTTCAAATATTTCTTGAAGCTTCAGATCAAAATGTAGATACTTAAATTGTCTTTGAGATGGTGTCAATTTCATTACAATAGGCTCAGCGGTTTTGGTGTGATTGTCGTGTTTTTGTCTGTTTTAGACCTAACTTTACAAATTAATTACACTATACACTATACAAATATAACTCAAAATTTACTTAGATCAAATTATTAAGAAAATAGTCTAATATAACATATATTTTTTTCAAAGATTTACAACGAGCCATTTAGACGTGATTCTCATTTTCAAGAAAATTTTATAAGCGGTCTCTATAAATAGAATGCTAAAAATAATATTTTTGGTGTTTTTGTTTATCTGTCACGGAGGTTGTTTGTACGTGGTTGACGCAAAAACAACTACACGAAATTGGATGCGGTTTTCACAGTTGTATTATTGCTGGTCTAACTTATTACATGGTATAAGTTTTATTTTCATACACCGCCTAGGAGTCGAGTTATCTATAAAATAGCAGCCTTGAATGGTTCAGTACGGGGAAATCGGAATCCATAGGAGATACCAGAAAACTGTCTGAGGAATCTAAGGTGCTTTGTTGTGAGATAAAGAATTCCATAGTAAAATTTTTGGTCAAGCGTGTTTTGTTTACGATAATTGCAATTTTTCTACATTAACTAAAATATTGTTCAAATTGCGCGGAAATGATACAAAAAGTAGCGGAATGTTTCAAAATCGCAAATATATTTCCACATAAAGGTTTTCCACATAAACTATTATCATCACGCTTTACCTTCGAGGAGCTAAGCAGTCAATCTTCTTCACATTATAAGACCATCTACTTTACACACTTTGCTAACGGATCCGCAGACTGGCGGAGTATAGGTCAGCCTTCCTAACCGTACGTTCTAGATTCGATCCCCAGCTTTCACGGTTCTTTATCCGTTACAAATTTTTATGATTTAGGTATTTGATACCTATCCAATGTTTCCAATAATAATTTTTGCCTACTTTTTATGTTTATGTCAATATGATCAATAGGTACCTACATATAATACATTTGTAGAAAAGTATTTTTTGTACATCGAAAATATTTCCGAAAAAAATATAAAGGAACAGAACCTATTTCCGGCATTTTTGAAATTTTTGTCTGTTTATCTGTTTGTCTGTTTATTTGTGCACGCATCACGTGAAATGTACGAAACCAATGTAAATAACTTTTATACATAAAAAATGTGCGTAACTCTTCTTCTTCTTCATCGTGTTGATGATTCCATTTTTTTTATTTTAATTTAGATGTTGTGCTTAGACCAGAACTCAGCCACGTCCACAGCCCTAGCGTTGGCCTCGCACAGGTCCCCCATGGTGCAGGTGTTTGTGCACATAGAGCAGGACAAAAGATGGGGCATCGTTTGCGGTGTGGTTCCACAATCACATTGTGGCTGATCAGAGTACCCCCATCTGACCAGGTTGTACCTACAGCGGCCCACTTGGCTTCGTAGCCTATTTAGGGATTTCCAGGTAGGCCATGGCAGTTTATTCCCAGCTGAGAGCTTTTCTGCAGGATCGATATAGTCAGTTGGAGGGGGGTATTTGAGGAGCCACAATTTTCTACGTGCTTCGCCAGGGCTGTTGTCGCATGTTGTTATAGCCAACTTAAGGAAGCTGTGCCGACTCTTTAGTCGCCCCCGTGGTTGCGGTTATTGGTCTCCTGCTTGTGCTTTTCGGAGGAACAGGCAACTTCCCTACGGACCTCCGGAGGGGCTATTCCTGCCAACGGGTATAGTGCAGCAAGTGGAGTTGGTTTAAGGCACCCAGTGATTATTCTGCACGTGTCATTTAGGGCTACATCTACTTTTCGGGCATGAGCGGATCGATGCCACACTGGGCAGGCAAATTCGCCAGCCGAGAAGCAGAGAACCAAACCAGATGTACGAAGGACGTGAGGAGAGGCGCCCCAGGAAGTGGACGCGAGTCGACAAAGCAAGTTGTTACGTGTGTTGACCTTGAGTTTAGTTCTATCGCAGTGATTTGTGTAGGTCAGTGAGCGGTCCATGGTAGCACCAAGATAGACAAGATTGTCATTGTGTTCGATGTTAGCACCTCGCCATTGGATGTTTAATTTTCTGGCAGCCTGACGATTTCTCAAGTGGAATGAGCACGACTGCGTTTTAGACGGATTAGGTCTTAATGCATTGTCTTCGTAGTATCCACTGAGATTCGCCAGGGCCAGTTCAAGGTTTGCTTCGGTATCTTCAAAGTTTGTCGTCCTTGTGGCCAGCGCCAAGTCATCCGCGTAGAGGAACCTTTCCGTGTTTGTCGTACTGGTTTGATCATTAGTGTAAATATTAAATAGAATGGGAGCCAGGACACTACCCTGAGGTAGACCATTCTTCAAGATACGCCACCTGCTCTTTTCAGAGTTTAAGCTGACCATAAAGCATCGATTGCGTAGCATTTCACCCAGGAGTCGTATGAATGCATGGTCATCTGTTAAGGCTGTTAACTTATATAACAGCCTATTCACATTAACTGTGTCGTACGCCGCGGACAGGTCGACAAAGAGTAAACCGGTTATTTTGTTGGCTTCATATTCATATTCTTTATTGTACACAAAACAAACATTTACAAATACAGAAGGACAACTTATGTACAAAGGCGAGCTTAACCCATCGTATCCATCCTCAATGTACTGGGTGAGACGGAGGATTTGCCCTGTGCATGATTTTCCAGGACGGAAACCAGCTTGTTCTGGGATCAGCCCAGGGTCGATTAGGGGCTGTAGGCGATTTAGAATTAGCCGTTCGAATAACTTAAATGTGTGACAAAGTAAGATCGGGCGATAGTTTTTGGGATCCGATGGACATTTTCCCGGCTTGAGAAGCGCTGTCACCTTCGCTTTCCTCCATTGCTTGGGAAGTTTTGCGTCTAGCAAGCATGCGTTGAAAAGGGTGAGAAGCCATGCAACTGCCACCGGTCCCAGGTTCTTTAATTGTTCCACACATATGTCATCCACACCAGCGGCTTTACCATTTTTAAGTGTCTTAATTCCTGGTATTATATCGGACAACGTAAATGGCTTGCTTATTTCAGTACTACCGGCAGATGTAATTGAGGCTTTGGGGGTTTTCCATTTAGAAGGAGCTGATGCGCTATCTGGTTGGCAGAAACCTGATTTGGTCGTGATGGCTATGGTGGGTCGCTGGTAAGCTTTCGGAGAGTAGACCACGTTTTTTTGCTACTTCTTGTCATATCCATTTTATTTATTGTGTTCATCCACTTTTCTTTACGACTTTCACTGACTTTAGTGAGGAGTTCTTCCCCCGCTGCGATAGACTCTTCTGCAAAGAGATCATTTGTGTACAGATGTTGGTACGATTCTAGTATTCTCGAGGATTCAGGGTTCAAGCCAGGAATATACTGAGTGCGGCACCCTCTGGGCATAAACTGTCGGGAGGCAGTCCGCACAGCTTCAACAAATGCATCATAGTTGTGGGGCGCTGGAACGAGGGAGTGCAGCTTTTTGTCTACGCTGAAAGCGTAATGCTTCCAGTCAGCTTTTGCAAAATTATACCGGCGTCTGAATGGCACTGTAATTGGTTTAACAGCAGCTTGTACCTTACAAGATATTGGACGGTGTTGTGTGCGTGGTATTGGGTTCTCTACTGTTTTGAGGCAAAAGTGACTTATGTTCAGGCTTACAAAAACAAGGTCGGGATTATATCCACGTTTCCATCGACCGCTGTTAAAAGAAGCAGGTTGTTTTGCATCATGCAGCAGGAGTAAGTTTTCCGCTTCTGCCCATTGTTCAACTGCCGCGCCATCGTTGTTTATATTCCGATATCCCCAAGACGTACTGTGGCTATTGAAATCTCCAATTATTATTCGACTGTCTCGGTCGTAGAAGTTGGATGTGTGGCAAAGTTGGAAGGGTTGGTTAGGGGGTTTATAGACAGAACTAACGGTACACTTTCCGGTGTCTACGGTTATCATTTCGATAGAATTGACAGATCTGCAGGAAGCCGAGACTATAGTGACGTTAGACTTAATGAAAACAGCGCTACCATATTTAGGATGTGGAATCTCCGCAACCAGACTTAGTCCAGGTATTTTTGTTTTCCTGAGGGCTTCTTGGACGCAGATTATGTCGCATTGAGTAGCCAAGCATAGTTCAGAGAGAACCAGCGCTTTGTCCGCAGAAAAACCCTCTATATTTATCGATATGACGTTCAGAGCGGGTTCAGCCAGACGACGGCGTCGGATCTGGGAGCAGTTTTCACTGGAGCTTAGGTATTCCGATTGAATTCGCTCTGGTAGTAGCCTTTGGGCAATCATCGTGGTGAGAAGATTGGCCAGCTGGACTCTGCGTTACCGAGTGCCAGCTGTTACCAGGGTGCGCCGGACGTTTTATTATGATCTAGACGCCGCTCGGGGAGGCTCTTCTCGTGCACCCCACCCCGTGTGCGTAACTTGAAGAATTTCTTAGTTTTTGTTTCATCGTAATCGGTTCACTCTATCAATAGTTAAATGAATTTAAAGAGTGCAAGAAGTAAAATTATCACAACACACGTAATTCAGATACTAGGACAGTTGAACTCCCCCCCCGGTGGGTTCCCGCTTTGTCGAGGCGGGGGGGCTCAGTAACCGTGGCTTGGTCACCCACGGTGAAGCGAAGAGGAACCCGAGGAGGGGCCGCTCGTCAGGGCTTTTGCCGATTAAGCCGACGACGTAGCGGCCAACTAGTAGGTTGCGGTGCCGCTTGGTAACAGGCGACATCGCAACTGAGGCGGGCCGCGATGTCTTATGGGGATTTCCAGGTCCCGTACGATATCGCGGCTGAGGGTTGGAGGCCGCGGCGGGAGAGGAGTGCCGGTATTGCGGTGCGTCGCTCTCCCCACCTTCCGCGGTCTAGACGGGGTCGCCACCGTCTGATGGCGGACGCGGTGGGGCCGCAGGGGAAGAGGAGTGTCGGTATAGCGTCAGCCGCTCTCCCTATCCCCTACGGCCGCAAAATGGTAGGTGGCGGGGCCATTGACCTCGACCCGTCACAGTGGGACCAAGGGTGCCATACACGGGGTCGTCTGGCACCCATGTGCTGATTTGGTCCCTGGGGTGGTCACGGCGTGCAGTGTGTTCTTGCGCGCCGGTGATGGGGGGTACTCCCCCGAGGAGGGTCCGGTGACGGACAGCCGCGGCGGGTTCGCGGTGAGTGCTAACGCGTGCCCGTGTTCCCGCCATAAGCGGCACTGGAGGACACCGTGGAGTTTTAGTGGGTTAGAGTCCCACATAACTGCACTATCTCCCCGTGGTAGTGCAGTATGCATGAGCATTTCTCCACGCAAAAAAAAAAAAAAAAAAAAAAAAAGGACAGTTGAACTCAATATTCGATAGATGGCGTTGTGCATTTGAAGTCATTTTCTGAATGGCGATGTTAAAATTCTCCGCAAAAGAATGATGACTATAGAAAAAATATTGGTAGGTAGATAGGTAAGTAGGGTGGGCAGGAAGGTAAGTAGGGTAGGGTTGGCAGACAGATGACGGGAGCGAAGCCGCGGGCACAGCTAGTTTATACTAATATTATAAAGAGGAAAGATTTTTTTGTTTGTTTGTACCGAATAGGCTCCGAAACTACTGGACCGATTTAAAAAAATCTTTCACCAATAGAAAGCTACGTTATTCCAAAAACTACCTATAAATACACTTAAATAAAAATAAAATTAAACTACGAACGCGTATAAAAGGGCAGGGGTCATAGGGCGTCAAAAAATTCGTCCACATCGCTGTCAACGTGAAAAGTGCCCAGAACGCTGGCAGCATTGCCACGTTGAATGGCAATGCTGATTCTCTGGCCAAGGAAAAGCCCAGCCCTCTGGTCACGTGAAGAGTCGACTAACCGTTTACTTACTTCTCGAAACACTCGAAGAGCACTCGGACCCCATGGACCTAATGTTTCAACCCCAAACGGCTCAAATATATAACTTCCAATAAGGTTGTTGTATTTGCGCCGTTTGAGGTTTTCCGCACCAGCAGCAGCTGCCCCAGCACAGCCCGCCGTGCTAAGAAGATGGGATGGCGCAAGGGTGTCGACACATGTTGCATCCCACACCAAAGGCCTACCCACCTTCCAAGGCATTATGGTCATCCCGTCTGGTCTCTTCCCATCGTCGCGCGCCAAGCCATTGGGTTCTAAAACAGCTGGCACCCCGGCGGTGACAAGAGCCCGACGTATGATGTCATTAATGCTAGCGTGCCGTGCTAACCGACCAGCGCTCCTACTGCAGGATAGGCCATGGTGTCCGAGGCGGTCGACTGCTTCACCACATTGACAACGATGAGGAGCTCCGCTAGGAGCACCCAAACGCAGACATGTAGCGATCCGGAAGGTGTTGTCACTCAACATAGTACCTATGTTGGGTGACGGTAGTGCCTGTAGCCAGAGGCCCGACTCCCATTCTCCCACAGCCAGCAGGCGCGCACGCTCAGCAGTATTGGTGGACGTATCAATAAGTTTATTCCGTACCAACCTGCAGAGCGGCTCATCCCACTGTCTCTGGGAAAAAGGGGTCTCGGGCAACGCTGTATTCGGGCAAGCCACTTTCCAGGCATTCACTGCATCGGTCGAGTACGGCACTTCACAGTTAACCAGTGATGGCAACAAAATTTTCCTGGTTAACTTTTCAGTGCTGTGGACCGAAGACAGGAACGCCGGTAGGCTTAAACTAGAAATTTTGCGGATGCCGAGCCCACCGAAGCGAATGGGTAGAGTAGCTTGCAGCCACGCTCGGTCATCCAGGGCCACATTTAGGATAGATGATAGTGTGCGACGAATAATCTGATCAATTTTGTCCAAGAGAATTTGTGTATGCTTCCATAATGGCGAAGCGCGAAGAAAGTACATGAAATTTGGACCAAAGCAACAATAACGAATGAGGGTGATAGCCGAATGTACATTAATTTTAGAGAGTCTGTCCGAAATATTGTTGAAATGTGTTATTTTGGCGTCAATGAATGGAGAAAAACTATCTTCCAAAATTGGGGCACCTAGGAGGTGCAGTGAACTACTTTCTGCAATTTTGATCTCTGGTGCTATTGTTTTGAATTTTTGAAGGGTTGATTGTCTGTCCGCATTGTCACAGATGAAAATTTCACATTTGGAGTGGTTGAGTTCTAGGCCAATGGACTGGAATTGCTGCTTCAGGAATTGAAAATCTTTCAAAACTGAATCTACGTCACCTCCTAGTGTGCCATCATCTAGATACCAGACGTTGAATTTTGAATTTAATTGTTTGATGATAGGATGAATAGCCAAACTGAAAATGACTGGCCCGAGAGGGTCACCTTGTTGGCATCCTACTGCAGATTGCAAAAGATTTTCTTTATATAATAATTTAGAAGGGTGCCTGTAGCACTGCCAAATAAAACCGAAAATTTCAGGAAGTTCCTTTTTTACCTCCGCCAACAAAGTGTCCCTGTTAACAGAATTAAAGGCGTTCTTAACGTCAACCTTGAGGATGACCTCACCCTTGTCAGAATTTAAAAAAGTAGAAAGGGCATGTACAGCAGCCTCACAGCCTCCCCTAGAGCCAAAGCCAACCTGTAGGGGCTGGAACTTATTGGTGAGTCTTTGGCCGTAGAGTTTGCAGCAAATTTTGGCTGCCATACGCCTGTAGGTACATCCGACGGCAATAGGACGAATGCCGCCGTCCCTCTTGCGCAGGGCACATAAGTTGGCCCCGTACAAGACATCGACGACGGCATCGTTTATACCGCCGGAGAGCATTAGGTTGGTTAGAGCCGCAAGCTCCTTCAAAAGAGTCTCACCAGCGTCCCCGGCGCCTGAACTTATAAGATCCTTTAAATGTTGAGGAGTCAGGCCGTCGAGGCCGCCGGCGGACCCACTCCGGAAGGAGCTCACGGCTGCAATCAACTGGGGAGCTGAAATTTGGTAAAAGGATAAATTGAGATCGGGGGTGTCGGGTGGGTCGGGAAAGGTAAGATCATCCGCAGGCGCTGGATGTTTACTCTCCAAGGCTGAAATAGTTTCTGGAGAGTAAGGCGCCACCACATCACTGCTGAACAATAGCCTGGCCGCTCCCCTAATGTCACCTTCACTTAATTTGGATTCTACATGCGAACACACGCCTTTCTGGGAAGGGTGGTTATATGCTGGTAAATTTGAATCTAAAATAAAGGTCGAATCGTTGCAATTGTCTTTAATTTGAGTTGTTAATGTTTTTTTTGTAGCCAAATTTTTTTGGACATGTAAAATCCTATAAGGAAAGGTGAGCAATTCCTCCCAGGCACTTTGTGAGTTCTCCTGGGTTGCAAGACGGACGCAACGCGCCAAACATAGTGCGACAGACCGTCTCGCACCCCGGGGAATCCTCTTTAAAACAGGTGTAGAATTTTTTAATTTTGACAGCGTTTTCCAAAGGGTTTGTGCCAAAGGTTGGGAGGTGGCTGGAGGGCACAAAGGTACACTATGTGGTTTGTGGACCTTCCCATAGTGTATCCTAAGTCCCCGTTCGCCCTTAAAAAAGCGTGCCTGTGAGCAATAGGGACATCTCACCAGCTGAACATCAACGGATGTGGCAGGTTGACTGCTACAGGTTCCGGCCTCGCTACAGTCTGCATTGTTCATTAAAGAAAAGAAAAAAAGTAAAACTTACCCTAATATAAAACTAAACACACTATTACATACTAGAACTTACAAATTAAAAACATAATAGAAAAACACAAATAGAAATATCAAATTGTCAACAATAAATGTCACACAGAAACTGTCTTTTATGACGGCTGCGGGACGCAGGAGGCACTGACCTCTATCATACAAGTACGCTGGACTACATATATTAGATGAAATGCCAGTTGATTTTTGTACCGAATCAAAGCGCCCCACTCGAGGTTCTCAGGAACTAAAATTGACACATTTAGGGATAGGTTAATACCTCAGATTACCGATATTTCTCAAGATTAGGTAATACTAATATATTCGCCTGGAAATATTATATTATTTTAACTAATACGAGTATATGAGTATTAGTAATATTTTTAAATTACACTAATATCAAAATAGTAGACTTGGCAAGGCGTATCACTCATCTACTGTATTGACTTTTCATAATATGTTGCAACTAAATATCTCATATTGGTATTAGTGTAGAATGTTATATGAATGCCTAATAATCAGTAATAATATGTTAAAAAGCAATGTGTAATAGTAAATTCAGGGAATCATCATCATGATCATCCACAGTCCGACTTCGCCCACTGCTGAGCACAGGCCTCTCTCTTCTTGTATCAATCACCTCGTTCCTGTCTGGAATAATATCATGATAATTATAATTGTATTCACAAATGTTTTTAAGTCAAACAATTTATATCTGCATCTGAAACAGAGTTGAGAACTGATATAAGTCTTCACGTCGCTGGAATGCGATGTCACTCTTATTTGCACCTTAACACTACATAGACAGGATCTCAGCGATGAGAGCGAGAGATTGTAAATGTAAATATTAACTAATTAGTATACTTGAGCGAGCAGATACTTGCTCAAATATACTACTTTTAAGGATAAGTTGTTAGCCTATCCCCATATTTAAATCTCACTGATCTGACAGTAATGCGCTATAACTTTAGTAGCACGCTATCCACTAGTTTATAGTTTGCAATCTGATTGAAAGTATTTTTCAGTTAACCTTTACAGCAAGTTTTCTATTACTTAGAAATTAATCTCAATTAAAATAATTGGGATTTTCTTGTTATCCTAAGTATTAAATTATTCTCACGTATTTTTATACCGAAGGCTATGTCCCATCTCTAATATTAGTTCCATGGAATCTCACGTTAAGTCACGTTGCTATCAGCGCCAAAATGGCGAAAATCAAAAGTCTTATTTTTGTCATCGATAATATGAAGTCCAGCGTACTTGTATATTAGAGGTCAGTGGCAGGAGGCCTATTCTACACCCTTCGCAACTGTCGCCTTGGCAACGGGCGGGGCGTCGCGTCGTATTATTTGGTTTCTTTTTGTTTTATTTTCAGGGTCAATATGTATTGAACATTATTAGAACTCTGCTTCAACTCTGCGTCAAAATACTGTAACCCTTACTCGCGTGTGGTAAAATGCGGCCACAACTCCGTAATAGTTAATTAATATTGTGAATTTCTTCGAGTTTTGGGCGCTTCAAAATTGTTGTTTGATCTCTCTTCTAAATCATCTATTTGTAAAAATATTAAATATATTATATTCGTATTTTTCTGACTTGACAGCGCCCGTCCGTCCCCAAAAAAATATCATACGAGAAAAAAAAAAAAAAAAAAAAAAAAAAAATATAAATATAAATATCTAATAATAATAATAATAATAATATCTAATATTTATATAAATATCTACGTTATTCCTGAGTAACATAGGCTATTTTTCGTTAGCGTCAGAATGGCTGGTTGCCTAAAGCAAGCGGCTCTGAAAGTATATTCAATAATTGCTACCCGATTGCTTATATTTGCTACATTTCTTCAAAAATTGCTACATATCATGGATTCAGAGAAATTTTAATATTTTTTTGACCAGCCATTCTGACGTCAGGATGGCTGGTCGCCTCCGTGTTCTGCATGAAGGACGCAGAATTTCTAAACGTTTGTTGTATCAATAATTGCTTACTAATTGCTTCGTTTACGAATTTAAGTTTGAGCTTCGTACATACATTGGGTAAAAAAATAGAGCTTTTATTAAAATTTGTACAAAGAAGTGCCTTATAATCTGAAAAGGCAACAGTTTACTACAGCGTCTTGTTCAAATCGTGCAGGCGCTCACAATTATGGGTCACCCACCACATTGACGCGGCATTCATTCTAAAAGATTGTCATATCAATAATAGCTTACTAATTGCTACTTTCACGAATTTAAGTATGAGCTTCGTACATACATTAGGTAAAAAAAATAAAGTTTTTATTAAAATTGGTACGTAGAAGTGCCTAATAATTAGGAAAGGCAAGAGATTTTTTCACTACAGCGTCTTTTTTAAATCGGGAAGGCGTTCACTGATATGGGTCACCCACCCCAGATCTGTTGATGCGGAATCTACCAAGATATTTGAAATTATTAATGTGAAACAAAAAATACAACATATTATTAATGAAGCAGCATATACCTAACAATAAAAGCATAAATATGAAACACGAGAAACGTATGAAAGAAAAAACCGTAGTACATCGTTAAATCTTTATTTAATATTATTCCTACGTTTTCATAAAATCAAAGATTATTTTTTAGCATATAAAATACAATGGGGGATCACCTTCTTTTTGCTCTTTGTTATCTTTGTAGATTGATCGTCATAATAATACAAAAGAAAAGATAGGCAAAAGATTTTCATATTTATACTTAGGCTTGCGCTTGACCACTATCTCACCTGATGGTAAGCGATGATGTGGTCGACGATGGAGCACGCTTGCCTAGAAGAAGCCCATTCACTCTTGACTTAAAGACCCATAGATTGTAGCTATCGGGAAACAGATTCCGGCAGGGAATTCCACTCTTTAGCTGTACGCATAATAAAAGTGTCCCCAAAACGTTTTGTGCGTATGGGTGGGATGTCCACCATGTACCGATGACGCATCGCCGTACGTCTGGTAGTCCGATGATGGAACGGGCTGGGCGGAATTAAATCATGTAATTCCATCGCACACTCCCCGAAATGTAACCGATAAAATACCGACAAACTGGCAACTCGGCGACGATGTTCAAGGCTCTGGAGCTTTGACTTGACCAGTGCCTCATTGCCGATGAGTTTCTTGGCCCGCTTTTCGATCGACTCTAGTGCATCAAGCTGGTATTTGGCAGATCCGTCCCAGAGATGAGAACAGTACTCCATGCACGATCGAACTTGCGCTTGATACAAGTTGAGCAGCTGTTCCGGCGTGAAGTACCTTCTCACCTTCGCAAGGATCCCCAACTTTTTGGCAGCCAGCTGAGCCTTTGCCTCAATGTATGGCCCAAAATTGAGAGTCGATGTCAACGTAACGCCAAGAAGCTCAAGATGGTCCGTTATTGGCACGGTTACATCACGGAAAGTTTGAGCCGGGTGAAATTGGCTCTTTTTTGCGGAAAAAAGACACGCCTGGGTTTTAGCAGCATTAAACTTGACCAGATTGGCATCGCCCCATTCGGAGACTGCTTGCAAGGATAAGTTAAAACGCTCCACCATGGCCTCACGAAGAGACCGGATCTGCGGCCCTCTAGCCCGTGCGTTGGACAAGTATCTCTCAGTGTCTATGCATGGCCTGCCTGCGATTGGTTGGAGGCGCGCGGGGTAAGAGAGGGGGCGCGGGAGGCGCGGGCGGCGCTGGCACGTCTCCCGCTCCGAGCATCGCGCACTCAAATTCTTACCACGACGAAGACACTACATTTATTCGGATTTTGTATTTTTGTAATTACACCATATTATTATAGTCCACGCATTTTATTTATTCGCTCCTGTAGCTGAGCAGTCGACGTAGCATCGTCAACATATGATCCTTCGAGCCGGATTACAGAAATGTGAATGGGACGTACGTCGACTGCTCAGCTACAGGAGCGAATAAATAAAATGCGTGGACTATAATAATATGGTGTAATTACAAAAATACAAAATCCGAATAAATGTAGTGTCTTCGTCGTGGTAAGAATTTGAGTGCGCGATGCTCGGAGCGGGAGACGTGCCAGCGCCGCCCGCGCCTCCCGCGCCCCGTCTCTTACCCCGCGCGCCTCCAACCAATCGCAGGCAGGCCATGCATAGACACTCAGCAACAGTGCTCTCGCTTGCAAACCCAAAGGTGCCGGGTTTTAGCAGATCGTTAATGTGCAACAAGAACAATGTTGCTGAGGGTACGGACCACTGAGGGACCCCGGCATTAATATCCAATTGGTCCGACGAGCAGCCATCGATAACCACTCGAATGGACCGATCTCTCAGGAAGTCTGCAATCCAATCACACATACCACCGGGCAAACCGAGTGAAGGAAGCTTACCAATAAGGCTTTCGTGCCAGACCCTATCGAAAGCCTTCGAGATGTCGAGGGAGACGGCAAGCGCTTCCCCATGCCTCTCGATGGCATCACTCCATATGTGAATGGCATACGCTAGAAGATCCCCAGTAGACCGATTTTCATACGTTTCTCGTGTTTCATATTTATGCTTTTATTGTTAGGTATATGCTGCTTCATTATTAATAAACACATCAACACGGTCTAGGGATATTTCATACTCAATTAAATAACTCGAAAAGTACTGGCCGCATTGGAATCTTTTATACACCGATTTGTTTGTAATTTATCTCAGACTAATTCCAAATTCAAATTTTTGAAAATTCTTTTGTTTCGGTGGTATAAAAATGTCTTGATGTGTAGGAGAGGGAATTTTCATTTGTGCGAAATTTAGAAAACAATACGAATTACGTTTAGTTACAGTTTTTTTTCATTTTTAAACGAAAGATAAAGTTAAAATTGAGGTATTGTAGCCATGCAACGCCAACATTTGACGAGGGCGGAGATGTTACGAGCTGTGGGAATGCTGGAAGCTGGGTCTGTTCAGCGTAATGTTGCTGAGGCCATAGGGACCCACCAAAATGTAATTTCAAGATTGTGGACACGCTATCGTGCCACAGGTGAAGTAGTGGAGAGGCACCGGGGGCCAAGTCGCATCACTACCCCCAGACAAGACCGATTTTTGCAAATTACTGCGCGAGCTCAACCAAATGCAACGGGGCGACTCAATTGGTCCAAAGGCTGCGAGTGGAACACCAAGTGCTTGTGAGTGACCAAACTGTAAGAAGGTGACTGCATGAAAGCAATCTACGCTCTCGTAGACCACTCCGGGTCCCACCTTTACGGAGAGGCAATCGTGGACGACGATTAGAATGGGTTCGGAACCACGTGGACTGGGGCCGTGAGCAATGGTCCAATGTGCTGTTCACGGATGAATCCAGGTTCGGCTTCCATCCAGATTCACGAAGGACGCGTGTTTGGCGAGTTCCTGGACGATGGAGCCGTCTTTAGCTCAGGAAGTTCACCCATACCAAGGAGGAACAATTATGGTTTGGGCAGGAATTCGTCTTGGAGGACGGACGGATCTCGTTTGGGTGCGGGGCAATATGACGGCAGAACGATACGTCCAACAGGTGCTGGGGCCCGTAATCATGCCCCACAGAACACAAATGAGGCAAGATTTCCTGCTCATGCACGACAATGCCCGGGCACACACGGCGAGAACGGTAGCAGCTTGGTTACATACACACAATGTTAGGGTCTTAGACTGGCCTGCTCAATCGCCAGATCTAAATCCCATTGAGCATGCGTGGGATATGCTGCAAAGAAGAGCTCTGAAGGAAGTTCCTGAAAATCTGGCTACAGAAGATCAACTTTTTGCGCACCTCAGAAGGACATGGGACAATATTCCGCAGCAAGACATTGACAACCTTGTTCTGAGCATGCCGAATCGTTGCCGATGTGTTATGAACATCATGGGCGCTTTCTCAGACTACTAACTTCAAGTTTATAAACACAAATTAAATGATTTTTCTATTTTTTTCAGTTTTTACTCACAAATTAAAAGTTAATTCATAGTTATACGGTTTCCGTCTATGCTTCATTTTTTTCCATAAAATCCTGATATTTTAATCGAAGTACCTTAACCATTATTAAAAAATGGTAGAATATTAAATAACGTATCTTTTAAATATATACATGTCACATAAATAATTAACACATTGATAGTAATTCGCTTTTTTAAAAATATCCCTAGACCGTGTTGATGTGTGTACCTATGTTGTATTTTTCAATAGATCTGGGGTGGGTGACCCATATCAGTGAACGCCTTCCCGATTTAAACATGACGCTGTAGTGAAAAAATCTCTTGCCTTTCCTAATTATTAGGCACTTCTACGTACCAATTTTAATAATTTTAATAAAAACTTTATTTTTTTTACCTAATGTATGTACGAAGCTGATACTTAAATTCGTGAAAGTAGCAATTAGTAAGCTATTATTGATATGACAATCTTTTAGAATGAATGCCGCATCAATGTGGTGGGTGACCCATAATTGTGAGCACCTGCACGATTTGAACAAGACGCTGTAGTAAACTGTTGCCTTTCCAGATTATAAGGCACTTCTTTGTACAAATTTTAATAAAAGCTCTATTTTTTTACCCAATGTATGTACGAAGCTCAAACTTAAATTCGTGAAAGAAGCAATTACTAAGCAATTATTGATATGACAAACTTTTAGAATGAATTACGCGTCAATGTGGTGGGTGACCCATAATTGTGAGCGCCTGCACGATTTGAACAAGACGCTGTAGTAAACTGTTGCCTTTCCAAATTATAAGGCACTTCTTCGTACAAATTTTAATAAAAGCTCTATTTTTTTACCCAATGTATGTACGAAGCTCAAACTTAAATTCGTAAAAGAAGCAATTAGTAAGCAATTATTGATACAACAAACGTTTAGAAATTCTGCGTCCTTCATGCAGAACACGGAGGCGACCAGCAATCCTGACGTCAGAATGGCTGGTCAAAAAAATATTAAAATTTCTCTGAATCCATGATATGTAGCAATTTTTGAAGAAATGTAGCAAATATAAGCAATTGTGTAGCAATTTTTGAATATACTTTCAGAGCCGCTTGCTTTAGGCAACCAGCCATTCTGACGCTAACTATTTTTCAATCCTGAATACGGGTCCTGTGGGGTGGTCCACGGGGGCGAAGCCGCGGGCACCAGCTAGTTTTAAATATTTCTATGGAAAATAATGCAATGAGTATTATATATATATTATTTAGTCTGATAAGTACATTTCTGCCCTGCTAGGCTTCTTTTTCGAGACTATCTGGATACTCTCGAAAAAGTAGTTGCTTGGTAAATTTTAGAGCTATCTGGATAGCTCTAAAATTTACCAAGCAGCAGTAGAAGTAAAATTTTTGTGCTACTGATGGAACAAAGGCCATTGATTAAAAACCGAGGAAATTAAAGAAATCGTTAGACGAATTCAAGCTTTCAATACCTGTGCAAACTGTCTCTGGCTAATATGTCTACCGCCGAGCCGCATATTATACCCATACTTCCATAACAATTTTTAGGGTTCCGTTTCTTAAAAAAGAAAGCCTTATAGGATCACTTCGTTGCCTGTCTGTCAAGATCTTTTTCGCAGTAACGCGAGGAGTTATCAAGACGAAATTAATATCAAATATTCAGGTCTGTAGGTATTACCTTGGTAACGCCGTAGTCGGTTTCATCATCAGTCTTTCGAGTTTTCACGATACCCTAACGAGAACAACTCATAAATAACCACGAATGACAGCCCGATACCAACTGCTTAACGTATAAGGTAAATTTTTCCTTACTCACCAACTTACCCAGTGGTAGTAAATGCATGAGACTTAATAGGGATGGTTTCGCATGAGTAGTAAAAGTCTTTCACTTGGTCTTCTCAACTAATTTAATCTTCACACAAATACAATCTGTCACTGAAGGTTCTTGATTAATATTATTAAATAAGATTCAATAATGGAGATATGCTGTCTCAAACAGCATCGTTCAGCCTGTGCAGTTGTATCTATGCATCAACTACACCATGTTGACATTTGTATTCGGATCCTGCTGCCTTGGGATGTGATTTTCTCAAGTCATCATCCTCATGAGATGTTAAATATTAGGTTGAGATTACCACATTTATGTTTTTATTGATTAAATCAATGTCCAAAGGACCCTGCCAAGAAGAAAAATCATGATGAGATTCATAACGCATGGTTGATACAACGCGTGGATTCAGACGAATTAAATTGATACTCACAGCGCACATTAGATCCTCATATCATTGAAACAATTCATTCTCACGCCGGTGCCTTTTCTACCTCGAGCTTAGGATATATCGAAATTAGGTGAAGCTGCACCAAGACGCACAATGAAAAGGATCGTACATCTTGCCTGCAACTCATAACCATTAAGGTTACACTAGTCAAAAATTCTTCCATACAAACGTAGTCTAGGGATTATTCGACTGTTTGACGATGTACGTTCGAAATAAAAAGTGATATCAATTTGTCTCATCATTATCTAGCCCTGTATGGAAGCAAAAAAGTAAAAAATGAAAATATTTGAAAGTTATGAGCGTCGAAAGTTCCACATTTCGACACTAATTTTAACGCATTTTTGGTCGCGAATAAATACCATAAGAAGACGGAAAATTGCAAAACGGCCTCCATACAGGGATAGATTAGTAGTTCAACAATGCAAATAATTTTATTTTGAACAGATAGATTCAGTAGTTTTTTCATGATATCTAGACTGCCAAAGGTCTGTTTATAAAATTTCGCGCGCTCGGTTTCGTACTCAATCATTATCCATTTCGCTACAAATTTGCAAAAGTGTGTATTCGTACGCGAACTAGCTTCCTACTGCTCATCACAGCATCTATCTCTTCCGCACGTGTTGTCGGTTGATATAAAATGCATTTTAACCTCGCGCACAAAATAGTTCGTGCCGTCGACTAGAGCGTTATTTTTCTTGGGTCCGCTCATCTATGTCATGCATTAAGTTTCCTATATAAAATTTTGTTTTTTTCTACCTATAAGAACTGTGTATTTTAATAAGATATCAAAGACCATAAAAGTTCGCCATCTTAATAGTCATGATTTTAAAACTGAACTCTTGAACTCTTTAAACTTCTAAAATCAGTGAACTATGATTTTATTGAATCAATTTTAAAAGTCGATATTTAACCGAGTTACCTAATTATATCGCACTAGCTGTCCCACGCGGCTTCGCTCCCGTCAACTGGCTACGTACCTACCCTACACCTACCCTACACCTACCCTACACCTACACTACACCTACCCTACACCTACCCTACACCTACCCTACACCTACCCTACACCTACCCTACACCTACCCTACACCTACCCTACACCTACCCTACACCTACCCTACACCTACCCTAAACATGGCGGATTTTGGGCGCCATATTGTGGGAGTTGCAATTTTTTTTTTCATCCAAACCCATCGAGTGGGGTATCAAAATGAAGGGTTTTTAGAGGTGATTACAAATATATAAACCACTTATATGTTTTAAAGTCTTTCGTAAAAAAATATAACTAAGAAGTTGTTAATAAAAAATAAAAATAAACTTTACAAAAACCCGCCTGCGAAGCGAACTAAAAAGCTGACAAGAAAACATCATGTTATGCAGTCGGAGGATACATATTCACAAACTGGCTGACCCCATGATCCTCCTACTGCACAGCATGATTTTTTCCCCAATAAGAACAGTCTTGGAAGCATCCCTCATGCCGTAATAGCATAAGTTATAATGAACAGGCATAAGGAAAAATATACTAACAAGGATACGTTTGGTGGACAAAAACTACGTATATTTTTAAAGATGTACATAAGTTTCCTGACTCTAGATGTTGTTTGGGGTTCGGTCGGGATGGCTTGAATTATTAATGAAACTGCCTTGGACTCTTTTAGATAATATTTATTTAACACTATGACTGTACACGACAAGACTTAGGTTTACGACGGAACCGGACGACCACGTCGTCGTTCCATAGACAATAATATATTTTATAATCATAGACTACAACATGCCCCTTTTTTTTTAAAAGAGAGTTGTCAGTCTGACATTGACAGTTATTAGACAGATGACACAAAATAAATTTATCCATAATGCTACAAAGTTGTGTTACAAAAACATTAACAATTTACATTTAAAACTTATGAATTTTTGTGTCGCCGTATTTAAAACATTACAAATATAATTATACAATAAAAAAAATTCAATTTGCACTTGAATTACATTGTGATAATATTATTGTTAATTTGTCTTATCTTCTATGTATTAAATCTTATAAATCAAGTCTTTGTGTTTTCTTTAACAATCTTCCCCTAGAGCTATATTGTTTTTCAGCATTTACAGACTCATCATTACATGGTAAAGGAGATTGTTCTACACTACTTGGTACATATAGTTCACTTGGACTCTGAAGTAAGTTCTCTAAGTTTCTATGTTGAGAAGACATTGGACTTTCGATATCAAATTCGTTATAGTCATGTAGACTTTCAGGTGAAACTAATGTTTCATCGACATTAACAAATATAGGTGACTTTACTATGTTTTCTGACTGATTTTCAGACTGACTAGAATGATTTGACTCTATTGATAAGAATGAATCTGACTCATTGTTCAGTTCATGACTTTGTAAACTTGACTCAGGACTTGACTCATGATAAGTTAAGATAAATGTATAACTATCATCCTCCTTTTCTGAAAATTTTGACTTGTTTAGTTTATTATTTAATTGGCTAGGACCAGGATTATCCTTAAAATTTACTTTTTTGTTATTATTTTGAGAGACATTTTTCTGACTTGACGTTTGACTTTTTGACTTGTACTTAAAACGAATATGCTGACTATTCCTACGGTAAGTAGTATTATTACAATCTTTGACAATAAATGATCTTGGATATTTGGTTTTAGACACAATAGTACCTTTTGTCCATATAATATCTTTAGGATTTTTCTTAAAATAAATCTGGTCATTCATTTGAAAATCAAGATAATTTTTACAGTTTTTGTCATAATAAAACTTAGTTTTTTGAATTTTTTCTTGTTTCTTTCTGTTATGTTCGGAATGCTTTACAATCCTGGGTCTCAAGTGACTAATTTTGTTAGGTAGTTGAGATCTTAATGTTCTAGACATTAAAAGCTGTGCTGGAGAGCATAAATCTCCTCTCGGTGTATTTCTATATTGTAAGAGACCTAAGTGAGGATCAGATCCAGAATCATCACTTTTCCTCAATATATTTTTTATTATTTTTACTGAGACTTCTGCTAAGCCGTTGGATCTTGGTAAATGTGGACTTGAGATAATGTGTTCAACGTCCCATTCATGTAAAAACAATTTAAAATCACTGGAGTTAAATGGCGGGCCTCCATCTGAAACTAGTTGCATTGGTATGCCATGGCGTGCAAATATAGATTTTAGGTGTGCGACGACATTAGATGTTCGACTGTCTTTATTTAAATTTGCTATTTCAATGTAATTAGAATAGTAATCTACTACCAATAAGTATTTTTTATCCTTATATTCAAATAAGTCTGTAGCTAATTTCTGCCAGGGAAACAAAGGTTGTTCATGAGTTAACATTGGTTGTTTTGATTTATTTGCAGAATAAATTGAACATGTTTCACATTGTCTAACTTTACTTTCAATATTTTGATTAATATTTGGCCAATAAACTACACTTCTTGCCAAGTTTTTTGTTTTTTCAATTCCTTGGTGACCCTCATGTAATATATTTAATATTTCTGTACGCATTGACTGAGGTATGATAACAGAATTGTTTTTGAAAATTATATCATTAATCACATGAATTTCCTCTTTTATGTTCCAGTAAGGTAATGTTAAACTATGACAATGTTCTTTACATTTAGGCCAACCATTTTTGTAATATTCTATTAATTTTTGAGAAACTAAATCTTGTTTAGTGTGACTTGTAATTTTTTCAAGCTTTTCTGGAGAAATAGCTAAATTAGAGGTTAATAAATTTATGTGAATACTAATATTTGAATCTAAATCTTCCAAACTGACTAATTCTTGGTTAAAATTATCATCTTTGACTGGAGCACGAGATAATGTATCAGAAACATACATCTCTGAACCTTTTGTATAAGACACAATAAGATTATAAGCTTGTAAAGTGATCATCATACGTTGTAATCTTGCTGGTACCTCTGACAAGGGTTTTTTGAATAATGTGACTAGAGGTTGGTGATCTGTTTCAACTTGAATAGGTTTTCCATAAATATATTGGTGGAATTTTTTACACCCAAATACTATAGCATAAAGTTCTTTTTCAATCTGTGCATAATTAATTTGACTTTTGTTTAATGACTTTGAAGCATAAGCTATCGGATTCCTATCGTGTAAAATAACTGCACCTACTGCATTTTGTGACGAATCGACTGACAATCTAATGGGTTTTTTCATATCATAATGGACTAAGACTGGATATTGACATAACATTGACTTTAATTTTTCGCATTGTGTTTCATGTTGTTCTAACCATTGCCACTGGTTACGTTTTTTGAGCAATTCTCTCAGCAAAGAAGTTTCTTCTGCGAGATTTGGTATATAGGAACCTAAATAATTGACCATTCCTAAAAATCTTTGAAGTTCCTTGACATTACTTGGACTTGGCATTTTCAAAATTGCTTCTACCTTTGACTGATCAGGTGATACACCTTCCTTATTGAAAATATGTCCTACATAGCAAATTTCAGACATACCAAATTGACATTTGGATTTATTGAACTTCAAATTGACTTCCGACGCTCGTTTGAATAACGATTCTAGTCTTTCATTGTGCTCTTCAATAGTAGTCCCATAAACAAGTATATCATCTATAAATATAATTATTCCTGTTAAATCTCCGAATAATTGATTCATTGTCCTATGGAAAATTTCACCACTAGAGTTAATTCCGTATGGCAGTCTTAGAAATTTGTATCGACCATATGGAGTATTGAACGTACAAAGTTCACTACTTTCCTCGTCTAAGCATATAGTCCAATAGCCTGAACTTGCATCCAATTTTGAAAAAATTGATGCGCCTGCAACTTTAGATCTAAGATCATTGAATGTTGGATACGGGAAGTGAGGACGTTTGATAGCCGTGTTTAAGTTTCTAGGATCAAGACATATTCTTAATTTACCATTCGGTTTTTCGATTAAGACGATTGAGTTTACCCATTTAGTTGGCTTATCCACTTTTTCTATGACCTGTAGTTCTTCCATATATTCTAATTCCTCTTTAAGACGTTTCTCCAAAGAATAAGGTATTCTCCTGAGTGGGCAGACTTTAGGTGGAACACTACTATCAATGTCCAGATGAGCTTTATATGGTAGACAACCTAGACCCTCAAATGTTTTAGCAAACTTAGAAACAATTTCTTGTACTGACCTTTGCTGGATTCCATATATTCTTTTCACAATACCTAATTTTTCACATGAATTCCAACCCAATATTGTTTTACACTCACATTCAACAATAACAAAATAGAGTTTTGTGGTTATTCCGTTTTCAAATTTACAATTAAGAATACATGTACCCAAATTTGGCACTAATTGTCCTGAAAATGAAAAGAGTTTATTATTTGTTCTCATCGACTATACAGCCTCTAGACGCCTAACAACAGGCGAGCGATGTCTGTCAACACATATGACTAAAATAATCATATACTGGTAATATAGGTCGCCACTCGACAATTTCGAATTAGTAGCGACCACTTCCGTGAGCCGTAAACACTGCCACGTCAGGTAATTACAAATTGGTAAAATAAATATTATAATGGCCCCTTGTAGCGTACGTTGGTGTGGTAACAACAGCCAGAACTCGAGTTTCCCGAAAAATGGCTTAACATTTCATCGGTAAGTTAATAGTTACATAATCATAATCAGATTTATTTTCTGATATTATTTATCGGAGTTCATTTTGTACTGGTCATTATTGTAGGTGTAAACTGCAACAGCACAAATTTTGTCGCGCTCGTTGATGTCTTTTGTGTTTTCGTCTCTTTCTTTTTAATGTACTTTTTTATCTATCTCTTTTCCTCTATAATTTGGTACGCAAAACTAGTGATGCACCATATTCTATGACCAAATCTGTTGTGGATAAAACTAGAAACCTACATACTATATACAAAAAGAGACATTAAATTAAAGAGTTTATTATTTGTTAAATTAATTGTGAAACGAATATTGATTTGTATAGTGGTTGAAAATGATTAGTATAGTGGTGATTTTTATTGCACAAAAAATAGGTGAATTCTCTTCGAAATTTTTTCTCTTACGGAGAAAAGGCGTCTGTTCCAGCAGTGGAAATATTGTAGACTGATTTTTGTATTTTATAGATAATTATTTTGATTTTAGAATTTAGGTATTTTTTCTATTGATTGTTTTTTTACTAATATTTAATATTATGAAACAACCGCCGAAAATATATGTTATCTTTAGAATTTTGTTTTTAGTTTTTGCATTTTATGTTATTACTGTATAATTAATAATAAAAGTAGCTAACATTAATAAATAAAAATATTAAGTACACCAACAATTTAAAAAAATATTGATACCTTCGTGGTTTTATTTAAACCTCTCCCATCCCTAGTTCGGCGAAATGACGTTGGTAAGGACCAATCAGAGCGCAGTCGTCCCGTGCCTCATACCTCAGCTAGTTGACAGAATTATTTTGATGTATTCGATCAAGCTTTAGGCGTCTAGAGGCTGTATAGTCGATGTTTGTTCTTGAAATATTAATATTTGAGTGAGAACTGGACATAATTTTATCTAACACTTTCTTGCTTATGACATTTGTATCTGCACCTGTATCAATTTGACATATAAGTTTGACATTATTACAATAAACATTTATTTGCCAATTTTCTTTAGATTCAGAATTTTGAATTGAATTTATAACAAATTTATTGGAAAAATCTTTTGACATTGACTGTTCTTCATAAGAAATGTTACCAACTTTATGGTCTGATTTCCTGAAAAAGCAAAATTTAGCAAAGTGTCCTTGTTTTTTACAATTATTACAGGTTTTTTCCTGTGCTGGGCATTTATATCTGTGAATTTGACCACATCTAGTACAATTCCTGTCTGACGATTTATTCCTGTTGCTTGACTGATTTCTTCCATAATTATTGTTTCTATGTCTCGAATTACTTCGATGGGTTGTTCGACTTCTATTTTTATAATTTTGTTTTTGCTCTTTGATCCCTTGAACACTTTCCTTTTTAATTTCTTGGTTGTTTAATTTATTTGATCTTTCTTGAGACAATTCTAGGCTTTTTGCTATTTTCATCACCTTTTCAACTGTAAGATTTTCTTCCTGTAAGAGTCTTTCTTTTATGTATGTGCTATTCATGCCTATTACAAGCATGTCCTTGATTAAATCTTCTTTCAAATCACCAAATTCACATGTGGTGGCTTGGTTGTTCAATATGGTCAAGTATTCATCCAAAGATTCATCGGTTTTTTGGACTCTTGTGAAAAAATTATACCTTTCTACTGTTATATTTAAATGAGGACTGAATTTTTCGTCGAATTTCTTTAGGATGTCATCTAACTTTGTTGTATTTCGATCTATATTAAAGCTATTAAAAATTTCTATTCCATCATCACCAATAGCATTTAGGAAAATCGCTGTCTTTTTCGAATCCGTTACTTTAGATAAATCATTAGCATCCATAAAAATTTCAAATCTAAGTTTCCATTTTTTCCATTTTTCTGCCACGTTATCGCCGTTTTGTATGAGAAGCGGTTTCAATTGTACAAGGAACGCTTTGTCCGCCATGTTGGTGACTTGTCGTAAATTTTTGGTTGACTTACAATTTTCTCGATTTGTATTGGCTTCTTCGTTTTCCTTTTAAATCCCATATGACACCATGTTTGGGGTTCGGTCGGGATGGCTTGAATTATTAATGAAACTGCCTTGGACTCTTTTAGATAATATTTATTTAACACTATGACTGTACACGGCAAGACTTAGGTTTACGACGGAACCGGACGACCACGTCGTCGTTCCATAGACAATAATATATTTTATAATCATAGACTACAACAGATGTAAGGGCTGAGATATGATCTTTCCAGTTTAAATGCTGATCAATGATCACACCTAGGTATTTGATTGCAGATGTTTTCCCCGTGTGGGCCTTTATTTGAATAATGTTAGGAGGTGGTTGACTGCTCTTTGTTAAACTAAATGGTATGATTTAGTTTTGAGTTTTTTTTCTTTCTTTATATAATTAGGGTCTTTTATAAACGCCATGCGTATGACAGTCCCATCATACCCTAAATACACACTATGCACTTACTATTCATTAGATTTGGGTCATGAACTTGAACAGACTCTTCGCTTCATCACCATTTGGTTGAGACATAAGTCTATGGAACGTGCCTACATCAAGTCGGTTCAACTTCAGGACTCTAAACAAATCGTTTCTTATAGATTCATCCCGCTCACAGTTCTTCAATAAGTGCTGTAGGTCCTCGACAACTCTACACTCGACACAATTAGGCGAGTTAACTTTTTTAATTAGGAACGCAAACTTATTACATGGATTGTGCGTGTGTTTATTTAGGGTAAGAGGGTTTGAGTGTAACCAGTCTGAGACTATTCCAATGCCCTCTGTAGCCATTTGATTTGCGACCTTCCATGTTTTGCCGCTAAATAAAAGAGCTGTATCGTCTGCGTACGCGAAAATTTGTCCCTGCCTTAACTGTAAATCACATAAGTCATTCACATATATAAGGAAAAGCGTGGGTCCCATAACACTCCCTTGGGGCACACTGAAAGTCACGCTCTCCAGCTCACTCATGTATTTGTATATCCCAACACATTGTGTTTTAGTAGACAATAGTCTGTAAAAAGTTTAAGAGCTATTCCACGCATTACCAGATGTTCCAGTTTTGCAAGAAGCAGGAGACCCGAGACCGTGTCGAATGCTTTTGCTAGATCCATGAACACCCTTATGGTTTTCTTCCCTAAATCCAGGTCATCAACAGTCCCCCCCGGTGGGTTCCCGCTTTGTCGAGGCGGGGGGGCTCAGTAACCGTGGCTTGGTCACCCACGGTGAAGCGAAGAGGAACCCGAGGAGGGGCCGCTCGTCAGGGCTTTTGCCGATTAAGCCGACGACGTAGCGGCCAACTAGTAGGTTGCGGTGCCGCTTGGTAACAGGCGACATCGCAACTGAGGCGGGCCGCGATGTCTTATGGAGATTTCCAGGTCCCATACGATATCGCGGCTGAGGGTTGGAGGCCGCGGCGGGAGAGGAGTGCCGGTATTGCGGTGCGCCGCTCTCCCTACCTTCCGCGGCCTAGACGGGGTCGCCACCGTCTGATGGCGGACGCGGTGGGGCCGCAGGGGAAGAGGAGTGTCGGTATAGCGTTAGCCGCTCTCCCTATCCCCTGCGGCCGCAAAATGGTGGGTGGCGGGGCCATTGACCTCGACCCGTCACAGTGGGACCAAGGGTGCCATACACGGGGTCGTCTGGCACCCATGTGCTGATTTGGTCCCTGGGGTGGTCACGGCGTGCAGTGTGTTCTTGTGCGCCGGTGATGGGGGGTACTCCCCCGAGGAGGGTCCGGTGACGGACAGCCGCGGCGGGTTCGCGGTGAGTGCTAACGCGTGCCCGTGTTCCCGCCATAAGCGGCACTGGAGGACACCGTGGAGTTTTAGTGGGTTCGAGTCCCACATAACTGCACTATTTCCCCGTGGTAGTGCAGTATGCATGAGCATTTCTCCAGGCAAAAAAAAAAAAAGTCATCAACAGTGGCAGACTAAACGTATTTGTTCAAAATAAAATTATTTGCATTGGTGAACTACTAATCTATCCCTGTATGGAGGCCGTTTTGCAATTTTCCGTCTTCTTATGGTATTTATTCGCGCCCAAAAATTCGTTAAAATTTGTGTAATTTGGAACTTTTGACGCTCATAACTTTCAAATTTTTTTTTTCACTTTTTTGCTTCCATACAGGGCTAGATAATGATGAGACAAATTGATATCACTTTTTATTTTGAACGTACATCGTCAAACAGTGGAATAATCCCTAGACTACGTTTGTATGGAAGAATTTGCGACTAGTGTAACCTTAAGAGATCATCGTTGTCATTACCCAAATCCGCTAATTAGCAATCATCTTTAATTAATGACCATTGTTTCTTTAGATTATTTTTGTGCTTATTGATTTCAGACCTTAAATAGTTGTTTTTAAGTTTTTTCAAAAGGTTATTGCAGGTGTTGCGATACCTTTTATATGTAACACTTAAAATTATATTTTTTGGATCCTTCCGAAGCTTTTTATGGAGTTGGTCTCTACTTTTAATACATCTGCAGAGACCAGGTGGTATCCAGGGTCTGAAGGCAAGTTTCCTTCGAGAAGTTTTATATATGGTTGTATGCTTATTCATTGCGTCTGTTATAGCCGTCAAAAACACACTGTTGTTATGTTACAGTCGTCGGCTGTTAGGATAGTAGGCCAGGTTATTTGCTTTAAGTCCTCGATTATTGCCTGATAGTCAATTTTTTTTTTTTTTTTTTATTTATTTTTTTGTAAGTTTTAGGTTTGCTAGCTTGAGACTTAACTTTTTTAGACAGCGAAATCATAACAGAGGAATAGTCTGTGACTGTGGAATCGCAAACAACTGTCTGGGATGAAGACGAGCTTTTAAGAAAGATGTGATCAATTTTCTTTTCTGGTCTGGTCTTTCTTTCTGGTATAGGCGAAATGCACAGGAAAACTTTCAGATTTTATAAAATAACGCAGGTCTGGCCGTCGTGGGCTCTTGGGCTATTAGCTCAGAAGGTTAGGTTATCTCACAAGATAAGCTTAGGTTAGCTCCCATGGTTAGGTTAGCTCACAAGGTTGGGTTATCATAAAATTGTTTATTGTTACCGCCTACACCATCTAGTGGCACCGGGAGGCGACTTAAACAAGATGAAGTTGCTGATGGCTACGCGCTACGGTAGGAGGTACATATCGAACAATCAACGTGCGGTGTGCGTGTCTGCCAATCCATGCTTATCTTCATCCGCCCACTTCACTTCACTTTCGTAGTTTTTTCCTTCGCCCTCTTCATACATATTGTAACCGAATTTTGTACAATGTTCATTACTCAAATAAAAACCATATTAATCATAAGACCCTTGTCGCGGATAGATTTGGAAAAGAGTTACCGCGGCCCTGGCTCAAACAACAGAGGTGGGTTATAGTCAGTAAAAGTCTGACACGCCCGCCCGCTTCACCCAGAGCGGGATCATTAGATGACTTCCCAACCCAAAAAAAATTGAGCCCCTTCGCAGGTTACGGTCCACCTCCTTGTCTGCACTTCATGCCCGACCACGATTTGAACGTAGCGAATGCCAGAGCTGTCCATGTAGCTACGTACCTACTGGTCGGGCAAAATCTGATTACTAATTGGTACCAATTGAGCAGTAATTATCTACCAAATATGGAAGCGATTGTCGTTGGTAGTCACAGACATCCCTGGTCGCCGCGTCATTGGAGCCGCTCTACTCGGTAATGTGATGTGCAGTGTGTGGTCTAGCGTTGTCCTGAAGCAGCAGTGGTCTAGAGCGATTGACCAGCCTCGGATGTTTAGCAGCTAGCTTTTCCATCATGGTTTGCAGTTGCTGACAATAGACATCCGCCGTAATCGTCTGGCCAGATTTAAAAAAGCTGTAGTGAACGACACCGGCACAAGTCCACCAAACGCTTACAAGTAATTTTTTTTTGAGTAAATTTTCGCTTGGGGCAGGATTTGGCTGGTTCGCCAGGGTTCAGCCATTGCGATGAGCGTTTCCGATTATTGTAGGTACAGGATCCACTTTTCATCACAGATAATGATTCGATTTAAAATCCCTTCATTATTGTGCCGGTTGAGTAATTTCAACGCAGCAGTCGACGCGCGTTTGTCGGTTTGCTGCACTCAATTCATGAGGTACCCACCTTTCAAGCTTTTTCACCTTCCCAATTTGCTTCAAGTGGATTAAAACAGTTTCATCACTTACATCGTAGCCTGCAGCTTCAGCTTAGACGTGGTTTGCGATGGATCCGCTTCCACAATAGCCTTCAATTCTTCATTATCAACTTTGGTCTCCGACCGTCCACGGGGCTTGTTCTGCAGGTCGAAATTTCCAGAACGAAAACGACGGAACCAAAAACGCACTGTGTTTTCTTTTGCGACACCGTCGCCATACACATAATTAATCCTTGGAGCCGTTACTGCAGCACTGGTGCCACGATGGAACTCGTACTCGTAAAGAGGATATATTTGAGATCAAAGTGGCCAGTACGACAAAACGCCAATTTCATAGGTAAGGACCTAATATTTGTAGTTGCCGAGATATCATCCAAATATTTTATGGCCAAAAACTGCTGTTAACTATGTACAATACGAGTACATCTATAATGGAAATAGCGGAGTTTGAAATAAAAGAAGAATTAATTTAAAAACGCCACGTTTTATTGTTATTTACACAAATATATTTAGCGATACACAAACATTATATACAAACTATTGTACAGTCATTACAAATTAAATTCTAAGTAATTGACAATACGAGTCTTTAACGTATTTTTTATCAGTTGATTTATAACTATTTATCAGTTAAATAAACTATATTTTATGCATAGTAATGATTTTAAAAACAAACATGAAATAAAAGAAAACCTAAAGAATAATTTTGTAACAAAATTCATATTCACAAGAGTTCGGTTCAATAAAAGTATTTATTTTAAATAACTTAAAACATACATCAGTACCTATTTCTTTCATTAAAATCATTCATAATGAAACACAAAAAAAAACTCGTCTTTATTTACATTAATAACCAACAAGGCAATTACTACAAAAGAATTCAGTCAATTCATTGTATCCAGTACAATTAGTCTACAAATATAATTATATATTAATCTTAACAATTATCTCTAAATAAGAACATAATATACTTACCTAAAAAACTTGTGTAAATGATATAAAATTTACTTTCAATTCAACTGAGATTATAACATATAATGTTATCCATTTATTTTATTTTTCGCTTACCATGCATGCAAAACCAAACGTGTAAACACAATTTCATCTTAATCGGTTGAGGATAACTGCTTTAAAATGCAGTTGTAAGATTTGACCCGAACACACTTACATACATACATTTATTTTCTCAAAAAACTTAATAATATTTTACAAAAAATAGTTTGGCTATATTTATTTCTAGTAAATGGATTTAGTCACTGCAACCGAACTAGGCAATGCCTGTATTTCGGTTTTCAGACTGGTGACTAGAAATAAATATAGCCAAACTATTTTTTGTAAAATATTATTAAGTTTTTTGAGAAAATAAATTTATTTATTATTATTATTGCAAGTTAAGTAAAAGCTTGTAAAATATTTGAATTTGTAGACATACAAAAACTCGGCTTGAGTATTTTTCTATTCTACGGGGGTAGGCCACCTGTTATGATTCCTATGGACCCCACACCTGCACCTACCCGCGGGGTTCCCGGCGTTCGCCTCGTACGCCAACAGCGTGATTCGAACGTTAGAATGTGGTGAGGTGAACAGTTATTTTGATTGAGTAGTACATTGTTTGCTTATTAAAACGTTCAAGTATTTGTAGTTTTACACAAACAAAACTCTTTTCCTTTCGTCCCGCCTTTTTACCCATTTATATAAACTAAATACAGTCGGAAACTAAGTAAAATGTTGTTAAAACTCAACAACTAAGGGACTATAGGTCTACAGACGTAAGCCGAATAACTTGTTTAGAAAACTCAGACATGACAGATTCAGACAGGATTCACACTTCGTCCTTCGCTTTACTTACCGCTCATATTTACAAACTAAAGCAGTGGTTCGCAACCTTTTACAAAGCACGCCCCCCCCCCCCCAAATTTCTTAAAAAATCACTAAGCCTTGCCTGTTAGGAAAACTATAAAGTCGTTTATGCGTGCTAAATGGGAGGATAACGACGTCAAGAAACTTGATTTGGTTGGATGTTGATTGATTTAGTAACTGCCTTACCTCTGAACAGTTAGCATCGAGTCATTTTAAGAGCCCCTCTCCTCAGTGGCGGCCTTAGCGGGTGGCGAGCAGGGCATTGCCTGGGGCCTCGCAACAACGGGGACAACCCAAAAGCTTTACAGTTTAAACTTTTTATTTTATCATTAGCAAAAAGTTATTCGTATAACAATAAAATAATTTTAAATGGAAAACGAGAAATCATCGACTCAAAGAAGATAAAATAAAGCTGATCGAGTACTTATTAGTAAAATATTAATTATTATAAAGCAAGTTTAGCATTTCTCGTATATCACCATTGTAAAAAGGACAAGGACCTCGCAAATATCTGCCGCCCGCCCGGAGCCTCGCAGTGTTTAAAACCGTTCCTGTCCCCCTCGTGTCACTCTATGCCCCCAAGCGGGTCGCGCTCCACCGGTTGGGAACCACTGTACTAAAGTATTTTCCTATAACCACAAACATTCGTCAAGTACCCTTACTCTTAGCGAACTGTTCGCCCAATATCTTCATAACCTGCGCATGAGTGCGCGTCCCGTCTTTAAAGTTAGCGTAATGTTCTTTGACATACAGTGCGAAGTCGTTAGTGGTTCCTTTACGAGCTGGAGTAGATACTACTTTGCCATCCTTATTTTTCTTGTTAAGTATTAGTTCGAAAGTACCGCGGCAATAACCACAGCATTTCTTTGTAACGTCTATCGATTTTGAATGGCGTTGGACACTGAAAAAGAAAATAATGTATCAGTGTTATTCGTTGGCCTGCTCTTTATCTTCTGAGCACAGTTAGGGGCATTATTACTTATCACCCGGGATCGGATAAGGTACAGTATATTTACCTAATATATTGGAATATACCTCTGGATCTCAAAATAACGATTTCATATAGGAATATGAATATATTTTTAACTAGCTGTTCCCCGCGGCTTCGCTACCGTGGACCACACCACAGGACCCGTTTTTCGGGATTTAAAAATAGCCTATGTCACTCAGGAATAATGTATCTTTCTATTGGTGTGAGATTTTTTTAAATCGGTTCAGTAGTTTCGGAGCCTATTCGGTACAAAAAAAATACAAAAAAATCTTTCCTCTTTATAATATTAGTTTAGAAAAATAATTTTAAAACCTCTAGCGAGAAAAAAACATTTTAACTTAGCACAATTTTAGTACGAAGGCCCTAAAAATATGCAATAAAAATCACCGTTTTAAATACCGGGATTATTACGTCACAATCCTTATTCCGGGATGTCAAAGGCCCGTTCACCTGTTCCGGAATCTGTGTGTAATGAAAGCTTGCAAGGTAAATTTCACCCACTTCTCGGTGTTCAATTTAGCTGAGATTTTGCACACTCGTTTGTTTCTTGTGACGATGCAATTTTTGATAACAAAAGCTTGTTTAAAAATTAATTATTCATGAAAAAACTGTGTTTCAACATCAGTCGGACCGGCGGACCCAAGTTGGCCGCTGTAGAAACAACCTGGCCAAATCGAGTATCATAGACCCATCCAAAATACAGTGCCAATGTAGAGCCCCTTGTCGCGGATAAATTTAAAAAACCGGTCAAGTGTCGGACTCGCACACAAAGGCTTCCGTACCATTATCGCAATTAACGGCAAACAAATTACGTTTGTTGTATGGGAAATATTAAATATTTAACTTATAAAAAAAAATATTTGTTGTTATAGCTGCAACAGAAATACATCATCTGTAAAACTTTCAACTGTCTAGCTATCACGGTTAATGTGATACAGCCTGGTGGCAGACAGACAGACGGACCGCGGAGTCTTAGTAATAGGGTCCCGTTTTTACCCTTTGGGTACGGAACTCTTAAAAGAGTTACCGCGGCCCTGGCTCAAGCAATTGATGGAACACGGGTGGGTTTTAGTAAAGTATGACACGCCCTCCCGCTTCAAACAGAGCGGGAGAATTCATTGGAAGATTTCCCACCCCAAAAAATATTTTATCTACACTCACAACGTAATGTTCCAATTATGAATTCAAAAAATATTGTATAAACACGTACTTTATATTCGTGGATAGGAAAAATTAAAAAAAAAAACTTTATAGTTCAACATTTTCCTTCGATTTTCAAACAACTGCGTCATAAAATAACTTTTTTTCTATTATGATACAGGACAAATCCAAGAAGTTAATCACTAAGGAGATTCCATCAATTATTAAAAAAATTTGAAATGCCATTTTTATAGTACCTAATAAAAAAAAATTGATTCCAATTATTAACTTGTCTGTAACAATGCCCGCTTTAGGCTTATTACGCACTGCCATTTTTATTTGCGCGAACTTTTGTCTCTTTCCACCTGTTCATAGAGCTCAAAATATTCGCGTGAATTATATTAGCGCTACGATGCGGTGGATTCTGTTGCAGTACACGGATTTCATGCGGTATTATTGCCGCACGATTTTTTTACCGCAATTTAATGCGGCTATGTGCTGGGTTTTGGCGCCATTCATACGTTTTGCAGGTTTCGTTGTACTGAATTTCATGACTTTTTTAAATTCTTGCTTAAAATGTCTGATATTAGTGAATGTGAAGAAAAATTGACGCCTCCAAATATTTTATATGCGGCAAAGGATTACTCATTACTCATAATCTCTTACCAGCAAAGTCGAGATTATTATATGATGCATTTATCACGACTTTATGGCATGGAAAATGCTAAAAATAAGATTAAGTAGGTTCAATCCCAAAATGTATGAGTGTAGATAAAGTAGTGTATGAAACTGCACATAACTAGGTATTAAAACATTCGTGTGAATACTATTAAAAACCTCGCCTACGGCTCGGTTTTTAAACTCAAACTCATGTTTTAATACCCCTTATTATGCAACAGTATCATAAACTACTATTAGAGTTCCTTCGCAGGTCATGGCCCACCTCCTTATCTGCCCTTCATGCCCGACCACCTGCACCTTGCAGGATTTGAACGTAGCGAAAGACAGAGCTGCCCATGTAGCTTCATACTGGTCAGACAAAATCTGAATGGTTGAGACTATAGTTTGAGATAATCGTCACGAAACAAGAAGATCATCATAAGACTGCTTCATAACAGTCTTCAGATTCCATAAATTCAAAAATAACTGAATACCACTCTCACCTATATCCACACTTCGTACACTTGTAGGAGTACTTGAAATGTATCTCCATATCATGGCACCTGGATATCTCGCCCAGCTCAGGATACACCATCAGTGCCCGCTTAGCCCTGTAATACAAAACATACTTTAAAAAAACTAATACATAATCGGTTTATCCGTTTGGGGCCTACGATGCCACAGATACATACAGATAGACACATGACCCATGTAAAACTTATAACACATCATAAAATATAAAATGAATAGCTAAATGTGTTGCTAAGCGCAAATCTCGAGAAACACTGAACCGATTTCGCTAATTATTTTTTTGTTGTTTTTGTTATTGTTAGGAGAAGGTTCTTACGGAGAGAAAAAAATTAAAAATTGCCTGGAAAAGTCTAAAAACGACACTATAATATACTCCCATACAAATGATTCGTAATAATACTTAAAAGTCAATTTGAACTTTAATACCATACCATAAAGTGAGAAAAAACAATTAAGTGATGTGACGTTATCATATAAATATTAATGTCAATATTTGTCAATTAGAGTAGGTAGGGTAAGTAGGGTAGGTAGGGTAGAGTAGGTAGGCTAGGTAGAGTAGGGTAAGTGGGGTAGGGTAGATGAATGTTTGGTGTTTTTATGGCAAAACAAAGTTTGCCGGGTCAGCTAGTCTTTAGATAAAACTAATATTATCAGGGAAGGCGAAGGTATGGCACGCGGCAAAATAATCCGGCCACAATATAATATTAAAGCATCTAGGTAATTTGCAACAACAGAAATCACACTAGTTCTTTTATTTAAACAAATATAAAACTGTAAGCGTTACGACTGCTGTACGAATTAAAGCATCTATACTGTGATTTTTATTTCGTAGACTAAACTGACAGCTGCCAATGACCTCATTTTTTTTAAATGTTGCAAGCGCAGAGCATATTGTTGTATGTGAAGCCACGTATTCACTGAGCAATAATTGTTTATAAACTCTTGTTTTAAAAACAAAATTACGTGGTTCAGAAACATAATTTTGTTTCTGTAAACACTACCCCTCTTACTAATAAACGCGGTATAAAGTTATACCAGGTATAACAAAGGAATAACCATACATTTTAATAGGTTTATACTTGTTATAACTTTATACCGCGTTTATTAGTAAGAGGGTACGTGTTTATCGGTATGTTTCGGTGCTCCCCACTTTCGGCGGAGAACACAGAAACAAATCAGTTGCGCAACAGGTGCATGCGAGTGTGGACGCGTCTTACATTTCTTTATAAACATGGCTATAGTGTGGGACGATGAAACTATCTTTAAATTGATAGAACTGTTTGAGAAAAAACGAATATTATAGGATTGCTCGACAAAGGACTACAAAAATAAAATCAAAAAGAATGACGCCTGGGAAGAAATTTCGAATGCTTTGGCAATTCCAAAAACAGATGTTGAGAATAAAATGCATATATTGGAAATTTACTTATGCAAAAAAATGTAGGCACCACATAACAACACTACTTCCTCGGGCGACATGACGTAAGCAACTGACTGTGTGGACGGCAGAGATGCCGAAACATTGTTGCTCAGTGAATTGAATACGTGGCTTAAGGCTCAATCATAAATGATTCATCGAATCGATTTGACATAACTCCTCAATTTAATTTTACTAATTGGTGTAAATAAATGTTTTATGAATATCAACGTAATATATATTACAGTAAATATAACAGTATTCATACACATAGTACATAAACTTTTATTGTGTTAAATACGAAATCAACAATAAAATAAATGCGTTCGATAAATATTGAAGTCTGACATAAATGAGAAGAAACTAAATTAGGACCGCTAGTCTATTAACAAATGTATTTTTTTGTCGTGAAATAGATACATTTTCGATCACTCAGGATAGTCAGGCTACGACACTATTTTTATGTAACGATAAAGTGACAAAATGTCAGTTTAGTCTACGAAATTAAAAACCACAGTAGGTATAGTTGTTTTTTATCATTAAATCATCAAGTGAACATCTTTGGGGGCAAGCCATGGTCACATATTATTTATTGTTCTTTTTATACATAAATGGCACGGTTGCCAATAAAGGTTCGCCATCCCTGACCGACACACCAACACAGATAATATAATACTAGCAAACAGATGCCTCATCCCATTCCCATACAAAGAAACCGTGCCGACGTAACTAGCGTGATCGGCGGATATCCGTAAAACGGAACCGAACGCGATCGATGTACAAAAAATAATCAGTACAGTACGTCGGCACGGTTTCTTTGTACGGGATGAAACACCATACATACATACATACATAAACTCACGCCTTTTTCCCATGGGGGTAGGCAGAAACTACAGAACGCCACCTGCTACGATCCTTACATACTTCTTTTGCTTCACTCACATTCATACATCTTGTCATACACACACGCCGGTTATGAGTACTGCGCACCTTGCCTTTCTGAAGAACATCACCTATAAGGTCTATGTATGTCTTCCTAGGGCGTCCCCTCCCGGCGTTTCCATTCACGTCTGCCTTGTAAATACCCTGACACCAATATCCATGTGAAAGATATTTGAGGTATACTAAACACCTCTGCATACCCTTTCGATGATAACCGGTGTGATATTATGTTATTTAATGAACCGAGTCTCAACCCCGTTGATAACCGAACAATAAAACCCTTTTATCAACAGAGGGATCTCAATAATTACACACGGTCAACTACACGTCAACGTTGACTGCGAAAACCACCCTTATTTCTACGAAACGAAGGTGCTAGTAAAGATTTTTGCCATGAACGAGTGGTTGAATGTACAGTACACTTGATCGATTAGCGTTGACACTCTAATAAATGTATGTTTAATGAAAAAAGTTACTTTAGTTATTGGTAAATCATTTATATTTATAATACCATTTAGTAATCTTTATGAAAAGTTTACAGCGTTACCGAAAGACTGGTCAAGGTAAAACCTACTTACAATAATGCTGACTGTCTACATTTTGTTATCCCTGTTTTATTTAAACTGTGGAAACGAAGATATTATATTTCCTCACGAAAAACTGTTACAAGAACAAGGCTTGATCAAGTGTATAACCGAAATAGTAGAAAAATACTTTTCTGAAGAAAAATCGCTCACATTCGTTGACATGGAAAGTGGTTATGACGACATTCTTAAAGCAATACATTCTTCGGAAGTCTCAGCGGTTTTTTATAGACAGGTGACCAAACAACCACGCTTTAGTCATCGAGGCTATCTTCTAGCTGCAAATAACGCAACAAAATTTACTGAAAGATTCAAATATCTCCTCCAAGAACCGACGTGGAATCCATACGCTCGATTCTTAATCATAATAAATTCGCTGAAAGAACACGAACTGAGAACTATCTTCGACGAGCTTTTGAAGCGTTTTGTAATCAATGTTTTAGTTGTAAATGGAACTAAAGACGCTGAAATATACACCTACAATCCATATGAAAATTATGGCTGTGGAAAATATTATAACAAGATTATAAGCTACGGTTCGTGCTCGAAATATCATGGAAACTTATTCCCGAACAAACTAGTGACTGGACTGAGAAACTGTACTTTTCTTGCTACAGTTGGAGAAAAACCCCCTTACAGTATTCCACCATGGATTTCTTCAACTAAAATGCCAGGCACAGAACAGGTGATATTTAAAATTCTAGCAGAAATAGAGCAGTTTAAAGTGAATTTCACCTTTAATTATGATAAAAGAATTTATACAACTATAGCCGAAAACATGACAGTTTCGGGACCGATGGAAAAATTGCAGAGTAAAGAGACTGATGTTATGTTTGGTGGGACAGTGTTAGTTTCGAGTAGAGCAGATGCGTTCACCTACTTACATGGACATCTGGATTACGACGACGAATTACGTTTCTTAGTCAAAAGAGCAAACTTTATAGCAATTTGGAAAACTGCTTTCATTGAATTCCAGCCTTTTGTTTGGTGTTTATTGCTCATAGTTTTTCTGTTATACTCAACAATAATGGTGTTCTTACTACGTGCTGTAGATAAATCAGAAATCATGCTGAAATTATTGAACTCTTTATTGGTACACGGCTTCAAAATTCCTGAGCGAATGACTAGCAGGTTATTCTTTATAATATGGGTCTGGTTCGCGTATCTTATTAACAGTATTTATCAGTCGAGCCTGGTCAGTATGACAGCAAACCCTATACTGGAGCGGCAGATTTTAAATGAAGAAGATTTGTACAGACTTAACTTGAAACCTTGCATAAGTCCTTGGCTGCTTGTCTATATCAATTCTGAAACGAATATAACTGCTCCAAAGAATACTGAATGCCTTGATAGCGTCGAAAGTATTAAGATAATTTCACGATCAGAAGATATGTTTACTCTTGTACAGCAGTCGCTCTTCAAGTATTACAAAAAAAGTTATAATGATGAATTTGGTCGTTGTACTGTCTATTACTTTAAAAAGCCATATGCAAAGATAATTTTTGGATATTTTTTCCGTAAAGGCTTTCCGATTTCGGAGAGAATGCGAAGAAATGCGATCCGTTTAAGAGAAACTGGGTTCGTAGATAAAAGTTTGAAGGATCATTATTATGCAAGGAAAATTAAGTTTCATTTTCATAAAAAGGGGTTTGAAACGAGATTTGTTATGCCTTGGGGGATGTATGCGATTGGATGCGTCGTGTCTAGTGTTGTTTTTGTTCTTGAACTAGTCTGTGCTCGTTCTAAATAGTACATTTTGATACAAGAAGCGGGCATACTTTGTTATTGAAGCCGTGGCGGAATAAACGCCCGAGACGAAAGCGAGGCCGTTGTGGAGCCGAGAAATAACAATGACAAAATTAAATGCCGTGTTTCCGACGTGTATTAAACGACGTTTTCAACACAGTTACTCCAAAAAAAAAACAATAAAATTCATAAATATAATATTTAGTAACAAATCATTCGTGAGAAAGAAAAGAGAAAATCTGCAAAGCATTCCTCGTAGGTGTTTTTCGTTCGGCATGCGGAGCCTCACCAGCAACTAGTGGGGGCAACCCGGCTCGCAGCCTATGTATAAACAATAAATATAATAGCTTGCGCCTCACTTTAAATACGCACGAGTGGGAAAAAGACTTTATTGCCTGCCTTAAGAGGAAATGCGGTCGCAGACATCCAACTGAATATCCTTAGTAAAAAGTCATAATTCGAGGTTTGGCTCTCGCCCATTTCCTCCTCCAACATTGGATCAATTAAAAAAATATTCCAAAAACTGAAAAAGAAAGATATATACTATGTCCCTAAGTTTTTCTTTTTGATGATATATTATATTTAGAGGCACTAGAACCCTCAAAAAATACTCAAAATTGCGCTATCAACATAGGCCTAGTGTACAAATTTGACAACTATAAATCAAAATAGAAAACATAGCAGCACAAAATAATATATTTTTCAACACACTTGCTCATAAAGTGGCTCAAATTTCACCGCAATTAGGCACATAATGATACCTATTATCAAACTGTGACTTTTTCACTGCTATTATTCACAAGTGAGTTATAGAGTTTTTTTTTAATTTATTGGTTGAGTTGCTTTGTTCTTAAAAAAGTTTCGATACAAAAAAGATCGTGCTCAATAGTACAAATAAATTAATGTACCTATTGCTTGCTCATTTCATGCAACTTCGTATTAATTTCAACTTGTACGTGCTTAATAAATAAAACTTTCACTCAAATATAAATTTTATTTGCTCTATAATTAAGATAAATTGAAATTTCCTATTTTGTACGTGGCTAAAACACTATTCACGAAAAGCCAAAAAAAAAGAAACCTCATTCTTTTAGTCTATGGCCGATCGCCATTGTTAGATGCGCGCGCATAGGACAACTGATTAATTTTGCCCACCATTGTGAAAAAGTTTTCACAACTCGTTTTTACTGTTGAAAATGATTTTTTTGTATTATTTTCTTCACAAGTGTGTTGAAAAACGTCGTATGATACACGTGTGTATTGATGATTACCGTCCTCGGCTCTCTTAAGACCCTCACCTACGGCTCGGGTCTCAATGGCGCCTCAGCGGTAATCACCAACATTTCACACTTGTACCATAATGTACTATTTCAACACACTTGCTCATGAAGTGGCTCTAATTTCACCGCAATTAGGCACATAATGACACCTATAATGCAAACAGTGACTTTTTCATTGCTATTATTCACAAGTGAGTTATAGGGTTTTTTTTTACTTTATTGGTTGAGTTGCTTTGTTCTTAAAAAAGTTTTGATACAAAAAAGGTCGTGCCCAATAGTACAAATAAATGAATGTCCTGTTGTTTGCTCATTTCATGCAACTTCGTATTTAAATAGATCCTTTCAACTTATACGTGTTTATAAAATACTAGCTGTCCCACGCGGCTTCGCTCCCGTCAACTGGCTACGTACCTACCCTACCCTACACCTACCTTACACCTACCCTACACCTACCCTAAACCTACCCTACACCTACCCTACCCTACACCTACCCTACACCTACCCTACACCTACCCTACACCTACCCTACACCTATTCTACTCCTACCCTACACCAACCTTACACCTACCCTACATCTACCCTACACCTACCCTACACCTACCCTACACTTACCCTACACCTACCCAACACCTACCCTACACCTACCCTACACCTAACCTACACCTACCCTACACCTATTCTACTCCTACCCTACACCTACCCTCACCTACCCTACACCTATTCTACTCCTACCCTACACCTACCCTACGCCTACCCTACACCTACCCTACACCTACCCTCACCTACCCTACACCTACCCTACACCTATCCTACACCTACCCTACATACATGATTGCATAACTGAAACCGTTTACGCAGCGCACGCAACGGAAGCTCTCAAAAAGTAATATTCTTTCCCGTTATTGCAACATTTTTCATTTATGCTCCGCTCCTATTGGTCGTAGCGTGATGTTATATAGCCTATAGCACTCAGGAATAATGTAGCTTTCTACCAGTGCAAAAATATTTAGAATTGGATCATTAGTTCCAGAGATTACCCCCTACATACAAACTTACAAATTTTACCTCTTTATAATATTATTATATATTATATTAGTATAGAAAACTTTAACTCAAATATAACTTTTATTTTCTCTGTAATAAAGAAAACTTGAAATTCTCCATTTTGTACGTGGCTAAAACGCTATCCGCGAAAAGCCATAAAAAAGAAACCACATTCTTTTAGTCTATGGCCGACCGCCATTGTTAGATTCGCGCGCATAGGAAAACGAATAAATCTTTGCCGCCATTGCGAAAAAAAGTTTAGAACTCGTTTTCACTGTTGAAAATGTTTTTTTAGTATTATTTTCTTCACAAGTGTGTTGAAAAACGTCGTATGATACACGTGTGTATTGATGATTACCGACCTCGGCTCTCTTAAGACCCTCACCTAACGGTTCGGGTCTCAATAGCGCCTCGGCGGTAATCAACAATATTGCACACTTGTACCATAATGTACTATTATTCAAATTTGTCCAATACTGGAGGAGGAAATAGGCAAGAGCTAAACCTCGAATTATAACGGCGAAATATAGGCGTGTTATAAGTTTGACGTGTAGTGTTTGTGTATATGTGTATCTGTGGCATCATACCACTAAACGGATGAACCGATTTTGATTTAGTTATTTTTTGTTTGAATGGTGACATAATGTCGGCAGAGTTATTAGCTATGTTTGATGCAAATCTGTTCAGCCGTTCAAAAGTTATAGGCGTTTTACTTTTGGAATCCGGGTGTTTTCGCAAGATATCGTGTCATAATTACGTGTTCGATAGATTGTCGATCGAAGCGTGTCTATTACCAGATAAATTATGTAGTTCAAAAGCATGAAATAAAAATGTGTCGAGGTTTATAAAATTTTACTTGTTTTATGTAAACTGAAAACCTTGTTCTGTAATATTTATCTGTGTTGTTTAAATAAATACGTCCCCCATTCACCCTTGTTTTTCTATAAACTCAGACCGTCTTATTAATAAACGTGGACTAAGGTAAGAATAACTTTATTCCAAGCATTAGGTTGGTACTAAAAAAAATCCGTATTAATAAACACGGAATAAGGAGGGATTTTACTAATCTGACACTAGTCTCGGACTAAAAGTTAAACCATGGTGCCAGCTAGTTTAAGGTCGGAATAAGAGTAGTGTAACTATGGCAACCACAATTTTTTTAATTTTTTTGCATCGCCTTATTCGGGCAGGCTAAGGTCTTAGACCATACCGCCTCGTGTTCAGTGCATAATATCCTTCTTGAATTCTTTAGTATGCATTAGAATGCGGATGCAACAGATTGTAATGTTTTTTGAAGTATTTGGCAGCAAATTGTATCAAGTCAGCCTTCCCAGTAAGCTTTGCGGGAGGATTTACTACCTCCCGTCAATACTACAATAAAATTCTCCGCTCCACTGTCCCGAGATCGTTTCTGTCAATGCTTTCACAGATTGACCAGTTGCGTAGACAGTTGAGACATAAAACTACACAAATTTAATATCACAATGTCCACTAGGAATCAATTTGCAAATAATATTAACAGCCACTGAACTACACTCGAAAAAATCCCGCCAAAAACTCTCGCAACCACAATTATTACATAGACTCTGATTTTTTATTTCGTAGATGTGGAACATTAAAAAAAAAAATTGGCAGCTGTTTAGCTTTAGTCAACGAAATTACAAATTAATTAATCATCATTTTATGTAATTTTTAAGTTTAAAGGTAATACGAAATACGATAATTTGAAAAGGAGGGATCCTTCACCAGAGACGTGGTAATACCTAGACGGAACGTGTTTAAGACGCAATTTCAATATCGGTATTCACTTTCGCACTCACAGATAACGTCATAAGCAAAAAGAGATAGATATACTTTTGTCTATGCCATCTTTTGTTCCAGTGTGGCCGAGTATGCTATAGATACTTATCTATAGACATATATCAGTACTAGATCTGTGCCACTGTCATATCGATATTATTGAGTTTAGTTTTGGAGCGATATACAAATTTGGTCAAATGTCTGTAAGAATCGTCCCTGACTGCGGCTAATTTTAGGTTTTTTTTGTAGGAAACTTTATAATTATTTAAAGAGTGAATGTGTACTCGTACAAAGAGTGAACTTATCAGTCATTGTAAGAGTACAATTCCATTCTTTCGTAATTTTTCTGCGCATTATAAGAGTTGTATAATAATGTTTATTCATACCTTGCGCAAAAACGAGGTACATCATGAGATCAAAGTGACAGTTTTTGGTACACTCGTACGACTGTACAGACATGTACTGATCGATAAACTGATGAAGACTGAAAAGAAAGTTTACAGACGAGTATGTATATAAAAGTAAAAAAAATAATAATAACAATATTGTTTAAATATAATAATTTCATTTAAAACAGTAATATGTAAAAATTAACATGATTCATCAACCTGTGTCCATAAATGGGTCAAGGGATAGCGATGGCATGATTCATTGCAGTGAACACAAGCGAGAATATAGTGAAGGTGTCCAGTTAGCTCGTTTTATATTCTTGATCCACTTATTTCTTAAATAAGTACTCTTAGGAAACCTGTGCACAATCGATATTAGATTAATAATCACAAATAGCAAATAAACTTTATGAAATAAATTAAAGTAAGTAAAATAAAAATACAGTATCGATAAATCTTTCTCGTGACTTTTGTCACATCTCTAACATCAGAACGTAAGTACGTAAACTGTCATAGCTCTATCAGCGAACGTATAAAAGTTAATTATTTCACTAAATAGAATGGTTTAAATGATACTATACGTCCTCGACGTATTTAGAACTTAGATACCATTATTCCGGACAGCCTATGAAATGTATTCCCTGCACAATAATTTCAGTATGCTAGTCGATAACTCACCTGTTGAAAGATATCCTTTGATTATGTTCTGTTAATACACTCATTCTACTCTTGCAACCGATAGCCACACACGACATGGTTCATGCAGATAATTAAACAACAAAATTCTTCCTGATATAAACGATACAAAGGCTTGAAAACAGCGAAAAACTTTAATTAGAGCTGCTAACCGATGGGTTACAATAGTGACTAAAAAGTGGTCTCTTTGACGTTTAGGATGGTAGCGTTTGTCTATGTTTGTCTCTTTCTTTTTCATAGAGTTTCTCTATAAGCAAGAACGAAAGAATTGACAGTTTCTTTTTCGTCGTAAATACGTTCCGTCTAGGTATTACCACGTCTCTGTCCTTCACCTTTACTGTCAAATCTCTATGGCAGATGTCATTTTTTTTTTTTTTTTTTTTACTTCTTTTCCCTTTCGGGAAGGCAAAGGGATCTAGCCCATACAGCCTGTTCTTTTGTTTTATTATTACATAGTTATTAAATATGTAAGGCAAGATAGCCTAGTCTTAGGTCTAAATTCTTCATGTTTCTTTTAATTTCCTTATATCCTTGTTTTTTTCTACATAATGTCTTCAACTTGCTTATTTTTCATTCACTAGTTCATTTTTTTTACTTTTAAATTCAACTGGGTTGCCAGAGCTTACGCGTAAATCCAAGACTAAGAAATGAATAGTTAGTCCGAGGTTATTCCATGTTTATTAATAACATTGCTAGATCTATGTTAATCCTTAGTTAGGTACTCTGGGATTAGCTAGTCCAAGAGTAACTTCGGAGTAAGCTGGAAATACGCCATTTTTATTAATAAGACTGAGAAAGATTAGTGATGTAACGAAATGGTTTCTTTGCATTATTGGGTCACATTCTGATGGCCCATACAGTAGTAAGTGGTGACTGCTACCTATGGAAGCAATACTCGAGGCAACACAAATGTGTTACCACCTGTATGTGACCTAGATTTGTGCGGAGCTGGGCAAAGTACATGCTTTCATCTGCCCAGCCTTTTTACCAACTATATTGGGGTCGGCTTCCAGTCATACCGGATTCAGCTGAGTTCCAGTTTTTTACATGGAGCGACTGCCTATCTGACCTCCACAACCCAATAAATGGGTAACACGGTACCCCTTGGCAAGACTGGTGTCAGATCTCAAGCATCTGACTACCCGTAACGACAGTCAAAGATCTTCAAATAACAGCCGGGAACAACGGCTTAACGTGCTTCCGAGGCACAGAGGAAACTCGGTATGTTTAAATGGTCACCCATCCACGGACCGACCTCGTCAAGCGTTGCTTAACCTTGATGATCGACCCGTGCGGCTATTATTATTTAGCCACGAGCTCCTCGGGCAAAGTACATGCTTTACTTTAATTAAAATACAAATTACAAAATTCTATCTCGCATGTATTTATAATACGAAATACAAAATATTTGTAAGTCGTGTATTTAAAATACAAAAAATACAGTATTTCAACTGTTTTTATTTAAAATACCATATACAGTCGATGATCCATCGTGACATTCGTACTAATAAACTTAATTAATAATTAACAGAAATTTCGTGAACATAACCGTTTGTAGTGAAAATTAATTTTGAAAAGATACTTAACAATTTGACGTAAAGCTATCGAGAACAATTTTCTGCATAACGCAATTAATAATATCGCTAAATGTATTTATGTTCAAATATATTTTGAAGCCATAAGTATTTGAAATACTAACTTCAAAATACCTCACATCCGGTATTTGAAATACCCATTACAAATTAAATTTTTAAGAAGTAATTGAATTACAAATACCAAATAGGTATTTGTATTTCAATTACTTATTTTAATTACAAGTAATTCACATACTGCCGAACCCAAAATAAATCTGTAATGTCACTGTCATGTGTCTGTCTGTGTACCTAAGTGTGCGTTTCGATGGAGGAGATATTTAATCATTCAAAAAATAAAAAAACCCGAATGCTTAAAAAGCGAACTAAAAAGACGTAAACAAGAAGAAAATCATGCTGTGCAGTCAGAGGATACATATTCCAAACCAAATGTATCCTCTGACTGCACAGCATAATTTTCTTCTTGTTTACGTCTTTTTAGTTCGCTTTTTAAGCAGTCAGTAATTTTAATGTTGCCAGTGACACACGCAGGGTTAAGACAAATCGATTTACGTGAGAATCATCAAAATCGGCTAACGCGTTTGGTCTGTAGAACGCCACATAGGAACAAACATACATACATAGACTGATAAACACATTACCCTCTTTCGGCAGTCGGGTAAAAAAGAAAGTATACCAAGATTTTGTAAAAAAAAATAAAAGTTGATTCCCAAAACCATAAATTAAACATTGTTTTATACATTTCTGACATTTTTATAGTGTTTTGGACCATTTTAATTATTACATTTAATGAGTTTTTAACTATTTCAATTTTAATTATTCATTACTTTTATTTTGGGTTTTTATCTGTTTATAATTTGATGTATGTATAACTATGGACTGGAATTATGTCTGATATAAATAAATAATAATAATAAATAAATATAAATTTATATAAATAATATAACTTTTTATATAAATCTGTTGGCATGTTGGTTAGATTATAAGAAGGCCTATGACTGAGTGCCTCATACATGGCTCATGAGGGTGCTAGAATTGTATAAAATAGATACAACTCTACGCACCTTCCTGATGTCGTGTATGGGGCAATGGAGCACAGTCCTTCGCTATCCAGGATGTCGAAATATCCAGAGGAATAGCGAACCTGTCGCCCTGTCAAACTATCGCCCTGGAATATACCTCGCTCGATCCTTAGATCGAGCGAGGTATATTCCAGGGCGATAGTTTGAGTCCACTTTGGTTTTGCCTGCAATTCAGGGCTAGGCTATCGGTTGAAGAGAGGTAGTCAGGTTATATTTTCACCTCCTTTACATGGATGATCTGAAGCTCTTTGCCCTAGCAATCTTCAGCTGATGGAGCTACTCAAAGTTACTGAAACTTTTAGTAACGCCATCAGGATGGAGTTTGGTGTGGAAAAATGTGCGGTCATGCATGTAAAGCGAGGGGAAATTGTGGAATCCGTAGGAATTCAACTCTCGGCTTCCATAAAACTGAGATCCCTCTCTCTAAACGAAACCTATAAGTAATTGGGTATGTCGGAAGCGTTAGGTATCAGCACTACTGACATGAAGCAATCGTTGAGGGAACGCGTCTTTGGCCGCCTGAAGAAGGTATTAAACAAGTTGCGCGCCTTCAACGGTTGGGTCATGCCGGTATTGATGTACTCTTTCGGCATACTCAAATGGACTCAAACGACCGCAGGGAAGTATGGCAGAGTAAGGAGCTTCACGGACGCTTTTTTCCGGGCAATTATGCAATTATGGACGAAGTTATCATGACGAATAACTACCGGAGATTTATTGTGAAGGATGGCACGGTTGACATCTGTCGGGCATATCACCGCCCGGGTGAATCGAACCGCCACATTATCTCTGGATGTTTTGGTCTAGCTAACGAAGAGTATTTGCATAGGCACAACCTTGTAGCCAGGATCAACCACCAGCAAGTTGCTCTGAAATACACTCTTGTGGCATCGGAGGTACCGTACTACAGGTATGTGCCCGACCCAGTTCTCGAAAATGGCAATATCACATTGTACTGGGATCGGACCATCATCACTGACAGGACTATTATCGCTAACAAGCCTGATATAGTGGTGGTGGACCGAATCGAGAGGCGTGCAATGATTGATGATATTACCGTCCCGCTTGACGGTAACCTAAACAAAAAAAAAAAAAAAAAAACAAATCAATTATCTTGACTTGGCTCGCGAGGTTATGTGGGATGTGGACACAGCGATCATTGTACCGATAGTCGTGTCAGCCAATGGCTTAATAGCCACGAGCCTCGACCCACATCTTAGGAGGCTCTCGTTAGGCAGCTGGGTCAAGGGCCTGATCCAGAAAGCAGTACTGCTGGACACGGCTCGTATTGTTAGGAGATTCTTCTCTCTGGAGCCCTGACCGCCGGTAGTTTGGACCCTGTTCCCGATACCGGTGGGCCTCTATTTTTTATATTTTTAAATGTTTTTGTTTTGTAATTTAATTTATAAAATATGTAGGGAGTACTGTCTAATTGTCAGGAAAGGCCATTATTGCATGGGTTCTTTTCGGGCTAATACGAGTTAGACTAACCAACTTCTTCGCTTGTATGTAGGGTCACAACATAATGTAACGGATCACGTTATGTATTGGAGAATAACGTAGGTATACGACATTCCACTAAGCACGTAGTTTTATCTACACGAACAATCAGTCACTCTCACTGTATTTCTCCATAAGTTTTATCACAAATTCACAACTCAATCCATCCCGCCACTTTCTTACTCTATCCTTGACCTATGTCACTTCTTCGCGCCAAAAACTAGTGCATAGTGTTACGTCAAGTTGACATCTGTCCAAGTCGTTCCAAACCATAGATTTAGATTTTTTTTTGCTACGCAAAAAGATACACGAAGCGTGCGAGCGAGAAATCCAAATCAAGTACAAACCGCCCAAGAGAAAAAGAGAGAGTGAATGACGTACCGATATGTCATTTTTTTCGCGATAAGTACCCCTAGCGGCCCATCTGTTTTACGCCGCGGTGAATTTCTTGCATTTAAGGACGCTGTTACATTTTCGACGAACTCAAATTTAGGTATCTAGTCGCACACAGCAACATTACGCGTACGCACTCATTGAAACTACTGAGCGCTCGATTTTATACATCACTCAAGTAATGTTGGTCCTTGATGTTATTTTTTAATTTTATTGAAGTTGATTCAGGAAGGTTAGTTGGCACTTTGAAAATGCATTTGGTAACTGTTACAAACCAACGTCGTAAAAAGTAGATTATTATTTTCAACCGACTTCAAAAAAAGGAGGTTCTCTATTTATTCGACCCGTATGTATCTGCGATTTTCTTAAAAACAACTAATCCGATATTGATTGGGTTTTCGTCGATAAATGTATGTGTTATCAGGGAAGGTTTTATTGTGTAATATATTAGGATCTGATAAAGATCTTCGGAGATAGAAAATGTAACACTTCAATAACAAACAGCAAATGACCTACGATTACTGTGATCGTATGTTTATGTATTGTTTTCACCATACCATAATATAATATCACGCTTGTACGGTTTTAGGGGGTAAACAGATGTATTTAGTATACCCAATATTTTTCTCTTTGTTGTAATAAGTAGGTATTTAAAAAAAAACGCCACGTGATATAAGTAGATACCTAAAACGAAATAATTGCCGGTCACTAGGATAAAAAAATTACTTGAACATTTTGCATTACATGGAACATATAAAAATTGTTATCCAAGTTTTTTTGGAGCATTACATAATGAGCAGCAGCTAATGGTGTACTACCCAAAAACCATGAAAACACACCCATGACGAAAAGATATCAAAGGACATGGCCAGAATTTGTATGGAGCTGTGCCCTAACAAAAAATATTTATGTACATTGACATACAGTACGTCGTATTAAAGCTTAGAGGTATGGCTTTCCAATAGTTTTTGTTTTATGATCAGAGAAGAAGCGGGAGACACTGTATAAGGAAACAAAAAAATGCCGAATCATTTTGAATAGCAATGATGTCGCGTTTAAGTGACAGTTGACATTTGACAATGACAGTTGACAGTGACAGTTGGCATTTGACAATGACAGTTGACAGTGATATTTGACAATGACAGTGACATTTGACAACCACTCTCAAACGCAAATGCATTGCATAGAAACCGCTCAAAAACAATTAACATACATATTTTTTGGATTTTTTGTCGCCTGTTCTTGAGAAATGCAATTGTTGCGTTTAATTTCAATTTCTTTTACAAGTAATTTTCACATATTAATAATGACTGTACATTAACGTATTCTGAATTGATTGTAGGGCAGAATCTGGCCATGTCCTTTTGGTCGGCGCCATCTTGTATTTTGGTTTGACCCCGTATTCGATATAAGCGACCCCAAAACTCCATTAAAATTACATCCATGACGAAAATTAGTCGACTTATATCGGCGGCATCTTGGGTTTTGGTTATAATCTCATATTCATTTCTAAAAACCCTAAAATTTTCGTCGGCGCCATCTTGTATTTTGGTTTTGACCCCATATTCGATCTAAGCGACCCCAAAAAACATAAATGACACCCATGACGAAAAGATGTCACGTTGGCGCCATCTTGTATTTTGGTTTGACCCCGTATTCGATATAAGCGACCCCAAAATCCATGAAAATGACATCCATGACGAAAATTAGTCGACTTATATCGGCGGCATCTTGGGTTTTGGTTATAATCTCATATTCATTTCTAAAAACCCTAAAAATCATGAAAATGACACCCATGACGAAAAGATGTCAAATTTACGTCGGCGCCATCTTGTATTTTTGTTTTGACCCCGTATTCGATATTGGTGACCCCAAAATCCATGCAAATGACACACATGACAAAAATATGTCAAAATTTTTTCGGCGCCATCTTGTATTTTGGTTCTGAACACATATTCGATATAAGCGACCCCAAAAATCATAAATGACACCCATGACGAAAAGATGTCACGTTGGCGCCATCTTGTATTTTGATTTTGACCCCGTATTTGATATAAGCGACCCCAAAACTCCATTAAAATTACATCCATAACGAAAAGTTGTCATTTTTTTATCGGCTCTATCTTGTTTTTGGTTTTGACCACATATTCGATATAAGCGACCCCAAAAACCATGAAAATGACACCCATGACTAAAAGATGTCAAATTTTCGTCGGCGCCATCTTGTATTTTGGTTTTGACCCCATATTCGATCTAAGCGACCCCAAAAATCATAAATGACAACCATGACGAAAAGATGTCACGTTGGCGCCATCTTGTATTTTGATTTTGACCCCGTATTTGATATAAGCGACCCCAAAACTCCATTAAAATTACATCCATAACGAAAAGTTGTCATTTTTTTATCGGCTCTATCTTGTATTTTGGTTTTGACCACATATTCGATATAAGCGACCCCAAAAACCATGAAAATGACACCCATGACTAAAAGATGTCAAATTTTCGTCGGCGCCATCTTGTATTTTGGTTTTGACCCCATATTCGATCTAAGCGACCCCAAAATCCATGAAAATGACACCCATGACGAAAATTTGTTTATCTTTTTTCGGCGCCATCTTTGGTTTTGGCCCCGTATTCGTCATACATACATACCTACATACAAATCGATTAAAATCATAACCCCTCCTCCCACCCATCCACTTCTAAACTTCACCGCCGACAGCTTGACCTTAACCATCCAAATCTTAACCTTACTAAGAGCTGCTTAAACCCACCCATCCATTTCTCAACTTTGACAACAACTGCTTAACATCACCTATCCAAATCCCGATCTTACCCGACAAATTTCTAAATCACATTCATAATAATAGGCAACTCAAACATACTTTTATTTCGGCACGATAAAATATCAACTCCTTTTGATCACGACAAACGACGCGTGGCGGTACTCACACGCATGCACACTACAATCTTTCTGTTACTTTTATCGTATTTAATATTTATTTTTTGCGACAGAGCGATACGCCCATCCTTCCACGAGCGCTTCTAAGCGCGGAATGATGAACCCTTAGAGCAAAATGTATGAAGAAGTCGGCAAGTGTTTTTATTTTAGCTAATAATTAAAAAATATAATGATTTAGGTAAAAAATTATTAGCTGAACCTGCAAAGGACTATATATATCGCAATTTCTTATAATTTTGAAGATAAAATATGCTGTAAATTTACCTAAACTGGGACCTATTCGGACCCTACTTTTTTAATGTTTTTGCGATTATTGGGATGGGAAAAACGTATTTGTGCGAAAATTTTGTATGATGTTATACAATTTTTCTGATGCCAATCTGGAGCTAAATATATTATCTTTAAATTAAAACCATGATATCTTCACATCTGTGATTGCATATACATTAAAATGGTACCTGAAAAGCACTGTTATTTGTAGAAAAATGTAATAGCGTCCTTATAGATTTAAATTGATAATATTAATTATACAATTATGGTGACTTGTTCTGTGAGTGAATGTGACGTTACAAGACGAAATAACCCCAATAAATACACGTTTCTCAGGTATATACAATTTTGTCATTGGATTGTTTTGAACCATATTTTGACGAATTTCTGCTAGTAATCGGCTCAGAAAAAGAGTCTTACAATAGCATATTGATTTCCAATGTTGTATATAAGTATATTTCGTATATATAAACAAAATTGGCGAAAATATTATGTAAAAGAGTAAATTGTTTGTTTACGCTAGGGCTTGACAAAGCGGTGACGTCATGAGTATCGATAAAAACTTAATCGTTTTTAGTGACATCATGACATGAATACAAACTTATTTAGTCAGGTTTTGTTAAAATAGATTTAAGTTACGATTGAGAAGATGTTTTTATCGAAACTGTACTTAAGTTGCATCTTTATTATATTAGCCTTTATTTTTCAAAAAAAATCGGAGAGTTTTGATGTTTTGTTACTTTGAGTAGGTTTAGGAATGTCATTATTATATTCTTCTTCTTAGCGTGTCGATGGCAAATATAAAAAGTTAAATATTGTGTTTGGCCCAGAATTCAGCCACGGCAATACCATTCGGTGACGCAGTCATAAGGTCTTCGTAAGTACAGGTGACAGGGCATGCTGCGCTCTCCGTGAGATGGGCCATGGTCTGCGGAGAGATGCTGCATAAGCACTGAAGACTAGTGCCATCAGAGAACCCCCACCTGAGGAGGTTGTCCTTGCTGCAGCCAACCCGAGTGCGGAGTCTATTTAGGGTCATTATAATTGTATGCATTTATTAGTTTTACAGTGGCTAGAATACATCAGTGCTCTGCCCATCAGCAATTTTTTCTGTTGTGTAAATAATAATATATAATATTTATGTACCTACAGATACCCAAATAATTATATATTAAGAGAAAAATGGATTCGAATTTTAAACAGAGATGGATGGTCTCCAAATAAAAACTCTACAATATGTAGTAAACATTTTGAATCGAAATACTGCATACAAAGAAAACATCGACGACTTCTAATGAAAGAATCTATACCTAATTTATTTGTGCCTGTAAGAATGACACTTCCTATCGTATGGTTAGTTAGTGGCCAACCTAGTGTTGGTTTTCAAACCATCTAGATACCTCTAACATAGCTGAACGACTGTCAAAAAGTTCAAAACTCAATACTGGTCACGCCTAAATTTGTGTAAAGATACATACAAACTAAATTACATGTGTTTACAGGTTCAATTGAAAAGCAGAAGACCCTGCTCTTATGTAAACCGAGATATTTTACTGCCTTCAGTGGAGCCATTACCTGGCCCTTCTAGTCAAGTACATCGTTGTGCTCCTTAAATTCTGAGTAGAGCTGCACGGTTATTGACAAATCCGTGCACTGACTGGACAGGTCCACTCAATCTGGCTGGTTCTTTCCTCAAAAGACCATTTCAGACATCAGTCTACATGGTCTTCACATGATCTAACCAAGATTTTGTCTGGAATTTAAAAGAGACTGTGACCTCTGAGTTTGTTTCGGCCTTTCTTCTCGGAGTAGTCAGATAGGAAACGCCGACCTCATCTACTTTTATAAAATATGTAAACGTGTTTGTACAAACCAACTTACAGAAATAATATCATTTATCATTGAACTATCTGCAGGCCATACAAATATTTGTTCCGTGCGGGAAGAGAACTCGTGACACGCAGCGCAGCAGCCGATCGCTCAACCACTACGCCAATCGTGTCGTCAATTTCAAATACCTGACGCTGCGGTATTTTTTTATTAGAACTTCAAATACTTGTGGCTTCAAAATACATTTAGCGATTTTATTAATAGATGCGTTCTGCAGAAAATAGCGCTTGATAGCTTTCATAAGCAAAATGGCGACCGCGTACGTCAAATTGTCAAGTACCTTGTAAATTGTCATTTTCATTTCAAACGGTTATTTTCACCGAACTTCTGTGTATTGATTAAGTTTATTAGTACGAATGTCACGATGAATGACCGACTGTATTTTGTTATTTGTATTTTATATAAAAATAGTTAAAATACTGTATTTTACATTTTAAATACACGACTTAAAAATATTTTGTATTTCGTATTTTAAATACATGCGAGATATTATTTTGTAATTTGTATTTTAATTAAAGCAAAGCATGGTTTTTGCCCAGCAATCGTGTTTCTTATGGTGTTCACCAAGTATCGATATCGATATTGAACATGGACTTTTTATCAACACTTTTTTAACTAACACATGGACAAATTCCCTCACACATAGATTTTATATTTTTGGTTTCGTTTTCCATCTGACTCTGTGTATCTTGTACATACTATATCTATGTTCCAAACCATAGCTCTCATTAGAACGAAATATTTAGAAGTGCCTACAAAGATTTAAAAATGTAAACAATAATAAAAGAAAAAGATAAAGGAGATAATAATAAACGCCCATCCTGATGGCGTTTATTATTATCTCCTTTATTGGTGTGAAAAAATGTGCAGTCATGCATGTAAAGCGAGGGGAGATTATGGAATCCGAGGGAATTCAACTCTCTGATTCCATACACCTTAGACACCTCTCCTCGACCGAAACTTACAAGTATTTGGGTATGTCGGAAGCGTTGGGCATTAACAGTTCTGACATGAAGCAACTGCTGAAGGAGCGCTTCTTTGGCCGCTTGAAAAAGGTATTTTCTCAAACATACTTAGCAATTTGAGCATAAATTTGACAACCTTCTTCGAGATAAATAGAAATTGCTTTACTGGCCAAATAAATGCGAGCAGCGGCCGGCAAAAGTTGTATGAAAATCCATATCTGTCGTGTTTAGCGGCCAAATAAATTACATAGAAAACTCGGCCATTTATTTATCTGTCGTGTAAGTCAAAAATGCAACGATATTTTACTCCGAAACATGGCAGCCAAGGAGATAACTTATCAAAGGTTTTATTTACATTTCGAACTGGCTTGCAAATAGAAAGCTGTTCATTGAAAAAAAAATCAAATGAACACTTTAACGCGGCAAAAATTCGTCGTTGATTTTGAAAGTAATTGTATTTGACAAAATGAGTTCTAGTGTACTACTTAGTTTTAATTGCCGCGCATTATTTGAGAAAAGTACTATACAAGCTTTGGCCAAAACTAGGCATTGATGGACTTACGTATGTGTGCCTCGGCTTCGCCTCGGCCCACATTTACACGTTTACGCGTTACATCAATGCCTCTATTGCTGGCCGCTGCAGTAATGTACTATAAATAGCCTTTTATCGGGCGGAAATAAGATGCGCGCCTTCAACAGTCGGGTCATGCCGATTTTGATGTACTCTTTCGGCATACTCAAATGGACTCAGACTGGGAGGGAGGAAAGCTGCTATTTTTACAGCTCTACATATTTCACACGGAAATCAAAACAACAATAAAGTACTTAGTTCCGAATTCAAATTATTATACACAATAAATCTAATAATTGATGGACATAGAAATAAGCATTCGTTTGTATTCGGAAATGCGATGATTGCCGAGAGACATAAAAAAAATAGTTGTACTATAGATCCAAACCGTATTATCTCACGCCCTTTTCTCATGGGTGTAGGCAGAAACTACAGAACGCCACCTGCTACGATCCTTACATACTCCTTTTGATACATTTACGTTCATACATCTAATCATACACGCACGCAGGTTATGAGTACTACGCACCTGGCCTTTCTAAAGATCATCATCATCATCAATCAATCAATACATATAATAAATCTGTAGAAAACTAATTTTTGTACATCGAAAATATTTCAAAAAAAATAGCCAGGGTGTTAAAGGATAACCAACAGAACCTATTTCCGGCATTTTTTGAAATTTTGTCTATTTATCTGTTTATTTTTGCACGCATCACGTGAAATTTACGAAACCAATGTAAATAACTTTTATACATAAAAATTGTGCGTAAATTGAAGAATTACTTAGTTTTTGTCTCATCGCAATCGGTTCACACTATCAAAAGTTAGATGAATTTAAAGTGTTCAAGAAGTAAAATTATCACAACACACGCAATTCAGATACTCGGACAGTTGAACTCGATATTCGATAGATGGCGTTGTGCATTTGAAGTCCGTAAGATTCTCCGCGAAAGAATGATGACTATATTGAAACAAAAATGGTAGGTAGGTAAGTAGGGAAGGCAGGAAGGTAAGTAGGGTAGGGTTGGCAGACAGATGACGGGAGCGAAGCCGCGGGCACAGCTAGTCACCAATAAGATCCATTTATGTCCTTCGAGGGCATCCCCTCCTGTCTCCAATTCTCTTTGAACTCACGACCTAAAGCCTGAGAGGTGAGGCCTTAGCCACAGGGCCACCACGATATTATACACTGTCTAGCTTAGCTGCTATTATATCTTACCATTTGTTCCACAGAGGGCCATGTCCCGCTCTCAGCTCTGAGTCAATGAGCCACGTAGCAGCGTGACACAGCTCATGTATGAGCGTGTCCCGCAACCGCATAGGTCCATCCAACACTTTAGTTGATAACTTTATGCTGGATGTCCGGATTCGGTCGCCTTTCGAGTTCTTTATTAGACGATTTGTTGTTGTTCTGGAAAATGTAAGTTTAAGATTAGGAAGGATTGTCTATGCCGCCGAAGCTGACCCAGAGAGAGGTTGCGAGACTATTCTAGCCCGCAAAGGCACAATCTTTGAGGTGGTCTAGGAAGTGGTGACGAGACGATCTAAACCGCAAGGCCATGTTTGAGGTGGCTCAAGAAAAGAATACCCTGGACGAATGAAAGATGCAATGGGACATCATCTTCCAAGCCTTTTCCTAACTAATTGGAGTCATGGATGCAGTTTTGTCGCAGGGTCTCGACGACAACAATGAAAATTTTGTTCAAATAAATTTGACTAGATGGCATCGATTTGTTATTGAATTTTGTGTAAAATTAAGATTTTCCAGAATTAATCATAAAAAAATTATGTTCTTGTTTAACTAACTCTCTTAAGCACAAAATTATGGAATATTAGACTCTTAATCCACATTTCAAAGATTACTTGAACAAATCATTTAATGTCCATTCCAATAGATGGCGTTGTATTAAATTTTTAGGTTTCCCACTCGATCTTTTTAATTTGTATTGTAACACATATTGGTACAATAAAACTGTAAAAACGTGCACGTGTCACTAAAATTAAGGAAAAAAATATTTACGTACCGAATAAACCATTTTTACTTGCAAGTCACTACTAGGAGGAGAGGAGCTCGTGGCTAATTAATAACAGCCGCACGGGTCGATCATCAAGGTTAAGCAACGCTTGACGAGTTCGGTCAGTGGATGGGTGACCATTTCAACATACCGAATTTCCTCCGTGCCTCGGAAAGCACGTTAAGCCGTTGGTCCCGGCTGTCATTTGAAGATCTTTGACAGCCGTTACAGGTAGTCAGAAGCTTGAGATCTGACACCAGTCTTGCCAAGGGGTACCGTGTTACCCAGTTACTGGGTTGTGGAGGTCAGATAGGCAGTCGCTCCATGTGAAACACTGGTACTTAGCTGAATCCGGTAAGACTGGAAGCCGACTCCAATATAGTTGGGAAAAAGGCTAGGCAGATGATGACTTGCAAGTCACTACTAACACCATCTATCGCTTGACATAGAACCGACCGCGTTCGATGTACTTTTAGCAAAATTGTCAGTTTAGTCAGACGAAAATAACCGGCCGAGTGCGAGTCGGACTCGCGCACGAAGGGTTCCGTACCATTATAGCAAAAAACGACACAAAAATCACGTTTGTTGTATGGGAGCCCTACATAAATAATTATTTTATTTGTTGTAAATTTTCACAGATGATGTATTTCTGTTGCCTATAGCGGCAACAGGTAGGGTAGGTTGGTAGAATAGGTATGGCAGGTAGGTAGCCAGTTGACGGAAGCGAAGCCCCGGGGGTCAGCTTGTCTACAATAAATATTTAATGACAAGTTTATCTTACCCAGCGGTAGTCCTAAGCTTAGTATCCCACAGTATGGGCAGATCGTCGTCCATAGCATTGTCAAATACGCCCTTATTGAACTCGACAAACAGCCTCCGTGCTAGCTGTTCCTTCAGGGTTTTGTAGCTGTCTCTGTATTGTATTGCTTCGACGTGGCATCGCCAGGAGGGAACGTTGTCTGGAAGGTGGGAATTAACTCGTTAGATCATCATCCTAGTGTTGCACGCGCGCCTCAAAGAGATGACAGCAAAAGTGACGGGGCGCGATATTCTGGGTAGCGGATAAATTTGAAAGAGAGTTACCGCGGCCCTGGCACAAGCAACTGAAGGAACACGGGTGGGTTTTAGTCAGTAAAAGTCTGACACGCCCTCCCGCTTCCCCCAGAGCGGGAGAAGTCATTGGATGATTTCGCAAAAAAAAAAACAGTTCATCATCATCTGTCTAACCTTTAAGGGCACACTAGTCGACGGCACGAACTATTTTGTGCGCGGGGTTAAAATTCATTTTATATCAGCTGACAACACGTGCGGAAGAGATAGATGCTGTGATGACCATTAGGAAGCTAGTTCGCGTACGAATACACACTTTTGCAAATTTGTAGCGAAAAGGATAATGATTTAGGACGAAACCGAGCGCGCGAAATTTTATAAACAGACCTCTAGCAGTCTAGATATCATGAAAAAACGACTAAATCTATCTGTTCAAAATAAAATTATATGCATTGTTGAACTACTAATCTATCCCTGTATGGAGGCCGTTTTGCAATTTTCCGTCTACTTATGGCATTTATTTGCGCCCAAAAATGCGTTAAAATTAGTGTCGAAATGTGGAACTTTCGACGCTCATAACTTCCAAATATTTTCTTATTTTACTTTTTCGCTTCCATACTGGGCTAGATAATGATGAGACAAATTGATATCACTTTTTATTTTGAACGTACATCGTCAAACAGTGGATTAATCCCTAAACTACGTTTGTATGGAAAAAAATCGACTAGTGTAACCTTAAACACGATAACTGACAAATGCTTGCTGTCTAAAAGACTATCTCAAACATTAATCTATATAGTCCTTACATGATTTGTTCATCATTAATTGTGGACTTTAAGAGATTTTGACATCTGAGTTTGTTACGGTGTTTCTTCTCAGAGTAGTCAGTTAGGAAACATCGGCCTCATTTATAACATGGTTAAAATCATAGATATAGTATGTACAAGATACACAGAGTCAGATGGAAAACGAAACCGAAAATATAAAATCTATGTGTGAGGGAATTTGTCCATGTGTTAGTTAAAAAAGTGTTGATAAAAAGTCCATGTTCAATATCGATATCGATACTTGGTGAACACCTTAAGAAACACGATTGCTGGGCAAAAACCATGCTTTGCTTTAATTAAAATACAAATTACAAAATAATATCTCGCATGTATTTGAAATACGAAATACAAAATATTTTTAAGTCGTGTATTTAAAATGTAAAGTACAGTATTTTAACTATTTTTATTTAAAATACAAATAACAAAATATTCATTCATTGGTCATTCATCGTGACATTCGTACTAATAAACTACATCAATACACAGAAGTTCGGTGAAAATAACCGTTTGAAATGAAAATGATAATTTACAAGGTACTTGAAAATTTGACGTACGCGGTCGCCATTTTGCTTATGAAAGCTATCAAGCGCTATTTTCTGCAGAACGCATCTATTAATAAAATCGCTGAATGTATTTTGAAGCCACAAGTATTTGAAGTACTAATAAAAAAATACCGCAGTCAGGTATTTGAAATTGACGACACGGTTGGCGTAGTGGTAGAGCGATCGGCTGCTGCGCTGCGTGTCCCGAGTTCGATTCCCGCACGGAACAAATATTTGTATGGCCTGTAGATAGTTCAATGATAAATGATATTATTTCTGTAAGTTGGTTTGTACAAACACGTTTACATATTTTATAAAAGTAGATGAGGTCTGTTAGAGGTATCTAGATGGTTTGAAAACTAACACTAGGTTGGCCACTAACTAACCATACGATAGGAAGCGTCATTCTTACAGGCACAATTAAAGTAGGTATAGATTATTTCATTAGAAGTCGTCGATGTTTTCTTTGTATGCAGTATTTCGATTCAAAATGTTTACTACATATTGTAGAGTTTTTATTTGGAGACCATCCATCTCTGTTTAAAATTCGAATCCATTTTTCTCTTAATACAGAATTATTTGGGAATCTGTAGGTACATAAATATTATATATTATTATTTACACAACAGAAAAAAATGCTGATGAGCAGAGCACTGATGTATTCTAGCCACTGTAAAACTAATAAATGCATACAATTATAATGACCCTAAATAGACTCCGCACTCGGGTTGGCCGCAGCAAGGACAACTTCCTCAGGTGGGGGTTCTCTGATGGCATTAGTCTTCAGTGCTTATGCAGCATCTCTCCGCAGACCATGGCCCATCTCACGGAGAGCGCAGCATGCCCTGTCACCTGTACTTACGAAGACCTTATGACTGCGTCACCGAATGGTATTGCCGTGGCTGAATTCTGGGCCAAACACAATATTTAACTTTTTATATTTGCCATCGACACGCTAAGGAGAAGAATATAATGACATTCCTAAACCTACTCAAAGTAACAAAACATCAAAACACTCCGATTTTTTTTGAAAAATAAAGGCAACAATAAACATGCAACTTTAAGTACAGTTTCGATAAAAACATCTTCTCAATCGTAACTTAAATCTATTTTAACAAAACCTGACTAAATAAGTTTGTATTCATGTCATGATGTCACTAAAAACGATTAAGTTTTTATCGATACTCATGACGTCACCGCTTTGTCAAGCCCTAGCGTAAACAAACAATTTACTCTTTTACATAATATTTTCTCCAATTTTGTTTATATATACGAAATATACTTATATATAACATTGGAAATCAATATACTATTGTAAGAATCTTTTTCTGAGCCGATTACTAGCAGAAATTCGTCAAAATATGGTTCAAAACAATCCAAGGACAAAATTGTATTTACCTGTGAAACGTGTATTTATTGGGGTTATTTCGTCTTGTAACGTCACATTCACTCACAGAACAAGTCACCATAATTGTATAATTAATATTATCAATTTAAATCTAAAGATTATTATTTAAATGCAAGAAATTCACCGCGGCGTAAAACAGATTGTCCGGTAGGTTTACTTATTCGCGAAAAACATGACATATCGGTACGTCATTCACGCTCTCTTTTTCTCTTGGGTGGTTTGTACTTGATTAGGATTTCTCGCTCGCACGCTTCGTGTATCTTTTTGCGTAGCAAAAAAAATTCTAAATCTATGGTTAAAATAACTGTGCACCTCGCACAAACTCACGCCTACCCGCGCAGCGCCCCGCGTTTTGCTAGTGCGCCAATAGCAAGACTCGATTATCAGAGTGACGTGACAGTGCCAGGTGCAGTTATTTTGACAGAATAGTATTTAAAATTGACAAACAGGATTGACATACATGTAACTCATGTAAGCCCCCTTACGTGCTAGCGGTCGGGGGTCGTGCAATCGGGGGGTCAGCTAACTGAGCGGCTAGCCACTTTTCCATTTTAATATGTAGCCAACCGCGCCGAGTCACCGCGGCCAGCTACGCGGCTGGCCGCCATCTTATACGCACTGGCGGTTCAGTTTGCGGCGAGCCGCCGTTGATGTATGCATGTACGCAGAGCCTAGACCTTAGGTCTTTGCACACCATCTAACTAATTATGTTCTCATTTTTTGCTTCCCAAATTATTTTGATTTAGATTTTGTTCTCCAAAGATGTAAGAGTGGAGCTCACTTAAAGCAAAGCTACTGCCTGTGGAGCTCACTTAAAATAAAGGAACAAAACTTATATTTATTATTTATCTCATTTATTATATATAATAAATTAACCAACAACACTATTTGTCGTAAAATAATAAGTAACTGTTTCTGAGTTTCTATAAACAGCACAATAAAAAATAAATTTAATATCATATGCTCTAGAGTCGAGGGTCCCGTTCTGCGTATGTGCATGAGCGGCAGCGGCGCAACCACTTGACGCAGTTTCATTGCGGTTGACCGGTCTGTCGCTATTCCAACCGCGTCAGGCGGCTGGCCGCTCAAATGAACCGCCTAGGCACCAACCGCTAGTGCGTAAGGGGGCTAACTGTTATTTTTAACCTGCTTACAAAATGTCTACTTATCAAAGTAAAAAACTCGCCGAACCATACAAAAAAAGTTATATAAAACCTGCTGGAAATAATTCTTACCTGCTAAAGAACCGATGAAGCTAATCCTTTGTACACTCTCAACAACTGGTGTAACGCAAACTTCGTCAACCTTTTTCGTCAACACATCAACATCTTCCTTCATGACCTCCACCATTTCTGTCACACTCATAGCCTTCTTAACTTTATTCTTCTTCGTAGTACTGTTCATTTTAATTTTTGGCACCTCTGGAGTGCTTGGCACCATCTCTGTATACAACTTTTTCTTCGATCTCTTGTCCGTCTCATTCGCAATGTCAACTCTACGTTTAACCTCAGATTCAGTCAAATACAACATCTTATTCCGTTTCAAATCATGCCTTATGTTCTCCTTCTCAGTTTCGTCATCATCAAACCGCAGTTTCTTTGAAACGGTGTCATTTTCATAACTCTTTTTGATTGCTTTGAATAACTTTGGTATTGATTTCCATTGGTCTCCGTATAAGTCGTTTAGTAATTTCTTCTGAGATAAGTGTATTTTTTTTATTGAGCATTGCTCTTGTGATTCATTGGCTATGTCTCTTGGTGAGGAAGGTGCTGTTTCGTACCTCGGTGTGGCACAGATGATGTTTTGTGCCGGAGACCAGCCACCGATACTGGGTCGTGATTCTTTAACTGGTGATGCATCTTCTCTTGAAAGGTTGAAGGAGATCTGTAATTTTTTTACAGGGAAAGTCTTAGTAATACTAAAAAAATACATTGTTTTGCTAAGAATAAAGGTAAAAATAAAACTATGTAGGTAGACTAATAACATTGTGATAATTGCCTCTAGATAGGATAGGATAGGATCCCTCACGATCAGAAGGTCTAAGTAGCAAAATGTCCAATAGCGCGAAATGTCTAATGAGCATTAAGTCTAATTAGCAAAATGATCATGTAGCAAAACGTCTAACTATCAGATGGTCTGCATAGCAAAACGTAAAATTCTCAAAATGTCTGGATACACAGGCACAAAATTCAACACACACATTGCATCGGGAGGGAAACGGACTCGGTATTATAATATGTACAGGCTCTTTAGTCTATGTACTCGTAGCTCATATCATATCTTTTTAATAGTGACTGACACTTATTGTCATTAATGCTGTTTGATTAGCATTACTCATTTGTATTTATACTGTATCAATTGCTATTTATTACAAATACAATACTTCTCTTTATTACTATTTTATTATACTTTTTCATTGAAAGTCAAAAGAAGACGCGTGCGCTGCTGCAGAATAGTCAATGGTACAATTTAAATATCACAAATATAGGAGGAGGAACTCTATGGAGCAATGGTGGCCTAGTGGTACCGGCCGCGACTTCAAGTTGTAGGTCGTGGCCTCGTGGGTTCCAACCCAGGTAGGCGCTTTACTTTGTGTAAATTATTTCATTACCACTGCTATCAAAAACGGTGAAGGAAAACATCGTGAGGAAACCGGCATGTCTTAGAACCAAAAATTCGAAGACATGTGATATCACCAACCCGCACTGGGCCCGCATGTTGGATTACACGCACAACGGACCAAATGGGAGTCTAAGTGCGGAAAAGGGGTCCATCTATCCTATTGGCTCATGATCAGAAGGTCTAAGTAGCTAAATATCCAACAGCGCGTAACATCTAATGAGCAGTAAGTCTAATTAGCACTGGGCCACCACTGCTCTCCTTGCTTCTAGATTCATCTCAACGATCATTTATTATTTGTATTCATTCATCATTTCATTTATAATTTTATTGTATTAATAAATTCAAGTTTTGCTCACCATAGTATGTGGCATGTGGCTAACATTTTGAACCATTTCTTTTATTGTAATCCATCACATGTTTATGCAATTAAATATATCTGAATCTGAATTAGCTTAACAGCTCGATAGAAGAAGACTTAGTTTTTGGCAACATGTTCAATCTCATAGATTTCTTCGGTAATCCCGATTTCATTAAGTGTCATTATTCATAATTCAATTCAATTACAACATAATTATTAGCAAACCAAAAATTCAATGATATGTGACATCCACCAACCCGCACTGGGCCCGCATGGTGGATTAAGGCCCATTACCTTTCTCATAGAGAGGATGCTTATGTCCCAGCAGTGGGAACATTATAAGGCTGATGATGATGATGATTAGCAAATAGGACATTATCAGTATTTTAGCCCAGGTTTCCTCTCAATGTTCTCATTCACTGCCAAGATAAACTGAAATATAAGCACTGTCCACACATTTCCAGGCTCCCGTCTCTGACGGAACACGTCAGGAATCGGTTACATACGATTTGTACGAATTTGTTCACACATCTCCGTATCAGGGGGATCCGGATCATTCATACAAATCATATGTAAGTGATCCGTCAGGGACGGGAACCCGGCAATGTGTGGAGCGCTTTAATAATTTTCCTGACAAGATGAATTAAATGAAGTGTACTTACATTTCCATTTTTGCTGGGTTCCTTTTCGTTGAGAGTGATTTTAGGCAAGTCATCTTTGAATGATAGATCACACGAGTCGTTTATTGTAATTGGAGAATATATTTTCTGACTTGTTTGCACCTGGAATGGAAAGTAGTATATTATTAAAGTAGTCAGTAACATAATTGATTTTAGTAATAAACTGTTTCATAGCACTTATAAACCTTAACATCACACATGGTATTATGTGAAGGGATAGGCAGACATGTGCCTATAGCCTATAGTCCACTAAAGAACATTTGGAAGGATAATTTGAATTATCCTATAATATAAGGATTCTTTTTATCGTTTTGTATGGAACCCTAAAAACAGAAGAAATTGCTTTTGAAATACTGGAATCTCATACATCTGAGATTCTGCAATCAAGGGATTGAGGAATGCAGAGGTATCTGATAATTGGATGGTAGGATTATTTATCTTTTTAAGGGTTCCGTATGCAAAAGGTAAAAACGGGAACCTATTACTAAGACTCAGCGGTCCTGTCTCTCCCTCTGTCACCAGGCTGTATCTCATGAACCATGACAGTTGAAGTATTTCTGTTGCGGCTATAACAACAAATACTAAAAACAGAATAAATTAAATATTAAAGTGGGGCTCCCATACAACAAAAGTGTTTTTTTGCCGCTATTTGCGATAATGGTACGGAACCCTTCATGCGTGAGTCCAACTAGTACTTGGCCGGTTTTTCTTTTTAACACTATCCAATTTTTTCAGCCATAACAAACTCCTCTTGAAAGGAGATGGAACAATCACTCCCAAAGCATTTTCCAAAGATTTCTTTTATGGTGTTGTGTACTGCAGTTCCATGGTACTAATGATAAGTGGTTGAGTTAGGCTATTAGTTCCTGTTACTATAAGGAAACCAGATGAATATGAAGTTTTCGGTGGTGAAAGTGCTTGGTTGATTATTGTATTAACTGTGCAGTTATGATCAGGTTGTTGCATTTGGGATCTCCTGTTACTTCAGGTGAAAGGTTTTTTTTTTCTTTGGTCTATTCACTGCAAATATTAAGTGTTATAGTTATAGTTCTCTGGGTTCTCGGTTGGGTCATTATTTGTTTTGTTTATACTCAATTGAGTTGGCTGTTTGCTACATTGAATAACCTCTTTGTGACTATAATATAGGTAATTGAAGAATTTTGCTGTATGTAACATTCTGCTATGGTGAAATAGTCATGGTAGGTACTTACTGTTTTTAGAAAATCGTTCCTTAGTCTATCAAAAGACTCGTCAAGTATTATCACATCTGAACTTCTGTTAAGTTTATTTAAGTCTTGGGTTGCTTTTGGCCTGGTTTTCTTTAAGGATAGCTTCAAAAATCCTGTAAAAACACGTGTGAAACATTGAGGTAAGTGTGAAAGTGGTTTTTCAGATATCACTTTGGACTCTTAGAATTTCAAAAAAATACTGTGATGTTGTTGTATGTACTTACGGTTCTTTTGCCTATTTTCTGTGGTTTTAGTGTCCATTATTGTCAAAAGTTTGTGAAACAAACAAAAATAAGGAAATTATCCATGAATAATGAAATGAAATGTTTAAAAAAATATCAGCCGTTGAGTAATGACAGCATGTGTCTGTCAGTGACTGTCAGTGTGTTACAATTACAATAGGGATGGCGATGAAATCGATTAATCGAATAATTCCTCTCACCAAATAAATAGATTTTTAAATCGATATGTTGCACTGAATCGAACCCCCTAGAAAATCATAATGCGATTTTTTTGTTTTAATATGAAACAAAATATTATTTAAAATTAGTTGATTTATTGAATGTACTAAACAAACGCATAATTATAAACTATTTAGCTGTTGCCCGCGGCTTCGCTCCCGTGGACCACCCCACAGGACCCATTTTCGGTATTAAAAATTGCCCATGTCACTCACGAATAATGTAGCTTTCTATTGGTGAGAGAATTTTTCAAATCGGTCCAGTAGTTTCGGAGCCTATTCGGTACAAACAAACAAACAAAAAAATCTTAACTCTTTATAATATTATATATAGTATACGAGTAGTATAGACTAGTATTGATACAAACACGAAAAGCAAATTAAAAAAGGTAGTTTTTTGAATATTCTATTTATTATAGTGCGCACGGAACTTGTTGGCCGCGCCATAGGTGGCGACAAGGTTGAGGGGGCGGGTTAGGACAATGGACAATGACAATGTCAATGGGTCAGTGGGTCATCACACCCATTGTCAATGGGTCATCCCGGGTTTAACTGGCGCCCCCGCCTCTCCGTCCCACCGCTCACTTACATAAGGCGCGGCCAACTAGTTCCGCGAGCAATTTTTTTGGGGATCGTTTTTGCTGATTTCGATTCAAATCGATTCAAGAATCAATCTTTTTGAAAAGAATCACCCATCCCTATCAATTTGACTTGAACTACTTGAAGTCTTGAACTGAACTGATCCACGGTGTTACCAGTAGTTTTAAGGTTGAAACTTTTATTTAAATGAAGTTTTCATTTCAGATTATTTTTCGTCTTATTATATTTCGTATTATTTAATTATATAAGTTTTTTTATCAAGTTTAGCAAAATTATATTTGAAATGTTAAATTTTAGTAGAGCACCATCTAACGGTGAGTAGCCTATAACGTTGACGTCCAAGTAATTTTTCTATTAGAAGCTAGGGTGCGCTAGTTGTTGGTGAATTAATAATTTTGTTTCGCACCGATAGATGGCGCTGTCTGAGGTTTCAAGCAAGTGCACGTCGCACCCACTCTGTAATAATTTGCTCTAGTATATAGTTATCTGTGATTTGCTCAAACAGAAAAACGGCTTGCTCATCTTTTATTTGTTGTTATGAGATTTTAAAACCTTCACAGCATAGTTTGCTATGCCTTTCATTTGTATTTACGCAAACAGAGCGTCAGGTGCACCAGCAACTGGGTCAAGTAGCATTGTACTATGCTTTTATTATGAAACAGATTTGGGCAGATTCGCTTTTAGCCATTATCATATAGCTCTTCACATTCACATTAGAATTATAGAAACACTTTAGATTTTTATCGGGTCATTAATAACAAAGCATTATGGTCTGTTTCCGTTCTAATTTGCAGATTATTGTAAGTGTTAGGTCATCTTTGCTAATGTTTTATTTTTAGGTGGTTAGTCCACCAAGAAAAATCTTAATACAAATGATTAGAAGAAGGCCGCATAAGTACCTAATTAGATAGAACATACCTTCTTAGGATGCATCTTTGGAATAAAATCTAAAGGGTTGTCGCTTTTAACCTGGAAAGTTTCCAGGGTTGATCCGAAGTCCTATGCATTCCTACATGTTGTAAAAGATCACCGAAGTATATTTTTACTGTGTCAGTAGTAAGTGGCTGAAGCGTCATCTTGTTTCAACCCTCAATCCGTAGTCTATTGTTTTGTTTTAGACAAAACAATAGACTTTGTTTGGGTTGCAACAATCCGTTTAGCAATCGTCAAAGGCCCCTAGACATTTTTTTTTACTGAGTTGTAAGAACTCACATGAGATGAAATTATTAGAAAATTATGTTAAATATGCGAAAGACATATCTTATTTTTACACGAATCGCCGATTGAGTACCCTCCTTTACCGGAGAATCGATAAGATGAGATTACTACTGAAAATTTCAGTTAGTCAAATGAGGGGTATCTAGTCAAGCAAGTCTGTCGAAATAAATGTAATGAATTGTAACTGTCATTTAGCCTTAGCAGATTTTTATTTGTTTGTGTTTCTTAACTGAGTGTTATCGAAGAAATTGTGAAGAGAAGTGACGGTAATGAAGAAATGGTAAGTCGAGAACATAAATGTTTTTTTTACTTGACACGCATACATACATATTAGCTTCTGCCAAAGGTTCACCCGCGTAAATGTCTAAAATTAAATTATATAATATCACAGATAATATAATACTAGCATAATATTATTATTCAATGTTCTAATCTAGGTTCATTTATAATATTAAGTACAAGCCTTTGTGCCTTCTCTTTTTATCCCAAGAGACAGTCATCCTTGAGTTCCTTTTTCCTTTTGAGGACCGGAACCTTAAAAACGGTAAAATAAATTTGTTTAGAATTCAACAAAACTAAAATGGATAAAATTATGAAAATTAACAAAATGAAAAGGTTTGCACTTGGATTTTACATGAAATTTCCTGAAATTAATTTATGTAGCGCAGATAGGTATTTTTTAATAAATTTTTGTTATATTATTTTAAATCTGTACCTGCGTACAAAAATTCCGCTCATTATGTGAAAAATAAAAGTCTTTTCATTCTCATTTGTCGACATTTGTTTTTGTGTGAACCGCGCCTTGTTGTCGACTGTCAACAACAACAGTCAAAAGTGTTGTTGTCAAGTTGTGTCGCTATTATGCAAGTGGTGTGGTTAATGCAGATTCCTCATGAATAGACAAGTGCCTACGTTTGCGTGCCATTTTATATTTTAATTTCAAAAAAAGCCATGTCATTTAATTTTATTCATGAACCAGTTTGGGAAAATACCTTATTCCTAGCAAATTTTTTAGGGATAGTACTAACTCAGATTTTTGTGTTTTCTGGTTTAACTGCATTTTTTAAACAAATAATTGGTTGTAGGTCATAGGTATTTTTTAATAAAAGACTTCAAAAAAAAGGACACATCATCACATCATCAGCCTATTAATGTTCCCACTGCTGGGTCACAGGCCTCCTCTCTGTGGGAGGGAATGGGCCGTAATCCACTACGCGGGCCCAGTGCGGGTTGGTAGATGTCACATGTCTTCGAATTTTTGGTTCTAGAACATGCCGGTTTCCTCACGATGTTTTCCTTCACCGTTTTGAGAGCAGTGGTGATGCAATAATTTACACAAAGTAAAGCGCCTGCCTGGGCTCGAACCCACGACCTACAACTTATAAGTCGCGGCCGATACCACTGGGCCACCACTGCTCAAAAAAAGGACGTTATCACTTAAATATCTACTTATGGTAATATTGTTGGAATTGCTTAATATTCACATATTATAATATATATTTATGTATAAGAGTGATTATTAATATCATAAAAACAACAAGCTACTGAAGTAAATATATTTATCTACACTCAGAACGTAATGTTCCAAATATGAATTAAAAAAATATTGTATAAACATGTACTTTATATTCGTGGATACGTAAAATTAAAAAAAAAAACCCATTACAGTGCAACATTTTCCTTCGATTTTCAAACAACTGTATCATAAAATAACTTTTTAACTTTTATAGCACACTTTTACTTTTTAATTTATGGGAAATTATTAACCGAGGGAAAAATATACTGAATGGGCGACTATTATACTAAGTAAGTAACTATTTATCCGGTTTGAGTAATACCTTTTAGGAGATTTTTGTGAGCTGCGGTAATAATATTGTTACATACTTTAATTGTATTTGGGGTTCTATTTTTTCTATTTTAGCATATTATTCTTTTGAAAATAGCTGAACAACTATCGAGGCGACATCACTGTGCAGTGCGGGAGTTCGGGTTTATTCGTGTCCAAGAGCGAGCGAAGCGAGCTCGGGAACTTAGCGCACCCCGACACGGATAGGTTAGGTTCGAAGGGGATGACGAGAGCTGAAGTGAGCGAGCAAAGCGAGCGAACTTAGCTCCCGTCATCTCCTTCAAGTTAGGTTACTTTAGACCCTGCAGACAGAAAAAGGAGCCCTGTCGACAAACTTATATTTTCAAGTCGCTGTTTTAAACATTTGTATTCGCCCACTGTTTGTCGCCCACTTAGTATTTCAGTAAGCCATATTCAGTATTTTTTACACCTTTAATTTGATTTTTTTTTCGCTCGTTTAAATACTTGCCTTAATTTATTGGCGTTTATGGGCTCCTTGACTTATTGTCGAAAAGTAGTGTCATATCTATGGAGGCGCACGGTGAGCTGTCATGCGCAATGAGAATCTAAATTGCCCGCCATACAACATATTTTTCCGTTTCAACTTCTGTTTTATTTCAAATTTAAGAGTGGAGATAAAGTAGTGTATGCAACGGCATATAATTAGGTATTATATGACCATTGCATAAACTACTATTATTTTTATTAAGTTTAAAAGTTGCCAAAATAAAGCCCCGTTTTGACAGTTATAATTAAACTTGATGCTTGCGAATGATACTCGTTGTCATAGTGTATCGGTAACATAGTATTTATGATTATGAATTTGATTTTTCAATTTTTAATTTTTTACGTAGAAAGTTATCGCGGCATGTAAAATTAGAAACGTCAACGGACTTCTTAGATTGTTACGACTATAGGTACTACGTCATTTTGTCATCTAATAGTCAATTCATACGACAATTTATGCGAGAAGTTTATGTTGTTTTGATAGTCTACATAATGTTGCTTAATTTGTTTTGAGTACATTTATTTATATGTATTTTTAATAGATTACCTACTGGCTGAGAACCACGTGAGTTTTTCCTTTGCTAACTCCTTTGTAAACAATCATACAAATTGGTATTCTTTTAAATCCCTTTTTAAATTCTGACTGCCTCTTTGGTCTAGTAGCTGCAAGCGTTTCTGCTGAGTACCTATGAAGTCCTGGGTTCGACTGATCGGCAGGCTTATTACGTATCTTTTGCAAGAGCAAAACGATAGCGATCAAACGCTTTATGTCATAAAAGTCGGAATTACCTGAAATGTAGGTATGGTAGGTACTACACAATCGTTTGCTAATCGGTCGCTCTTTGTCAAATGCACTTATTTAAATAAAAAACCGCCAACAACTCTAAAGCTTTTGTATTGAAGAGCAATTATTGCGCAAAATCGCTATCGTTTTGCTCTTGCAAAAGATACGTTATAAGCCTGCGGGTCGGGCAAGGGGTTATTGAGTTTTTTCATCTGGAGTATCTCAGTACCTATCAGCTCGAAGTCTATATTTTGGGACCGGTTGTTGCCAATCAGAGACTTTCTTGGCAATAGGCTCGTTCCCTAGTAGGAACTTTAAACATAATTGGCAAAATTTGTTAGCCCTAGATGCACATCTGCTTAGCCCTTCTAGGAACGCAGTCGCTGTGTTATGTATGTGACGGCGGGAGCGTGAGCGTAGCGATATCATGGATATATTCTTCTCTTGGTGTAGGTTCCATGATGTAGGGGTACTCGGGTAAACCAGTAAAACTTAGGTTGAAGCACAAATCACAGTATTGTTTATTCGGTGATATTTAAAGAACAAAGGCTCGTATTGTACGATGAACCGATAATCCCGGTCTTATGATCTCAACAATCTGGCGTTCACTGCTGAGTTGCCGACCGATTTTATCCACGCATGGCGTCACATTTTAAGTGCCCTCCCGCGGTGTTCATCGAACTACCCGACCAACCAATCAGTGTAGAGTTTACAGGTTGACAAACTTTATGAAATCTACGAGTTGTAATGTTGCCATCTGTAATCGCTTGTGACGACATATGTATAATATTAATGATTTATTATACAATTATATTATACAATTTGTATGTATTGATATAGGTCAACAGCACCAATAACAACCAGTACAGAGGAAATGCGGTCGCAGACATCCGACTGTATATCGTAAGTAAAAACCCGGCCAAGTGCGAGTCGGACTCGCGCACGAAGGGAAAAAAAAACACGTTTGTTGTATGGGAGCCCCACTTAAATATTTATTTTATTCTGTTTTTAGTATTTATTTTTATAGCGGCAACTAAAATAGGTACATCATTTGTAAAAAATTCAACTGTCTAGCTATCACGGTTCATGAAATACAGCCTGGTGGCAGACGGATGGACAGACATACAGACTGACGGACAGCGGAGTCTTAGTAATAGGGTTCCGTTTTTACCGTTTGGGTACGGCACCATAAAACACTCCGATTAAAAAATACTGGTAAATAACAATATCTCAATAATTGTCAACAGTTATCCAACAACAGATGAGAAAAAAAATGTAATTACAATAATCCAAATTCTATTTTAAAATCATTCCTTATATTTAATTTTCAGTAATTATAAAAAAAAGGTACTCTTTTCGCCTGAAACACAGGATTACCTAGTTCAGGCACATAACACGTGTGAACTTGACATAGATTTAAGCAAAAATTTTAATTATTGTTATACCTAATGATTTTTCACATCATCATCATCATCATAATCAATCATCATCAATATCATCATCATTACATATAATAAATGTGTAGAAAAGTAATTTTTGTACATCGAAAATATTTCCAAAAAAATAGCCAGGGTCATAAAGGATAACCAACAGAACCTATTGCTGGCATTTTTTGAAATTTTTGTCTGTGTGTCTGTTTATTTGTGCACGCATCACGTGAAATGTACGAAACCAATGTAAATAACTTTTGTACATAAAAATTGTGCGTAATTTGAAGAATTAAGTACTTAGTTTTTGTTTCATCGCAATTGGTTCACTTTATCAAAAGTTAGATGAATTTAAAGTGTTCAAGAAGTAAAATGATCACAACACACACAAATTCGCCGCGAAAGAATGATGACTATAGAAAAAAAAAATGATAGGTACGTATTAAGGGTAGTCAAGAAGGTAAGTAGGGTAGGGTTGGCAGACAGATGACGGGAGCGAAGCCGCGGGCACAGCTAGTTCATTAATAAATATAAAAAGTTCATGTGATAACATGTGTAATTACAAAATAATAACTATAATAAATTCATTCAAGTCAGAATAAGAAAAATTCAAAGACAAAAAAAACTAGAAAGAAAAAATATTTAATAGTAAAACTAAAAATTCAATAGTAATTTATAAACAAATAAATAATGTCACATATCCAAGGAGAAACGAAAAATATTTTTTAATAAGCCAAATTCTATTTGAAAATCATTATTAAATATCAATAACAAAATTAAATATAAAAAATTAAATAATAAATAAATATACTTATTTAATATATTTACTCATTTTTTATACCCAATAAATAAATAATACTATTCAAGTATCAAGATCAGCTCGGTCGTACTAACTGGGTTGCTATCTGAGCGATTGTGGCGCCCTCATTTAATTTCTACTCTTTTATGTTGCACTGTAATACATTTTCACAAGGTCAGAATGTCCTGCAGCCTAATTGCGTAATAGGTACACCAAATTCCAGTTTAGGTACAATCGAAAGGAATTCCAAATCAATTAGCTAGTTAAATGTGTGAGTAGGGGAAGCCCGGTCATTAAATAAAATCAAAACCTGATAATCTATATGATACAACTCTGCACTTTTATACATATAATTTATACTATGTTTAATAATCTTCGGCAAATCTATACCAATATTATAAAGCTAAAGAGTTTTTTTGTTTGTTTGAACGCGCTAATCTCAGGAACTACTGATTGGAATTGAAAAATTCTGTCCATCCGTATGTCACAGCCCCTTTTTCCCGAAACTATAAGAACTATGCTGTTGAAACTAGGTAAGTAGATGTATTCTGTGATCCGCATTAAGATTTACCCACCCACAAAAATAGAAAAAAGAAACAATAAATTTTGGGGGTTCCCCATACATAGAACTGAAACTCAAAAGTTTTTTTTCATCAAACCCACACGTGTAGGTTTTATGAAAATGGGTGTATCTATGGATAGGTCTTCAAAAATGATATTGAGGTTTCTAATATTTTTTTTTTCTAAACTGAATAGTTTGCGCGAGAGACACTTCCAAAGTGGTAAAATGTGTGCCCCCCCCCTGTAACTTCTAAAATAAGAGAATGATAAAACTAAAAAAATTGTATGATGTACATTACCATGTAAACTTCCACCGAAAATTGGTTTGAACCTAGTAAGATCTAGTAAGTAGCTTTTTTTTTAATACGTCATAAATCGTAAACCGCAATTTACCAAGTACGGAACCCTTCATGCGCGAGTCCGACTCGCACTTGGCCGGTTTTTCTCTGAAAAGATCCGTATTCTAGTTGCAATAGCTGTTTGTAGCACCCACAAAGTTACAGGTTGTTAAGGTGCACTTATGAAAATAATGGTTTGCACAATGTTGCGAAGTTTTTGCAAAAAATATAACATGAAATAGCTAATACATACGCCTGTCATTCGTTTTTACAACATCTAATGTTGCCTGCTACGAGTGTAAACATAACTTTTATCCTCCGCGCTTATAAACCAGCTGTACAAATACATTACAAACGATAAAGTACCTAATGAAAGCGTGACGTCTAGCGAGTTAAAAGCGTAATTCGGAATAAATAATGTCTATTCTACCCTTGCCCTTAACGCCACGCATGCGCAGTTCGCCCCGACGGCGACGACGCAAAATGGCGTCTATTTTCTATTAATAACTACTAAACTTGGCAAAATTGCACCAGAACACAGTTTTAATAAATAATTACAGCTTGCACAATGTTCTTTTTATAGCACAGACCATAGACCACATTGCTGCAAGTTATAAAAAGAGAATTTCGCCGCGGCAGTGACCTCTGACACCATTACAGGCCACTTTAATCTGAGATTCGGCGGAATAACGATCGCTTGTGCGCGTAGGTCAAATAAGTCTGGAAACAGCTGTTTTCAAAAATCGAATGCTTTAGACCTAAAAAGTCGCGAAATTTCGCCAGTTTGACGTCAGTTTTCGTTGAGTGCGGGTGGATATTTGTACCGACCATGTAATGGTGAGTGGCATTAGCCGGTGAATTTACAAAATAGTGACCTAAGTAGCGTAGAGTGCATATTGTAATTATTGAGTGGAATGCGTAAAATCGTGCTTTTTCCTAGAAAATACAGTGTTAGTGGATGTTGTGTGTAGATTTTGTGTTTTAATAGAATATTATTTGGAATGTTTTCTTCTGATTGTCGTATAAACATAAAATCGATAGTCGTTCGGCCACGTGGTGTCTCACATTTTATTAGTGAAGTCGCATGAAAAAGCACCTTATAATATTAAGTGGACAACTCAATTTAGTTCGATGTATTGATTTGACGTTTTGTAAAATGTGCGGTTTCTTAGATTTTCACGTTGTGAAAGCAAAAGCTTCTTGCGGAGATATGATTGAAAGTGATACAATTTATAAATACGTATATACCAGCAACCAGTATGAGTTCTAGAATCAAGGGTTATAAAAACAAAAAATACAAATATAAAAATACAAACATAAAAATACATAATACAAAAACAATTATTTATCTTAAAATACCGAATATATAGAAAATACGTAGTTTCACGTAAGCGCGCCAGTTAATTATAAATTACGTATTACTTACCTACTATTTGTACAACTTAATACGTATTCCAATTAAAAATCCAATTTACATAATATACCACAAAATACGTAAGCGGCGGCGCGCCGCTATATTTTGTGATAATATTATACAATAACATGTACACCACAGATAATATTATACTACCATGTAACATTTAATATTTTTTCAACACACTTGCTCATAAAGTGGCTCTAATTTCACCGCAATTAGGCACATAATGACACCTGTTATCAAACTGTGACTTTTTCATTGCTATTATTCACAAGTGAGTTATAGAGTTTTTTATTTTATTTTGTTGGTTGAGTTGCTTTGTTCTTAAAAAAGTTGCGATACAAAAAAGATCGTGCTCAATAGTACAAATAAATTAATGTACATATTGCTTGCTCATTTCATGCAACTTCGTATTTAAATAGATAATTTCAACTAGTACTCGTACGTGTTTAATAAATAAAACTTTCACCCAAATATAATTTTTGTTTTCTACGTACTTAATAAAGAAAACTTGAAATTCTTCATTTTATACGTGGCTAAAACGCTATCCGCGAAAAGCCAAATAAAGGAACCTCATTATTTTAGTCTATGGCCGCTCGCCATTGTTAGATGCACGCGCATAGGAAAACTAATTAGTTTTTCCCGCCATTAAATAAAAAATCACAACTCGTTTTCACTGTCGAAATTACAGTTATTTAAAAATTATTTTATTCACAAGTGTGTTGAAAAACGTCGTATGATACACGTGTGTATTGATGATTACCGTCCTCGGCTCGCTTAAGACCCTCACCTAACGGCTCGGGTCTCAATGGCGCCTCAGCAGCGGTAATCACCAACATTACACACTTGTACAATAATGTACTATTAATGCACCTTATAAAGTACATTTTGACACGACGCTATTTTCTTTTGCAAAGTAGGTAATATTTTACTATGCAGTTAACCTATAAATTAAGTTAACGTGCAGTATTAAACGTTGCAGTTTATAATAATATTGTAATCAATAATATTGTTTTACTGTCTAATGGCTTTTCACATTATTTCTCAACACAATTAAGTAAATGTAAGCACTCGCATCAATAGACACTCGCATTTTTTTATGGACTAAATGCCATATTTTGTTTAGGTAGTCTATTATTAAGACTGCACGATACGCCTGTCTGTCTGTCCGTCTGTCACCAGCCGAGTGAGCACGGCCTCTGTCATAGGCTTGAGTCACGCACCTGTCACAGTAGGCCGTGCTCGCAGGGCAGGCTGTATCTCAAGAACCGTGATAGCTAGACAGTTGAAATTTTCACAGATGATGTATTTCTGTTGCCGCTATAACAAAAAATATAATAAATTCAATATTTAGGTATATAACAGAATACAATAAATATTTAAGTGGGGCTCTCATACAACAAACGTGATTTTTTTGCAGTTTTTGCGATAGTGGTATGGAACCATTCGTGCGCGAGTCCGACTCGCACTTGTTTTTGTGGATAACCTAAAAATATTATGCGAGAAGAGAATCGCTGAACTTACTAAGAAGTAAGACATACCTATTAACAACAGTTTCTTCGGTTGCAAACTAGTTATTAGAAGGTTATTTAATGACCGGATAGGACAGGATAGGTACATCATATAATATATAGTATAAATACTAGCATCCATAGGTATTACCCGCCCGTGGCCTGGAGCCATGTCTGGGCAATGCATTACTGCGGGGCGAGCACGGCCTACTGTGACAGGCTTGAGACACACATTTTTATCACAGTTTGGAAGCAAAAACCCGTGATAAAATGCGTGAATGAAGTCACTCAACCCTATCACAGAGGCCGTGCTCGCCCGGCTGGGGAAGGGACATAAACGTAAATGGCAAATTACAGGAGTCTATGGTGTGTGTCTTCGGGAAATATAGTTTTTAATGGTGATGTTATGTATCTAACATATAGGATCAGTTTTCAATAACTATTAAATAGACACTTATTGATTTCATTTTATTTTGGTAGCGGTTTGTGTTATTTTTGTTTTTGTAAATATTTTTGACCATGAGCAATACTACAAATACCTAACAATGTTATTGTGATTATTGCTGATTTTATTAATCAGGAAGATTAATTTATAATTATCATATACTTACTGGCTTTTTAATGCAGAATTAACATTTCGTACCTTTTTTTTGTTTTCTTTTTTGTTTGGCGTCTCTCAGTTTCAATCAGAGTGATTGGTTACTGCTTAACCGGACTATCCTGTGGAGACTAAACTAAGCCTCCAGCCAGGGCACAATTTTCTAAACCTAAGCGACTGCGCTGAGGGCTTCCCCAGGTGGGGTCGGAACGGAACCTCGGCTCAGAGCGTCGCTGGAAGGGAACTGATTCTATCATCAGTTCGTAAATTACCTACTGTGGAGAAGAACTGACAAGAAACTCCACTATCTATATTATGATTTTGTTCAGCAATTTGCGGGCTGTTTTGAACTAAATCGGGGCCTGTTTTACGGGGATTTCGCGACGGTCCTCGGCGGCGAGGACGGAACGATTTTGTAAAACATTTAGTAACTAGATATACTTTACTTCTTACTTCTTATTATACGAGAGATCATCGATTGTCTAAAAAGAATTATTAAAAAAAAAACAATTTTATGTTTTTGTTAGGTAAGTACCTCATTATTCACTTCCCTACTCGTATTCTGCCTACCCAATGTTTTTAAAAACGATAGGGCAGACTCTAGGTCTGTTCTGTGGACTTAATGCGAGTTTAAATACGTCGAGTATTAGTGCTCGCCAAACTTCTGGGCCGTCCTGAAGTTGGCTCTCCCGATGCGCCATTAGGCATGAAACGGTGATGTGTTTGTTTAAGATTTACTACTGCGCAGCAACTTCAGGGCGGCCAAGAAGTTTGGTGAGACCTATACGTATAAAAACTCGCATATACGTATAAAATATCGCTAAACTGGATGAGCGCCATTTGGTGACAATAATTTATTTACGTACCTAATCAAACGTTTATATATAAAATAAAAACTCATAAGCTCTTTGTAAACGTCCCATCGTGAATACTTAGAGTGAGTTTAGAGTGAGCTTATGAGCAATAATTTCACTTACTATGCTGTTGACTCGCACCACAGACATGGTCTATTTATCTATGTCTGTGACTCGCACCGTCGTCGCACGTGTAAAGGTTATACAAATTTTCAAATACATGATACGTTTTTACACACACATGTTTTGGCATTTTTTGGCACTATTGACGGTGTTTTTTAATGCCAACATTATATCTACTTACATATAGTTAAATTAATTTTAATGTTTAGTATTATTTTGACAAAAAATACAGTGACAACAATGTTAATTGGAAGTTAATAATTCAATTGTTTTTAGTTCTCATGACATTGTTGTAATACTTGTAAATTTAATATTATTCAGATAGACATAACTTTAGACGTATTTATATTATATAGGCGAGTGTACTGTGTAACGATTTGTTAATTGCTTTTTAGTTAATTACATTTAATTAATTAGCTACGAACTACGATTTACGCTCTTTTTAAGTTTCAAGTAAAATCTTTTTATTTTAGTGGTGCTAGAAAATTTAAAATCTTTTATTAGTATGAAATGAGTATTTAAAAATGAGAAAAAACATATTAAAAATGCAAAAAGAGTTTTTGGCAGCGGTGGGATTCGAACCCACGCCTCCGAAGAGACTGGTGCCTTAAACCAGCGCCTTAGACCGCTCGGCCACGCTACCACTTGCGGAATGCGTTGAAATTACGCATCGCTTTCTAAAACCGGATTGTAGCCACTCTGGCCTTGGATCTATAATTAGGTACAATACCTCCGTTTTTTTTAAGTCGGTAAAAATATTTGATCGTCGCGTGCGCGTTGGTGTTGCTGTATTTCATAATAATTTAAATGTAAGTACGTAGTAATGTTTGTCCTTGACAATTCCAGCCAAATAAAAGTTTGTAAAAATAGTAAATACTGTTGGGGGTATAATTAATTACGGTCTGCGGACTAGGTAGATGGAACTTGGGAATTTTGATAGTTTTATCAAAATCTTGATCGTTTTTGTTATCAGTGGCGTTAAATCAATAACATAATTATCGAATTTTAATTAGTTAATAATCTGCTGTAAGTCAACACCGTTAATTATTATAAGTCGGTATTGTTTATACCTACAAGGTGCCTAAATTTATTGAAAGTCGATCAGAAATAACTACAATTTAGGCTTATTAAGAAGCGAACTAAAGTACTAAAATAAAAATGTTGCAAAAATCAAAAACCCGAAGAAGCGAACTAAAAAGCTGTAAACAAGAAAAAAACATGTTGTGCAGTCGGAGGATACATATTCGGGAACTGGGTGACTCCCTGATCCTCCGACTGCACAGCATGATATTTTCTTGTTTACAGCTTTTTAGCAGTCGGGTTATTTAAACTTTTTAGATATATTTTTAATGTAAAAACGCGTTTATCCTTTATCCTACAGAGCAGTCTGACTTGTGCGTCAACGGCGCGTTTAAAAAACGTGGTGTGCACAGGCCCTTATATGAGACCTAAATGACATAACTGGCGATACGATGATGTACTGCCCCCTATGTATGAAACCTAGATGGAGGAACACCATAGAATCCGTTATTCGGTTTCTGGAATGAAAAATACATAAAAAATCAATACATATACTTAATAAAATGTGTAGAAAAGTCGTTTTTGTACATCAAAAATATTTCCAAAAAAAATTGCCGGGGTGTTAAAGGATAACCAACAGAACCCATTTCCAGCATTTTTGGTATTTTTGTGTGTTTGTGTTTATTTGTGCACGCATCACGTGAAATGTACGAAATCAATGTAAATAACTCTTATACATAAAAATTGTGTACAACTTGATGTGTTGCTTAGTTTTTAGGGTTCCGTACCCAAAGGGTAAAAACGTGACCTTATTACTAAGACTCCATGATCCGTCTGTCTGTCCGTTTGTCACCAGGCTGTATCTCATGAACCGTGATAGCTAGAAAGTTAAAAATTTCACAGATCATGTATTTATGTTGCCGCTATAATAATTAATACTAGAAACAGAATAAAATAAATATTTAAGTGAGGCTTCCATACAACAAACGTGTTTTTTTGCCGTTTTTTGCGATAGTGGTACGTCACCACCCTTCGTGCGCGAGTCCGACTCGCACTTGGCTAGTTTTTGTTTCATCGCAATCAGTTCACTCTATCAAAAGTTAGGTGAATTTAAAATGTTTAAGAAGTAAAATATCACATCATGCCTCGGACAGTTGAACTCCATATTCGATAGATGGCGTTGTGCATTTGACGCCATAAAACAAAAATTTGTAAATAGGTGGGGTAGGCATCAAAGCAAGGTAAGTAAGTAGGGTAGGGTAGGCAGTTGACGGGAGCGAAGTCGCGGGCACAGCTAGTCGTTAATAAAGTTGCTAAACGTCATTGTCGGATCAATTAACGCACGTAGGTCGTCGATATCTACGCCAGCTTCAAGGCAAAAACAACCTTATGCATGGTTGACAGAAACGTGCTGGTTTGCCACTTAAGGCCCTTACTCCGCTTTAGTGCAGTAAAACGGTTACTTTCTAAAGCATATCTTCTCCTTAGTAACGGCACGGCTAGGTTAAAAAGTTTGAAAAATAAATATTATTGATCCATAGTAAATTGTATTGTTTATTATTTGTGAAACATGTATTTTTCGTAGATATGACTAAAAATTTTGCTTTAAAAAAATAATTAACAAATGAATTTTTTTTCGTTTTATTTGCATATCTCTCCAAAACGACTTGGATGTTTAGAAATATGTTTGTTTACACAGTAATATTATGGTTAGAATTTCTTCAGTAAATCAAAAAATATTTTGAAAACAAAAGTGTCGAAAAAGATGTCCAATATTGATATTCTGACACCGGGCGGGTGCACGGCCAGTATTGCGTTAACATTGGCGAATATTATGTACGCCTTAAAGATGGCGACGCTTGGGGGAGGCCTATGTCCAGCAGTGGCTGATATGATGATGATGAGTTCACGCAGACAGACGTACCGAGGCGGACTTAATGCATTAGGCATTTATACCAGTCGACCTTTGGGTGATGCAGAGACAAATAGTGGTATGCATTGCTGGACATAGGCCTCCCTATGTCCAGCAGTGGACGTCTTTCGGCTGATATGATGATGATGATGGGGGCAAAACTAGTAGTTTTGTGTACCCGGACACAACTAAATACAAACATCGTTAAATTATGAAACGTTTATCAGTAAAACATCTATTAACGTCAAACAACCGTTCGCGTCACATATATCTATACTGAAAATCATTATTGATGATGTTTTGCAGAATTATGATTATTCAAATGCTGATTAATCTATACTAATATTATAAAGAGGTAAAATTTGTAAGTTTGTATGTAGGGGGTAATCTCTGGAACTAATGATCCGATTCTAAAAATTTTTTCACTGGTAGAAAGCTACATTATTCCTGAGTGCTATAGGCTATTTTTTTTACCCGAAAACGGGTTCTGTGGGGTGGTCCACGGGAGCGAAGCCGCGGGGAACAGCTAGTCTATACTAATATTATAAAGAGGTAAAATTTGTAAGTTTGTATGTAGGGGGTAATCTCTGGAACTAATGATCCAATTCTAAAAATCTTTTCACTGGTAGAAAGCTACACTATTCCTGAGTGCTATAGGCTATATAACATCACGCTACGACCAAAAGGAGCGGAGCATAAATGAAAAACGTTGCAAAAACGGGAAAGAATATTACTGTTTCAGTTATGCAATCTTGTATGTAGTGCAGGCAGGGTAGGTGTAGGGGAGGTGTAGGGTAGGTGTAGGGTAGGTGTAGGGTAGGTGTAGGGTAGCTGTAGGGACCGAGCGGGTATATTCGTAAGGATTTTGGCGTGCCCATCTTATTGGGATAAACAAGACTGTGCAAACAATAACAAGGTTTTTATTACAGTACTAGTTTCACTAATAAAATAATACAAATGGTAACAAGATAAAGTTAAAAAGGTTTAGTAACAACAATACAGTTAATCGAACAAACCCTTAAGGTTACACTTGTCGAAAATTCTTCCATACAAACGTAGTCTAGGGATTAGTCCACTGTTTGAAGATGTACGTTCAAAATAAAAAGTGATATCAATTTGTCTCATCATTATCTAGCCCTATAGGGAAGCAAAAAACTAAATAAAGAAAATGTTTGAAAGTTATGAGCGTCGAAAGTTTCACATTTCGACACTAATTTTAATGCATTTTTGAGCGCGAATAAATACCATAAGAAGACGGAAAATTGCAAAACGGCCCCCATACAGAGATAGATTAGTAGTTCAACAATTCAAATAATTTTATTTTGAACAGATAGATTTAGTCGTTTTTTCATGATATCTAGACTGCCAAAGGTCTGTTTATAAAATTTTGCGCGCTCGGTTTCGTCCTAAATCATTATCCATTTCGCCACAAATTTGCAAAAGTGTGTATTCGTACTCGAACTAGCTTCCTACTGCTCATCACAGCATCTATCTCTTCCGCACGTGTTGTCGGTTGATATAAAATGCATTTTCACCCCGCGCACAAAATAGTTCGTGCCGTCGACTAGTGTACCCTTAAGGTTACAGTTCGTACTTAAGCCTAAGCCAACCAAATACCAAGTGTACCTATCGTTCGCCATCAGCAAACCAATACATCACATCACATCATCAGCCTTTTAATGTTCCCACTGCTGGGACACAGGCATCTATGAGAGGGGATGGGCCGTAATCCACCACGCGGGCCCAGTGCGGGTTGGTGTCGCACCTGTCTTCGAATTTTTGGTTCTAGGACATGCCGGTTTCCTTACGATGTTTTCCTTCACCGTTTTGAGAGCAGTGGTGATGAAATAATTTACACAAAGTAAAGCGCCTGCCTGGGCTCGAACCCACGACCTACAACTTGTAATTCGCGGCTGATACCACTGGGCCACCACAGCTACCTGTTACGTGTACCAACTTGTTATAAGAATGACTAATATTTTAGTAGCAAGTATCATTGTTGTACTTTTAAAAAACTCAACAAATCGATAAGCGTGCACAAGTTCGTACAAGATGGAAAACTTAGCAAGTCAATAAGCGCCATTTTAAAGTAATTTGGTTATGGGTTCTGAGGTATCAGTTCATTTTGGAAAAGGGGTCTTACCCAAAATAGTTAGGGAATCCCTGGTATAGATTTTAAGACAAATGCGAACGGCACAATACCGATCAGTGTGGTGACGCTTGGGGGGAGGCATATGTCCAGCAGTGAACGTATTCGGTTGAAATGATGATGATGATAAGATATATAGGTATTTTGGAAGAAATAGTTCTGGCATATTGGTAGCTATGACTCACGACAAAGTGATGTGAGTTTTCGTCGTCAAGAAAATGCGTCATAATGAAGAAAAAAACATCGACTACCCTCTCCTATTTGAAGAGCAACTATGGACGACTATGTGGCAACCATTTAGAATATAATGGTTCTAAGGATAATATAACAACAGAAAAATTCTACAAAATACTAAAGTGATGTTGAAGAAAGACCAAGATTTTATTAATTTTCATCATCATCTACAGTACATTCCGATCGGATGCGATGTCTCCTTCCTCATTCTAACGTCCTTGCCAGATACAAATTTCCTGTGACCATTATCGTATTTTAACGCTCCCTGAGACGGGCAGGACACGACAATTCGACAACGCGTTTGCATAGAAATACAGTAGTCACAGTGGATATTTGTGTTTCTGAAGTTGGCTGCAAGACCCTGCGCAGTTTCTATTTTTGTGTGTTGGCCGCGTCCTATTCCTATCTCGCTTACTGTACGCAGTATACTCGATGACAAACTGTTTATTGCGCAATGGTTCTCAGCGACACAAAGATCCTCTGTGACTACTGTACTAAGTTATAAAATTGCCAACAGATTGAACAATTCCTCTGAAATAGCGATGTCACTTCGCTGTCTACGCTACCAAGATTTTGATTATTTATTTTGTCATTGCAAAGGTGTATTTATATACCCATCGACATTTATCTTGTCTCGCCATCTTAATCAGAGCCTCTTTTGTATTATTATTCCCATTGCCCAAGAATAATGTATTTCCAAACAGAAGCTAGTTTCAGAATTTAAAACAATTAAAATTATTAAATGAATGAGTGTTTACTATAAGGTCCTCGACAAGATTTAGACAAGGCTGAGAACAATAAACAGAACTTGCAAGATGAGATTTTCTTAAGCATAAGTCAAAACGGTGAAGGAAAACATCGTGAGGAAACCGGCATGTCCTAGAACCAAAAATTCGAAGACATGTGACATCTACCAACCCGCACTGGGCCCGCGTGGTGGATTACGGCCCATTCCCTCTCACAGAGAGGAGGCCCGTGCCCCACCGGTGGGAATATTAATAGGCTGATGATGATAATCTAAAGATGGACTTTGAACTCGTTTTGGGTTTTTGGTTTTTAGGATTCCGTTCCCGAAGGGTCCAAACGGAGCCACGTGCAAATCACTCACGTGTATGTTTCTGTCCGTCGTCTGTCACACAAGTTTGTTCCGAAGATATTTTTTGGAACAAAACCAATATATTGAAAAATCTGTTTTTTTCTTTGGTGAGAAATCCTAAATGTGCGAAGTCCGACACGCACTTGGCCGGTTTCTAAATATCTAATATAAATAAACGTAAGTATGTGAAATTCGTTTGCGTGAAGCTCGTGGCTAAATAATAACAGCCGCACGGGTCGATCATCAAGGTTAAGCAATGCTTGACGAGGTCGGTCCGTGGATGGGTGACCATTTCAACATCCCGAGTTTCCTCCGTGCCTCGGAAAGCACGTTAAGCCGTTGGTCCCGGCTGTCATTTGAAGATCTTTGACAGTCGTTACGGGTAGTCAGAAGCTTGAGATCTGACACCAGTCTTGCCAAGAGGTACCGTGTTACCCAGTTACTGGGTTGTGGAGGTCAGATAAGCAGTCGCTCCATGTAAAACACTAGTACTTAGCTGAATCCGGTAAGACTGGAAGCCGACCCCAATATAGTTGGGAAAAGGCTAGGCAGATGATGATGTGAAATTCGTTTGCTCGGTAAATAACAACAATTATCAAAATGAAATGCACAGCCATTGCTTGTGTGTTAGGAAATTACCCAGCAGTTTTCTATTTCAGAAAACCCAGAAAGCCAGAATGTTTTTCTTTGCTATCGAGTTATTACCGGTTTTCTATATTTTATACTACCTACTATGAGAATCGTTTTTATTTTTTTATTTGTGATGGGTTTGCTCTTGACTCTAGTCTAGGTCAAAGGTGACAGAGACAGAGTCGACGATGGAGTGAGCTTACCCAGAAGAAGCCTGTTCACTCTAACTTTGAAGAGATTCGGGTTGAATGCGTTCGGAAACACTAACGCAGGTAGCGAGTTCCATTCATTCGCTGTGCGCATTACCTTCACAGTTGCAATTACATACATTCTTTCTTTTAGTATCATTGCATAATTATAATTTTCGGAAACATACATACATGTGTAACTTCCTCATTAAGAGAACTTCCTCAGTTCTCTTCCGCAGGATTTCAATGCCTTTGATCAATACATATAATAAATCTGTAGAAAAATATTTTTTGAACATCGAAAAAAAATCCAAAAAAAATAGCCAGGGTGTTAAAGGATAACCAACAGAACCCATTTCTAGCATTTTTGGAATTTTTGTCTGTTTGTCTGTTTATTTGTGCACGCATCACGTGAAATGTACGAAACCAATGTAGATAACTTTTATACATAAAATTGTGCGTATCTTGAAGAATTACTTAGTTTTTGTTTCATCGCAATCGGTTCACTCTATCAAAAGTTAGATGAATTTAAAGTGTTCAAGAAGTAAAATTATCACAGCTCACGCAATTCAGTTACTCGGATAGTTGAACTCGCTATTCGATAGATGGCGTTGTGCATTTAAAGTCATTTTCTGCGGTGTTAAGATTTTACGCGAAAAAATGACACTACAAAAAAAAAATGGTATGTAGTATGTATATTTTTAAGTATGTGGAGTAGGCAGGCAGGCAGGTAAGTATGGTAGGGTTGGCAGGCAGATGACGGGAGCGAAGCCGCGGGCACAGCTAGTCTGTTAATATGACGTCACAACCAGTGTCCGGCCCGATTGGTCCAGTAAGGAATCTTCTAGATGCCTACTTTCCATCTTCAAGGTCGCAATGCATAAGCATTAATATCTACTTCTGTAGTAATGAATGTTTGGGACATCGATAATGCGCCCGTTCTTTTTTTTTGTCTTCTCCCGCTCTGGGTGAAGCGGTGGCGCGTGTCTGACTTTTACGACTAAAACCCACCCGTGTTCCTTCAGCTGCTTGAGCCAGGGCCGCGGTAACTCTTTTTCAAATTTGTCCGCGACCCAGACAGGCATCGGCCCAAGCTTATAGAATAACTAAAATAAAAATTATACCAAAAGATTTACAGATTAACAAAATATTACGCTAATTGCCGACACCAATACCTACAAATACATCATGCTTAACATTATATGCTTAAAATTAAGATATGTGTGTAGTTCACCACACTTGTATAACTGAACAGTTTAGGAGACTTTTCTGAAGGCGCGACGCAATTTAAATTGCATCGAAAGGCGATATCGCGCTCGTATTTTCTAAGAAAACTTTAAGAGAAAATCGATCGAATTGCATCGCTTTGCGTCAGTGTGACGTACTTGCGATTTCGCTTTATAAAAACCGTTGAGGTGTGACCCAAACAAAGGTACAGAATTTCACATTAATTAAGAGTAAGTAAATTGCGCGGTATTTTCTCGTCCAACTTACCACAGTGTCTCCAAGCGAAAGTCTATGACCAGTGTGTGTTGCCAGCGATTACTTACGGGATAGAGACGTGGTCGTTCACAATGGGCCTCATCAGAAGGTTTGAAGTCACGCAAAGGACAATGGAAAGAGCTATGCTCGGAGTTTCCTTGTGTGATCGAATCAGAAATGAAGACATCCGCAAGAGAACCAAGGTTACCGACATAGCCCGAAGAATTTCTAAACTTAAGTGGCAGTGGGCAGGGCACATTGCTCGCAGAACGGATGGCCGTTGGGGCTGAAAAGTTCTGGAGTGGCGACTACCGGAAGGCGCAGCGTTGGAAGGCCTCCCTCTAGGTGGAGCGACGACCTGGTCAAGGCTGCGGGCGTTAGGTGGATGCGAAACGCACAGGACCGATTAATGTGGCGACGCTTGGGGGAGACCTATGTCCAGCAGTGGACGTCTTTCGGTTTAAATGATGATGATGAGTAAGAGTACCGTATTCGTTCTGCTGTTTATTTATTTATTTATTTATTATATACTTTATTGTACACCACTTAAATAATTACAGGACAGAAAACATACCACAGTTTACCTTTTGATTAGCTCTTAACAACAAGGTTATTTTTATCACATGAGATGAAACAAGGAAAAATATGTCAGTAAATAATAATTGCACCAACACTCTCACTATATTTGCGTTTTCCTCTTGATTACTGCTTGAAGTTATTTAAATTTTAGTCTTGCTATTGTGCTGAATACATATTCAATGTATGACTTGATGGCTGTTAAAAGGGAACTTTTTGCCTGATTAGCAATGTTAGCATGTCTTGGGGATGTCCCTTTCCCTTGCTATATGGAGGATAGTGTTAATATAAGTTAACATATTTCTTATATTATTGTTTCTTGTTAGGCCCAGATTTTTGAACCGTAGTTTACTCAACTATGCTAGTATTATTTATTTATTTATATAATATACACTATTGTACACCAAGATAAAAAATAATATATTATACTATCTGCGACTCAACCAGTGGTTAAGTATAGTACCAATGGTTTTATATTTCGGCAAAACACGTTTTTTCTTCAATTGTTGGTCTAGCAAATGGTCAAATAATTAACTCTCCAACTTATTTGTAAATTTGTAAGGCTAACAATTATTGATGAAAAGACCCATTTTACCGAATTTTGAAACCATTGGTGACCATATTTAACCATTAGTTGAGTTAATTGGGGCTTAGCGTATCAGAATTTACTAGGCTACTATGTTGTTTGGTGCCATCAGTCTGTAGTATCCATCAGTACCTGTAGCGACATCAGACAACATGACTCGAGGGCAGAACACTGCTACCTATGCTGGACTTATCCCAGTTATACCGAAGCGATACTTTGAACCTATGATATAGTTTTTTCTGTCTCCTGAATCTTACTTACTTCTCTCCTGAAATATTATCTGCGTAATTTCGTTGTTGGTTCCAAGACTGTAGGAATATTTCTCCGAGACTCTTTGAGCTTCATTGCCCCGGGGCGCTTGGTCACCATTGTCGATTCTGTCTTTCAGAAGTTGCAGTGGTTGAGAATAAGTGTAATATGATCATAAAAAATATTCTGCACAACCTGCATACTGGCTAATCTTTACCATGACATATAATAATATTCCCGACAGCTCTAACCAACACAAGTGAAGACAAGTAACCATTCTTTTGGTACTTGCTTCATTGAAAAATATTTTATGCGCAGAAAATGCTAATGCAAATCAAATCAAATATATTTATTTCAACTAGATAAATTTAGAAGTAATAAAAACTGATTCTACCGTGCATTCGGTAAAGTAGCTTGTTATGGAGAAGAACGCAATAGAAACTACATATATACTTACCTATTCTTAAAAAAAAATAAGTGTTTTACAATATTTACATTAGTACATACATTAATAAATTCATATACATGAGGACGATGCACCCAGCACTACTATACTACATATAGGTATAAAGTATTACAAGCACTAACAGGTAAATTCCTTTACTTGATTATTCTAGTATTATATTATCTGTGACTTAATAAATAGGAACATGGTTCTCACATACTTATAAATATTGCAAACATAGGTAAATTACCTAATTCAACAACAACGGAACAGTAGTGTGCGAGTCATTTTTTAAACAAAATGAGAAGAAAAAAATATAAAAATGAAGCATTACTATAATTGTGAATATAATACAAATCAACCAGTTTGATTTTGTCTACACTAAAGATTGCCATATGGAGCAGGACCAGCATATTTCCAAGCATTTTTATCTTGAATATAATCATCTAATTTGGAATATGCTTGTTTACAAAGTGTGCTTTTAACTATTGTTTTTTTTTTTCTTTTTTTTTAATTTTTTTTTTTTTTTTTTTGCATTTGTTCCTGACGGAACGGGCTAAGGTCTGAGACCATGCTGCCTAGTCTTCAGTGAAATTTTAACATTCTTTAGTATGCATTAGAAGACGGATGTAACAGATTCTAATGTTTTATGGAGTATTTGGCAGCAAATTGTATTGAGTCAGCCTTCCCAGTAAGCTTAGCGGAGGTAGTCAATACTACAATAAAATTCTCCGCTCCACTATCCTGAGATCGCTTCTGTCAATGATTTCACATATTGTCCAGTTGCGTAGACAGTTGAGACACAAAACTACACCACTTTTATATCACAATATCCACTAGGAATCAATTTGCAAATAATATTAACAGCCGCTGAAGTTCACTCGAAAAAATCCCGCCAAAAACCGTTTTTTTTTTTTTTTTTTTGTTTGTTCCTTACGGAACAGGCTAAGGTCTGAGACCATGCTGCCTAGTCATCAGTATTTTTCATTAATTCTTTAGTATGCATTAGAATGCGGATGTAACGTATTCTAATGTTTTTTGGAGTATTTGGCAGCAAATTGTATCGAGTCAGCCTTCCCAGTAAACTTTGCGGAGGTAGTCAATACTACAATAAAATTCTCCGCTCCATTACACCGAGATCGCTTCTGTCAATGATTTCACATATTGTCCAGTTGCGTAGACAGTTGAGACACAAAACTACACCACTTTTATATCACAATATCCACTAGGAATCAATTTGCAAATAATATTAACAGCCGCTGAAGTTCACTCGAAAAAATCCCGCCAAAAACCGTTTTTTATTTTATTTGTTCCTGTCGGAACAGGCTAAGGTCTGAGACCATGCTGCCTAGTCATCAGTTAGTATTTTTCTTGAGTAGGGTAGATCCAGTTCAATTCATCAGTATTAAATCCAAAATAGGGAAATCTAATAAAATTATTTAGTTTTTTTTTTTTTTTTTTTACCTATGGATGTATATAAATACATCCATAGGTAAGTAATTCCAGTTTAAGTCATTAGTCATTATCCATGGGTAATCAAATCCAGGTAAATTCAATAGTTTCTTATTTTCCAGTTGACAGCTCTCTTTTGCAATAGTTATTTATGCTACAAGTGCGGAAAGTAGGTGATTTCCGATCAGTGGTATTTTTTTGACACGAGTCGAAAATCATCTTACGCACGTGTATCATACAACATTTTACTATGCATTGTGCGAGGAAATAAAAAAATACATCTGAACCAAGCAAGAAATTAATAAAATGGCGCTTATTCAAGGGCGCTCAGCATATCCACAGATTAACTAAGTTCATAGTTCCTCGGGCATATCTACTGCGCATGTGCAAATAGCTGTCACGTCGTAACGCAAAAAGGCACGAGCAAAATATTAATTCTGCCAAACATATTTAATGAATATTTAAAATTAATTTATTGATCAAAATCTAAATCTAGAGTAATTAAAAACGCCTTAAATGAAGTATTAGTTATGTTTTACCTTTTATATGAATGATAATCTGTACTTAAATATTTTTTTAAACTTTTCTCAAATAATAAAAACTCTATGCGCGCTGACGTTGGAGTGAAAAATTAAAAAAGAACAGGAAAGTAAAAAGCACTAGTAAAAAAAAGTGACACTTTCCGCACAATTTGGCTGCTTGGAAAACGCTCTTTTCAAGGACATGCATTGTAAAATAAATATTGATTCAATGTCAGCCGCCCGACCCCACAGCAAAAATCTACTCGTTAAAACTCCAAAGAGATGCTGGCATTTATAACTTTTCCGGTGTTGCCAACGGAATGGATTCTAAATTTGACAGTGATATAGATGTAAACGTTTATATTCACACTGAAAATGCCTAATCCGATGCAATCGGGATATTAAAATCACAGATAAATCACAAACACAAAACAGGTGTTCTGTTATTTTAGTAGACATGATGATTTTGATAAGATACCTACTATGGATGCTATAAAAGATTGCGCTGTAGTTTCTTTTGCTATCTTTATTTAGTATCGCGTGAATGTGATAATATCGTGAAAATTTAGAAGTTTTGCACACGCTTTATATCAGATTCAGATTCAGATAACTTTATTTGCTCAAACGTGTGTACATACAATTATAACAAACAAAAAAGCATGCAAGGTGATATAAAAACATGGGGTTGTGCTAACACGTTTACCATATAGTCATGGTGTGCAAATATTAATACAAACTTGCAATTAAATAATAACAACATTCAGTAACATTGACAATGCTGACATAAATAAATAAATTAAATTTGACAAATTTATTGACAACTAACTGTGCACGCGGCTTCGCTCCCGTCATCTTCCTGCCAACCCTACCATACTTACCAGCCTGCCTGCCTACTCCACATACTCAAAAATATACACACTACAGTCCGACATAAAAGAGTAGAAATTAAATATTTGGGAACTAACAAGTTTCATTTTCTGGCAACATCTAAAATGAGTACTTGAGCTGTCAATTCTTCTTGGTCGGTTTCGATTTTCGTAAGAATTTTGGTTTTTGTTAGATATTTCTGAGTGTGGACCGAAAAACAGTGACAAATTATGAATAAGGTAATTCGTGGTGGTGTCCCGTGATATAGTTTACAAAGTTTATATGCGGTTTATAGCCGAATTCCAAGCTGGGAAGCTTCTATCCAACTTAGAAGATGTTTACCATCATACAGCAGATTTTACTGGTAAGTAACTATTGAAAGTTACACTAAACGTTAATTACAAACGTTTAAAACATTCAGGGAGCTAAATTTTCAAACCAAATATCATTTACAAATTATTTGTCTACCATTTTTGAGGTTATGCAAAGATAAACAAATACCGTTGTAATTATAGCGCAACTTAACAACGTTGATAGTAAGGCAAAAGCAATTAATGTAATTTATTTCGGATACGAAAATATTTTTTGCTATACCATATTTGTTGATGCACGATTGCACTTAATGGAAAGAAACAATTTTAAATTATATTCACGTTTATTTACCGCGGAACTTCTTTCGTCGGACTGACAGTGATTCTTTTATTTGCTTGTTTTAGGTGTTTCTGTAAGCACAGTGCCCAGAATCGTGTAACACGGCATTGAAAACGGTGGGATATTCTCAACACCAGCTAAACACAGGAAGGGTCGTCCCGTGTTGCAGACAGCAGAGATGATGAGACTGGTTCAGAAATAAGTGACGAATCAATACCAGAGCTTTAAGACGACACGAACTTAAGTGATCCCATGGAAGGTGTAGACTATTTAGATTTAGATTTATTAAATTAGTTTATTTTATTAATTTTAGTTTTATACTAGCTGAGCCCGCGGCTTCGCTCCCGTCATCTGCCCACCCTACCCTACTTACCTTCCTGCCTACCCTAAATACCTACATACTACATACCAATTTTTTGTCTAGTGTCATTCTTTCGCGTAAAATCTTAACACCGCGATTCAGAAAATGACTTTAAATGCACAACGCCATCTATCGAACAGCGAGTTCAACTGTCCGAGTAACTGGATTGCGTGTGCTGTGATAATTTTACTTCTTGAACACTTTAAATTCATCTAACTTTTGATAGAGTGAACCGATTGCTATGAAACAAAAACTAAGTAATTCTTCAAGTTACGCACAATTTTTATGTATAAAAGTTATCTACTTTGGTTTCGTACATTTTACGTGATGCGTGCACAAATAAACAGACAAACAGACAAAAATTCCAAAAATGCTGGAAATGGGTTCTGTTGGTTATCCTTTAACACCCTGGCTATTTTTTTTTGATTTTTTTTCGATGTACAAAAATTATTTTTCTACAGATTTATTATATGTATTGATTTGAGTTTATATTGAAAGCGATTGATTATTAAAAATACTTATTTCTTACGAAGTTGTTGTTTTATTACTACTACATATTAAATATTTAGTAAACATACTTATTTAATATATTTACTAATTATTTATACCCAATAAATAAATAATACTATTCAAGTATCAAGATCAGCTGGGTCGTACTAACTGGGTTGCTATCTGAGCGATTGTGGCGCCCTCATTTAATTTCTACTCTTTTATGTCGCACTGTACATACCAATTTTTTTTATTGGTGTCATTCTTTCGCGTAAAATCTTAACACCGCGATTCAGAAAATGACTTTAAAAGCACAACGCCATCTATCGAATAGCAAGTTCAACTGACACTGACACTGACATAAACAGACAAACAGACAAAAATTACAAAAATGCTAGAAATGGGTTCTGTTGGTTATCATTTAACACACTGGCTATTTTTTTTGGTTTTTTTTTCGATGTACAAAAAAAATTTTTCTACAGATTTTTTTATATGTATTGATTAGTTCATATGGAAATAGGAGTCACATACAAAATTGTAAAATATTCAATTACCTAAAATAAAACAGATAATGTCAACGTAAGTCAAAAATATTCAATAGAAAAAATAAAAATAATTAAGAAATCATTATCAAAAACATTATTTTTTATTTAGTTACATATTACGGTTTCCGGATGTTTCCTATTCTTGTGCATTGCTTCTTGCCAAATTTCATGATTCTGGTCATCGGGCTCTTTGATTCCCTTGCGATTCGTCAAATTTGCGACATAAACGGCGATATCTTTTGATTCCGTTGATCTCAACCGACCAATCAAATTTGCGACATAAACGGCGATATCTTTTGATTCCGTTGATCTCAACCGACCAATCACATAGACGGAAATCCACAACGCGTCTCTCATCTCGCACGTGATTGGTCGATTGATGAGATCAAATCCTTCGCCTTGCTGAATTCATTTATGCAATTTGGCTGCCGGTCAGTTTACCAACTGTAAATATGTTAATAATCTTTTTTTGGAACGAAGTTCCTTATCGCGCGTTGCGAAAGGGGGCTAGACGGAAAAAAATATGACGAAAACTTGTAACGACATTTTTTGCTATATAGTTATTAGCCGTGCGGCGTGCGTGTGTTTCGTGCGTGTTCTAACCTATACGCTGTTGTGTTTACGAAGTCGAGAGAGTATATATATGTACATATATATACGTGTATATACATATGAATATATGAATATATGTATATATATGTATATACACATATATAAATATATGTATATATATATGTGTATAACATATATATATGTATATACAAAAGGAACTTCGATCCATCCGGGTGTCCCTTGACACAAGTTTTTTTTTATTTAGTTACATATTACGGTTTCCGGATGTTTCCTATTCTTGTGCTATAAAGACATTGCTTCTTGCTAAATTTCATGATTCTGGTCATCGGGATCTTTGAGTCCCTTGCGATTCGTCAAATTTGCGACATAAACGGCGATATCTTTTCATTCCGTTGATCTAGAAGTTTGATTAATTTCCACAGTTATAAGGGGTTGCAGACCTTAGTATAAGTTATTATATAATTTCATCTTGATGCCTCCAGGCTTTCTATAGAAAGCTCTTGACACACGGATAGACAGACAGACAGAAAACGACCCAAAGGGTAAAAACGGGACCCTACTACTAAGACTCCACGGTCCGTCTGTCTGTATCTCATGAACTGTGATAGCTAGACAGTTGAAATTTTCACAGATGATGTATTTCTGTTGCCGCTATAACAACAAATACTAAAAGCAGAATAAAATTAATATTTAAGTGGGGCTCCCATACAACAAACGTGATTTATCGCCGTTTTTCGTGATAATGGGAACGGTTGAAATAATGAGAAATAAATAATAATTTATGAGTAAATGAGTCCATTTATACCAATATTATAAAGAGGAAAGATTTTTTTGTTTGTTTGTTTGTACCGAATAGGGTCCGAAACTCCTGGACCGATTTAAATAATTATTTCACAAATAAAAAGCTACATTATTCCTGAGTAACATAGGCTATTTTTTAATCCCGAAAACGGGTCCTGTGGGGAAACCCACGGGAGCGAAGACGCGGGGAACAGCTAGTCTATTCGTCTATTCTAATATTATAAAGAGGAAAGATGTTTTTGTTTGTTTGTTTGTACCGAATAGGCTCCGAAACTACTGGACCGATTTGAAAAATTCTTTCACCAATAGAAAGCTACATTATTCCTGAGTGATATAGGCAATTTTTAATCCCGAAATTGGTTCCTGTGGGGTGGTTCACGGGAGCGAAGCCGCAGGCAACAGCTAGTAACTTATAATTTCAATTGAAATAAGCAGTACCGTTTGGACTCTTCTATCAATATACATATAATAAATCTGTAGAAAAAATTTTTTTGTACATCGAAAAAAATTCAAAAAAAAATAGCCAGGGTGTTAAAGGATAACCAACAGAACCCATTTCTAGCATTTTTGGAATTTTTGTCTGTTTGTCTGTTTATTTGTGCACGCATCACGTGAAATGTACGAAACCAATGTAGATAACTTTTATACATAAAAATTGTGCGTATCTTGAAGAATTACTTAGTTTTTGTTGCATCGCAATCGGTTCACTCTATCAATAGTTAGATGAATTTAAAGTGTTCAAGAAGTAAAATTATCACAGCTCACGCAATTCAGTTACTCGGACAGTTGAACTCGCTATTCGATAGATGGCGTTGTGCATTTAAAGTCATTTTCTGAATCGCGGTGTTAAGATTTTACGCGAAAGAATGACCATAGAAAAAAAAAATGATATGTAGTATGTATATTTTTGAATATGTGAAGTAGGCAGGCAGGCTGGTAAGTATGGTAGGGTTGACAGGCAGATGACGGGCGCGAAGCCGCGGGCTAGACATGGGTCGTACTTGCAAAATCGAGTACCAGGGCTTCCAAGTACGTCTACTTTAAGAAACCAGGTCCTAAAACCAGGGCTCGGGATACTTTCAAGTATTTTCTATCTGGATAGGAAATTGACCCGTAATGTTGTATATTTAAGGAGCACAATTGCGTTTTCAAATAAATACCTACTTACAGACGATTGAACTTCCTACCTCCATGCCAAGTCCTGTTGTAATAAAAAATACTTGCATAGGAAATTGAAACGTGACTTCCTATAAATAAGGAGCACAATCGCCTTTACAAATAAATACCTACTTACAGACGATTAAAGTTTCTACTTCTATTCCATCCAAGAGCCCTGTTGGAAGAAAAAATACTTGCATAGGAAATTGAACCCTGACGTCTTATTAATAAGGAGCACAATCGCGTTTACAAATAAATACTTGCAAAGACGAACCATTCAAGTAAAAATACTTGCATACGAAATTGTTCCGTGGACCCTTACAAATAAGGAGCATGATCGCATTTGCGAAAACTAACCCGGTATTGCAGAAACGCGGACTCGCCTCGTCGGAGCGAGTCCCAGTAGCCGTATAAAAAAAATACTTTGAAGTCTTGCAAGTATTTCGGGTCGGTACCTACCTGGTGTACGTACTTGGAAGCAAATACCTGGTGTTAAAACCTGGTCGCGTAAATACGTACCTTCCCTACCGCGGGCAGAGCTAGTCTTTAATATTTTTCTTTAGTGTTTTGTGTGGTATATACATAGTATTAGTAATCAATTTACAGGTGATGTTATGATAGTTATGGTTATGACTTATTTGATGAACGTGTTTTTAAAAACATCATTATCTTTTGTCAATTCTTCAATAACTTTTACTGCTTATTCATCTTTATCGCCTTTTGTTTCGCTTTCATTTACTTTTATCTTCTGGTTTATGGTGTAACCTTCACCTTGAAAGTTTTGCAATATTATTGTTTTACAAACAGTGTACCTAAATGGGTTTAGTGAGTTTACCCATCGGTAAATTCTCAAAAGCGTCAGGTTATGAGTTGCCGATAAATTAACGTATTTTTACTTTAGTATAGAAACAGAAGTCTAAGTATTAAGTCATCATCATCATATCACACGAAAGACGTCCACTGCTGGACATAGACCTCCCCCAAGCGTCGCCACATTGACCGGTCCAGTGCGTCTCGCATCCAGCGGATCCCCGTAACCTTTACCAGGTCTTCAGGTGTCAGGTCTTTGCGTTGGAAGATCTCCCACTAGGTGGACCCATGGGTCCACCTAGTGGGAGATCTTCCAACGCAACGTCTTCCGGTTCACGGTCGCCAGTGCCACTCTAAACTTTTCTGCTCCATCGAACATCCGTTCTGCGAGCAATGTGCCCTGCCCACAATTCTTCATATTCATATTCTTTATTGTACACAAAATAAACATTACAAATACAAAAGGAAAACTTATGTACAAAGGCGAGCTTAACCCATAATTGGGTTCTCTGACAGCAAACCTCAGTGCTAAAGAGAGATACAAAATCTCTAAAAATCAAATCTCTTCGGGCTATGTCGGTAAAAATTTAGTATTAAGTATTTTTGTTTTTTTATCTGACTAAAGTCACAAGCTTTATTTATACAAGGCACTAGCTTCTGCCAGCGGCTTCGCCTGCGAGAATGTCAGCAATTATCTCTAGTGAATGTATTTCCAGGATGAAAAGTGTCCTAGTCCTTTTGCAAGGTCCAATTAATCTATATCTTTAAAAAATCATCAGAAAAGACGTGAAAACATAACATTGTAAAGAGAGACTTTCGTGTTTATAATATTAGTATGGATATTAGTATATATATAGCTCGTGGTAGGCGTTTTTTTTGTTCTGTGAGCTCGTGGCTAAATAATAACAACTGCACGAGTATCTACAAGGTTAAGCAACGCTTGACGAGGTCGGACCGTGGATGGGTGACCATTTCAACATACCGAGTTTCCTCCGAACCTCGGAAAGCACAAGCCGTTGGTACCGGCTGTCATTTGAAGATCTTTGACAGTCGTTACGGGTAGTCAAAAGCCTGAGATCTGACACCAGTCTTGCCAAGAGGGATCGTGTTACCCAGTTACTGAGTTGTGGAGGTCAGTTAGGCAGTCGCTCCATAGACACTGGTACTTAGCTGAATCCGGTTTGACTGGAAGCCGGCCCCAAAAATAATTGGGAAAAAGGCTAGGCAGATGATGAATATTAGCATGGAAGTACCGATTCTTGTGCATGCTTTTCGATCCAGTGGTTTGAACTGTGCATTATCCGTCAGTGAATTAAAGATTGTTGCGTAGACAGTGTAGATCAGAGATTCCCAAAGTGGTTGATATTGACCTCTTGGGGTCGTAATCGATTTTCCCGGCGTACAGTATGTTCTGGTGCGCCGGTGATGGGGGTACTCCCCAGAGGAGGGTACGGTGACGGACAGCCGCGGCGGGTTCGCGTTGAGTGCTAACGCGTGCCCGTGTTCCCGCATAAGCGGCACAGGAGGACACCGTGGAGTTTTAGTGGGTTGGAGTCCCATATAACTGCGCTATCTCCCCGTTGTAACGCAGTATGCATGAGCGAAATGCTCATGCATACTGCGTTACAACGGGAGTCGACGTAAACGAAAACTGATTTTGGGGGTCGACGAGGTCTAAAAATCGACCCCTGTTAATTAACACAAGTTCTTATTTGAAACTTTTAAGATAATGTTAAGTTGTGTTACGTATACAAACATTGATGATAAAATGATGTAAAATTTACTCACTTAACCAACCGCAATTTTTAGGGTTCCGTACCCAAAGGGTAAAAACGGGACCCTATTACTAAGACTCTGCGATCCGTCTGTCTGTCTGTCCTTCTGTTACCAGGCTGTATCTAATGAACCGTGATAGCTAGACAGCTGAAATTTTCACAGATGATGTATTTCTGTTGCTGCTATAACAACAAATACTAAAATCAGAATAAAATAAATATTTAAGTGTGACTCCCATACAAAAAACGTGTTTTTTTGCCGTTTTTTGCGATAATGGGTACCCTTCGTGCGCGAGTCCGACTCGCACTTGGCCGGTTTTTTAAAATTGGTAAGTATTTTGTATGAATAGGAAAAAAACTAGAGATAGGATTTTTAAAGTAATTTGGTTATGGGGTCTGAGGTTCATTTTGGAAAAAGGGTGTCTTGCCCAAAATAGTTTGGGAATCCCTGATGTAGCTGAACATTATTCTATCCTCTCCCTTTATCTGAAGTCGGCTAAAAAGGCACATCTTCCTTTGGCTTCGTGTGTAATCTAGCTTTTCGAGATTTAAATATTTGACGTATCAAATAAATAATCAGTTTCTTCAAAATTTAATTTAGAAAAGCTTCTATTTCTAGGCAAATATCACATTTTAAAGAATATTCTAGCAAGAACTTGCGTTTTGAACTTGAGACGCTATCTTTTAAAAAGTTAACCGTTATTGGTACAACGTCCTTCAGCGTAAAAGGCTTTCTTTTTCTTTGCAAGAAAGATAATATTATAAGTTTTTCTTGAGCGAACTTATTAGGGTCTTGTCTGGGTGTCTTTTATATTCACTGTTAAAGTGGTTTTCGTATTTTTATGTTTTCTATGAATACTGATATTTCCCTACGTGTTCTAATAATTAATACTTACAAGAAAAATAAGTTTTTCTTGTAAGTGTTAAATTTATCAAAAATTACGTTATATTTCGTTACAGGTCCTAACTAAATAAATAAAAAACCGGCCAAGTGCGTGTCGGACTTCGCTCATTCAGGGTTCCGTACCAAACCGCAAAATCAAGTTGCTTGTAACAGAAAAATCTTTAATTTCAAAGATCTGATTTATTAGTATATTGGTATATAATAGTAAAATATACGTAATAATAATCATTATCACAAAATTTGAAGTTCATAGCTCAATGGGAAGTAAAAAAATTCTTCGGAACAAAATTTTGTAAAAATGGCTGACTTTGGCGGCTTCTCATTCCTTTGTTTTCCAATATTTTTGAAAACAAAATATACAATATGCATCTACTCAACGAGCTCTAAACAACGATACCCTACTCGATGGGGTAGTTAACTTTTGTTTTCATGCTCCCCTTTGCGGGGTGCATGAAAACAAACATTTTAAAATATTTTTTGACAATTTGTATGTCTTTGGGTCAACAAGATGCTAATACTGTGAAAATTTGAAGATTGTAACTCCAACCGCTTGGCTGTAAAACCTGCGTGACAGACGACGGACAGACAGACACGTGAGTGACATACGACCCCGTTTGAATCCTTCGGGTACGGAACCCTAAAAAATAAAGACTGTGTTTAACAGTTTTATGCCATTTCTAAAAGACATTTTTAAGTTGAAATAGTGCCAATAAATTAAGACTGTTTAGTTTTTGATGTATCAAGATTGAAGGTCTGAGTTGATTTACTTTTCAGCGAGGTTTGATAGTCGAAAATTATCTTGCGGAAACTTAGGTAATCGAGGCCATGTTCTACCAAATCTGTTAAGCTGTTGAGACGTATTTTATTATTATTTTAGGATAGGAAGTAGAATTCATGAGGAGCTCGTGGCTAAATAATAACAGCCGCACGGGTCGATCATCAAGGTTAAGCAACGCTTGACGAGGTCGGTCCGTGTATGGGTGACCATTCCAACATACGTTAAGCCGTTGCTCCCGGCTGTCATTTGAAGATCTTTGACAGTCGTTATGGGTAGTCAGAAGCTTGAGATCTGACACCAGTCTTGCCAAGGGGTACCGTGTTACCCAGTTACTGGGTTGTGGAGGTCAGATAGGCAGTCGCTCCATATAAAACACTGGTACTTAGCTGAATCGGGTAAGACTGGAAGCCGACCCCAATATAGTTGGGAAAAGGCTAGGCAGATGATGAGAAAATATAATTCATGCTGGGCACTATTTAATGAAGGTCCAAGTATAACTCCAACAGTCATTGCCGTTTGTCCTTGAACAGTTACTCTACTAACGGTAAATGATAATGCGGTCGATCTACTTAGTAACGATATGACCTTCAAACTTTACTCAAGACTTAGAAACTCCCAAGTTTATATCTACAATATCGACCTAGATACCCATTAGATTTAGAGATTGATTAAAGACCCCAAGGGCCTTACGCAGGCACAGGCCAGATTCAGTTGGATCAATAACCCAGTGGGGAACAAATGCTTTTAGTATTTTAGTATATTAGGCTTAGATAGGGATTTTAACTTTCGGAGTAGAAATAGAGTGCTCGTCTTATCGTTTAATCGTCTTCAATGAGTTTCGAAAGTAATATTGTATAATTCAAGGTATTTGAGTTTTCGTTTGAGCACCTACATTTTAGAAGAGTTAGGTTTTAGGATTTTTTACGAAGAAGATTACTGATTAGAAGTCGGTAAGAACATTGATATGGGGTATAGAAAAATCCATGACAAAGCTAGAAACCGTCTTATAGCTAGGGGGTAAATATAAGCTCCTAGAGTAAGGTTATTTTGATTGTGTGTTTGTGACAGATGTATATGAATTATATACATCTATCCCTTACGCACACTCAAAATAACTTTACTCTTAAGAGCGTATGGACACCCCCCCAGTGGGTACTGGGGGGGTGACCATACGCGTGAATAATTATTGCGCAATATTACTTAGTTTGACGTGGGTACGTCAAACTAAGTAATATTGCACAATAATTATTTCAAGATTTCGACTTGGATTTTTCGTGTAAAAATCGCCGTTTACGGTACGGGCACGCAATGGCAAAATATTAATATTACCAGCCGGTAACTGTCCCACAGTTGGGCAAACTCCTCTTTCCGTGCAGAGTAGAGATGTAAATTGAAAAAAAAAACTAAATGTATTTTTTTTACAATCTTGAAAAAATACATGAAAACAAAACTTGGCATCGTCGTTTTTTTTTCCTTTTTTTTTTCAGATCAGTGAAACACAATAACTGAAATGGAATAAAACACAAAATTTGGTTGTTTCGTCTTAAATTAAAGTCAAATTATGTTTAAATCAATGGGTACCTATTATTATGAAACTAAGAAACTTAGAACTTATTGTGTTACAATCAGAATCATCGTTTCTTTCTAATTAGGGAAATAAAACAAAAAAAATATCAACTCATATACGATAACCGCCTTACCATATTTTTAAATCTTGAAAAAAACCTACTCCAGAAAAAATGCTTCTTTTTAGGGTTCCGTACCCAAAGGGTAAAAACGGGACCCTATTACTAAGACTCCGCGGTCCGTCTGTCTGTCTGTCCGTCTGTCACCAGGCTGTATCTCATGAACCGTGATAGCTAAGCAGTTGAAAATTTCACAGATGATGCATTTCTGTTGCCGCTATAACAACAAATCTAAAAACAGAATAAAATAAATATTTAAGTGTGGCTCCCATACAACAAACGTGTTTTTTTTCGTTTTTTTTTGCTATAATGTTCGTGCGCGAGTCCGACTCGCACTTCGCCGGTTTTTTTTAGAACTCTAGTGCAGAGAAGTCACGCTTGTCAGTTCAGCAGGCAGACAGAAAGAGTTACTTTTGCATTTATAATAATTAGTATGGATATAAATAGCGCACACTGTAACGCACGTAAAACTTTATGCTTGCTAAAATTAAGTTGTAAATAACATTTAAAACGTTGTCTTGTTACACCCGATACATGTTTTTTTTATTGGCAATGTTGTTTGTTGTATCACAGCATGCTTTAAATTACAGTAAAGGATCTTAGGTGTTGTAATTTGGCAACTCTGGTTCGAAATTCTCGATGTAGGTAAGTCAGAAGTGGCAACGTAAAGAAAAAATATCCAGAAAATCTAAATCTTACCTATCCAAGAGATGCTGTGTGATTCATCATTATATTTTACAGAAACTTCCGGTTCGGTAAGTTTTTCCCGCAGGCAATTAAGATTAACTATTGTAAAACGGAAGGACAATAGAAATTATACTTATTAACATACGCATTATTTTGACGTCATGATGAGGCAACGCCGTTGGGTTCTCAGAGTTTCTGACCTATTACTAAGACTCCGCGGTCCGTCTGTCTGTCTGTCTGTCTGTCACCAGGCTGTATCTCATAAACCGTGATAGCTAGACAGTCGATGTTTTTCTGTTTCCGCTATAACAACAAATACTAAAAACAGAATAAAATAAATATTCAAGTGGGGCTCCCATACAACAAACGTGATTTTTATGCCGCTTTTTTGCGATAAGGTACGGAACCCTTCGTGCGCGAGTCCGACTCGCACTTGGCCGGTTTTTTTTTAAATTTTATTTGTGGTAGCAGAGGTGGTCCAGTGATAAAAAGGCTCTGACTGGCTCTGACTTACGTGTCGTACGTTGTAGGCTCACATTGTTTAAATTATTTTCAACACCGCTGCTCTAAAAATGCTAAATGAACACAGTGAGGAAACCGGTATGTCCTGGAACCAAAAATTCGACCCACCAACCCACACTGGACCCGCGTGATGTATTATGGCCCATTCCCTCTCAGAGAGAGGTCTCTTGTGTCCCAGCAGTGGGCACCTTAAAAATGGTTTTTATTATTTTTCAGATAATATTTCGGTAAGTACCTATCTATCCCCTCGTTTAATGACCTGGGTATTTCCTTCTTGCTAAGTACCTATTAAAAAAAGTATCAGTCTACCTGCCAGAACTTACTCATAAAAAAATATGAAGCACGACTTGCTAGAGATATTAATTTATGGCAAAAACCATAATGTAACGGTATAGCATGATGCATCTGCCGTATCATAAGATGCTTTTAGTAATCAGGGTCTTATACCCATGCAGAAACGGGTAAGAACCGATCATAACACACCTACCTATTTGTTTCAAAACCGAATGCAGATAAACATGTAATTTGTATGAGCAGCTAATTTTGATTTGCAGTCACGTCTCAGGGATTCCTGTAGTGTGTGGCAGAAACCGTTCAAGTGTGAGTCAAACCCGCGCACTGGGGATTTTGTACCATCATAATTATAATTTTTTGCTTTGTTAAAACTTGCTTTCTATATATTTCAATTAATAGTACATTATGGTACAAGTGTGTAATGTTGGTGATTACCGCTGAGGCGCCATTGAGACCCGAGCCGTTAGGTGAGGGTCTTAAGAGAGCCGAAGACGGTAATCATCAATACACACGTGTATCATACGACGTTTTTCAACACACTTGTGAAGAAAATAATACTAAAAAAACATTTTCAACAGTAAAAACGACTTGTGAAAATTTGTTCGCAATGGCGGCCAAAATTAATCAGTTTGTCTATGCGCGCGCATTTAACAATGGCGATCGGCTATAGACTAAAAGAATGAGGTTTCTTTTTTTTGGCTTTTCGTGGATAGTGTTTTAGCCACGTACAAAATAGGGAACTTAATTTTTCTATATTACAGAGAAAATAAAAGTTATATTTGAGTGAAAGTTTTATTTATTAAGCACGTACAAGTTGAAATTATCTATTTAAATACGAAGTTGCAAGAAACGAGCAAGCAATAGGTACAATAATTTATTTGTACTTATTGAGCACGATCTTTTTTGTATCGAAACTTTTTTAAGAACAAAGCAACTCAACCAATAAAATACAAAAAATAAACTCTTTATCTCACTTGTGAATAATAGTAATGAAAAAGTCACAGTTTGATAACTGGTATCATTATGTGCCTAATTGCGGAGAAATAAGAGCCACTTTATGAGCAAGTGTGTTGAAAAAGACTTTGATGTAGTAGAAATAATTTGGCAAAATAAGGGATTATTGGTCTATCGAACACCAGTGCTGGCTCGGTGCTCCTGTATAGACTATGTCCAACTTGCTGGAATGTCCCAACTGTTAATTCACTTCACCTGTACAACGCTTCTGACGCTGCATTAAATGTGGGCACCTGCTGGGCCCAAACAGTGTGATAAAATGTACCTACTTTCTAAACTAAAAGAAGTGGTCAAAAAAGTAAAAACTACTTTGGGAGGTCAATTTTAAATTAGACGATTTACATCAGATTCTTGCAGACGGCCGGTGCGGCGTTGGCTTAGAAATAGGGTCCCATTCATTGATATCCTTTGGGTACTGAACTCTAAAAATAATCTTATTTCTATAGATACGTCATCCCGGGCCATTCTTTGTCCTGTCCCATTCATTGATATCCTTTGGGTACTGAACTCTAAAAATAATCTTATTTCTATAGATACTGACCCAGCAACCGCAGACGGTTTTCCATTGTCTTAAAATTCGATTATTTCCTTTCTAATTACGATTCTAGTCAGGTTTTATGCGTTGAGGAAAACTGCTGGCTTAGGTTAAAGGCATTTACCTGGGCTCAAGATGTATGGTCATTGGTCAAACCTTGAGTTTTCTTGAGCTTAGAAAAACAAGAAATTAGCACTCTGATCACGTTGGTAAGGTTAAGCCTTTTTCCAACTACGTTGATAAGTTATATTTTGATAAGTTGAAGTCGTACAAATTTCTCGATAAAATTACTATATAATGGCGGATACAAAAAAGGATACAATTAATCAGATTGATTGTAATCTTTTTCAGGGCTTGATATCACGGGCAATTATACAAATTATCACGATTTTTCTTTGATAGCTGATTTCTGGTGAAACAGCAATTAAAATATAGGTATTGATATGGGTAGTGAAATTCCAATGACTTCGACTGTCCTTGACACTGGACTAGCCATACTACAATGGATCTAAGCCGGGTTTGGACCCGGTTTAGATCCATTGTACCTCGAACACCCGACTAGCGACTAGCTAGTGTAGACATAGCGAGCCGTAACCGTAACCAGCGTGATACAGTAACGAGGTCCTAGTGTGTACGCGTGTTACGGTTTAGGCTCACGACGCCGCCCGAACGCTTTCACCGAACGTATCTACACATTAGCGAGCTGTAACTGTAACCAAACAAAAACAGTCACGAGGTTCTAGTCTGTACAAGACAACCGCATTACTGTGGTCGTAATGACGAGCCAATCCGTGTAGGACTAAGTGTCTCTCGCTTGTGCAGCATACATACTTCTAGATGATCATAAACGGCCGCGAAGATGGTGGAATCATGGAATGTATCAGGAAAGAAGTGACCTACGTTTTTTTTAAATCACGAGAATCACGTGTTTACAAAAAAATCACGAGAATGACTGCAAATGATTATGAATATCTAATGAATTTAATTGGGCCTAAGATAGAACGAAGAAACACTTCACAATAATAAACAGTGCAATAAACACTCAAAAACTTTTTGATGGTTCGCGGCGTGCACCAACCTTCACTTTTGACGTCCACTGCGAGTGCCCTTTGATTTGCGGCAAAAAGATGTTACATATCTGTAGGCCTTGTACCACCTAGGAAAAAACGATGCGTATACAGCAATCTAACCACCCATTGCATTATTCAAAGATCGTCAGTTCATCTAGTTAGCGTTCTATCAAGTTGCCGATTTCTACTTCTGGCGAATCGCGGTCTCCATTCAATGACTCGTGAGCTCCAAAGGATCTAAGAAAGATCCTTCGACGACAAGGTCTTCTCTGGGCTGGCCGCTTTAGATTGCTTACTCTGCGATTGCAATAACTTTGAAAAAACAATTGTATAATACAAGGTTTGTGCCTAATGAAAGAGAAAAAGAAGAAAGAAAGACTAGAACTCATTTAGGCGTAATTAGTATCACCTTCGATCCATAAGGATAATATAAGATACCATTAACCCGTGACGCGTCGTCTCTTTATTTAGACGCTCAATGGTAAGCAAAATTGTATGCTCCTAGACCCAATAGTTTATTCTGTACCTGCGCAAGTGCATTATCTGTCAGTGATTTCAATTTTTTTATTGAGTACCTACATTTATTGCAGATTTAAATAATTTTTTATAAAAACAAACGCAATGCAGTTAATATTTGATGGATGGATGGATTATAGATTAGCCTCTTGCTGTAGAAAACCCAATAAAAAGTTATATAAATAAAAATCTTTTGTCAGCATTAACGTCAGACGAAAAAAACGTTATTGTACTGATAAAAACAATATTAATAATTGATTGGTGTACTACAATAATAAATATTTTAATCATATAATTGTTTTATTGATATTTAATGGTATTGATCGATTGGTGGTCACGTAGCTGGCTTAGGCACAATAAAGATCTAGATAAAGCAAAACCAGTTGGTTATAAAAATATCCAGAAATTACGCAAATCGTTTTGTACTACCGTATCGCGTATGTCGCAGGGAATATTCGGAGTTAGACCTTTTTAATTAAGCCTAGGCAATTAAAATCACTCACCTTCGGTTTGCCGACGACATAGTGGTCATGGTTTAGACCATGGAGAGCCTCAGTACAATGCTCGATGACCTCAGTAGAGCTTCCGAAAGAGTGGGTCTGAAAATGAACATGGACAAAACCATGGTGATGTTGAATGCCCATGTTACACCCATTCCTATCAAGGTTGGAGACTCTACACTCGAAGTTGTGGACGACTATGTCTACCTGGGACAAACGATCCAGTTGGGTAGGGGCCAACTTCGAGAAAGAGGTCAGCCGTCGAATCCGACTCGGCTGGGCAGCGTTCGGGAAGTTGTCGTGTCTTCTCGTCCAATTTACACAGTGTCTCAAGACAAAAGTCTATGACCAGTGTGTGTTGCCAGTGATGACATATGGCTCTGAGACGTGGTCGCTTACAATGGGCCTTATCAGAAAGCTTACAGTCACTCAAAGGGCAATGGAGAGGGCTATGCTCGGCGTTTCCTCGGCGATCGAATCAGAAATGTTGAGATCCGTAAGAGATCCAGGGTTACCGACATAGCCCGAAGAATTGCCAAACTTAAGTGGCAGTGGGCAGGGCACATTGCTCGCAGAACGGATGGCCGATGGGGCAGAAAGGTTCTGGAGTGGCGACCGCGAACCGGCAGATGTTGCGTTGGAAGGCCTCCCACCAGGTGGACCGATGACCTGGTGAAGGTTGCAGGAATCCGCTGGTTGCGGGACGCACGGGACCGGTCAATATGGCGACGCTTGGGGGAGGCCTATGTCCAGTAGTGGACGTCTTTCGGCTGATATGATGATGATGATGAATTAAAATGCACTTTCAAACCAAAGACCACTGGGATTTATGGTCAGGTATCCTCAATTTAGTCTCTGGCTATATTTACTTACAGGTCAGCAACGCTTGCCGGATTCGGTTGGACAATAGGGAAGTGGACAAAAAATATTTGTTTAGTCCGTCAGTTACATAACCTAAAAATATTGGACACGTTTTTAGGGTTCCGTACCCAAAGGGTAAAAACGGGACCCTAGTACTAAGACTCCGCGATCCGTCTGTCTGTCTGTCTGTCTGTCCGTCTGTCACCAGGCTGTATCTCATGAACCGTGATAGCTAGACAGTTGAAATTTTCACAAATGATGTATTTTTGTTGCCGCTATAACAACAAATACTAAAACAGAATAAAATAAATATTTAAGTGGGGCTCCCATACAACAAACGTGATACGGAATAATGGTACGGAACCCTTCGTTTATTGTTTGTGTTTTTCTTATCTCGTGTCTCCTGTGCGGGTCACAAATAAATATTTTTCTTTCTTTCTTTTTTTTTTTTTCGTGCGCGAGTCCGAAGGGTTCCGTACTTGGTAAATTACGGATTACGATTTATGACGTATTAAAAAAAAACTACTTACTAGATCTCGTGAAAACCAATTTTCGGTGGAAGTTTAGATACATGGTAATTTACAACATATATTTTTTATTTTATCATTCTCTTATTTTAGAAGTTACAGGGGAACACACACATTTTATCACTTTGGAAGTGTCTCTCGCGCAAACTATTCAGTTTAGAAAAAAAATATATTAGAAACCTCAATATCATGACTTATCGATAGATCGTATGGGTTTGATGCAAAAATATTTTTGAGTTTCAGTTCTAAGTATGGGGAACCCTCAAAATTCATTGTTTTTTTTTTTCTATTTTTGTGTGAAAATCTTAATGCGGTTCACAGAATATATCTACTTACCAAGTTTCAACATAAAAGTAACAGCATAGTTCTTATAGTTTCGGAAAAACGTGGCTGTGACATACGGACAGACAGACATGACGAATCCTTAGGGGTTCCGTTTTTTGCCATTTGGCTACGGAACCCTAAAAAGTCACATTGGTACTTGCCCGGACCCACCACACCACTGTGAGACACTAGGCCACCATGACATGATGATTAACTTAAAAAAATACAACCGACTTTCAAAAAAAAACACTACAAATTGAAAAATAACTTCAATTTCGGAAGCCGGTGTTCCTGTTTTCGTTTCTTCGTTTTTTGACACCGACTGCCGAAATTGAAGTTATTTTTCACTATGTGTTTTTATTTGGAAGTCGGTTGTATTTTTTCGTAAAAATGTTTTTTATTTTTCACTTTTTAGTTGACCAGTTACATTTGCGAAAATTAATGCCAGAATAGATTAACCCAATAACATGAATCTTTAACTAAGCCGGTGGAGTACGCATGAACAAAGTTTGTGATGACACGACAGAAAAACTATCTGTACCTTATATCGGCAAGTTAGGTACTTTCCCACTGCAGGGACAGGGCTTATTTCTCATGCAGGATGACGATGTTTTCCTTTTGCGGTTTTCCTCGTGACGTTTCCTCCATTGTCAGTCAGTGACATCTTAGCTTAACTTAGATAATATATGCAGTCATGGGTAGTTTTAACCCCCGACGCAAAAAGCAGGGGTCTTATAAGATTGACGTGTGTCTGTGGCATCGTAGCTCCTCAACATCTTTTAAATTGGTCCAATATTGGAGGAGGAAAGAGACGAGAGCCAAACCTCGAATTATGACTTTTTACTAAGGACATTCAGTCGACGCTCTCTGCCCATATTGCCTCTTAAGCCATTGGTTAGCATATTTAACTATTGGTTGAGTTAAGTATGGAAAAAAAAACTGGCCCTTAGTGAGCATTCCGAGGCACGGAGGAGTCTGGATATGTCAGTATATCACTCATCCACGGACAGACCTCTAGTATTTTACAGTCTCCAATAATTATTCAAGTTTGTTTGCAACATTTCAAGATAAACACAATCTACTTAAGAAATCAACCTTAACAACCCATTACAATTCTCATAGAGTTGTTCCTAGATTATTAGCAGTAGATTTCATTCGATAAGCAAATATAAGGACGATTAGAATTATTCCAATCGTGAATAACTAATCGAAGGATAAGACTAGCATGGAAATATTTTCGTTATCGACTCGTTAAAGTCGTTAATATCGCCGCTAAGATTAATTAATTTATGACGTGGTTACATATGTACAAAGACGTGGACGTTGGAAGGTCTACCTGAAGGTGGATGGACGACCTGAGACTCTAGTTAAGTTTTATTCGATGTAAGCGTAACGTGACCATTTATTCTTTGACTCAAAATGGGACATTGGCCACAATTCGGATGTGGGATCTTCAAAAAAGATTTTTAGTAACAAACGGGACATTTTTCAAAACTCTAAAAGTAGTTTTTAATGGTTGATACATTTTTAAGACCCTTTCCAAGACAGGCATAAGAGCAAGCCATCGGGTTTTGCTATAGCCGAGCATTTTTGGCCCCTGAAACACAGGTGCTGTTACCTAGCTCAGGGGTCAGGGTTTCACACTTCTTTGTAAATTTTAATGCTAATAAACAATTAATTATTTATTATTATTTGTTGATATTCCGTTTCAGTTTCGGCGCAAAACTCCTTTAGAGATTCAACTGGAATCGTGTAAATAAAACCGGCCAAGTGCGAGTCGGACTCGCGCACGAAGGGTTCCGTACCATTATCGCAAAAAACGGCAAAAAAATCACGTTTGTTGTATGGGAGCCCCCCTTAATTCATTTTATTTTAATTTAATCATTACAATTTTTTGAAGTGAATATACAATAAATATTCTGTGAATATTTCAAGCATATACCTGTTTCCGTTATTAATATCGAGCAAAAAATACGTAAGTTGTATGGGAGCCCCCCTCAATTTATTTTATTTTAATTTAATAATTATTATTTTTTGAATTGAATATACAACTAAATATTCCGTGAATATTTCAAGCGTCTACCTATTGCCGTTATTAATATCGAGCAAAAAACGGAAAAAAAATCACGTTTGTTGTATGGGAGCCCCCCCTAAATATGTATTTTCGACTGTTTTTAGTATTTTTTATTATAGCGGCAACAGAAACACATCATCTCTGAAAATTTCAACTGTCTAGCTATCACGGTTCATGAGATACAGCCTGGTGACAGACGGACAGACAGGCAGACGAATCGCGGAGTCTTAGTAATAGGGTCCCGTTGAATTATCTTCACAATAATGCTTTCGTAATCTAAGGGTAGCCATGGGCTCCACACCCAATACCTATTAATGTTTTTTTCAGAGATGATTGTTAATTATTTCGTTAATACATGCGGCGGCCGTCCGTCCGGCTCGACTACTCAATTTTGCGTCCCAGAGTTCATTTCGGGGACACCGGGACTCGTAACTATAAAAACCGGCCAAGTGCGAGTCGGATCGCGCACGAAGGGTTCCGTACCACTATCGCAAAAACGGCAAAAAAAAAAAACACGTTTGTTGTATGGGAGCCACACTTAAATATTTATTTTATTCTGTTTTTAGTATTTGTTGTTATAGCGGCAACAGAAATACATCATCTGTGTAAATTTCAACTGTCTAGCTATCACGGTTCATGAGATACTGCCTGGTGACAGACGGACAGACAGACAGACAGACGGATCGTGAAGTCTTAGTAATAGGGTACCGTTTTTAACCTTTGGGTACGGAACCCTAAAAAGGGACAGTCCCGTTCAAAACGGGACGTCTGGTCACGTTATGTAAGCGATGGTGATGGTCGCAAATGTAAGGGATTGATCGCGTGATATTCCGATAGCTCTTGCCATAGGATAAGATACGATAAATGGGCCCCTTGTCTGCACTTAGACTCGCATTTGGTCCGTTTTACGTGCAAGCCTCCTCTCTGTGAGAGGGAATGCGCCGTAATCCACCACGCGGGCCCATGCATGTTGGTGGCTGTCACATGTCTTCGAATTTTAGGTTCTAAGACATGCCGGTTTCCTCACGATGTTTTCCTTCACCGTTTTTGAGAGTAGTGGTGATGTAATAATATACATAAAAAAGCGCTAGCGCTTGCCATTTTCATACACTATTGACTTTGCCAATCACGCTTTCGTTGATAAAATGTCACTCGTCTTGAAATCTTATCTGCCTTCCCTACTCTACCCTATCCTACCTACCCTATCTACCTATCTACTTACCAATTTTTTTTTAACCTCAGTCCATCTTCGCAATATAGCCTTTCTAATGAAACCGGTTTAGGCCACATCGGTTGGATAGTTTCTTGAAGTGACTTAGCGCTTGGAAATTCGCAGATTGGTCTCTAATTCCTTTTATTTGTTCTGGCCTATAAGCGAGAAGTAGTATGCTGAGATAGGAGCCTTTTTGGACTCGCACGGGGTTATTTTTTTTTTATATTGTTTGTGTTTTCCTTATATCGTGTCTCCTGTGCGTGTCACAATTAGTCACAAATGAATATTTTTTCTTTCTTTTCTTTCTAGAAGTACTGTTGAAAGATACAGAGGAATAAATTCCTACCTACTACTTTTTATTCATATATTAAATTAGTTATTAGCTTTATAAATATGCATTGCGTTAGCGCATGTCAAGGTGGTCGCTGATTGGTTCCTTACTGTTGACGCCCCGCCCACAGCAAATTATTCTTAATGGTGTCTGCAAATAGCTGGTCAGATCAAATTGTGATTAATCTTATAATATGATGTTTTTAATATAGTTTATAAGTGGACAGAACTTTTGAAATCGCCACCATGTTATCAGCAACTAGCATAGCGTTTAGCGTTGGACGGGGCCCATAAGATAAATAAACTGACTGAGAGGCTTATGAAAAACAGTAAAAACTGCTGTCTTGATTGCTCACTAACATCAGGTCAAAAGTTCACAAGACTTACCAAATGTTTTGTGTCTGCTGTTTGAAAAGGAGGGAAATGGAATTTATGTTTTCTCTTTCTCCTTCGCAGTTCTTTTATGATTAATTTCATTGCGAGATCCACGAGAGTCAAATCGCTTTTTCGGGATTCGTCGAACTTCACAGCGCCGTTTTTTTTCTGGTGGTCACCACTGTTGGTTCTTACCTTCAGGAGATGCAGTGGTTGATAATAGTGTAAACCCCTAGTTGCCTGATGACGTTTGCAGCCAAAGTCGACAAAGCTCGGTTACGGCCGACTCGGACGCTTGCAATGGTGCAATGGCCGCCCTCTAACTTAGCAGTGCCGTACTTGCCGTATACCATTTCGTACCATATGTTAAGGTAGACTGCCGAGCACAAATGCCGCAGGGAATCTGACAGAGCAATAGTATTATGTACTACTAGCTTCTGCCAGCGGCTTCGCCCGCGTAAATGTCGAAATCTCTCCTAAGGGAACATATTTCCGTGATAAAGAATCATATGTGCTATTCCAGACTATAATCTACCTCTGTGCCAAATTTCATCCAGATCCGTCCAGCCGTTTCTTTTTATTTTTTTTATTATTGATAGGCTTGCGTTTGACCACTATCTCACCTGATGGTAAGCGACGATGTGGTCGACGATGAAGCACGCTTGCCTAGAAGAAACCTATTCACTCTTGACTTAAAGACTCCCAGGTTGTAGCCAACAGGAAATACAGACTCCGGCAGGGAATTCCACTCCTTTGCTGTACGCATAATAAAAGTATTCCCAAAACGTTTGGTGCGTATTGGTGGGATGTCCACCATGTACCAATGACGCATCGCCCTACGTCTGGTAGTCCGATGATAATCCGTAATGTATAATGGTTCTCCAGACTAAATTTCGGGGACGACAGCCAATATCATCGGAGAATAGTCATCGGTGCGTAAATATTACAGTGCAAGTGTGCAGACAGACACAGGTGCACTGTCTTTTCTCTGAATCTCACGAGTCCAATGAAAAGCCAATCCGATACGACCGGAGAGACCAGCAGTAGGACCAACAAGCGCTTAATGTGCTTTCGGACACACGGGGGTTTTACATCGCCAACTTCCAAACCGGGCTGCCACTGAGAAATTGCTAATATTAAAAAGTCGCACTTGCTACGGACGTGAGCGACTTTGCTCGGAAGTCTACCCTTAACCGGTAATCACAAAAAACACCCATATCTTAAGGTTTTATGATTAATCTTAGGTACACCTTTTCTTATCCCAAAATCTAGATAAACCCGTACTTTGCTATTGCGTCAGTGGCTGAAATAAATTAATAACTGGTAATTCATCATGATTAATGAGTTTTAATCAAAATATTGGAGTTACTGGTGAATTCTTTAAGTTTTATTTCGTTTTAAAACCTCGCATTTCGATAAAAATATGCAAGTTGTGTAACGGTTTGCATGGTTTACGGACGTGAATTTAAAAAGCAATTTGACGCTTTTCTGATTAGTTGCCTTTTCTCCCGATCTCGGTTGTCTTTAAGCAAGTATAGAAGCAGTAATTTGACACATTTGTTATAATTTTAATATTACGTTTTTAGGGTTCCGAAGTCAACAAGGAACCCTTATAGTTTCGTTCTGTCCGTCTGTCAGCTTAGCTCAGAAGTACTAGAAAGCTATAATTTGGCATGGATATACATAATATATAATTCCGACTAAGTGCTAAAATAAAATCATGAAAAAAAATGTTTTTGGTGTTCCTCCTATATAAGTAAAGTGGTTATGTATTTTTTTCTCGTCTATCCCATCGTGTGGGGTATTGTTGGATAGGCCATTCAAAAATATTATAGGTTTGTTAAAACCATTTTTCAATTCAGAGATCCGTTTGCGTAAAATTAAGCTTTAAATTGCAAATTTATGTTAGAGTCAAGTGTCCCCCCCCCCCCTGCCAGCGAAATGGTTGCTCTTGGCTATGTGAAAAAAATCACGGCAGTAGTAAATATAACGAAATTAAAAGGAAAACTATCACGGATAAGTAGGCTTTACAAGTTTACGAGTTATAGTCGACTAACTTATAAAATGTACTTGGATCAGTACAAAATTTGTACAAATGCCATTGAAAAATTACTTAAATAACGTTGTTAGCTGTGTAAAACAGAGTAAATATATGTTTATGAACCATGTAAAAATATACAAAAATAATATCATAACAGGCTTTACAAGTTTACGAGTAATAGTCGACCAACTTATAAAAATAAAAAAGGAAAATAAAAAAACATAACATCCTTAATAATAATGATTTCTAAATTAATAATTTTTAAGCTCGAATAACGCATTTAAGTGGCCGGAGTCGTTGGCAGTACCAGTCCGTAGTCCATACGGCGCATGCGTGCGGGAGTGTCTATTTTGTGTTAGTGCAGAAGTATTTTCGACGTTTTGTAATCTAAAGTCAAATTAGATTCGATTGCCAAGAAAATTACTTATTTTCTTGTGTCGATATCCATCTATAAAGTTGATATTTGACCCGACTACATCACTAATTGAGTAGCGTTAAACTTTCCAGAACGAAATAGTGAATACCGCAGATTAGAGGTATACGAAAATACGAAAATTTTCAAATTCCGAAAGAGAAATAAACAAGGAGCGTGCGCGCAGGTATCCAGGAACGATCGAACCATACCATTCCCCGTGGCTCTAACGCGCGCTCGTAACGGCTCCTTTCGCAATTCGCACACGCGGTGGTACTCAAATAGATAATATTTTTCTAACTTCAGTTGCAAAGTTGGATTCTTTAGTTTAAATCAAGAGTGAATAGGTTACTTCTAGGCAAGCGTACTTCACCGTAGACCACATCATCGCTTAACATCAGGCGAGATAGTGGTCAAACGCTAGCATAATATACCTACATAAAAAAAAATACATCATTCTATGTGGGACCGTTTTTAGACGTTGTGTGCCGCTGAAACCGTTTTAATGTTTATGTGACAACAACAAAACCCTCTTCTTAGTCCGCATTATTATGCAACTTCGGAACTCTATTACTGCGTCATAATATTATAGGTGTGTTGGGCCGCCTTACTTGAGAAATGATTACAAACATCTACCCCCCTGTCCATCCCCTAAAGGATGATATCCAGGATAAAAACTATCCTATGTCCTTTCTAGGGTCTAAAACTATCTACATACCAAATTTCATCTAAATCGGTGCAGCGGTTTAAGCATGAAAAGGTAACAGACAGACAGACAAAGTTACTTTCGCATTTATAATATTACAAGCTTCTGCCAGCAGCTTCGCCCGCGTGAATTTCAAAATTTATCCCGAGCGAACAAATTCCCGGAATAAAAAGTATACTATCTATATCTGTGCCAAATTTCATCCAGATTCGTCCTGCCGTTTGAACGTGAAGAAGTAACAAACATACAAACACACTCACAAACTTTCGCCTTTATAATTATTAGTGTGATTATTATATAGTTTCCCTACAAACTTCAGAAAACGCTACATATTCAGCCTCTGTGCTCGAAAGGGGTGTAGCTTAATAGCTGAGCCTGAATGTAGAACACAAAATCCAATCTATCGATTTTCCGTCCAAGCTATCACTGTCAAAGTCAGTATACACAAAACCTTGCATCTCCTTGACTACTAGGAAATCGTCAACATACAATGCTATTATGATACGAGTATTTACATCTTTACTCATCTTTGTAAATAGCTGGCTCTAATAATCTGGCTCTTGTAAACAGTTAAAAAAATATTTTGTGCGCGCAAGATAAGTCTGCGCGCGGCCAAAATCGGAACTAATCATTTGTCATTTTTGTCAGGTGTCAAGAGAGTGTGTTGTATTCCGTGTTTTTATTCGTTTTCGAAGTAAATAATCGCCATAATTATGCCAAAAGTAATTTAAAGTGCTGGCAGAGAGGTTTTCCTGAAGTGAACAAGACAATAACAGGCCCACGGTACCGTTTTACAAAGATAGAAGCCGCGTAGCTTATTTGACAATAACTTTTAGGGATACCATTATACTAAAATTTCCCAAAATTACCGTACTACCGGTGCCGCTTCTTCAAAAAATATTGAAGAAGAAATAAAAAAAGAATTGTAATTGAAATGGACGGTATTAGCCACTGCGGGCCATTGTTAGACCAAATTTAATAGTAGGTACTACTAATCATTCAATAAAACATATACAATAATTTCAAGCTTTTTTCATCATATTTTATGGAAGTAGTTTCGAGTAATGAAAAATGACTATTGATTAAATGATGGAAAAAAGATCAGTTAAGCTGGCAACATTAAGCACGCCACCCGTCGCGCGCAGACTTATCTTGCGCGCACTTTTACATCTCAAACTCAGTCATACCAAGCTACAGCAAACAACATACCAACTACAGCTCGGTGCCCCAGATGCAATAAAAATCGAAAAAGTTTTCTTGGTTGCATGATTCCATCTACCGGCAACATCACCACGGGGAGATGCGATCTTAAGCGAGAGAAATTTAAACCCCCTGATCATTTCCTAGAGCCATCGAAGAGCCTTCCACCTGGACACGCGTTGCCGTTGCTGACCTGGAAACTCTCCGTACTGTTCACGTGAGGATCTTTTGACTGCGTCAGCGTAGGGCGTCACCGTGGCTGAATTCTGGGCCAGGCAAGGCATTTAACTAAAAAGAGTCTGTTAGTCATCGACACGCTCAGAAAAGGAAGACCAAACTGCTGTACAGATATTCTGATTCTGACTCTGACTGTTTTCCACTGTTACACTCAGAGTCAGAATCAGATACTTTGTGCAGGTTTGACAGTGACTCAACATTTTACGAGGCCGAGGCTGATCAGACCTATGTTCCTGAAACTTCATCAGCAAGCAGCAGTACAGACTGAATGTCAGAACCAGAGTCTCAAAACTTTACCGACCAAAGAGGAAGCGGCGGAAGCATGACATGTACAATCCCGGCTTGTTGGCCATTGCAGATTATGAACAGACGCTTACAGAGATCTTAAACGGTCCTGAGAGTATGCAACTGAGGAAGGTGATGGACGAGGAGTTGGAGTCATTACGAGAGAATGAAGTGTTGAAGCTCATCGTCACCTCAAAGGGTGCTACGATAGTGCAATGTCGGTGGATGTTAAAGAAAAAGTTCAAAAGTGATAGTAAAGTGCAATATCGTGCTGGGTCCATAAAACTAAAGTAAACGCGTTGGTTATTCTGAAAACTGTATTTATTTATCTACCTTTATACACAAAGTGAACACACATTCTTGCTACAAATTACAACACCCTTGGCATGTTAAAACACCATTACGCTGTCGAAGCCGCGGGCAGAAACTAGTTATGACATAATCAAAAGTCATTTTTATTCCAAATTAGGTTAAGAGTCAGCATTATCGAATTAAATAACAAGAAAAAAACATACCCCGTCCCGTCACCACTTCCTAGTGAAGAAGAACTGGCGTAACAAACTCCCCAGCGACAATCCTGTCTGTAAAGTTAAAACAACTTGAATTTAATTAGTATATTAATACAATAATTGTACATATTGTCGCAGTGTGACGGTGTCTAACGTGCTGCCATGATTTGCCTCAGGATGCGACGCCATCACTCCCTGTCGGCTATGACTCGTGTGCATTCATGCAGTGGACAACCTACTGCAGACTTATTCTGGTCGGTCCATCGCATGGGTGACCTGCCGCGCGCTCTCGTTCCCTTCACTTCCCTGGAGCATAAAGCCGCTCAATAGAGTCGTTGCCTCGTCGGGACACGTGACCAAATAACTGAAGAATAATAATAAAAAATAGTATATTATGCAACTAGTGAATAAAGGACGGTTTTAAAGCGAGGGCCATAGATGAATCACGAACAAGTGAAGGAATCTACCAACTGAATCACAACCATAGCGAGTGATTCAAGTGTTAGAATCCTGAGCGACGCGAGTGATTCATGGCCCTCGATATAAATCCGTTTTATTCAAGAGTTGCATACTATATTTTATACCATGACTACGACAAAAAGAAAGATTTAAGCGAAAAGCACAAGGAATAATAATAAATAAAGGTTTTATTACCTTCAAAATTTACAAAAAATGTTAAAACTCAGGGTTTCACATTTTTTGTAAATTGAAGCTGAGCTAGGTAACAGCATCTGTGTTTCAGGGGCCAGTGACCACCTCCGTTACGTTACTTACTTATAATTAATTAAACACCAATGCAATAAGTATTAGAATTACAATACAAATAAGTATTCACTAAACATCCCAGACTAAAATCAAAATCATGCAAATCATTATTGAAATCCTAATTATCAACAAACTGAAAATTAAATCGATGAAGAAGTTTGAAAGTCGAATATTCTTTGCACAAGGAGTTTGTATCCTGTATTTTATGCGCAAGGAGGTTGTATAGCATTGAGATGGACGTCGAATATATATTGGTGTGCTCTAAATTCAAACACCAAAACAGTGCTTTTTATTCACTGTTTTCAGTGAATAAAATAAGCTTTTTAGAGGGGGAATGGTATAATAGTATATTATGCAACTAGTGAATAAAGGACGGTTTTAAAGCGAGGGCCATAGATGAACCACGAGCAAGTGAAGGATTCTAACAACTGAATCACGACCGTAGGGAGTGATTCATGATGATTGAATCACGAGCATAGCGAGTGATTCAAGTGGTAGAATCCTGAGCGACGCGAGTGATTCATGGCCCTCGATATAAATCCGTTTTATTCAAGAGTTGCATACTATATTTTATACCATGACTACGAGAAAAAGAAAGATTTAAGCGAAAATCACGTGGAAAAATACTAAATAAAAGTTTTGTTACCTTCAAAATTTAAAAAAATGTGAAAACTCAGGGCTTCACATTTTTTCAAAATTAACTCAGAGCTAGGTAACAGCAACTGTGTTTCAGGGGCCAGTGACCACCTCCGTTACGTTACATAATTATAATTAATTAACACCAATGCAATTAATATTAGAACGACAATCCAAATAAGTATTCACTAAACATCCCAGACTAAAATCAAAATCATTATTAAAATCCTAAACATTAACAAACTGAAAATCAAATACATAAAGGAGTTTGAAAGTCGAATATTCTTTGCACAAGGAGTTCGTATAGAGTATTTTATGCGCAAGGAGGTTGTATAGCATTGAGATGGACGTCGAATATATATTGGTGTGTTCTAAATTCAAACACCAAAACAGTGAGAAAAAGTGCTTTTTATTCACTGTTTTCAGTGAATAAAATAAGCTTTTTAGAGGGGGAATGGTATAAAATTCTTTTCAACACACTTGCTCATAAAGTGGCTCTAATTTCACCGCAATTAGGCACATAATGATAACTGTTATCAAACTGTGACTTTTTCATTGCTATTATTCACAAGTGAGTTACAGAGTTTTTTTAAATTTATTGGTTGAGTTGCTTTGTTCTTAAAAAAGTTTCAATACAAAAAAGATCGTGCTCAATAGTACAAATAAATAAATTAATGTACCTATTGCTTGCTCTTTTCTTGCAACTTCGTATTTAAATAGATAATTTCAAATTGTACGTGCTTAATAAATAAAACTTTCACTAAAATATAAATTTTATTTGCTCTGTAATTAAGAAAAATTTAAATTCCCTATTTTGTACGTGGCTAAAACACTATCGTAGAAAAGCCAAAAAAAAGAAACCTCATTCTTTTAGTCTATGGCCGATCGCCATTGTCAAATGCGCGCGCATAGGAAAACTGATTAATTTTGCCAGCCATTGTGAAAAAAAATTCACAACTCGTTTTTACTGTTGAAAATGATTTTTTTGTATTATTTTCTTCACAAGTGTGTTGAAAAACGTCGTATGATACACGTGTGTATTGATGATTACCGTCCTCGGCTCCCTTAAGACCCTCACCTATGGCTCGGGTCTCAATGGCGCCTCAGCGGTAATCACCAACATTGCACACTTGTACCATAATGTACTATTTCAACACACTTGCTCATAAAGTGGCCCTTATTTCACCGTAATTAGACACATAATGATACCTGTTATCAAACTGTGACTTTTTCATTGTTATTATTCACAAGTGAGTTATAGAGTTTTTTTTTTTAATTTATTGGTTGAGTTGCTTTGTTCTTAAAAAAGTTTCGATACAAAAAAGATCGTGCTCAATAGTACAAATAAATTAATGTACCTATTGTTTGCTCATTTCATGCAACTTCGTATTTAAATAGATAATTTTAACTTGTACGTGCTCAATAAATAAAAATTTCCCTCAAATATAAATTTTATTTACTCTGTAATGAAGAAAAAATTAAATTCCCTATTTTGTACGTAGCTAAAACACTATCCACGAAAAGACAAAAAAAGGAAACCTCTTTCTTTTAGTCTATGGCCGACCGCCATTGGTAATGCGCGCGCATAGGAAAACTGATTAATTATGCCCGCCATTGTGAAAAAAAATTCACAACTCGTTTGTACTGTTGAAAATGATTTTTAGTATTATTTTCTTCACAAGTGTGTTGAAAAACGTCGTATGATACACGTGTGTATTGATGATTACCGTCCTCGGCTCTCTTAAGACCCTCACCTACGGCTCGGGTCTCAATGGCGCCTCAGCGGTAATCACCAACATTGCACACTTGTACCATAATGTACTATTATTCAGGTAACTTTTCAAAACCCATTTTACATTAGATAAATCAGAACATCAGAAAAATAAAAATAATGTCAGATAAATACAAAACATAAAGTAATTTCAAATCAAGTCACAAGTAAAGTCAAAGCAAAATAAAGTCAAGTAATGTCAAATCAAAACAGAATAAATTACATTCGTTACAAAAATAAAATAATTAAGTATTTACTACCTTCTCTCTGGCATTGGCACAGTGACATGTCTGCCAGAACAATGCCGGAGGAAAGGGCAATCCAACCTTTCCGCAAAGAACCCGAGCCTAGACTTCATAGCCGATAGACGCTGCTTGATGCCGAATTCTTGGAGAATGGATACGTTGGTGCGAAAATCAGTTTAGGATACTCTAAGCATTTTCCTCCAGCACCACATTTCCAGAGCATCTGTTTTATTCTTATCGGTTTCTCTCAGCGTATTGGCAGTTTACAGGAATATGGGGAACACCAGTGCCCGTATGAACCGGGTTTTCGTGGCTTTGGTGACGTTACGGTTCTTCCATACTTTCCTCAGTCTACCAAAGGCAGACCTTGTGATAGCCATGCGTCGCTTAATCTCGTCCCCGTAACCAGCGTGGTTTGATATTAAAGCTTCTATGTAGACACATGATTGTACGAAGTCACAATTCGCGATTTGAGTGACTTCGGGCGAGTTTTCATTAGCAATTGTACAAATTAGTAATACCTTTAAACTTCATTTTTAGGGTTCCGTACCCAAAGGGTAAAAACGGGACCCTATTGCTTCTACTCCGCAGTCCGTCTGTCTGTCTGTCCGTCTGTCACCACCTGTATCTCATGAACCGTGATAGCTAGACAATTGAAATCTTCACAGATGATATATTTCTGTTGCCGCTATAACAACAAATACTAAAAACTGAATAAAATTAATAGTTGAGTGGGGCTCCCATAAAACAAACGTAATATTTTTGCAGTTTTTAGCGATAATGGAACGGAACCCTTCGTGCGCGAGGCCGACTCGTAATTGGCCGGTTTTTTTTAGTAATCTTTATTGTCAAAGGTGGCAAAGGTTGCTCCCATAGCCTTCCAAAGCTCTAAGCGTTAAGATTAGATTAAACTCAAGCTTTAAGTTGCTTCAGCAAAAAATAATTTAATTAATGCGCCATTTAGCCTTTTCCTGCAAAATTCAAACTCGCAAATTTTAATTCATATATTAGTTAATCGCGACTAAAATGTGCTCAAAGTCCAGTCCAAAGTTACCGTCTTAGCTGTGAAAGTAACCTAAGTATCAATCTCCAATATATATATCTTTTTATTACTGGGGTTGCCACAGTTAACGAATCAAAGTTCAAACTAGTAATATCCAGTAAAATCCAGTTATTAAATCTGTAATAGCTACCTACAACTCTTAACTATTGTTTGCGATATTGCATGGAACATAAACATATTTAAAATTATAGGTACCTAAATTCATAAAGCTTTTAGTTATTTCTAGAGATAATAGTTTAATTTAAAGTTATCGGAAAACTATCGGAACTGTTTACTGACGCAAACCATGGCTCGGGTTACCCAAAAGATCATAGTCCAAATGGTTGTCGGTACAAAGGTTACAGGTTCACTGTCCGCAGACCACATACGGTCTGTAGAGAGACTTCCAAATCAGTCCACAGACCGTATGTGGTATGTTCGCCCGTACAATTTATAAGTCATCTGATGCTGTGGACGTAAGGAGAAAGTCTCGTATTTAATGCGGACTTGGCAGGACACATCATCACAGGCAGGACATAACTGGACTTATGGACCATTCCCACTCTGGAGCCTGGACAGTGAACCTGTTAACTAATATTGTAATTGCCGAATATTTCCTGATTACTGGGGAATCCACTGTTTGCGAATTTAAAGTCCATATTAATAACTAGTTATAAAATAGAAATGTATACATTAATTATGACATAATTTCCTCAGAACGTAATGTTATAAATAGTAAACAGTACAGTCACGGTAAAAATTGGTTCGTCACCTCAATTTTACGAAATAATTTGCTTTTTAGCTTTACTGACTTTACTGATGTTGCAGATGGATTAACGAATTAACTGTTTTATGTAACCGATATTTATAAAAAAAAAAACTATTCCGTTTTATCGTTCATCTTCTTCTGCCATCCCTTTTGTCTTAATAAATAAATATAATAATAAATAGTTTATTGTCACCAAGAAATATACATTAGTATAAGATGATACAGATATTGTGAGCCCTGCCTCTTAAACTAGGATAACCTGTATCTTAAGAGACAGTGTTTAGCTCCGAGGTCCCTTAATTGTAAAAAACAACTTCAAAGTTGAAACAAATTAAATTATCTTGATGAGTCCTTTTGGGCTTTGTGTTATCCAACGAATTTTCGACGTGACCCAACGCTGCAAAGAATTTTCGCTGATGCGTAACCGGTCGACATGTGGTGACGTTAGCAGCTAATCTAAGGATAAGATTAGAAAATAAATATTGCCACTATTGACTCGTCAACGTCTTTAATTTGGATAAAGCCATCTGTCCAATGACGCATGACGCAATGCCGCATGCAGTGGATTCACGCACAATTAACTAAGTCTGAACTAAAGCTAAAGGAGGAGACAAGGTGGACCGATTTCCTGGTGAGGGCGAAAAGCACAGGACCAGTAGATGTGATCATGTGACGACGCTTGGGGCAGGCCTATGATTTGTATTGGATGACTTTCGGCTGAAATGATGATATAATGTATCAAGCTTATTAGGTACGTAAGACACATCCATCAGCAATCATCACGCGATCAAACACTTTATGTCATAAAAGTCGAAGTGATGATGATGATGTATCAGGCTTATTAGGTACGTAAGAAACAGCCATCGACAATCATCACATGATCAAACGTTTTTATGTCATAAAAGTCGAAATGATGATGATAATGTATCAGGCTTATTAGGTACGTAAGACACATCCATCAGCAATCATCACGCGATCAAACACTTTATGTCATAAAAGTCGAAGTGATGATGATGATGTATCAGGCTTATTAGGTACGTAAGAAACAGCCATCGACAATCATCACATGATCAAACGTTTTTATGTCATAAAAGTCGAAATGATGATGATAATGTATCAGGCTTATTAGGTACGTAAGAAACAGCCATAAGTAATCTTCACGCGATCAAACGCTTTATGTCATAAAAGTCGAAATGATAATGATTATGAATCAGGCTTATTAGGTACGTAAGAAACAGCCATCAGCAATCATCACATGATCAAACGTTTTTATGTCATAAAAGTCGAAATGATGATGATAATGTATCAGGCTTATTAGGTACGTAAGAAACAGCCATCAGCAATCATCACATGATCAAACGTTTTTATGTCATAAAAGTCGAAATGATGATGATAATGTATCAGGCTTATTAGGTACGTAAGAAACAGCCATAAGTAATCATCACGCGATCAAACGCTTTATGTCATAAAAGTCGAAATGATAATGATTATGAATCAGGCTTATTAGGTACGTAAGAAACAGCCATCAGCAATCATCACATGATCAAACGTTTTTATGTCATAAAAGTCGAAATGATGATGATAATGTATCAGGCTTATTAGGTACGTAAGAAACAGCCATCAGCAATCATCACGCGATCAAACGCTTTATGTCATAAAAGTCGAAATTACTTACAGTGTAGGTATGGCAGGTCCTACACATTAATCTTTTGCTAATCGCTCGCTGTTTGTCAAATGCATTTGTGTATTTCTAAAATAAAAAACTTTTTTACAAAAAAATACTAACTACCGACTTCCAGAAAACTACAAAGTGAAAAATAACTTTATTTTTGGAAGTCGGTGTCTTTCTTTGTGTAAAAAAGTTATTTATTTTTCACTTTTTAGTTGTACCTACCTAATAGGCAAGTTCTTTAGTAAGTTTCCCAGAATATATTACCCGAATATCATGAAACTTGAACAAAACCGATCACAAATGAGAGATCTGCTTACCCCTTAAGAGCGTACTGGCGTGATATTATGTTATGAAATGGTATAAACAATAAACAGACATGCGATTGCAGCAGTCCCGAGAGATTTGCCGTTATTAATTGCAGAGTTCTGTTGTATATCTTCGAAGTTCTTCATCAGATCTTCACCGTATTCAAATGGGACCAATTTCGAAACATACTCTTTCAAACAAAAAAATAGTTTTTAAAATCGGTCCACAATTGACGGAGATATCGGTGAACATACATAAAAAAACATACAAGAAGTCGAACATAGAACCTCCTCCTTTTTCGAAAGTCGGTTAAAAATACGCCAAAAACTCCAAATCTTCTGTATTGAAGAGCGATTATTGCGAAAAAACCGATATCGTTCTGCTCTTGCAAGATAAGTTCTTTGTAATAAGCCTTCAGAACACACGGAAGCGAGTTCTCACGTATCCCTGTGTGAAAAACATCGTACATTTTCTTTTCTTTGCCTTTTTTCCCTATTTTATCTTCTACAGTAGGTAATTAAAATACCCATATATTAACCTAATTACTTAAAAGCCTCTAACGAAAAACAAGATATTTGCGAACGTTATTTGCACGCTCTGTTCCGTCTCAAGGTTAAACTCATAATCTGAATAGATGTACACCTAATTTGAGAATTATGTCCACTTTCCATGCCCTCAAGGCTCGAGAAACCGGTTTCAGTTTTTGGGATTATGTGTAATCAATTCGGATAAAATATTTAATGGTTAATAGATGCTTGCGATCGTCGGATACTCGTTTTTGTATGGAATTAGGCCAATATTTCAAGTACCTTTGAAGGAACAACAGACAAGACAACGAAAAAAACCTTCGGTAATGACAATAAACAACTGTCAATTTGATGATTAGAGGTCAAGTCGAGTTGGAGGATATGGCTTAGAATATAGTATATACTTTTTCTTGCTGATATGAAGGTTAAATTATTCTACTTAGTTTTAAATAAATAAGTATTTTAAAAATAAATGTTTAAATTCAGTCGCAATCATGCGTTGACAATCTATGTGAAATACTTGAACCGCTTACGTACTTTATGGTGATATGGGACAAACTAAGATTTTTTTGGAATGTGGGACAAAACTTCAGGACGAACGAAGAATAATTCGAGAAATTAGAGGTGGTTTTGACGGATTGAGGCGTATTTTTAAGGAATGTAGGCAATCCAACTTCAGTTAGAACTAATTTCGATATAAGTATACAATATTTATTTATTCTATATAATATTGATATAATTCCGGGCTTATTTAGGAAATGTGTGAAATGATAATTCAAACATCAAATCATACACATATTTTCTAGGAAATGTATACAGATCCTAGGATTTGTATGTACCACCTACATAGGAACTCTGATTAATAACCAACAACTATCTTGACATTCTAAGCTTGCTATCTTCGTAAATATCAATACTTTTATATGGAGATCCTTCATAAATCTTAGAACTCCGTTAAATAAGGAACGAGGAAGGAAGGAAGGAGGAAGGAAGGTAGGGGTAGGAGGTTTGAGATTTAAGAAGGAACTCCATTTAAAAGTATTGATATTTACGAAGATAGCAAGCTGGTAAGGTCAAGATGGTTGCTGGTTATTTACTGTGTATCAGATATCCTATGTATGTGGTGTATAAGGGAAAAGGTTTTATGAAGAAAAGCACAGAAAGACAAGGCTAGGTATTTATTTCAATTAGGCTTGTCAATCAATTCATATTAAGGCTCGAGAGAGCTTACCTCCCGTTCGCTAAACTAGTTCTCGTAGAGAAGAAGGGCAAGAAACTCCACGAAAGGTCTTCTATAGTATTTATAGATATATTTTACAATTATATAAATATCGTTTATTACAATAAAGATCTAATTCTATTATAACCATTATTCCGGTAACATTTCACAATGATACAAAATAAAAACAACAAGGGTAAGGCGAAGAACATGACCAGCTCTTAAATCAATTTAACATTATTAGGAGTAAAGGCCAGAATATGATACAGATATAGAGTTTCAACACAACTATTAGCAATGATCATGTCATAATCAAAATATAATATCAAATAACTTACTTGAATTCTTTCCACACAAAATGCACTAGGTCCAATGTCAATGAAAATGAAAGTCCAACTTAGAAAGTACGAGTACGTTCCAAATACATGCTAACACTAATCAATTCCACTGATTTTGTGTTAAAAGAGTTCGGTAACGTTTGGGGCGTCTAGGATCTTGGACTTGAGCACGTCAATGTTAAAAAAACAATCATAACTGTCCATTTCCAGTTTGAGTTGAGTTGAGCATCTAGAATACCGGCCTAAATCTTTTATGCATCTATGATGACGCGTAAAATTTCAACAATACATCTAACTCTTGACATTCCACTCGTAAATTAACTTTCTCTCTATTAACTAAAATAAACAAACATGATTACGTAAATAACAAAATAATATAACGTCTATAATTATGTAAATAAAAATATTACATAATTAGATGCAAAGGCAAATGTTGGCCAGAATATTCTGAATCCAGCCGAGTGTTAAAATATGTCCATAAATTAAATTATTAAAATAATATGTTCATAAAAAAAGTTAATTAAAAAATCTAAAAACCCGAATTCTTATGAAGCGACCTAAAAAGACGTAAACAAGAAGAGAATCATGCTGTGCAGTCGTAGGATAAGTATTCGCGAGCTGGCTGACCAAAATCAGATGTATCCTCCGACTGCACTTTTCTTGACAACAACAACATGGACGCTCACAACATTTATTAATTCAATACCATGCATGTCTGATTAGTCATGTAAACGCATGTTTGACAAATAAAGATTTCTTTCTTTCTTTCTTCTTGTTTACGTTTTTTTAGTTCGCTTCCCGAATGCTTAATTCGGGTATTTAAATTTTTTGAAATATCTTTTTTTATTATAAAATAAATTTAACAAAAAAATTTTAACTAACTAAAATGTTATACATTTTAGTTAATTTTTTTTTTGTAATTTTTTTTTTTACTAGGCGCATTTAAACATTTAAGTTTTATATATTTTAGAAATCTCCTCTTAAAACCCTTTATTTTGATACCTCACCCGATGGGAATGGAAGAAAGAAAAAATTAGGCCCCCACAATATGGCACCTAAAATCCGGCATTTTTCTATTTTCTAATTTTAATGTAGCCAGTGACACTCGTCAGGTTAAGAAGAATCGATTGACGTAAGAATCATCAAAATCGGCCAACGCGTTTGGTCTCTAGAACGCCACATAGGAACAAACATATATACATACACTGATAAACACATAACCCTCCTTTGGCAGTCGGTTAAAAACAGACGCTTTGTATAACTAGATGTATGAGCGTATACGAAACAGAAGATTAAGTAAGGATCGCACGCACGTGGCGTTTTGTAATTTCTGCCTGTCCCATGGAAAAAAGGCATAAGTCGATTTTTTTTTTGTTTTTACTTAATTTTGTATTTTTTTCACGTGTTTTATTTATTACTAGCTGTTGCCCGCGGCATTGCTCCCGTGGACCACCCCACAGGACTCGTTTTCGGGACAAAAAATAGTGTCACTCAGTAATGTAGCTTTCTATTGGTGAAAGAATTTTTCAAATCGGTCCAGTAGTTTCGGAGCCTATTCGGTACAAACAAACAAACAACAAAATCTTTCCTCTTTATAATATTTCCTCTTTATAGTATTACTTTTTGGTCTATACGTTCAAGACTCCTGACAAATTCAACTACAACAATTTCGTACGATTCTTTTTATATAAGTATAGATTAACTAGCTTCTGCCAGCGGTTTGGCCCGCGGCATGTCGTGGATTATCTCACGGGAACAGACCACCGGAATTAAAACTAACCTATGTGCCAAATTGCATTCAGATTCGATCAGCCGCTCTGACGTGTCTGAGTAACAGACATCCTTCCATCCATACAAACTTTCACATCATCATCAATCAATCAATACATATAATAAATGTGTAGAAAATATTTTTTTGTACATCGAAAATATTTCCAAAAAAAATAGCCAGGGTTAAAGGATAACCAACAGAACCTAATGCCAGCATTTTTGGAATTTTTGTCTGTTTGTCTGTTTATTTGTGCACGCATCACGTGAAATATACGAAACCAATGTAGATAAATTTTGTACATAAAAATTGTGCGTAACTTGAAGAATTACTTAGTTTTTGATTCATCGCAATCGGTTAACCCTACCAAAAGTTAGATGAATTGAAAGTGTTCAAGAAGTAATATTAACACAACACACGCAATTCAGATAGGTACTTTGACAGTTGAACTCGGTATTCGATAGATGGCGTTGTGCATTTGAAGTCATTTTCTGAATGGCGGTGTTAACATTCTCCGCGAAACAATGATGACTGTAGAAAAAAATTTGTTAAGTAGGTAAGTAGGGTAAGCAGGCAGGTAAGTAGGGAAGGGTTGGCAGACAGATGACGGGAGCGAAGCCGCGGGCACAGATATTTTATAATATAAGTAGGATTTAACAGACCATCAAGGAAACATAGGTAAAGTGCAACAGTATGTTTCATTGGTATTCGAGGATCCGTTTTTATTGCAAACCGAATTAAATGAAGGTCAAGTCAAGTTTTTTTATTTCTTGATGCCAGTTCTTGACCGCGATCTCTTTTGCTATTATGCCTGCCCTTATTTATGAAAGATCGTATTGCTATTTAGTTCTTTTATTGCTTTAAAATTTAGTTTATTACAAAATAAATGTGACAAAAATAAGGTTAATTTTGCGACCAAATGCAAAACAAACGTTAATAGCAATTGCAACAGATAGATTCTTAAATTCTAGACAGAACCGATATACCCAAACAAAATTGTCTCTGCAGTAATACTTTAAGGTTACACTCGTCGACGGCACGAACTATTTTGTGCGCGGGGTTAAAATGCCTGCTATCTCATCCGACAACTCGTGCGAAAGAAATAGATGCTGTGATGAGCAGTAAGAAGCTAGTTCGCGTACGAATTAGCACTTTTGCAAGTTTGTAGCGAAATGGATCATGATTTAGGACGAAAACGAGCGCGCGAAATTTTATAAACAGACCTTTGGGAGCCTAGATATCATGAAAAAACGACTAAATGTATATTTTTAAAATAAAATTATTTGCATTGTTGAATTACTAATCTATCCCTGTATGGTGGCCGTTTTGCAATTTTCCTTCTTATGCTTTTTATTGCCGCCCAAAGATGCGTTAAAATTAGTGTTGAAATATGAAACTTTCGACGCTCATAACTTTCAAATATTTTTATTTTTTTGTTTCCATACAGGGCTAGATAATGATGAGACAAATTGATATCACTTTTTATTTTGAACGTACATCTTCAAACAGTGGAGTAATCCCTAGACTACGTTTGTATGGAAGAATTATCGACTAGTGTAACCTTAACTGAGGGAACCCCGTCAATAATAAATGTACAGTTGGACAACTTCGTAGTTGATCGGATTGATACACTATGTCAATTTGCCGTGGTACTTAATTTGATTAACAAATTAAAGATTTAAGATGATGCATCAAAGCTCCAGAGCCTTGAACACCGTCGCCGAGTTGCCAGCTTGTCGGTTTTTTATCGGTTGCATTTCGGGCAGTGTGCGATGAAATTGCACGATCTAATTCCACCTAGCCCGTTTCATCATCGGACTACCAGATGTACGGCGATGCGCCATAGGTACATGGTGGACATCCCACCCATACGCACTAAACGTTTTGGAAATACTTATGCGTACAGCTAAGGAGTGGAATGCCCTGCAGGAGTCTTTGTTTCCCGACAGCTACAATATAGGAGTATTTAAGTCAAGAGTGAGTTTCACCGGCGACCACATCATATATAGCTTACCAACAGGTGAGATAGTGGCCAAGCGCGAGCCTGTAAAAGAAAAGTATATATTTATTTATTGAAACACTCCAACTCAAACTAGCTGTGTGGTCGCTGCGAACTCGTTATTGACTATTACGGTTTTTTTTTTTTGCATTAACTTTCTCGATTATGCAGTCAAATGTCAATGAATTTGGCAGATGATTCTTCAGCTTGACATATATGTTAACTCAAGTTTACTCAAGTCGAGCACGTTGAAGTCAATCTTTAACAAGCAATAACTTTCAAAATGCGTTTTCGAGTTCGAGTTGAGCATGAGGCAAGGACGCAACGTTGGAAGGCTTCCCTCTAGGTGCACCGACGACCTGTTTGCGAGAATCCGATGGATGCGACGCACAGGACCGATCAGCGTGGCGACACTAGGGGAGGCCTAAGTCCAGCAATGGACGTCTTTCGGCTGCAATGATGATGATGATGAGTCATGCTCATAGACATATTAAATAGTATGGACTGGAAATACCTACAAGAAAAAAGATCCTACCTAAACCTTAAAATGGCACTGTAAATGGCTGCCGATGCTATGTTTGTGTTAATCACGGAACTCACAATAAAGAATTAAAGATTAATAATACAAAAAGTAAACAACCATTTGACAGCAGGACTACCACGAACACAACCACAAAATCCGTCACATAATATGGCGAATATGGCACGTAGCTATTACTGTCACTACGTCATAACAAAATGTTACCATAATGAGCAACAACTGAAATATTGTTGTCTCTTTTGTCAAATACGATTACTACATTAGAAAGAATGAAACAAAACGATGTTTCACATTCTGTATCGTATTTCACTCATATTTGTTTAAGCTAATGTAAGTATAGAACATCGCGGCGCCTCCATATTTTTATCATGCTGCGGAATACGGGCCTTAGATTTCTTATCAGTCAAGTTCCCCTAAGTATATCGAAAGTATTCGCAAGATGTAAACAGCCATTTAAGCATTCGACCTTCCCATTGCCTTTTAATTTTATTATTCCACATTGAACACTTAAAATACACTTAATATTTTAGGCTCGCATTATCGAAATAAATATCGAATTCCGCAAATTTGGGGCTTGAGAGGTCCAGTGACCTTTAAAGTATTGGAAAACAGACTCATCTTAAGTTTTAAAAATATTTTAAAAGATTTAAATAAAAATAAATAGGTACCACGTGATTTATGTATCATCATTTTTTTTTTGCGTGCGTCAATCACTAGCTTTTCCTCGCGGGTTCGCTCCCGTGGCTCACTCGACAAGACCCGTTTTCGGGATGATAATAATAGCCCATGTTACTCAGGAATAATGTAGCTTTCTACTGGTAAAAGAATTTTCAAAATCGGATAAGTAGTTATTGAGTTTATCATTACAAACAAACTTTCATTCAAATCTTTCCTCTTTATAATATTAGTGTAGATTTAGATAGAGACTGTACTAAAAATCATTCTTAAAATCAACCTAAAAATAAATCGGCTTCCTAGAAAAAAAAAAATGGCCATAATTTTTGGTCAAAATGATGCTCATTATTTTCAAAACATAGCTGGATTCGATAACTCAAGCAATGGACTACATTCAACATTAAGTACAATAATTTTGATTACGTTCATATAAATTAACTAGCTTTTGCCCGCGGCTTCACTCCCGTGGGCCACCACACAGGACCCGTTTACGGGATAAAAAAATAGCCTATGTCACTCAGGCATAATGTAGCTTTCTATTGGTGAAAGAATTTTTTAAATCGGTCCAGTAGTTTCGGAGCCTATTCGGTACAAACAAACAAACAAAAAAATCTTTCCTCTTTATAATATTAATAATAAGTAATATAATAAGCATAGATTCTCCAAAGATTTTTTCATGTCATCATTTGCATGGAACGACTCTTTGTAGATTGCCTACTAAAAAAGTGTTTTAGGGTTCCGTACCTTAAAAGGTAAAAAAGGAACCCTTATAAGATCACTTTATTGTCCGTCTGTCAGTGTGTCACCACCGATTTTCTCAGGAACGGGTAGACCTAGCAAACTGAAATTTATACTAGACTAGCTGTTCCCCGCGGCTTCGCTCCCGTGGACCACCCCACAGGAACCGTTTTCGGGATTAAAAAATAGCCTATGTCACTCAGGAATAATGTAGCTTTCTATTAGTGAAAAAAAAATTAAAATCGGTCAAGTAGTTTCGGAGCCTATTCGGTACAAACGTACTTAAGTAATTAACATAAACGCAGGCTAATTACAAATATTGCGTAGTCATTTGTTAATTGCCATAATAATCTGAGATATAACTCTAATCATTAAATAATAATCTAAGATAAATAACTATAATCATTTAAATATTAATCTTCGATAAAAGTCTTGTTTATTTTGATCTTCAGTAAGATAATAAATATTATTAGCTTAAAAGCATGATTAAAACAATATTTCATAAAACTAAAATAATAATAGAATAAGCATTAATTAATAAATTACCTCTCTTTTAAAAAAATACTAGAAAAGTAGTAATGCTAAAAATAAAACAGTTTGACATCTCACTAAAACAAGTTTTGTTCGAGTCTTAGCTCGAGTCGAGTAGTTCCACAGAGACGAAACTCTCGAAACGTTATAAAAAAAATACACATTTGAATTCGCGCCCCAAAAAATTTTACACATTCATTGTGCCGAGCATTGACCGAGTAGAACCGGTCCATTGCCGGCAAGGTACGACGCCGTCTGTTACCGACGAGACTAGCCTTTGTATTCTTATCATTATCACTGATTGAGTTGTCCACTTCATATTAAAGCCAAAGGTTTCTTACCTGAATGAACAGTTTGCCGTTGGACGCGCTTCCGAACGCACCTGCCGCCGAGCGCATTCAAAACACGACCGCGTTCCCGCCACACGTGTACAAAAATGTAAAAAATTTAAATGCCGAATGCAATCGAACTAAATAAATGTAAATTAAATATTCCGGTGTAAATAATTGAATGTAAATATTTTACCAGAGTTATAAGTGTGTGTAAATATAAAAAATATATTTTTTATATTTTATCAAATCCTGTGATATTAGTAATAAGGAGTCCTGTAGAAGAAAAACAGTCAGTAAGTATTTTTTTTTATTAATTTGTTGTGTATGTTTTGAAATTCATGCTTGATTTTTGTTCGTGGATATGAAAAAAATGGGTACCTGTACCTTGATTGTATTTATAGATAAAAACATTTTTTTTTTCAAAAGTATGCAGAACTTTTTTGTTGCTCTCATTGTATAATACAAACTTTCGCTTAAGTTATCTGTGCTAGTACCAATTTGTATACGTAGCTTAATATTATTACTTGAAACAATTTTAATGGTTTCAAATATGTTTATACATTCAGTCGTTCATTATGTTTATACGTATTGCCAATAAATAACTTAACTTAGTATTTACTCCGAACCAAAAGACAAATTAAAAATAATAAAGACAAATCAATGAATACCGGAATAGCTAAACTGCGTTAATCATCAAACAAATTAAGTTATTAGGGCACGTGTCAAAACATAGATAAGTTTAGCTACTTACATATTTAGTTATCTGTAATAAAACATGTCTATGGTAATATTTTCTTGCCATCTACTTTTGTCAAGGAAAAATAGTAATCCTAATTTGGAGTAAGGTGCATAGATAAAAAAAAATTGTTACAATACTGATGTGTCTCACAATCGAACGTGCAAAAACTAATTCACAAAACAAAAATTATTACTTGCACACTTACAATAAGTCACTTCATTTTTTACAATTTGTTAACTAACTAATAGGTACAAATTGTTAGCTGTTTATGACATACCTAATGAAAAATATTTGGGAAAAAATAAATAAAAAGTATTTTATAATTTGATCAAACTTTTGAGTTTAGTTCTCATTAAGGCTACATAATTAATAAAGACATATATTTCGCCAAGAAAGAAAATCGAAGTTACTTAAACACAGCTCTGCAATCATGTAATTTTATAGTTTAGAAAATAATGAAATATGATGTAGGTAATCGAATTAGTTCAACACAATCAAAAGAAATCAACAATACAATTGTGGTTTTAATTTCACATCGATCACGCTTTTTTATGAAACAACAACTATCATAGCCAATAACATTAATAATAAGTCAAGCACAGTGGTTTATTTTACAATCAAAGATTTTTTTTAGTAGAAATGGCACTACTAAAAAAACTAATTGAATTTCAATTTCGTTCTAAAAAGTTGCCAAAAATAAAAGGCCCGTTTTGACAGCTATAATAGTAGATTAGTAGCCAAGGGCTGTAAGGCATCAATTGCAGCCCGAGATATTCAGCCTATATTTCGAGGGTGCAATTGGTGCTTACACCCGAGCTAACTATTCTGCTTTACATCTCGATTGTGAGGTAAGTAGAAAAAAACCGGCATTACAAGAATAAAATTGATGACTATTATACTCACACGAAGACAAGGCTGAATAGCAAAGCGACCTCTTTGGTCATTGGGCTGAATGCGTGATTTCTATTGCCAGTATGATGGTTAGATGTGCGCGAACTTTTTGAAAGAAAGAAGTATTTTTTTAAAATTACTTTCAGCCCTAGGGCGGTAAGTAATTAAAAAAAAATACTTCTGCTATTCAGCCTTGTCTTCACTCGAAGACAAGGCTGAATAGCAAAGCGACCTCTTTGGTCATTGGGCTGAATGCGTGATGTCTATTGCCAGTATGATGGTTAGATGTACGCGAACTTTTTGAAAGAAAGAAGTATTTTTTTTAACTACTTACCGCCCTAGGGCGTTTCTAGCTACATTATTACCCTAGAGCGCTTATTAGTCACCTACAAGCCCCATTTGGAGGTAATAAGAACCTACTTACCGAACATGAGAGATGTAAAAATACTTAATAATAATTAAACTTGATGCTTGCGAATGATTCTCGTTGTTATGGTGTATCGGTAACATAGTATTTAAGATTATGATTATACAATTTCTTACGTAGAAAGTTATCGCTGCATGTAAAATGAGAAACGTCAACAGACTTCTTAGATTGTGACGACTATAATCTAATACAGTTGTTATTTCGATCAGCTGAGGATGACGAAGTCAACATTAAGAGAGAGTGAAAAGTTTTTAGGTGAATAATGCATAATTTTTAACGTCAATTTATATCATATATGAATCAGTATAGTATATCAAATTGCTTAACAATGATCCTCTATTTAACTCTATTACATCTAAAACACTGAGAGGAGCTCGTGGCTAAATAATAACAGCCGCACGGGTCTATCATCAAGGTTAAGCTACGCTTGACGAGGTCGGTCCGTGGATGGGTTACCATTTCAACATACCGAGTTTCCTCCGTGCCACGGAAAGCACGTTAAGCCGTTGGTCCCGGCTGTTATTTGAAGATCTTTGACAGTCGTTACGGGTAGTCAGAAGCTTGAGATCTGACACCAGTCTTGCCAAGGGGTAGCGTGTTACCCAGTTACTGGGTTGCGGAGGTCAGATAGGCAGTCGCTTCATGTAAAACACTGGTACTCAGCTGAATCCGGTAAGACTGGAAGCCGACCCCAATATAGTTGGGAAAAGGCTAGGCAGATGATGACATCTAAAATACTGAAGCATTCATCTCGTCACGTGTATAATTGTGTATATCAACCCGTAATACTAAAAGAGGGAGACAATTTATCGACCTATATAAATAAAGCTTTAGAAAAAATGCTGGTGCGAAAAAGGTTTAAATAAACAATGATAAAATTGAAGGTCAGCAAAAAAAAACATGACAAAAACATCGGTCTAAATACAATATTATCCAGTAAAAAAAAACATTAGCATGTTTGTCGTGCCTACTAGTGCTATAATTGCATAAATTATAGTAGGCGATGTAAGAATAAAACTTAAAAAATATGTCAACGTTGTAGGTACTACTACTTATATTATTATAGATTTCAATTGTAAAGTGGATCCAGGAAAACAAAAGTAAAAACTAAACCAATTTATGAAAGATTCTTCCTTGTAACCGGACCATAACGATATCTGGATGCAAAGAGGAAGATTGTTGCATTTAATACATCAGAAATTATTATTCTTGAATATAGACTCAATTCCATGAGCGTAAGTACTAGTGAAACTCAAAGATAGTAGAAAGTTCAGAGGCGGACCCAGTCTGTCGGGACCCAGGGTGGCAAAAATAAACAGGGCACCTCGAACCGGTACGCAGAAAATCAAAAATTTTAAATGAAAGCCGATTTGATCGCGTGATCGAAAATTTTAGTATCCATCTTGTAGTTTTTTTCTCTTGAACTGTATACGTTTAGTTACGAGTCTGAGTTAAGGATGGGGCAGGCTGCCCCATCTGCCCCACCTTGGGCCCATATGTTCGAATGTGAGTTTGTTTGTTTGTTACGTTTTCTCGGACTTGAATGAAACTTGGCATATGGATAAACCACAACTTGGACATAGGATATTTTTAACCCTAGGGATAATAAAACACTTTTCACGTGGGCGAAGCCTTGGGCAGAAGCTAGTTATTAATAAATATCCAATAAACAGAATCTTAAAAAAATCCTCGAAGGAAAAGATGTTTCTATTGTACAATATGGGAGAACAATGTACCCTTGTTCTCCCATATTGTTTTATTATGTTCTACAGAATTCAAAGCTGCCTTTTTACCCGACTACGGCGAAGCCAAAAGGAAGGGTTATGATTGAAAATAAAAAAATACTAGCCTATGAACGCTAAAATAAAAATGGTGTTACTTTGATACCCCAATGTTTTTTCATTGCAATAAAAAGTAACCCCAATTTACAATGTATTTTTAATGCATTCACACTGTACAATTCAAAACAACAAGTAAACTTATTCAAGCGTTGAGGTTGATGCAAAACATGGCTGATATATCAGGGTTGCAAATTTTAAAAAGAAAATTGAGGTGCGTCCGGTTTTCACGGAGATGGCTTTAAAAACCTAAAAAAATAAGTTATTATCAAAGTTACCCCAGATCTCAATTTAACCGGTACTTTATTCTGCCAGAGGCTTCGTCCTCATGAATGTCGGAAACCTTCCCAAGGGTACGTACTTTCTGGAAAAAGTATCCTGTGTTTTACTCGAAAGTACAATTTATATCTACACCAAAATTCATACAAAATTGGTTCATCGGTTTAGATTGAAAAACGTAACATGCAGATTGACTTTCGCATTCATAATATGAGTATGGATCGTATGAAAAACAATGACACCGTGAAAAATATGTTTTTCTAAACTGTATGAAACTATTTAAAAAAAAAATATACTTATAAAGTAAAAGCCAATAACATTCCTAACTTCAATCACCTCCACGCAAGCGGCATGTTGGTAAACAAAACGCCAGCTGTCGTCGGTCATTGGTCAGAACAACACTTAAAGAATGCAAATAATAAGAATGCCGTACATTTTTAATTGTTGTACCTTCACAATGAAATTTGACACTTGGAACAATGCCGTTGGTATATACGTCATTGTGCGTACACTTGATAGCCTAAGATCCGACTGCAGGAATCAGGGTTATTGTTTAAGGCGCCTCCCCGAGCAAAACGCCGCGCTAGTCGAATTTTGTGTCGTTTTTGAGAACTATCTACTCTTTATTTAAAAAGAAATATCAATTAATAAAAATACATTAAATTTTTACATAATGTTGATTCTAAAATGGTAGTACACTTTTTTTTTTAAAGAGGTATATGTGTCACTAATCTCCTTCCAACAAAACCATAAAAATGTGAAATAATTATTGATAACATGCATCTCCTCGTAAAGTGTTCATTAATTATTTTTTATACTAACACTAATGTGGATATGGTGGAATGGATAGACAATTTGATAACGAACATTTTGTAAGTTTTATGTTTTTCAAAAGACCAATTTTCGATTTTATAAAGATTTTATTCTAAAATCTGGGCGTATTCACTACCGTTATTCATGCGCCACCAGTACCGCTAGGCCAATAGGAATGCTCATATCTCATGCTGATTTTTTGGTCAGGGTACGGCCTTAACTTAATTTTCATGTTGATGGTAGAATAGATTGCTGCTGGGTTTGTATTGTAATTAACCAAAGATAAAAGTTTTTCAAGTGAATCTAGCGTCATTTGAAAGAAACTGGAGTAGAAAAAAGGAAAAAATCAGGTTGCCAGCTCTCACTTAGCTGCAAGCTGTGGGTTAATTGTCAGTTTACTTGCAAAACTTGGCGACCCATAAAGGACGGCTAACTGAGAGTTAGTTGATGTGGCATACGAACCTACGATACAGGAGAAATTTCTAGTAGTAATTTCTAGTTGCAGCAAGAAGCGACCAAGTAACCCTTAAGTAATCCATTGTACTATCAGGAATCATTCATGAAAATCAATTATCATGAAAAACAAAATACCAGTATATGACGAAGTTGACTGGGCACTCTAGTGAAAAAGTAATAAGTTTGAAAAAAAAAAATGGTTTATTGTAAATAATGCCACTATTAATTCGGTAATTTACTGTATAAGTGCCCTCAGTCCAGACTAAACTCGCGTGATTCTCATCACCCTCAGCTTCCATTACACGCTAGAAATAGAAGTCGCCATTTTGCAAAAAAAAAACTCATTTGTTTTTGTTCCGTCTTAACAAAATACCATCTTCTCCCTATTTCTTGATATGCTGCTGTAATATCTCGGCGCACAAAATTGATTGTTCGCAAAAAAGACGTACAAATTATCAGGTAAACGTGTGACTCTCAGTCAATTCATTGTATTTTGGTTACAATCAACATTTTAGTAAGTCGACGTTTTTTTAACGAGTTTTTAATCGCACCGTTTAGTTCTAAATGACTTAGCAAATGTGTGAAGTTCCATTGTGACCACATTCCTGGATAACTCTTAAAGTTGACATCTGATGAGCATGTTCTATTATTTTCGTCATTATAAATCAGTTTATCACATGTGAAAATAAATATATAATGTCACATGATCCTAAATCGGCACTCCTGAAACGGATTATGAAATATATCTGCGTTTCCCACAAATGGTCACGAGGTCGGTCCGTGGATGGGTGACCATTTCAACATACCAAGTTTCCTCCGTGCCTCGGAAAGCACGTTAAGCCGTTGGTCTCGGCTGTCATTTGAAGATCTTTGACAGTCGTTACGAGTAGTCAGAAGCTTGAGAACTGACACAAGTCTTGCAAAGGGGTACCGTGTTACCCAGGGTTGTGCAGGTCAGGTAGGCAGTCGCTCCATGTAAAACACTGGTACTCAGCTGAATCCGGTAAGACTGGAAGCCGACCCCAATATAGTTGGGAAAAGGCTAGGCAGATTGATCTGCGTTTCCCACATCGAAGAAAAGTTATGAATATTCTCAAATTTTTCTAAGGTGTATAACTTCCTCTGAGGAAGGTTTTAGACCATAGCTTTTGCGCTCGTTTGTAGGTTTGTAGTTCGTATTGGGAGATGCAGCGTAGGAATAGGAAGACCTCCCACTAGATGGACCGATGGGAGGCCTAACCACACTTGGGGGAGGCACATGTTCAACAGTGAACGTTTTCTGCTGAAATGTCGATGATGACAAACAAAAATTATGAAAAAAAATAACTGCCGTTGCGTTTCCATTGTAAAAATATTAAACCAGTCAACAAGTTGGAAGAGAGAAAGAAAAAATATTAAAAAAATATATCTTGTGTCAGAAAATAGGATGCTTTTTTTGCGCTGGCCAAGGTGCCGAATATACTTTTAGTTAAGACAACATATCCATAAGAGGCTTATGGAAAGAATCAGCAGGATCTACAAGTTTAGTCGATAACATTAAACCAAGCAAAGCAAATACCATCAGTACTGCACAATACATTCGTCAAACTCTCCATGAAAAGTAAAAACAAACCGTAAATAAATGTCATGTTGCTGTAATCAAGCAAGATCAAGTATTTTTATAAGAGAAAATCGAAAAGAATTGAAGGCTGTATGCTTCCTTTACAAATTATTATGTAGCTTATATAATGCACTACATGGACTTACCCGAGAAGGCCATCAATATAAGTTTGTTTGCCTACGTTTGGCAATATAAATCTTAGAGCTTAAAACCGAGGTCATGGTGTTTGGCCTACAGGCATGCCCGCGGGCAAGTCTGTCTTGCCTGGCTGCCAGTAGGCCAGGCAGTTGGCCGGCTATGTTTATCGAAGGACTGCTAGCCGGTGTAGCATACGAACCCTTGTACCGATACGCGGTAGCTACTGTACCGGATCCTATCTACGATACCGTCTATCGTCAAGCATAGCCTGGGACACCCTCTAGCTAGGCTACTGTACCGGTCCCTATCTACTCCGTGTATCGTCAAGCATAGCCTGGGACACCCCCTAGCTAGATACACTTCTGAAACTTGGGTGGCTATGGAACTGACCCTGCATGAGGAAAACCGAGAATGGGGTACTTGGGAGAGACCTATGTTTAGTGGTGGACGGCAAAAGGCCGAAAGACGTCTGCTGGACATAGACCTCCCCCAAGCGTCGCCACACTGATCGGTCCTGTGCGCATCGCTCAGCCTTGACCAGGTCATCGCTCCACCTAGAGGGAGACCTTCCAACGCTGCGTGTTCCGGTACGCGGTCGCCACTCCTGAACATTTCGGCCCAACGGCCATACTTTCTGCGAGCAATGTGCCCTGCCCACTGCCACTTAAGTTCGTCAATTCTTCGGGCTATGTCGATAACCTTGGTTCTCTTGCGGATGTCTACATTTCTGATTCGATCACGCAAGGAAACTCCGAGCATAGCATCCATTGCCATTTGGGTGACTTTAAGCCTTCTGATAGAGAGCAGTGGTGGCCCAGTGGTATCGGCCGCGGCTTACAAGTTGTAGGTCGTGGGTTCGAGCCCAGGCAGGCGCTTTAGTTTGTGTAAATTATTTCATCACTACTGTTCTCAAAACGGTGAAAGAAAACATCGTGAGGAAACCGGCATGTCATAGAACCAAAAATTCGAAGACATGTGATATCCACCAACCCGCACTGGGCCCGCGTAGTGGATTACGGCCCATTCCCTCTCACAGAGAGGAGGCCTGTGTCCCAGCAGTGGGAACATTAATAGGCTGATGATGAAGCCTTCTGATTGGGCCTTCATTGTGAGCGAACACGTCTCTGTCACATTAGCTAATATACGTACTCTTAAATATTTAGAAATTGCTCACGAAACAATAATGGCAGTGGCAGTTGGTTTCTTTAAATTGTGTTAGTAATTGGAAAGGAACGGTTATCGGATCGGTATATTATGTTTCGATTTCGTAGCGTTTTGCTTTGAAAACATTAACTGTTAAATGCGATAAGTGCATCTGAGTAATACAGTTATATTACTACTGCAGTTTCTTTTTGTGCAATCAAATTGCTCATTGATATAATTACTTCACTGTTGGTCAAAAGCCACGGGGTATACAGAGTCATATTAAATTAGCTAGCGAACAAGGCAGACGTGATTATAGCCAGCCTTTTCCTGATGTGAATTGGTATGTAATTTATGCTTGCGCTTGACCACTATCTCACCTGATGGTAAGCGATGATGTGGTCGACGGTGAAGAACGCTTGCCTAGAAAAAACTCTAGATTGTAGCTATCGGGAAACACAGACTCCAGCAGGGAATTCCACCAGCTCTATGTCGTCCCTATGTCGATAAAACAAGACGGAAAAACACAGCAACCGTCGAATCTGTAGATTACTTGAAGTTATGATATTAGTTTTTATATGTTTTATCCAACCACTTAACGTCAGCGGCGTTTCGTTATCTTGTATAATTTGAACCTGATTCTGGGTATACCAAGCTATATAATAATAGTACATTATGGTACAAGTGTGCAATGTTGGTGATTACCGCTGAGGCGCCATTGAGACCCGAGCCGTAGGTGAGGGTCTTAAGAGAGCAGAGGACGGTAATCATCAATACACACGTGTATCATACGACGTTTTTCAACACACTTGTAAAGAAAATAATACAAAAAAATCATTTTCAACAGTAAAAACGAGTTATGAATTTTTTTTCACAATGGCGGGCGAAATTAATCAGTTTTCCTATGCGCGCGCATCTAACAATGGCGATCGGGCATAGACTAAAAGAATGAGGATTCTTTTTTTTTGGCTTTTCGTGGATAGTTTTTTAGCCACGTACAAAATAGGGAATTTCAATTTATCTTAATTAGAAGAAAAAAAAATATATTAGAGTGAAAGTTTTATTTAATAAGCAAGTACAAGTTGAAATTAATACGAAGTTGCATGAAATGAGCAAGCAATAGGTACATTAATTTATTTGTACTATTGAGCACTATCTTTTTTGTATCGAAACTTTTTTAAGAACAAAGCAACTCAACCAATAAATAAAAAAAAACTCTATAACTCACTTGTGAATAATAACAATGAAAAAGTCACAGTTTGATAACAGGTATCATTATGTACCTAATTGCGGTGAAATTAGAGCCACTTTATGAGCAAGTGTGTTGAAAAAGTTATTATCTCTATTCTCTCTAACCCTCCATTTTTCTAGTAAATAATTTCTCACATAATTTGTATAAAGTATCGTGTTTCTCGCTAACCCTATTCGGTGGATATTGCGGCATTAACGTTGAGAACTTTCAAGTTCCCTTATTATAAATTACGAAGAAACTTTCAAAGTTCTACTGGAAATAATAACAGTAGAACTTTTTGTTGTACGGAAATATGATGATTATTGATTCTACACAACATCATGCCTGAATTTTCTGAAACATAATAATATAATATTTATTGACACGCAAAAGTTATTTTATTACAAAGAAACAAGAATAAAATGAAAAATGAAATGAATGATGGAGAGCAGTGGTGGTCCAGTGGTATCGGCCGCAACTTACAAGTTGTAGATCGTGGGTTCGAGCCCAGGCAGGCGCTTTACTTTGTGTAAATTATTTCATCACCACTGCTCTCAAAAACGGTGAAGGAAAACATCGTGAGGAAACCGGCATGTCCTAGGACTAAAATATGACATCCACCAAACCGCACTGGGCCCGCGTGGTGGATTATGGCCCATCCCCTCTCACAGAGAGGAGGCCTGTGTCCCAGCAGTGGGAACATTAATAGGCTGATGATGTGATGTGTGTAAAGAATAAAATTAACTTCATAACACAGTAGAAGTGGCCATGGGTCCCAAACTAGGCAAAGCCTGTATTTTGGTGGTTCAGGGGGGTGACCATAAGCTCTTAGAGCGGTATCAATTAGATATCGAGTAAGTGACAGATGTATACAAGTCAGATACATCTGTCCCTTATTCGATCTCAAATTGATACCGCTCCAAGAGCTTATGGTCACCCCCCCAGGACTTAGGATAGGGTTCTCAAGGCAGACACAAGAAACACTCTCATTAATCATTATGGATGTTATAGTAGGAAACAGACTAAACACTGTATACAACTATAATAAATATAGAGTTCCCAAATGGCTAAGCAATAATTTAAAGAACGAAAACTTCTTTTTCTTCTTCAGAAATGTGTATAAGATTAACAAATAATTCAAGGCACAAATAATTTTCCAACTAATCCCTGGCCCTGCCAAAAACAATTGCCAATTTTCTCATTAATCATAGAATAATAAGAGCATATGACGTCAAACCGTCAATAAATTGGGAAGACAATGATACCGCAAATGGCGGGACTGTCTCGCATAATAATAAATGACGTATGTGTCGTGAAGAATGGAGACATAAATCGTGCGACCTTACGATATTATTTGAATGTAAAGTATGTATTTGTTTTATGACTTTTCTTCGCGCTTAATACTGTAGGTAGTACTTTGATTTTATACTTTGATCAATTACCTATTATTATTTAATGTTTATATACAGGTACTGTGTGATGTTTTGAAAAAACCGGCCATTATCGCAAAAAACGGCAAAAAAAACACGTTTGTTGTATGGGAGCCCCACTTAAATATTAATATTATTCTATTTATTGTTATAGCGGCAATAGAAATACATCATCTGTGAAAATTTCAGCTGTCTAGCTATCACGGTTCATGAGATACAGCCTGGTGATAGACGGACAGACAGACGGATCGCGTAGTCTTAGTAAAAGTGTCCCGTTTTTATCCTTTGGGTACGGAACCCTAAAAAACAGCTGTTCAGTATTGTTGTTCTCTAAGGATACAGCCTTGAGCGCAGCGCTGTGGCATTGACGAAACTAGTGGTTTCGTCGCCGGCAGCGGCGAAGCGTTCCTAGAATTTACCTGTATAAAAATTACTCAACCCTTGATTACCCATGCAACGATAAAATGCGCTATTTTATGGTTGTTTATGACGCTGAGCGATAATAAAAATAATTTTTGTATTCATAAAATGTTTTATTTGACCGTTCATATTTTTAATAATGAACTGTGATAATAATTACATATTTAATACGCAAACAGCGTTAGCATTAATTAAACATTAATTCAAGCAAGTGTTAAATATTAATTTGGGGAATGACGATGTATCTACACTGGGAAGAGAAAATCCTAGAAGTTTTTCAAAACTAACCTCTGCACTCACATCTTTCGGAATAAGACCATAAACTATAATATGCCCACAGCTGGGACACAGGCCTCCTCTATGAGAGAGGGACTAGGCCGTAATCCACCACGCGGACCCAGTGCGGGTTGGTGGATCTTCATCTTTTCGTTTTTTTTTGTTCTAGGTCATGCCGTTTGCCTCAGGATGTTTTCCTTCCTCTTTAGAGTTTCGTACGCAAAGGGTAAAAACGGAACCCTATTTTTAAGACGCCGCGGTCCATCTGTCTGTCTGTCACCAGGCTGTATCTCATGAACCGTGATAGCTAGACAGCTGCAATTTTCACAGATGATGTATTTCTGTTGCCGCTATAACAACAGATACTAAAAACAGTTTTTTTTTGCGATAATAGTACGGAAGCCTTCGTGAGCGACTCGCACTTGGCCGGTTTGTTTAGAGCTGTGGTTATGAATAAAAACAAATAAGAGTGAACTGCTCTGTTTACGTTCAACCACTTAATGCGTTAAATAATAACAAAGCATTACAGTTTATTGTTGATCGGCCTTATAAAGTTATTGTTTTTCTTTTCATTATTTTGTATTCATCAAATTTGCGTGTCTTAATAAGTCCTTTCTTATTGTAAACTGTAAATGTAATGCTGTTTTCCATATTGCATTAGGATTTCGTGACGAATTGTTCAATAATTTATGTCATTTCATTTTGTTTCGTCTTTTATAAGAGAGCGTGAGAGTGTATTTTGTGAGGCGTTTCATACGTAACGTGATAAATTAAGCTACGAGTAATCTTAATTAATTTTTAGATCTTATGATCTGCCAATACTCTTTAAATAAGCAAATAATGTGCAATAAATATAATATGCGCGACAAATATTTTTGAGCACGCAGTTTCCTTGCATGAGTCATTGAATAGAAAATATTAGTCAAAAGTCAACATTCAAATGTATTTATTTCAACTAAGCCATTAAGCGGAACTTTTGAACGTTAACAATTAAAATTTACAAGTAATAAAAAATTATTCTACCTTGCATTCGGAAAAGTAGCTTGTTATGGAAACGAATGCACAAGAAACTTCATACTTACTCTTTTAATTATTTTTTTTACAATATTTACATAAGTACATACATTAATAAATTTATATACGTGAGAACGATGCACCCAGCACTACTATACTAAATATAGGTATAAAGTATTACAAGCACTAACAGGTAAATTCATTCACTTGATAAATAGGAACATGGTTCTCACATACTTACAAATATTGCAAACATAGGTAAATTACCTAATTCAACAACAACGGAACAGTGTGTGAGTCAATTTTTTTAAACAAAAAGGGAAGTAAAAACATGAAAATAAAACGCTACTATATTATGAATATACCTAATACAAATTAACCAGTTTGATTTTGTCTACAGTAAAGATTGCCCTATGGAGCATAGGACCAGCTTGTTTCCAAGCATTCTTATCTTGAATATAATCATCTAATATTAGCTTTTATCGTTCAGATTCAATCATTGAAACCATATACAAATCATACGATAAGTTGAATTCCAAAGATTAAAATATGATAAACTTATCATTCGGAATATTCTGAGACTCATACGATTATGGTACCTATTTCTATATTAAGAATCAAATAAAATTTTCTGATTATTTTCGCTATTTATGAAAGAGCCTTGCCCATAAATAATCAACGTTATCGCATAAAAGTGATTATATGTACTTTTACCCGACTGCCGAAGGAGGGTTATGTGTTTATCAGTCTATGTATGTATGTGTGTTCCTATATGGCGTTCTAGAGACCAAACGCGTTGGCCGATTTTGATGATTCTTACATCAATTGATTTGTCTTAACCCTGCGAGTGTACTGTACCTACAACATTTGTGATGAGAAAATAAAATAAAATTTATTTATTTATTTTTTTATGGCTACATTAAAATTGGAAAATAAAAAAATGGCGCCATATTGTGGGCCACAAATTTTTATTTTATTATAAACCCATAGAGTGGGGTATCAAAATAAAGGGTTTTAAGAGGGGATTTCAAAAATATATAATACTTGTATGTTTAATTGTACCTAATTCTAAAAAAAAATCATCAAACAAGTTATAAATAAAAAAAAAACGAAAACCCGACTTACTATTTAAACTAAAAAGACGACGACGGTTTACTTTTTAAACTAAGAAGACGTAAACAAGAAGAAAATCATGCTGTGCAGTCGGAGGATGCATCTGGTTTTGGTCAGCCAGCTCGCGAACATGTATCCTCCGACTGCACAGCATGATTTTCTTCTTATTTACGTCTTTTTAGTTTACTTTTTAAGCAGCCGGGGTTTTTTTTTTATTAATATGTATAAATATTTAAATACTTACAAAATATTATCCAACACATTTGGGCAAAGTGTACAATACCTCAGTGTTAAAACCTTGATATCGGTTTTATCTGCTAATTTCGCAATACCACTGTAATAATCTAAGTCGATAAAATTATTGGTAACGGTAACGGTTGTTGTAGTGTCGTAAAGCATTAAATAGTGCATTACTATATATATTTCAAGTTGGTAGAGAAATATAGAAATAATAATATTTTGAAAAAATCTTTGCTGGACTGCCATGGTGGTATAGAGATTACAAGCGCTACTGCTAAACTTGTGGTCCAGGGTTCAATGCCCCAAAGTGATATTGACTTTTTCGATCTGAAATTTCTTCACAGCCCGGAACCTAAAATATGGCTAGGAAGGATGTGAATATTGATCAACCTATGATCATATGCCCCCTAGATGGGGCAGAGGGAGTTCACAGAAGTCGTCCTTCGTGATGATGGACGTCAAATAGAGAGTTATCGAAGAAGTTAACTTGCTGCGTCAACCCCATATAAAACCAAATTCAAGATTCGTTAACGTTCGAAACTAATAAGATTATCGCAAAAAACGGCAAAAAAATCACGTTTGTTGTATGGGAGCCCTACTTAAATATTTATTTTATTCTGTTTTTAGTATTTGTTGTTATAGCGGCAACAGAAATAAATCATCTGTGAAAATTTAAACTGTCTAGCTATCACGGTTCATGAGATTACAGCCTGGTGACAGACGGGCAGACAGATAGACGGACCGCGGTGTCTTAGTAATAGGGTCCCGTTTTTACCCTTTGGGTACGGAAGCCTAAAAAGTAATGCAACTTGTAAATGAAATGAAAAAATATTTTTTATTTTTTTTATTTGTTATAGGCTCGCGTTTGACCACTATCTCGCCTGATGTTAAGTGATGATGTGGTCGAAGGTGAAGCACGCTTGCCTAGAAGCAACCTATTCACTCTTGACTTGAAGACCCCTAGTTTGTAGCTATCAGGAAACAAAGACTCCGGCAGGGAATTCCACTCCTTAGCTGTACGCACAATGAAAGTATTTTCATTGTGAAAATAATCAGTCTATGTATGTATGTATGTATGTGTGTTCCTATGTGGCGTTTTAGAGATCAAACGCGTTGGCCGATTTTGATGATTCTTACATCAATCGATTTGTCTTAACCCTGCGAGTGTTACTATGGGTACATTAAAATTGGAAAATAAAAAAATGGCGGCTTTTGGGCGCCATATTGTGGGGCACAAAATTTTTTTTCTTCCAATCCCATAGTGTGGGGTATCAAAATAAAGGGTTTTAAGAGGTGATTTCAAAAATATATAATACTTGTATGTTTAATTGTACCTAATTCTAAAAAAAACGCTTTCAAAACGCTATATGTAATGTTAGAAATAAAGACAATTTATTATCATCAACAGTCGTTTCTATAAATAACTAGTAACTTTATGTTTAGATAGGTTGTTTTATTGATAGGTATCGTTAATTAAATCAGACTTTAACATGCTCTATTACCATACATACCGGTTTTAACGGAATTTTACTTTGAGAATCTAGAATTTGGCAATGAACTTCAATTTAAAAATATGATGGTTAGTTTCTTTTTATAACTGTGTGCAAAATATAAAACATATATGTTTTGTATATTGAGATGCCAGACCATCATCATCTGCCTAGCCTTTTTCCCAACTATATTGGGGTCGGCTTCCAGTCTTACCGGATTCAGCGGAGTACCAGTGTTTTACTGGAGCCAGATTTCACAACAATTTGAAATCTCTAAGAGAACATAAAGCCGTGTATATAAAGTCATGTGCGACGATAGTATTTAGTGAGGGATGAACTCACGTAGACTTAAGGCCGTACCCTGACCAAAAAAATCAGCATGAGATATGAGCATTCTTATTGGCCTAGCGGCACTATTGGCGCATGAATTACGGTAGTGAATACGCCCAGATTTTAGAATAAAATCTTTATAAAATCGAATAATTGGTCTTTTGAAAAAAATAAAACTTACAAAATGTTCGTTATCAAATTGTGTATCCATTAGTGTTAGTATAAAAAATAATTAATGAACACTTTACGAGGAGATGCATGCTATCAATAATTATTTCACATTTTTATGGTTTTGTTGGAAGGAGATTAGTGAAACATGTACCTCTTTAAAAAAAAAAGTGTACTACAATTTTAGAATCAACATTATGTAGAAATTTAATGTATTTTTATTAAATGATATTTCTTTTTAAATAAAGAGTAGATAGCTCTTAAAAAACTGTACAAAAACGACTAGCGCGGCGTTTTGCTCGGGGAGGCGCCATAAGATAGTTATGTAAGCCTAAAAATAATGTCTGACGTAAGAGTCAAATAATTGGAACTTTTATGAAAAAAAAAAACAAAATATAAATACGATAAAAAGAGCGCGGACTGCCACATGTCCTCGGTAGAATATTAGAAGAAAAAAAAATGTCATGTGCGAAAAAATGGTATTACTGCCTGATTTTTCCACTTTTTATTTAATAAAAAAAATAGACTCAACGATTGTATCTAAGAATCCAAAATCACCAGGCACCCTTTCATAAAAAAAATAATTAAATCAAATCTGTGATTGCTAAGCAAAATAAAATACACCTTTATCTTTCAAATATGGTATATAACGTCATAAATGCAGCTGCTATTGTTTCATATCGTGATGATATCGAATATTCCAATAATAAAACTGATAAAATTCCATTTCTTAATTAATAATTGTAAAAAAGAAACTTTTTGACGTTTTTTATAGGATCACTTTGTTGTCCGTCCGTCTGTCTGTCAAGACCCTTTTTCTCAGGAACGCGTGGAGGTATCAAGCTGAAATTTATATCAAATACTCAAATCTACGGTCCCTTAAAGCTGTGATTTTTTTTTATGCCAACGCAATCAAAAGATACAGCCGTTAATGCCGCAAATTTCCGCAAATTTTCGACACTCGCAAGGAAATCAAAACCTACAGGGTACTTCTCGTGAACTCAGAATCTTGAAATTTGGTACGAAGCAACGTCTTATAACACAAATAAAGGAAAAATTGCGAAAGCCGTAGTTTTTTAGTTACATCATATAATAAAAATATTTTTAATAATTTTAAACTTACTACCCTTTCCTCATGAACGCGTAGAGTTATTAAATTAAAATTCATATCTCAGGTCTACATATAATACCTTTAAGCTAAGGTTTGTACGGAACCCTCAGTGCGCGAGTCCGACTCGCACTTGGCCGGTTTTATTTTTTAGTGATTTTATGAAAAATAATCGTAGACAGGTGATTATTCCGTAGCAAAAACCCACAAGTAGTAACTAATTATAGGTGTACTTACGTTCATAATTAGCAGATAATTATGTATTTATGCGTGATGTTTATTATTGGCATTGGCAGTGAGCGATAGAGGAAACAGCACGTTCAGGGTAAACTAATGTAATTTGCATGTTTGTGTACGTGTTTTGAGGATGGCTCAAGTATTTCTGTGAGTCACGTGGGGATATGTCAACTACTTATTCTAGTCCTATTACAAGTATTCTCTAACCCTTCATCATCACATCACATCACATCATCAGCCTGTTAATGTTCCCACTGCTGGGACACAGGCCTCCTGTCTGTGAGAGGGAATGAGCCGTTATCCACCACGCTGGCCCAGTGCGGGTTGGTGGATGTCACATGTCTTCGAATTATTGGTTCTAGGACATGCCGGTTTCCTCACGATATTTTTCTTCACCGTTTTAAGAGCAGTGGTGATGAAATAATTTACACAAAGTAAAGCGCCTGCCTGGGTTCGAACCCACGACCTACAACTTGTAAGTCGCGGCCGATACCACTGGGCCACCACTGCTCTCAACCCTTCATCATCATCAGTATCATTTCATCCGAAAGACGTACACTGCTGAATACAGGCCTCCCCCAAATGTCGCCACATCGACAGGTTCTGAACGTATCCAGCGGATGCTCGCAGTCTTAACCAGGTCATCAGTCCACCTATAAATTTAAATTCAATTTATTGCATAATGTACATACAGGTGGTAAATATAAGTTTCAGAATCAATTATGGACCCTGTCGGGCACGTCAATATTCTAGATACGGTCAGTGTCAAGGAGAGAGGAATAGCGGTCAATATTTTCCTTATTACAACTATAATACCACCAAGCCTAAATCTAAACGAGATTTGGATGGGTATAATAAAATTGTTTTGACAATTTAAGAGTACACTAGTCGACGGCACGAACAATTTTGTGCGCGGGGTTAAAATGCATTTTATATCAACCGACAACACGTGCGGAGATGCTGTGATGAGCAGTAGGAAGCTAGTTCGCGTACGAATACACACTTTTGCAAATTTGTAGCGAAATGGATAATGATTTAGGACGAAACCGAGCGCGCGAAATTTTATAAACAGACCCTTGGCAGTCTAGATATCATGAAAAAACGACTAAATCTATCTGTTCAAAATAAAATTATTTGCATTGTTGAACTACTAATCTATCCCTGTATGGAGGCCGTTTTGCAATTTTCCGTCTTCTTATGGTATTTATTCGCGCCCAAAACTGCGTTAAAATTAGTGTCGAAATGTGGTACTTTCGACGCTCATAACTTTCAAATATTTTCTTTTTTTACTTTTTTGCTTCCATACAAACATAACATAATGATTAAACAAATTGATATCACTTTTTATTTTGAACTTACATCGTCAAACAGTGGAATAATCCCTAGACTACGTTTGTATGGAAGAATTTTCGACTGGTGTAAGACGATACGATGCAAAGGAAAATGCAAAACAATCTGGTCGATCACGTTTTGTTACTAAAATTAAGATAATATTGATTTAGCGAATCTGTTTCTTGTAATATATCCATCTCGATTGGACGTTGTGGAAATTCTAGCACTTCTTTAATAACAGAAACCAGACCAAGCCCTGCGGCTTATCTGTAGATAATATTTTTACGTCATTTAGTATGCAAACTTTGCAACTAAAAGCAATCAATTTTGATTATTTCTTGATTATCATGCGTTATCTATCTTTGATATCCCAGTGCAACGGTGATTGAAGTATGAAGTGACTTATTGGTTTTATTGATAATGATAAAACTATATATTTAAATAACCCACAGTCGATATGAAGAGTTTTAGCGTGGATGCTATTGCAAGGCACTTATTTGTGGTAGCAAAGTAAAAAAAACCTCTGTACATTGAACTATGGACATGGGTCTCAAAAGTACCTACTCCATATGCATTGTTAAGAGGAAATATGGGCAGAGAGCGCCGACTGAATTTCCTTAGTAAAAAGTCATAATTCGAGGTTTGGCTCTCGTCTCTTTCCTCCTCCAATATTGGAGCAATTTAAAAGTTATGCCATAAACTGGTAAAGTAAGATATATACTATGTCCCTATGTTTTTCTTTTTACATTTATATTTGTCAAATTGTTACATTATGCCTCTGTTGACAGCGCAATTTTGAGCATTTTTTGAGGGCTCTAGTGCTTCTAAAGATAATGTATCATCAAAAAGGAAAGCATAGGGACATAGTATATATCTTTAATTTTCAGTTTACGGAATATCTTTTAAATTGGTCCAATGTTGGAGAAGGAAATAGACGAGAGCCAAACCTCGAATTATGACTTTTTACTAAGGAAATTCAGTCGGCGCTCTCTGCCCCCGTTTCCTCTTAAATTATACTGCAACAACTATCATATGTGGTTACGCTCACGATTAAGTTAGTAAAAAACTGACTAGTTGACCGGTCCGGTAGTTGAAATCAGTCCGGTATGATACATACTTTTATCAGTTCGTAACGATATCCGGAATATGTTATTACCCGGACAAATGTCCCATACCCTCATTAGACATTCAACTAGTGATGAAATCTTACAAAATTTAAAAAAACATATAATCTGTTTTGGATCATAATTAATTACAATAAAATTAATGCATTCAGTCTTCAATCAGTCATTATCAGATTTGTCTATCAGTTTTACATTGAACAACACTCGATAACAATAAAATTTCTTCACCTTGTGTGTAGTAATGTCATTACAAAATCAGTCAAGATTGACAAATCGTCGATCAGTCAAACCATAAACTTTAGATTAATGTTTATTATTGCATCGGAGTACATAGTGTTTCGCCATACATAATTTAATCTTTTGTATTGGATTTTATGATGGTCAAACCTTAAAAAGTTTAAGACGGGACTGTCTCGCTTAGTGTTGAAATTTAGGTCACTCTTGGTTTTTTTTTACTTTTTACGGGAAACAAGGTAAATGAAATGTTTATCTTACTTATATTAAAAATGCGACAGTTTGGATGGATGGAAGTATGTTTGTTGCTTAATCACGCCAGAACGGCGGAACGGATCTAGATGAAATTTAGCATAGAGATAGATTATGGTCAGAAATATAGTCTACTTTTCATCCCGGTGTAATGTCCCCTTGGGATAGGTGAATTATTTTTCACGCGGGCGAAGTCGCTGGCTGAAGACAGTTAACAAATAAAAATATTGTAATGGAACACAATTTAAACTGATTTAAAAAAAAGATGTGTCCACTTTTATCTTAATCTGGTAGATTTCAGAACTATATTTTTACTCTCAATTATTGTGTTTGTTACTGCTATAAATTGAAACAAATTTATATGCGATTTGATAACGTTTTATTATGTAATAAGAAATGCATAGATTGTGCATAAAAACTAAGCTTCACATTTTTACAAATGCACCAAAGAATAATACAATATGCATACTTTTTAGGGTTCCGTAGCTAAATGGCAAAAAACGGAGCCCTTATGGATTCGTCATGTCATGTCTGTCTGTCCGTCCGTATGTCACAGCCACTTTTATCCGAAACTATAAGAACTATGCTGTTGAAACTTGGTAAGTAGATGTACTCTGTGAACCGAATTAGATTTTCACACAAAAATAGAGAAAAAATATATTGGGGTTACTTAGAACTGAAATTCATTTTTTTTTTCATCTTCACGTGTGGCTATCTATGGATAGGTCTTCAAAAATGAAGTTGAGGTTTCTAATATATTTTTTTTCTAAACTGAATAGTTTGTGCGAGAGACACTTCCAAAGTGGTAAAATATGCCCCCCCACCTGTAACTTCTAAAATAAGAGAATGATAAAACTAAAAAAAAAATATGAAGTACATTACCATGTAATCATCCACCGAAATTGGTTTGAACGAGATCTAGTAAGTAGTGTTTTTTTTAATACGTCATAAATCGTAAACCGCAATTTACCAAGTACGGAACCCTTCGTGCGCGAGTCCGACTCGCACTTGGCCGGTTTTTTTCAACAGTTCACGCGAAGTTAAGAAATCTAACACTACAGTCGATGCTGTCAATATTATGCTTAATTACATAATCCATGTATGTGCTAGAACAATATTGAATGAAAATATTGATTCTCGATTACCCCGTTTGTTTTGTGGTCATAAGAACATTTGTTAAGCGATCTTGACTCGCTTCCCAGGTCGGGAACTGTATTGGGTTATTCTATTAGAATTGCAATAAATAGAAGTTCGGAATCTGGATGTTTTATGTTTTAATTATTATTGGTAAGCGCGATTTTATCCACTATCTTATCTGATGATAAATGATAGTGTGGTCGATGATGGAGCATTAAAATGCATTTTATATCAACCGACAACACGTGTGGAAGAGATAGATGCTGTGATGAGCAGTAGGAAGCTAGTTCGCGTATGAATACACACTTTTGCAAATTTGTAGCGAAATGGATAATGATTTAGGACGAAACCGAGCGCGCGAAATTTTATAAACAGACCTTTGGGAGTCTAGATATCATGAAAAAACGACTAAATCTATCTGTTCAAAATAAAATTATTTGCATAGTTGAACTACTAATCTATCCCTGTATGGAGGCCGTTTTGCAATTTTCCTTCTTCTTATGGTATTTATTCGCGCCCAAAGATGCGTTAAAATTTGTGTCGAAATGTGGAACTTTCGACGCTCATAACTTTCAAATATTTTCTTTTTTTACTTTTTTGCTTCCATACAGGGCTAGATAATGATGAGAAAAATTGATATCACTTTTTATTTTGAACGTACATCGTCAAACAGAGGAATAATCCCTAGACTACGTTTGTATGGAAGAATTTTCGACTAGTGTACCCTTAATGGCATTAGATTTGCTTCTCCGTAAGTGAAGAATTAATAAGTTACTTCGAAGCAGACGTCTTCCATCGTTGATCAAATCATCGCTTACCATCCAGGTGATATAGTCGTCACGGATCCTATAAAAAAATAAAAAACTTTTTACAAGAAAAATACATCAGATTTCCAAAAAAAAATTAAAAAATAATTTCAAATTCGGAAGTCGGTGTCAGAAAACGAAGAAACGAAAACAGGAACTCGTTCAAGTTCTATAGATTTTCAAGTTTATAGATTCTATAGCAAAGTACCTATATCGCTCCAAGTGATGCCAGAATAGATAAACCGAATAACATGAAACTTTAACACAACCGGTAGAATGAGAGTATACCAGGATGAACTGTACACATCTGCGTACCCCTTTAAAGCGTACTGGCGTGATGTTATGTTATGAAATGGCGTACCTGTACAAAATAAACAGACACGCGGTTGCAGCAATCTCGAGAGATTTGCCGTCATTTATTGAAGAGTTTTGTTGTATATCTCCGAAGTTCTTCATCAGATCTTCCACCAAATTTAAATGGGACCATTGCGAGAACAAATTTTTCAAACAAAAAAAAACGAATATATTAAAATCCATTTCATAATTGACGACCAATCCGGTCCATAATTGACGGAGAAATCGGTGAACATACACAAACAAAACAGCTGTATATAGAACCTTCTCCGGTTTGGAAAATCGGTTGAAAACATGAGACTTGAGCATAAATGCCGAAGGGATAATGTAAAATACTTTTTTTTCTGTGTTGTTGATTTTCAATGATCTTCTCCGTCTCTTCTTATTTGTTCTTCTTTACTCAATCCATTTCGTCCTAGGTATGAGTATTTATTTGAACGTTTTTAGGGTTCCGTACCCAAAGGGTAAAAACGTGACCCTATTACTAAGACTCCGCGATCCGTCTGTCTGTCTGTCTGTCTGTCTGTCCGTCCGTATATCACCAGGCTGTATCTCATGAACCGTGAGAGCCAGACAAATTCTCACAGATGATGTATTTCTGTTGCCGCTATAACAACAAATACTAAAACAGAATAAAATAAATATTTAAGTGGGGCTCCCATACAACAAACGTGATTTTTTTGCCGTTTTTTGCGATAATGGTGCGGAACCCTTCGTGCGCGAGTCCGGCTCGCATTTGGCCGGTTTTTTTTCTAGTTGCATTGCAAATTCACCGTTTACTAGTTATATTTGTTTTGTTTTTATTACTCTAACCATTTTAGGTATTCGATACTGGTATTGGATCGGGCATTGACCCAAACAACCGGTTACTGTAATTGTTTAACATTGAAGTTTCTGTATACGATTTATGAAGATTAGTTCCGTATAAATTGTAGATTTATTTTTAGAATACGTTTGAGATGGTCAACTTTTTGTAAGACTTGCAATAAAAAATACTTTTTGCTAGTAGATTCATAGTCTTGTTTAGCAAGCTTCCGTCCGGTGTGAATATTTTTTTGTAAAAAAAAATGATTTTATCACCAGCGCAGACTTTAGATACTATAAATAAACCAAATCACAAGCACTTTTTCCTCTTGTGTCGTATGACCTTTAAACGTCGTCGTAAGCGCGGCCGAAAATATCTTACGAAATGTATATATATATATATCTTGTGTATCGATTCCAAATTCCCAATCCATGGAGTACACAAGACAAACAAAAAAACCGGCCAAATGCGAGCCGGACTCGCGCACGAAAGGTTCCGTACCATTTGCAAAAAACGGCATAAAAGTCACGTTTGATGTATGGAAGCCCCACTTAAATATTTATTTTATTCTGTTTTTAGTATTTGCTGTTAAAGCGGCAACAGAAATGCATCATCTGTAAAAAAAGCAACTGTCTAGCTATCACCGTTCATGAGATACAGCCTGGTGACAGACGGACAGACAGATAGATCGCGGAGTCTTAGTAATAGGGTCCCGTTTTTACCCTTTGGGTACGGAAGCCTAAAAACGAAGTCATCACATTAATTTTCCAATAACAGAACCCATAAATCATTATCAAAAACGGAACTCCAATACCGGCAAGCAGAAGCCCCCACTGCCACTTTAAATATAAGAGGTTCCGCATTGTAAAACATAAGGAAGTGCCACAAAAAGGAAAGAGCACTTGACAGCACTTCCCATCGTGTCAATCATTAGGTATTGTATGTCAGTTCAATGGCAATTATGATACAGAATGACAATTTATTATAACGTGATTGAAAGCAACACAAGTCTTGGTGTTAAGGTTACACTAGTCGATAATTCTTCCATACAAACGTAGTCTAGAGATTACTCCACTGTTTGACGATTTACGTTCAAAATAAAAAATGACATAAATATGTCTCATCATTATCTAGCCCTGTATGGAGCTAAAAAATAAAATAAATATTTATATTTGAAAGTTATGAGCGTCGAAAGTTGGTTGGTCGAAAATGATTTAGGACGAAACCGAGCGCGCGAAATTTTATAAACAGACCTTTGGCAGTCTAGATATCATGAAAAAACGACTAAACGTATCTGCTCAAAATAACATTATTTGCATTGTTGAACTACTAATCTATCCCTGTATAGAGGCCGTTTTGCAATTTTCCTTTTTCTTATGGTATTTATTTGATAGTTATTATGCGTTAAAATTAGTATCGAAATGTGGAACTTTGGACGCTAATAACTTTCGAATGTTGTCTTTTTTTACTTTTTTGCTTCCATACAGGGCTAGATAATGATGAGACAAATTGATATCACTTTTTATTTTAAACTAACATAGTCAAACAGTGGAATAATCCCTAGACAACGTTTGTATGGAAGAATTTTCGACTAGTGTAACCTTAACTGTTATTTGCTATGTTATACCACAGATAGTGTAATACTAGCATACAGATGCCTCATCCCATACAAAGAAACAGTGCCGACGTAACTAGAGTTTATCATCTGTTTATACCGACTATTTTTTGTAAATCGATCGCGTTCGGTTCCGTTCCACGGCGATAGATAGATCACCATCTATATCCGTGGAACGGCACCGGCGATCGATGTACAAAAAATAATCAGTACAGTACGTCGGCACAGTTTCTTTGTATGGGATGAGATATATGTATGCAAGTATTATTATTATCTGTGGTAATACTTAGACTATTTTTATTCCGTTCATGTGTATAATAAATTAAACATTTGATAATATACTAGGTATAGAAATTGGAATAAAATTGGCATTGGACCAAAACAATGATATTTTAATAAACAGATACGTTATACACTCACAAAACATTCGAAAAAACTGTTCCGCGCAGCAGCGGCAGCACACTTTTCATTCATCTGACATTTCACTACAAGTCGAAAGGGATGGCTTGATAAAACCAACAAGAAAAAAAGAGACAGATAGTGTTTGTCACTTGCGTGTGAATGTAAACAAACATTATTCTGACCGCCAATGTTTTTTTCTTTTGATGTTTCGTGACATAAACTAAAGAGAAAAGTCACAATTGTGACGTATTCGAGTCTTCACAGTACGCGCGCTCTTAACATATCTATTTATTAGAACATCATTGGCCCAACATTAAAATAAAGTCAAAATAGGGATTAGGAATTTTAAAAGATCAATTTAAAAGAGGCATAGTTGAAAGTGGTGGTAGTCTGAAATTATTTGCAAATAATTCTTCGTTAGGTTAAATGATTACTTAGCTAGCGAACAAATACAAATTTGAGTGATTATTTGATGTGTTCGTTTTAATTAATTTGTCCGTCGATGGTGTTGCATTTAATTATTATTAAACTGTCTTTTTGACTGACACTTACCTATAGAAGTTTTTAGATTTTGAATTTAATTGGAAATGTTGTCTTTATCAATGTTTTTGAGTACTGGGGGGTAGTAATTCATATACATCTGTCCCTTACACACACTCAAAATAACCTTACTCTAAGAGCTTATGGTCACCTCCCTGAAGTTTCGAGATTTGAACAAGAAGGAATTGCCTAACAAGAGAACAAAGTTCAAACATCACAAAAACTTCAGATAAACAAGTTTTTCTTCAAAAGAAACCGGGTCACATCAATTATTTAACTAAAATATCAAGTAAACCGAGCCTAACTCAAATAAACTTAAGAAATAAAAGAGTAAAAATCTGTCGCAGTTCGTGTCGCAAGTCTGCGGTTCGCTGCTCATTGCGACAAGTGACTTTCACAATATAAATGAATGCCATTCTTTCAATTTAAGGGCCTATATTAAAATTTGAAGTACCTACGTATCAAAGAAAAAGGTGAAACATTGATTCGATATGCTCATGATGTAATGTACAATGGTTTGTGTAATTTGCGCGAAGTTGCAGGTTTTTAATTTGAAGCTTATTTTTTTCTGATTGGCCTTTGGAACGTGATTGCAGCTCAGTCAGAAACTTCTAGAATAAAAACACGATTCGTTTTGAAATGTATTGCAAAATCCAGAGCTGCTCATTATTCTCTCAAACTATACTTTACAGAAACGGTGAAGGAAAACATCGTGAGGAAACCGGCATGTCCTAGAACCAAAAAAAATCGAAGACTTGTGACATCCCCCAACTCGCACTGGGCCCGCGTGGTGGATAACGGCCAATTCCCTCTCACAGAGAGGAGGTCTGTGTCCCAGCAGTGGGAACATTAATAGGCTGATGGTGTGTAATGTGATACTTTACAGTATCTTAGATAAGTAGTATTTACACATATACAGGATCATCATCATCATTTCAGCCGAAAGACGTCCACTGTTGGCCTCCCCAGGCGTGTCCACATTGACCGATCCCCTGCGTCTCGCAGCCAGCGCCTTCCCGCAACCTTAACCAGGTCATCGGTCCACCTAGTGGAAGGCCTTCCAACGCATCGACGCCGGTTTGTGGTCGCCATTCCAGAAATTTTCGGCCCCATCGGCCATCGGAGCAATGTGCATTGCCCACCTAAATTTCGCAATTCTTCGAAAGAGGGTAGAATCAGGCTATTTAATTATGTTCCTACTAGTGCCTGGGACTCAGTCCATCTCTCTTTGAGACCCCAAATGCTGTAATCCAGTACTCAGGACCAGTACGACTTGTTCAATATCACATGCCATAAAAGTTCTGATTCAACTGCAAGCCTCAATGCTTTGCTTCAAAACATTGAGTCTTAGTACATTGGGTATAAAAAGAACAACATTACAAAATCTACTCTCGTCAACCTTATCAAACTTTGAAATCGCTTGAAACGGTAAATATTGCGTTTTAAAAACATAGGTAACTGTTCTATGCGTAATAACCACAATACAATGCACATTATATCGCTCACTGAATACAAAAGGGCCACAAATCAAAAGTCAAATATTTTACACGACAGCAAAAACAAAATTTTTACCTCGTTTTTTTTAAATATTTCGTCATTTTTATTTTTTATTATAACATGTTAATATATAATTAGATGCGGTTTTTCGTGCTCTATCCATTTAAAATATGAATATTTTAATAGCTGTTACTCATGGAGCAGAAAATGCACAAAAGTCCCTTTTGTATTCAAAATTTCGATCAATTTCATAAAAATTATGTCAAAAATAAAACACAATTTTATAAAAATAAATTCTTATACGAAATAATAATATTCTAAAAAGTCTCTTATTAGTTATAAGTAAAACATGGATAAATGACAGACAATAACCACGTGGACAGGGCATTACAGCCTGTAAATCATACACACATACCACAAAATTATCGCTTAGATTTTTTTTGTTAGTCTCCTTTTCTGCTCTAACTAGAGATTTCTCTTTTAAGTGCATGTCGTACTTCTCTTGCAAAGGCGTTTTATGTTCTACATTTGCGAAATCTGAGCAGTCTTCGCATTGATCATTTTTGGGTTTTTAAAAAGAAATATTGAAGTCATTCACGAAGATGTTATAATACAGCTTGTATGAAAGATATTGTTTGCCTTCAGCTTTACACTGGTCAACGTAATCACGATGCAATGCAGTAGCTGACAAGCTTCATCTATACTCATGTTTAGTTTTTTTTTAGATTTGGCCATAGTTGTATGCCTTTCCACAATTTCTAAGAGCTTTGGTTCTGTTTCTCTGCCATGATTCTGGATAAGCTTTTCTTTTTTGGTGATAATGGCTTAGGGTCCACGCTAGATGTTTGACTATCAATGCTTAGTCCATCCAGCGTCAATACTCAGTGTATTGACGCTGGATGCAGGCTGAAGGCATTCTGGAGTATTAGGTTCTGGTGTATCTTAGATGTTCTGGGTAGATAAAGGTTGTTCGTAATCCGATTTTTGAGTAAAGGTTATTTTTTTAATCGTGCTCTGCTATTCATTCTGTAAGTGATAATTAATTAGAATAATTACAAAAAATAGTAATCTTACCATAAACAGTTACTCAAATATTAGGAAAATAAGTTGCATTGACTCGCTATTTGTTATAATACTTATTAGAAAATAGTTCAACATTTATTTATTTACAGTCCAGGAAAGCTAAAATAAGACATTACAGCAATTATTGTTCGTGAAAAATTTCTAAGATTTTATTTTTAATAATTCTAAGTTTAAAAACAAAAGTAACTGATTTAGCGTTTGCTTTAATGCCTGTTAATCAGTTGTAGAAAACACAATCGCATAATACTTTATAATACAAAAATATAACATAATCATAAATTATTTCCATACAAAATGGACACATTTTTGAACTAGCCTTCAAAAAATTATAATGAGTCCGTGCATAATTCCAAGCAAAACGAACGCATTTCAAATATGGCCCTGTTGTATTACGAAATATAATTACACTTCCACGATGTTGGAATGAAATGCAGACGCAGTTCAAATAATGGCCCTGTTGTATTACAAAATAAAATTACACTTCCACGATTTTGGAATGCAATGCAGACGCAGTTCAAATAATGGCCCTGTTGTATTACAAAATAAAATTACACTTCCACGATTTTGGAATGCAATGCAGACGCAGTTCAAATAATGGCCCTGTTGTATTACAAAATAAAATTACACTTCCACGATTTTGGAATGCAATGCAGACGCAGTTCAAATAATGGCCCTGTTGTATTACAAAATATAATTACACTTCCACGATTTTGGAATGCAATGCAGACGCAGTTCAAGTAATGGCCCTGTTGTATTACAAAATATAATTACACTGCCACGATGTTGGAATGCAATGCAGACGCAGTTCAAATAATGGCCCTGTTGTATTACAAAATATAATTACACTTCCACGATGTTGGAATGCAATGCAGACGCTTTTCAAAAAATGGCCCTGTTGTATTAAACATTTGGATTACACTTACTTGATATTTGAATACAAAACGGACGTTTTCCAAAATATGGCACTTTTGCACAGAACTGTAAATACGAATTAGAGAATTATTTTGGGTTGTGGCCTTTTTGCACGCAACTGAAGTGCGTTTGCGTCCAGTTTCGGGTCGCAACTCATAAAATGGCCGCCTTGCACGGAAAATAGCTGTCAAAATGCTCCAATGCAAAAAGGGCGGTCAGCCGTTTTGGAAATAGTGATGCGAAAATTATGGGTGTCTTTTTTTAACTATAAAATTTGGTCGATTTAGACCTCATTTTTGCAATAAAATCATTTTCAGAACTTTTTGATTTGTGGCCCTTTTGTATTCAGTGAGCGATATGTATACTTACGGTCTTCAATAAATTGTGTATATAGTAATCATAACAGTAATAAATAATATTATGAACATAATACTCAGTTAAAATAATAACATACACGAGTTCGTATGTATGAGAAAAAATTTGCTGTTTCATACAATTTTAATTTAGTTGCCGTAGTAATTTTAATGGAACAGGTCACATTTCTCAGATATTTAAGTTTTAATTTTCAACACCATCATTATCAGGGTTTAATCAGTCTCCTTTATTTACTGTCATATTTCCCGGTTCTGTGCGTCCTTCATCCACCTGGATGAAGTCAACTCGTGGGATACACCTGCATCTCACGAGTTTTGTGATATCGTTGACCCAAAGCTTTTTAGACATTATTATATTCATTACAGTATTTGGTATTGTACAAAAATTCATTACAGTTAATAAAAGTTCGGTTTAATCGATCAAAATGAAGAAATTAAATCAATTGCCTCGGGTGCAAATCGATTGGTCTGGCCTCTGCAATGGCGTGTGTCGCCTGAGCGATCACGTTTCAGTTTCAATATTGAATGTTAGATTAACAGATTTCATGGGTGCAAAAATTGAAGGCAATTTTTGCATTCATTCAACGCATAACTAACATAACCTAGGTTAACGGATATTTAGAATATTATTGCCGAATAAATAGTTATGCGAGGACATGTCCCTTCGAATAAAAATTTGAGTTGGACACCCGATTTTTTTTTGATTTTATGTTTGGAAAAGTGGGATACTACTTATAATTCGAATTAGATTAAACTACAAAGATTATAACATTGTCTAAGCATTTCACATTCGTATGCAATGATGTTCTAGTAAACAGATATGTTATGAGCGCGCGTATTGTGAAGACTCGAATACGTCACAATTGTGACTTTTTTCTTCAGTTTATGTCACAAAACGTCAATAGAAAAAAACATTGGTGATCAGAATAATATTTGTTTATATTCACACGCAAGTGACAAACACTAGCTGCCTCTTTTTTTCTTGTTAGTTTTATCAAGCCATCCCTTTCGACTTGTAGTGAAATGTCAGATGAATAAATAGTGTGTATGTGTGCTGCCGCTGCTGTGCGGAACACTATTTTCAATTGTTTTATGAGTGTATAACGTATCTGTTTGTTAGAATATCATTGTTCGTATGATATTTGATAGTCAGGTGATTCCTAAATTGTACCAACATTTTTCGTATAGTTCCACTATAAAAAACGACGACATTACTTTATTACGACTACTACGATTAGCTTCCTAGCCTACCTACCAACGGATACAATGATTAAGACAATCTCGAGCATTTTATCATGCATGCAGAATTGCAGACAGCTGCGTTGGAACAGACTCGCCTACGCCAAACACAGCTGATATTGTTATGTTTATTTATAATATGGTGGCGTTGCCTAGTAACCAGATTGACCTTCTTGATAAGCTATGCAATGGTATGCGTCACATTCAACGATCATACCCACATTGTGATTTGTAATTCGAAGTATTCTTATGCAATTTGACAATTATTTAACTCGAGGTTTTGTTGTAGCAACCTTTTTTAAGCTTTTTCTATGATTATGTTCAGCCATTCTAATTGCATTAGGTATTGGATAGATTTTATCTTCTTTTTTTCTATTCTATTTGGATTTACTACCGGCCAATATTTTGTCCGAACAGTATTTAGCCACGTGGACATCGTACTAGATATTTTTTTTTAAAGTGGAAGGTGCATTTGGGTGTGTGTGATGGGCAGCAAATTGTTCAGCACCGCCGTACTCATTTGAGTACAGCTGTACCTTCTGTTTGACAATATATCTTTTATAAGATTGTCGTGGATATTTTTCATTATGAGAAAAACCACTCATTGAAGTATTATAATTCAACAATGATTAAGAAAATTTGTAGCATGCTTAACTGTAAAGGTAAAGCTGTTATCATAACAAATACAGTTTAATTAATAATAAAAGATTTTACCTCACTTATCAAAAGAATTTGAGATAAGTAGTGGATAACATTTTACGAACTTTTACACGTCAGGGCCCCTGTATCTCAGGGGACCCGTATCATTGATATGGCTGATACGGCGGTAGTTACAGCCCTGGTAGATTTATAATTGTGTTAGTGTGTGCAAGTATATAGAACAGAACGTCGTTCCAGGTAAGCGTACATCTTTATTATGTATATTACAATATTTTAGACTACAAATAATATCCGGTTAACATTTCAATTAAATACTTAACATTGAAATATAGTATTGCAATCAAATGTAAGTGAAAATATTTTCTTGCAAATCATGCTGTACTCGTTTGAGTACAGCGGTAACTAACATGCGCGTGTTATTTCAGTTTACTTACAATAGCAACAATGACATCAAAACGTTTTGATGTTACAATTTACTATAAGGCGGTAGAAGAACTCATTGAAGCGGTTTCAGATGAAAGCGATCATGATGCTACTTATGATTTAGCTATCGTATTACCACCTAGTATAGTGATGGATGATGAAAAAGAAGCTGATAACGACATAGTTACTTCATCATCGCCACGAGATGTACTCTGGGATATTGAAGTTTTAGTACAGTCACGTGATGATGAAGATAGTAGTGATGAAGAACTTTTAGTCGCAAAACGGCTTCGGCGACAGCAGGAAAGAATCCCAAACTGGCGTAAGTGTGACTTAATTTATTCCTGAAGTTCGGAAGAAGTTTCTGAGGTATCAGCTAAATCAAAGAAAATCGACTGTCAAAGAGGCGCTTAAAGTTCTGAATTTAAATAAAAAACATGAAAATTTGTTTGATGAGGAGTATGTTTTGAGAATACTTTTATTATGCGTACAGCTAAGGAGTGGAATTCCCTGCCGGAGTCTGTGTTTCCCGATAGCTACAACCTAGGGGTCTTTAAGTCAAGAGTGAATAGGTTACTTCTAGGCAAGCGTGCTCCATCATCGACCACATCATCGCTTACCATCAGGTGAGATGGTGGTCAAGCGCGAGCCTATATAAGATAAAAAAAATAAAAATGTTGAACTAATTGTTTCTAATATTAATTTATATGCGAGAAATAATATCTCAGGCATTAATTTCAGTTGAATTATGTATAGAAAAAGTGTTTTGAAAATTATTATCGCTAAGTTACCGCTGTACTCAAACGAGGACACACCTCTAAAATCACGCTTACGAGTATTTATATTACTAATGATTAGAAAATAAAATGGTTAAAATACCGGCAGTTTTATTTTGACGCTTTTAGTAATATGCAACTGACATTGCCTGTAATGTAATCTTTGTACATATGTATTTTCAGTATCATTTAACCGGGAAAACCACTCGAAAACCCGTTGATAGTTATCGGCAGACTGCGAACACACCCAAAGATCTTGAGATAATAAATACACCTTACAATGATACGAAGACAATAGTTATAAAAAACACTACAATATTGACACACATAGATAAGTCATTAGGTATCTAAAATATGTAGTTATCTTTATCATATAGTTTTAATTAATATAATAAAGAGGTTAAATAGAAGGTTTGTTTGTTTATATGTTTGTAAAACGTAATCTCTGGAGTTACTGATTCGATTAAGAACATTCTGTTTTTGTTTTCAACCGACTTCAAAAGGGTTACAAAAAGGTGTGTTCTTAATTCGAATTGTTTGTTACGCAATTACTCCGCCAATTATGAACCGATTTAGATATTCCTTCTTTTTTTATTTGAAAGTTAATGCTTCTCATGTGGTTCCAAGATCTGACGAGTACTTTTTAAGTAATCCTTAATAATGGGTATTTTCACGGTAATAAAAGGTATCAAAACTAAAAAGAGAATAAAAAAAATCTTTTTAACAAAAAAACAAACCGACCTACAAATACTACAAAGGGAAAAATAACTTTCTTTTCGGCAGTCGGTGTCAAAACGAAAAAATAATTTACCGTTATAGTTATTTTTCGCTTTGTAGTGTTTTTTTAGGGTTCCGTACCCAAAGGGTAAAAACGGGACCTTATTACTAAGACTCCGCGATCCGTCTGTCTGTCTGTCTGTCCGTCTGTCACCAGGCCGTATCTCATGAACCATGGGGCTCCCATACAACAAACGCGTTTTTTTGCCCTTTTTTTCGAAAATGGTACGGAACCCTTCGTGCGCAAGTCCAACTCGAACTTGGCCGTTTTTTTATTAAAAAGATTTTTATTGTTGGCTTGAATTGTCCCACTCCTCCACCTCTTTCTTTCGGTATTGTGCTTCATCTCGCCAATTCTCGAGGAAGTCTTCCAAGGTGTCCCCGGCATCTTTTCCTCGGTCTGCCACGACCCTGTTCAGCTGTATCAGGGCTCCAGTCAGCCTAAACAGGATCCAGCAGACATGCGGCAGATTAGGCTACTTTTTATCCGGGTTTACGCGAGCAAAGCCACGAGCAAAAGCTAGTTTTATCACAAATGTAATTCTGTCGTACCTTGACTTATTCTCAGTTCAGGTTTTCCGGATGTAAAGTGATTATTATTGTTTTTTTAATGAGGTTATCTTCGGTACTGTAATTGTTTTTACTTGGAAAAGTACCGCCATACAGTTTATTGACTTTTCAGTTGGCATTGAAGCGATTTCAGGAAATAATGGAAGGGTATCGATTAATCAACGCTGTTTATTTTTAATATATATATATATATATATATAAAGAAAGAAAGAAAGAAAGAAAAAATATTTATTTGTGACCCGCACAGGAGACACGAGATAAGCAAAACACGAACAATAATAAAATATAAAAAAACCCGGTGCGAGACCAAAAAGGCTCCTATCTCAGCATGTGCAACGATATTAAAAAGAAAATATCACTGCGCTGATATTCTGATAGGGCCCACTGTTGATGCCACGGACACAATCACGGAAACGAAACATACAATATATTAGGAATAAAATAGAATAAAACAAATAACAAAATAGTACAAACACAGAAGGTGAGTTACAGTATGGTAGTTGTATAAGTAGGTTATCCATATATTTTCTTGGACGTTTTTCTTCATAGTTATCCATGTTTTGGAACGTGTAAATAATTTCATGTTTCTGACTAACTGGCTGACCCGTTGACCCTTCAGCATCATTTTTGAAATACTTAAGTAAATGCTTTGAGTTTGGAGGGTTTTTTTTTATATATCAATATTCTACCGCGGACATGTGGCAGTTCGCGCTCTTTTTAATCGTGTTTATTTTTTTGTTAAACATTACAATTATTTGACTCCTACGTCGGACACTATTTTAAGGCTTACTTAAGACTACGTGAGTTCGTCCCTCACTAGATACAGTATATCTATTCACTGCTTATCTTTATGTTAGTTACTAGCTGTCCCAAGTGGCTTTGCTCCCGTCAACTGGCTACCAACCTACCCTACATACACTACATACATGAACGTTGCGTAACTTTAACCGCTTACGCAGCGCACGCAACGGAAGCTCTCAAAAAGAAATAATTGTACCCGTTTTTGCAATGTTTTTCATTTATGTGCCGCTCCTATTGGTCGTAGCGTGATGTTATATAGCCTATAAACTTCGTCGATAAATGGACTATCCAACACAAAAAGAATTTTCAATTCCAACCAGTAGTTCCTGAGATTAGCGCGTTCAAACAAACAAACAAATAAACTCTTCAGCTTTATAATATTAAAATATATATATAATATATATTTATTAAATATATATAGTAGTTTAGAGGGGTTAATATCAATAGGCAGCTGTTATACCAATATTAGATATTAAATACGAAAGTCTGTATATTTCGATGTTTATTAATCAATCACGCCCCAACGACTAAACAGATTTGGATAAAATGGATCTCGGAAAGACCATGGTCTTTATTAAGGGCATAGGATACTTTTTAATAGTACCAAACATAATTTTCGACTCACATGCGGCCAAAGCCGATGGTCAAAGCTAGTAAACTATCAATACCTGCCGTTTATCATTTGAATAATATGGTCAAATTCTCTCTCAGAACAAACTTAAGTTCAAGAGGAATGAACAATAAAATAGATGAGTAACGTTACTTGAGATGCTCACTTTACCACAAGACACAGTTCCTTGAGTATCGTGTTACTTTGTTAATGGCCTTAACATGATTAAGAGAGTGAGTTAGAGGTCGTTTGTTACAGTTTTGGATAAAAATACTTTGGACCTCGCGTTATTTGAAAGCAGGATGATATGGAGTTTCTTTATTGAAGAAAATTGAAAGGCAAGTATTCAAAAAAAAAGAAATATAGCTGTAAGCTTAACGAGATACAAATATTAAATGCTACAAATGTAACAAAAAAAAACTGGCCGAGTGCGAGTCGGACTCGCGCACGAAGGGTTCCGTACCACTATCGCAAAAATCGGCAAAAAAGTCACATCTTTTGTATGGCAGCCCCACTTAAATATTTATTTTATTCTCTTTTTGGTATTTGTTGTTATAGCGGCAACAGAAATACATCATCTGTGAAAATTTCAACTGTCTAGCTATCACGGTTCATGAGATACAGCCTGGTGACAGACGGACAGACATACAGACAGACGGATCGTGGAGTCTTAGTAATAGGTTCCGCTTTTACCCTTTGGGTACGGAACCCTAAAACTGATGACTTTTTTTTCATTGTATCGGGACTTAAAAATAATTTTCATTTTTTCTTTAAGCGACGTAGATGGTGATAAACGAATTTCAATAAGTAGTAAGGCAATATATATTTTTTTACAGTCACGCTATTTATTAATTGTTCATTTATAAAGTCATGGAAAGTTATATATATTATATGCTTGAAATCGCCGCAAACTATCCTTATCTACCGTTACCATATGTATATAAAATGACCATTGCCAATAATTATCAACACGCGCAGCCTTCTCATCATCATCATCTGCCCAGGCTTTTCCCAACTATATTGGGGTCGGTTTCCAGTCTTACCGAATTCAGCTAAGTACCAGTGTTTTACATGGAGCGACTGCCTATCTGACCTCCTCAACCCAACGGTATCCATTGGCAAGACTGGTGTCAGATCTCAAGCTTCTGACTACCCGTAACGACTGTCAAATATCTTCAAATGACAGCCGGGACCAACGGCTTTACGTGCTTTCCGAGGCACGGAGGAAACTCGGTATGTTGAAATGGTCACCCATCCACGGACCGATCTCGTCAAGCGTTGCTTAACCTTGATTATCGACCAGTGCACATCATCAGCCTATTAATGTTCCCACTGCTGGGACACAGGCCTCCTCTCTGTGAGAGGGAATGGGCCGTAATCCACCACGCGGGCCCAGTGCGAGTTGGTGGATGTCACATGTCTTCGAAGTTTTGGTTCTAGGACATGCCGGTTTCCTCACGATGTTTTCCTTCACCGTTTTGAGCAGTGGTGATGAAATAATTTACACAAAGTAAAGTGCCTGCCTGGGCTCGAATCCACGACCTACAACTTGTAAGTCGCGGCCGATACCACTGGGCCACCACTGCTTTCCACTGGGCCACCACTGCTTTCCACTGGGCCACCACTGCTTTCCACTGGGCCACCACTGCTTTCGACCAGTGTGGCTGTTATTATTTAGCCACGAGCTCCTCTCATCCCAGGATTCAATTAAAGGGACACAAAACTAAGTTCATTTAAATAAGTTTTAGTTTATTGACCGAAATTCTGGTCGATAAGTGGGAATAACCCGATCTCCTAAAGACCTTATCTTCGGGTATTACCGTTCTGATTACAACTCTCAAGTGGATTGAAAATATACTTTTGGTGTTTCATTTGACTAACAATATCGACATAACAGTAAAATACAATATTTCTGAATGTGATATTATACTGATGAATATGATCAAATTTTAGTGTAGATAAACTGTTTAATCTACACTATAATATTGCTAAGAGGAAAGATTTTTTTGTTTGTTTGTTTGTACCGAATAGGCTCCGAAACTACTGGACCGATTTGAAAAATTATTTCACCAATAGAAAGCTATATTATTCCTGAGTGACTATTTTTAATCCCAAAAATGGGTCCTGTGGGGTGGTCCACGATAGCCGAGCCGCGGGCAACAGCTAGTTTGAAATAAATTTATTCATTAAAAATCTTTTTTTTTAAACAAGCTATTTTCGTATTCTTCTCAGCAAACCCTTTAAATTTGATACCTATATCATGGCATTGCACAAAAAATAACTAGTCCGCCATCTTGGGCCATCCACCATATTGGATTTGGAATGACGTCACTTAGCTAAACATGCATTGTCATCCAAACTACATATGTATGCAAAATTTCATCCAGTAGTTTCGGAGCCTATTCGGTACAAACAAACAAAAAAATCTTTCCTCTTTATGATACTATAGTATAGAAGAAAACTAAAACCATTAATTTTTATAGTCGCTTACAAACTACATACGATCTGTTTTCGAACCACGTGCGAAAATTACGTTCTCCCGTAACAATGGTCAATAATATGGTCATATTTCCACTATGAAAGCTGATGGCAAGTATTGATTAGATCGTAAACGAACAACATCAAGTAATCATTGTATGTACCGGAAACCAATCACCATCATAGATCAGGAAAACTAAAAATAAACTGTATTGTATTTTGTATGCGAAATTGCCGGCACTTCTATTTGGTTTGATATAATTTCGTGTTTGAAATTGGAATTGTATGAAAATTATATTATCCGTAATTCTGGTAAAATCTCTCAAATTGTGGAATTAAGAAAACATATTTTAATTTCATGATTATTTTTTGTTATTCTACAAGGCAAGTTAAATTGTGTTAAATTTGCTTTGTAGAATAACATTCAATTGCAGATGCAATACTGTTATTGCATCTGCAATTGACCGCAGATGATTATGATTAAATCGATGCAATTGTATATTGCAAACCGACGAATAAAAATAAAAAATATAATTCAAATAATGTATACAATTGATTGTTTCTAATCTTATGAATAATAACAAAACAAACTTACATACAAAGGAGAGAGGGAAAAGGGTTCATGGTGCATCAAAAAATTCGTCCACATCGATGTCAATGGGAAACGTGCCCAGAACACTGGCAACATTGCCACGTTGAATGGCAATGCTGATTCTCTGGCTGAAGAAAAGGCCAGCCCTCTGGTCACGCGAACAGTCGACTAACCGATTACTTATGTCTCGAAACAATCGATGAGCACTCGGACCCCATTAACCTAATGTCTCAACCCCAAACGGCTCAAACATATAACTGTCAATAAGGTTGTTATATTTGTGCCGTTTGAGGTTTTCTGCACCAACAGCAGCTGCCCCAGCACAGCCCGCCGTGGAATAAAGTAAAATTTCGTAAAATGTCGCTTCAAAATTTCATCAATACCGCTCCAGCCGTATAAGAACTAGAAAAACTAGAACTCGTAGAGGAACTTGCATATAATTTTTTATAGATTTATAATGAATGAACAATTCCGCCTGCTCGTCTCTTGTTTTCATATAATTCCACACTTTTATTGCAATTCTGTAAAATAATATGTTTCATAATATACGGAGAATTTATAGCCCCATTTAAGGTGACTAGATTTTATAACTAAAATGATACTTTTCGTATTTTCAATTCCGTTTCCGCCTGAATTAGTCAAATCGTAGTTCTCTATTAGGTAGGAATTACGAATAATTCCGGATATGATGTTTTTTGTGTGATTCACTTTTGGTGACTCCCAATAATATTTGGGTGTGTTTTTACGTCATCAACGTCGATAACGATTATCAGCATCCGGTGAGATTGTGTTTCTTATAATGACCTAATAATTGACGGATTAGTAATTTAATTTTAGTCATTTAATTATTATATTAGCATACAATAATCGGATCGTACAAGACGTAGTAATCGACAATTGCATTACTTTTTATAGGCATACAATTTACAACCGCCCTGAGAGAAGCTGAGCTGCGTTAGAGTAATACAATATATTACACACAACATCACGCCTGTATATCCCCGAAGGGTTGAGCAGAGGTGTATATGTAGCACACATATTTCTCTAGATGTTTAAGCCCCAAGTAATCCATCAACTGGACACAAGTTCAAACTCTACTGCTTCTCAGAAATTCCAGATGGATAAACTTAATAACACTTTACCAGACCCGAGCATCGAACCCAGGACTTTATGTTCATCAGTAGCGCTTGAGAACGTTAGACCAACGGAGCCAGTCAATAGGCAGTAATAATTCAACTTATTTGTAATTCTGCTTCTAGGCAAGCGTGCTTCACTGTCGACCACATGATCCGAGATAGTGGTCAAACGCGAGTGTATTACAAAAAAAAACTGGCCAAGTGCATGTCGGACTCGCGCACGAAGGGGTCCGTACCATTATCGCAAGAAACGGCAAAAAAACGTTAAGAAAAATCACGTTTGTCGTATGGGAGCCCCACTTAAATATTTATTTTATTCTGTTTTTAGTATTTGTTTTTATAGAAATACATCATCTGTGAAAATTTCAACTGTCTAGCTATCACGGTTCATGAGATACAGCCTGGTGACAGACGGACAGACAGACAGACGGATCCTGGAGTCTTAGTAATAGGGTCCCGTTTTTACCCTTTGGGTACGGAACCCTAAAAACTGTTTTATAGCTAGGTAACTTTGCTTAGACAAAGGACAGAACCTAACAGTACTTTTTATTACTATAGTTTTGTTGAAGAAATGACACATCCTTTTATGATCAGCGTACAAATTAGTTTTATGCTAAATTTGCAAAAGCTTGACCTAGTTAGAGACCAATATGTAGATTTATGGTACTTACACATTAGTGTGGCAGCAGTGGTGGCCCAGTGAGCAGTGGTGGCCCAGTGGTATCGGCCGCGACTTACAAGTTGTAGGTCGTGGGTTCGAGCCCAGGCAGGCGCTTTACTTTGTGTAAATTATTTTATCACCACTGCTCTCAAAACGGTGCAGGAAAACATCGTGAGGAAACCGGCATGTCCTAGAACCAAAAATTCGAAGACATGTGACATCCGCCAACCCGCACTGGGCCCGCGTGGTGGATTACGGCCCATTCCCTCTCACAGAGAGGAGGCCTGTGTCCACAGGGGAACATTAATAGGCTGATGATGTGATGTGATGATGTGACACATTAGTGTCAAAAAGTCTTGGTATGAATCAGAGTTTTTACAGTGGAAGGATAAATATTACTGTGGTCATAGAACTAAGATTTTTTTCAAGTTTTATTATCTACACTATAATAATTATTATAATAATATCAAGAGTGAATAGGTTACTTCTAGGCAAGCGTGCTTCACCATCAACCACATCATCGCTTACCATCAGGTGAGATAGTGGTCAAGCGCGATCCTATCTATACTAATATTATAATAAGGAAAGATTTTTTTGTTTGTTTGTTTGTACCGAATAGGCTCCGAAACTACTGGACCGATTTGAAAAATTCTTTTACCAATAGAAAGCTACATTATTCCTGAGTAACATAGGCTATTTTTTTATTCCGAAATTGGGTCCTGTGGGGTGGTCCACGGGAGCGAAGCCGCGGGCAACAGCTAGTTCTAAATAAAAAAAATGATATTTTTTTTCCTGATAAAAACAATCTTTCACTAGTAGAAAACTACACTTTCGCTGAATCCTTTACCTTTTTTCGTGGAGATATGCAGTTCTTGTGAGATATCGAAAGGAAGCGAAGTCGCGAGCAATCACTATCGACCAAAAAATCTAAGAGGTTCTGGAATCTATATTCGCTATTGATTATATAGTACCCATTAATTATATAGTACACATAAATTTATCCGTGGTGCTAGGCAACTGGGCTTATCCCAGTTGTAAACGACCCTTTGCGCCTATTGGCCTTGTTTGTTCTGTCTCCTGCTTGATATGGAGGGAAGTGGAAATTTATATTATTTTTTCCTACTCCTCCGTTATTCTTTTCTGATTAATTTTGATGCGGGATCCAAGACAGTTAAATTCTTTCTCCGGGACTTCGTCGAGCTTCATTGCCTCGACGCTTTTCTGGTGGTCGCCACTGTTGATTCTGGCTTTCAGGAGTTGCAGTGGTTTGGGAACAGTGCGGTGGGATTACTGATTCAAGACCTTTGAAGTGCCTAATAAAACTCTGATACTATTCTAATCAAAAACTTGTTACCTATTTCGCGTATATTAAAAGTTTTACAGCAAACTCACACTACTTATAACCCAAACATTCGATAAAACCTATATCACATAAAGCTAGTTGTACACAAACTAGTATTTGGGTCAAGCCGACGATTTTATGCACCAATGTGTCCCACTTATTAGGCTTCGGCTCCATGCTCGCTTTAATGAAAAGCCATACACGGTTTGGTGAACGTGACATTTATTAAGAGGAAATATGGGCAGAGAGCGCCGACTGAATTACCTTAGTAAAAACTCATAATTCGAGGTTTGGCTCTCGTCTCTTTCGTCCTCCAATATTGGACCAATTTAAAAGATATTCCATAAACTGGTAAAGTAAGATACATACTATGTCCCTATGATTTCCTTTTTTCATTTATATTTGTCAAATTTGTACACTAAGCCTCTGTTGACAGCGCAATTTTGAGCATTTTTTGAGGGTTCTAGTGCTTGTAAAGATAATGTATCATCAAAAAGGAAATCATAGGGACATAGGATACATCTTTAATTTTCAGATTATGGAATATCTTTTAAATTGGTCCAATATTGGAGGAGGAAAGAGACGAGAGCCAAACCTCGAATTATGACTTTTTACTTAGGCAATTCAGTCGGCGCTCTCTGTTCGTGTTTCCTCTTAAAACAGTTCGTACATAGTGGAAATGCTACTCTTCCTTTTGCAAGGATGTTAGGAGAACCTGATTCTAAACGCGAAGATAAATATTGTGACGATGTTATCCGAGGTCTACGTTGCAGTCACTCACAGGAATATATCATCAGTACACCGTACCACAGATAATATAATATTAGCATACAGATCATGTCTCATAATGGGATGAGGAAAGAAACCGTGCCGTTTTTCATCTAATTATGATAATTATTGTTCTATGTACTTCGATAGCGTTCGGTTCCGTTCCACGGCTTTAGATGGTGTTAGCAGCGACTTGCAAGTAAAAGGGTTTTCTCGTTTCGTGACAATTTTTTTCTATAGAGTGAAAATTTCTTTTATAGCAATTTTTTCACGTTTTTACAGTTTTATTGTACCAAAATGTGTTATAATACAAATTTATTTATTTAGTGACATTTTTTTTTTGGTGAAAACTTATTTATTTACATATATGTACATTATTATTTACAAACTAATGTTAGAACTAAAATAAGAATAAGCATATGCACAATTACGGGGCGTCAAAAAATTCGTCCACATCGCTGTCAACAGGAAAAGTGCCTAGAAGGCTGGCAGCATTGCCACGTTGGATGGCAATGCTGATTCTTTGGCCAAAAAAAAGGCCAGCCCAGAGGGCTGGCCTCGTGAAGAGTCGACCAACCGCTTGGCAATATCCCGAAATAAAAGGTGTGCACTCGGACCCTATGGCCCTAGTGTTTCCACCCCATACGGCTCAAACACATAATTACCAATTAAGTTGTTGTATTTGCGCCGTTTGAGGTTTTCAGCACCTGCAGCAGCCGCCCCAGCGCAGCCCACCGTGCTAGGAAGATGGGATGTTGCAATGATGTGTGATGTTTTCTTTTTAGTGACATTTATTTGAACCTTATTTTCTTTGTTAGCGCAGCTTGCTAATCAATCACCCCCTATGGTGTCAGATTCTGACTACACGTAACGAATGTCAAAGATCTGCAAATGCCTGCAGTGTTCAACGACTAGCGTGCTTAAGAATCATCAAATGCTTCAAGGATTAACTCAATTCCATGTTTAAAATACAACTATCAAACAATAAACTAACGACAAATCCACTGTAACATACCATAATCATCACATTTAACATCGTGAAGGTACCTTAGATAACACGTGTCGACCCCAATACCTACTTTGAAGAAAATAGTTTGTAATTTTGTACCAAAACCATCGACATGACCTACTTAGCAAGTTATAAATGTGATTGTAGGAAACGAATGTTATTAATTATTCTTTGAAGACATTTGATTTTGATGGCGACCATTAGTTACGATCCTAAGTGGTTCAGTTGACATTTCGAGCTGCGTTTAGGTACTTCCGAACCAGCGACATTAAAATGTTTAGCTATCCTCTTGGTGTATTCACCTGTACATGGAAAACCTTCATAATCTTCCTGCCTTCATCCCATGTTATTACGGTTCGGCGCATCAGGTTTTCTGCATCCATGCTCTCCTGACAACTGTCACGTCATCATTAACTTCATTATCTGTGTATCCATCCTTTCTTTAGCTCCCTCTCAATTTATCCACATTTATATTCATATAGCTCTTTTTATCACAAGCTTTAAAACTTTGAAACCTTAAGGAAATCAATATTGATTTTGATTTCTTAACTCAATACCTAAATCTGCAAAATCTTCATCATCATCTGCCATAGTCATAATTGTACCAGGGTGACGGAGCTCTGCTCGGGTGCAAATAGAGAAAACGACGTTTTCTAAAAATGAAACCTAGCTAGATCAATTTATCGCCCCCGAAACCCCCTTCATACAAACTTTAATGAAAATCGTTGGAGCCGTTTCCGAGATTTAGATTATATATATACATATATACATCTATACAAGAATTGCTTGCTTAAAGGTAAAATATTAGATTAGATAGATAGACAGATATATTTATTCATCAAACAATTTGCATTGTATTCGAATTCTACAAAATAATTACATTTCAAATCATAACAGAAGCAATGTATGTTATCGATAAGAACTTGCTTATTCTTCTTCAATGAAACGATATTAATTAGCGTCATAAAATTTAATCACATACATTCGCTTATTAATTGTTTGATTATTTAGAAACAATGTTTATTCAATGCTTTTCAAACCGGTTTTCTAGTCATGAGGGGATAAATGAACTAAGTCAAGTTCCGGTCAAGGCTAAATCTATTATTTCATTTTGATTGCATTTTGCGAAGATTGTTTTAGCATATTTCATATTCCAAACATTATAAGCATACACTTTTACTTTGCAACTTTGAATAATTTCTGTCTCCATCAATGCTTTTAAAACGGTCTTTACTGCAGTGGCCTATATGGAAAGCACTCAATCGTTTGCTTGGGTTTTTGGGAAATTTAGAAAAATGGTGTTTTGTAGACCCGTCTGATACCCAGTGTGAGTACGGTGCCCCTTTGCAAGATATGGCACACATGCTGGAGTGTCCCAGGTGCCCATATACCTGCACTTTGGAAGACCTTATGCTCACCACTGACGCTGCAATCGGGGTGGCCATCTATTGGACCCAAAATTTATAAAGAGTTTTCCAAGAAGAAGAAGAAGACTGCCCAACCTGTACTGGGCCCACTCTCTCTCACCAAAAGTACACCTGAGTTCCAAAATTGGGAACATTATCGCAAAATCTATACTATATCTAAACTAATATTATGAAGCTGAAGAGTTTGTTTGTTTGAACGCGCTAAACTCAGGAACTACTGGTTGAAATTGAAAAAATATTTTTGTGTTGGATAGTCCATTCATCTAGGAAGGTTATAGGCTATATAACATCACGCTACGACCAATAGGAGTGGAGCATAAATGAAAAATGTTGTAAAAACGGGAAAAATTATTCCTTTTTGAGAGCTTCCGTTGCGTGCGCTGCGTAAAAGGTTTAAGTTACGCAACAATCATGAATGTAGGGTAGGTAGATAGCCAGTTGACGGGAGCGAAGCCGCGTGGGACAGCTAGACAATATGATAAAATGTCAAACCCGCGTTGGGTGATGTGATGTATTGAATACAATTTCAACAGCCAGTTTTTTTAATTTGTGTTTTGTCGATGTATTTTTTTCTAGAAAACTTAGACTGTTGCTTTGTTATGTGCTGTAACCTGTAACCTATCCAAACATTAAGTTAACATATCTCTCTGTCTTGTTCCCAGGCATGGTCGGAGCTCCGGATGTTGTCAAACCATCAGATAAGATCGAAGATCAGTCGCCCTACCTCAACGGCAGCCCAGTCTATACAATCAGCGGTAAGACTCCAGTACTTTTTACTTTTTAGGCCTAGATTTCAGGATAGGACAAAAAACAAGGTAGAAAATGAATTTTATTTGGCCCTGGTATTACGAATACCACAAAACACGGACAAAAATACACTCAAATACAAAATAAAATCATTTAACAGTCCACCTATACGCACTAAATGTTTTGGAAATACTTTCATTTTGGGCGGATTTTGGGCGCCATATTGTGAGGGCCCATTTTATTTTACCCTTCGTGTGGGGTATCAAAATAAAGAGTTGTAAGAGGTGATTTCAAAAATATATAACACTTATATGTTTGAATGTACCTAATGCAAATAAATAATGTTAACTAAAAAGTAACAAATCTAAAAAGTTAATTCAAGAAATCAAAAAACCCGACTGCTTAAGAAGCGAACTAAAAACACGTAAACAAGAAGAAAATGTCCAAAAAAATGTGTAAATGCTGTGTAGTCGGATGATACATCTGGTTTGATACTATGTCCCTATGTTTTCCTTTTTGATGATACATTATCTTTAGAAGCACTAGAGCCCTCAAAAAATGCTCAAAATTGCGCTGTCAACAGAGGCTTAGTGTACAAAATTTGACAAATATAAAAAAAGGAATACATAGGGACATTAGTATATATCTAACTTTACCAGTTTATGGAATATCTTTTAAATTGGTCCAATATTGGAGGAGGAAAGAGACGAGAGCCAAATCTCGAATTATGACTTTTTACTAAGGAAATTCAGTCGGCGCTCTCTACCCATGTTTCCTCTTAATGTAAGTCTGAAATAGCCAAGTCAGAGGTCTGTGGGGTTCAGAGGCGGCTAAATTAACTCTGAAACCAGAGGTGGCCACATTCTCACACGAAAAGAAGATCGAGAAGTAAGAGTTTATTATCTCATGCGCTCTATTAACAACTTACGTATATGCAATAACCCACTAAGTAGTTTAGTTGGAGTAAGACACAAAATATATAATTGTACATTCAAGCACAGTAGCCCAAAAGTTATGGCACTGCTTTATTTTTATTTTTTGTGTCGTCACGTTCGGCATCTAACTCAGTCGTCTAGACGGTATTTTTTTCACCAGATTCTACATTAACATAATCTGAACATTCAGTTATAAATCCTTTTTGTAATGAAAGGTTACGATGGTTTGCTCATCTTAAGAAAACTAGGTTTGGTTAGGTTTGTCTTTGGTAACTATTGTTTTTCGTTTTTCGGCACCGACTTCGGAAAAGAATGTTATTTTTCGCTTTGTGTGTTCTGTTTTGGAAGTCGGTTTAATATTTTTGTTAAAAAGTTTTTTATTTTACTCTTTTTAATTTTGGTACCTTATAATATTACCATGAAAATACGCATTATCAAGAATAACTCAAAAACTACACGTCAGATTTTGATCAAATTGAAAAGCACCAGCATTCAAATGAAAAAAAAAACATCAAAACCGGTTTACCTACTAAAAATTACTGACACTCAGTCGAATTGACAACCTCCTCCTTTTTGAAGTCGGTTAAAATGGCTAATGAGGCAGACGATGGCATGTTGTTCGTTGATACAAAGAAAGAAAATAGAATACTACTCGTACCAATTTATCTACTCATTAAGAAGTACAAAGCCTACATTTTTAGATTCTTATCGGCAGTGATTATCGCTCGATAAATGCCCTTTACAACATTCGATTATAATCAATATTAACCTGCTTGTGTGGTGATCATCAACCTCCAGAAAGCCAGACAATATCACAATGACGCGACGGTTGTTTTTAACACCCTTTTATTAGCTTGGTACGTATCTATGTATCAATGTAACGGAATCTTTGAACGTGATTTTCACCCCCTTCAAAACGTGGGATTGATTTGAAACTTTGCACACTTATCAAGGACCGATGACAATGCAATAATTTAAACAGTTTTCCCATTATCCTTACCATTAAAGCGTGTTTTTTAGTTTTTAGAACTACAATTTACTAAAACGCTTTTATTAGCTTGGTATGTATGTATCTATGTATCAATGTAACGGAATCTTTGAACGTGATTTTCACCCACTTCAAAACGTTGGATTGATTTGAAACTTTGCACACTTATCAAGGACCGATGACAATGCAATAATTTAAACAGTTTTTCCCATTATCCTTACCATTAAAGCGTGTTTTTTAGTTTTTAGAACTACAATTTATTAACACGCTTTTATTAGCTTGGTATGTATGTATCAATGTAACGGAATTTTTGAACGTGATTTTCACCCACTTCAAAACGTGGGATTGATTTGAAACTTTGCACACTTATCAAGGACCGATGACAATGCAATAATTTAGTCAAAGTCAAAGCCAAAGTCAAAGTCAAATATGTTTATTCAACTAGGCCAATAAGTGGCACTTTTGAACGTCAAACAAAAATTAAAATTTACAAATAATGAAAGTTGATTCTACCGGGCGCGTTTAAATAGTTTGTGTGTTTGTTTTGCCTTACCAAGATCTTCAGGATTAGCGACTGTTTAGTTCAATTTACCATTAAAGCGTGTTTTTTAGTTTTTAGAACTACAATTTATTCATAGGAATAGTTCTACGGGTAAATGGGGCAATTTCACACTAAGTACCTATGTACCACGCTAAGCTTTCAAAAGTTTATGTACTCGTAACGTATTAAGGCGCAGCTACCCTTGAGTAACTGATTTTAAAATGAGAATCACGTCTAAACGGCTAGTCGTAATTTTTTGGAAAAAATATATGTTACATTAGACCACTTTCTTAATAATTTGATTTAAGAAAATTTTGAATTCTATTCGTATAACATATACACTATGTTATACGAATAGTTATATATATTAATTTGTAAAGTTATGTCTAAAACGGACAAAAACATGACAATCACACCAAAACCGCTGGGCGTATTTTAATGAAATCGACACCATCTCAAAGACAATTTGTTTATCTACATTTTGATCTGAGGCTTTTTTTTTAAAGTCATAGAATAATAAGGAAAGTACAAAAAACTACTTTTGGGCCGCGCGGGTGTGTAACGAGTGCGCGTTTTGTTCCCTCAAGGTCGAAAATCTACTTAATCACAATAATCATTCATTTATATAATATCATTTAAAATGAATTTCAATAAATAAAATGCCTTCATCATCTGCCTAGCCTTTTTCCCAACTATATTGGGGTCGGCTTCCAGTCTTACCGGATTCAGCTAAGTACCAGTGTTTTACATGGAGCGACTGCCTATCTGACCTCCGCAACCCAGTAACTGGGTAACACGGTACCCCTTGGCAAGACTGGTGTCAGATCTCAAGCTTCTGACTACTCGTAACGACTGTCAAGATCTTCAAATAACAGCCGGGACCAACGGCTCAAGGTGCTTTCCGAGGCACGGAGGAAACTCGGTATGTTTAATTGTGACCCATCCACGGACCGACCTCGTCAAGCGTCTCTTAACCTGGATGATCGACCCGTGCGGCTGTTTTATTTAGCCATGAGCTCCTCGTAAAAGTTTAAAACTAAAATACATTAAGATTAATTTAATAAATTGTAGTTCTAAAAACTAAAAAACACGCTTTAATGGTAAGGATAATGGGACAAACTGTTTAAATTATTGCATTGTCATCGGTCCTTGATAAGTGTGCAAAGTTTCAAATCAATCCAACGTTTTGAAGTGGGTGAAAATCACGTTCAAAGATTCCGTTACATTGATACATTGTTACATTGATACATAGATACATACATACCAAGCTAATAAAAGCGTGTTAAAAAGAAGACATTTAATTTTCTCGATTCATGGTTAAATTCCAAACCGAGCTTTTAACCAATCTGAAATCAAAACGAGAATTTCCTAATAAGGCATGTCAGTTTCTAAGACAATACATATTTGTTCTTTCTTTGTCTTACAAATAGTATAAGCTTAATTCGTGAAAATATAAATTATTAATACAATATATCGCAATAAACAATGTATTTTCGCTCTCTGACTCAGTAAAGTGATTGATTTACAATGAAAATAATCAATAGTTTGTAATGGGGGAGCGTCGACCGATAGTCGCAGAACAATAAAAGGAGTATGAGACATTGTAAATGTATGTATGTCAATAGCCAGATTAAATACTTTGATAGTATCATTCTATTAGCAATCAACTGTATAATAAATTGTAGCATCATGCCTGGGTATGCAGAGGAGCACAACCATATTTCGCAAATAAAATCAAAACAAAACTTCTTTATTTCAATTAGACCACTGAGCGGCACTTTTGAACGTCAAAAAAAAAAGTAATAATAATTGATTCTACGGTCCATTCGGAAAAACAGCTTTTTATGGAGAAGAACGGACAAGAAACTCCATACTTACTCTTTAAAAAAAACTGTAACATTTACATACATACATTAATTCATATACGTGAGGATGATGGACCCAAACTAATTCTACAATACTATGTATAGATGTAAAGTAATACAAACAGTAACAGGTAAATTCATTAATTTAATAAATAGGAACATGGTTCTCACATACTTAAAAATATTGCAAACATAGATAAATTACCTAGTTCAACAGCAACGGAACAGTGTGAGAGTCAATTTCTTAGAGTAAAAATAGAAGAAAATAATGAAATAAAGCATTACTATAATTGTGAATATAAAGTCTCTGCTTCTCGGCTGGCGAAATTGCCTGCCCAGTTTGGAATCGATCCGCTCATGCCCGAAAAGTAGATGTAGCCCTCAATGACACGTGCAGAATAATCACTGGGTGCCTGAAACCAACTCCACTTGTTGCACTATACCCGTTGGCAGGAATAGCCCCTCCGGAGGTCCGTAGGGAAGTTGCCTGTTCCCCCGAAAAGCACAAGCAGGAGACCGATAACCGCCACCTATTGTACAACGCGGAGCAACCACGGGGGCGACTAAAGAGTCGGAACAGCTTCCTTAAGTCGGCTAAAACAACATGCGACAACAGCCCTGGCGAAGCACGTAGAAAATTGTGGCTCCTCAAATACCCCCCTCCAACTGACTATATCGATCCTGCAGAAAAGTTCCCAGCTGGGAATAAACTGCCATGGCCTACCTGGAAATCCCTAAATAGGCTGCGAAGCCAAGTTGGCCGCTGTAGGTACAACTTGGTCAGATGGGGGTACTCCGATCAGCCACAATGTGATTGTGGAACCACACCGCAAACGATGCCCCATCTTTTGTCCTGCTCTATGTGCACAAACACCTGCACCATGAGGGACCTGTGCGAGGCCAACGCTAGGGCTGTGGACGTGGCTGAGGTCTGGTCGAAGCACAACATCTAAATTAAAATTTAAAAATGGAATCATCGACACGATGAAGAAGAAGAAGAATATAAAGTCCCATACAATAGGGGCCAAGTCTATCAACCGGGAATAAATCTAGCCTCCAGGCTACTGTTGAGAAATTCCAGATAAACCCAACAATACTTTGCCCGACCTTTGAATCATATCTAGGACTTCCTGCTCAGCATTTAGTGCTATCCACCACAGCCTTTCTCAGGCAACAAAAGTAAGAGATTTATTGCCGTTTAAACAAAGTCACTAATAAAAAATTAACAGAAGAAAGGAGTCGTAAAATATAACAACATTATTTCAGAACTGTTAATTAGATAACAAATGTAGTAGGTTCGAGGAAAATCCCGGGAATAAAACAATAAACTAATTTAGTTACTGCGTGTACGTAACATTGACAGTTGTGTCAATGAAATGCGGAGAATAACGTTTTATCTGTAAGTGCACAGGTGGGTGGCAGAAGGTCAAGTTCGTAATGGAGAATTTAAGAAAGAAACATATTTTATTCCACACAAACAAAACACATATGACAAAGATAAACATAACAATTACTTTGGCTAAAGGCCCTGTATTTAGAAAAAAGAAAACATAAAATATAAGAAAAAGTAATTGTTGTCACTGATTGCTGGTCAGGATGTCAAGTCAAAATATTCTCAGAATAGTTATTTATGCTACAAGTGCGGAAAGTAGGTAATTTCCGATGAGTGGATAAATCGAAACGAGTCGGAAATCATCTTACGCACGTGTATCATACAACATTTTACTATGCATTGTGCGAGGAAATAAAAAAATATATCTGAACCAAGCAAGAAATTAATAAAATGGCGCTTATTCAAGGGCGCTCAGCATATCCACAGATTAACTAATAGTTCATAGTTCCTCGGGCATATCTACTGTGCATGTGCAAATAGCTGTCACGTCGTAACGCAAAAAAGCACTTACTCTAGATTTAGATTTTCATCAATAATTTATTATTGATCAAAATCTAAATCTAGAGTAATTAAAAACGCCTTAAATGAAGTATTAGTTTTGTTTTACCTTTTATATGAATGATAATCTGTACTTAACCAAATTTTTAAACTTTTCTCATATAATAAAAACTCTATGCGGCGGGCTGACGTTGGAAATAAAAATTAAAAAAGTACAGGCAAGTAAAAAGCACTAGTAAAAAAAGTGACACTGCCGCACGGTTTGGCTGCTTGGAAAACGCTCTTTTCGAGGACATGCATTGTAAAAGATGTTTCAGTTTTATAATTGTCAACACTACTTCTATCTTTAACCAACTTTTAATAATAAACTTTGCAAAAAGAAGGAGGTTGTATGTTCGGTTGTATTGTTTTTTGTGTGTTCACCGATTACTTCGTCAATTGTGGACCGATTTTGAAAATTCTTTTTGTGTTTGAAAGGGTTTACTCACGAGGTGGTCCCATTGTCACCAAGTTAGAATTTGATGATGGGATCCCATGGAAATCGAGGGAACTACTTAAATATTATAGACAAACACAGCGATTTTCATCAACATGGCAAGCATTTGCACTCGAACATGGCGAGGTGAAAATGATGCCATTTAAGTTATTGTTATATTTTAGCTAGTGCTCACTGGGGCAAGGAAAAATTGATGCCACATTTCACAGCATTTCTAAACATTTTTCAATAGGAGAGCGTCATTAGGACCGTTTTAAGATCATTTTTAAAAGCCCTCACCAGGATCGATGATCAGCAGGCTTATTACGTAAGAATCGGCACTCATCGCGAGATCAAACGCTTTATTTCATAAAAGTCGGAATTACGTACAGTATAGGTATGGTAGGTCCTACACAATCGTTTGTTGATCGCTCGCTGTTTGTCGAATGCACTTATATAAAAAAAACCGCCAAAAACTCTAAAGCTTCTGCATTGAAGAGCAATTATTGCGCAGAAATCGCTATCCTTTTTGCTCTTGCAAGATACGTAATAAACCTGCCGGTGAGAACCACGAGAGTTTGCTAGATACAAAAATACTGGTCAAATTTTATTTGTAAGTTAATCTTCTGTAGTTCGACTGTACATTGTCATTCCGTCTAGTAGTTTAATCTCGTCAGTGCAAATACAGGCTGCTATTTAGTAAACATTTGCATAGCACTTGCACCAGACTTTTAGCAGACTATTTGAGAGCGTTTACATTGCAAAAGTAGGATTCGGGATGTAATAGTAGCTTCTGCCAGGCGGCTTCACATCCGTGGCGTACTCCTCAGGGACCTTGCATTGTTCATATTTTATAACCTTTAATTAAACGATAGCTTTCTTGTTTCCATCTGTGATATTAATCGGATCAAAACTGTCAGAGATTACACGTTTTGAAGCAGTGGTGGCCAAGTGATAACTTCGTTTTACAACGAATTGAATTACAGATCGTTTTGGTTTAGCCCCCTGGGGGCCTAAACCTTGGATCCACGCAATACACAATGGATTTTTAATTGTCTTCGTAATTACGTTATTCAACCAGTTAAAAACCAGCAGGCAGGCATTTTACTTTGTATAATTTATTTTATGAGCGACCTGGTCAGGGATGTGGGACTGCGGGTGTCCGGTGGATGCGAAACGCACAGGACCGATCAGTGTGGCGACGCATGGCGGAGGCCTATGTCCAGCAGTGGACGTCTTTCGGCTGAAATTATTATGAAGTTTTTTTTTTTTTACGAAACCATCTTGAGGATGTCCTAGAAACATGATTTGTACTTACCCGCACTGGGCCCCATTTCGTTAATACCGGCCATTTCAAAGAGGTAGCCTGTCCAGTTGGAACTTTATGGTCTGAGTAATGAGTATGCTATATCACGGGGTCCCAGCGCTAAGAAATAAAATTTGGTTCAAATAAATCTCGCTAGATGGCGCGATAAACACCGATTTCTTATCGAACAGCGTAAATGGTTATGTTTTTTGGAATTTAACATTAAAAAAAATATGTTCTTGTTTAATCAACTCTCCTAATCACAAAATTGAAAAATATTGGGCACTTCGTTCACAAAGATTATTTACACGGATTATTTAAAATTGATGCCAACAGATGGCGCGATTTTAAATTTCAGTGGCATTCCACTCGATTGTTTAAATTTGTATTGTAACACATTTTGGTGCAATGTCACAGTGTTTAAAGAAAAAAATATTTACGAACAGAGTAAACCCTTTTACTTGCAAGTCGCTACTAACACCATCTATAGCCGTGGAACTGAATCGAACGCGATCGATGTACAAAAACTAATCAGTTTAATCTGATGAAAAACGCTAGTTACGTCGGCACGGTTTCTTTGTATGGTATGAGGCATGTTTATGCTAGTATTATATTATCTGTGGCTAAATTAAGAATCGGATATCCAAATAGCTTTATTTTGCGTAATAAGTAGCCTTATCACTCCATGATAACATGATCTTCAGGTACAATGTTTATTAACGTCTAGACCAGCGATAACTAATCCCTTTAGTGTGCCATTTTTAATTATATAATATAAAACAATACCAGTATTTGTTTAAGCCCTACACTTTACTATAGAAATTTAATCGGTTGTTCTGAAATAAAGGTAATTCTAGTGCTTTTATCTTATCGATTGACTCGTAATATATTTTATCTACACTCACAACAAAAAATCCATTACAGTGCAAAATTTTCCTTCGATTTTCAAACAACTGCAGCATAAAATAACAATTTATTGGCGTTTATGGGCTCCTTGACTTATTGTACTGTCGAAAAGTAGTGTCATGTCTATAGAGGCTCGCTGTGCGCTGTCATGCGCAATGAGAATCTAAATTGCCCGCCATACCACATATTTTTCCGTTTCCACTTTTGTTTTATTTCAAATTTAAGAGTGAAGATAAAGTAGTGTATGCAACGGCATATAATCAGGTATTAAAACACTCGCGTATTAGTATTATTCGGCTTCGCCTCATGTGATAAACACAGACACACGCTCGTGTTTTAATATTATATGACCATTGCATAAACTACTATTATACAAAAGATTAGGCTTGTACGAACAGAAGGTGTTTTAAGATGACCGAGTGTGGTCATTTTGTAGGCACAACAAATGTTCATAAAACCGTGAGGGACGTAAATTATAGAGGAAAATTGCTTTAGGTTGACATTTTCATAATTATATGTTCATGCCATCATGGCTTTTACAGAAGTGTCTTCAAATATTTCTTTACTCCATTTGAAATAACATTCGAAATTTCTACAACCCTTTTTTACAATCCGATCAACAGATTTTGAGTTCTATCCCGTAAATATAAGGATAGCATACAATGCATAAACCTGTTACCAAAAGGAAACTGTTTACTACAGCTGCCGTTTGTCATATCACCAACGCAATAGAAGTCAAAATTGGTTAAACAGGATTCAAAATGGGATTATTTAAATGTCTAATGTTTTCTCAAATGGAGAATCACGGGGTCCCAGCGCTAACAAAGAAAATTTTGTTCAAATAAATGTCACTAGATGGCGCGATATGCATCGATTTGTTATTGAACTGTGTGTAAAATTAACATTTTCTAGAATTGATCTCAAAAATATGTTCTTTTTTAATCAACTATCCTAAGCGCCAAATTATGGAATATTGGACTTATTATTTGAACGGATCATTTAAAATTGATGCCAATAGATGGCGCGTTTTTAAATTTTTGCGGCATGTCACTGGATTTTTTAAATTTGTATTGTAACAAATTTTGGTACAATGAAACTAAAAACTTGCAAAAAAAATCTATATAACAAATCGTCACTGAATGTGCAAGTCGCTGCTAACACCATCTATAGCCGTGGAACGGAACCGTACGCGATCGAAGTACTTATAAAATAATCATTTTAATCAGACGAAAATCGCTAGTTTCGTCGGCACGGTTTCTTTGTATGGGATGAGGCATCTGTATGCTAGTATTATATTATCTGTAGGCACAACCGCACACACAAAACCTGCCATTTGATGTAGGCACATCAAATGGCAGGTTTTGTGTGTGCGGTTGCGTCAATGATCTAAATAAAATATTTATACTATAATTTCAAACCGGAAAACAAAACAAAATATGACGCAGGCTGTACCTACCATCTGTATTTGTTTTCAAATTAAAACCAATAGTCACTAATTGTTTCCAGACAAAAATAGTTTTTGTAAGTAGATTGTTGTGTTTCCAGTAAAAATTGACGCAAATTTATGGTCGTAAACAGTCTGGCTTTTAATTATAGGTTTTACGTTTTCACGAAAAACTTAACTTTGAGTTAATTGCTAACACCAGGTTAAATTGACAGATTGTCATAAAAAAAAACAATTTATTTAAGGTTACACTAGTCGATAATTCTTCCATACAAACGTAGTCTAGGGATTACTCCACTGTTTGACGATGTACGTTCAAAATTAAAAATTATATCAATTTGTCTCATCATTATCTAGCCCTGTATGTTGCCAAAAAATAAAAAAAAATATTTATTTGAAAGTTATCAGCGTCGAAAGTTCCACATTTCGACACTAATTTTAACGAGTTTTTGGGCGAAAATAAATACCATAAGAAGACGGAAAATTGCAAATCGGTCTCCATAAAGGGATAGATTATTAGTTCAACAATGCAAATAATTTTATTTTGAATAGATACGTTTAGTAGTTTTTTCATGATATCCAGACTGCCAAAGGTTTGTTTATAAAATTTCGCGCACTCGGTTTCGTCCTAAATAATTTTCCATTTCGCTACAAATTTGCAAAAGTGTGTATTCGTACGCGAACTAGCTTCCTACTGGTCATCACAGCATCTATCTCTTCCGCACGTGTTTTCGGTTGATATAAAATGCATTTTAACCCCGCGCACAAAATAGTTCGTGCCGTCGACTAGTGTACCTTTGGGTTCAGCCGTGTTTCACACTACATCGTTGTGAACTTTTATAACAGTATCAATTAAATACTTCAATAGCAGCTGTATAATCTTAGTTTTATACTGTAAAAAAACGCTACCAACTGGTCAAGGATGCGGGGCTGCGTCAATCCGTTGCATACGAGACGCAGGGGACCAGTCCTTGTAGCTAAGCTTGGTGGAGGGTCTACTTCCAGCAATGGACGTCTTTTGGCTGAAATCAATGATATTCTAATAATATTTATACACTCACAAAACAACCGAAAAAGTGTTCCGCAAAGCAGCGGCAGCACAGATACCTACACACTTTTGGTATGAGATACCTTCTGTTTTACGTACGTTGGTATCATAATTGGTACACTTTCTAAATACACACGATGGCATTTTTTAAATTTTGTTTTTGTTTCAACGAAGCCTATCGCTCTTCGCCATGGGTGACAAAGACTAAATGCCCCAATTAGGACATATTCGAGTCTTCACAATGCACGCGCTCATAACATATCTGTATACTAGAATATCATTGGCTGAAATGATAATGTTTATGATTGCTACGGGTGTTACCACAAGTAAAATAAAAAAGAACCCCGACACGTTTTTATTTCATGCTACATTATTTATCTAGTAGCGTGTTTACACGCTTCGTTTGATTTTATTGAACACGTAATTATTAATTATTTATTTATTTTATTACTTTTAAGAAGGCTTACAGATTAAAATTAATAATAGGTAACTACAACAGATTATCAAGTTGCTAATAACAAGCCTCCACAGATATAAAACATATCGATTAATTCAAGCCAAACAGTTTAAGTTCAATGTGTACATAAGTAAATAGGTTATTCCTATTTATTGTATATGACACGATATCTTGCGAAAACTCACCGATTTCCATCAAACATAGCTAAGAACACTCTCGATAAAGTCACCTTCCACCTCAAACAAAAATAAAACGAAATCAAAATCGGTTCATCCGTTTAGGAGCGATGATGCCACAGACAGATACACAAAAACACAAACACACAGGTACACACGTCAAACTTATAAAACAGCTTTTTTTCCGTTGGTGGTTAAAAAGAATCGATTGCTGCATTCATCAATGGTAGAATGGAGCTGTCAACATCGATTGACACTTCTTTCTACTCCAATGTTGAAAGGTCAAGCTATCACACTAAACAACCGATGTCGATCAATGTCATCGATCGCCGTTAGATCGTTTAACTTAAGGCCGTACCCTGACCAAAAATCAGCATGAGATATGATCATTCTTATTGGCCTAGCGGCACTGGTGGCGCATGAATTACGGTAGTGAATACGCCCAGATTTAAGAATAAAATCTTTATAAAATCGAATATTGGTCTTTTGAAAAAATAAAACTTACAAAATGTTCGTTATAAAATTGTCTATCCATTAGCACAGATTACTGAATAGTTATGCCATTAGTGTTAGTATAAAAAATAATTAATGAATACTTTACGAGGAGATGCATGCTATCAATAATTATTTCACTTTTTTATGGTTTTGTTGGAAGGAGATTAGTGACACATACACCTCTTAAAAAAAAAAAAGTGTACTACCATTTTAGAATCAACATTATGTAGAAATTTAACGTATTTTTATTAATTGATATTTCTTTTTAAATAAAGAGTAGATAGCTCTTAAAAATTGCAAAAAATTCGACTAGCGCGGCGTTTTGCTCGGGGAGGCGCCTTAAGAGGAAACGGGGGCAGAGTGCGCCGACTGAATTGCTTTAGTAAAAAGTCATAATTCGAGGTTTTTAATTGCAAATCAACACTTGGGCGGTCAAGACGTATCAAACCATGTCTTAATTATATAAATCCGTCTAGCGGGTTTGAAAGATATGAGGTAATAAAGAATATTACATACTTACAAACATACAAGATACGCGCAAAAAACATAACCTTTTCCTTGCAGTAGGGTAAAAAATTGGAGTGCAATCATTTTAACCTAAAAGTTGATTGGTAAATAATACCTTGTAGCATTACGCCTGCCTATATACCACTACTGCGCGTACATCTAGCTATAATAAATAAATATTATATATATACCTAACATATAATAAATACACGTAATTCTAACAATTTATCAGTGTAAATTCTTCAAACATTTTATAATCGATTGCCGATAAAAGCTATAGATAGGTAATAAAATTACACATTTAGAATTTGTGGAAGAATGATTATGTAACCAATACTTTGTAATACTCGTAATTATTTCGGTTCACCCGCGTGAAAGCCGTAAGTTGTGAACCATACATTTTGCCGGGATAAAATGTAGCCTTTGTGCTATTCCAGACTATTATCTTTCTCAGATCCGTTCAGCCGTTCTGGCGTGATTGACACATACGTCCATCCAAACTTTACATTTATAATTTTATCTTCTTCTTCGTCGGTACACTTTTGGCAGAGCGGTCGTGGTCATCATGTTGCAGTGAGACTTCGGGTTGCCTTAATATGTTTAACGATGCGACGCCATCCCTCTCTATCGGCTGTTATTCGTTTGCACTCATGCAATGGGCCACCCACTGCAGACTTAATCTGGTCGGTCCATCGCATGGGCGACCTGCCGCGCGCTCTCGTTCCTTCCACTCTACCCTGAACTACAAGCCGCTCGATAGAGACGTTGCCTCGTCGGGACACGTGTCCAAAGAACTGGAGTGAGTACTCCAGTTCTTTGGACACGTGTCCCGACGAGCTTGGACTATAGCCGATAGACGCTGCCTGATACCGAGTTCTTGAAGGATGGATATGTTAGTGCGAAACTCAGTCCACGACACTCTATAATTACAATTACATAATACTCTATAATTTTATAGTAGGATTAAAACGGTATCCGTAGAGTTTCTTGCACTTTCTTCTCCATAGAGAAGAATATAATACCTACGCTTGTGAATGCGCAAATGCTTCATGTGTTAGACTCACCGACTGCTTGACAATTCCTACCAGACCCATGCGGGCTACCGCGTATGAATTCGCCGCTAGAGGCTCTTTTGTGGCGCGAGGTCTCCGATATGTCAAATTTCATAGCTTTTTGGCTTTTAGCGCGGGTTTCTTTACATTTCCTTTTTGTTGTGAATATTTGCCAAATATGGAAGATTAGAATATGTACAGGATTAAGGCGCCTCCCCGAGCAAAGCGCCGCGCTAGTCGAATTTTGTGCAGTTTTTAAGAGCTATCTACTCTTTATTTAAAAAGAAATATCAATTAATAAAAATACATTAAATTTCTACATAATGTTGATTCTAAAATTGTAGTACACTTTTTTTTTTAAAGGGGTATATATGTCACTAAACGCCTTCCAACAAAACCATAAAAATGTGAACTAAAACATGATAGCATGCATCTCCTCGGAAAGTGTTCATTAATTATTTTTTATACTTACACTAGTGGATAGACAATTTGATAACGAACATTTTGTAAGTTTTATTTTTTTCAAAAGACCAATATTCGATTTTATAAAGACTTTATTCTAAAATCTGGGCGTATTCACTATCGTAATTCATGCGCCGCCAGTGCCGCTAGGCCAATAAGAATGCTCATATCTCATGCTGATTTTTTGGTCAGGGTACGGCCTTAACCAACCACTGCTTGAATAGAGTTAAATTTTTCGGAAAATGATAATCTCCTTTTTTTTTCGAAAAAAAGGGCCTGCGCAAAACTTATTTTATATTTATCGAACTTCTACGGCATTAGAAATGATTTTAATTCAAACTTTGATTCCGTGCACGTTATAACCACATTTAACAGATATATTTATGGACCTTAGTCAACGTTCAATAACAAAAAATAACAAAAAAACGTTCCAAGTTTAAACTGACGGTAATTAGTTCACCCTCATTGTAATACATTATTTGAGTCTTGTTGTATTTTTAAACCATAAAATAAAATCAGCCTGCAATTTTTCGACTGTAGAGCAAAGGCTCTCAAAATGTAACTTTTTAGTCAGCTATTTCTTTTATTTTTTTTTTCTATCTCGCCTGATGTTAAGTGATGATGTGGTCGAAGGTAAGCTTAAATTATATCAAACTGTTAGTCAAAGGCCTCCCTTCCAATGTTCTCTTTTCTGTGGTTGTACTCACAATGAAGGCAAAAATAATCAAATTTTATAAATATAATGAGTTTTCAGTACACTTCAATGACGGCCATTGGCACTGAAATTCTGATAAATGGCTATAAAACTCAGTGAGTCATGATGTCTGCGAGTAAAACTAAGATACGCAGTTTATTAGTTTACGACAATATAAAAAGCTAAACATGATAATTTAATAAACATAAAAGATTAACTTTACAACTCACTTTACTGAATTAACGACCTTAGATTATTTTTATTTGGTAAAAGATTTAAACAGAAAGAATAATGAAATATTGCATCACCTAGCACCCGGTTCTCAAGGATAAATTAACGAACTTTTATATATCCTTTAATTTTCGTATTTTCTCATTTTGCCATTAATATGCATAATGTAATCATCTATTTCAATATGACCATTATTTTTTCGCATGTCAAAGGTCACTTTTGAAAGTCAAAAAGCCTGCTCTTAGTCACTTCTCCGTCAGGAGTTAGGATACTACCTTGTCTGCCGTCACAATATTGTTCTAGTTAACTGCCCTGTCCATCTCTTTTAGTACTAGATCATCATTTTTTTATTCATCTATACTAATATTATAAAGCTGAAGAGTTTGTTTGTTTGTTTTAACGCGCTAATCTCAGGAACTACAGGTTTGATTATTCCATTTATCGAGGAAGATTATAGGCTATATAACATCACGCTACGACCAATAGAAGCGGAGCATACATGAAAAATATTGCAAAAACGGGCAAAATTATTCCTTTTTGAGAGCTTCCGTTGCGTGCTGCGTAAGCGGTTAAAGTTACGCAACATTCATGTATGTTGGGTAGGTAGGGTAGGGTAGGTCGGTACCCAGCTGACGAGAGCGAAGCCGCGTGGGACAGCTAGTCATATTTATAATAAAAAAACTGGCCAAGTGCGAGTCTGACTTGCGCACAGAGGGTTGCATATAAATAGCTACATTCACCAAAATAAATAGATAACATTACTAACGTTCATAAACCATGAAAGCAGCGAACATTGCTCTAACGAAGGGAAAAAAATAAAGAGCCCAGCCCATTTATCGAGTAAGGTTATATAACATCACGCTACGACCAATAGGAGCGGAGCATGAATGAAAAATGTAGCAAACACGGGAAAAATTATTCCTTTTTGTGTGCTTCCGTTGCGTGCGCTGCGTAAACAGTTTAAGTTACGCAACAATCATGTATGTAGGGTAGAGTAGGTAGGGTAGTTGGGTAGGTAGGTAGCCAGTTGACGGGAGCAAAGCCGCGTGGGACAGCTAGTTTCGTTATATATACTCGTACTACTGCCGTGATTTTTTTCACATATCCAAAAGCAACCATTTAACTGGCAGGGACTTGACTCTAACAAAAATTAGCAATTTAAAGCTTAATTTTACGCAAATGGATCCCTAAATCGAAAAATAGTTTTCACAGAACCGATATCCCACACCATGGGATAGACGAGAAAAAAAAACTTCCCCACTTTACGTGTACCTAAAAAACGATTTTTTTCTTGATTTTATTTTACCACTTTGTCGGCGTAATTGATATGTATATCCATGCCAAATTATAGTTTTCTAGTACTAAGAGTCTCCGAGCTAAGCTGCGGACGGACGGACAACTGGACAGACGGTCATGGCGGCTATAAGGGTTCCTTCTTGACTGTGGAACCCCAAGACACTTGGCTACATATCCATAATTGTTCTTTTCTATTCTTAAACCTCTGCTTTTGGGATTGTTTCAACTTTAATTTGAGAACTTGTGAAAATTTATCATTATAGTGAAGTTTTACAAATTCTTAATTCAGCAACCGAGGGATAGTCATTCACTACACTTAACTATCAGTACTACATATTTCTTAATAACAAAGAAGCCAAGTGCACTAGTGAACGGCTCTGTTATAAATTGTTTTGATTTTCTAATGGATTGTGTATCAATAGTATGTGCAATCACTTCGTCTCGCAATCTTTGCCTTGTACGTGTCCACAAGTGTTGATAAATCAATAAAATATACAGTAAACAATGTATACAACATTATAAGTGCTATAAGATATACTAGTACTTAGAAAGACAGTCATAGAGAGGCGGATCATAATCAGGGGTTTGCACTTCACTTCAAGCCAGTGTATTGGTATGACAACTTTCTGAATCACATCACATCATCAGCCTATTAATGTTCCCACTGCTGGGACACAGGCCTCCGCTCTGTGAGAGGGAATGGGCCGTAATCCACCACGCTGGCCCAGTGCGGGTTGGTGGATGTCACATGTCTTCGAATTTTTGGTTCTAGGACAAGCCGGTTTCCTCACGATGTTTTCCTTCACCATTTTGAGAGCAGTGGTGATGAAATAATTTCACAAAGTAACTCGAACTTACAACTTGTAAGTCGCGGCTGATACCACTAGGCCACCACTGCTCTTCTGCTTTCTGCACTCTCTGAATACACAGAATCAATATAATAATGTCCGTCTGAATTGCGGTCACGGTGACCAATCTCAACAGAGATTATCCTAGTTCGCAGGAGATATTGTAGTGCACATGTGCGTGCGCCAACGTGTGCACTCTGCTTCTTTACTCTCACAGATGGGATTAGACGGAAATCCACCACAACTGGGGAGCGATCAGGTGCAGTTCCAATCCGTAGATGAAATTTCTGAGGCACGTGGTGTCATACCATCAACTGCCAAACTCCAGGCTATTACTATTGATGATTTTCTAATGGAAACCCCAATGAAATGTTGAAACTTGCCCGACCCGAAACCAGCAGTCACGCTTGCAACCGAGAGCAACAAGACAAAGTCAATACACGAACTCACAAAACTTACACACACACACTCAAACTGTCTTCGCTTCACCTGTATTTCTTATAATAACTTATTCAAAAGTTTTGATGACGTTTTTAGTATCGTGGAATATTCGGAGGTAGGAAATTTATAAAAGGATATTTAAGATAAGCTAGGACATTATTTATTTATTTAAACTTCATGTACAATGGTGATACATAGGCGGACTTAATGCAGCAAGGCATTCTCTACCAGTCAACCTTTGGGTTAAAATTTTTCATTTTTTTTTTTTTTTAAAACAAGCTTTTTTGGTATTATTCTCAGTAAACCATTTCATTTGATACCTATATCATGGCAGCGCACAAAAAATAACTAGTCCTCAATCTTGAGCCGTCCGCCATATTATATTTAGAATGACGTCACTTAGCTAACCATGCATTGTCATCCAAACTAAACGTGTACTCCAAATTTCATCTTAATCGGTGGAGGATAACTGCTTTAAAATTCAGCTGCAAGATTTGACACGAACACACTTACATACATACATACAAACATACATACATACAGTGCAAGTTAATTTAAAGCTTGTAAAAAGGACGCAACAGTGGAAGGGGGTACAAAAAAAAATATGAACAATAATTAAGGCGGATATTAATAAACTATCTAACTAATAAAATACATAAATAATTTCGAAGACGTTCCAGAGTTTTATAGTAGATTAGTTGTCATTATTAGAGGGTGATGAATGAACTAGGACATAATTGTCAGCTTAAAACCTAAGTAGCTATTACACTTACTCACAAAATCATAACCGAAGATAATTGCCCAATCATGATTCAGACGCACTTTTAAATACAATATCGTACAAAATTAATTTTTCAAAAGTATTTATCTGAAATGACGTAGCTTTAATGATAATATATTTATGAAACAATGGCCCACTTGTATCAATACGGTATCAATGGCAGACGTCATGGGTAGGTATTAGTGTCTAATTTTACATGCTTTAGTGCCAGATTTTATATGCTTAGTGTTATGTACGATCTGCCTATTAAAACAGCATAATGGCATTGAAAATATTGGCAAAACACTGCAGATTGAAAGGAAAAATAACATAATAGAATAGAACAAAAAACATTTATTCGACACAGCTACAATACAACGCAAAATATAGAGAAGAATATTGTTAAAAATAATACAATGTAATTGCGCTGAGTGTACCCATACCGAGGGTTACCAACTCAGCATTTCGTGGGCATCAGAAACCCATCGCTGGTTTAGCATAACATATCATCATACCATCACAAAGTCAGCAACTTGGTCTCAATCAGAAAACTTTATGTTCTAAATGTGACCTTAAATGTCTTCGTCTTGACCCAGCTACACAGAACAGAAGGCGCAGAGATATTGTGGCCTACTCTTCGAACAGCTTTTGCTAGACGTCAATATGTTACACAATCCACCTACATCTATAATAAACTGAATTTCAAGTGTGAAATATATCCCATGCTGTTTATAGATTGTAAAAAAAAAGGTGATTGGTTAAGATCTCTAGCATATATATGAGGAAACAGAAAACATACACACTTAAGGGAAGAGTGAGACAGCTTCGACACATATACTATTGCAACTTACGGGGGCTGCCTCAATTTATGTATGACACAATGTTTAAGATGTTTTTTTTTGTAATCCCCGAACGGTTTGGGTGTTTTGTACCGATACCATGCAGCTTTAGCCAAGTCTGGCCTTCCACTCTTCTCTGTTTTAAAAGTAAAACCAGCCAGTTACAGTGCAACTGCATGGTCCTAAGGCCTTTTCTTATACAGCGAAGGCACAGGCATTAATCATCACGCTTGCAAACTTATATTATCTACGGTTTACTAATGATAAGCATAAAATATATAGTCATAATTAACATTGGCATAACAAAATTCAGCATTATAATCATTACGCATAATATTATTAGACATAAATGTTTTGCCATAATGTTTTTCGCCATAAATACTGTTGGCATAATAATAATAAAGCATAATTTTATAGCCAATTGCCATCCTCGCCGCACCTTAACCTAATTCAATAGAGTAAATCCTAAGTTAGAGCTCCCACACATAACTGCGATGCGATGCGATGCGATATCTATATATTTAGTACGTGCGAGCTCGAAGATATTTGCGATGCGTTGCGAATTCGCAGTTATGGTTGGGAGCCCTTATAATAATTAATGTAAGTATGTAACATTTTTTTTTTCAGATTCTATAAAATATTATGCCTTAAAACTTTATGCAACTCCAAATTATGCCAAAACAAATTAGACACAATGACAGTTATGCTAACCTTTGCATTATGCCAAACTATTATTATGCTAATAAAAGTTATGCGAAAACGTTATGCCAAGACGGGGATTCCCATTAATTACATCTTCTCTGTGTTATGTGTTGCTTTTTCCGACCAATTTCCGACAAAATAACAGTATAATCTTGAACAATACAGGAAGATTTTTCTAGTAGCAGTTTTCATACAAACATTCATACATAAACTTACGCCTTTCCCCGTGAGGGTTGGCAGATACTACAGAACGTCATGCAGCAGCTATTCTGCAAAAATCGGCCAGATACAATAAAATGAAAGACAAAAAATATTCACCCTCTACGATTGTAAAAAGCTCGTCTCAGTATTCAACCAACCCTGTAAATTTTGGTTTTCAAGGCTTTTCCTTTTTGTAACGAGTCATAAGAGAGAATATTCTTAAAAGAAAATACGTCTAGTACCTACTAAGTTACGTAGCGCTTTCCTTAAGTTTAAACGCGTTTATACAGCTAAGTCTTAGGACGCAGGGGTCAAATGAAAGTAGGTTACTAGGCTAGACCTAGGGTTGCCAGATCGGGATATGTCGGGATTTTGGGGTTGCTGTCAGGAGAAAAAAAATATGTATAGTAAAAAGTTTTTTTAATTAATAGGCTACAAAAAGACAAAATGTTGTTGAAACATAACTTATTTAAGTACACTTAATTTTTAGGTTGTCACATGTATTCAGCATCGTAATTTACTGAGTTCATCAATTTGGATTTGTTGTTAAAAGATTTAACATTCAATGAATTTACTTCAAAATTTAGTCTCTAAAAAAATATTATTTTGTTTCGATAGATTTTTCCGAGACGCTGTTTGTCTGGCAATTTGTCGGTAGTCTGGAGATCATTTCAAATGTCGGGTGAATCCAGATTAATCCCAACTATCTGGCAACCCTGGCTAGACAACTCAGCTTACATTACTTTTAAAGTCTTAAAGATTTAAGCCTCACGAGGGCTTTTACAAAGTAAGTACCCAATTCGTATTTTCTGAAAAGATAGCCGTTTAGCACATCCATGTAAAAGGTAGTGTGGCAATTGCCATCTGGGCACAACACTAGACTCACAATCGATCACCTAATAACACTTAGCCCAACCCGGGCATCAAACCCAGTACCTCATAGCCTAAAGAGACAAAATATATAATAAATAACCAACTAAGAGCGAGTCGGACTCGCGCACGAAGGGTTCCGTACCATTATCGCAAAAAACGGCCAAAAAATCACGTTTGTTGTATGGGAGCCTTACTTAAATATTTATTTTATTCTGTTTATAGTATTTGTTGTTATAGCGGCAACAGAAATACATCATCTGTGAAAATTTCAACTGTCTAGCTATCACGGTTCATGAGATACAACCTGGTGACAGACAGACAGACATATTACACAGATATTTCTGTTGCCGCTATAACAAAAAATACTAAAAACAGAATAAAATTTATATTTAAGTGGGGCTCCCATACAATAAACGTGATTTTTGTGCCGTTTTTTGCGATAATGGTACGGAACCCTTCGTGCGCGAGTCCGACTCGCACTTGGCCCGTTTTTTTTTTACCGTCACTAGAACACGATATCTTAATTATATATCCTTTCCTTGCAGTCTGGTAAAAATTTCACGTCTTTAGGTATAGAATGATACTTAAAAAACTTTCTAATTCGATTCAAAAGTTTTTAGTTATAACTCTAGTCCCAATCAATTAAAAAGACAATAGAAAACAATAGAAAGAAAAGCATCCAAACAATTACAATGTACATAAAAACCCCACAATGTTCACACGCTTAACATACAAATGATAAGCCAGGAAGTAAAGGAAGGCTAAGTTCAAATGAAAGGAAAAACGATGATTTTCCTCAAGAATATTATTATCTATCCCTAACTCAATAAACACGAATGTGAATTTTTGTATGTTTGTCACGCGTTCACGCCTCAACGCCTGAATGGATTTGGATGCATTTTGTGCATATTTTTCATTGAACGCACTTTTCTATGGAACTACCAGTCGGATTTGAAAAATCTTTTTACTTGTATCATAGATACGATCCTTAGAAACCAAGCAAAAGACAAAACGCTCAGTAATATTGCGGGTAGGTAAAACCGCGGGGCACAACCGGTAGTGTATATAATTAATTACACTATGTAAGTCAATGATCTTCGTTAATGTGACCAAGGTTTATTGACAAGTAAGTAAGTTTATTGCCTTTTGTGATACTGTTGGTTACTATGTAAACTAAGAGATTTGTTAGTCTTTGGAGTGTAAGTTAAGATATATGTACATTCAATTTATTTATTCTACGAGTTACTTCTCGTATCTTCAGGTCGTGGGCTCAATCTTTTGAACCCAACAAGGAGCTTTAAATTGCATACCTAATTTATTTATTTTGAGTGGTGATTTACAGCCCATCCCTTCTCATGGATGAAGCCTGTCACAGCAGTGGGAGCATTATAAACGCCATCTTTCTTTTATTTTTTCTTCCTTTGTCTATTGTGTGAAAAAAACTAAGAGAAAAACTTGAGAGGTGTCAAGGGACACCCGGATGGAACGAAGTACCTTTATTATATATATTTAAGTGTATACATATATATATACACATATATATATGTATGTATATATATACATCTAACTATATATATGTGTATTTATATATATATGTATATATACTCTCTCGACTTCGTAAACACAACAGCGTATAGGTTAGAACACGCACGAAACACGCGCACGCCGCACGGCTTACAACTATAGCAAAAAGTGTCGTTACAACTTTTCGTGAGAATTTTTTCCGTCTAGCCCCCTTTCGCAACGCGCGATAAGGAACTTCGTTCCAAAAATAAGATTGGTTCAATGGATTTTGGGCGTTGATGTCTTTTAAGAGAAAACAATTAAATACATTTATGTCAAAAAACATTTATTAGGAGCATTAGCAATCATTTTTACTTCACAAAATTAATAATTTTCAAGAAATTATAACTTTTGTATCGAAACTTCGGTCTGTTAAAGATATTTCTTAAACGTACTATCAGTGCCATCTAGTGGCACATTGTAAAACTATCTAATCGATCGCATTCCCTCCATGCTTCCATGCCAATTTAATTTGTAAAATATAACACATTATTATCGCATAATTGACTAAATAATTTCAAACTGCTGGTCAAAGGTCTTCCTTAGTTTACATGACTTAGAAGGAGTTGGAATTTCCAACAGATAATCTTTTGCATGTAACGTTCTTACATAGATAACAAGGGAAAATCCTTTTACAAATAAACATAATTTATAACTTTATATATAAGCTTATTTACGAGTACTATCTTACTAAGAATATGCTGCGACCTCTAAGTATCAACAAAAACACATAGCAAATAATCTTACTAACTTATTAATATTTCAAATGCGAAATTTGGATGGATAGATAGATGTATGTGTGTTCGATCAATTGATATTCGATTATTTGACATTCGATTTGGCATAGTACACCCCTTTGGTGTGCGCTGAGAAAACCATTGATGACAGATAAAAAATATTAGGCAGGTTAGGCAGGGTAGGTAGGGTAGGCAGGGTAGGCAGGGTAGGCAGGGTAGGCTGGGTAGGCAGGGTAGGCAGGTTAGGCAGGGTAGGTAGGGTAGGTAGAGTAGGCAGGATAGGCAGGGTAGGCATGTTAGGCAGGGTAGGCTGGGTAGGCAGGGTAGGCAGTGTAGGCAGGGTAGGCAGAGTAGGCTGGGTAGGCAGTTGACGGGAGCGAAGCCCTGCGGGTCAGCTAGTTTATAATAAATAAGGAGGGCCCTTCTTTCTGATTACCTTTTTATCATTTTAATTATACCTGGCCTAGGTAAGTTTCACGCGATTTTATTATAACAATATTAATTATCAGTTCACATTTAGAAATCTTCTAACCTTGCACACAAGACACCTACACGAAACGAAATGGTCACTGGCCTTCACTGCAAAGCAAGCAAGCATTTTGTATATAATACCACTTGTGCACTGAACTAAATGCAAATAATATATCATTATCACTAAGACAGTAAATGCAGTCAAAGTCGTAAATAAAACATTATCGCTAACCGGGCAGTAAACAGAGTAGACAACTTTACCCTCATTTTGAAGCAAACATCATTTATAATAGTAATGATAACTTCACTGAGCTCTTGTGCCTTATGTTGAACAGTACCCTCGAAAATGTGAAAGGAATAGGATCAGTTTCAAGTGTTTTGAACGCGACGCTAAACCTAAACCAATTTTGTTTATGTTTACATTCGAAAATTCAAAAATGGAACAAAAATATTGAAGTGTCATGGCGGATTGAGTTTTGTTTTCTTTTTGCGCTCGGATTTTCAATTGTGTTGTTGTTATAGTTTTGAAAATAGAACTTTGTTTATGCTAATAAAAATGTGACTTTTTAATTTGTGACGTTAGTGTTTTTAACCGCGCGGCAAAACAGTGTAAAGTGAAAATTATCAGTTTAATTAATAATCACTTAAGATCGTTCCGTGATAGTTGAATAAACACACAGATTGCGTTTGTCAAGAGATTTTTTCTTGGATTCCTTTTAATGAGGCGTTTTTTCGATAAGGAAATTGTTGTTCCGCAATGTTCAAAGTAAACTTGGTCGTTTCTTAGTCTTTGTGTAGCTAGCAAACGTAGTGTTTCATTTCTTACAAGTTGAATTAAATAAACGTCCAATTTATATATATGTAGTTTATAAAACATAGATTTTTGTCGCTAAAATGTCGGTTATCAACATGGGTGCTAGACTGGAGGTCATGTTTAGTAAAGTCTTCAGAAGACTGGATGGATATACTATCATTGGTAAGTTCTTAACTTTTATGATAATTTCGTAATTCCTATATATTCCGTATGTGACGTCACTGTTGATAGATTATTTGATCAGTGGGTCGTCAGCGGCGGCATTTTTCGACTGGTTTAATTGTTAACTTTGTATTCAATTTACGATATGTTTACTATTGTTTCAACTTATGCCTGTTGACCATGAGGAACTAAGTTTGATTCCATTGGGCATTTCTGCGTAGCAGCCCGGAGTCAGAACGTATGCCCAGATAGTAGGAATAGGCTCGCCCCCTTTTATGTAGGACTAGCTTCTGTCCGCGCCCGCGTAAAAAGTGTTTTTTCATCCCAAGGGATTAAAAACTATCATTATGTCCTTTCCAGGGTCTCAAACTATCTTCATGCCAAATTTCATAAATCGGTTATGTAGATCCTGAGATTACCCCCCACAACCTCACAAACTTTACCTCCTTATAATATTAGTATAGATTTAAACATGACTATCTTTATCTTATTGATCTGCCTAACTTTTTCGGGACGAATCTATATAAGAATGAATCACGTTTGAACAAGTTGCATATTGAGTGTAATGTATTTCTGGTTTGGCATGGTTCCTAATTATAAGATTTTATTTACATAGATAAAAGTATATACAGTGTATAAAATACTTAATTAACTAAGACTACAAACCAAAAACTACTCACTACCTAAACCTAAAAATATATACGGACATCGTTGTCCATTGGTGATGTGCCCAAAAGACTGGCAGCATTGCCACGTTGTATGGCAATGCTTATTGCATGCCCTTGAATCACGCGAAGTTTCAACTAGGCGTTGATAATATTGGTATTTAAGCTCCTTTTAACATTACATATCTATCAAGTTGCAGTGCTATATTGATTGAACTAACTAACATCAGCCGATCATATCAATTGTAAATTATAAGATCTGATCACAGATAAAATTCAAAAGGCTTTTAGAAACCACCAAATCATACATTGTAAACGTTTTAATTGGAAGTCCAATAGCCTGTTTATCTTAAAAACAATAACAGAAGTCATTATTATGACTATTTATAATTATTATGAGTAGTCCTGTATTTTTCCTATGGAAAGGGAAGCGAACAGGGGCGCTGACCGTTTGCGATAGCCGGTCGGTTCTAGTATATGTAACTACTAACTAGGTAATAACAAGCATGAGTCAGCCACTGAGATATCACTGACTGATATGTAGTTATCATTCATAGGATTTAATAGCGTTCTAGAGCTCTAAACAAAGAGACAATCTAGTAGCGAAAACAAGTAAAATAAAAAAAGAACAAAAATCCCCCGACACATTTTTATTTCATGCTACATAATTGATCGAGTGTAGACACGCTTCGATCGACAATCTATTGAACACGTAATTAAGACAAGTTATCTTGCGAAAACATCCCATCAAACCGTAAAACACCCATAACTTTAGAACGGCTGAACCGATTTTCATCAAACATAGCTAAGAACACTCAATAAAGTCACCTTTCAAACAAAATAAAAGAAATCAAAATCGGTTCATCCGTTTAGGAGCTATGATGCCACACACAGGAACACAAATATAGAAACACACAGGTACACACGTCAAACTTATAACATTACTATAACATTACTAAAATCCCAACTGTTTTGGTTTTTGTAACGTGTGTCAGTCTCAGACTATGTCCAGCAGTGGAAGTCTTTCGGTTGAAATAATGAAGATTTCAATCTCAAAAATTTTTGGATTTTATAATAACCGTTGTCGCTGATATACATACTTACTTTGTCTAGGCTCTATAGGTCTTATAAGTACCTATAAGGAACGCCTGTGTTTAGAGGTCAGGAGAAACTTTAAACTGATTGAAAAAAAGTCACTTTAAGGTTACACTAGTCGATAATTCTTCCATACAAACGTAGTCTAGGGATTACTCCACTGTTTGACGATGTACGTTCAAAATAAAAAATGATATCAAATTGTCTCATCATTATCTAGCCTTGTATGGAAACAAAAAAGTAAAAAGAAAAATGTTTGAAAGTTATGAGCGTCGAAAGTTCCATATTTCAACACTAATTTTAACGCATCTTTGGACGGCAATAAATACCATAAGAAGAAGGAAAATTGCAAAACGGCCACCATACAGGGACAACAATGCAAATAATTTTATTTTGTAAACATACATTTAGTTTTTTCTTGATATCTAGACTCCCTAGGTCTGTTTATAAAAAATCACGCGCTCGTTTTCTGTCAAAATCATCATCCATTTCGCTACAAACTTGCAAAAGTGCTAATTCGTACGCGAACTAGCTTATTTCTGCTCATCACAGCATCTATCTCTTTCGCACGAGTTGACGGATGAGATAGCAGGCATTTTAACCCCGCGCACAAAATAGTTCGTGCGTTCGACTAGTCTAACCTTAACTCTAAATCCTAAAGTTTTCCATTGTTCTTATTCTATTATTTTAAGTTAACACAGAAAAAAAAATACACGACAGAAATTAGTTTACTATATCATTTATTTGGCCGCTAAACACGACAGATATTGATTTATATACAACTTTTGCCGGCCGCTGCTCTCATGTATTTGGCCAGTACAGCAATTTCGATTTATCTCGAATTAGATTGTCAAAATAATGCTCAAACTTCCAAGCTTGTTTGACAAAAAGATATTATCATACTACAACATCATACTACAAAAATATAATGATTATAATGCCTTGCAAAACTCTGTAATCATAAGTAAATTATTTTGCGATCAGTACACGGGTAGGACTGGCCTTGGGACTGACCATTGTGTAAACGAATACAACACATTCTAAATCTTAGCTAAAATGACTCAATACAGTGAAAGGCATCTCGGTACTGTTCTTCTTTAGGTCATAATTTGTAACTTTTTATTTTATTTTATATAGACAACTGCTTAACTGGTCAGTTACAGTCCACAACCCAGCAACTGGGTAACAGTGGGTAACTTCTGTTACCCACTGTTACCTTCTCCATTGGCAAGACTTGTTTGCTGTCCACGCGTCACGACTGTCAAAGATTTATTCATTTACCAATTTAATACTTTACTTTTATTTATTGAAAGGGGGTGCACCTCTGCCGATCTTTCGTGATAATGTTATGTTAATACTTTACGCACACAAATGGACAGAGGGTGGTACAGAGACAAATAGTGGAAGGTACAATATTGAGAAATAGACGAGAAAAAAAAAACATCCCCACTTTACGTCTATAGGAGGTAACACATTTTTTTTTCCTGAATTTTATTTTACCACTTTGTCGGAATTATTAATATGTATATCCATGGGAACGTGGTGATTGGTACAAGAAGAGAGAGGCCTATGCTCAGCAGTGGGCGAGGTCGGGCTGTGGATGATGATGATAATGATATCCATGCATGAGCAGTGGTGGCGCAGTGAGCAGTGGTGGCCCAGTGGTATCAGCCGCGACTTACAAGTTGTAGGTCGTGGGTTCGAGCCCATGCAGGCGCTTTACTTTTTGTAAATTATTTCATTATCACTGCTCTCAAAACGGTGAAGGAAAACATCGTGAGGAAACCGACATGTCCTAGAGCCAAAACTTCGAAGACATGTGACTTCCACCAACCCGCACTGGGCCCGCGTGGTGGATAACTGCCCATTCCCTCTCACAGAGAGGAGGCCTGTGTCCCAGCAGTGGGAACATTAATAGGCTGATGATGTGATGATGTGTGATATGAAGTGATATCCATGCCAAATTATAGCTTTCTAGTACTTAGATTCTCTGAGCTAAGCTGCGGACGGACAGACGGACAGAGCGAAACTATAAGGGTTCCTTGTTGACTTCGGGACCCTAAAAAGGCGATTATTATTAATATTTAAATACAAAATTGTACTGTACATAAATTATAATATATTCAAAAGAATAAACTAAATACACGAATGTACTTGAACGAGTACAAACAGACAATATGAAAACATTAGCGCTGTGACGATACTACTGCCAACTTCTAACAAATGTGCTCGCGAACTTTAACTTTGAAGGTAAATTGGTTGGTCGCCATCTTGTCTCGGGAAATAAGATTTACAAATAACACCCGGGACGTGCTTTCCGAAGCGGTGAGGGTACTCAGTTACACACCGGTAAGGGAAGGTCAGTTACTAGGTCACTCATCCACGAACCTGCAATCTCGGCAAGCAATGCTAAACCTTAAATCGACCCGTGAGCTTAGGTATATTTATAAGTCCAGTATACAGCAATTCATTCAAAAGTTCAAAAAATACGGTTAAAATCATAACCCTCTTTTTGGCTTCGCCGTCGTCGGGTAATAATGCCTCATTTAGTCATAAAGTAGTGCAATGCCCTGCACCGGCCGTGGAGGTTCCGTCCGTGACATTGCAACTACGCTATGTCATTTATAAACATTTTCTATTACGTGCACACTTTGTTACTTTGTTGTCACTTGTTTTGATCAAGGTTCCGCATAAAAGTGTTTGACATATTCTTTAGTGTTTGACTGACTTACTTATAAAATATAGATCCTGTCTTTTTTTAGAATTTCATCTCCCCTGATCTTAGAAGAAGTGAAAGAAAAACATTGAAACAAAATGTTATATATATTTTTTTTTAAATTCAAACAAAAGTTTACATAAGCTTCGCCGCCATAACCTATGCCACAAAAATCGTTTAACTTGGCCTATGCTTAGGGTATACAGCGATAATGTTACTTTTAAATTTATATAATTTTCGATATTCGATCAGTACTTCCCGATTCAACGAACAAGCTATTTGCGTTTATATTATTGTTTTAAATTTATTATTTACATAATTTTTACACCATCCTTTGTGTGAAAGAGGCCATGATACATGTGTTATACAAAATAACACACTTTGTAATAAGCTGTTATCAACTAATCTATATAATTAATTTAATTAAGTATTTCCACGAGTCCGACGTAAAAGTACTTACGAAATTCTTCTATCTGTTTGTAATAATGTCACTATCTTTTTTACCTATTCGAATATTACCCAAATCTGTTTTGATCTAAGTAATATTAGTACCTACATATAAATATGTATATATATAGAGGAGCTCGTGGCTAAATAATAACAGCCGCACGGGTCGATCATGAAGGTTAAGCAACGCTTGACAAGGTCGGTCAGTGGATGGGTGACCATTTCAACATACCGAGTTTCCTCCGTGCCTCGGAAAGCACGTTAAGCCGTTGGTCCCGGCTGTCATTTAAAGATCTTTGACAGTCGTTATGGGTAGAACAGCTTGAGATCTGACACCAGTCATGACAAGGGGTACCGTGTTACCCAGTTACTGGGTTGTGGAGGTCAGATAGGCAGTCGCTCCATGTAAAACACTGGTACTTAGCTGAATCTGGTAAGTCTGGAAGCCGACCCCAATATAGTTGGGAAAAGGCTAGGCAGATAATGATATAAATATGTAAGGACAGTAGTAGGTAAGTATTCTATCTATCGAATATTAAAAAGGATGAGTTTGTCTTAATCTGGCAATATTAATAAACCAAATATTAATAAACTCTTACACTGATTTCATGCAACATTGGCACATTTCTTTCCGGGGAACATGGACGGTTTCTTTGGGACATTGAAACCGTCCCTGGAAATTGATGCCGCTGAAAAAGCTAGTCATTCGACATTGCAAATATGAAAGATTATTTTTATTTACAAAATGGAGGCTTTGTATACCAAACAAAGACTTCATTTCTGAAAAAAATCGGTCAAGTGCGAGCCGGACTCGCACACCGAAGGTTCCGTACCATGCTACATTCACCAACATAATTAGGTAACTAGGTCAACGGGAACTACCATATAGGTTTTCGACCCAAAACCTATAGGTTACTTCCGGTTGACCTAGAATTGACAATTTTGGTTAAAAGCCAGGTCTTACAGCACAAGTGAAGGGAGAATACCGAAAAATAAAAAATGTTGAAATTATAAATTTTGGTACTTACAAGTTTTCGCGAAAATCCAAATTTATCCGTATCTTTTTATAGTGTTGACTCAGGACCTTGATTTTTATACACCTAATAGGGAGGTACTACAGACCTCAGTATCTGGTATAAATTTGAACTTGCTAGGTCCACCCGTTCCTGAGAAAATCGGTGGTGACACACGGACAGACGGACAAGAGAGTGATCTTACAAGGGTTCCTTTTTTACCTTTTGAGAGAGAGTACGGAACCCTAAAAACAATGACATATGTATGTTAACCATTGCTGTCATTCATGGACTTGAGGTAAACGCACTGAAAATATATTTGTCTAATGGTGCATTTATCACACTACAATCAGAATTCGACAACATACAATTTGCCAAACACCAGAACAGCAAATTACATGCTTAGTACACACAACACAAGTGTTTGGTACCTATGTAAGCAAGAAGTAAATATTCGTTCTGCTGAATGACTTCTTAATGAATTATCCATACTTATACTATATTAATATATATTAATAATATTATAAAGAGGAAAGATTTTTTTGTTTGTTTGTACCGAATAAGCTCCGAAACTAATGGACCGATTTAAAAAATTCTTTCACCAATAGAAAGCTACATTATTCCTGAGTGACATAGGCTATTTTTTAATGCCACATACGGTTCCTGTGGGGTGGTCCACGGGAGCGAAGCCGCGGGGAACAGCTAGTTAGAGATAAATTAATCACTTAAATTTTAAATTGAGGATTATCAGTGCCTAGTGTATATATGTCAATGTCAAAGTCCTGACTATTTCTAACTACTCATTGCACAACAAGAATAAAAGGAGAGTTAATGAGATGAATTTGACATATCTTGCAGGCACGCCCGTGAACAAGTCCGTCTAATCTCCACATCAATCCTCCACATCAATTGCAATGCCTGCATACTTATCTACTTAGCCAACTGTGCTTTACACACGTTATATTTTCTTCTTTTTAGTTGAGTAATCTAAAAAACATACACGAGCAGCATTGCCTATACATATGCATGTCAAATGTCTTTTACAAGCTTATGACGATGACAATGATTGCTTCGGAACACGCAAACATAGGTTAAATACATAACGGTTACGTTTTCCTTTAGCCATGGAGGTTTTATTGTACGAGTAATGTAATTTCTGATCGTCTGATATGATTCCCCTTTCGTGATGTGGCCGTGATTGCTGTAAAGAACTTGAAATAAGTAGAAAGACCTTGTAGTTTCTTTGCAAAAACAAAAAATTGTGATACTGATTCTGTAAAACGAGTTGGAGATAAAATTCTCTATTCAGTAGATTATTCGAAATCTACAATGCGTAGCTGGAAATTATTATTCGCCCGGATTTTTCAACAAATGTTTGTTTAGGACTTTCCTAAAAGGACGTTCTTTCATTTTTTCCTATAATACACCGTAAAATTATACTGAATCTAGCCATTCTTTTTACAATTTCATTGCAATCGGTTTTCTGTCCAGTTTCCTTAAATTTTTGCAGTATAAATAATTGAAGCAATTCAGATGCTTTGAATTGTAACAAAAAAAGAAGGGTTTCTTCACCCTATACTTATTACGATTCTGTATCTAAATCATCCTTTTGATCTAAGCTTTTCTGTAACACAAAAGATCAAGTCTATATCTTCAAAAACATCCGTTCTATCATCGTTACAGTAAGTTTTCCTTTCTCTTTAATTAGTTTCCTGTTATTCCTACAATGACCATAATTATTTTGCATGTTATTATCATCTTCTGAACCTTCTAGATCACCCAATAAATTATCAAAATAAATCAACAAAGACAGTTCAATATTGCATAATTAATTACTATTAATTGATTTTCTCATAAAGATCTCATTTGCCTTACATAAGGCAAGGTTGTAAGAACAATGGACTTCTCATTTTGCTCAAGAGACCCTATATCTGGTTTTACTTGACCTTCGGTAACTTACTTTCTCGTCGTGGCAAGCAATAGCTCGAACAAATTGTGCATTAACGAAATTAATAACGTTGACATTAAAGTCTTCTTTGATTAGATTTCTTCTGACCTCAAAAGACGGAAAATTGTAAGCTTTATAGGTCAATTTGATGAACTTTACCTTGGCACGTGTAGTAAAACGTTTTTCAATTTGGTCAAACAAAATTGATCAGGTTTTTCCTCAAATTGCTATTAATACTCCTTTTGTGTCAGAATCCAGGAAACTCTTTGTTCTGGATGCTGTATCGAAGATATTATTGGTACTGCAAACAGAATTTCATTGCCTTTTAGAAAATGTGTAAGAGATGATATTTTATGGCTAGAAATCCTTTCTAGCGAAATCATCTCTCAAAGTAATGTGTTGGGTTTACCTAAAGGCGTACAAATATTATGTGTGGTTACTATGTGTACCAAATATTCATTCTTTTTTACGAGTAAGCCACTCCATGGGGTAGGTTTTATCACCAATTTATCTACTTGCCCTTGATAATAGTATTTACGATTTATGTTGATAGCATACGAGAATATTTAATTTGTGCGGATGATATAACAAAACCAAAGGAAAAGTATTTAAATGAAAAACTTTTACAATGATTAGGAAATGGTTTAGAGAACAGATAAGTCGGGAGAAACTATTGTTGTCACTGTTGATGCAGAATAAGTAAAAAATATTGAAATCATTCATAGATTTAGACATTATTTGTCATTTAACACAATATGTGAAGGTAATGAACTTCTTTGTTTATTTTCTAACAACACAATGGCCACTTACCATAAATCCATATGTAATTTGAATGTCTACATTATGAACAATTACATTAATTTGTTTGTTTGTCGAAACGTGCGCTTACGCTACGGATTCATGGTAATTAACTCCTGACACGTTTAGCTAATCATAGTTTGTCCCTTTGTCTTTGAGTGCGAAGAAAAAAGAAAGAAGTGCCTTAATTAAGACTGTGTTACTATTTTGCCTCCTTAGTCTAGCTTTTGTTCTATGATTTCCATAAGGCTATAATTCCTCTTAAGGAGTGACCTTTTTGATCGTTGAACGGTCAACGATGTGAATGATAGGTTAACAAAAATGGCCTCAATGTCATTATTCATTGTCTTTCCTTATAAGTAGTTGATGATATAATCATTGGAAGTAATTTTGGAGATAGGGGCTGGCTTATAAATAAATTATAACCTAGAGATCGTTATGTAGTTTATACGCATAGAATTACATACTTATCGACAACTGCGCAAAGCTAGGATATTATCAACACATCCATTTTGGCATATTCAACTTATCCATTGAATAAATTTTCATAGTGGATTCGCGGATGTGCTTTACACTGTCAAACGCCTTCCCGAAATCCAAGGGGTTCCCTTTAGAACATTTTTTTTCAAAGAATGATAATTAATCTGCTCTAATCTTCTAAACAATATTTTATTTACCGCGCGTTAGTTTTATAGTCGTAAAATTTTGTCTAGTAACGTGACTGTAATAAAACTTCTGCAACTATTGTTATTTAATTAAAATGTAGCAAATTAGCCAGCCATTGTTTAACACATCCATATTGGCCATTACAGTATTTGTAAGTAACGATTGTTTTATCCTATTGTCAAGCAAAAACGACAGTTTCGTGAGGAAATAAAATTATATTTATTGCTTTATAAGGTGGCTGACGTCTATGGTGTGAAATATCCCGATACTGAGATTAGTTCTATCAACCCTATTTCTAAGTTTTTCTCGCCCTATTGATTGTATGCGTTTGACATCATTATTGGCGTCATTAATCAGCTAATTAAATGGATCGCGATATCATTATAAATTAGATTTGACCATAAAACTGCATGCGCAGCAATGGTGAAAGCTTTGACGATGGCTGATATAAGAAAAAGTCTCGAATTATAAAAAGTTCACCGTATTTACTGATATCCATAAAAAGAACAAATATGTTTTAAGCACCTCATTAAAACTGTAATTGGTTTTCAAATCGACATACTTCTTTTTTGCGTCGTTATATTGATATCATTAATTATATTTACGCTAATCTAGGCAAGATATACGAACCTTTTGATAAAGAAACGTGAAATCGGTCATTTATAATAGCTTTTTAATGACATTGGCAGTGATCAAATTTGTGATAAGGATAAAGAATATTGATAGCCACTGCTGGGGTTATTCAGATTGCTAGTTTGAATAAGACCAGTCGTGTCAGGTGGAGGAACTGGTGAAATAAAAAAGGACAAACATTATTAAGTTGTAGTCTGTGAAAAGTTTTGTGTTCGTGTGATTACTGAGTGTGATTGTGTTCAATGGGTGTTACAGGTAGTTTTCCCAAATAATTATGAACGATTTTACATCGAAATACACCTTCAGAATAGTAACTCTAGAATTTTACTAAAAAGTAAATTTATAAAATCAAAAATCCCGACTGCGAAAAACCTGAACAGAATTAAACACATCCAGTAGTCTAAAATATTGTCAGTAATATTGCAAAACATAGCGATTTTACCAGTCGGGACCCATTAAAAATCTAAACCTTCTCAAATCTTTCCAATAATTAACTTTCCAAAAAATCCTTATTATGATTTTTTCAATAAATCTGACCATAATTTTCCATTGTTCCAGATGAAATTGGAGGACAAGACAACGACTATAATATGGCGTCGATAAATTCTAACGAGAAAAGTCCGGGGGATCCCCCGGACAAGAAACTAGCTGTAGCTGAAGCAGACGCCGAGAAACAGCCGCTTTCAGGAGTAAGTACCTAATAATGAAACGTATTAGTTGTAATGTATAGGACTCATTAGACTAGGGATAAGCCCCTAATACGGGCTTTAGGGAAAGTAATGACAACGTGGTAAAACCCCTTTTAATTTCTTAAGCCAAATCTGCGGTACCGTTGACGAAAGTTTTCGAAGAATAAATGACTAGAAAACTTAACAAAATGTAGCAAGTAACAAAAAACTACTTTAAAAAGTAACAGTCACCAACTAAGGCAATGATTAACGTATACAAGGTTTTCAGTGGAATTTCCATTAACTTTCTTCGTTAAGGCGCCTCCCCGAGCAAAACGCCGCGCTAGTCGTTTTTGTGCAGTTTTTAAGAGCTATCTACTCTTTATTTAAGAAGAAATATCAATTAATAAAAATACATTAAATTTCTATATAATGTTGATTCTAAAATGGTAGTACACTTTTTTTTTAAAGAACTATATGTGTCACTAATCTCCTTCCGACAAAACGATAAAAATGTGAAATAATTATTGATAGCATGCATCTCCTCGTAAAGTGTTCATTAACTATTTTTTATACTACCACTAATGGATAGACAATTTGATAACGAACATTTTATAAGTTTTATTTTTTTCAAAAGACCAATATTCGATTTTATAAAGATTTTATTCTAAAATCTGGGCGTATTCACTACCGTAATTCATGCGCTACCAGTGCCGCTAGGCCGATAGAAATGCTCATATATCATCCTGATTTTTTGGTCAGGGTACGGCCTTAATGAACAGCAGGTAGCAGTTTCTTAAATTCATAGTTACCTTGTTAGTTTTGGAGACAATCACCATGAGAATGTGGAATGGTCATCTTAGTATGGTAAAATACTCTCCTTGAAATGATCCCCTTTAGCACCTCAAGTTTACAATATTCTAGACTAGACAATAATACATCCAATTTTAACATTTCGCTTATTTGTCCTTGCTTACCTCCTTGGAAGAATGCTGTGATTGTAGGTATTACTCTTTATTATCTCCTCATTACTCATTGCTTACTGTGTTAATCTTTATCAAAAGCTGCTTAATACTTTAATAGCTTTGTCAGATTTTATCATCGTCATCTACAGCACGATTTTTATTAGTCACAGTAGCTTTATTAGCACTGAAACTGTTATTAACACTAATCACGATAATCTTGAATGTTGTGACCATCTCTACTTTTTATCATAATCGTCTACTCTCACATCATTAGAAACCATATTTTAAACTGTATCATAAAGAAGTACAATTGTTTGTCGTACAGTAAGAGATAATCTTGTAGAGTACTGAATAAAAATTGTCTGATAGATCATTATACTACAGTTGAGTGTAGGTACCCTAGATAATGTATCCCAGAAACGGCGACCTGTAATATAGGCCACAAAGCTACGGGAAAAGTGAAATGATATAAAGCTCTTGCAGTGATGAATTCAAAATAAATATTTGCCCTTCCGTGGTAAATATCGAGAGTGCACTAGCTAATTAAGTGTACCACAAAAAATTGCTACAAATTATTACAATTTGTAGTACCAACAACAAGGCTCAAGAAAATAGGTGGCTCGTTTAGATGCCAATGAGTGCGCTTTTATAATAAGCTTCCAAGCCACGTACAAGTTCGAAGTCTTAATAAATTCAAATCATTCATTAAACGTAAGTTGTGCCAGAAAGCGTTTTATACCATCAAAGATTACGTTGAGGACAAAAAGGCTTGGGATTGAGCTGCTCCAATTAAAAATTAATTTTGATTTTTTTTATTTTCCACCGTGAATTTTGTTTTATTATTATTTTTTGGTTTTCTTGCAATGACAAGAATATTTACTTTTTAAAGTATTATATTATTTTATTTTAATTATTGTGAATGTGAAGACTATGTGGACTATTTGTTTTTTTGTTTTTAATTTATCTTAGTTTTTAATCGTGGTCTGGCAGTTTGAGTAGTTTTGCGGCCTACCCGAATGTCCTTTCTTTGGTATTGTTCGTCGAATCGTTGAGCTCCTTAAATTCTGTGTTGAGCTGCTCGGTTATTGACAAATGCGTGCACTGACTGGACAGGTCCACTCAATCTGGCTGGTTCTTTCCTCAAAAGACCATTTCAGACATCAATTTACATGGTCTTCACATGATCTAACCAAGATTTTTGTCTGGACTTTAAAAGAGACTGTGACCTCTGAGTTTGTTTCGGCCTTTCTTCTCAGAGTAGTCAGATAGGAAACGCCGACCTCATCTAGTTTTAAAAATATGATCGACATGTAAAAGTGTTTGTACAAACCAACTTACAGAAATAAAATCATTTATCATTATATCAAATATCACATATCTCTTCGTGTTTCGACCAAATAAAATCCTTAGGGTATGTCCCAAATATACACGATATCATATGTCAATACCAATTAAAAATTTAATACAAATCCAATTAAGTAAATACACTAAAATCTAATATTAACTGGTAACGATCAATCATAAATCGATTCCGAATCCTTTTGATTATGGAGATTATACTTATTTATGATAATTCCTTAATAGCTTATGATAAGTATCACGTTTATTATACTCATTGTTTAATTTTAGCGTTAAATTTGTAATATATGACTCATTTTGAGTCCTTAAGTTATGACTAATTAATTTACAAGTTACGCCTTAACAACTTATGTTGTGCTGTTGTATTTAGGGTTCCGACGAAAGCAGTTGCAAATAAAGTTTGGTTTTAATATACTGACTATTTAATTGAGTTCTACAAATTTGAAGGTTATTACCAAACTACACGATTTGGAATTAGAAATATAAAACTAGACGTGGCCAGGTGGAGCTATGTAAACGACTGGCGGGCCACCCACTAGCGATCGGCCACAGTATCATAAATTGCAATTCAGCAGTCGCCCTTGGGTTGCTACACTTACATAAAGTTTTTTCTACAATACTTCTTAAAACGGAGAAGGAAAAACATGTGAGGAGACCCGGAATGACCTAGGAATAAAATTCGAAGTTATGTGACATCCACTGACCCACACTTGGCCCGCGTTGTTGCAGCCCATCCTCTCTCGTAGAGAAGAGATCTGTGTTCTAGCTGTGGGAACGTTAAACGCTGATTATGCATTTACATAATATATGAGGCAAAATAAACAATTGACAATCAAGTGACAGCATTATGTAGTATTAATTTTCTATTGCACTCAATAAATTCTTAATAGGCCTTGATTTTGTAATAAATAATGATATGATACTGACGAAATCATCTTTGTGTACTAGATAAGTAGATAATTTAATTAGTATATATGCATCAGAAAATAATTAAACAGGGTCATTAGTGAAACTCCAAAGACGCAATGTGTATCGATTTCACCGAATTATTGCATACTTCATGTGTAATAAATCTTACGAAATTATAAACTCTTTATATATTGTGACCAGGTAATTTCAAATACAATCAATCCCACCCAAATTCGATGGTTTACTACATAACCGTGAACTCGGTTTATTATAAAACTTACGGAGTCTTTAATAATCCGGAGCCATATAATATCTAAAGACGATAAAACCAAGAATTCAAACTCATAATTTTAGTATGAGTTTCAATTACTGCGAAATTCTGTTAACTAATTTCATTTCACGCTATACGTATAACAATTATCTTTGTGTCAACATGAATGTAATGAAGATATAGGGCCGATTTCTGAACTGAGTATTTGGAGTTAAGAACGTCTCAAACCAGGCTAAGGTACAGTATGACAAAAACTCAACTTCAAATGCTTAAATCAGAAATCGGGGGAATGTGTGTGGAACCGGTTGATGAACTGTTCATTTAAATATATATCTTCAAACTATATTACTTTCTTAACTTTTTAATATGCGTTTTCAAAAACGAACTCCTCTCTCGAACTGGAACAATTGTGTTTAAAAATGATTATTGCGCGTATCCGACCTAATAAGTACTACTAAAGTAGCTAAGAACCCACGTGCTAATCAAACTACTTTAGTTTTCTATCATTAATTGGAGTGCTTGCCAGTCAATGCTAAATATGATACTTCATCGGATCAGAACTCAAATTTTAGATAATGATTCTTGTAATGCATTCCTACAAAATTTAATAACTGGGACAAGTATTGAGGAAAATCAGGTAGTTGAAGATATCTTAGGTTATACATGTTAGAGGTGTTCATATAGAGGAAGTCTAAACGTGACACCAATGGTTGAGAAAAACGTGCGGCAATTGATTGTCATGGTATAGGCACGTGATTCGGAGGAATGAATATGGATGGTGATAAGAGTAATAGAAGAGCAAAAGAAACTATGAATGGACTGTCTAAAAGATAATATAGCTAGAAATGGGGGGGAGGCTATTGAGATGACGCATAATAGAGAGAAGAAGAGAGTAGAAGTGTGGTAGAAGAAAATATTATGTTACGCCGATGCCAAATAAATTGGATAAGGATAAGAGAATGATAAAGAACATTTATCTGCAGTTGCTAATCAGCTAGCTATTTTTGAGTTTAAAAATAAATCCATAATAAAAAAGTACTTTTATTTCTAGAGTGATTAAAAGCGGATATGATATGAGTAATGATATGCAAAATCGTATCATTTGAATAATCCTTGTGATAGACGATTGAGGTCTATTGTGGGGTTTATTTGGATTTAATCACACTAATATTATTAAAGCGTCAGTTTGTGTGTGTTTGTTCCTTCTTCAAGTTCAAACGGCTGGACGGATCTGAATGAAATTTAGCACAGAGATGGATTATAGTCAAGAATAACACATAGGATACTTTTTTCCCGGGAATATGTTCCCTTTGGGTAATTTTTGATCTTCACACGAGTAAAGCCGCTGGCAGAAGCTAGTAAGATTATTATATCGGAGATTCGATTCATAATACTTATTTTGCTAATAAGCCTATTTAATTAAGGCAATTTCCCTATTTATTGTTATTATCCTCGAGCATGTTTCTCTAGTAAGCTAAGTTTCCTTCTCAAAATAAAATCTTATTAATCAACCTCAAGCGTTTACTAATGAAACGCAATTAATAATATAATTGTGAAAGTTTAGATAGCTGTCTGTGTGGAAGTGTGGATGTATGCTTGTTACGAAATCACGCAAGAACGGCTGAACGGATCTGAATGAAATTTGGCACAGAAAAACATTTTTTTTTTATTCCGGGTATTTGTCCTCTTGGGATAATTTTCGACATTCACGTGGGCGAAGCCGCTGGCAGATGCTATATTTCTGTTAAGTTTCATCAAAATCCGTTCACTCGTTCTCGTGTGATAGAGTAACAAACATCCATCGATTCATCCATTCATCCTCACAAACTTTCACGTTTATAATAGTAGTAGGATATATTTTTCACAAATAAAAAATAAGTAAATATTTAAAATGTGTTTTGTTCAAAAATTGCTTTTTAGATTTAATTATTAACCGTCGAGAGACTCCCGGCAATTATCGAAGATAATTGAAGAAAAAAACGTGAAATACTCGTACTTTTGAGTACCTAGGTAGGTAGGTCAAACACGCGTAGTAATCTATAAGTTCTCAGTACTCGTAGTTGAAGAACTTTATATCATTCAGGGCCAAGTACTGACCGCAAAACACGAAAAATAACTCGCCCTATCAACAAAAGTAAACACATATAGCGACCGTGGACTAAAAAGAAACTAATATCAAACACAATTGACATTCTACTTGTAATCAACAATCACTGGTAAAGTACTATTTACAAATAATATGTCCTCAATGTTGTGTTACATACTGAGGCACTTACTGCCAATGTTAATATGGAATAAAAAATAAAAAAAAAGTTAATACCCGGAGATATATAGGTACCTGTGCATTTTCGTTTAATCTTTTTCCTAAAGCTTCCTAAGAAGCAAAACTTGAGTCACCCACTTACTGACTTACTTTGTCTTTTCTTCAATGCCACATCAACTTGTCCTTTAGATGAACTAACATAAATACGGTGCATTTCTATTTTATCTGTAATATATTGTTCTGACTTGATCTCTTATCCTCTATTTGTTTTTAATATAATTTTATTTAAAACCTTTTTCGAAATCAGTATCTTCAGATTTTTTGTCATCACATCCAAACTCTTCACTACGTTAAGCATCAGTATTGTCTCAGGTTACTATTGCCAATTTGTGCCTTCGGTCTTGAACTGCAGTATCGAACCGTTTTCGGTGGATATTACCTTGATTGCCATTTAGGTCACCTTCCTGTAATCCACTACGAGTAACAGCCTTCGAAATGGCCTATTCAGCAGTTGATTGTTAGTTTTTGAAATGAAGAAACTTTTATTAATCTTAGTGTTAATAAAAAAGTCATAGTTAATATTTTATGAGGCGCTTGCACACTAAAAAGTCATGCTTTCTCTTTCGACTTAGCTCTTGATACACAATTCATTTTCAAAACTAAGTATATACTCTTTAGTTTATAACAATTGATTCGATTTACTGTTCATGAGAATAAATTTAAACCAATATTCAATAAATCACTCGAAAATCGCAAAGGCTACTTTTGAACCTTAAAACTCTTTGGTCTCCATCTCCATGCCCATAGAAATAATAAAATTTATTACTGACTTGTCAATTGTCATTTTAGACAGCTGTCTTTTTAGATCAATTTTATTTTGAATATGTAGTTTTTATTTCTTCAATGTTGTAAATTTTAGCAATTTTACTTGTACATCGTTACTTAAACAGGCGTCGGCGCCGACTGAGCCCTGAGGGGGTCCCTGAGGTCGACCTCCTCGAGGGACCCCCAGAAGAACCAGTAGAAGCAGTCCGTAGAGTAGTGTACTAAATTTAACTATTATAGTTCCTTTTTATATTGCTAATATACAGAAGGGTCTCACTAGTCCAACACTTCAGTACTGCGACACATTCAGTCCGACTCTCCGCCCGCGTCTTCCCCACAATTACGTACATTACAATTGTAAAATTAGGATAGCTATTTTTTTTTCTATTTAATCCAGAGATTTATTCATATAACATTCCATTAATCCGGCACCTTGTGCTTTTCAATAGTGCCGGATTAGTGAGACTCTACTGTATTTAGCATAGGACTGCAGACTATCTAAGGTCTTCTTCTGCCTGCTCTTGTCCCATTAGGTAGAAATAGGAATAAGTACAATATTGCTATAACCTTGGCTGTTGGATTACTGATTGCCGTATATTATTAGCCATGATTTGACCTATAATTGCAATGATATCATCAACAAAGGCACCTCCGGCTTAAAGTTTCTTATTGGTCGGTTCAAAATGATCACCGAAAATATCCTAAACATTTGAGCAAGCGTGCATTCTATGATTTGATCGATCTCGTGGGGTATAGCCGTGAATACACTCAAATGTTATAGAAAAACAAAACAGCTAGAATCAGAATACTGATTGTATTTTGATTTAGTTTTAAATCACTTCATTATCATCACCATCTTACTTTATTGTGGCTACAATATATTAAGACTACAAATCTTCATTATATAGCCGGCTATGCACATCTTCCGAATTGGGTTTATTCAACAAGTTTGGAACTTTTAGTCAAATAGTTTCATTTATTGTTTTATTAACATCATCAGCGTTATCATCATCATTCTTCACATCAACAGTAAACCTATCCACTGCTACTTCATATTTTTCGATATTGTCAACCCCTTCAGTCTTCTGGGGGCCTGGTACGTCCACAACTGTCTTGCTGCACTAAAATCACGAATCTGTATGCCTAACTATCGCACCCTGGTTTCAGAAGAAAGAGGAACGATGGTGGACCACGTTGATGCAAGTCGCTGTGCCGTTCTTCATTGCTGGATGTGGTACCATCGGAGCTGGTATCGTCCTAGGGAACGTCAGGGTGAGTTACACTTATTATTTTTTGATTATCGAAGATTCGTTTTCCTTTTAACATAAGAGGTCGATGCCATGCCATGTTATCTCTCCACCATCCTTGATTGACTGGTAGAGAATGCTTTCCTATGAAATTGCAAAAGTCTAAAAGTCACGTACAGATAAAACATCATGATTAGATAGTAGCTTCTTTAAATCCATCAGAGATAAATCGGCCCACTCAAGTGGATATTTAAATAGATCTGGAAACAGTTACTCATATCGGTTTGATGGTATCTGATTAAGGTAACCAAAGGCAACACGTCTGCGATCACGTGTCGCGTTAGGTACTTTTTAGGGTTCCGTACCCAAAGGGTGAAAACGGGACCCTATTATTAAGACTCCGCGATCCGTCTGTCTGTCTGTCACCAGGCTGTATCTCATGAACCGTGATAGCTAGGCAGTTGAAATTTTCAAAGATGATGTATTTCTGCAACAAATACTAAAAACAGAATAAAATAAATATTTAAGAGCGGCTCCCATACAAGATACGTGATTTTTGCCGTTTTTGCGATAATGGTACGGAACACTTCGTGCGTGAGTCCGACTCGCACTTGGCCGTTTTTTATTTAAATCTAGATATAGTATTGCAATCAACGAATTGCAATCTTTGAATCTTATCTTTAATTGTTATTTTTGTTTATTCTTTCACGTGTTATACTTACGTAAATCTAGTTTATTTTTTGATTCCCTGAAGTGAAATAAAATAATACATAATTATAAAACGAAATCTGGGTTTGAATTATATTATCATTTACTTCATATTTATAAATCATACCAATACAATACATACAGTCGAGAGTTATTTCTATCGTAGCCTGCAAATTCTAGAAAATAATAATAGGTACCTAAATAATTCAAATAGCCATTCTTACGCAAAATACAATTCAGACGTAGATTAGGCTGCTTTTTGTCACAGTTTTTGTCTCGATTACCAAACACTTACCATTTTTCGTTTCTGGTGGACAGTACACCAGGGTCATCAGTTTTGCAAGTTAACTAAGGTCAAATTGTTTAAGAACTTACCAAAACACATTGTTGACGGTGTGAATATGCCTTTTGCCCGACTACTTTAATGAAAGGAAGGTTAAGAGTTTAAAACTCATCAGGAATGTGAATGTCATCATGATCTTCTGAAGAGATCTTGTTTTATAAATATGTCGTAATAAGTGATAATTGACGATAAAAGGAATTTAATTTAATTATGATCATCTTATGGGAACGGTACCAAGAGAAATCAAAGACGGTGTCATTACTGTCGCCCACATTACACTCATTCCCCGTAAAATAGATGAATAGTTAAATTACATCAACTGAGAAGATAGATCCATAAATATAAGCAAGAAAGTAAACCAGATTCTTTGATAGCCCATCTTATCTTCAGTAGAAAGACCTGAGCCACCTCTTTCCAAATAGATATTGCCACATTGAGCATCCTAAAAATATTGCATGACTTATTCGCAATTGTGGCCAGCGTCTGTTTAACAAGACTAGACAGGCTTCTTCTTGACTCGCTGATTCAATCGTAGAGCCCATAAGTCTTTATCGAGGTTAAAGACTGGCTGGATCATTGAGAAGCGAATATATACTTACCTACATTTCTATCGAATTTTGTATGCAAACATTTTCGTCCATTTGATTAAATTAATATTTTCTTGTATGTTGTTACAGGACTGGCCCGTATTCATCGAAGTATCTGCCATCTTCGTTCTTGTGCCATCACTCTCTGGTCTTAAAGGTAAATCACATTTTACTACCTTCTTTTATTCCATAGTTACACACTAGTACAATATACGGTTTTTCCATTAAGCTTCTTAGGTCAATGACAATAAGATCGCTCCCTATCACATGATACTGGCGATATCTTGTTGCCTACTTGTATTTGTATCCGTAGACTGATAAAAACCTGCTTGCATTCTATCAGCCTCCGGATACAGATCAATGTGTACGTTACGTTCATCTTAACCCTCTGAATAAGAGAGATAAGATCAAGGTTCTCACGTATACTAATAGTGACTTCCATAATGATTAAATATGAAATGTAGATCATGAATGATAAGAAACAGATCAATCACAGGAATGAATGACTGTTATTCGCGATTTGATCTTTTTCTATGCCGAGATTAGATTGAAACATATCAGATATTATAATATCCCTTTTGTTTATACAAAAAGTGAAATATTACTTATCGAACAAGATCTTATCTTTGCGATAGTACAACAAATTTGAAGTACTTACCTGTTTTCTATTGATGTAATCAATCAAGACGTATCAATGGGATTTTCCTTGTAACGCCGTAATGTGACGTCAATGAGATTTTTTCAATTGATAAATTGATATGTTCTACTTCAGGCCTATTTCCGATAAATCTAGTTCTAAATTTGCGCAGTTTATTATGTTTATCCTTTATTAATTCCTATCAGCCGTCTGCTCAGTTAATTATTACGCCATGCCGTACTTTTTATTATATTTCTCAGTGTCCATTCATAGTTCCTTTACCTACTTTAATACTTGTTTTATATTCATACTTTAAGCTTTTCTCACGGTCTATCCCTCATTCCTCCTTATCACATGCAAACACAACTTCTAGATCTACGACGCTATTTTCTTTCTTTCCTTTATTCATTAGTGTAATATTGACACGGAATCGAAGTTTATTTGATCAAACTCGAAAAGATTGTCAGTAAGCCGCATATATAGCTTCTTAGGCTCCTATATATAATCCTCGAATTCGAATTGAAAATGATCGCCGCATATAGGTGCAGCATTGTCGCATTGTCTATTCGCACCTGTCAGCCTGATCTCTAAATCAAACTTACCATGTCTTTCAACAAAGTCCACCAAGCCTTTCCGCGCGTTTACACAGTTTCTTTTACCGTTTCCGTGATTCAGAATAACATAGTTTAGAGATAAGAATCTGTCATTTACTTGAATGTACCATAGATGATTGTGCTGTAATTACGGGCGTAATTGCTGGCTTGTCTTGGACAAAAGCAATTGATGTAAGCATCACAATGCTACATGTCCTAGAGTTTAATGACTACGTAGGTACACTTGGCCAAAATTTTAAGTGGATATTACATTGAGTCTTGGCTGAAATTGCGGTTTTTTTAACAACAGTTTATTTTCTGTTTACGAAATTATGTTTTTATGCTACTGCTGAAGGTTTTTGTCACTTTTATGCTATTAGCAAAACGCGATACTTTTCGGGTATAACTATTGTCTTGACTCTGGACTGTTTTCTTAATTTGTTGATTATGTCTGTCTAGACAATCGATTCTAATAGCCTGTTCTATCTGCTTATTGATTTTGGTACTTACCTAAGTAATTTTAGACCCATACACAAACCTTGCGTCCATAAAGAACCGTTTTTAATCATCTGTCAAAAACCATGCATGGTTTGACATCTTGAACTAAAATCAAGATTGCTGACGAGATCTTTCAGACAAAATTTAGTTAATTTTGGCCGATTAATTCATTTTATAGAAAATTATTATTATTATTGAATTGATTAAGTACATAATTACATTCCTGTTTTCTGACGCCATCCAAAGACTATAAAAAGCAAATAATTTTACGACTGTGGTAAAGTTAAATTCAATAAATTATAGTAATAACCTGAACTCTGTCTCGCGGTTCGGGGCTTTAAAGATCAAAGTTATCTGTTAATGTTATCTTAAAGATAATTCTTGTAAAAAAATAGAAGAATTCGGTCCAGAAGCTCTAGACTAAGGGCGGTTACGCACTACACGTCCGTGTCCGTGATTTGAGTTCCGAGTTCAAAATATTCTGAACTATGACAGATTATGATTACGAGTTCGGATGTAGTGCGTAAACTTTTCTACAAGAAGTACTACAGCTACTTCGGAACTGAAATTTCACGACTTCGGATCGGATGCAGTGCGTAACCACCCAAAGTTTCATTCTATCCGCGAGGGCGATGGTCGAATTTCCAAAATGAAAGCAATTAATCATGTGACATTTCGATAGCGTTTTTTTCCCATTAATTTTTGACTTCTTCCTGCCACCGCTATGCCGACGCTTGCCTTGTAACAATGTCATTTGTCAAGAGCGTTGGTGTTAGATCGTAATCCTCTTTGGGGAAGTTCTGTCTACAGTAGTATTGGACATCTTTGAGTTGAAATGGTGATAAATAATAATAATAAATAAATTTATTTGGCACAAAAATAAATGGTCATGAAACTCTGGTGCCCGTGGTAGGTAATGAGAGCCTGTATTACCGGTCACCAGAATTCCATTCCCCAGCAATTTAAACACATTTTCAAACACATGTGTGATTCCAATAAAAAAATAAACACAATGCAGGCAAGCATAAATAAGAAATATATTTAAAATAACAATTAAATTATGTCATAATCAAATCAAAACCAAATTAGATCTAAATAAAATTAAAATAAATCAAAATTAAATTAAATTAAATCAATATTAAATCATAAATTAAATTAAATACAAAATTAAATTAAATACAAAATTAAATTAAATTACACTGAATATAATCAAAGTTAAATAAAAATTTGATTATATACAAATCAATCAAAATTGAACTAAATTAAAATTAAATCCGAACAGAAAATAAAAACTAAAGTAACATTACGGAACAAAATAGTAGATGTGATGACCATGGATCGTCAATTCCGGCTGAACTTCATAGTAAAATGATTGAATCGTTCACTATCACAAAAGTACAGTGATTGACAATAAAGGATTAACAGACAGATGAAAAACTAATTTACAAAAAAATACATCACAATTCCAAAAAAAAACACTACTAAGTGAAAAATAACTTCAATTTCTGCAGTCGGTGTTCCTGTTTTTGTTTGTTCGTTTTTTAACACCGACTGCCGAAATGTTTCAGGTGTTTTTTTGAAGTCGGTTGTATTTTTTTGTAATTCTTATTAATTTTTTACTTTTTAGTTGTAGTACAATGAGCAAGTTCTGGTACCTATAATGCACAAAGGTATGCCAGAATAGATTACACGAATAACATAAATCTTGAAAATAACCAGTGAAATGAGAGTGTACCAGGGTAAACTATACACATCTGCGTTCCCCTTAAGAGGGTACCGGCGTGATGTTATGTTATGAAATGGCGTAAACAATAAACAGACATAATATGATTGCAGCAATCCCGAGAGATTTGCCGTTGTTTATTGAAGAGTTCTGTTGTATATCTCCGAAGTTCATCATCAGATCTTTACCAAATTGAAACGGCTCACACATAAAAAAATACAGTCGAATTGATAACCTCCTCATTTTTGAAGTCGGTTAAAACACAGTCGACTCAAAGAAAATCCTGTAAGTTCGCGTGCTACTAATCATTGTAACAGAATTAACTGCAAATAGACCAATAAAAAAAACTGTTCGCGGTAGGTATTTTTCTATTGTATCGTTACGTGTATGAACAATGATGTGAATAGTAAACGAGTATCAGAGCATTGAAAATTGAATTTGAAATACATAATGAACTTAAATAAGATATACTTAATCAAAGAAGGCTCGATCTCTTCAGCGTAGACGTTATTCATTGCTTACCATCAGGCGAGACTGAAGCCAAACAGAGAGGTCTTAATGAACATACATTTCAATATTCATTGAAATTTGTTTTTTTAAACAAGCTTTTTTCGTATTTTTCTCAGCAAACGCTTTCATTTTTTTTTTTTTTTTATTATAGATAGGCTCGCGCTTGACCACTATCTCACCTGATGGTAAGCGATGATGTGGTCGACGGTGTTACACGCTTGCCTAGAAGTAACCCATACCATACCCACCCATATCATGGCAGTGCACAAAAAATAACTAGTCCGCCATCTTGGGCCGTCCACCATATTGGATTGGATTTAGAGTGACGGCACTTGCAACCATGCATTGTAATCCAAACTAAACCTGTATGCAACATTTCATCTTAATCGGTGGAGGATAACCGTTTCAAAATTTAGTTGCAAGATTTGACCCGAACACACATACATACGTACATACTTACATACATTGCAAGTTAAATAAAAACTAGTGACTGTCAGACAACGCACAGCCACTGCGCAGTGCGCTGGGTTTAGAAACATAAAATGTACCACGAAACTTTCTTATAAGTATAACGGAGAGGAGCACTAAGGAAGGATATCAATACATATAATAAATCTGTAGAAAAGTCATTTTTGTACATCGAAAATATTTCAAATAAAAATAGCCAGGGTGCTAAAGGATAACCAACAGAACCCATTTCCAGCATTTTTTATTTTTTTACGGTTTTCTGTTTATTTGTGCACGCATCACGTGAAATGTACGAAACCAATGTAAATAACTTTGCACATAAAAATGTGCGTAACTTGAAGTGTTACTTAGTTTTTGTTTCATCGCAATCGGTTCACTCTATCAAAAGCAAGAAGTAATATTATCACAACACACGCAATTCAGATACTCGGACAGTTGAACTCGATATTCGATAGATGGCGTTGTGCATTTGAAGTCATTTTCTGAATGACGGTGTTAAGATTCTCCGTGAAAGAATGATGACCCTAAAAAAAAAGGTAGGTAGGTAAGTAGGGTAGACACTTAGGCAGGAAAGTAGGTAGGGTAGGGTTGGCGGACAGATGACAAGAGCGAAGCAGCAGGCACAGCTAATCTGAAAATAAATACCTAATAGGTGTTGAAATAGATGGGAAGTCCCATTCGGAGACACGTTTTGTATACATAATTATTTAAAATATTACAGCATTACAAAGTAGATACTTCCCAGGTCATATACACATACTATTATTTAGAACAAAGCCATTTCTTTTGTTTTGTAAGTGGCTCTAGTGAGGGGAAGCCCAGAGCAGCTGCCATTAAGATAAATGACTGTAATGAATATATATATATATAATAGATCATTATTTTTTAAAGACTGGTCACTGGTGCAATAGTCCTGTTTGTATGCAGTTTTTACTCTAGGTTGGTTTGGTTGACTATTTAAATCTTTCTAATACGAATGAATTTATCTAAAGAATATCTTAGACACTAGCTGTCCCACGCGGCTTCGCTCCCGTCAACTGGCTACGTACCTACCCTATCCTACCTACCCTACACCTACCCTACACCTCCCCTACACCTACCCAACATACATGATTGCATAACTGAAACCGTTTACGCAGCGCACGCAACGGAAGCCCTCAAAAAGTAATATTCTTTCCCGTTTTTGCAACATTATTCATTTATGCTCCGCTCCTATTGGTCGTAGCGTGATGTTATATAGCCTATAGCACTCAGGAATAATGTAGCTTTCTACCAGTGAAAAAAAATTTAGGATTGGATCATTAGTTCCAGAGATTACCCCCTACATACAAACTTACAAATTTTACCTCTTTATAATATTATATTATAGTATAGATAAATCAGTAGTAGACGTTCGCACTGCTAGGACACAGAGACCAGCAGCCTAATTGTGTAAGTGAATTCTCCAAAGCAAACAAGTCGATTCTTTCTCAAAAACGACTTTACGTATTGCATATTACACTCTGAAACGGAAAGGTTATGCTCCTTTCCATAACCAATATTTTGACGTAGAATTTATTGTAAAGAATGAACGAAAGCGAAAGAATCGAGATAAAACTTCACTATTGGTTTTGTGTAAATAAGTGTTCGAGTTTGATGAAACATAACGCAGTAGATGAACAAAGGAGGATGTTTGTACTTTTTCCAAATTAGTTTCGCAATACCGAAAAAGTTGAAAGAAATGATTCTGATTCTTTGATGGAATCGACTCGTTTGCTTTGGCGAATTCACTTACGCAATAAGGCTGCTTGCTGCTCTCTGTGGGATGAGCTGTAACTAAGCTCTAATTATCTTTTTTAATATTTTTTTTGTCCAAACATTTGTTCACCACCACTACTCAAAATACTATAAACTTAATACCAATTTGAATCTTATCAATACTGGAAGATATTGAAAGTTATAGGTATGAACTTTAACCTCTTTACACGCATAGTTATCTAACCAAGCTCGCCATAACATAAAAATATAGGTCAGGATCATTGTTTTTAAAACGTACTATCTGAACCGACAAAGCAAAAGAGGTGTTTACATTAGACTTCTGTTACCGTTGCAACCGGCGCCGTTTGAAAGCCCACATGACACTATTTATAAAATATAAAAGTGACTACTACAGGCTTGTATTACTGATTTACTGCTAAACACGGCTATACTTGTTCAATTTAAATAAGACCGTTTATATCAACAATGGATAAAAACCGGCCAAGTGCGAGTCGGACTCGCGCACGAAGGGTTCCGTACTTGGTAAATTGCGGTTTACGATTTATGACGTATTCAAAAAAAACTACTTACTAGATATCGTTCAAACCAATTTTCGGTGAAAGTTTACATGGTAATGTACATCATAGTTTTTTTTTTTTTATCATTCTCCTATTATAGAAGTTACAGGTGGACATACGTTTTGCCACTTTGAAAGTGTCTCTCGCGCCAACTAGTTTAGAAAAGAATGATATTAGAAACCTCAATATCATTTCTGAAGACCTATCCATAGATACCCCACACGTATGGGTTTGATGACAATTTTTTTTTTAATTTTAGTTCTAAGTATGGGGAACCCCCAAAATTTATTGTTTTTTTCTATTTTTGTTTGAAAATCTTAATGCAGATCACAAAATACATCTACTCACCAAGTTTCAACAGCATAGTTCTTATAGTTTCGGATAAAAGTGGCTGTGACATACGGACGGACAGACAGACATACAGACATGACGAATCCATAAGGGTTCCGTTTTTTGCCATTTGGCTACGGAACCCTAAAAATGCTGGTGGTCAGCTGTTAAAGGTACTTGTAACTCTTTATTTACAACTCGAACCGTTTCGCTCGGTTTGTACCTCTAGACAGAAATTTGAGGAATTTGTATGTATTGTATTATTAACATACGCCTTCCTCAATAAGTTATTTCAATGATAGAGAAGACCATATAAAAAACTGAAGCGTAGTTTAGAAGAACAACACAGTCACAAAGACAGACATGAAAGTTGATTTTATACTATGTAAAGATCAGAATGTATTTATTTACTTAACCATTTATGCATACAGACAACATTCAGACAAGAACAAGGAACAGAACAATAGGTGATGTAGTACAGAGGTGATGCTTATTTCTTATGAAATCTCTTCCAGCATACCTGCGAAAAGACGGACAGACAGACAGACGGACAGACTGACAGACGGATCGCGGCGTCATAGTAATAGGGTCCCGTTTTTATCCTTTGGGTACGGAACCCTAAAAAAAGAGTTGTAGGCATAGTGTGTAGAGGGTAAAAAATAAACACTTAATAAAACAATTTCAATGTATTTTTAACGGCGTATGTTGTTGCCGCTTATTCACCAGTTAATGGAAATTTGAGAGCAAATCTCTTGCCCACTGGAATAGATTTAGATTGTAATGTGCGGCTGAAAATTTCGTAATGATAAAAACTTTAAGATTAGTATTATGTAGATTGCTTCAGGTAGTTTATCAGGTGACTGTTCACAATCATTTAACCAACTTGGCAATAATTATACAAGTCAAATCAGTAAAAAACTAAATTAAAAACCTACATATTTATATACGTGTATTTTAATTGTTTTAAATAATCGCCATTTTAAAATAGATACAGTTGCATCGCGATGCAACCTTATCTGCTAAATAACAAGTTATCCTTTAATTACACTTTTATAAGAGGATTAAAATGTATAGCAGATAATGTAAAGTAAGCATGATTGTATCAATTAATAAGATATAAATTTTCGAAGGTATTAAGAGGAAATATTGGGAAAACCAAATCCAAAAAGGAAAACATAGGGACATAGTATATATCTTTAATTTTCAGTTTACGGAATATCTTTTAATGTGGTCCAATATTGGAGGAGGAAAGAGACCTCAACATGAATGATGTAACAAATGATTTGTAATAATTACCTAATTGAAAAAGAGTGTCCATGGAGTTTCTTGCCCGTTCTTCTCCATAGAGATCTACGCCTTGGAATGGGCATCTACGGTACTTTCACAGTTATTATGTCTTGTGACTGGGACTGTAGCACCATAATTTTGTAATATTTTATTTTGTCTTTTGACAATTCAAAAGTGCCTGCAACCGGCCTACTTGAAATAAAGTGCTTTGACTTTGACTTAGACGAGAGGCAAACCTCGAATTATGACTTTTTACTAAGGAAATTCAGTCGGCGCTCTCTGCCACCGTTTCCTCTTAATCATCCCTGTAAGAAAAGGTTTGGTTGTTGCATTAGTAATAGCAAAATACAGTTATTAAGATCAATGATCTGTCTTCTATATGTGCCGTTTCATTTCTTTTCTTCACTCTCGTACTCCACCCAAGCCAAAAGTGATTAATTTCCTTCGCTCTTCTTTACGAACACCCAATTGCCTTTGAATAACGCACCAAATAGACTTAGGGATTTTCTCGAATCAATGAGCAAAATTCGAATTATTATTCAATTTATTAATGTTTTCTTTGTTTTTGTCCTCAGGTAACCTGGACATGTGCCTAGCATCCAGACTGTCCACGCAAGCTAATCTCGGCAACATGACATCTACGAGGGAAGTCATATCTATGGTCGTCGGAAACATATCATTAGTACAGGTAAATGTTTTGCATATTACATCAACTGTTTTATGTCTATCTGATTTCACATGTCAATAAATCCGTAGATTCTCCCCCCGTTGTTTTTGTACCTAGTTCCAACCACTGTGCGATGATTCCCTAGTCTGTGCCAGTGCCACTCACACCCGGGTCGTACGCATGGTTCTTTGTACCATCATGGCTCTTGGTCTAGCAATATTTCACCTACCGACTCTCAGCCACAGTACAGTTAGTGATTCACCTCCTGTCACCAAGTCTAGGGGTAGGAACTGTGGAGGTAGTATTTCGATATCTCACCGACTCAGACATATGATGGGTATAAGAGATAATCAGCTCCTTTCCGGATCTCTACTGTAAAACATTTCTGCATAAACTCCTTCCCAGTTTAAGCAGTAATAAGTGGCACCTTGTTTGACCCCCTACCATTTTGTACAGGCTTAGAATAACTTAACAGTTTACTTAAATTTCCACTCGCCTTGAGCAAACATGATGGTGATAGATGTACGTGCCTTCTCTGTATGAGGAGAAGCTTTTGCCCTGCAGTTGGTCAGTAACAAACTGGTATTATTGGGATCCGAAAGCCTATTGGATGTGGGTTTTCTATCACCTTTTATCATTACTTTAAACAACATGCCAAATAAGGATGAGCGTAACAAAATTTTGCACACTTGCTTAGAATAAATGCTGTGAAAATGACACATTACACGTATGAAAGAACGCGCAAATCTCTGTTATTGTTCGAGACTATCGCACGGTCATTACACACGATAATATGGACAGCTCAATTTGTGGGTGTTTACCGTACAGTCTGTCAACTTAAGTGACCTATGAGTACATTTGTATAGTAGATTCAGTATGTGTAATAATAATGCCGTCATTTCATCCTACATGTCTAACAAGGCTTCTGTCGGCCCCTGGTATGCCTTTCAAAGGTCCGGGACCCTAGAGTCCCGAGAATCTCAAAGATATGTCAACCTAATTTGTATAGTCTCACTGTCCTTCTTTCCCCAAGGCCCCTTCTTTTATAGAAAAGACAGGAGCACTGATCACCATTCACCACGCTTGTTTAAGGTTTTTTGACAATCTGTCAATTCTACATTGCGTGAAGAATCTTTTGTATGACTTTTTAAAAATAACTTTTGTGTTTATATGATAGCACACCCAAAAGTGACCTTTCTACATAACATATACGAGTATTGTCCCACTGCACACAACAGTCATCTCCTTTTTTCAAACTTATCACGCCATCTTTGCCTTGATCTGGCCGGTCTTACGTTCAACAGGAACCAAAGCCATGCCGAAGGTTTTTAAAAATCAAAACCCAATTTAAAAAATGTTTAATTGCTTGTACAAGAGGGGCTCTCAAGGGACCAAATATAGAAAGCAAGTATACCCCACACCCAAGTACACCACGCCTAACCCAGAACTATAGTAATGTGTAAAAAAAAAACACTCAAATCTGTATTTTTTTTTCTCCAGGTGCAAGCGATAGTAGCGGCGACAGTGGTATCGATGTTCGCGATAGTAGTCAACACTATAACGGACCGGGCCATAAACGGCTCGTTTGTGCTGCTGCTCGTCGCTTCGGCAGTCTTCACTGCTACCACCACGTGCTTCGTCTTGGGTATGTTTCTTTCTGCTATCATCACCGTCCTGCCCTAGTCCCGTGTAGTCAACACTATAGTGGACTAAACCATTAACGACTCGTTTGTGCTGCTGCTCGTCGCTTCTGCGATCTTCACTGTTACCACCACGTGCTTCGTCTTGGGTATGTTATCTCTGTTATCATCATCTTCCTGCCGTTGTCCCGTGTATTAAACACTATAACGAACCGGGCCATCAACGGCTCCTTCGTGCTACTGCTCGTCGCTTCCGCATTCTTCACTGCTACGTCCACGTGCTTCGTCTTGGGTATGTAGTTACTGATCATCATCTTCCGGTCTTGTCTCGTGTAGTCAACACTATAACGGACCGTGCAATCAACGGCTATATATATATATGCTTTCGTCACTCAATACATCAATTATTGGCTTTCACGTTAAAGCATATAACGCTATCACTAACTTCTGATTGAATGTTTTATGCTGCCAATACTGCCATTCAAATATTTTTGAGCATAACTTTAGTTGTTACTTGCTCTTATTGTTAAATATAATTGATTTTGTGTCATGCGGATTTACATACAGTACTACTCTAACACTAAAATCTTTCGGCGAATATTGTTTTTGGTCAAGCAAATATTCAACTTCATGTGTTAAGTTACCTTTCTTGTATCTTGGCCAAGTATTTCCAAGCAGTTTAATTTGTCATCATTTTGGGCAATTCGTATTGCCTTTTATGTACGACGTTAGACTTATCTACTAGATTATTTTTATATCCTTCTTGTGTATAATAACATTCGAGAAAGACAATGGTTTATTTAAACCATATCCGCATGCCATTCCAATTTAATAGCCCTTAGCAATTCATATAACACATACGTATATACGTGACAGCACATAAATAACGTAATAATAACGTAACTTACGGTCAACGGTCAACTCTGTGTAATTATTTGTAGGCACGTAAGAAATTAAGATAAGATTGTTGTCATATCACCATAACATCTCGAGAAAAGTAATTCTTTTCATGGACTATTAAAAACGGATGACACGTGTAGTTTGTGTTTGATGTTACCGAATAGGCATCTTCAATTATTGATTTATTTAGACTTCATGCACAAAGACATAAAGGCGAACTTATTTCCTTAGGCATCCCCTACCAATCCATCATGGCAGGTTAAAGTGATTAAAACTTACCTGTTCGAAGCATAGATACAGCTTTCAAAACTCGCATATTATACTTACTTATATCTACAGTATAGCCAGATAAATGTATCGTATCATCATTTCAGCCGCAAGACGTCCATCCAACTGCTGCACATAGACCTCTCCCAACCCTCGCCACATCGGCCGTCCTGGTCGTCATATTTTGCATCCATGATTTATTAAAAAGTAATTCATTGTATTATATTTTCACATATTAATTTACCCATTTCTTTTTTTTCCAGATTTCGTGATGGTCATGGTCATCTATGGCTCTCATAAGTTCAAGGTGAACCCGGACAACGTGGCGACCCCTCTGGCGGCCTCCATTGGTGATATTGTGAGCAACACAGTGCTGGCTGTCACTGCGCAGTATATGTTCGAGCAAATTCGTGAGTATGATTTCTATATATATGACAACTCATGCAAAGTTATCGTTAAGCACTTCTTAGATCAACTGAAAAACAAACAAATATTGTATAAAAGTGAACGTAACGATGAAACGCATGAAGCTTGAGAATCGAATATAAATATTGATGAATAGAGAGGTAGAAGTAAAGAAATGATGAATGGATTTTGTAAGGGATCGGATAATACGAATGAAGAAGGATATGAGAAAGAAGTGTGGCTGGTAAAAATATTTTGCGATGACGGTATATTGATGGTAAGGTATTTTATTGAGAACTGTTAAACACATAATGACCTCTTCATTTAAAAGTGATGAAATTATTAATGGCTGCCGTCAATTTTCAAAATTAAAAGGTACTGATAAAGGAAGGAGTGAGAAAGGTGAGATCAAAACTAGACTGATTTGTTCAACTTAGAATATTTATTTGCCATGTTTGTTTTCACACACAATTCATTTGAATATATGAAGAAATATATAATATATTTCCAGCAGTGGATTTCCAGCGGTTGAAATGGTGATGATGATATGAAAATAATCACATGAACCGTTGCATGAGTATTTTTGCATAAACAGACTAAAAATGAACACGGTTTCGATCTTTATACAATGTTTTAATTAATCTTCTTACCCAGATAACCATCTGTATCTGGATTAATTAATCAAAAAGAATATTAATGATTTTAAAAGTATGCCTAGTCAACATAATAAAATGTTTATCAAGAAACGTCTTTATCTTAAAACTGATGGATATATTTTCGTATTTATTGACGTCAATCTTAATCAAACAATTGCTAGAAATGGAACAATAGCCTGTTCATTGAAATCTTTACTAATACTCCGATGCAACATCCTTTTTGCTCGTCTTGAAACTTGGTCAGAACCATGCAGAAGAATCTGCATGGTATTATATAAAATGACCTACCTACACAATGAAGTAATACCCAATGAAGTAATGCACTGTAAAACTACAATTATCATGTGCAACACTATTTTACTTCAAGTTCTTTCAAATCCTTTTCTAAATCTATAACTCTTTGAACACATTGGTAATTTCATCAATGTTAATTTCTTCACCTTTTCATCCTAGAACATTAAAACATCACGTGTAGTCTTTTAGGGTTCATTTATCATATTATTTTATATTCGCATGATTTCATTATGTATGTTAAAATCACAACTTTAAATTTGTTTGTTAGTCCATATGAAATTGGTATATCTCTACAAACTGACGGAGAGTTTCAATATGTTTAACTTTTAAGTTATCTGATTCTAGATTAGTAGTAATAAGGCAAACTAGATTATGGGCCTTATTTGTATCAAAACTTTTTTTAAGCACTATTCAAATTTTTTATGTAGAATTTTAATTAAGAATCTGCTTATCATATTTAAACATGAACTCGGGTTCCTGCCAGTTAACTTTCACCCTTATTTATAACAATGTCTGCATTCCTACAGAGATATCGCTATGGCAGCCCATAGTGCTGATGTGCGTATACTACAGCCTGCTTCCCCTGTGGGTGTTCATCGTCTGGCGCAACAAGTACACCAAGAAGGTCCTCACCAGTGGCTGGACTCCTGTCATCTCTGCACTCTTCATCAGTGGGTATGTATTGGACATCTTTGACATTATTTTCTACAGTATATTAAAATATATTTTATTCGCAGCTTTGTTCTCTTTCAGCCTATGAATTATCTACTTATCCAAAAAAAACATTAATCCATTGTTCATAAGAACGAAAACACTATTTAAATAACAAACGATTGATTTAAAATAATTATCTCGTTTTTTTTCTTCCCTAAAGATCTGTAAGTTTGATAGTTGCAAAAATTTTATTGAGTAAGGATTAAATCAAATTGTCCACTATCTTTACATAACAACGCTATCAAAATCTTATCGAAAATGACAAGACAAAGTTTGTAGATTCCTTCATTTGATTCAAAATTAATCTTGTATATCTATAAAAAAATCCGGCTTAGTTATCATTTGTTATGAATTTGATGACACTACAGTTTATAACGTTCTACATGTATTGCCACTTATATCTATGGTACAAAACGTACCTTAGGGCCTTAGCAAACGTGGTATTTTTAATAAAGTTTTAGAAAATTTTGATAATATACTACGTTTTCTAGGGTGCTTCTCTGACAGTCGCTGTAACGAGCTACGGGCAAATGATTAATCCCCAATTTATGAATTATCTTATCTTTATCATGCTTTATCATGAAAACCAAAGTTGAGTTTGCCGCCTTCTTGACATCAAACTTTCAATTCAGAGACTGTGTATAAAATCACTCATCGCCGTTGTTCAAGATGGCCTATATTAGCCTTTAATTTCGTTTCAAATACCTTAACATCGCTATTTCCTTCTCCATCAGTATCGGAGGTATTGTCCTCGATAAGGCAGTCGACCACTACCGCGGCTACGAAGTCTTCCAACCCATCGTCAATGGTATCGGTGGCAACCTCGTTTGTGTCCAGTCTTCCCGCCTCGCCACCCACCTGCATCAGACCGCCATCCCTGGAGAGCTGCCTGAGAACACCAGGCTCATCGAGTGGCCGTGGAAGACGCTGTTCTTTGGAAGTAAGTTCATTCACGGTTATTTATTTGTTTTATTTTACAGAAAGCTTAAAAACATTCGTAGGTAGGGATGTTTAATAATTACAAGCTTCTCCGTATGTACAGCTAGTTAAGAGTTATTTGCGTTGACCATTTGTTATACAGCGAATATTTTTCCGGAAATATATAAAATATTGTAGTTTGAGTATCTCATTGGCCTGGTCTTACCAAGGGTGACGCATAGCCAGCCTCCGTAATCCAGCTATTGGTTAGCTGGGTTATGGAGGTCAGATAGACAATAGCTTCATATAAAATACTGGCATGCATGCATCCAGTTAGGCTTAATACACACAACCTTACATCATCATCTGCCTAGCCTTTTTCCCAACTATATTGGGGTCGGCTTCTAGTCCAGGTACAGGATTCAGCTAAGTACCAGTGTTTTACATGGAGCGACTGCCTATCTGACCTCCACAACCCAGTAACTGGGTAACACGGTACCCCTTGGCAAGATTGGTGTCAGATCTCAAGCACCTCCCGTAACGACTGTCAAAGATCTTCAAATGACAGCCGGAACCAACGGCTTAACGTGCTTTCCGAGGCACGGAGGAAACTCGGTATGCTGAAATGGTCACCCATCCACGGACCGACCTCGTCAAGCGTTGCTTAACCTTGATGATCGACCCGTGCGGCTGTTATTATTTAGCCACGAGCTCCTCACACACACACAACCTTACATACAGAAATCTATCCATTGCAGATGACACGAAGAGCCTTTTATTATTTACTGTACTTAATTCGTAATCTTTTTTTTCAGCTGCCGCAGCTAAAGTGGCTCGTATGCTGCTAGTCCTGGCGTTGTTCGGGCAGATCATCTTCATGGTCGTCGCTGACGTCATGTACCAGGGCGAAGTCACCTTACAAGTAGCATTCGGCATCACTTACTTGTTGAGCTCCTTGTTGCAGGTGAGTTTTATTACTATTCTTTTGTTGTTTAGCCTATCTTGTATCACTGCTAGTCCTTCCAGGACCTCAAATCAGAAGTTTGATCACTACTAATATTATAAATGTGAAAGTTTGTGAGTATGGATGTTTGTTACTCTTTCAAGCAAAAACTATTGAACGGATTTTGATGAAACTACACAGTAGTATAGCTTATACATCAGTAAAATTCATAGGTTATCTATAAAAGCGAATAATTTATAAAAATATTGGGCGAATAAATTATTTCACTAGTATTGAGCGTTCCAGTAGTATTGAGTGGCAGCTTGTGCTTTACTTTGCTGCTGCTTTGAACTTTGCTGGCTGATGATACACTATACCGTGTGTTTCAATGAGATTTACTCATGCTATCGCAGTCCAGTTCTCGAAATAAGCCTCCCCCTAATTGGGCCAGAACACTCTGTTCTCCGACTTCCCTATCCCGGTTACGTCTACACTTAATATCACGTATATATTCCCGGAAAGGTTAGGTATAATTGTACGTTTAGCAGCAACTACATCTATAAATGAATCTAACATGATTCTCCTTGTTTCCAGGTCATGGTACTATTATACCTCGCCTACATGCTCGTCCACCTCATGTGGCAGAAGAAAAAGGACCCTGACAACGCAGCCATCCCGTACCTCACAGCTCTCGGTGATCTGCTCGGCTCCGTCTTCCTCGGCCTTACCTTCGTCATCCTCTCTCAGTTCGGCATGGAGTACGGAAACAACGTCCAGTGAATAGGTACGAACACCTGACGAGGAAATAAATATGGATCTTTAGACGTCACCGTCTGTTTCAAGGATTTTAACTAATATTTTTTCGATTTTTAACAGTCTTGTATTTTTGATTATATAATCTTCTGGATTCTCGATCAAAATTGTTGCAAGACTTGACTTGTGAGTTTGTTCCTTTAAGGATCAGTACTGAAATGAAGTGTTGTCTTGATGTTCCTTCTAGCTCTGTTGTAGCATAGCTAACCAAAACGACATTACCAAAGGATATGGAATTTACCATCGGGTTTTATCAAGTAAAGGTGTTTCGAAATTCGCTTATATAGATGATGTTTTTTTTTTGATGTTTATTCTTTTATTAAAATTTGATCCGGTCAACGTTAGACAAAATGGATAATTCAAGTCCTATCAGTATTGTTATTCGAAATCGTAATGTCAATTGGTGTGCCAATATATTGATGTGTATGTTGACGACATCATAAGTTTATAACGCGACAGTATTTAAGATTTTCAAAGATTTATCGTTTTTTGAACATTATTTATTACTATTTTGAGAGATTCCTGTTGATACGCTTTCTTTATACTAAGAGTTGACATCCTAGGAGTCAAACTGTGATATGAGGTAAAAATGTGATCAACGCAATTATTTTAGTATATCGACATCAATTTTAATGGGATGGACAATAAATTATATGAAGGAGTGGAAATTTATGAAATTGAACAGCTACATATGAAATTGTGTTACCATATTGACTCTCTTAGTTTAAAGTTTTATTTTTAACACCGACGATTTTTCGAACTTCATAAAAGCTTCAAATTTTTTCTGACTTTGGTTACCATTTTAGACATTAATGATATTTTTTTTACATTGGCTTATTATCGGCAGCGAGGCTTTTAAACTAAAAGCCAGGTCACAAGGTGTTCCTAATCGAAGTGATCCCTTGCGATCTAATACTTTGTTGATTAGGTGTCATATCCAAATATAATTTGCAATAGCTCTAGATAAATTTGTAGATACGTGTGTAAATATTAACTTGTCTATCACTGTATAGTGATGCTGTAACGTCATCTGTTAGTACTTATGTGATATAGCACTATTTATACACTTGGTTTTTTGGTAGACTTTGGACACTGTTGAAAAACTCAATAAGATTTTTTTAACCTATTTAGTCCCACTGCTGGTTAAATGTATCTCCCATAGCACTAAGAGTTAATACCAATTCAATCAAATCGAATCTGCTTACCAAAATAGTTGTTTTAGATGTTCTCTTGGTTTACATTGAGATAACAATATATTCATTCATCAGACAAATAAAAACCTTCAAAGTCGGCGCCGCGCTCAAAATATTCGTTATCTGCAATCAAATTTGCATGTCAGGTACACTTGATAGGCCTAGTAAGGTCATCAATTGAGATGTATCAAATGTTGTGCAAACGATTCCCAATTTCAAGGTACTACGAGTTAGTGCTTTTAAAATTTTCGACATTGATTTTCCTGTTGTTTTTAAATTATGTCTTGCTACCTTGCTAATGAATTTCGTAATTTGCCGGTAATATTAAAAAAATAGTTTTTTTTTTACTTTTTTTCAAAATTTGGTTTTGGTGATAATATAAACTCGTTTTTTTTGTATATAGTTTTTTTTATATATTTTGATAATGTTCATGTTTATTCAAAAACCAAGTGTTAGCTCGTAATCTAGTGTATAGTTTAGGAAATTGAGTACAATAAAGCAATTACGTAGTATTTAAGTTAAGAGGCCTAAAATAATTTATTGAACTAATTTCATATAGAGCAGATTGGTCACGTGATCATCACCAATTTGATAGTATTAGACGAGCATTTGATAAACTGGAAATAGAGAACTAACGTAGAAATAATTAGTATACGTTCGTGTGAGATCTCAGAAAATAATAAACAAAAATAAAATGTTTAGAGCTGCTTATTTCTACCTCTACTGGAAAATACACAAAAATATTGTGTATAAAAATTGTATGTGTTATACAGAAATTACAACTTATTTTTGTTAATAAAGTGTTAAATAAAATTGTAAAAAAAATAGCAAAATTATTTGAGGGTACAGTCAGCCACGTGGGATAGTGTTGGCAATGTGAACTTTGTTCAATACCTAATTGTGATTGTATAACTACGCAGTTGGCTGTATTTCCTTGGGTACAGTGCTTCTTATTAGGATAATAGTTTCATCTAACCAAATATGTAATCAAATAAATATTTATTAGCGTACAGTATCACGAAAACACGTCAAAAAAGTTATACTCTTATATTTTCTTTAAAATTCTCATTTCAAAGAATCAAAAAATATATTAAAAAATCCTAATACCAGTCACCTATGATTTGATACGAGTTCGAGATACTGTACACCAATAAAAAAAAGTGACCATACTTCAGTAAGTTATATTTTTAGTATATTTTTGAATGAATGATGTGATAAATGAGATTTTATCTTGTATATAGAGAATTGTTATGTAGTACGTAAATCACTGGAAAAAGCTGTTGATAGTTTGGAAACGCTTACTTTTCATTAAAGGCTGCACTAGACATCAATTATTAGGAAGAAATGGTAGACACGGATTATTGGTTGCACAATTTTCTTACGCGTTTCCGATATTTTTATAGACTTTCTTTGTTAAAAAAAAAAAAAAATAACATCTTTCATAACTGATTGTTGCATATCAGGGCTATCTTTGAAATACACGACTAGTCAATAAAGAAAGAAATAGAAATCTCTCAGGGTTTTAGTTACCAAGATTATTTTGTCCCTTTCCATAACGGCCACTATATGCAATGTTTTTACTTTGTAGATACATATTACTACTTCTTATAATACATTTTAATTTTAAATATTAAATTATATAAATTATAATATTCATAATAGCCGACCCCAATATAGTTGGGAAAAGGCTATGCAGATGATGATGATAATATTCATATGAAACTTAAATATGCAACTACTATAAATAAAATCTGAAACAAATCGTTCTATAAAAATCGTCCCCACATTTATTTTTGTCTTAAATGAAAATGACTGAATATAAGAAAAGCTGCTGAATTTTAGTTATTAATATTATAAGTAAAATCATATTAATAATATTGGTGGCTAATGATAATATTGAAAATAAAGTGCAACCATCCGTTTACTATGATAGGTAAGAATAAATAAAGTTTTGGTCCGGAAGTGCCATTAACATTCAAAGTATGGGTAATCTTTTATTTTGTATGACACTATTTACTTATGTATAAAATTGCTGTTTTGCCTTTTTTTTCAAGTCTCATAAAGCTTAAAAATTGTGAGGAACAAAATGGTAAATTTTATACAAAAGTCACTTAATGCTGTTAATCTTTTACTTAGTAATGAAATCATCTGTAAATAAATTCCCAAATATATACTGACCATTTATCCAATATTGATTCATATAAAGAATCTGCATGACATCTTCTAACAATAAGAATTTGATATAAATTTTAGCGTTATGACGTTTTTGCATGCGGAAATATTGGAGAAAAAGAAAAATTTATGTCCACTATTATGCCCACCGATCAACTTGATTTTATTTTCCATAAAATTAATATAATCAATTTTATTTAGATATCGATCAAATAAATGTAGCAAATATGGGGCATAGTCGAGTCTTTTATACGTTCGTCACTTTTTCAATTCTGTCCTTTACCAAGACATAATGCCTTTTGAAGCTATGGCACTGAGCAAACAAAATCTTTCGTCTAGTAAAGTAAAGCCATTTCTTTTTAAATAAACTGTAAATTTATGAAATAACAATAAATTCTGTATAATTTAACATCCAGTGACACATATTAGCAACTGAGTGAAAAAGACATTATGTCAGCACTGAATAAGTATAGTACAAGTACACGCAGCAAAATAGACCTTAAAATGACGAAGGTATTTTAACTGCGAGTGTACAACTCTTTATTAAAATTTTGTGATATTTTGTAACTTTGTAAAATAGTCACTTATTTTTGACGTTGACTGTACTTGACGAAAGTCTATACTTAAAAGTTTTTGTCCAATTTTCTCACATGTAAAAATGTAAATAGTGTTATACAAATATACGTTGATATTATGTACATTCCATATACACAGCTTTTTAAAGACAATCATGTGGTTTATGAAGTGTATTGTTTTAATTTTAAGTTTTATACCATCAATGTATTCCTAATTGTGATGTCCAAACATAGTGTAATGTCATTTTTATTTCAAAATAAAATGGATTAATTTATACTTTTGTTTTACTTGTATGCATTTACTAAGTTGGCCAAAGGAAAGGTAGACTAGAACCATCACACAGGCTGTTGGAACAACATACTGTAGATGTGGCCAAAAAGAGAAAGTAATGTTGAAGGTTGGAGGAGGCCTTTTCCGACGGAGATTTCATCCGCTAACCCGATCCGCAGCAGAAGCGCTGGGCGTCGGTGGAGGGCGGACAATGCCCTTTTCCAGCCCCCCTAAATGGGTCCAGGGGCGACAGACTCGGGGACGTCCGTCGCCCCCCCACATCAGGACCGAGGTGGTGGCGAGTAGTGTTCCACACGCGCCCCTCTTAAACGTCGCGGGGGGAGTCCAACACCTCCCTGCCCCCCCCCCCCCCCTCAACCCGAGGTCGTGGCCCGGGCCGGCACTAGCCGGGTGTTGCGGAAGTATCGTTGTTTCCGCGACCCCGAGCGTAAGTGTGAGATGGATTGATTTTTCACCGGAGTGATTTTTAGACATCCAATGAGGATTTTCCAACCCGAGAAAAAAAACTAATACAGTCTGACTAAACTAAAGACTGCTGCTCTTTACATTTAACTGATTAAGCGGTCAATAAATAAATATACCTCAATGATAGACAGCAGCGGTCGTTCAGTTGCAAAATATAAAAATAAAATAAGACAGTCTTTGATTTTTTTAATAATAATAATTTAGCACGAGACATACATATTATTTTGTAAAATTGTTATGTGTAATATTTTAGCACAGTATAAGACGGCGGTCGGCCTTTTTAGATGTCGTCATCTAAAACGGCCAACCGCCGACTACCCAAGATAAGAGCATGTCTAAGTTTGGGAGTCGTTGTCTCAAATTAAAATGACTGTACATTCAGCTCACTAAAATAGATGAAAATGTTTGTTTCTTGTAACGCTTTTGTACTTTTTTGAAGAATAAATTTTCTTTTTCTTTTTTGGCTATCTCGGGACCCTGGAGTCCCGGTCCTTTGAAAAGCGTGCGAGGGGCTGAAGCCAACTCGCAGAGGCCTTGTTAGATATGTATCATGAAATGTGACACCAACCGACGATTATCCTTGTATGCACTACGCAAGTGCACCCAGTTTGTTGCAGGACTATTGCAAAATATGGAGAAAAAATGTATTGGGCTATGAGTTTGGTAGGTTTAGTGGACTGATTGGCTAAAACTATAGGAGGACTACTGGCCCCTGCCTGACCACTGTTGAACTACATGGCTATAATATGGCAGGGGGTGACTTGCACACTTAATTATTGGCCCCCCATGAAAGTTCGTTAGTAACGTAGCTCCAACAGGACAACATATCCGGTGGTGCTTGAGGAGTGGAGAGGTATACCACGGCTATCAGGACAATCTCGGAAGTACGGTCAAGATCCCTACCAGCATCTTACTGGGTTAACTGCCTTCCACCAAGCACGTTTGCTCTTGCGAATCGCCATTCAAGGCAGCCAATTAAGGCAAGAGAGAGGTGGAAGCTCTGGTCCCCATCAGATTTCACTCCGACTGGCCAATAAAACATCATGAAACGGGCCTTTGCAAAATGGGTTCGACTCTCGCATGGATAGGCATAGCCTAGGTACGCATAGTTGTACCGAATCTGGTTGTTTGTGTAGGTATGTAAGTTTAAATCCAGATAGATTTTCCTTCTGGAATTTCTTAGTAGTTCTTAGTTTAAAAATTTGAATTTGAGATTTATGTACCTAACAACCCGGAAATGCGAATCTGGTTTATGGAAATTAGGCTCGCCTCTTACTTGTTAACGCAGTGTAACTTGTAATTTGAACGTTTCCATTTGGGATTTTTTTATGGAAACCCGGAGTCTGTGTTCGAGTCCAGCTGTTAGAATAGACTACTTAAATAATATCTCAATTAAATTCAATTGATTAATTTAGCAAGGAAACGAAACTTGCACAATGTAACACCACTGCCTAACCCTGCGAATGTGGGCGCGATGTTATATTAAAGATCAAACATTTTATGAAAATATTCAAATTTCCCACACTAAATAAAATGTTGAAACCCTCGTAAAAGCGCCATCTACTTGTACGTTTTCAATTTAGTTTCGGAAAATGCCGCTAGATGGCGGAAGCTGTACCACCGATTTACAAACCCGTAGAGAAAATTGCTGACTCGATTTGACGTCGTTAACGTTATCCTGAAAGCATCAACTAACTAAACAGAGTGCAGATGGCTCTGCATTACCTCTGTTAACAGCACAATTGGTTTACACGTAATTGAAAAATGTTCAAAATCACAGTTAAGTATGTGATTTAATAGTTTTTGAAAGTGGACAATGCATTCAGGTTGTGTAGGTGTCTATGTAAGCTTAACTTCCTGAAAAACAACTAACCTAGAAACTATTAATTTGATAAATGAATTGTATGATTTCAAAAAAGTACGTATTTCTTTATAACTCTACAGTAAAGTACATCAGTATTCATTCCGAAATAAAACATAAAGAATATCATTTGCCTCCTGTATCTTTTGTTCACTATCAACACTCGTGTATCTTATTATTCCGGAGTACCTAGTTACGGAGACTACATGTATCTCGTTTTATTTTCGTAGAGAGAGCGAGACAGACATACAACTACTATTCATAATGTCAAACGTCATTGCAAACCATAAGGCATACAAAAGATCAACGCGGGCGAGAGCTTTTACATGCAGTACCCATTTCCACCACCAGAGGCGCCACAATAGCTTGCAACTACAACGAAAGATGATAAATGGCCCCACGTCCGGAATACGAAAACATATTTATTAGACGAAACACATTTAATACTTCCAATAAATCATACGAATGAAACAAACGGAAGTTTTGTAGGTTAAAATTATGTCAGAGCTTCCAATGTCAGCGTCCTTTCATCGATTTTCATTTTAAGCGACCGTTTCAAATCTACCAATTATGTCTCAGATATAACGTTGAGAATTTGTGTGTCGCTTGAAAATGGTGAGGTTGTGGTAAGAGAAATATGCGATAGTATTAGAAAATGGACGCGGTACAGGTGTTCTGGATCGCGCGGTGGCCGCGGCGCGCGCCCGACGGCTATTGCGATCGTTATGGCGAGCGCGGGCAGGGCGCGTGCGCGAAGCGAGCGGAGCCCGTCAGTTGGCCGCGAGCATCGGGCCCCGACATACCTTGCCCAAAAATCCGCCGCCTAAAGGTACCCACCACACCCGTACTATTTTAAAACCGTTCGAGACATCGCGCATGCGAATATCGATCCGCCTCACTCGGAATGGTCCCGTATCTAGGTTAACCGGCTAAAATTAAAGGTGCGTTCCGAATTCAAGGTTGTAACCGCCGGCGCAGCTCCGAAATAGAGCTATCGTGCATGGAAAATGGAAAATATGTACCCAACGCACGTTGTCTTTAAGGGCGATTATCGTGTGCGTCACACGCCGTAATGGCGGACGGGAATTATGTAAGAATCGTACGTTGTTGTTTGAAAAAAAAAAGAAATTCCTATGTTTAAGTGTAGGTTGAGGTCTGTCGGACTCTTGTATAGATTCACGATAGAGTTACGTATGATATACCCGTATACCCGCGAGTGTCGTGTTGTTAGTTGAGCTTGCTTTTTATCAATATAACGTTTTGGGAGTGTCTCTGGATGGTCAGTAAGTACTCGCGTGTAGAGTGAAGTTCTTACGTGAAAGATAAAAATATAAATCGAGCTGCTCACTGTGCAGTGCTCGCAGAGCGGCGATGACTGCTAAAACATAGTGTTTCGCTCGAGAGCAGGTTACATGAATTTCAGTGGACGCCACTCGTCCGTCGGTGCCAACGCTTTCCCGAAAGCTTTCCATTACATAAACCGATGAAGGACACAATACAAGCCGTTATGGCACAATAACCTTTACAAGGCCCTAAATTAAGCTGATTTATGGTCGCCATAAAACCGTGGAGTTAACCTAATTTCCACTTATTAGCTTTTCTTAGTATCTTGTGTTGGTGTAGCTGGTATTAAGCAAATTATTTTTGGTATAAATATAACCATAATTCCGTACGCTGAAAGTATTGATTATATCAGCCACATTTTCATCCTAAAGGTTCAGTTTTTCGCACTTTCTAGTCAAATTTCAGTAACATTCATTATCATTAAGTCTATTTGCTATATTATTTCTATATATACAGTAAATAAATCAAGCATTTCCTTAATACATAAGTTTTACAGTAGCAGTGTTAACCTAGAAAAATATTCACGTTATTTCCGCACGCGGCCAATAGATGTCGCTACACGCCACTATCGACTTTTCCGAAGGAAATAAATTTTCCTGTTTTAATCAAGAGAGACATTATTATTTGAAAGAATGTTTATTAATTAATGCTATTAACGTAGCCATAGGTTTGCCAACATATTTAATGAGTGTAATTACTAAGAAATAATTACAATCTTAATTTATTTTCTTCTAATGTTAGCACGTATTTTAATTACTTTGGTGGTGATTCAGTTTTGATTCAAAGCTATAATAACTTCTTTACATTTTAACTTGCACCTTATTTCTCAATATTGCCCTGGTTCTTGTGTAATAATATATAATATAATCCACTTACCCGACCTACCTATTGTCATGTTGAATTACCATTTTCTTTTCGGAACTAATTTTTACCCCAATAAAAAAAAACTAGCCTGGGATATTAGCCCTAGACGCACACAGAATAGCTCTAATACCCAAAAAAATGGTAACCATGTGACCATAAACAAAATTACATTTTAAAAAGCTAACTTCAAAGTATCTGCCATAATTTTACCTGAATCTATTCTCTGCCCAGAATATAGCTACACAGAATAACCAAAAAAAAAGTCAACCATGTCACCATAAGCAAAACACAATGAAAATTCATACTTCGAATCTTCCAATTTATCCTGAATCTATCCTATTCCTAGATTACAGCCTACGTAGAAATAGCTCCCTAACTCGAAAAAAAAGGCCAAGTGCGAGCCGGACTCGCGCACGAAAAGTTCCGTGCCATTATCGCAAACAACAGCAAAAAAATCACGTTTGTTGTATGGGAGTCATAATTAAATATTTATTTTATTCTGTTTTTAGTATTAGGGCCTCGTTTTTACCCTTTGGGTACGATTCTTAGGGTTCCGTACTACGGAACCCTAAGAATAGGAACCATGTTACCCCAAACACAATGAAAATAAAATGCAGACCTCGAATCTCTCATTACTTCTCCTTTTTTATTGTCTTCACAGAATATAACCATAGACTACACAGAATAATACCTAACCCAAAAAAAATATCAAAACTACAACAAAAAAAAAAAAAACTTTGTGTTCCTGCTTTTGTTTCTTCGTATTTTTTGACACCGACTTCCGAAATTTAAGTTATTTTTCACTTTGTAGTGTTTTTATTTTGAAGTCGGTTGTATTTTTGTAAGAAAGTTTTTTTTTATTTTTTACTTTTTAGTTGTGGTTCATAATATACCAGTTCCATAGGCTAGGTACCTATAATACCCAAAGAAAAGACAAAAAAGATTAACCTAATATCATGAAACTTAAACAAAACCCATGGAATGAGAGTATACCAGGGTGAACTGTTCACACCTGAGTACCTCTTTAAAGTGTACCAGTGTGATGTTATGTTATGAAGTGGTGTAATAAACAATAAACAAAATAGCTATTGCAGCTATCCCGAGTGATATGCCGTAATTTTTTGAAGAGTTCTGATGAATATCTCCGAAGTTCTTCACCAGATCTTGAAGAAAATTAAATGGGACTAGACGACAAGCACCAGCTTTCAAATAAAAAAAGAATCATCAAAATCACTTCATCCAGTAAAAAGTTCTGAGGTTACACACATAAAAAAAAAATACAGTCGAATTGAAAACCTCCTCCTTTTTGGGCAGTCGGTTAATAAATCTGCCTAGCCTTTTTCCCAACTATATTGGGGTCGGCTTCCAGCCTTACCGGATTCAGCTAAGTACCGGTGTTTTACATGGAGCGACTGCCTATCTGACCTCCACAACCCAGTAACTGGGTAACACGGTACCCTTTGGCAAGACTGGTGTCAGATCTCAAGCTTCTGACTAATCGTAACAACTGTCAAAGATCTTTAAATGATAGTCGTTAACGTGCTTTCCGAGAGGCACGGAGAAAACTCGGTATGTTGAAAATGGTCACCCATCCACGGACCGACCTCGTCAAGCGTTGCTTAACCTTAACGATGTAAAAATACTTACAACGAAAATAAATTTCAAAATTCGAATCTCCCTTAATTCGCGCTGAATCTATTCTCTACCCAGTATAAAGCCATAGACTACACAGAATAGCTCCGTTACCCCTATAAACGTGTTCTGAAGCTCTAAAGCTTGTCGCTTCCTATTAAATACTGAAATCCAGCCTTATCTAGGCAGCCTGGCAGTCGACCTCTAATATAAGATGATGTAATAGGCCCTGAGCATATGACTCATGGTGTGGTGACCCATTAAGAGGAAACGGGGGCAGAGAGCGCCGACTGAATTTCCTTAGTAAAAAGTCATAATTCGAGGTTTGGCTCTCGTCTCTTATCTCCTCCAATATTGGACCAATTTAAAAGATATTCCGTGAACTGAAAATTAAAGATATATACTATGTCCCTATGTTTTCCTTTTTGATGATACATTATATTTAGAAGCACTAGAGCCCTCAAAAAATGCTCAAAATTGCGCTGTCAACAGAGGCTTAGTGTGAAAATTTGACAAATATAAATTAAAAAAAGAAAGCATAGAGACATAGTATATATCTTACTTTACTAGTTTATGGAATATCTTTTAAATTAGTCCAATATTGGAGGAGGAAAGAGACGAGAGCCGAACCTCGAATTATGACTTTTTACTAAGGAAATTCAGTCGGCGCTCTCTGCCCATATTTCCTCTTAAATAGTACAGGCCTGGAATTGTGTCACGTTAGGCCAAAAGCATCTTATCTCCATACTGTGTTCACCAAGCATGTTGACGATTTAAACATTAGGCGTATCTTCCTTCAGCAAAATGCATCATGCGTATGTAAATCTTTAAATATTTTGTAAATAAAATTATACCTTAGTAAGTTACTTGAGGGTCGGCGTGCTGAACATATTTTATGGGATTCCCAAAAGCATTAATAGCTAGCTAACTAAAACACTGAAGAAATTCCCACAACTTGATATTATGTAAACCAGCCTTAAAAACCCAATGTTACTCTACTCTTCTTTTAATTGCTTTATTATTTTCGTATCCATGCTTTCAGTATTTAATAACAGTATGATTTTTTTAGTATATTTTCACTAAGGGCCCACATACGCTTTAGTGCCGTAAAACGGTAACTTTCTAAAGCATACTCCTTAGTAACAGCTAGGTTAAAAGGTTTGAAAAAAAAAATTATTTATTATCTATTCATGTACATAATTTAGAACACAAGGTTTTTACGTGTAACTAATAGTTTTGCTTTAAAAAAATAATTAACATCACGATATTTTTTCGCAACTTTTGGAAACTCCTCCAAAACGACTTGCATGTTTAAAAATATTTTTACACAGAAAAATTGATGGCTGGTATTTCTTCATAACTAACATAGCATATGTAAATCAAATAATATTTTGCAAACAAAACTGTTCAAAAGGAGGTTCAATTTTGATATTTTGGCATAGAGTGGGCGCACGGCTAGTACTGCGTTAGCATTGGGGTGTTATATATCGCCTTAAGTTATCAACTTAAATTCCATTTTCAAGCGTCATGAAGCCGTGGCCTGGCCTAAAGTAGAAAATTTTAGTATTTTTGTATCATGTACCAATTTTTTTTAACCAATATCTGCTTAATTTTCATAAGCTTTTATTTAACTTGCAATGTATGTATGTATGTAATATAGTGTGTCAAATCTTGCAATTAAATGTTAAAGCAGTTATCTGCCACCGATTAAGATGAAATTTGGCATACACGTTTAGTTTGGATGACAATGCATGGTTAGCTAAGTGATGTCATTTGAAATTCAATATGGCGGACTGCCCACGATGGCGGGCTAGTTGTTTTTTGTGCACTGCCATGATATGGGTATCAAATGAAAGGGTTGGCTGAGAAGAACACGAAAAAAGCTTGTTAAAAATATTTTTTTAATGAATGTAAATAATTTTACTTTAATTTTAGGAAATAATTTTATTATAAATGTGCAGCTGAATAAATGGAAACGAGTAGGTATTACGCCAAGTAACGCTACCATATTAATTCATACTTAGTTAAACACCCATCTAGCTAAAATCTTTTCCCTCACTGCCCATGCTGATCCTACTTCTATCAAAAACGTGCAAGTTTTTGAGGGTGAATGTTTGTTACTCTTTCACGAAAAAACAACTGAACGGATTTTGATGAAACTTTACAGAAATATAGCTTATACATCAGAATAACACATAGACTATAATTTATAAAGATATTGGGAGAAGTATACGCGAATATAGTTTTTAATTATGTTTAAACTAGCTTATGCCAGCGGCTTCGCCCGCGTGAATGTCGAAAATTATCCCAAGGGAATATATTCCCAGTATAAAAAGTATCCTATGTGTTATTCCAGACTATAATCAATCTGTGTGCCAAATTTCATCCAGATCCATCCAGCCGTTTGAGCGTGAAGAAGTAACAAACATACTCACAGACTTTCGCCTTTATAATATAAGTGTGATTCGTCCGATTTGCTTATGTACAACATACAAAGTACCAGGAGAAGGAAATCAAAATCGGTTCATCCGTTTAGGAGCTATGATGCCACAGACAGATACACAAACACATTTTTCCGTGGGAGGTTAAAAAAGCATTGATACATTAGTACTCGCATAAAAATTATATTCACAAACATTTTCAATTATATTATTCCACACTGTAATCCCCACTACCACTATCAACTTAGATAAATAAAGATTAAAACTGTGGCGAGCTTACCAACAACGCACAATGTACTAACTTCGACCCCTGACATTTAGCAAACGAGGCCAGGGGCTGCAAACCTTGGGTCGGGAGGAGGATAACTTTTATGTTACATATATATCCCCATGTTTCTCCTAAGTTTATTTAATATTTACTTAGTTAACTTGGCGATTAGCCTCATTAGGACGGGTGAGTTTAAACTTCGGTTTAAACGAGACCAAGTTGAAATGTTACTCAAGTTAAATAACTGTTTTCTTCTTTTATTTGTCTGGCTTTTTGTTCTGTTCTTACTCTACGAAGGCATTGTTTGTTTAAAATATATTATTATTACGATTAAATTTAATTTATTAGTTTTTTCCTTGACTCACATGAACCATAAATTTTTCATCATTTCATTTTTTTTGTATGTCATTCGATAAAGAATCTTAAGACGTATCGTTTGACGAATCAAACACGAGAGTTTGAACCAATGGTGAGGCGTTATTCAAAAAAGAAAAACACTGCGTGTGTCAATGTTGCACAGAAAAACCACAGTAAAACCAAGTAACTCAGCTGTATTTCCATAGAAACAGCACGTAACTAAGTTTTTTTGTTAAACCTGAGGGATTGGCCATCACCCTGCGCGTGTGAGCAGTTTTAAGCTGCTAAACAGTTCCTTTGGCTTTTTTTTTTTATAGGCTCGCTTTTGATCACTATCTCGCCTAATGCTAAGCGACGATGTGGTTGACGCTGTGGTGTGTGCTTTACTGAAAAGTGCCCGATTTTGACATACGCGGTGTTAGAACTTAAGCGACGATATCTGGCTGTAAAAACATCTACGCTACATCCATCAGCATATTTTTGCACGATTTTTCCACATTGAAATTACTTTAGTCCGAATCCAGTGAACCCTCCTCACACATTGAATAATTGTTTACCGGTTATTTATGCAAATTAATTATAATTTTTATGGCCAGCTCTCATTCTGTGTGCTTAGGACAAGTACACCGCAGCGGTTTGCTTTCGTACGTAGGTACAGTCATCAGCATAAACACACTTACGCAAGCTTCATAAATAATTTATTCGTGAAATCCATACTAATACATATGAATGCGAAAATGTGTGTGTCTGTTTTTGCTTTAAATTTTTAAGCATAAACCACTGCATCAATTTTGATGAATTTTGATATACTTTGAAAAAGGACAGTGGATACTTTTTATCCGTAGAGTATTTTCTTCCGCTCTTCACATGGGCGAAGCCATTGGCAGAAGAACTAGTGATAAATATAAGTTTTAGAAAAGACCATACCCAATATAGCTTGGTTTCAATAATAATATATTATGATGTGAAGGCACGGTTGGCGCAGTAGCTGAGTGATTGGCTGTTATGCGTGTCACAGATTCGATTCTCGCACTGAACAAATATTTGTATGGCTTACAGATAGTTGTTCCGGGTCTGGCTGTTTGTATGTTTGTAAACGCACCCACGATACAGGATAAATTCCTAGTACGGGGTTAAATTTAAAAAATAAAATCTCTATCAACATTTTAAGAGAAACATTCAAAGCGAAACGCTTTTGAATTTGCCGATTTTGTCACATATTTACGCACGTGAGTGTACTAAGGTACTAGTGTATTGTCGATATCGCAAAAATCTTTTCATTATACAAGGCCTTTTGTATGTAATACTTATTTACATAAAGCTGTGTGGTCGCCGCTTACTAAACAACGGCTAAAATTATTTTTATAAGACTTCAAATAACGTGGGGAATTTAAATTAATTCTCGTACTGAAGTATTTTTCTTAAGCGCAGGAAAATATTTGTTTCAAGTTGGTGGTGTTTATTTATTTATATATACTTTATTATACACCAATGTAAAAACAATAATACATACGGAAACCTTAAAATAAAAACAAACATACAACAGGCGGCCTTATCGCGTTCTGTGATCTCTTCCAGGCAACCCAGAATAGAGAGAGATAGCCTGGACACGACATGGGGTTGCAATTGGTGCAATTTTAAATCAAATCGGTAGCGATTGCGCGCGTTTTATTGTCACAGGCAATGCATTCCATAGACGAGTAGCCATGACAGTAATAGATTTGTCTAGGAAGGTAGTGGAATGCATTGGCATTTTAAGTTTCATGTTATCCGATGACCTGAGAACTTTCGTGTGCGAGTCACATAGAAATTGAAATCGGTTTTTGAGTAAAAAGAGGGGTAGACGGGAAAGATAGAATAGAATAGAATAGAATACTCTTTATTATGTACACCATATAAGTTACAGAAAGTATAGACGAAGAAAACATTACACTGGGTGACACAATGGGCGGCCTTATCGCTAAAAGCGATCTTTTCAAGACAACCTTTGGATGGATTTAAAAAAATGAAAGGAAAGACAGTACTGTAGGTAGTCTTTGGTGTACTATTTATAAATAAAAAGAAAGATATCATTTATTATAGTGTTTGGGTCAATGTTCTTGTTAAGAAACAAGTGAGTATCTTTACCTCTCTCTCTAATAAACGAAAACAACAAGAAAAGAGAAAATCATCACCATCTCACTCTAATCTCGATTTATTTTAGTTATCTAATCATAGTCCTAGTCCTCATTCCTCCTCCATGTTGTAATAATTTTTATTAAGAGTGACAATCAATTGTGACAAGTACAGTCATAAGGTAAAAAACATAAAATTAAATAAAGAACATAATGCAGCCAGTACGATTCACATTTCAAAATCCTCCCTTTAATCGAGATGGCCACAAAATTATTTGGTTGACTGTACTAACAGGGTCACATATCAATCGACCTGACTGTACTTTACAATCATTTCATAGAAAAAACACGAGAGCATATCACTAGTAAACAATTTAGTACAAAAAAAACATCTTAAGATATCATCAAACCTATATCAGACACGCAACGTTGATGTTTGCAACGATTCAACCCTTTGGTCAAAATATCCGCTAACATCCTATCAGTAGGCAAATACGACAGCTTAATTTTGTTACTTTCGACAAGTTCTCGAATAAAGTGATACCGGACGTCAATATGTTTTGTCCGATTATGATGAACTGGGTTCTGTGCCAACTTTTGTGCACTTTGATTATCATTACAAAGAGTAACCACAAAAGACTCACCTGTAATCTCACCAATTAAGCGCTGTAAATACACAGCTTCCTTAGAAGCACTGGTTAAAGCCATGTACTCGGCCTCTGTGGATGACAGGGCAACTGTGGGCTGTTTTTTGCATTCCCATGACACTGGTGTATTAGCTAATTTAAAAATATAACCTGTGTACGACCTCCTGTCATTACCATTGGCCCAGTCAGCATCGACAAAACCACATAAAGGTTCTCCAATCTTTTTAAATGTAAGACCGTAATCTAACGTACCTTTTAAATACTGCAAGACACGTTTAGCTGCAGTCCAATGCGCCTGCATAGGGTTCTTGTTAAATTGACTCAGAAAAGTAACGGCGAACAAAATATCAGGCCTAGTGTTAATTGCTAGAAATATAAGGCAACCGATTAAGTTTTGGTAGGGAACATTGACAGCTGGTTCCGACTGAGAACGCAGGTCAACACTAACGTCCATAGGAGTAGGGACAGTTTTGCACTCCGACATATTAAAACGATTCAACGTCTCCAATATATATCGCTTTTGATCTACCTTTACATCGTTAGTTTCATTTTGCCTAACGACATGCAGACCAAGGCAATAACTAAGTTCACCTAAATCCTTGACACCAAAATATTTGGTCAGACCGTCTTTCAAATAAGATAACTCGATTTCTTTGTCGTAAATAAATATTAAATCGTCAACATAAATTGCTAGAATAGCAATACTATCAGAACTTCTTTTCAAATAAATACAGGGCTCAGACTGTAATCTGTTTTAGCCTAAGTCAAGAAGTACCTGATCTAGTCGTTTATTCCAGGCTCTAGCGGCTTGTTTGAGACCATAAAGTGATTTATTCAATTGACACACTTTCTTCTCCTCATCTTCAGCTATAAAGCCTTCAGGTTGTGTCATGAACACCTTCTCTTCTAATTTCCCATACAGAAAAGCTGTGTCTATGTCTAAATGATGCATTTTCAAATTCTGTTCAACTGCTAGCGCAATCAAAACTCTTAGCGACGAATAACGAACTACCGGCGAAAAGGTTTCTTCATAGTCAATTCCGTAACTCTGATGAAAACCTTTTGCTACCAAACGTGCTTTGTATCTACTGAAGTTACCTTCAGAGTCACGTTTTAATTTAAAGACCCATTTACACGGTATGATTTTCTGACCTTTGTTCTCTACTAAGGTCCAAGTACCGTTGGTCATCAAAGAGTTATATTCGTCTTCCATAGCAGCTATCCACTTAGCTTTGTCAGGACGTAAAAAAACATCAGAATAAGAATAAGGTTCATCGGTTAACTCACCACTTTGCATCGTCGAACAACAGACAGAACAGCGATAATTTACAGGTTTTCTATCCCTCAAATGGTACCTTCTACCAGATTCCACATGCTCCTATTGATATGTGACCCTGTACGACTTGTTGTCATCACAATAACCAACGAATATGTACTGTTTTGCTTTTGGGTCTAACTTTTGGCGATCGCAAGCGGGTACATGTACGTATGCACGACAACCAAAAACACGTAAATGAGCAATGTCAGGTTTTCTGTTATACCATAACTCATAAGGGGTACGATTTTCTAGAGCTCTGTGTGGACTTCTATTTTTAAGATAAGTAGCTGTACGAACCGCTTCTTGCCAGAAAGTTTTAGGTAGGCCACTGTCTTGCAACATACACCTAGCTTTCTCTACTAAAGACCTATTTGTTCTTTCGGCAATTCCATTTGACTCCGGGCAATATGGTACAGTAGTCTGATGCCTAATTCCTCTGGAAGCTAGATAAGCCTCGAATTCAGCATTGACGTACTCACCCCCGTTGTCGGTACGCAAGTTCTTTATTCTAAGAGAGGTCACATTCTCAACAAGAGCTTCAAATTCTAAAAATGTTTTCTTTACATCCGCCTTACAGCGAATAAAATAAGAAAAAACCATCCTAGAAAAATCGTCAACAAAAATAAGTAAGTATCTATTCGATTCTAAAGAAACAACATCAAAAGGACCACACACATCAGAATGTATAACTTCCAACATTCTGCTGCCTTTCTTGTAATCAATAGTTTTGAAGGGTTTTCTACTCTGTTTTCCTTCAATACAGGCTACGCAAGGGTTTTTATCTAAAGAAGAAAATTCAATACCTTTAGCTTGACCACGTCGCAGATGTTCCAAAGCAGCGCGGCACAGATGGCCTAGCCTGCGATGCCACACACAGGTCCGAAGAACTAGCTAAAGCTTCAGTAGCCATCGCGCTTTCTGGATAAATGGGAACATGATCCAATCTATACAACCCACCAACGTTGCATGAAGCGTGGCCTATCGTTTTGCCAATTATTTTAACATCGTTATGTTTGTACATCGAACAACCTTCCCTATTAAAAATAACAGTTATACCCTTTTCAACAGCCTTGTTAACAGAAATTAAATTGGTACTTAACTCGGGAACATATAAAACGTCTTTAATCCCATTTAATTTTAACTTATTGTCTTTTAAAAGCAACACTTCACCAATGCCAGACGAAATAACCTTCTTGTTATTTACTAAAGTTATTTCTTTGCTGTCAACCGTAGGGTTAAAATTGGTAAGCCATTCTTTCTGACATGTCATATGTGTGGAAGCGCCAGAGTCTACGTACCATTCCGTAGGACTTAAATTTCCTCCAACACCATAGGCTGATGTTAGTGTAGACTCTACGACATTTTGAAGTTTTTTCTGTTTGACCTTTTTCACTTTCCTTTTGTGTGGACATTTAGGACTTTTGTGTCCTGGCTCCTGACAATTATAACAAATAATGTTCCTGCCTTTTACATTATTTGCAGCAAGAGCCGACTCTTTAGACTCACGTTTAGCGCTTTCATTGAGTAACTTCCTTTTAACTAATTCTGACGAAACTTCTATATTAGCATTTTCTAAGGCCATCACAAGGGGATCAAATTCTTTTGGAAGACCACCGAGTAAAATTGCGCCTATGGATAAATCGTCTATTTTTCGGTCTATATCTGCCAAATCTTGTGCAGTGCCAGTAACAGCATTAATATACTCTTCGATGGAAGGAAAATTCTGCAACTCGTATCTATAAAGCTTTCGTTCTAACGCCAACTGTCTACCCATACCTTTGTCTTCGTACGCATTAGCTAGAGTATCCCATACCTCCTTAGCAGTTTTACAGGCACGTACGTGAGTGATTGCTCCGCTTTCCAATGTAAGACACATCTTGGTTAACGCCTTCAAATCTCTAGTCTTCCTCAGGGTAACCGATGTAGTATCTTCAGCACTATAACCCTCAACTGCTGACCACAAGTCCTCATGCAGTAGATACATGCGCATCTTAAATTTCCATTGAGCGTAACCATCCTTTCCATGTAAACTTTTAATGGACATTAATGATGCTCCGGAAACGGCGTATGTAGAGGGAGCAGAAGCCATATTATCACCAACTGACATAGTTAATTACGCAAAAAAATATTTTACGCTATTTTAAATATGTTTACGTACAAAATAAATTATTACAATTTATTTTTGTCGGCCCATAACCGATTGTTGTAATAATTTTTATTAAGACTGACAATCAATTGTGACAAGTACAGTCATAAGGTAAAAAACATAAAATTAAATAAAGAACATAATGCAGCCAGTACGATTCACATTTCAACACTCCAGGAATGCTTCAAAAGGCACCCGGATTTCGGGGTGAGTTCGGCATTTTTACTTCACTAAAACTACCCCGGTATACACCAGTAAGTTCATGCACCCCGCGTGCTTTAAAACCACTACCCCGCACCACTGTACCGGCACTGTATAAAGCCTGTTAAGGCACATCCCTAGAGAGACTGTAAAGGGTATTTTCCTCGAACCTCGCTGTGCGGCAGTTCGTGACCAATGTGCCATCTGGGTGGCAAGAGATCCAACTTACAGGGCCTAGGTATACTAGGGCACGGGGTTCCAGCGCTTATAAATAAAATTTAGTTCAAATAAATATCACAAGATGGCACGGTATGCATCGCTTTGTTATTGAATGATTGTGTGTAAAATTAACATTTTCTAGAATTGATCATATTTTTTTTATGTTTAATCAACTCTCCTAAGCAAAAATATATAGAATATTGGGCTCTTAATTCAAATTTCGAAGATTTTTTGAACGGATCATTTAAAACTGATTCCAATAGACGGCGCGGTTTTAATTTTCTGAGGCATACCATTCGATTTTATTTTTATTGTACAATGACAAAAAATACTATAAAACATCTCTGTATTTAAAGAAAGAAAAGAGTCAAGATCCAAGTAAACCTTTTACTTACAAGTCTCTGCTAACAACATCTATTGCCGTGGAAAGGAACCGAACGCGATCGATGTACTTTTAGTAAATAGTCCGTATAGTCCGTCGAAAACGCTAGTTAGGTCGGCACGGTTTCTTTGTATGGAATGAGGCATCGGTATGCTAGTATTATATTATTTTTTCCGTAGATTAATAAATGACTTTTCTGCTTTTCCTGTAATAACTACAAGAAATGTGTTTTGTCTAAGTCATAAACTTAATGCAATTCTGCAAAACAACATTAATAAAAATAACTCTGCAGCCTAAAGTATGCAGAATAACTATCTACAGCAAAAAATGGCCCAGCAAATCGATAAAAACAAATAATCGGAAAATCAATCAATACCCAACTAAAATAAAACAGAGGAACCATAAATGTACAAATAAATTCCGCTACTGGATAACAGATGTCGCTGTTTGGCACATCATGGCGGCTATTTATTTTTACGAAGCGAATTAATGGTTTTATAGCTAACACTTGTTTGGTAATTAAAATTATGGGGTATTTGTTATTTAGAATTTGAAAGTGTACATTAATATTCGGTGTGAAATTTATGGAAAATAAAATTGGGGTAATTACGTCAAGCTGTCGGCTAAAATGCAAGAAAGAGCAGATATATTAAAATTTGTTTGTTGCAGTAGCTACATGGTGGTATAATTAATTGCCAGCCAGTTTAAACGCTGTTTACGTACTGCCCAGCTAATTCTTGCTCTGACGTCAGTTTAATGGCATAAGTAAACTATCCTGAAATATTAAAAAGAAAAAGTCGGTATAAAAAATTGATGATGACAGATTTGCTTTACATTTTTCCATTGGTTAACAACTTTACTACTTGTTGCCAAAGAAGAAGAAAAAAAATACTTTACTACTTCCTAACACCCTAGAACTTAAGATGAGCTGTCAATCTTCTTATCTGCTTACCCCAGACTCCATCCTAGTTGTTTTAAACCTGAAAGAAGCACTAACTTTAAAAAGTTTAATATTGGTCGTTGATGGAGTTTTGTTTATTTAAAGTTCCATAGTGTAGAGTCCTGTTACATTTCTTTGTAGAAAATGCATGGCACTATTAGATACCTTGGGGTGAGAGCAGTAACCTTTTTATCTTCCTGTGATCATCGTTGTCTTACCATGATCCTAATATATTCGGGGTTGGCGCAACATGTTGGTTGGCGCTTCCTCCACAAGTCTCTTTTCATCACCATACCAGTAGATGAAGTGAGTTGTTGATAGACATGAGACTGAATGCCCATAGCACTTTCGGACCTTCATAAGCTTTCTTTTTTCTGTAACTATAAACCTTTCAAGCTCCTTCTTCAATTTAAAATATTTATAAATTCCATGTCCACTCTATCTCACCTTTTTTATTCGTCGGGCAATCCGTCCAAAAGGTCCCGTCTCTCTGGGGATATTTAAGATTTTTACCCTCTAAAATACCCTCTCGGCACCCGGTTGAACACGTGCGATCCGGGATCTCTAGTGGAATAAACTCGGGAGAGAACAGTGCCTTGTATGCACGTGGAGGGTTGAACATGCCCTCACACTCCCCATGTAAACCGGCCAAGTGTGTGTCGGACTTCGCATATTTGGGATTCCGTACCAGACCGCAAAATCAAGTTAGTTGTAATAGTAACATTTCAAAAAAACAATCAAATTTTTCAATATATTGGTATGCGTTAGTAAAATATGACAACACATGACATCATCAGCCTATTAATATTCCCACGCGGGCCCAGTGCGGGTTGGTGGATGTCACATGTCTTCGAATTTTTGGTTCTAGGACATGCCGGTTTCCTCACGAAGTTTTCCTTCACCGTTTTTGAGAGCAGTGGTGATGAAATAATTTACACAAAGTAAAGCGCCTGCCTGGGTTTGAACCCACGACCTGCAACTTGTAAGTAGCAGCCGATACCACTGGGCCACCACTGTTCTAGTAAAATATACATAGATAAATATAAGTATTATCACCAAGTTTCAAGTTCATAGGTCAATGGGAAGTTAAAAAATTCTTCGGAACACAATTTTGTAAAAAAAACTGACTTTGGTGGCTTCTCATTCCTTTGTGTTCCAATACTTTTTTAAACAAAAATATAGTATTTATCTACTCAACGAGCTCTAAGCAACGAATCCCCACTTACCAAAACTTTTTTTCACGTGGCCCTTTAGCTGTATAGGAGCCCCCCTAAAAAACATTTAGAAATATTATTTGACAATTTGTTTGGCTTTGGGTCAACAAGATGCTTATACTTTGACAATTTGAAGACTGTAGCTCCAACCGCTTGGCTGTAAACCTGCGTGACAGACGACGGACAGACATACACTTGAGTGACAGCAATAGGGCCGCGTTTGGACCCTTCGGGTACGCAACCCTAAAAACTTAAATTACTTGATAAAGTTTGAAAACGTGAAAAACTTAAGCCGAGATAGCAAAGCTGAAGTCCTTAGCTACAACACAAATAGAATCTGCTGTCTGTTGATTGTATTATATGCCTGAGTTTTTTCAAGCGTGTTAACCCAAATATAAGAACATGCTTAGTTTAAGGGATTGTTGTAACTGAACAACTAGTCCTGGCGACGTCTGTAAGACTGCTTCCCATTGAGTTACAATGGGGATATAAAGAAAAATACATAGTAAACGTAAAACATAAAAAAAGCTTCTTAAAATTAAATTAAAATGGTATATTCCCATTTTAATCCATACCTCACTCATGACTCGGACGTGACACGACTCGGCCTAGTAATCCCCTAATCGCAAAAGAAAAGCAAAACATTCGCAGTGGAAATCCCGGTCTCGTATAAAAACAAACGACAAGATATTTTAACTTTTAGACTAGATTTGTAGGAGTTCTAAATCAAGTTTCATGTTTATCCCAAATTATTTAGAGTCATCGCTATAATATATATATATATAGTGTGATGTGACGTGATATATATATATATATATTATATTACATATTATTAGTGTGAAGTGGGATGAGAAGATTTTTTGTAATTATTGATAGGCTCGCATTTGACCACCATCTCAACTGATGGTAAGCGGTAAGCTGATACGAGTCAGATGAAGGTACCTTCATCTGACTCGTATCAGACACGACTGGACGGATCTTTTTTTTTTAATGTTTTATAGGCTCGCGCTTGACCACCATCTCACCTGATGGTAAGCGATGATGTGATCGATGATGGAGCACGCTTGCCTAGAAGTATCCTATTCACTCTTGACTTAAAGACCCCTAGGTTGTTGTGGTTGGATCTGGATGAAATTTGGCACAGAGATAGATTATATTCAGGAATAGCACATAGGATACTTTTTATCCTGGGAATATTTTCCCTGGGGAAAATTTTTGACATTCACGCGGGCGAAGCCGCTGACAGAAGCTAGTTTCGCATATAAATATCTATAATCCAACCTACCTCAGTTTCTCCCTAACACCTACCCACATTTCAAATCTATTTGTGTCCACCGGTACCCTAGCGATTTTTTCACGAGTTCCATACATAAATGCTTGAGATAAGGCCGCACAAGTTGCCAGGCCCTCCAGATAACCTCATTAGCTACCGACGCTATACTGATATTCCGATATTATCCCCTATTTTCACGTGTATCTTATTACATTTTTTCCTACTTGAAAAGTGTTTTTGTTATACAGAATTAGGTATTAACTTTAAAACTTTCGCGTTTCATAATTGAAAAACCAGTCTACCCGGGACCATGGTCGTTGTAACACGGCCGAAACGTCGGGTTAAATAGGTAATCGAAATAATCGCGTTAAATTCCCGTGATATATTGTTTTTCAGAATTAGGTAGTTGTAATTATAGGCACACAACAGATTTTCGTTATTGTACTTACACCAAAATAGTAACACAACTCAAGCACAACTCTTTTTCAATATTTTTAATTGTTTGGTTATACCGAATGGTGCTCGCTCTACCAGACAACCATTGGATGGACTGAACGAACTTGAAATAAGAACTGGAATCATTTATTTACTAAGAACTAGCTGTGCCCACGGCTTCGATCACGTCAACTGCCTACCCACTTAGCTTCCTACTTACCCTACATACATTAACATACCTATATACCTACCCAAACCTACCAATTTTTTTTCTAGTGTCATTCTTCCGCAGAGAATCTTAACACCACCATTCAGAAAATTACGTCAAAACACAACGCCATCTATCGAATATGGAGTTCAACTGTCCGAGTATCTGAATTGCGTGTGCTGTGATATTTTATTTCTTGAACACTTTAAATTCAAATATCTTTTGATAGAGAGAACCGATTGCAAAGAAAAAAATACTAAATAATACTTCACATTAGTTACGCACAATTTTTATGTATAAAAGTTATCTACATAGATTTCGTACATTTTACGTGATGCGTGCACAACTAAACAGACAAAAAATCCTAAATGCTGGAAATGGGTTCGTTTGTGTTTGGGTGTGAATGTGAAATCATCCAATGACTTCTCCCGCTCTGGGTGAAGCGGGAGGGCGTGTCAGACTTTTACTGACTAAAACCCACCCGTGTTCCTTCAGTTGCTTGTGCCAGGGCCGCGGTAACTCTCTTGCAAATATATCCGCGACCCAGACAGGATCCTTTAAGGCGCCTCCCCGAGCAAAACTCCGCGCTAGTCGAATTTTGTGCAGTTTTTATGAGCTATCTACTCTTTATTTAAATGAAATATCAATTAATAAAAATACATTTAATTTCTACATAATGTTGATTCTAAAATCGTAGTACACTTTTTTTTTAAAAGAGGTATATGTGTCACTTATCTTCTGCCAACAAAACCATAAAAATGTGAAATAATTATTGATAGCATGCATCTCCTCGTAAAGTGTTCATTAATTATTTTTTATACTAACACTAATGGATACAACAATTTGATAACGAACATTTTGTAAGTTTTATTTTTTTCAAAAGACCAATATTCGATTTTATAAAGATTTTATTCTAAAATCTGGGCGTATTCACTACCGTAATTCATGCGCCACCAGTGCCGCTAGGCCAATAGGAATGCTCATATCTCATGCTGATTTTTAACACCCTGGCTATTTATTTTGGAAATATTTTCGATGTAAAAAAAACTTTCCTACAGATTTATTATATGTATTGATACTGCTAATTACTTTATGTGCCAAGTTTTCATTATGTCTACGCCTATCAACCCCCTAGGAAAAGTGGGTGTACGAAAATATCACCTAAACATCCTTTGGGATATGCGTGATCTATTTAATTACTTCCGCTATCTTGATAGGATTAAGACAGCAAAACATCAGCTAAGTATAAATATATAGCAATATTAAAATCAATCTTAGGGCACACTAGTCAACGGCACGAACTATTTTGTGCGCGGGGTTATAATGCATTTTATATCAACCGACAACACGTACGGAAGAGATAGATGCTGTGATGAGCAGTAGGAAGCTAGTTCGCGTACGAATACACACTTTTGCAAATTTGTAGCGAAATGGATAATGATTTAGGACGAAACCGAGCGCGCGAAATTTTATAAACAGACCTTTGGCAGTCTAGATATCATGAAAAAACTACTAAATCTATCTGTTCAAAATAACATTATTTGCATTGTTGAACTACTAATCTATCCCTGTACGGAGGCCGTTTTGCAATTTTCAGTCTTCTTATGATATTTATTTGCGCCCGAAAATGCGTTATAATTAGTGTCGAAATATGGAACTTTCGACGCTCATAACTTTCAAATATTTTCTTTTTTTACTTTTTCGCTTCCATACAGGGCTAGATAATGATGAGACAAATTGATATCACTTTTTATTTTGAATGTACATCGTCAAACAGTGGAATAATCCCTAGACTACGTTTGTATGGAAGAATTTTCGACTAGTGTAACCTTAAATGTTTAATGGGTCACTTCGAATCTCTATACACAATTTCAGAATTAAAAAGGGATGTTGTTGGGTAGAAATTTATTAATTCTATTTCGTCCGTCAGTGAGATTGTCAAATAATATTGGACCCGTATGTTTTTGTTTTATCAAATAAATAAAATTTTACAAAGATAAAGCGCATTAAAGTTTAGGCGTGGGGGCTTTTGATGACACTTTGTCAGTAAAAAGTGTAGCACACCGTGACGTCACACGATATTTCAACGCACTGTATCTATCCCCACCAAGATATACAAGCCAGCCCGCGCAATGCTGTGCCGTAGTTAAATTCTAGTTAGTTAATTGGTGTTTCTTGTCCGTTCTTCTCCAGGTAGGCTTATTCCGAACGGATGGTAGAATCACTTTATTAAGATCCAGCCATAGTTGTCCCCCCAGCGACGCCCTGAGCCGAGGTTCGACCCCACAGGGTAGCCCTCAGCGTTGTCGCTTAGGTTTAGAAATTTGTGCCTGGCTGGAGGCTATATAGCTTAGTCTCCACAGGGAAGCCCGGTTAAGTAGTTGTCAGTCACTTTGACCGAACTACGAGACGCCACATAGAAAAACAAAAAACTATCTTTCGTCGTATTTTTTTGTTTACGTGGCAAATGAAAAAATACGTGTCCAATATTTTTAGGTTATCTAACTGACGGACTAAATAAATATTCTTATTATTCCCTATTCGAAGCTAATTATTTGTCAAAGTCTTCAATAACAAACCTTTCAAACTTTAACTTTAAAGTCGGGTATGATAAATTCTTAACTCCAAATACTCCTAGAAACCAGCCCTAAGACTTGTCTGCTACCCACCTAGTAATTTGTAGGGTTCCGTAACCAAAGGGTAAAAACGGGACCCTATTACTAAGACTCCACGATCCGTCTGTCACCAGGCGGTATCTCATGAGCCGTGATAGCTAGACAGTTGTAATTTTCAGAGATGATGTATTTCTGTTGCCGCTATAATAACTAATTCTAAAAACAGAATAAAATAAATATTTAAGTGGGGCTCCCATACAACAAACATGTTTTTTTTGCCGTTTTTTGCCATAATGTTACGAAAACCTTCGTGTGCGAGTCCGACTCGCACTTGGCCATTTTTTAGGTACCGTCCTCATATTTACCGCCTTCCTTATTAGTATTTCACCCACATATTCTATCTTTCCCACACAATCCAGCTTACAACAACTACAAAATTTTCAAAAAATTTCATTAAATAATAATAAGGTAAGTTACATTATCGCTAATAAGCCTGATATAGTGGTGGTGGACCGAATCGAGAGGCGTGCAATGATTGTTGACATAACTGTTCCGCATGACGGGAACCTCGTGAAAGCCGAGAAAGATAAGCAAATCAAGTATCTTGACTTGGCTCGCGAGGTTGTCGACATGTGGGATGTGGACACAGCGATCATTGTACCGATAGTCGTGTCAGCCAATGGCTTAATAGCCACGAGCCTCGACCAACACCTTAGGAGGCTCTCGTTAGGCGGCTGGATCAAGGGCCTGATCCAGAAAGCAGTATTGCTGGACACGGCTCGCATTGTTAGGAGGTTCCTCTCTCTGGAGCCCTGACCGCCGGTAGCTTGGACCCTGTTCCCGATACCGGTGGGCCTCTATTTTTTATATTTTTAAATGTTTTTCTTTTTTGTGTTTTGTAAAAATATTTAAAAATGTAATTAATAAGAAAAGAAATGAATAAAGGTAAGTAACTAACCCAGTAGCTATGAAGCTCCTTATCAACTCAAATGTCAGATGGCGACCTTTTCCATAGAGTTACCTACCTATAAGTACCTGTGGCTGTCACCTATCACGGGTTGAAACATCCAGACACATAATAGCTCTATACACCATCTTACACAGACCTCCTCAAATGTGGGACGTAGGAACATTCTCCTTTAGCGAGTGCAGTTCAAGTTATGTTGGTGTTCACACAATGCATGTCAGTATGGTTTTATCGTAAACTATCTGTTTCCTGTAGTTGTGGGGTAAGCAGACTTGGAGGGTAGTTTTGGGTTATTGTGATACTTGAGAAATTTTGACTTTCGTAAAAGGCCAGGATTTAATTTACATAAACTTAAGTCAGTTTTCGTTCTTATAAAATCGATTTTATGTCCAAATAGTGTGTAATTTATAAGAACCGCAAAGGCGTTTAAAGTAAGATGGTAACCCAATTAAAAATGCTAAGAAACCATTTATTTACTCAATTAAGAAATCCGATGAACATTATGCCAAATCGATTTAAAAAAATAGATCACCAAATTCCCTCTCAATTAGGTACAGATAATTACAGCTAAAACCTACAACAAAATTAAATTACAACCAAGTACTAAATATTATAAAATCCTAAACTGCTGCATCTTACTCAAATCAATAAAAAAACCAAGGAACCAATATTTCAGCAAAGGTGGATTTTTGATGATAGTTTGTATGAAAATGAATTTTTTCCATTGATATTATGATAAACACGTGAAAGTAACTCTTTGGGTGCACGCGGTTAGCGTAGTGGTTGAGCGATTGACTGCTACGCTGCGTGTCGCGGGTTCGATTCCCGCACGGAACAAATATTTGTATGAACTACAGATAGTTGTTCCGGCTCTGGGTGTTGTGTATGTGAGTTTATATGTTTGTAAACGCACCCAAGATACAGGAAGAAATTCCGAGTGAGTGTGGGGCAATGTTTTTTTTTTTTTTTTAAATAAAAGAAACCTCTGTCTGTTGATTTTAGGGTTTCGTACCCAAAGGGTAAAAGCGAGACCCGCTTTTTTTTGCTGTTTTTGCGATAATGGTACGGAACCCTTCGTGCGCGAGTCCGACTCGCACTTGGCTGGTTTTTACATATTCACGGTTGAGGCTGAACAAATTTTGATGAATATTGGTATAGAGATGGTTTACATAGCTACAATAACGACATTAATAATTCTCTGACATCGATAATAAATTGGATGAATAATAATAATCTAAAAATTAATCTTAATAAAACTAATTTAATGCACTTCAGTCAACGTTTATCAACTACGACTGATCTTAACGTCCAATACAATAATGTAATTATTAGAGAAGTTGACAACACTAAATTTCTTGGAGTCACGATTGATAAAAAGCTAAACTGGAAAGTACACATAGAAGAACTGAGTAAAAAAATTAGTAATTCTTGTTATGCGCTGTTCAAACTGGTCCCAGTGCTTAACATTGAGTCGTTGCTCTCGGCTTATCACGGTTTGGTTTCTTCACATTTGAGATATGGGATAATTTTCTGGGGCAACTCAACCGACAAGGACATACCCTTTAAAGCCCAAAAAAGATGCATCAGGACTATGTTTAAGTTACAGTCAACCGAAAGTTGTAAGCCCTATTTAAAAAAATATAAAATATTAACTCTGCCTTGCCTTTACATTTCAGAAATTGTCGTGTTTGTAAAATCAAATCGACACTTATTTCCACGTCAATCAGAAGTGGTCGATCGCAACCATAGTAGGCGCGATGACAGTATTATTTGTCTACACAGCTCGAAAACAGCATTAATGCACAAGAGTGTTTTCTGTATGGCCCCTAAAGTTTTCAATAAACTTCCAAATAGTTGGAAGGAGCTTAATGTCCGTCAATTAAAAAATAAATCAAAGATACTGCTAGAAGGGAAAGCATACTACAGTATTCTAGAATTACTGAATGATAACATCTAATGCCATGTAGTAACCAATGTTATCAATGCATCTTTGACGTAATCTGTACATATAGCAACATAATATTTTTATTGAAATAAATACATTTGATTTGACATTTGACACTGGATAATTTTAATTTTAATTGACATTTGATAATTTTAATTGACATTTAATAATTGTTACCTTACTTTGACCATTATTTAATTTATTTGTTTTAGAAATTGTGATTTACTATTTTGACATTTAATAATTGTTACCTAACTATGACCATTATTTAATTTATTTGTTTTAGAAATTGTGATTTACTATTTTGTTTTTATTTAATCTAATAATTTATCCAATGACTTTTATTACTGAAATTTAAATATTTGTACGCCACTAAGGCCAAACATGACTGATCTTAATCTATTATGTAATTTAATAACTTGCATGCTCTGTATGTGTACTCATGTTTCCACAAATAAATAATCTTGAATCTTGACATCTTGGAGAAGGACATTTTATCTCGAGAGTACAGTCCTTTGGGATAATTAAACACTAAACACGCGGGAGAAGCCGCGGGCAGCAGCTAGTTATAAAAAACCGGTCAAGTGCGAGTCGGACTCGCGCACACAAAAAAACGGCAAAAAAATCATGTTTGTAGTATGGGACTTAAATATTTATTTTATTCTGTTTTTATAATTTTCTGTTATAGCGGCAATAGAAATACATCATCTGTGATAATTTCAACTGCCTAGCTATCACGGTTCATGACATACAGCCACCAGACGGACAAACAGACAGACAGACGGACCGCGGAGTCTTAGTAATAGGGCCCCGTTTTTAACCTTTGCGTACGGAACCCTAAAAACAAATGAATAAGCTAGCTAGTCACACAAGGCCTACAGGCTTACGCTCAAAAGGCGCCAGGGCGCAGATCAACGCGCATACTTTAAGCCAGCTTCAGATATTGATCTGTATTCTGAAGTTAGCCGAAAGCGTATTGCGCCTTTCGGAGGCCTTAAGTTGCTTATTTGGCGAACAGCTGTGTTTTGCCACTTGCTTAATTTTTACGCATATGCTTACCAACTCTCTCATCTTAGTTACTGTAAGCTTTTAAGATCATTTGTATTACATCGTGCTGAAGTATTTTTTAATAATTCGCAAAACTGATGCACCTACAATCACACGAGCAACAGAAAAAGTCTGATTGACATCTACTCATGTGTATTTTAAATGCACATATTCACCAGTAACAAAATTTAGGAAATCTATAAAAAAGTAAAAGTAAACCAATATCTAAATTAAATCAAATCACAAATAAAAATAAATTAAATCAAGTTAAAATTAAATTAAAATTAAATTAAAATGATACTAAAATTAAATAAGATTAAAAATAAATGTAGTATAAATAAAAGGTACTAAAAGGGGAAGGTCATGTTATTTATGTACACACTAGCTGACCCTACCCTGTCCTACATACCCTACTTACCCTACCTTACCTAGCTACCTACCCACCTAATAACCTACCTACCTACTTACCCAGGTGGGTGGGTAGGTAGGTAGCTGCTATTGCGACTTAACTATGATTATTAGATATATTCTCTCGTAGACTTTTTGTAGGTAATAGTGAGCATTTTAATCATGGAGTGTATAATTTTATGTATCATCAACAGTTTTCTCAGCGCACGCCAAAGAATGAATTTTATAGGCATCATTTTGCTACTTTCGGTTACATTATTGCAAATTGCAAATTCGATAAGGATCTCAATTATTTTTTAAAATATATTAAAGCCTAAAAGGAATGTCACTCAGGAATAATGTAGCTTTCTACTGGTGAAAGAATTTTCAAAATCGGTTCATTAGATCCAGAGGTTTAACCCCTACAACGTCACAAACTCACAAACTTTACCTCTTTATAATATCAATATAGACAAACACTCTTTACAGAGAAAAGAAAGAATACAGATAGAAGCACAAAGGTACTGCTTATTTCATTAGAAATCTTCCAGCAGACCTGCGCCAGGAAAACTATATGATAGACGAAAACACAGTGTGTACTTACGACTTACAACCCTGGGTGCTGAGCAGAGCGTTAATTAACAGTGGTACGCTGTTGTTTAGGCACTAACTTATTTATTAGATAATGAAAACGGGCAAAGGCATTGACTATCGCAAATAACGTTCACCGAAACACTTATCATAAACAATAAATTACTTTTTACAATATCCATTACGTTTAACATCACTAAATTATGACCAATAATATTTTACATAAGCGTTACTAACTAGAAAGTAATAATTATTAAACTTCGTCCCACCCCGCTATTAAAATTTCACTAACCAATTTATTTAATTTATAAAATGGCTCATATGCGTGACACTCGTCAATTTCAAATTAATCATCAGTACAATTGTTTATGAAACTTGAATAACTTATTGTTGACACAAATTACCAAGGTCATATAATTTTGTAGACTATGGATTATAAATTATAAATAGATTAATTTCAATCGATGTATGTAGGTAACTCGATTTCCACACGGAACAAATACTTGTACGGCCTATAAATACTTGTTCCGGCAGGGTTATTACGTATCTTTTGCAAGAGCAAAACGATAGCGATTTTTGCACAATAATTCAAAGTCAAAGTCAAAGCCATTTATTTGCATTAAATACGGTACAAAGATGGTATAAATAAGTTATTAGCACAATGACACATTTCGCCATAAGTTGGCATGCAAATATTAAGATATGAGTTAAGGTGCTTACAATAAGCAGATAACACATAATTTTTATTAGGTATTTAACCTGTTAAGTTTAGTAAACTCTTCAAAACACTTAGTTTACTTACTAAAGTAGACTATGAAATTATATGGTTAACAACACATAAAATATAAATCAAATAATATCATAAAAGGCAGTAGATAGATATTAGAACAACTAATAACAAGTTAATCTACAATACATTCCTGTAATGATAAGATTGACATGGAGCTTTTTTTAGAAATTCGTTTATAGAATAAAAGCTGTGAGAAATGAGCTACTTTTTTAAAACTATACAGAATTTTCTGTCAATACAAAAGTTTTAGAGTTGTAGGCGGTTTTTTTTTAAATAAGTGCATTTGACAAACAGCGAGCAATTAGCAAACGATTGTGTAGGACCTAGCATACCTACACTGCAGGTATTGGTGACTTTTATGACATAAAGCGTTTGATCGCTATCGTTTTGCTCTTGCAAAAGATACGTAATAAGCCTGCCGATCTGAGTGTCTTGTGTATGTGATTTTAAATGTTTGTAAACGCACCCACGATAAAGGACAAAATTCCTAGAGTGGGGCAATGTTAAAAAAAAACTTACTAAATAAGTACCTCTCAACTTATTGTTGTTAGTCTTACCCAGGAAATGCAGTCTCGATTCGAGAACTTTTTCGACATACAATCTCGTTCGAGATCTTGAATACTTTGATTTCTCAAACGAGTAAGAAGCAACTTCTTGCAGTTAAAATTACATGAAAGTGGATAATGAATTACTTATTGTTTTTATTTTGACTCATTAATTTAACGGTGGAAGTAAAAATATTATTTATCTCTCTACAAACTCAGCCGATCGCAGTCGACTGCTGGGCATTGAAATGTCAGTATTTTTATCGCAAAACTACGAGTTTCCCTAGTCGACGGCACGAACTATTTTGTGCGCGGTGTTAAAATGCATGCTATCTCATCCGATAACACGTGCGAAAGAGATAGATGCTGTGTAAGCAGTAAGAAACTAGTTCGCCTACGAATTAACACATATGTAAGTTTGTAGCGTAACGGATGATGATTTAGGACGAAAACGAGCGCGCGAAATTTTATAAACATAACATGACAAAACGGCTAAATGTTTTCAAAATAAAATTATTTGCATTGTTGAACTACTAATCTATCCCTGTATGGTGGCCGTTTTGCAATTTTCCTTCTTCTTAAGGTATTTATTTCCGCCCAAAGATGCGTTAAAATTATTGTTGAAATAGTTATGGAAATTTCGACGCTCATAACTTCCTTTTTTTGTTTTTTTTTTGTACTTTTTTTCCATACTGGGCTAGATAATGATGAGACAAATTGATATAATTTTTTATTTTGAACATACATCGTCAAACAGTGGCATAATCGCATATTACATTGATCGGTACATCTCAATATATGAGAATTAACCATCTTATAAGCTCTGAATTACCTTTAGCAGCATCTATTCTGCTTGCGTACGCATCGTTAAACAGAAAAGCTTTTTTCAATAAAAAAAATGCGAAACGAATTTGCCTATTGACAATATAAAGGTTACATGTCATATAAATAATGATTTGGGGCGTTAACTTTTCCATTTTCCATGACACGATATCGTTATTTTAAGGTTCTAATTGTTTGTTATTAATAAGATTCGTAACATGACTGAAACTATAATTATGTCTACATAAGTAGACATAGTTGTTAAGGTCGACACATAAATATAAAACAGAATCATTTGGTTATTTCTAGTAGACTAATTCTGGAGTCTGAAGGCTCTTGTACTCGTGTCTAAGTAATTACAGCCGTTCGGGGTGATCTTCAAGGTTAAGCGACGCTTGAAGAGGTCGGCCTGCGGATGGGTCATCATCATCATCATATCAGCCGAAAAACGTCCACTGCTGGACATAGACGCCTCCCCCAAGCGTCGCCACATTGACTGGTCCCGTGCGTTTCGTAACCAGCGGATCCCCGCAACCTTCACCAGGTCATCGGTCCACCTGGTGGGAGACCTTCCAACCAACGCAACGTCTTCCCTCTCCATTGCTCTTTGAGCGACTGTAAGCTTTCTGATCCCATTTTGAGGCCCATTGTAAGCGACCACGTCTCAGAGCCATATGTCATCACTGGTAACACACAGTGGTCATAGACTTGAGACACTGTGGTATGTTGGACGAGAAGATACCGCGCAACTTCCCGAAGGCCATCCAGCCGAGTCGGATTTGACGGTTGATCTCTTTCTCGAAGTTGGCTCTACCCAATTGGATCGTTTGTCCCAGGTAGATATAGTCACCCACAACTTCGAGTGTAGAGTCTCCGACCTTGATAGGAGTGGGTGTAACACGGCCATTCAACATCACCTTGGGTTTGCCCATGTTCATCCTAAGACCCACTCTTTCGAAAGTTCTACTGAGATCATCGAGCATTGTACTGAGGTCCTTCATGGTCTCAGCCATAACCACTATATCGTCGGCAAACCAAAGGTGAGTAATGTACTCGCCACGTCTAGCCCTCTCCAGTCCAGAACCTTGAAGACATCCTCCAGTGCAGCTGAGTACAGTTTCGGAGATATGAAGTCTCCCTGTCTCACACCTCACTGCAGAAGGACGGGTTCTGAGGTCTGATCCTGAAGTCGAACTGACATGGTGATGTACAAACACTTCAACACCTCGATGTACCGGTAGTCGATATGGCACCGTTGGAGAGCTGCATTAAAGCCCAAGTCTCGATCAAATCAAAGGCTTTCTCGTAGTCCACAAACGCTAAAGAGAGAGGCAGGTTGTACTCTTCGGTCTTCTGTAGAACCTGCCGCAGCGGATGCGGATGGGTGACCATCCATTATATAAGAGATCCTTTGTGCCACGGACTGCACGTTAAGCCGCTGGTCCGGCTCTACAATAGACAGAACGGATCGATATCGACCTAATTCTATCGATATGACATCAATTCAACAAAATACTGGGTTTCTGATAGCCAAATCAAATCTCTGGTCATTTAAGACTCATAGACAAAGCGACATTCTATCAAAACAATGGGGTAGTTTACTGAAAATTAGTTTTTGTCCTTCAGGTAGATTAATAAAAAATATTGGACACGTAATGTCTTTTGAAACGTAAACACAAAGTGACGACGATACCGATACAGTGCGTTGAAATATCGTGTAACGTCACGGTGTGCTACACTTTATACTGACAAAGTGACGACACAAGCACACTCCTGGGGGATGATCAATTTGAGATCGAGTGACAGATGTATACACGTCAGATACATCTGTCCCTTATTCGATCTGAAATTGATACCGCTCTAAGAGCTTATGGTCACCCCCCTGAACTTTGACGCGCTTTATCGTTGTCAATTTTTATTTATTTGATAAAGCAAAATGTACGGGTCCAATATTATTTGATAATCTCACTGATGAACGAAATAGATTTATAATGTTTCTAGCCAGGAAACATCCATATGGTAAAACATTCCAAAATGATTGATATGCGCTAATGAATTAATCACGTGGGTGGTGAATCCCGAACATTTTGGTCGTCAGATAATTGATAACACAGATAAAATGTAACTCTATCTAGGGCAGGGAAGGCGAACCTATGGCTCGCGAGCTTGTAGCGCAACGACATACCGTGTGTCCTAAATTGCGCTTTATTTCCATGCATTTTGTACGAAATTTGAATGGAATAGGAAGAAGCCCGTGCCATGTCCGCTCCCGACGTCATTTCTATGTGGCCTGCGCCTGTGGTGGACGACACGATTTTTTTGGGCTCGCTAAAATGAGGTTATTTAGCATCTAGGTAATTTGCAACAGCAGAAATGACACAAACTCCTACCTTTATTTAAATACAACATAAATATTACGATTGCTGTAAGAATTTCTGGAAATAAATAATTGATTAATTCATAGCATTTAGAGTTTTATTTTTTGTCAATTAAGAGATAGACAAAATTCTTTTGGTGCCACTTCACTGTCACATAAAGAAAAAATATAATTTAAATGTCACGTTTTCTAATAAAGGTTCGCCATCCCTGATCTAGGGTATTATCTGTTAATTCTTAAGGCATTTTTTTGGTATATCTAAACTCCATTTGCGATAATATTAGACGTTTAAATTATCCCATTTTACAGCCCGTTCAACCGATTTTGACTTCTATTGCGTTAGTGATACGACAAATAGTAGCTGTAGTAAACAGTTGGTTTTGGTAACAGGTTTATGCTTTTCATGTCATCCTTATGTTTACGGGATAGAACACAAAATCGGTTGAACGGGCTGTAAAAAGATTTGGAAACACGTCTAATGGTATTTCAAATGGAGTATAGTCATGTCGAATCGGTATCCAGTCTCATTGGAGTGACCAGTACAGTTATACTGGTACATTCGAATCACTATCTAGTTAGGCCGGGATTCGAATGGGCAATCAATCAATGATCTCGATTGGTTGGGCTAAGCTTCATATTTGCCCCAGTACCCTGACGTGTCAAAACTATCATAGTTCGACTGTAAAAAAGGGACAGATGTTTACAAGTCACATACATCTGTCCCTTATTTAAGTAAGTTCGGTATTTGTCAAACTCCATTTAAGCCTGAAAAACTGCCAAGCTTTGGTATTGAAGTAGGGTTTGATACGTTCTCAATTATGGCGTCAGCCATAACACTCAATCAAATTCACTTGGCAAGAGATGACACCAGATTTATATGGCTTTCAGAAACCTGCAATTTTGTTAGACTGTATCTAATGTTTCATTTTATTTTACAGGTAAGTTTCGTGGCAACATTCACCTAGATGTAAATGCAGGTAAAAAGTGTAACTTTGTTTTCATAACATAATTAAGGATTTCAGATTAATGGTCATAATTGATAGGAGTTATGTTATGGATGTTATGGATCAGTTCCTATGACAATAAATACTTTTTCTTTAAACTCGGATTTCAAATCCAATCTAGTCTGCCTAATCTCGTAGAATCACACACAATATTAATTGGAAATCCATTTATTGATCAAAACTATTCGTCCCTTTTCAGACCCATTTTGGATGTTCATCCGTAGATTTGTTAGCGGAAAGTTTATTTCACGTCTTTCACTATCACCGGTTTCTGAATTACGAATTTGAAGAAGTAATTGTCAACCTCTACTCTAGCCTGAAATCCAATCAAACTTTAGCACTTAAATAAAGACACGTTAAGGACGTGTCAAATTTATTTTACCCATATTCTCAGTTCAGAAACCGGCCTGTAACGGAGGAATAAACACAACTAGCGTTGTGTTCTATGCTCCTCTGCCCAACCCCTTCAAGTAAAACAGGCGTGATAATAATAATAAAAAGGTAAGTACACATTACCAACCGCATTCATGATGTTCTTTTTTTAACTGACAAAGATTAAAGCGAACTACGATTTGTTAAAAATACTCCAGACAGACTAATGTACACAGAAAAGATAATTTTGATCCGAAAATATAATATATTTTATTGCGATGGCTGCTATTCAATGCTGTCTACTGTCAACAAATCATCATCACATCCTGGAATAAAGAAAGTGTTAGATTCTTATATATATATACAGGCTGTACCTATTTTTGTTTGTTATCTTCTTTACAGTGTCACAGAGGAGCTCGTGGCTAAAAAATAACAGCCGCACTGGTGCCTCGGAAAGCACGTTAAGCCGTTGGTCCCGACTGTCATTTGAAGATCTTTGTCAGTCGTTACGAGTAGTCAGAAGCTTGAGATCTGACACCAGTATTGCCAAGGGGTACCGTGTTACCCAGTTACTGAGTTGTGGAGGTCAGATAGGCAGTCGCTCCATGTAAAACACTGGTACTCAGCTGAATCCGGTAAGACTGGAACCCGACCCCAATATAGATGGTAAAAGGCTAGGCAGATTGATTGGTCTTCGTTACAGTGTCGTCTTTTTGGTTCGACAGTTTGATGAATATTTAATTTAGAACCACAAGATTGAAGCAACATTCTACATTAAGGCGCCTCCCCGAGCAAAACGCCGCGCTAGTCAAATTTTGTGCAGTTTTTAAGAGCTATCTACTCTTTATTTAAAAAGAAATATCAATAAATAAAAATACATTAAATTTCTACATAATGTTGATTCTAAAATTGTAGTACCTACGTTTTTTTTTTAAAGCGGTATATGTGTCACTAATCTCCTTCCAAAAAAATCATAAAAATGTGAAATAATTATTGATAGCATGGATCTCCTCGTATAGTGTTCATTTTTGTACTAACACTAATGGATAGACAATTTGATAACGAACATTTTGTAAGTTTTATTTTTTTCAAAAGACCAATATTCGATTTTATAAAGATTTTATTCTAAAATCTGGGCGTATTCACTACCGTAATTCATGCGCCACCAGTGCCGCTAGGCCAATAGGAATGCTCATATCTCATGCTGTTTTTTTGGTCAGGGTACGACCTTAATGTGACTATGGCCCTATTTCGGCAACGAAAATTATCGCAAAATGAATATGAACATATGACAAGCACCGTTAGCTGCCTGTGATTGGTTGAATGAATTGTCAACAGCCAATCGCAATACTTGGTTTCCCTTATTTTGTGACGTGTCGATAATTATCTTGCCAGAAACCAATCCTCGAACAGAATATTTAGTTAGTTAAAAAGAGAAAAACTTTGCTGGTTGCGGGATTAATAAATAATTCGGTGATGGCCATTCCAAATTCTGAAAGTATTAATTAGTTGTACCATATTTTTGGTGATGTAGGAAACATTTTGCAAAGCATGTGTTTCACAGGTGCAAATATTATTCAGAGCTTTCTTTGTAAACGACTCATTCATGCTACCTGTATTCTTCCGCGAATAGCTGTCTACTCGAACAGATCACACAAATTCTCGTCTTCAAAAATCTAAATATTTAGCTGACCTAATTATTAAAGTCGACTAAATATTCTAGTCTCTGAACAAACTGATTGTTGTTAGATCTATTCATAATTGTAATGAGAATCACGTTTTGTGACGACTGCAAAGTAACCTACATTTGCTTGAACAATTCCACAAAAATATCTTTTATTTCTATTGTAGATCTTTCCATGAGCTAAATAGCTGAAAGGCACTAATGTGGCATCTATAGATACTCCTATACAAAAACATTGCTTGGTAATCAATTTTAAACCTTGTCAGCCAGCCTATTAAATAAATTCAAGAATAAATTACAACGAAATCGACACAAAGATAAAGCATTTATTGCTACAGAACAGCTGTTTCGAATGCCCGAAAAGCGACTATACAATGTCAAATTTACAAATATCCGGGCTTCTGTGTCGAAGTTACAATTATTTATAAAAATAGTTGATAAAATTCGCTTGTATAGGCAATTAAACCACATGGTGAGTGTCGCTTGGTCTATTTATGTGCCTGTGCGCTGGATTGACGCCAGAACGCGCGGGTACAGACCAACGGCGAAGCAGACGTGATGCTTGCGTTGTCAACGAACTAACCTATTAAGAAAATACATATTTTGAAATCTTCCTCAACATGTATACTTTAGAATCTACCAAGAAATATAAAAAATGCTAAGGTGTAATGTCCGAAAATGATCTCCCAAAATTCTTGTCTATAAGTGTATGTTTTCAGCAAGCTTCATGTCATTTTGATTGACTAACACTACGTAATAGGTCACCGACCTGGCACATTACATTTGAGAGTGAAAGAAGTACATAGTGCAGTCATGTAATTCGCTGCATATATAAATATTGAAGTCCTCTACAATCTATCGTAATCTGTGACTTGAATTTATAATACTCTTTGTTAATAACAATTCGTTCGGTCTTCTCCTAGTATCTTAATGACTTTTAGCCGTAACTAGTTCTACTAAAACCTGAACAGTTCGAATACTGCACATAATTTCGAATTCCAAAATGCAATTTTTTTTTTTTCGAAACTCATGTACGGTCCAATCAAACCGAGTTTTCGCAGCCTTATTGCGTAATGAATTCGGCAAGGCAAAGAGTATGAAAAATCGATCAATCACATGCGAGATGCGATGGCGATTTCCGTCTATGTGATTGGTTGATTTTTCATATTCTTTGCCCATTGCCTTGCCGAATTCATTACGCAAATTTGGCCACAAAAAGAAAAATACATTAAAATAACTAATGGGAAAATCAGGTCTTTTCAATTTTACTGCGGTGCAATTGGTTTCGTTACTCTCACCATCGCTAAATGGCTACAGCTACACAATTGAAAAAAAACAATAAAAAGCCGGAAATAAACTACAAGTCAAACATTTCGCCTAATAACTCATCACTATTTAAAAACACTTTGAATTCCCTTCTGATTCACAGTTAGGGTCGTAAATTGTTTAAACACAGACCGAAATCGGGACAGAATTCATCTCGGGATTCCCGTGTCAAGAAAACTGTGATTTGGTTATTCCGCCTGGCATTTCTAAGCAGGCCATAGTCTGTATTTGGCTGATGACAGTAGGTTCTTCCCAATACATAAGAGTTGAACATAACTAGTGAAATGTGGATTTACTACAGATATATCTCTACTCACCAACCTCAACTTATCAACTCATTTTGAAAGGTAATCTTAAATCGTGTTCTACTATTAAATTTAATAACGTTCCCGTAAAAAGGAAGCAGTCCGTGTGCTATCTTGGTCTAGTGTTAGAGAGGAATTTTGCATTTACAGATCATATTAAAATAGTCGGTGAAAAAGCTAAAAAGAACTTCTATGCCTTAACGAGAATATCTAAATCTACGTGGGTCAACTTTAAAGACTATTTATGGGATACTTACTAGGGTTGTATGAGCTATGGGGTGCCTGTTTGGGCTGATAGGGCCACAAGGGAAGGTACGACGTAAATTACTTTAAAGTCAGCGTTTAGCTTTGATATTCTTATGCAAAGCATACAGGATGGGTAGTACTGAAGCCTTACCGGTACTTGCTGCAGTACTTCCGGTCGACCTTGAAGTGCAGCGACGTGCTGCAATGTACTAATCCACACGATAGACTATGGACGGGAACTTTTTAACGCGGAGTGATCGTGAGAAAATCTATAGATTATTTAAACCACATATTGCCGTCTGGAAGGAACTTTTATCCGAATGACAATGTAGGTGGGCTAATTCCATCAAGGGCCGACACCTCCACCAATTCTTTCCACCTGTTAGCGTGCAGCTGGCCAGGACACTGGAGGTGGATCACTGTGTTGCCCAATTTCTCACAGGGCATGGTAACTTTGAAAGTAAATTATTTTCCTTCAAGCTCGTTGCCTCGCCTTTATGTCAGTGTTCTATATCTGTCTACGAATATGTACAATCTGCATCTTGAATAATGTACAGGCTGCATCAGGCTGTTCAGGCTGTTTTTGCTATACATATTATTGGAAACAAATATAGCAGCTCACAACGTTAGGACCCATTAATATTGATGCTAAATTGTTATCCGTGGTGCTAGGCAACTGGGCTTATCCCAGTTGTAAACGACCCTTTGTGGCTATTGACCTTGTTTGTTCTGTCTCCTGCTTGATATGGTGGGAAGTGGAAATTTGTATTTTTCCTACTCCTCCGTTATTCTTTTCTGATTAATGTCGTTGCGGGATCCAAGACGGTTAAATTCATTCTCCGTGACTTCGTTGAGCTTCATTGCCTCGGCGCTTTTCTGGTCGTCGCCACTGTTGATTCTGACTTTCAGGAATTGCAGTGGTTTGGGAATAGTGCGGTGGGATTGTTAGATATACCTCTGCGACCCCTTTCGGCGTTCACAGGCGTAATGTTATGTTACGTGCAAGGGATTTGAGTCTACCTGATTGGCTGAATCTGCCAATTTTTTCACGTGATCTTCTGACGATGGTTTCAAAGCGTTTTTCTCTGACTAGTGATGTAAATACCGTCACTATAGAGGTGCGCCAAGTCGGTTTATCATCATTATTTTGATACTAGTGTAATTATGATCTGTTTCGCTTATGTCAAGAAATATTAGCCAAATATACATATATCCAAGATGGCGGCTATAATTTTAGATAGTGGGGGTCGGTCGGGCGATGTTTTTTTAAGAAGAAAGATTTGTATTTTTGCATGTAACGAATAAACTTAAAAACTACTGGACCGATTTCAAAAATTCTTTCACCGTTGGGAAGCTACACTATCCCCGGGTGACATAGGCTACTTTTTATCCCTGTATTCCTACGGGAACGGGAACTACGCGGGTGAAACCAAGAGGCGTCCGCTAGTGTATAATTATTCTATTTACACAATAATACGAGCCCGTGGCTAAGTAATTACAGCATGGCTCGATCTATAAGGTTAAGCAAACCTTGCCGAACGACCTCGGCAATGTAATCATTCCGAGGCTTCTCTATGCCTCGGAATCCCGTTGATCCCAGGTGTAGTTTAAAAATCTATGGTAGACGTAACGGAAGTTAGACGCTATAACATCTGACACCAGTCTTGTCAAGGGGTATCGTGTTACCAAGTTACTGGGTTGTGGAGGTCAGATAGACAGTCGCTCCATTTAAAATACTGGTAGTCAGATGAAACCGGTTACAGACTAGCTAGGCAGATTGAATACAGAAATACTATACGTAATTACTTAAATTACTTTGTGTAAATTATTTCATCACCACTGTTCTCAAAACGGTGAAGTAAAACATCGTGAGGAAACCGGCAACTAAAAACTCTAAGACGTGACATCCGCCAACCCGCACTGGGACCGCATTCCCTCTCACAGAGAGGACGCCTGTGTCCCAGCAGTGGGAACATTAAAAGGCTGATGCTTATGATGATGATACGAAATTAATCTATTTACCACGGGGTCTCATTGCTAACAAAGAAAAGTTGGTTCAAATAAATCTCACTAGATGGCGCAATATGCACCTGTCTGTTATTGAATGTGTGTAAAATTAATATTTTCTGGAATTAAAACATAAAAATTGTATGTTCTTGTTTAATCAACTCTCCTAAGTACAAAATTGTGGAATATTGGGCTCTTAATTCACATTTCAAAGATTATTTCAACGGATCACTTAAAATTGATGCCAATAGATGGCGCATTTTTTAATTTCTGAGGCATTCCACTAGATTGTTAAAATTTGCACTGTAACACATTTTGGTGCAAAAAAACTGTAAAAACGTGCAAAAAAAATACTATGAAACGAACCTTCACTGTATTTAAAGAAAAAAATATTCAAGAACTTAATAAATCCTTTTACTTGCGAGTCGCTGCTAACACCATCTATCTATCACCGTGAAACAGAACCGAACGCGTACGATGTACAAAAAAATAACAAGATTAATCAGATGAAAAACGCTAGTTACGTCGGCACGGTTTCTTTGTATGGGATGAGGCATCTGTATGCTAGTATTATATTATCTGTGCTATTTACACAACAATACAATTTCATAATATCAACGTATAATGAGACAACCCTACCAAGCCTTGTACTGTGCCAATGAATTTGGTATTATTTAATTATGGTCAAGTGATCTGATCATTAGATTAAATAATAGGTTATTAATACTTTTAATTGCTATTATTGATAGTTTCAGAGCGCGAAGGCATGAGTGGGCTAACGATGTGTCAAACAAACAATATGGCCTTTAAATACAATAGATAAGAAAAGTATCTTGAAAAGTTAAGATTGCTGAGATAGCTGTAACCTTTTTAATTGGTTAGGGCTCCGTACCCAAAGGCTAAAAACGGGACTATTACTAAGACTCCACGATCCGTCTGTCTGACTATCTGTCACCAGGCTGTATCTCATGAACCGTGATAGCTAGACAGTTGAAATTTTCAAGAATTATGTATTTCTGTTGCCGCAATAACATCAAATAAGTACTAAAAACAGACTAAAATAAATATTTAAGTGGGGCTCCCATACAACAAACGTGTCTTTTTTTCCGTTTTTTGCGATAATGGTACGGAACCCTTCGTGCGCGAGTCCGACTAGCTATTTGGGAAAACAAACGACTACACACTACAGCAATATACAAAATTTGAGCTCAAAGAAAAAACAAATATGCATCCAGCGACCTTTGCCACATAATATAAAAATATTTTACTAAATTAATACGACTTGCGCTTACAATAAGATACTAAAATTTTATAAATATAATAAAGTGCTATTGGTAAAACTTAACAGGCATATGTATAAAGAAAGATACGAAGTTATATTAAATAAATGGAAATAATAATATAGAATTATAATTGTTAAACAATTACAAAAAATAATAGTATACGTCGTAGTACGTTTAACGTCAAAAAAAACACAAAAAATACGGATAAAAATGTCAAATTAAGAGTGAATGGCTTATATAAAAAAATATTAATTACAACGAATTATAAATATTATTTTATTATTTTTTTATTTGTAAAAAAATATCTAGACAAGCGAGCTCCATTGTCGAACGCTTCAGCGCCTACCGTAAGTTAAGATTGTGGTCAAACTTTGCTACGTCATCATAATCATAATTTCAGCAGAAAGACGTCGACAAAGAAAGAAAGAAATAAAGAAAGCAAAAAAAAAAAAACCGGCCAAGTGCGAGTCGGACTCGCGCACGAAGGGTTCCGTACCATTATCGCAAAAAATGGCAATAAAATTATGTTTGTTGTATGGGAGCCCCACTTAAATATTTATTTTATTCAGTTTTTAGTATTTGTTGTTATAGCGGCAACAGAAATACATCATCTGTGAAATTTTCAGCTGTCTAGCTACCACGGTCCATGAGATACAGCCTGGTGACAGACGGACAGACAGACAGACAGACAGACAGACAGACAGACAGACGGATCGCGGAGTCTTAGTAATAGGGTCCCGTTTTTAAACATTGTGACCCGCACAGGAGACACAAACTTAGATGACTATTTTTGTTGAGTTGACTATTGGCAAAATTTTTCATCCGCGGATGAAACGTTACCCTTTTAAAATTGTAAGGCGACGAATCATCCTCAAGTTCGGATGAGTCGTCGCATAGTTAATATTGATGAGGTCATATCGGCCAAATAGACAAACAAATATTTGTGTATAGGGGCCTCTGGACATAAGTAGGCCTCCCCCAAGCGTCGTAACATCGACCAGTGCCGTGTGTTTCGCATCCAACCGATTGCCGCAGCCTTACCAGGGGGGTGACCATAAGCTCTTATAGCGGGATCAATTTGAGATCGAATAAGGGACAGATGTATATGACTTGTATACATCTGTCACTTACTCGATCTCAAATTGATACCGCTCTAAGAGCTTATGGTCACTCCCTAGATCATCGCTCCATCTAGTGTGAGGCCTTCCAACGCTTCGTCTTCCGGTACGCAGTCGCCACTCCACCAGCCTTATTACGTGAGAGAATTCACCAAGGCAAGGGGCAAAGAGCATAAAAATCGCCCAATCACGTAGACGGAAATTCACATCGTGTCCTTCATCTCACTTGTGATTGGTCGATTGTTCATAAGTCTTTGCCCTTTGCCTTGCCGAACTCACTTACGCAATAAGGCTGCAGAAGCTTTTCGACCCCATTGACCACCCCTTCTTCGAGCAATGTGCCCTATCCCCTGCCACTTAAGGGCCTTCCACCGCCTTAGTGCCGTAAAAAGGGTACTTTCTAAAGCATACTCCTTAGTAACGGCTAAAAAAATATATATTATTTATTTTTGATTCATCAACATTAATTGTGAAACATGCTTTTTTCGTGCAACTAATAGTTTTGCTTTAAAAAAATAATTAACAACGCGATATTTATTCGCTACTTTTGGATACTCCTCCAAAATGACTTGGATGTTTGAAATACAGAAAATGTTTGGCTTAAAATAATATTTTGCAAACAAAACTGTTTACTGTCACAGCCAGTACTGCGTTAACATTGGGGAATATATGCCCCTTAAGTTTGACAATTCTTCGCACTATTGCGGATACCTTGGTTCACGAAATATTAAAAAATACCTGTAGGTACTATTATAATAGTAATATTATTGACTTGTAAAACTTTTTCTGCACAAGATAGGTACACGTTCGCAGTAAGGATGACACACTCGATGACAGATGTATGCTACCCTGTCGGTCTGTGTGTCACAAAATTGATGTATCACTGCTCGCGATAAATGATTTACTCATCAATTGAATACTTCAAATCGTAACACTTCGATTTGACCTTAGAAATAATATGTCTTTGATGTATGTTCGTACGTTTAGTTAAAGACACTGTTACAAAATGAATACAATCTATATGTCGAGCAAAATCGTGAGTTACCATGTGAGGTGATTTGAATCCATTCCCAACAAAACATTACAATTTCTATTATTTTTTTATGCCTCGTTAACGCAAGAGGTTCGATTCACTAAGATATATTTTTTGTTTTTGGCTAGAAATGGCTCAGTACCAGCCAGGAGTCTTAGATTTGTGCCCAATGATGGCAATAGGCTCATAACAGGACTAACTAGTGGCAGGTGGGTATACTATGAATAGGTATATAGGTCTGCCTAACCATTCGGCAATACAGAAATTTTATGTTATTTAAAACAAAAGACGGACGAGCTCAATTTTAACCCTATAAAGCCAGTTAACACGTTAGTTTTCGCGTTAAATTCGCTCGGTATTCGGAAAACTATCGCGTTAACTTCATTTTCCGGAGGAAATGTCCCGCGGAACGTCGTTATCTCCCGAACTGTCGATGTTGGAAATCGGGTTTTGATTTTTGGGCTCATGTATTCTAATCTCAAATCCTGAATAATGGGATTTTTTATTTCGTAGACTAAACTGACAGCTGCCGATGGCCTTATGTTTTTTTAACCTTTTTTTGGCCCAACTTACGTGATTTATCGAATCGATGTGACATGACGCCTCAATTTAATTTTACTAGTTGGTGTAAACAAATGTTTTATGAATATAAACGTAATATATTTTTCAACACACTTGCTCATAAAGTGGCTCTAATTTCACCGCAATTAGGCACATAATGATACCTGTTATCAAACTGTGACTTTTGCATTGCTATTATTCACAAGTGAGTTATAGAGATTTTTTTTAATTTATTGGTTGAGTTGCTTTGTTCTTAAAAAAGTTTCGATACAAAAAAGATCGTGCTCAATAGTACAAATAAATTAATGTACCTATTGCTTGCTCATTTCAAGCAACTTCGTATTTATATAGATAATTTCAATTTGTAAGTGCTTAATAAATAAAACTTTCACACAAATATAAATTTTATTTGCTCTGTAATTAAGAAAAATTTAAATGCCCTATTTTGTACGTGGCTAAAACATTATCCACAAATAGCCAAAAAAAAAAGAAACCTCTTTATTTTAGTCTATGGCCGATCGCCATTGTTAAATGCGCGCGCATAGAAAAATGATTAATTTTGGCCGCCACTGTGAAAAATTTTCATAACTCGTTTTTACTGTTGAAAATGATTTTTCAACACACTTGCTCATAAAGTGGCTCTAATTTCACCGCAATTAGGCATATAATGATACCTGTAATCAAACTGTGACTTTTTCATTGCTATTATTCACAAGTGAGTTATAGTTTTTTTTAAATGGTTTCCTGCCTTCATTTTAAATACTTTTAAATTAAACTAATTTTAAAAGTGTCACAAATCAATCCAATGAAAATTAATAAAATTAGTCATTAATTCTAATCCAGTTAAAATTGAAGTATTTTCAATGTAATAAAATGTAACACTGTTAATCAATTAAATAAAAGTGTCCCATTCGACATTAATCCCTTTCTATTCCTGTCATGGAAGTAGTACTTACTATATCCATAACATGTTATGGGTAGTAATTACTATTTCCATGATATCCATTAAATACATAAAATGTGGCATAGCTTCTAGTCAAACAATTCAGCAAAATGCTAGTACCTAACATAATGCTTGCTCATTTCATGCAACCGTACGTGTTTAATAAATAAAACTTGCCCTCAAATATAACTTTTGTTTCTCTGAAATAAAGAAAACTTGAAATGCCCGATTTTGTACGTGGCTAAAACGCTATCCGCGAAAAGCCAAAAAAAAAGTAACCTCATTGGTTTAGTCTATGGCAGATCGCCATTGTTAGATGCGCGCGCATAGGAAAACTGAATAATTTACCCCGCCATTGCGAAAATTTTTTACAACTCGTTTTCACTGTTGAAAATGATTTTTCAGTATTATTTTCTTCACAAGTGTGTTGAAAAACGTCGTATGATACACGTGTGTATTGATGATTACCGTCCTCGGCTCTCTTAAGACCCTCACCTACGGCTCGGGTCTCAATGGCGCCTCAGCGGTAATCACCAACATTGCACACTTGTACCATAATGTACTATAAATATAACAGTATTCATACACATAGTACTAAGTACATACACTTTTATTGTTTTAAATATGAAATCAACAATAAAATAAATGCGATCGATAAAATAAATCCTTAGTTTCTTAACAGATGTATTTTTTTTGCAGTGAAATAGTTCCATTTTCGATCTACTTCGATTTTCGATCACTCAGGATTGTCAGTATACGTCACTATTTATATGTAACGATAAAGTGACAATCCTCCAAATGTCAGTTTAGTCTACGAAATTAAAAATCAGAGTATAGTTTACTTTTATCTGTAGAATACATTATGACGGTTTAACATGTTTGTTTTTTTTATACCAAATCTGTCATTCCGCAATTTTCGTTTTAACGAGTCGGGAATCATATTGTTTACGTGTATCATACAACATTTTACTATACATTGTGCGAGGCAATAATAAAAATACATCTGAACCAAGCAAGAAATTAATAAAATGGCGGGCTTATTCAAACGCGCTCAGCATAGCCACAGATTAACTAATATTTCCTCTACTGCGCATGTGCAAATAGCTATCACGTCCTAACGCAAAAAGGCACGAGCAAAATATACGTTCTTCCAAATACATATAAAGAATATTTAACATTTATTTATTGATCAAATCTAAATCTAGAGTAATTAAAATCGCCTTTAATAAAGTATTTGTTATATTTTACCTTTTATATGAATGATAATCTGTACTTAACTAATTTGTAAATCTTTTCTCAAATAGTAAAAACTCTATGCGTCTGGCTGACGAGGGCGTTAAACATTAAAACATACAGAAAAGTAAAAAGCACTAGTGAAAAAAGGTGACACTTTACGCACAGTTTGGCTGCTTAAAAGCTTTTAATTTAGTTACACCTGTCCCTGTACTGAAATCAAATCTTGCAAGTTAAATTTGACCAACTTCTCAGTGTCCGATTGAGCTGAAATTTGACACACACGTTGATTTCTCGTGACAATGCAATTTTAAACATAAAGGTTTGTTTATTACTCAAATAGCTGTAATCCCGCCATTTAATATGTATTTTATTTGTAAAAGCATTTTCTTTAAGTTAGGAACGTCATTTATTAATCTGTTGATATCAAAGGAAGCGTAAAATAATGGCAAAATCTAAAAAGGGTTTTTACAAATTTTATGTCAAACTAGCTTCTGCGGTTTCGCCCGCGTGAAAAGTGTATTTTTTATCCCAGGCGAACATTATACAGGGATTAAAATTAAAAATCTCTGTGCCAAATTTCATCCAGATCCATTCAGCAGTTCTGGCGTGATTGAGTAACAAACATACATCCATACAGACATCCATCCAAACTTACACATTCATAATATTAGTAAGAAGTAAGATTAAAGTACCATAAAGGGTAGACAGATCTACAATAAAATGAATTCATACTAAATTTAGATACAAAAATCCTTCTTTCATATTCGTAAATACTACCTACAGGACAAGTTGTGACCAATATTTCGCGATTTGTATCTCGAACATTTTTTTAGCATTCCCAAACGCCTTGAGATCTTGTGTCATGCATGAGTTAGCGCAAAAACTCTTTCGAATACACGTGTTTCGTGCCTAAAAATGACCTCAAAAGTAAATAAATAACACCGTTGGTAGCACAATGCGAACTAGACGATTTTATTTCGGTAACAAACGGTCGTCTGGACAATCTCGCAATGTTTTATTACCTACAGGACAGTCAGTGATTCCGTACTGTAAACTATTTTATTTTTAAACTAAAAGTCGTGTTGTGTTACTGGGCTTTTGAAATATTTGTAGTTTTGTACTGGTTAGATCTTTTAGAAGCCTAGAAACTTTTATTGATCGTTTCACGTCAAAATATCAAGAAAAATCAAAGGGCAAGTTTTTTAAGTTAAGAACGTGTCAAATTCTACTTCAAGGTTTCAGGCATAACTTCAAGTTGTTCGTTCAGAGATCCAGCGAAATTTTTTTTTTTTTGTAAAATCTAATTTATTTAGAAAAAGCTGGGTTCAATGTTTTATTTACAGATCTCCGAAAAACTATCAACTTCATAAATCTGGTGTTTTATACTTCAAATACTTTTTGTTCTTTTACACAAATCTACGTATTCATACCCTTAGTTTTATACGTAGTAAGTATTTTATGAGAAAAAGAAATTCAGGTTAAATTATTATCGTTAACATCAAAGAAAATATTATGTACTTACATACTTCATCGTCTTAAAAAATTCACTCTAGCCATAATACCACCTAAGCCGGGTTGGCTCAAAAGTCCCCGCACATTTGAGCCACCACGACTTGTAATCAAAAATTAGCCTTCAGCTAACCTAATTAGAACCAAAATCAGTTATATTTTTTTAGAAAGGCAATCAAATGTCGGGCTAAAGTCATCACTAAAGATATAATACATTCGGACCCAAATCTCTTCGCTTCTCAATTATGTACAGGTAACGGAGAAAAGGCTCCGGGTCCTGAATCTTTTATAATGGGACTAAGCGAACGATTAAATTGAAGATGGTGGAAGCCGATGGCCTTTTTAGTGTGTTTTTAATAAATAAGATGAGATGAGAGTATGCTTAGATGTTGAAAGGATGAATAAAATGCCTTTTAGGGAAATAATTTCTTTATGGTCTACTTAAAGGAAGGATGGGTCGTTCCAGAAAGACATTCTCATACACTGATACACTGACCGTATTGCTGATCCTTTATTTATTTTTCGATTCAACAGTGTTATATATATATGTCGCATCAAGGCTGGCCGATAGATGTAAACCATCGGGAAGGCAGGATGTATTCCCTTAGGTTAAGACATCGTGTGTGGGCAGGTAGGTGGCTCAATCGTGAAAATGAAATCACACAAATTATTCGATACACTGAGTATATTCAAATAGACACAAGTTACATTCTTGCTTACTAATATCGGATCGACACTGATTCTACGACGTCTTCGCTCTAAGGCTGTCAGTAATCAATTGCCCTATTTCGCACCACGCAAGTGCTTATAAAAGCGCGCCAATGCGTAGTTGCTCTTGATTGCCGCTAGGGGCGTGCTTGTGATTTGTTTTGACGTCCGTACTATTGACTAAACCCGACATATAATTCAATATTCTCAAACAGTCTTCAACAATTACTTTCTTTTGGGTCCATTTTTAAAATAATACGACCGCCGCGGTCGCGCGGTAGCGGTCAATGATGAAGGAAAACATCGTGAGGAAACCTGACCCCGTACCCCGACGTGTCTAAACTATCATAGTTCGACTGTAAAAAGTGACAGATGTATGCAAGTCATATACATCTGTCACTTACACACACTCAAAATAACCTTGCTCTAAGAGCTTATGGTCACCCCCCTGGACTTATCATCAATACAAATAAATCTTTATAAAAGTAATTTTTGTACATCGAAAAAAAAGCCGATAAATATAGCCAGGGTGTTAAAGGATAACAAACAGAACCATTTCCCATTTGTCTGTTTATTTGTGCACGCATCACGTGAAATGTACGAAACCAATGTAGATAACTTTTATACATAAAAATTGTGCGTAACTTGAAGAATTACTTAGTTTTTGTTTCATTGCAATCGGTTCACTCTATCAAAAGTTATATGAATTTAAAGTTAGTACACACGCAATTCAGATAGGTACAGTTGAACTAGATATTCGATAGATGGCGTTGTGCATTTGAAGTCATTTTCTAAATGGTGGTGTTAATTGGTAGGTAGTCTGAAATAAAAAAAAATGGTAGGTAGGTAGGGTAGGCAGGAAGGTAAGTAGGGTAGGGTTGGCAGACAGATGACGGGAGCGAAGCCGCGGGCACAGCTAGTACTTAGTATTTAAAGTTTGTGCTCCATTGGTATAATTGCTAAAAGGTGTTCCAGTGCGAGGATAAACGAATAAAAAGAAAAAGAATCGTAGAACTTGGTTTTCTGTAGCTTCTGCCTACCCCTAAAAAAGAGAAGAGTTTATGTTTGTTAAATAAATAAAGACATGAATTTCATATTTTATTCGCGCCATTTTGGGCAGTGTTCTATTTTTAAAAGATTTGTGAAATGGGTGGCCTGTTTTGACAGTATACGGCCAGTAACTTTGATAGTATAAAAAATATTGAGAGAGGCTTGCTCAGGATAGGAAATATACTTTTTGTACAAAAGTTTCGCGTTGGGATGTGTTGGACCGGACCTTAGGGACGCGACTTTCAGATTCAGCCAACTAAATTGTGAGAGTTACTTTGGAGGTTTAATTGTAAAAAATTGGCGCAAGTAAAAGTTTGACTTTGTTGCCCAAACCACATGCCACAGCATAACTTAATTCCTTGACGAAAAGTAATTTTGCGGCCTTTACAACTAAAGTGGGCAACAGTTTTTCTTAGTCATGAAGCTAGTATTAAAAAATATAAAATGCACTAAACTTTGTTTTTAGTCTAGCCCGTAAAAAAAAGTTCCATACAATTTGGCCCACTTTTAAAACTGTCAGTGACAACATTATACATATTTTATTACGAAAATTGAAAATATACTTTATGTGCTGAAGTAATAATAAATTTATATCGTCATAATATGCAGATGGTGTGCCAAAAATGATGTCAGATTGTGCGTCATGCGTCATTGTCGTCACAAAATTGTAATGATCATGATCATCGACGGTGATGACGTAATGATTATTTTCTATCTTTTCTTTTAATAGTGATGTCGTGATGTCTGTCATTTTGGTCAGATGCTTAGGTTATTTAAAGATTGTTACTTTGTGTCTGGTAAACGAAGATAAGAATAGAAAGAAAACATGCCATCACTATTATAAGAAAGTTGTATTTTTAGTTGCGTACCTTGTTTAAGTTAATCTTGTTGCCAAAGGAGGAAATGTTTGAAATCACCAATATATTTTTTACTAGCTGTTGCCCGCGGCTTTGCTCCCGTGGACCACCCCACAGGACCCATTTTCGGGATAAAAAAATAGCCTATGTCACTCAGGAATAATGTAGCTTTCTATTGGTGAAAGTATTTTTCAAATCGGTCCAGTAGTTTCGGTGCCTATTCAGTACAAACAAACAAACAAAAAAATATTTCCTCTTTAAAATATTATATAGTATAGATGTATGTCTGAAATCGCCAACCCGCATTGAGCAAGCGTGGTGATCAATGCTCGTGCCTTCTCTGAATGAGAAGAGGCCTTTGCCCAGCAGTGGGACAGTTACAGGTTGGTATTATTATTTAACTTGCATTGTTAGAAAACAAACAAACAAAAAAATCTTTCCTCTTTATAATATTAGTATAGACTAGCGACGACCTGACCTGGCTTCGCACTGAACAAATTACATAATATACAAACCTTCCTGGTATATTTTTTTTTGTGGTCTGTAGGCTTGCGCTTGACCACTATCTCACCTGATGGTAAGCGATGATGTGGTCGACGGTGAAGCACGCTTGCCTATAAAAAACCCATTCACTCTTGACTTAAAGACCCCTAGATTGTAGCTATCAGGAAACGCAGACTCGAGCAAGGAATTCCACTCCTTAGCTGTGCATATCTCTTTATATGAGTGAAAACTGTATCAAAATCGTTTTTAGGTTTAGAAGTAACCGGAGAAACAAACGGGAGCCAGACAGTAATTTTTTTACTGTTTAGATATTAATGCATAAAAAAATATTCAATTGAAAATATTTTTCATGCAAGCTTTTTTCGTATTCTTCTCAGCAAACTCTTTCATTTGATATCCATATCATGGCGGTGCACAAAAAATATAGTCCGCCATCTTGGGCCGTCCTCCATATTGGATTTAGAATGACGTCACTTAGCTAACAATGCATTGTCATCCAAACTAAACGTGTATGCAAATTTTCATCTTAATCGGTGGAGGATATCTGCTTTAAAATTCAGTTCGAAGATTTGACCTCGAAACACTTACCATACATACATTGCAAGTTAAGTATAAAAAAAAATATCCTTAATCATTTTGAATTTCAGTATCTATCATACCTGTCACTATTAAGTTAATCGGAACGGGATTCGGAACCAAATTCAATTATTTTGGGTAGTTTCATTTAAGGGCGCTTAGCGAGTGTAATTTTAGGGAATAAATGGGAAGCCAATGCCATATCACCTGCTCATTTTATGATAATTCTGTAGTTTATAACTGACAAATAGTAATTTATGCAATGGTCATATAATAGGGATTATTAAAACACTCGCGTGGGTTTATCACATGAGGCGAAGCCGAATGTGATAATAATAACACGCGAGTGTTTTAATACCTAATTATATGCCGTTGCATACACTACTTTATCTTCACTCATACAGTTGAAATAAAACAAAAGTGGAAACGGCAAAAATATGTAGTATGGCGGGCAATTTAGAGTCTCATTGCGCATGACTGCGCAGCGCGCGCACCCATAGATATTGACACTACTTTTCTACATTAAGTCAATGAGCCCATACGCGCCAGTAAATTAAAAAGTAAAAGTGTGCAAAAAAAAAAAAAAAAGTTATTTTACAATGCATGTCCTCGAAAAGAGCGTTTTCCAAGCAGCCAAACTGTGCGGCAAGTGTCACTTTTTTTACTAGTGCTTTTTACTTTCCTGTACTTTTTTAATTTTTAACTCCAACGTCAGCCCGCCGCATAGAGTTTTATTATTTGAGAAAAATTCAAAAATTTGTTAAGTACAGATTATCATTCATATAAAAGGTAAAACAAAACTAATACTTCATTTAAGGCGTTTTTAATTACTCTAGATTTAGATTTTGATCAATAAATTAATTTTAAATAATCATTAAATATGTTCGGCAGAATGAATATTTTTATAAAAGGCATTTTTGCGTTACGACGTGACAGCTATTTGTACATGCGCAGTAGATATGCCCGAGGAACTATGAACTATTAGTTAATCTGTGGATATGCTGAGCGCCCTTGAATAAGCGCCATTTATTAATTTCTTGCTTGGTTCAGATATATTTTATTATTTCCTCGCACAATGCATAGTAAAATGTTGTATGATACACGTGCGTAAGATGATTTCCGACTCGTGTCGATTTATCCACTCATCGGAAATCGCCTACTTGCCGCACTTGAAGCATAAATAACTATTATGATGCAGTTGTTTGAAAATCGAAGGAAAATGTTTCACTGTAATGGTTTTTTTTTAAATTTACCTATCCACGAATATAAAGTACGTGTTTATACAATATTTTTTGAATTCATATTTGGAAGTAGTTGTGAGTGTAGCTAAATATTATTCATTGTTTTAATTATAGCCTAATGTCTAAATAGAAAATGATCACAAAGTTAATAACATGACAAATTGTCAAACGCGCATTACCTGTATTGATTGGTTGAATACCTCTTCAGCAGCCAATCGCACAGCTTTACTTGCGTTTAGTTTGTCTTGCGTTCCGAATCCGGATTTATGTAAAACTGGGCTTTTCTTCGGCCAGATAATCAAAAATAAAATTGCCACCATGTTGGATGGCAATGCTGCCAGAGTTCTGGGCATTTTTCACGTTGACAGCGATGAGGACGAATTTATTGACGCCCAATGTCCCCATCCTTTTAACACGCGTTCGTAGTTTTTTTTTATTTAAGTGTAGGTAGGTATATATAGGTAATTTTTGTTAATTAAGTATCTATACTATATACTATTATAAACAGGAAAGATTTGTTTTGTTTGTTTGTACTGAATAGACTCCGAAACTACTGAACCGAATTAAGAAAATATTTCACCAATAGACAGCTACATTATTTCTTAGTGACATATGCAAATTTTTAGGGTTCCGTACCCATAGGGTAAAAACGGGCCCCAATTACTAAGACTCCGCGGTCCGAATGTCTGTCTGTCTGTCACCAGGCTGTATCTCATGAACCGTGATAGCTAGACAGTTGAAATTTTCACAGATGATGTATTTCCGTTGCCGCTATAACATACTAAAAGCAGAATAAAATAAATATTAAAGTGGGGCTCTCATACAAGAAACGTGATTTTCTTGCCGTTTTTTGCGATAATGGTACGTAAACCTTCGTGCGCGAGTCCGACTCGCACTTTGCCGGTTTTTTATCCCGAAAACGGGTCCTGTAGGGTGGTCCACGGGAGCGAAGCCGCAGGGAACAGCTAGTACTATGTAAATTTAGAATGAAATATTATTTACAAGTAAATATTAGTTACTGGGTATAAAACATGTTTAATTAGGAGTTCTACTTCATTCTATTGTTGTTAACTTTCATTGATTAAATTGACGACTGCATTTGGCATGTATCTACTTAACAATATTATTATCACTCCCTTCACCTACAAAAATATCGTCATAGCACAAAATTAAAAAGAAAACTCCACCCAACCGTATTTTACCATTTTCCGAAATGGAAACCGGAACACGACGCGTTCAGGTGTCGCCAGGCACTTCCGGTGGCCATGTTCCCGGTTATGACGTCACAGACAACTGACACACGTGGCAATAATCCCTTAATACTAGGGATTTAATATTATCTTGTAATACTGTACGGCTTTTTAATATAGAATTAAAGAATAGCATAATATATATGTTTAGATTAAATATGTTGAAGGGATTATGACGATTATTAAGGATATTTAGGTTTACGGGAACGCAGTAATTTCATGAGTTATTCTTAAAAAAAAACATATAAATCGTATACCTCAACCATCATCTGCCATCAGGCGGGTATTAGAGCAGTGTAGCCCAGTGGTAACGGCCGCGACTTACAAGTTGTAGGTCGTGGGTTCGAACCCAGGCAAGCGCTTTACTATGTGTAAATTATTTCATCACCACCAAAACGGTGAAGGAAAACATCGTGAGGAAACCGGCATGTCTTAGAACCAAAAATTCGAAGACATGTGACATCCACCAATATGCACTGGGCCCGCGTGGTGGATAACGGCGCATTCCCTCTCACAGAGAGGAGGCCTGCCCGTACAACGGACCAAATGCGAGTCTAAGTGCAGAAAAGGGGTGCATATATCCCATCCTATCATCATGCGGGCTCGCGGTCAAGAGCGAAGTTATATAAAAAAAACCGGCCAAGTACGAGTCGGACTCGCGCACGAAGGGTTCCGTACCATTATCGCAAAAAACGGCAAAAATATCACCTTTGTTGTATGGGAGCCCCACTTAAATATTAATTTTATTCTGTTTTTAGTATTTTTTGTTATAGCGGCAATGGAAATACATCATCTGTGAAAATTTCAACTGTCTAGCTATCACGGTTCATGAGATACAGCTTGGTGACAGACAGACAGACAGACGGATCGCGGAGTCTTAGTAATAGGGTCCCGTTTTTACCCTTTGGGTAGGGACCCTGGCTATAAGACCCTGCGAAACGCAAAAACTAAACCTAAAAACCTTCAGGCTGATACAAAAATAAACAACAACAGAAAATATCAAAATAACCCTGTTAATAATTCTAAAAGCTGAAATCGAAACTACCCCCAAAAATAAAAAATAAAAGTACACAGAATATCCATTATTTATAGCAGAAACTGATTGCCTTCTGCGAACCGCAATTCATATTTGCAAATGTAAAATGTGGCTTCAAAAAGCGCAGCCTGTATGTGTGTACTATTAAAAAAACAAACAAAATACAAAAAACAAGATACCGCATCGGCTTAGTGATAACAAACTCTGAGCATGCGTGCCCAGGGGGGTGACCATAAGCTCTAAGAGTAAGGTTATTTTGAGATCGCGTAAGTGATAGATGTATACAAGTCATATACATCTGTCCCTTACACACACACAAAACAACCTTACTCTAATAGCTTATGGTCACCCCCGTTTGACTGTTAAGTCGAGTACAGTGTTATTTTTTTTCATCGGTTTAAAATACAAGCCTTCGACCTAGATTTGTGCCGAATTAAAGGCACGTGCCCTGAAAGTTGTGACGAAACGTGGGTACACTACACCGCTGCCGATCCCCTGAGAGTCCTAAGAAGGAAACTGAGGAAACGTTTATTTATGTAGGTTCTAGACATCTCTGTCCGACCCTTCGAGGAAACAAGCGTGATGTTATGAACCTAAATCTAATTTTATCGCCCCTGGGAACCTATTCGAAACAAAACTCAATTACTCAGAAATACACTTGGTAACTTACCTCTGGCTCAGTGTCAAATAGAGATGAGCCGTCGCCCGAGAATATCCGCAGGGTATCCGACCCAAATAAACTTACTTCACATTTAGGTATTCCAAAATGTGAAGTGAGTTTTCGTCGGATACCACACTGTGAAATATGATTATCACTGAATGTGTATGATGGAATAGTTTCAAATCATACGTATATTTACAACCGACTGCAACTATAATATGGACTATTAAATAACTTAGGTACCTACATAAAAAAACCGGCCAAGTGCGAGTCGGACTTGCGCACGAAGGGTTCCGTACCATTGTCGCGAAAAACGGCAAAAAAATCACGTTTGTTGTATGGGAGCCCCACTTAAATATTTATATTGTTCCGATTTAAGTATTTGTTGTTATAGCAACAGAAATACATTATCTGTGAAAATTTCAACTGTCTAGCTATCACGGTTCATGAGATACAGCCTGGTGACAGACAGACGGACCGTGAAGTCTTAGTAATAGGGTCCCGTTTTTACCCTTTGGTTACGGCACCCTAAAAAGGGATGATAGTAATAAAGTACTTACAAGCGCGTGTAAAATGGGAAGAGAATTCATTGGGCATAAAAGAATGTCCACATCGCAGTCAATTGAAAAAAATCTCGATCTAACTGCCACGATGAATGGCAAACCAGCATCCTAATTGCGTAAATTCAAAGAACGTGCGTGCGTGTCTCTTACTTACATTCATCTCATTGCTTCATTATGTTATAAATCCGTCTACTCGACAGCGTTTTAACACTCAATGAATACTGTTAAATTAAAGAGGAATGAAAGAGTTTTCGATCGATTCCATAAATTTATATTCACGCAATTAAGCTTATGTTTCTTTGGCCGAAGAAAGATGGAGGGCCTTAGGAGGAGTGAAGAGTAAACTACCTATTTTTTACTAATAGTATAGCCATAGTTCTGAATGAAATTTTAAAAGGGTAATTATAATTCATTTGCTATTTAAAACAACATAAAAGTTGATGTAAATTCATTCAGCGTCGCTCAACTTATGTTCAAGTTCAATTCAAGGAATTAGAAGTTACTTATTGCTTTTTGTTCTGTTTGCTAATTAAAATGATCATTAATTTTAACTTAGTTGCTAAGTTAATATAAGTTTTATTTAGATTTCGATTGAATAAGATTTGTCTATGAATTGAGATTACTGTGTATTATTTTTACTGTGTACTTTTACTTGTCCAATGCTGGGCTAAGTCCTCCCCCAAGTCATACCAGGTATTCTGTTCCTGAACCACCTGGAACCAGCCCTTGCAGTAGGAGTATTACCTTCTACATATTTTTTTTATAAATTTCGCATTTATTAAACCAACAAATTAAGGCACAGATACCTCTCTCTGTAGTTGATTTTAAAATGAGAATCATGTCCAAACGACTAGTCGTAATTTTTTGGAATAAATTTATGTTAATTTAGACCATTTTCTTGATAATTAGATCTAAGAAAATTTTAGTTTTATTCTTATCACATAGTGTAAATCTATACTAATATTATAAAGAGGCAAGATGTTTTTGTTTGTTTGTACCGAATAGGCTCTGAAACTACTGGACCGATTTAAAAAATTCTTTCACCAATAGTAAGCTACATTATTCCTGAGTGACATAGGCTATTTTGTAATCCCGAAAACGGGTCCTGTGGGGTGGTCCACGGGAGCAAAGCCGCGGGGAACAGCTAGTTTATTTATAAATCTATCCTATCCAATCAATTAGTAAATTAGTAAATGTAACGGAATGTCCTAGCCCACTGGTGCCCATCGATGCCTATCATCCTGCACTATTAATTAACTTGGATTTGTTTGTAACACCTCTGCTGGAGTGTGCACCACGTACTCAATTTATGTTTGATAAAGGTGACTATGAATCGATCAGTAGAGACATTTGTAAGACTGACTGGGTAACTGAGTTCTCGGCGCGGTCAATTGATGACTCAGTGAACTTTTTTAATCAATTCATTTTTGATCTACAGAATGAATATATTCCACAGAAATTGTCTCGCAATTTAAAGTATCCAATTTAAAGTATCACACCTGGTATAGTTCGTCACTTATTAAAACTATCAAAGAAAAGTATAAATACTTTAAAAGATTCAAAACCTACGGTAATAAATCGGTTGAATTAACATTTAAGCTTCTTCGAGAAAGGGTAAAAACTTTGGAATCTCAATGCTATCGAAACTATTTGGATCTAACTGAAAAATCCATTAAAGATAATCCAAAAGATTTTTGGACATTTGTAAAAAAACGTCACAACTCAAATGCAATCCCAAGTACCTTGAACTACAATAGTGATACTCTGCGGACGGAGGAAACTATATGTCAAGCTTTTTCGGAATATTTTCATTCTACTTTTCTCAATCCCATTGCCAATCAACCGATCTCTTCTCCTTTTCTCTTCACTGAATCTCCGAACACATCATCTGATATCTGCAGTATCATTGTAAATGTTGATGAAGTTACAAACTTGCTTCGAAGGTTAGACACATCGAAAGGGGCAGGTCCAGATAAAATCCCATCAAAACTTCTCGTAAGTTGTGCACCTGCGATAGCGCAACCTATCTCGATTTTATTTAGAAAATCCTTAGCTACTTGTGTTGTCCCGCAAATATGGAAATCAGCGTTTATATCGCCTATACATAAAAAAGGTGTCAAAACGGACATACAAAATTATAGGCCGATATCTAAACTGTGTATTATAGCAAAGGTCTTCGAAAAAAATATATATAATCAGGTTTATTCTGCACTCAAAAATTCGTTTAGCGCGTTCCAACATGGTTTTCTGAAAGGTAGGTCTACTGTCACGAACCTGATTCTTCTTAACGAATTTATTACTGATGCCATGGACAAAGGTAGGCAGGTCGATGTCGTTTATACAGATTATAGCAAGGCTTTTTACCGTATTGACCATAGCATCCTCATATCAAAGTTAAATAGCATGGGAATACGCGGCGATCTACTCAGATGGTTTTCTTCTTACCTTGAGAACCGGTCTCAAGCAGTAGTACTTAATAATTATATATCAAGCTGGGTCCTTGTCCCTAGTGGAGTCCCGCAGGGTTCATTGCTCGGTCCTTTGTTATTCATAGTCTATATTAACGACATTGATTCCTGCTTGACTTCATCCAGATTATTATGTTTTGCCGATGATATGAAAATTTATGCCTCGATATCATCGCAAATAGACGTAGTTGCACTCCAGAACGATCTGCATCGTTTGGTGGATTATTGTCATACTAATAAACTTGATCTAAATTCCACCAAATGCTCGGTTATTACGTATTCCCGGCAGCGCTCAGTCATTGCTACATCGTATACCCTAAATAATCAAATCTTACCTAGATCAAATTCCATCCGTGATCTGGGAGTTCATCACGATTCCAAGCTCACTTTTGAAACACACGTTGATGCAATAGTTGCCAAGGCATCAAAATCACTGGGTTTCATTATGCGGTTATCCAAGTGCTTCACTAAAGCTAAAACTTTAAAAATCCTATATTGTACTTTTGTTAGAAGCCACTTGGAATATGCGTCTGAAATATGGAACCCATGTTACCACAAGTACATTAACCGTCTAGAAAGCATCCAAAAAAGATTCATAAAATACTTATGTTACCACCAGAAAGTGCCATATCAGTCCGAGAATTACCTTATCCTTTGTAAAAGATACCACATATTGCCTCTATTCATTCGCCGCGAGATTAGTGACTGCGTTTGTTTGTTCAAAATCTTTAACAACAGTATAAACTGCTCCGATATTTTATCCAAATTTTATTTTAATACCCCTAGGAAGTCAAAAAGATTTAATCCACCTTTGCAGGTGCCATCAGCCTCCACAAATTATAGACAGAATTCGTATATTGTGCGGGCAAGTAGACATCTTAATGAGTTGTGCAAGCAGCACGATATTGATCCATTTCTAACTAGTTTGCCATCAGTCAGGAAGTGCTTGAGCCGAAACTTTTTCAACCAGTTCAATGCAAATTAAATGTTGTTGTGTAGTTTGAGCAATATGTTAGTGATTATTATATAAGTTATTTATTAGTATTGTTTGGCGATCTATTGTAATAGAGGCCTTCTGAAGTGTCCATAGATATAAGTAATATGCAATATTTTATAAGTGAAGACTTTTAATTGGCTGACTGTCAAATTTACTGTTCTTGTTCTGTTCACTTTTAGCTGTAAGTTTTCCATGTTATCTAAATAAATCTAAATAAATAAAATAAATAAAGTTATGTAACACTGACAAAAACATGACAATCGTGCCAAAACCACCAGGATATTTTATTGGAATTGACACCATCTCAAAGACAATTTCATTATCTACATTTTTATCTAAGGCTAATTAAAGTCATAGTATAATAAGGAAAAAACAAAAAAACCTACTGAGTTTATGGTCGCGCGGTTATAAAACGAGTGCGCGTTTTGTTCCCTCGAGGTCGTTGGCGACTGTCGTCATCTTAATAACATGAGATCGGGCTATTTCCGAAACCCTGACGTGATCTATTTTATAGTATTTTATCTACGCACAATGGTCCACCTGAAGGACTAAGTGCGGCAACCAAACCCCATAACACACAGCAAGTATTTAAGAAACCATTTACTCATTAAGGTTACACAAGTCGATAATTCGTCCATACAAACGTAGTCTAGGGATTACTACACTGTTTGACGATGTACGTGCAAAATTAAAAGTGATATCAATTTGTCTCATCATTATCTAGCCCTGTATGGAAGCAAAAAGTAAAAAAATAAAATATTTGTATGTTATGAGCGTTGAAAGTTCCACATTTCGACACTAATTTTGAATGAGCCCCTTTTCCTCTCCCTTTTGTATGTAAGTTTGTTTTGTTATTAGGCATAAGATTAGAAATATTCAATTGTATATATTGTTTAAACATAGCATTAAATTAGAAGATAGCTATACTTTATTATTCACACGAAAAGAAGAAGAAAGAAAAGCAAGCTTAAATAATTAATAAAATATTTAAAAATAAATAAGTGATAAGATATAAAGTGGTCATATACGCTGTCCGATGGATAATAAAATCATAAAAAATGTTTTGCCTAACGATTATTTATCACAAAATTGGTACCAATACATTTTTTTATCTAAAACTACTTACTGAAGAATAAATTCTGCATCAGCAATGCTGCTGTTACGTATAAATATCCGCACACGTGGTAATGACATACAGCTACTGAAAACATTTATTTATTTTATTTATTTATATATGCTTTATTGTAGGTACACCAAGTTAAAACAAATAAAAGGAAATTAAAACTAAAATACATACAACGGGCGGCCTTATCGCATACCGCGATCTCTTCCAGGCAACCTGGAATGGACAGTGATAGCCTGGACATGAAATGGGGTTGACATTGGTGTAACACATAACAATACAAATATTTACTTTAAACACAATCATATTATTATAGATACACAAATATATACATATATTCTATAATAGATACATAAATACATACATACTCATTATAAATATAGGCAATGAAAGTAGATGTTGACTAACGACAATCACAGTGACAGGTAATGTTCTTTTACGAGTCTTTTAAATACAAGCAAAGACTGGGCGCGTTTTATTGGGTCGGGCAATGCATTCCACAGAACATTTCCATTTTTGATCTACACACACCTATTTATTTTTTGGCGAATTGTACCTAAAGAAAAATAGGTATTTATCTAAGGCCTATGTACTCGTATGTATGTGCTGTTTTTGCATTAGATCCGCACTCACGTATAAATATCCGCACACCTAGCAGTGTTCATCGGACCTCAACACACACTGTCACTCATACAATATGCGGACACGCTAACTACTTAAATAACATTAGTTCTGCTTGTTTCAATTCTACTTTAGATTGATCTTACGATGAAAATATCGAAAGAAAGAAAGAAAATCGTTTTATTTGCGGGGTTCCGCAGGTTTTTTTAGATTTTTTTTAACGCATCTAACTAAAAAACTAATAAAAACCGGCTAAGTGCGAGTCGGACTCGCGCACGAAGGGTTCCGTACCATTATCGCAAAAAACGGCAAAAAAAAAAACACGTTTGTTGTATGGGAGCCCCCCTTAATTTATTTTATTTTAATTTTATCATTACTATTTTTTGAAGTGAATATACAACTAAATATTCTTTGAATATTTCAAGCGTCTACCTGTTTCCGTTATTAATATCGGGCAAAAAACAGCAAAAAAAACACGTTTGTTGTATGGGAGCCCCCCTCAATTTATTTTATTTTAATTTAATAATTATTATTTTTTGAAGTGAATATACAACTAAATATTCCGTGAATATTTCAAGCGTCTACCTGTTGCCGTTATTAATATCGAGCAAAAAAAACACGTTTGTTGTATGGGAGCCCCCCTCAATTTATTTTATTTTAATTTAATAATTATTATTTTTTTAAGTGAATATACAACTAAATATTCCGTGAATATTTCAAGCGTCTACCTGTTGCCGTTATTAATCATCATCTGCCTAGCCTTTTCCCAACTATATTGGGGTCGGCTTCCAGTCTTACCGGATTCAGCTAAGTACCAGTGTTTTACATGGAGCGACTGCCTATCTGACCTCCACAACCCAGTAACTGGGTAACACGGTACCTCTTGGCAAGACTGGTGTCAGATCTCAAGCTTCTGACTACCCGTAACAACTGCCAAAGATCTTCAAATGACAGCCGGGACCAACGGCTTAACGTGCTTTCCGAGGCACGGAGGAAGCTCGGTATGTTGAAATGGTCACCCATCCACGGGCCGACCTCGTCAAGCGTTGCTTAACCTTGATGATCGACCCGTGCGACTGTTATTATTTAGCCACGAGCTCCTCCCCCCTAGTTGCCGTTATTAATATCGAGCAAAAAACGGCAATAAAATCACGTTTGTTGTATGGAAGCCCCCCTTAAATATGTATTTTCTTCTGTTTTTAGCATTTGTTGTTATAGCGGCAACAGAAATACATCATATTTGAAAATTTCAACTGTCTAGCTATCACGGTTCACGAGATACAGCCTGGTGACAGACGGACAGACAGACAGACGGATCGCGGAGTCTTACTAATAGGGTCCCTTTTTTACCCTTTGGGTATGGAATCCTAAAAAGTAACATGGAACATGAGCCTACTTACTAAAGAATAAATCATGCATCACTAGGGCTGTCGTTGCATTAGATCCGCACGTCACGTATAAATATCCGCACACCTAGCAGTGTTCATCGTCAAGCTGTCTCGCTGACCACCCACTGTCACTCATGCGATATACGGACACGCTAACTACTTAAATTACATTAGCTCTGCTTGTTTCCATTGTACAATAGATTCATTTTACGATAAAATAAAGGAACTTACTTTACCAGTGATCTCAATCCATACTAATATTAGGTATTAATTCGAAAGTGTGTCTGTTATCAACAGCTGAACTGATTGTGATGTGGCTTATCACTAAGATTGTCTATCCAGATCCAAGATATATTAGGACATAGAAAGAAAACAAAAAAGAAAGAAAGAAATTATAATATTTATTTATAGGATTTTACCCCGGTAGTAGGCAAACGTGGACTAAAGATAGTTTTTACTAAAACTCCTAGAAGTGTTTTAAATTTAGTCACAAAATTGGAGGTAGTTTTCGGCAAAGACCGGGCCTTAAGACTATAATGTCAAGTAGAATTAAGATGTCACTATATCGGATAAGTTGTTGAAAGCTGTATCAATTGATTCGATCCCTTTTCTGTCAGCCCTTTTTGTGTTATTGTAAATCTTTGTTACAAATTATGCTATCATCATCATCAATACATATAATAAATCTGTGGAAAAATATTTTTTGTACATCGAAAAAAAATCCAAAAAAAATAGCCACGGTGTTAAAGGATAACCAACAGAACCCATTTCTAGCATTTTTGGAATTTTTGTCTGTTTATTTGTGCACGCATCACGTGAAATGTACGAAACCAATGTAGATAACTTTTATACATAAAAATTGTGCGTATCTTGAAGAATTACTTAGTTTTTGTTAGTAGTTGTTTCATCGCAATCGGTTCACTCTATCAAAAGTTGAATTTAAAGTGTTCAAGAAGTAAAATTATCACGCAATTCAGTTACTCGGACAGTTGAACTCGCTATTCGATAGATGGCGTTGTGCATTTAAAGTCATTTTCTGAATCGCGGTGTTAAGATTTTACGCGAAAGTATGACCCTAGAAAAAAAAATTGGTATGTAGTATGTATACTTTTGAGTATGTGGAGTAGGCAGGCAGGCTGGTAAGTATGGTAGGGTTGGCAGGTGCCAGGCAGATGACGAGAGCGAAGCCGCGGGCACAGCTATAATAAATAAATAATGAAAGGTAAAAAGCCCAATATTTTCATCTAAAAAACTAAAAACTGTATACCTATATTGTCTGCCTATCTTTTAGACATGGGTCGTACTTGCAAAATCGAGTACCAGGGCTTCCAAGTACGTCTACTTTAAGAAACCAGGGCTCGGGATACTTTCAAGTATTTTCCATCTGGATGGGAAATTTACCCGTAATGCTATATGAATAAGGAGCACAATCGCGTCTTCAAATAAATACCTACTTACAGACGATTGAACTTTCTACCTCCGTGCCAAGTCCTGTTGGAATAAAACATACTTGCATAGGAAATTGAAACGAGACTTCCTATAAACAAGGAGCACAATCGCAATCGAATTACAAATAAATACCTACTTACAGACGATTAAAGTTTCTACTTCTATTCCATCCAAGAGCCCTGTTAGAAGAAAAAATACTTGCATAGGAAATTTAACCCTGACGTTTTATTAATAAGGAGCACAATCGCGTTTACAAATAAATACTTGCAAAGACAAAACATTAAAGTAAAAATACTTGCATACGAAATTGTTCCGTGGGCCCTTACAAATAAGGAGCATGATCGCATAAGCGAAAACTAACGCGGTATTGCAGAACCGCGGACTCACCCCGACGGAGCGAGTCCGAGTACCCGTATAAAATACTTTGAAGTCTTGCAAGTGTTTCGGGTCGGTACCTGGTGTACGTACTTGGAAGCAAATACCTGGTGTAAAAACCTGGTCGCGTAAATACGTACCTTCCCTACTATCTTTTCGAAATTCGTCTCAATAGTTAACATTTTATTAGATATATTTCACTATTCAACACCTAGGTACAGTAAAGGGTCAACAGTGCAGTCTTACTCTCCCAATACTCAAATGGCTAGTTTTTGTAGAAGAAGTTAAATAACTAGAACTGATCTAATATGTTGTATTGAAATTATAGTATAGATTATACATACTAAACGTGAAACGCTGAAATACATATGTATAAAAAAATTGCCTCTGCTGTTTTGGTACAGTGTGACTACACTTTTGACACATAACTGCACCTACTTATTATAGTTGCCACTGTGCCACAATTACCATCTATCCAATTACGCAATTAGCTTGCTATAGCCCACTGCCCTGCCTTTTCTACAAGTTGAGAATGATTAAAATATAACAAAATATATCCGACAACTTTTAGGCATTAATAAATATCCGCAAAGCGGTCACCTCCCTACAGACATCCCTATTTCACGTAAGCACCACTGACAGGTGACCACAACGGAACCTTTAATTTAAAACTCACCATGAAGTCACCATCCTGCTATTAGGTAGATTAAAATGACGAGTGCCGTGCGATGTGTGAGCGCTTCTGCTCAGTATGGTTCTGGGTTTGATTTCCAGGTTGGGCAGTGTTGTTGGGTTTTCCCTACCCGGAATCTGGCCTTAAGTCCGGTTGTTGGCAAAAAGCTCGCCGGCTATTACATGGGACATACGCCTAACATAACTGGCTAAACATGACGACACGGTTGGAGTAGTGGTTGAGCGATCGGCTGCTGCGCTGCGGGACCGATTCCCGCACGGAATAAATATTTGTATGACTTACAGATAGTTGTTCCGGATCTTGGTGTCTTGTGTATGTGAGTTTAAATGTTTGTAAACGCGCCTACGATACAGGAAAGAATTGTCATATATTTATTTATAATGTGTGGGGAAAAGTAGAAAAAATATATTTAAAAAAAAACCGGCCACGAAGGGTTCCGTACCATTATCGCAAAAAAATGCAAAAAAAAAACACGTTTGTTGTATGGGAGCCCCGCTTAAATATTTATTTTCTTCTGTTTTTAGTATATTTTGTTAGAGCGGCAACAGAAATACATCATCTGTGAAAATTTCAGCTATCTAGCTATCACGGTTCATGAGATACAGTCTGGTGACAGACAGACAGACAGACGGACCGTGAAGTCTTAGTAATAGGGTCCCGTTTTTACCCTTTGGGTACGAAACCCTAAAAATCAAACAAGTCTGCCTAAACCATCATGGTATATATTCGTGATGCTATGTGGGCTCCCTAAGGGTTTTCCATCTTCTATGTCAAATGACGTGGCGTGTGTCATTCATGATGTCATCGTCCTTTTATTAATCAAATAAAAAATTACGTCACGTGTGTCATTGGACACGCTCACCACAATGACATGTCGCGCCCCCAGGAAGAAGGCAATTGGCGGATTAACGCGTTCTCATTTCCTACCCACGATATAGTGCCACTTATAGTCCTTCACGTTTTTACCTTCCATGAATTAACGTAGAAAGGTGGTGCATTTGTTTAATTAAATGTTAAAGTTTTTGCTTTGTTTTTAATAGCGTATAATTATGTTATTACGTGAGGTCGTTGCATTTAGTTTGCTTAATGAATATTTGCGGCAGTCTTCTTGGTTATTGCAAGTGGGAGCGGCGCCCTGAAAAATGTAGTAGATTTATGCGCAGATTTCAGAAGTCATACTTCGTTTGATTGTATTTTCCGGGCACCACATTGTGGTTGGTTTAGTCCATGAATCGTTTGACATGTGGCAGATGTGTCCGGCCCAGTCCTATTCAAACTTGGCTGCTTTTTGGGTGACGTTGGTGATTTATGTTTTGGAGCACTGTGTTTCTAATGCGGTTAATCTGACTCCCAGAATACTGCACTCCATTGCTCGCTGGCAAACCTCAAGCTTGTATCGCATACTATTTCTCCAACTACCACTATGTTGACCGCATCGCAAGTCTCTGTGCGATTGCATGGGAAGGCAAAATGCGATCAAAGATTTTTCGGGATAGATGTCCTGTTTCTCGGTGGGGCATCTATCCTAAACGTAATTTACATGGATTAGGCAACTATACCCTATGTGGGATAGATGTCCCAACATAAAGAAGTCCGCAAGAATCGCTAATACTCTGGGACTAGCTGTTCCCCGCGGCTTCGCTCCCGTGGACCCACTAACACACTGCACAGGACCCGTTTTCGCGATAAAAAAATAGCCTATGTCACTCAGGAATAATGTAGCTTTCTATTGGTGAAAGGTTTTTTTAAATCGGTCCAGTAGTTTCGGAGCCTATTCGGTACAAACAAACAAACAAAAAAATCTTTCCTCTTTATAATATTATATAGTAGAGATAGATAGTTTTTTCCTTTTCATTATGTAGATAAAAAAAAACAAAGTACCGGCCAAAAAGTGTGGCAACTATTCGCTGCTTTTACCCTATACCTTACCACATCTCGCTATTTTATAGGAGGCTAGCCATAACCATTAATAAGGCACACATCCAGTCGCCGGCCGTTACTATGAAATCCCAGACGCAAAAACTTTTTATCAATATTATTAAACCGACTTCCAAAATAAGTAGTGTTTAAAGCGAAAAATTACTTTCTTTTCGGAAGTCGGTGTCAAAAACGAAAAAATATGGGTACCAAAGATGTCGGTAGTCGGTTAAATTTACTTATTAGAAAGTTTTTTTTCTCTTTTTAGTTTTGGCACCTTATAAATAAAAGAAAGAAAAAATATTTATTTGTGACCCGCACAGGAGACACGAGATAAGCAAAACACAATCAATATTTAAAAATAAATATAAATAACCCCGTGCGAGACCAAAAAGGCTCCTATCTCAGCATGTGCAACAATATTAAAAAGAAAATACCGTTTACATTACGCTTACGCTTATAATTACCATGAAAATCATTTAGACGGTTTCTCATAACAATTCCAACAAGCCTAAAAACGACTGGGATACATTGTTTTATTACGGAGTTCCGGTGCCTACCTTCACCAGATCAGATCCATTTTTAGTAAAACAATTCAATTAAATTTGCTTCATCACAGTCATTTAACTATATTCGAGATATCTGATACCCAAATATACTTATCATTGAGAAGTTTCGGTGCCCATCTGTGGCCTTTTACATTAGGTTCACTAAATCAAATGACACTTTCTGTACGCAAATGCTTGCCGTGTTGATGAAAATACCAAAATCGCTATATGTATGCCTAAAACATTTGAGGAGTTCCCTCGATTTCTCCAGAATTCCATCATCAAATCCTGACTTGATGACCATGGGACCATCTGGGAAGTATACTATTTCAAACAGAAGAATAATTTTCCAAATTGGTCCAGGCGTCTTTGAGTAATAGCGTAACAAACATACAGTCGAATTGAGAACCTCCTCCGTTTTGAAGTGGGTTGAAAAACTTAATAACACTGCCTGACCCGAGAATACAACCCAAAACTTCATGTTCAGCAGTATCGTTTGCAATCACAAGACCTACAAGGCAGTATTGATGTTTTTCTCGCATTTTATCAATCAAAACTAGAGTTGCCGCGAATAGTGTTTATAGCGAATGGTCGAATACCGATTAATCGCCATTCACTTTGGCGAATAGTCGAATAACTCGACATTACTATTCGACATAAAAAAAAACATTAAACACGTTAAAAATATTTGGCTTTGAGTACCAATAAGAATAGATTTCCTATTTTAAGTAAGCTTGCTAAACGATACTTAATCACACCAGCAAGCTCTGTTTATTCAGAAAGACTATTTTCCGAGGCAGGTTTAATTTACGAGGAAAAACGAAACCGACTTGCTCAGTGGCGTAGCGTGCTTTGGTGGGGCCCCGTATAAAAAATTGTTTGGGGGCCCTTATGAATGGTAAAGATATCTCAAGAAGAAAAAAAATGTTTGCATAAAATTAAAAGAAATATTTATTCATCATAATTGTCAAACTGTCTTATTTATTTATTTTTACAAACAATTCAAATTAAATATACACTCTCCTTGCCTTTTTTCGGCAAACTGCCGAAAAAAGCCGAATATTAAATCATTTATAGCTGATGATTACTTTAGTTTTTCTAAAGTTTCTGCCTCTATGGACAATAGTGACAGGCCTGACAGGCTTTCATGTCCCATCGAAGTTCTTAGGTAATTTTTTATCAGTTTTAATTTTTGCTTACGCACGTCGGGGGCCCCCGTGGCCCGGGGGTCTCGTATAATTGGTACGGCAGATACGGCGGTAGCTACGCCCCTGGACTTGCTCCAGAACGTGTAGAAAAAATTGTCTTTTTGCACCACAATCTGCCTCTGTTGGATTTTAAATATTAATTAAAAAGCCTTACTAATTTAATTTCATGAATATGATAGGCACAGGCACATATTACAGATAATAATTGATATTGTGTATTGTTTTATTAAGGAAAATAATTAAAAAAATGATTATTTTTAACTCATTAGTTCTTTTGTTTTTATTTTCGACGACTATTCGCCGAATGCCGAATAATACTATCTATTATTCGGTATTCGACGAATATTAAAAAAATTACGAGTAATGCCGAATACCGAATAATAGCGAGTATTCGCGGCAACTCTAATCAAAACACAAGAGTTCGTTTCCAATTGCTTGTAAGTGTGACCGCGTCACCGTGGCGCCGAGTGTAACGATGCCCATTAATGAAGACTGTACATCGGTTAGTGTCGTTAAAGTTAAGCGATTGGTTGGGTTTTTGTGTGTGCCTAGTATAGTTGATGAGTTTTTTCTTTTTATAGCGTAAGTAGGTAATGTAGCTAAGTTCTAACATGCCAATTAAATAAAATTATTCATAAAAAAATATTTTTTTAAACAAGCTTTTTTCGTATTCTTCTCAGCAAACCCTTTCATTTCATGCCAGTGCACAAAAAATAACTAGTCCGCCATCTGGGCCGTCCGCCATATTGGATTTAGAATGACGTCACTTAGCTAACCATTCATTGTCATCCAAACTAAACGTGTATGCAAAATTGTATCTTAATCGGTGGAGAATAACTGCTTTAAAATTCAGTTGCAAGGTTGGACCGAACACAATACATACATTGCAAGTTAAATAATAGTACATTACTGCCGCGGTCTATAATGACTACTTTGCTGGTCGCGCTGATTATGGCCGACAGCGCAGCGTAGCGCAGCTCCAGGCCGACACAGCGCGGTCAGCGTGCAGCACTTGATGGACGAGCCTTTACAGCGAGGACAGCAAGGGCTTTGAAACAGAACGGCAATGTCGACTTTGCTCAAACAAGGTTGTCAAAATAATGACCACATTACATGAATTTTTGAGTAAAAGCTTGTAAAACGAAGTATGGAAAAAGAAGAAGACATGACAAGATCAAGAAGTGAATAGGTTCTAGGCAAGGGTACTCCATCGTAGACCATACTATCGCTAACCATCGAGTGAGATGGTCATGGTGAGCCAATCAATAATAAAATAAAATAATAAATATTGTGTCGACCCTAAATAGATTGGGATACTTGCAAATGGCCCTAGTAAAACGGACGTATTCCACATTAGATACCCGTTCTAACAGCACCTGAGGTATTCCACATTCCTATCGATATTTTTCGCAGGTGCCATCAGTGGGACAATTTATTATTTGAAATTGTATACCACATTTGGCAACTACGGATCAGTAGGTACTAGTTGGGACGTTAATTTTTTTTAGGCCGACAAAATAAAACATCGATTAAAATCACACATACACACACACCACACACACACACCTCATACACACACATCCTAGATTTAAGTTGAATTTGTGTGTATTTACACTCCTACATTATTATTGTTTCTAGTTTTAGAGGAGCGGGGTCTCCTAGCACAGGGATTTATTATACTTAAAAGGAGGTCTCTATGTAAGATTATATATTGTAGAAGTTTGTAAAGTTAATTTAAATAAATTTATTATTATTATTATTAAATCAGTAGAGAGTTTAGTTTGTTCCCACTGCTGGGACATAGGCATCCGCTCTGTGAGAGAGAATTGGCCATAATCCACCACGCGGGCCCAGTGCAGGTTGGTGGATGTCACATGTCTTCGAATTTTAAAGGACATGCCGTTTTCCTCACGATTGTTATTTTTGGGACGGTTGTTACAATAATATTATTTATTTATTTCAACAAGGCACACCAACAACATATTCGCAAATTCAATACAGTGTTAACTTTCATCAACAAGATGGTCTCGTGCAAACAAGTAAATATCTATCAAGTGAATATAATAACTTCCTCTTTTGCTTTTTTAGTTAGATTTTTAACATTATAAGCATTAATACCCAAACTACCAGGAGGCCAGAATCATGAAGAAAATCTAAATCAGCTCATCCGTTTATGATGCCACAGACAGATACACAAACACACAAGTACACACGTCAAACTTAAAACACCCCTCCTTTTTCTGTCGGGTGTTAAATACAGACTAAACCAATGAGAGCAGTGGTGGCCCAGTGGTATCGGCCGCAACTTACAAGTTGCAGGTCGTGGGTTCGAGCCCAGGTAGGCGCTTTTCTTTGTGTAAATTATTTCAACACCACTGCTCTCAAAACGGTGAAGGAAAACATCGTGAGGAAACCGGCATGTTCTAGAACCAAAATTCGAAGACATGTGACATCCACCAAACCGCACAGGGCCCGCGTGGTGGATTACGGCCCATTCCCTCTCACAGAGAGGAGGCTTGTGTCCCACCAGTGGGAACATTAATAGGCTGATGATGTGATGTGATGTGAAACCAAGCATGAGTTTTGACAGCAGATTTACTAAACATATTTGCACAAGCTGTCAAAAACCGTGTGTATACCACAAAGAGTTTTCTAGTTTTCATCCCCAGTTTTCCAACCGATATTGGAACTCTGAATCAATCAAAATCACTCGATTCCGTTGCCCTCGCACACCCATCAATCTCCAGGCCCCACTGCAGTTTGCATCACTCGGCGTCCTGGTGAGACGCATTTACCAGTAAGAGCTACTCTGTGTAGTGAATAAGTTTTATGGTATACAACTACACAAACTGTATATTTAGATATGTTTTAAGTAGGTTACAATATGATATAGTGCATTGAAATACGTATATGAAGTTAAGGTTCTCATTTTTTTGTGAAACTAAGAATTGAATTACACTTATAACATTTTGTACAGAACCCGTGCGTTTTCTACTCATTGTATCTTTTACTAAAAAAAAAATGGAAAAAGATTTCTCCTCTATCTTTTTCCATTTTTCTCTGCCCTTTGTCTTTACTGGCCATTTTTGGCCCACTCTTCTATGTCACCTTTTCATTTCAGCATTTTTCAAGAAAAAAAAAGCAGATTGCTGCCTTTCTACTTAATACCTAATGTACCCACGGTTAACTAAGTACAAGTAAACACCAAAACCTACTTCCATAAGGAAAAATGCAGATAAAAGTATTTCAACATAAAAACTTCATTTTCGTGTTATATTCCAACGTATCTCCCCTCTTTGGTAAATGTTTAAGGCGAGGACGTCACGTATCTGTTCGATAAATGGGTCAACACTACTTCTCTCATGTTTAGTAGTCCAATGTCGCCGCTCTGAAAACTTGAAATACTAAAGATACAAGTGTGTTTTTTAGTCTAAAGCCATTGTTGTTTTTCGCGAGAAGTTAAACTGCATTCATGCAATACAAGTTTCAATGTTAGCTAAAATTATAAATGGGTAATGTGGCTAATGTTGGTTTGTTTATTTTGTAAGACATATGTTTAAGTTGGAAGTAGTAATCCTATTTCATAATTCTTTTACTGATAGAAAGGCTTAGTTGGGGCTTTACTGACGCAGCTTTGCTAGGCAATATCGTGCACGTATTTTCTAAGAAACTTTCAAGTACAAATAAGGACAATTGTATCGCATTGCGTCCTTGTGAATATAATTGCAATTTCGCTAGTCAAAAATCGCTTATTGGTGCGATATAAATCGAATCTCGTCGAGCTATCAAAAATGTTGCTTAGCAAGCTACACTATCTAAGAGTATCATTGGTTTATTTTTATCCCGAAAATACATAGATGATACTGATCAGGAAGTGCGAAGCCAACCAAAAATCTAGTCTATTTAAGACAGTTTTTTTTTATTATTTAAGTTTGCCCTAGTCAATTATTCTTCCATACAAACGTGGTCTAGCGATTACTCCACCGTTTGACTGTGTACGTTCAAAATAAAAAAAATATCAATTTGTCTCATCAGCTCAGCCCTGTATGGAAACAAAAAGTAAAAAAAAAATGTATTTGAAAGTCATGAGCGTCGAAAGTTCCACATTTAAACACAAATTTTAACGCATCTTTAGGCGTAAATAAATACCATAAGAAGAAGGAAAATTGCAACGATAAAGGGATAGATTAGTAGGTTAACAATGCAAATAATTTTATTTTGAACATCTGTTCAAAATTCTGTCCAAATAGTAGACCAAATTGTAGATACATTTGGTCGTTTTTTATTTTAAACAGATGTTTTCATGATATCCATACTCCCAAAGGTCTGTTTATAAAATTTCGCGCGCTCGGTTTCGTCCTAAATCATCATCCTTTTCGCTACAAATTTGCAAAAGTATGTATTCGTATACGAACTAGCTTCTTACTGCTCATCACACCATCTACCTCTTTCGCGCGTGTTGTCGGTTGATATAGCATGCATTTTAACCCCGCGCCCAAAATATTTCTTGCCGTCGACTAGGGCAACCTTAAAACAGCACTATGGAAATAAAATAATGGTAAAAACCCTTCCTTTCTAACAGATCAAAAACTATTGCTATATTAAGCTGTCGATTTGCGTACGGACGTCCTTATTTCACACCCAATTCGCAGGGCCAATCGATCGGACCTTTCACAACGCCTCACTCAGTACACGTCAAATTGTGTCAGTAATTTAATGATTTTCTATAATAGAGTGGCCCACGCCAAAATAGATGTTAAGAATCCGTCAAAATGAATTAATATTTAATCGACTTGAAAAATGAAGGAAGTTCTCAATACGTTGTAAAAAAAAATTGAAGAAAGAAAGAAAAAGTATTTATTTGTGACCCGCACAGGAGACACGAGAAATCAGCTTAAAATTAAACAAAATTAAAAATAAAAACCCCGTGCGAGACCAAAAAGGCTCCTATATCAGCATGTGCAGCGATATCCAAAAAAAAATATGAAATAACGCTGCGCTGATATTCTGATAAGACCAACTGTTGATGCCACGGACACACTTACGGAAACGGAAAATACTTAAATAATACAATAAAATAGAATATATAAATAACAAACAAAATAAAATAAACACAGAAGGTGGGTCAGAGTATGTGTAAGTATTATACAAATATAAAACATATTAAAAGACCTATGTAGACCGACGTCCGCGATGCTCAATAATTATTTGTCGAAACCATAGACAAACAATAGAGCGCACGGACCAAAGAGTAATTTATTAAATACAGAAGAAATCTATGGTCGGCTGTCAAAAGAAAAATGTTGTAATTATAGTTGAACTAAATAAAATAATTCGAAACTCTGTGGTTTTTTTTTAAGTCGGTTTTAACCATAATATTATGCAAAAGAAAGGACCTTTGTCCAGCAGTGGTTTATTGCTACTGTGATGGGTTCCAGAGGACCAAAACCCTTAAAATCCTAACAACTCCACCATCTGCAACGACTTTATTGTTTTCATTATAAAACTAATAAACGTTATTCAATGAAAATGTATTCTTCATGCACTTAAAATTCACCCTTTTGTTATCAAGCCCAAGGTCGTTTTTCCCCAACCGGGTGGGGTGTAGTTTATATTATACATATTTAAGGCTGTGTTCTCTAGAAGGGAAGCCATTTTTATTTTAACGCTGGATATTTAATTGTGAAGAAATATTAGCTTTCATTTTCGATAATAGCTTTTAGATATTTTACATTAAGATTCAATTTAATTTAACTTGGTAAGAAGTAATGAAGCAGATGGGATTTTGTGTGCCTTTTATGGCTGTAACAGCAATTGGTTAGGGTACTTTAGTTAAGTATTTTTTTAATGGTTTTACTGCAGTCTGGGCTCTTATAAACGAATTATTTTCGTTAACATATTGATGTGCCTACTCTTGTGTGTACACCAGCAAACTTATCTATTGTTAAGTGGTTTTTTTTTTACAAAAAAATTTGTTACAATTTTTTTTAATTTTTTTTTTAATAAAACGTTGCCCCACACTAGGAATTCCTTCCTGTATCGTGGGTGCGTTTACAAACATATAAACTCACAGACACAACACCCAGAGCCGAAACAACTATCTGTAGATCATACAAATATTTGTTCCGTAATTAGAAGTCGATAGTATTTTTTGTAATTTATTTTTTTATTTTTCACGTTTTCGTTGTACCTAATAGGCAAGTGCTCTAGTAAGGTATTTATAATGGCAGAATTGATTACCCGAATATCATGAAACTTGAACATAACCGGTGAAAAGAGAGTGTACTCGTACCAATGTGAACTGTTCACATCTGCGTACCCCTTTAAAGCGTACTGGCGTGATGTTATGTTATGAAATGGTATAAATAAACAGACATGCGATTGCAGCAATCCCGAAAGATTTGCCGTCATTTATTGAAGAGTTCTGTTGTATATCTCCGAAGTTCTTCATCAGATCTACACCAAATTAAAATGGGACCAATTTGGGAGCAAACTCTTTCAACAAAAAAGAATTTTCAAATTCAGTCCTCAATTGACTGAGAAATCGGTGAAATTACACAAAAAAAATAACAAAGTCGAACATAGAACCTCCTCCTTTTTGGAAGTCGGTTGAAATGAAACTAGCACAGTTTTAGCGATCCAGATTTTCTAATAGAGTTTTCCTTACAAATGTATTCTTATGAAGCTTTTGTAAAAGGAGGAACCCCATTCTCATTTTAAAACATGCAACCTCATATTTACAAGGGCCATGACGTAACGAAATTATCTTACGCAAACTTGACAGCACCAAATACATGTACTATGACGTCACAATACAGTACTTCTACCGAACAACATTATCTTTCATCCGACTTATATGTCAGACAAACATTATTGGCAAAAACACTCGACGTACCCCTGGCATTAAGAGGCGGCACACAGGCGGCGGGACGGCCTTGACCCACCCCCTTTTACACCCCCAACTCACCCCACGTTTCACCCCCTTAAGCTTAAGCAGTGACCTAAGATTTACACGATGAGAAATCCCGGCATCCTTTAGGAAAATTCATATGATTTTGAAAGTTGGTTGAAGATGTCAAGGGTTTTTTGTCTTTGTGGTGTTGAAACAATAGTGAACAGTATGGTCGAAGTTAAAGAATATTTTCATAAGTTTTGTGGAGAATATTCGTATTTTATACGGTCGCATAATCGGCTCGCTTGGTTTGATTCGATCTTAAGTTCTTTGTTCTAGAAGACAAGGGAACTCATATTTTATATACCTACTTTTAGAAAATTTAAAAACAAAATCTAAATTCCGTTCAACTTTGATAATTGCGGGTTGGTCACGTTATATAATTCCACATGAGAGTACTAACCTGTCATCTAGGCTATCAAAAAATAAGGTTCAGTTTCTGAAACAATTCGGAATATTGTCAAGTGCGAGTTATCTGGTATGATTAGTTGCATAAATTATTATCAAAAGCCAAGGTCAACCACATCACTAGAGTTGCGTAATTTGTGATACGTCATATTTTATGCACTATTTACTTTCGTTTAAGCTAATCCAGTCTTATTCAGTTTGCTAGTAGGTAAAGTTAATTTAAAGATTTTTATTTTATTCAAAACATGTTCTTGCCCAAAGCGCCCTACAAACGATCAAATTTGTTTGACAAATTTTACGTGTTTGTCAAATTATTTGATAGTGTGCAACTGTGTTTGACGCGTTTGTCAAACGAGTCTACGTGTTTGTCGTGTTTGACGAAAATCTTGATTGATGACGTGTTTGACAAACAATTTTGTACGTGAACGGCGGTGTTTGTCAAACAAGATCTCCAGATCCAGATTTTTCTCCAGATCTAGCTATTGTTTTATGGAAACGTGAAGTTTGACCAACAAATTTTTCAAGCAAATTTGATCGTTTACAGAGCGCTTTATATTCAGGTCAAACAAATACAAAAATGGATGTATAACACAATCTTGTGCATGAGTAATCGAATTCGAGAACCCTTTTACTTACGCGTTACTCATGGCGGCGGGCGAGAGATTAATCGATTCAATGAATCTCGTCGATTCATCCTGGTTGCCCTCTAAAATTACCACTAAAAATAACATTCTGTAACTTAGCTTACTTAACACCCGATTTCTAATGCGTTTCCCATGGTATTAAAAAGAACTACTAAGGCCAAACAACTGACCTACTTTTTACAAAACCTTACCAAATGCATAATAACAGTAAGCTCATATTTATTTAGAAAATATCTCAATAAGCAACTTACAAGCAAGGCTAAGGTTCGGCGCAAACGGGCCACCAATCACAGCCATTGGTGGCTGTTGCGCGCCACCGCCACATTTGAAGCAGTGGCAGAAGTGCGCGACAGCCAACATCGGTGTTCGGAAGCCGCCATGTTTCTAATCTCATCATCATGTGATGATGAGATCCCAAATAGCGGGTTGTAATTGTATTGTCGATATGAAAGTCTCGATATCCATTGAGACATCGTCGTGCTCCATGGTGACGCGTGCGATGTGTAGGATGCCTAAAGCCTAACTGCGTGGGGGTGGAGTAGCGTGACAGTGGCGAGTGTGCGTCTTGTGTGGCCCGCAGCAACCACAAGTGGCGAGCCGTAGACACTGCTGCAGCGAGTGGCCTCCACTGATGACCAATGACGAGCTCGAGGCGACCATCAATGCCGATGGTCAGTGTCGGTCAGCGTTACTCTAAAATCAGCCTCAGTCTGAAATGACTGCCGGGCGAGCACGGCCTCTGTGATAGGTTTGAATCACGCATTTTGTCACTGTTTGTTTGCTCCCAAACTATGATAAAACTCTGTAATTCAAGCCTGTCACAGTAGAACGTGCTCGCCGTGCTGGTCACCCATCCACGGATCTACCTCGGCAAATGTTGCATGACCTCGAAAACCGACTCGTGCGGCTTATATTATCTAGCCACGAGTTCCACTAATATCTACAAATGTTCCACATTTCTGCTTAATTGCTCTAATGACGTCAGAGATACAAACGGTTTTATACCAGAAAATATTGTTTCAAAATGCGTGTGCGCGTAATTGTTGCGAGTTTGTTTCTTTTGGCCTTTAACTATTGAGTTTTGGCCAGTCTTCAATAACACAGGAATCGTACACGACCACAATACTAGACCTATCTTAAAACCAACAATGAAACATCACTAGCTCAAGCTACACTGGTCTTACAATAGATAGGAACGTGTAGTTCTTTTTAATGTTTTACTGATTTCCAATAAAATCTGGAATGTTTCTGTTGATTTGTTTTTCTGAAATATAAGCCAGTAAACGTAGTGTCCGAAAAAGAATTATTATGAGAAATATCAAAAACGTTATCAACATAACAATGTTCAATAGTAAATAAAATAATAAAACCAAACTACCCACGAATTTTAAATTATGTGAATGCGTTTATATTTCCTTTTCGCTCAAAAGATGTCGATAAATTTGAAATTCAAAAATAGAACAAATAGATTTGATTTCATAAATGGAACCTTATTATTTTAGAAAAGCTATGAAAACATTTCTTTCTTATTTCGTAAACGATTTCAACGTTTCTTTTTTCAAATAAAAAAAACATCTAGCTTGTTAATTCTTGTAGATCATAACAGATGGCATTGTTAGTTCTATCATAGATCACTCACAATATTTTTGATTTATTCAATAGTTTCTGGTAATGTTTTGTTATTTTTCGTTTCTTATTGTCTTTCAAACATAAATAATTGTCGTATTCGACTGGAAAAAACAAAATAGTCTGTCACGAAAAATACAACTTTTACCTAATTTCTGGATCTCGCAATCAAAGTTTTCGAAAATTTTAATTTAAGTAGTTTCAAATGGTCAAAGATCATGGGTGGTCCTTATCTACACAGTAAGCCAGCCATTAGGGAGTTGGGCTGTAATCCCTGACGCTTCATGTATCTATACAACACTTCTTCTTTCTATATGTGTTCGAAAACCACCAAAATTGAAAAAAAAAAAAAAGTACCTGGCCACTTGACCGTTTAGAGATTATTCTCATCACCACTGCTGTAGATGCCTTGACCACCTTTTTGTTTTGTTTTTAATTACTGTATTTGTTTTTAGGGTTCCGTACCCAAAGGGTAAAAACGGGACCCTATTACTAAGACTGCGATCCATCTGTCTGTCTGTCTGTCCGTACGTCACCAGGCTGTATCTCATGAACCGTGATAGCTAGACAGCTGAAATTTTCACAGATGATGTATTTCTGTTGCCGCTATAACAAAAAATACTAAAAACAGAATAAAATTAATGTTTAAGTGGGGCTTCCATACAACAAACGTAATTTTTTTGCCGTTTTTTGCGATAATGGTACGGAACCATTCGTGGGCGAGTCCGACTCGCTCTTGGCCGGTTTTTATGACTGTATTTGTTTTTTTTATTGTTCCATGGAGCTTGTACCTAGACGGACATCGAGCTGGAGTGCTGTCGCAGTACTGATGGTTGACATATCGTACTGTCACCCTAACATTTTTCGCGCATTTGTTTGTTGCATTTTTGATGCGGAGTCAATAATAATAGCCGCACGGTTCCGTCTCCGACGTTCGACAACACTTGCCGAGGTTAGCCATGGATACAAAAGGTAGTCGCTCCAAGTATAATATTGGTACTCAGTTGCATCCAGTTAGACTGGAACCTGACTCTAACATATTTGAGAATAGGCAATAAGCGTGGCCACCTTCTGGTCCCAGACAATCTAATAGGGAACATTACTGCCAATTGCTCCCGCCAGATGGCGCTTGACGGCTTTGAGTAAACAAAAACATAACAACATGGCGTCTACTACTGTTTGTGGTTACCGAACTATTTTTTACTTTTTTTAAGGTAACTTGTGTTCAAAAACCAAATAATAATATTGAGGAAGTTAGTAAGCTTCATTTTTCTTTCACTTTTTGTTTTATATTTTGTATACATAAACTGCGAAATTTTGTCGCTGGACTTTGACAGTTTGGTTTTTTTTTAGGGATGTGTCCGATATATCTAAACGTAACTTATATCGGACATGTGTTAGATATCATATCATATCGATATCAAAATAACCGATATTACTAAAGCTGTATCTAATAAAAACCTTACTAGCGTGTGAGAACGAATAATTCAAAACTTAAAACCGTAACAATGCGAAAACGTACGAACTACGAACAAAACGCAATCTTCACAAACGTTAGAAACTATATGCGCTACCTATCTTTCTAAGTGTTATTTCGTGTTCGTTGTTATAGGTCAACCGGAATCTCATGGCATAAATTTTGTTTTAAAAATTGTGATTTGCATATGGCAATGTCAATTGTCACCTGTCAAATCAAATTACGAGATCTGTCAACCGCTGCTGAGATTTTGTGAAATCTTCTTGAAAATTAATTGTGTTTGTGAAAATGTCGAAAAAACCACTTCGATCTCAAGCGAGGCATATTGTTTTCAATGTGTATCGTAAAATAAGGGAAGAAGAAGTCGTAAATCAATCTCAATCTTTGATTTTAAAACGCGTCGTAGATTGGACCGTTTAGTTGGACTGAGTTGTTTTAATACTTTTAGTTTATTTTATATTTTTCTTACTTAATTTTAGCTTCTTTATATGGGTTTCCAGTACTACAATACGGTGAATCATAGGTGAGGGCACATAGAATGACGGTCGGAAGAAAATGCCAACAGTAATGAAACTGTTACAAATTCTTCGAGAAGATATTGATTTCAATGGAGGTCGAGAATCTTTGAGTTAATTAAAATATTAAGTAATAATGTGCCCTGCAGTGGGACGTATGTAGACTGATGATGATGATAATGAATGACTAAGCTATCGTTTGAGTAACATGATAAAAATTTATTATTTTTACAGGCTTATCCATAAGGAGATTGGTTTTGAATATGTTAAATGCCAATCAAAAAGAACCATTTTGATGAAGAGAGATGACATAAAACAACAAAGATACAAGTTTTTAAAATGCAAGTGGAGTTCTTGGAATCTTTTTCTAATTCTGAATGAGGTGTTATATTAGTATGATTTAAATGATCTATATTAAATTACTACATAAATTAATATACGATTGATTTATTTTTCATGACATATTTTCCTAAGTTAACCCGATGTATAACAACATTCTTCATACACATACCTATAATACTCACAGCGGATCTTAGTGACTCTGAATTGGTTGCAAACCCTGCGCAGTAGCTGTTTTTGTGACAATGTTGAAATGGAAGATAGCATTGTATAACTGTCTCTTTCACTCGCTTACGTATATTATACTCGTATATGCAGTATACTCGATGACAAATTGTTTCTTGCGCAATGGTTCGCAGAGTGAAGTTTCACAGACACAAAGATCCGCTATGATTACTATAATATAGGTACTTCATTTTCATTAAGACTAAAAACATAAAAAAAATTAAACAGTATCAAGATCGTTTAATCCAATTTCCCCAGTATTGCACACAACAAATTTTCATTTCCCCATTTGCCATGAGATTCCGGTAGACCTATAGTTTGCTCATCTAAATAACATTTTAACTTTTGCAAACTGTACTTCTGATATGGATATCTGAAAACCGTTTTCGATATCCGAAACCGTTTGCGTAAAAAACCGAAAACGCCCTTCTCTAGTTTGTTTACGCAGAAACCTGTGGCGCCATCTGAGCGCAGCTTTGCGGATAGTTCCCTATTAAATGTGCCATCGAAACGAAAAGAAGAAGAAGAGAATAGGCTTGGCAGACAGTTTGATTCTTTTCTCCCTTCTCGACGGAAAAAGAAGGGTGTTTTAAGTTTGACGTGTGTACCTGTGTACCTGTGTATTTGTGTATCTGTCTCTGGCATCATAGCCCCTTAACGGATGAACCGATTTTGATTTAGTTTTTTTTGTTTGTAAGGCTTTATCGGGTGTGTTCTTAGCTATGTTTGATGAAAACCGGTTCTACCATTCAAAAGTTTAAGGCGTTTTACTGTTAGAATCGGGGTGTTTTCGCAAAATGTTGTGTCATAATAACGTATTCAATAGATTGTCGTGATTACTACTAGATAAATTATGTAGCATGAAATAAAAATGTGCCAGGGTTTATTTTAAATTTTACTTGTATTAATTGTATTTGCGTCGCTTGGGGAAGGCCTATGTCCAGCAGTGGACGTCTTTCGGCTGAAATGATGATGATGATGATTAATTGCAATATTAATCCCACTATCCTATTCTAATACTATCATAAACGTGAAGGTTTGTAAGGATGGATGATTGGATGTTTGAACGCAACGCGAAGCAATTCGACAGATTTGCACTTTCTTAGAAATTAGGGCTGGGGACAAGCACACTTTTCGAGGAACGTCTAGAAAGAGACTGCTATTTCACAATATCATGAGTGAAGATATTACTGGAACTATACAAGGCACGACATCGTGTAAGGCTAGTGCATCGTGACGTGCATTCTTACTACACGGTAACGTATGCCAACGTGCCGCGCCGCGACACCGCACCTTTCTACGTTGACGATATCGTGACGTGGTGATGGGGTGTCCTACGTGCGCGATATGACTCCGTATCAAAAGGTCTTATTCGCAAATCGACCTATGAGCAGAACGTCATATTCTCAAAATTACCTATAAGCAAGTACAGATACTGAAAAAATACTGTCGGTTTTTCGTCATGGCTATTATAAATATTTTTTATGTTATAAATAATTTATTTTAAATGTAAAATTAAAACAAAAAGAAGCTAAGGAACAAGCTAAGGAAGAATGGACAGATGTATACAAGTCATATAATATAGATCTGTCCCTTACACACACTCAAAATAACCTTACTCTAAGAGCTTATGGTCACCCCCCAGGTCTGATACAGGGTTCGATGGAACAGAAAACTCTAATGCCACACTCGAAGATGGAGATGAATCACTGCAATTTAAATTTCATCGCGCCATCTGGAAGGTCCCTCAGTCAACCCAGTCTTTTTAGGGTCCCGTAACCAAAGGGTAAAAATGGGACCCTATTACTAAGACTTCAGTGTCCGTCTGTCTGTCACCAGGCTGTACCTCATGAACCGTGATAGCAAGACAGTTGAAACTTTCACAGATGATGTATTTCTGTTGCCGCTATAACAACAAATACTAAAAACAGAATAAAATAAATATTTACGTGGGGCTCCCATACAACAAACGTGTTTTTGCGGATTTTTTTGCGATAGTGGTACGGAACCCTACGTGTGCGAGTCCGACTCGCACTTGGCCGGTTTTTTTGTTATAAAATTATAAAACAAAGGAAAACATTTTATAATGTAACAAACTTATTTGATCGATGCCGTTTTGTATGGCATCTTGTTGTCATTTGTAAGGTAGACGAGAAAAATACGACAAGCATGTTTTTTCACAAAATCTTAGAGTACCCACACATAACCTTACGTTTATGAAAAAGAAAATTTAGGCAGAGGTAGTTAAATACACGCATTTTATTATCTATGTATTTATTAAAACTTCATGCAACATAAAGGTATATAGGCGGACTTAATGCCTGAGGCATTCTCTGCCAGTCAACCAAGGGCAACCATTTTGCCAGTCATGTTTAAATCCCAATTTATAGAAACCTGTTGCTATCAACCTTACACAAATCCTGGCTGCTACCATAAAATTCTGCTAAGGATTGGAATGCCGGCGTCTGTGTTTCCCAACAGCTACAATCTAGGAGTCTTTAAGTCAAGAGTGAATAGGTTATTTCTAGGCAAGCGTGCTTCACCGTCGACCACGTCATCGCTTACCAACAGGTGAGATAGTGGTCAAGCGCGAGCCTATAAAATAAAATAAAATACCGGCCAAGTGCGAGTCGGACTCACGCGCGAATCGTTCCGTACCATTATCGCAAAAAATGGCAAAAAAATCACGTTTGTTGTATTGGAGCCCAACTGAAATATTTATTTTATTCTGTTTTTAGTATTTGTTGTTATAGCGACAACTGAAATACTTCATCTGTGAAAATTTCAACTGTCTAGCTATCACGGTTCATGAGATACAGCCTGGTGACAGACGGACAGACAGACAGACAGACGGACAGACATACAGACGGATCGCGGAGTCTTAGTAATAGGGTCCCGTTTTTACCCTTTGGGTACGGAACCCTAAAAATACCATTTGGAAAATACTATAACAATTTGCCTGAAATGTGGATGGATGGAGAGGGAGGGGACGGCCAAAGAAAAGATGGATGGACTGTGTGAGGAGTGATATGAAAGAAAAGGGAGTCAGTGATAGCGTGACGAGGGACAGGACGGTATGGAAGAAGAAAACGTGTTGCGCCGACCCCAAGTAACATGGGACAAGGGCAGGAAGATGATGATGAATTTGCCTGAACTGGAAATTGAATTCAGGACCTCCTACTCAGCAGTAACACTTGCTACCACTAAACCTAGTCATTATACTAAAGTTTATATATTACTGTAAAAACCCGAACTACGGTAAAACCTAAGATTTACCAAGTCTTACTGGTAAAAGTCCGAAACGATATATGATTATCGCTAATTTCGGGCTTTTACTAGCAATCACGTGATAAATGACTGATTGATTGATTATATTCACTTTTTCATTCATTAACAGTAAAATATTAACATGATTTTAAAACATATTCGATTTTTTTATTAAGAAACTAGCTGTCCCACGCGGCTTCGCTCCCGTCAGGCTACCTACCTACACATCTACCCTACCTACCCTACATACATGATTGTTGCGTAACTTAAACCGTTTACGCAGCGCACGCAAGGGAAGGTCTCAAAAAGGAAGGAATAATTTTGCCCGTTTTTGCAACATTTTTCATTAATGCTCCGCTCCTATAGGCCGTAGCGTGATGATAGTATAGCCTAACTTGCCTCGAGAAATGGACTATCCAACACAAAAAGGATTGTTCAATTCCAATCAGTAATTCCTGAGATTAGCGCGTTCAAACAAACAAACTCTTCAGCTTTATAATATTACAAGTAAATAAGTAATAAGTATAGATATTTGAAAATCATGTAGGTATTTTTTTATGTCATGTAACAAAACTTACTTGATAGTGTGTCACAGACGTAAAAAAAATCAACAAATACTATTCTCCGAGGAAAAGCCTAAGATTTACCGAGTACTTGTTGGTAAAATTCCAAAATTTTATAGACCCCTAGCTTCTGACCTCGGCTTCGCCCGCGTTCAAAGCTAAAAAAAATCACGATCACCACCAAACTCTACAGGATTACCCGCTGGGTCAAACTAAAGATTTTCTGAAAATTTCATTAAAATCGGTTGAGCCGTTTCGGAGTCTATAAGGATCATACATACATACTTTCTCTTTCATATATGTAGATTTCGGTCTTTTACCAGTAAGACTTGGTAAATCTTAGGTATTACCGCTAAAGCCTAGGTTTTACTGTAGTTCGGACTTTTACAGTAACATATACATAAACTCACGCCTTTTTCTATGGGGCTAGTCAGAAAATACATAACGCCATCTGCTATGATCCTTACATATTCCTTTTGCTACATTTAAATTCCATACGCTTCTTACTAAAGTAAACATTACATAATAATATTATTTCGTCCGTCTGTTCGTAAGGCCGTCTAATAACAGTTATCACTGACCTTACCGGATGTCTGCGACGCGCGACTAAACGTGCGCGCGCGCAGCCGGAAATAAACATGGTCGCCAATGTGACGGAAAACACAGAGAACTTACAAACGGAAAATGTCACTCATAATTTTTTGAATGGACGTGCTGAGAACAAGAAGTTCATCAAATCTTATTCGTGATCTCTTATAGGATTAAAATATCTTATACTTACACATTATTACCCTATAAAAATATCCTAATAACCTTCCTATACAACATTCAAGTACGAGTATCATAATATCGAGGTTTATTTTCTGTTTTTCTGGAATTTATATAAAATATGCCTCATCATGTAGGTTTTTTTTTTTATAAATAGTCAGTTCGGGCGGCTTTTCCCGGTCTTTAAAGATGTCATATTAAGACTTTCTTGTAGGTATCTATACTATATTATAAAGAGGAAAGATTTTTTTGTTTTTTTGTTTGTACGGAATAGGCTCCGAAACTACTGGACCGATTTGAAAAATTCTTTAATCAATATTATAAATCAATAGAAAGCTACATTATTCCTGAGTGACATGGGCTATTTTTCAATCCCGAAATTGGGCCCTGTGGGGTGGTCCACGGGAGCGAAGCCGCGGGCAACAGCTAGTACAAAATAAAACAGAGACGAATTGAGAAAGTCGTCCTTTTTTGCAAACATTTTTTTTTTTTAACTTGCTGTGTATGTATGTAAGTGTGTTCGGGTCAAATCTTGCAACTGAATTTTAAAGCAGTTATCCTCCACCGATTAAGATGAAATTTTGCATACACGTTTAGTTTGGATAACTATGCACGCGTGAGCTAAAAAGCTTATTTTAAAAAAAGACCATTGGACGAAATAATTTTTTAATTGGTTACATAAAATCCACATATTTCATTTAAGTAATAGAACTTATTTTTGTTGCGTATACATATTTGTTACATTTTTACATGCTGTAAAAACGTTGTAACATAGCGGTGAACCTTCTCCCATATTCTCTGTTATGTATCCGCCATGATGGCACGATTTGATCGCCCTGTTTTATTGTTTTGAATAAATTCCAGCGCACAGTCGTCATGGCGATTTATACGTGTGTGGCGATAATTGATGGTGCTCCATGGGAGTTTAAGCCAAGTTGTGAAGAGAGACATCTGTATTGTGTTGCTATGCTGATTTTTGTGAGGATTTAGGCCCTTTATATGATGAATATAAAATATTTTACAGCAGCTGTTCCCCGCGGCTTCGCTCCCGTGGACCACCCCACAGGACCCGTTTTCGGGATTAAAAAATAGTCTATGTAACTCAGGAATAGTGTGGCTTTCTATTGGTGAAAGATTTTTTTAGATTGGTCCAGTAATTTCGGAGCTTATTCGGTACAAACAAACAAACAAATAAACAAACAAAAAATTCTTTATAATACTGGTATAGAAAACATATAATTGTTTTATTGTTCGAAGGGCACACCCTTATTATCAGTTTTTAAATAATTCTGCTACAATAAACTGTATGTTTTTTGTTTTAAGAAACATCTAACGAAGTCTGCCTGAAACAGTCCCACAGAAGGCCAATTCCTCTTTCATGAACATCTTTTGTTCAAGCTTGGATCACCTCTCTTTAAATTTCGTTATGACATAATCAGACTCTTCATTCCATTTCAGGATTTTAGACCACAGTAATAATCTTTACCGACATCCTAAGCATAGATTATATCACAGAATCTTCCAACAGTTTATCATTTGACTCGGAGAAAAATGAACTTACGCTCTGCCACACATTATCAAAATTCGGCCATAATTCTGCTACAATAAACTGTATGTTTTTTGTTTTAAGAAACATCTAACGAAGTCTGCCTGAAACAGTCCCACAGAAGGCCAATTCCTCTTTCATGAACATCTTTTGTTCAAGCTTGGATCACCTCTCTTTAAATTTCGTTATGACATAATCAGACTCTTCATTCCATTTCAGGATTTTAGACCACAGTAATAATCTTTACCGACATCCTAAGCATAGATTATATCACAGAATCTTCCAACAGTTTATCATTTGACTCGGAGAAAAATGAACTTACGCTCTGCCACACATTATCAAAATTCGGCCAGCAGGACTATTAAATTATTCCACTCAAACAGCTTAAAATCATCATCTCAACCAACAATGCTACCCAATCACCTCCCTCACCAGAGCCTTCAAATCAAGTCACTATAGGTTTACTTAAAGCCGCTCAGACAGACCTATTTATCGACACAATGTGCCTTTGTGCCAGCACATAAGCCGCCATCTTATCGTTGGCTATGTTACTGCTGATAGTATTTCACTGTTTTAACCCTCTAACCTGTGATGTTGAATATGGACAGGCAGACGAGTTCAAAGGCTCAGTCAATTGCGTTTTTCTATGGTTTTGTGATCACTAGTTAACTGTCATCTCTTCTTTCAAGAACAATACTACGAGCGACGATTTCACGTAATCCTCTTTTATTGTTTTTTTTTTTTTCTAATCCAGCTTCTTTCGTATTCTTCTCAGCAAACCCTTTCATTTGATACCCATATCATGGCAATGTACAAAAAAATAACTAGTCCACCATCTTGGGCCGTCCGCCATATTGGATTTACAATGACGTCACTTATCTAACCATGCATTGTCATTCAAACTAAACGTGTATGCAAAATTTCATCTTAATCGGTGGAGGATAACTGCTTTAAAATTCAGTTGCAAGATTTGACCCGAACACACTTCCATACAAACATACATACATACATTGCAAGTTAATAAAAAGCTTGTAAAAACAATTGGCTTTCGCCGATTCGGTGATCTTGACGGTCGATACGACAAAAAAAAAACAAAAATAATAATATACCATTTCAAATTCATTCAAATTTGGAACAATAATAAAATAATTACGGTTGTTTTCTATCATCAAGGAACTCATCGACGCCGTAGTAGCCCTTACTCGATAAATATAGAAAGAAAGAAAGAAAAATGTGTTTATTGGGCATTCAAAACAAAAACACCTTAAAATTAAACAACACAAATAATTAAAACTATTAATGCCAAAGGGCCTCATCTCAGCATAATGCCAAATGGTAATACAGAGACCTCTTGACGCTGATTTTCAGCTGCAGCCCACGAGTGCCATACGCTCGAAACCACCAACACACGTCACGTCATGTCTTCAACTTGTTTTTAAATAAGTTAACGCCATTAGTGTTATTAAATTCTAAGGGCCCTGTTGTATAGAAAGACTGATTGGTATCTGGGACTGTGTTTTGGCACAGTCTTCACCATCTTGCTAACCATTGACTTGATCACCGAATGAAATCATGTACGCTATCTTGTTAAAACCAGCAGTTTATATCACTCGACTCAGAGAAAACGCCCCAGCATTATCTCCCACACTTGTGCACTATAATATATCACGCGTCGTTGCCTGACTTACTTGACTTAATGTCCTATAACCCCTAGATGGGGTAGAGGGCGTCCACAGATGTCCTCCAACGCTATCGGCCTTGAGCTTCACGCTTCACCTCGCTCCATATCATTTTGCTTGTCGCTTCTGCCAACACGGTGCGACGCCAGGTTTGACAAGGACGGCCAAGCTTTCTTTTCCCTTAGGGATTCCATTCCAAAGCTTGCTTGGGAATATGATCGGGACCCCTACGGAGCGTGTGGCCAATCCATCTCCACTTGCGACGCTTGATCTGGCGGTCGATCGGGCTCTCGTGACATTTCTCCAACAGCACTACATTGGAGATGGTCTCGGGCCAGTAAATTCCGAGAATGCGACGAAGACAGCGGTTGACGAAGACTTGTATTTGGCGTGAGATGTCCATTGTGACCTTCTACGTTCCGCACCCGTAGAGCAGCACGGATTTGACATTGGACCCGAAGATTTTGAGTTTAATCCTTCGGGTCAGTTTCCACGATTGCCAAACAGCGTCGTTGCCTAGTTTCCGCTAAAATTGGCTGCTATAACAAAAAATCTGCCAGACGAAACATTAAATTAAAATGGAAAACTCGACTAGTTTAAAATCTTTATCTCAACCACGAACAATGCTACCCAATCACCTCCCTCACGAGAGACTTCAAATCAAGTCACTATAGTTCACTTAAAGCGGCGCAGACCTATTTACCGACACAATGTGCCTTTGTGCCGGCACATAATCCACCATGTTATCTTTAGCCAGAGACAATGGCAACTTTGCCACAAAAGCGTGTTGCTAACTATTATTTGTCCTTTCTTTATGTAACATGTATGTTCTTTATGTTAGTACATGAGTGTGTGTTTTAGTTTTTAGGGTTCCGTGACCTACGGGACCCTATTACTATTAAGACTCCGCGATCTGTCTCTCTGTCCGTCTGTCACCAGGCTGTATCTCATGAACCGTGATAGCTAGACAATTGAAATTTTCACAGATGATGTATTTCTGTTGCTGCTATAACAACAAATACTAAAATCAGAATAAAATTTATATTTCAGTGGGGCTCCCAAAAAAAAACGTGATTTTTTCGCCGTTTTTTGCGATAATGGTACGGAACCCTGGGTGCGCGACTCCGATTCACACTTAGCCAGTTTTTTTTTTGTTTTATTATAATATCCTTTATTCATTACTTTTCTTATTATCTACATTTTTAAATATTATAAAATATAAAATAATAAAAAAAATATTCAAAAATATAAAAAATAGCGGCCCACCGGTATCGGGAACAGGATCCAAGCTACCGGCGGTCAGGGCTCCAAAGAGAGGAACCTCGGCACAATTATTATTATTATTTTGCTAGTTATGTTTAGTCCCATGTCATAAGGTCTAGTCCAGATATCACCAATTATTTTCATTTAGGGTCCGTTTCTTTAAAATAATATGACCGTCGCGGTCCATATTATAAGGTTTATTATAAAGCCAACTACCACCCCATGCTTAACATCGTCCCTTCAATTTACATTGTTAAAATTGAAACAATAAACATATATATAGATACAATATCTATTAAGGAATAAAGCGCATGGACACTTGAATATTATTTTTATTAGTAGTTATCTAGCTGTCCCACGCGGCTTCGATCACTCCCGTCAACTGGCTACCTACCTACCCCACATACATGAATGTTGCGTAACTTTTACCGCTTACGCAGCGAACCCAACGGAAACTCTCAAAAAGGAATAATATTGCCCGTTTTTGCAACATTTTTCATTTATGCTCCGCTCCTATTATTTGTAGCGTGATGTTATATAGCCTATAACCTTCCTCGATAAATGGACTATCCAACACAAAATAACTATTTCAATTCCAACCAGTAGTTCCTGACACAGATATGACATTTTTGACTTGTGATTTCGACTACTATTCCTTATTCATTTCATATTCAAGTAACACAAATAAAATACATTGTACTGTTTACATAAGGTCCACACAAAATAGGTCGGTGGTCCGGATGCGGACCGTGGTCCGCCATTTAGTGACCCCTGGTCTAGTCTATTGCCTTCATCTGAGCATAAAGCCAGATTTCGGGCTGCTACTCAGAAATTCTAGATAGAAAAACCAACAAACTTACAAATCTACAATCTGCCTAGCCTTGTCCCAACTATATTGGGGTCGGCTTACAGTCTTACCGGATTCAGCTGAGTACCAGTGTTTTACATGGAGCGACTGCCTATTTGACCTCCACAACCCAGTAACTGGGTAACACGGTACCTCTTGGCAAGACTGGTGTCAGATCTCAAGCTTCTGACTACCCGTAACGACTGTCAAAGATCTTCAAATGACAGCCGGGACCAACGGCTTAACGTGCTTGCCGAGGCACGGAGGAAACTCGGTACGTTGAAATGGTCACCAATCCACGGACCAACCTCGTCAAGCGTTGCTTAACCTTGATGATCGACCAGTGCGGCTGTTATTATTTAGCAACGGGCTCCTCCCAAATCTTACAAATCTGCAGCAGTTCCAAATTTGAGTACGAGAAGCTAACTTTTTAATTATTATTTAAATTGAGTTGATTACAATTCAATTTTAAGAACTGATGACCGCGAACCGGAAGACGATACGTTGGAAGGCCTCCCACTAGGTGGACCGATGACCTGGTTAAGGTTGCGGGAAGGCGCTGGATGCGAGACGCACGGGATCGGTCAATGTGGCGACGCCTGGGGGAGGCCTATGTCCAGCAGTGGACGTCTTTCGGCTGATATGATGATGATGATGATGATGATGACAGTTCTAATGTATGAATAGAATAGAATAGATTTTTGCAAATATTTTATCAATGTTATTTTGGGATTTTATCTCTTATTATAATTGTAATGTATTATGGACTTGTTATGTCTGAAGTAAATGAATATATTATAATACAGCCTTAGATAATGCTTCAGGCTCAGGTTTATGAATACATTTTGCATGTAGCAAAAAATACACCCAAAATGTGTCAACAAAAAATAAAGTACATTTTATAAAAATATACGCCCACACATTGATGAATAACGAATGTATGAAATTATTTCAATATCTGACCCAGACATGACCCAGAATATCCTCTCTCAATAAACAGGTTACGAGCTGCGTAGGCTACACGGTACGCTGAAACTGTACGGGTTCCGCCCTTGAACAGGATAGGGTGGTTCTTGGAAAAATGGGAATATACAGTGCGAGATAGTACGGTGGGCTTTTAATATATAGACAATTTGTAAATGATTAAGGCGATATGTACGCCCCAATGTTATCGCAGTACTGGCTGCGCGCCCGCTCGGAGCCAATATATCAATTTTTAACCTCCTTTTGAACAGCTTTGTTTGCAAAATATTATTTGATTTACATTATGCTGTGTAAAAATATTTTTAAACATCCAAGTCGTTTTGGAAAATCCAAAAGTGGCGAAAAATAATCGTGTTGTTTATTATTTTTAAAGCAAAACTATTAGTTACACGAAAAAACCTTGTTTCAAAATTAATGTACATGAATCAATTTTTTTTTCAAACTTTTTAACCTAGCCGTTACTAAGGAGGTTTAGAAAGTAACCGTTTTACGGCACTAAAGCGGTGGAAGGACGTTAAGAGTGAATTTGTGGAGAAAAAAACGGTTCACTCTCTCTCTATAATCACTCTTTTTTTTGTTCTGGTAATCATCGAATGACTTCCCTCGCGCTGGGTGAAGCGGGTGGGCGTGTCAGACTTTTACTGACTAAAACCCACCCGTGTTCCTTCAGTTGCTTGTGCCAGGGCCGCGGTAACTCTCTTTCAAATGTATCCGCGATCACACCTGTATTCCCCATAAGGGTAGGCAGAATAGTATAGCACTCCCAATTTTCCCCAATGTTTTTAAAGTTTTTGCTATAAGGATTTATTATGTTTAAATTATTTATTTATTTGAGGGGAAAAACAATTATAATTTATAACAAGAATTACAATAGCTGAGTTTCCTTGCGTGATCGGATCAGGAACGAAGACATCCGCAAGAGAACCAAGGTTACCGGCACAGCCCGAAGAATTACCAAACTTAAGGTTACACTAGTCGACGGCACGAACTATTTTGTGCGCGGGGTTAAAATGCCTGCTATCTCATCCGACAACTCGTGCGAAAGGGTTAGATGCTGTGCTGATGCTGTGTGTTTGTAGCGAAATGGATGATGATTTAGGACACAAACGAGCGCGCGAAATTTTATAAACAGACTTTTGGGAGTCAGATATCATGAAAAACCGACAGAATGTATATTTTCAAAATAAAATTATTTGCATTGTTGAACTACTAATATATCCCTGTATGGAGGCCGCTTTGCAATTTTCCTTCTTCTTATGGTATTTATTGCCGCCCAAAGATGCGTTAAAATTAGTGTTGAAATATGGAACTTTCGACGCTCATAACTTTCAAATATTTTACTTTTTTACTTTCTTGTTTCCATACAAGGCTAGATAATGATGAGACAAACTGATATATTTTTTATTTTGAACGTACATCGTCAAACAGTGGAGTAATCCCTAGACTACGTTTGTATGGAAGAATTATCGACTAGTGTAACCGTAAGTGGCAGTGGGCAGGGCACATTGCTTGCAGAACGGATGGCCGTTGGGGCCGAAAAGTTCCGGAGTGGCGACCGCGAACCGGAAGATGTTACGTAGGAGGGCCTGCCACTAGTTGGAGCGACGACCTGGTCAAGGCTGCTGGCGTCCGGTAGATGCGAAACGCACAGGACCGATCAGTGTGCGACGTTTGGGGGAGGACTATGCCCAGCAGTGGACGGCTTTAGGCTGTTTTTTTTTACATAAAACACTCTCATCATAAACTACAATGCTTACAAACATTTCCATACAATAAAACTGCTCCACAATATTAATAGAATAATTAATATCATTCAGTACAAACGTGATCTGAATACTCCGAAAAGCTCGCGTAGCATGACCTAATAACTCCACTGCTACGAGCTACGCTTGGTGCGTCTACGAAGCTACGCGGCTACGGCGTAGCGCTACGAATGTGGATGTCAGGCAATTAAACTGTGGCCTGAAAATTTCGATATTTAATTAAATGTTTTTCGGTTTGTTTTGTTATATTTATTTATTAGGGTTGTGATTTTATAATTTTATCATAGATATAGTAGAACTTTGTGCTTAGAAAAGTTAAAGCACTTTTTGTGAATTTCCTATTATGTGACACTTTCGATTTTTTCAGTAATTTGATTATTTATATTACTGTGTATAACGACAAATAAAAAAACATAAAATTACAGAGCCTCACTTTCTGAAAGGAAAATCTTCAAAAAATTACTGTGACAACCTGACCAATTACCGTGGTCCACCTAGTGGGAGACCTTCCAACGTATCGTCTTCCAGTTTGCGGTCACCATTCCAGACCTTTTCGGCCCTATCGGCCATCCGTTCTGCGAACAATGTGCCCTGCCCACTGCCACTTAAGTTTCGCAATTCTTCGGGCTATGTCGGTAACTTTGGTTCTCCTGCGGATATCCTCATTTCTGACATGATCACGCAAGGAAATGCCGAGCATAGCCCTCTCCATTGCTCTTTGGGTGACTTTAAGCTTTCTGATAAGGCCTATTGTGAGCGACCACGTCTCGGTCCCATAGGTGATCACTGGCAACACACAGGTCATTAACTTTTGTCTGGAGACACTGCGGTAAATTGGACGAGAAGATACCACGCAACTGCCTGAACGCCACCCAGCCGAGTCGGATTCGACGGATGACCTCTTTCCCGAAGTTAGACCTACCCAACTGGACCGTTTGTCCCAGGTAAACATATTCGTCTACAACTTCGAGTGTAGAGTCTCCGACCTTGATAGGAGTGGGTGTTACATGGGCATTCACCATGACCCTGGTTTTGCCCATGTTCATTTTAAGACCCACTCTTTCGGCAGCTCTACTGAGGTCATAGTACTGAGGTCCTCCATGACCACCAGCCATGACCACTAACACTACTTAAAATATTTTTACACAGAAAAATTTATGGCTAGAATTTCTTCATAACTGAAATAGCATATATAAATCAAAGAATATTATACAAACAAAACTGTCTGTACTGCGTTAACATTGGGGAATATATACGTCTGAAGTTTTTCTCTCTACTCTTATTCTCAAATTGACGGTATCATTACGACGACGATTTAACTTCAGAGTGGTTTTCTAACTACTGCATTAGATCTAATGCCTAGATGCAGTGTTAGACGAGACTTAGATCCTAACCTCCTAGGATAACTTGGAAGTAACAATATTATGTTGAGAAGAGGCAACTTTGTCACTTACGGAATTTCTAGATTGTTCGGGACCCCTAAGTGAACCTTAACTTGCAAATGAATCTCGTATATGAAGTCTTAGGGTTAGCTGGTCAGTGATGATGACCATGCTACTTAAAATATTACAGAATTCGATTTCCTACCTAATTATGATGTTTTGTTTGTTTAATGATGGACAAAACTTAGGCCACAATTATGATGTTTTGTTTGTTTGATGATGGACAAAACTTAGGCCACAATTATGATGTTTTGTTTGTTTGATGATGGACAAAACTTAGGCCACAATTATGATGTTTTGTTTGTTTGATGATGGACAAAACTTAGGCCACAATTATGATGTTTTGTTTGTTTGATGATGGACAAAACTTAGGCCACAATTATTATGTTTTGTTTGTTTGATGATGGACAAAAGTTTGGCCACAATTATGATGTTTTGTTTGTTTGATGATGGACGAAACTTAGGCCACAATTATGATGTTTTGTTTGTTTGATGATGGACAAAACTTAGGCCACAATTTGCCATTAAGTAGTACTTTAGTCAGGTAGTTGTAGCCATTTTTAAGCGACTTCAAAAAAGGAGGGGGTTCTCAATTCTTCGTTTTTAGGGTTCCGTACCCAAAGGGTAAAAACGGGACCCTATTACTAAGACTCCGCGATCCGTCTGTCTATCTGTCTGTCTGTCCGTCTGTCACCAGGCTGTATCTCGTGAACCGTGATAGCTAGACAGTTGAAATTTTCACAGATGATGTATTTCTGTTGCCGCTATTACAACAAATAAAATAAATATTTAGGTGGGGCTCCCATACAACAAACGTGATTTTTTTGCGATAAAGGTACGGAACCCTTCGTGCGCGAGTCCGACTCGCACTTGGCCGGTTTTTTTTTTATTATTTTCCCCGATTACTCAAAGAGGCCGATGGATTAGAAAAATCCTGTTTTTGTTTGAAACGGTATACTGCCCAGGTGATCCCATGGTCATCAAGTCACTATCTGATGATGGGATCCTGGAGAAATCGAGGGAATTCCTCAAATATTATAGGCATACATATAGCGATTTTGGTATTTTCATCAATAATGCTATCATTTGCACTAAGAAAGTATCATTTGGTGTAGTAGTATAAGTAGAACTGATGAAGAAAACCACAGATGGCCACTGGAATCCTTAATGCTAAGTATGACACGGGTATAATATATCTCGAATAGTGAACCGAATATGATTAAAATATTACCATCGAACGGATTTGATGATAAATCCGGAATGTAGGCACTGGAACTCCGAAATAAAACAATGTATCCTAGTCGTGTTTGGGCTTATAGGAATCGCCTTCAGATGCAATTTTTCTATAAAAAAAAACATGGTAATTGGAGGACCAAAACTAAAAAGACATAAATAAAAAACGTTTTAACAAAAAAAAGAAACCGACTTCCAAAACTTTCTTTTCAGAAGTCGGTGGCGAAAAACGGAAAACAATAGGTACCAAAGACACCGACTTCGCAAAGAAAGTTATTTTTCACTTAGTAGTGTTTTATTTTTTGAGGTCGGTTTGTTTTCAATCTCATATCTTTTTAGCTACAGATATAAAACGCATAAATATAACATCACGCCTGTATTTTGCAAAGGGTTAATCAGAGGATGCAGCTATAGAACGTATACCAATTTTAAGCCAGTTATGTTTATGACAGACGTAAAATTATTATCACACTAATATTATAAAGACGAAAGTTTGTGAGTGTGTTTGTTACTTCTTCACGCTCAAACGGCTGAATGGATCTGGATGAAATTTGGCACAGAGATAGATCAAAAAAGAGAAGAGATAGAGATAGGTCTGGCTTTTTATCCCGGGCATATGTGCCCTTGGGATAATTTTCGACAATAACGCGAGCGAAGCTTATAAATAATAAAAGTACTAGCTTCTGCCAGCGGCTTCAAAAGTATTTTTTATCCCAAGAGAACATTATACCGCGATGTAAATAGCCTATGTGTTATGCCAGACTACAATCTATCTCTATGCCAAATTTTTTCTAGATCCGTTCAGCCGTTTTAGCGTGATTGAGTAACAAACATACACACACCCATCCAAACTTTCGCATTTATGATATTAGTAAGATGTTATTTTAATCGTGTATTTTGTTCTTCCTATCTTTTTGATCTCATGTTCCCTTTTTCCGGAATATCCCCAACGAGCTTTTCATTTATTTTTATTTCACACAGAGCTCAACATTTAGGTCATTTGACAGTAACTAAACCGCGGACAGCGAGCCAGCTCATAGACTAATCAGACCTTCTCTTGTTCCAGGTTAATGTGCCACGAGACGAGTGAGAGAGACCGACGATCCCGACACTCCCTCTAAAACGCCTTATATGGAGCGGGACGGGTATACCGCGCGTGCTCCGCCGCGAATCAAAACACACAAAAACCGCGGATGTAGGTAATACCGGGAGCTGCAAAGCTTTTTAATTAATAAAAAAAAATAGTAAGCCAAATTGCAACGTTTTTGAAAATTTGAAATTCGAACGCCTAAATCCGATCAGACTTTAACGCCTACATTCGTGGACATGTTGGGTGCTTAAAATGGACTTGCCTTACTTTAATTTTTCATAATGTGTCTGACTGTTTAGTGGGTGGGTGGCTATAGTATAGTTGTAGTATAATAAGTATAAAGGCGGTGGGGACGGTGTGTGGGTGTGATCTCGAGGTGTCGGCGTGTGTGATGCAGCGGCGGCCAAGGCGGAACGAGTGTCGGCTACCTGTGAAGCAGCCTTGTACGCTCGTCTGACGAATCTATAAGGTAAGGACATTGCTTTACGTAAACTTAAATACTAATGAATATCAAGCCACAGAGTGTAGCGAAATTTGTAAATCAACTTTTCAAGAAAATAAGATTTTTTTTCTTTGGTATGGGTTTGCTCGTGACCCTAGTCTAGGTCATAGGTGACAGAGACAGAGTCGACGATGGAATAAGCTTACCCAGAAGAAGCCTGTTCATTCTAACTTTGAAGAGATTAACACTGAGGCATCGATTTATTTATTTAACTATTAATGTACACACACATAATAAACTGACAAGAAGAAGGAACAGAAAATTGATATAAAGGTATGCTTATTTCTAACGAAATCTTCTCTTCCAGCATACCTGCGAGAGGAAGGTTGCAAAAAAAAATGTAGTCACCGTGTGTAGAGGGGAAATAAACAGAATAGTATATTATTCAAATAGTGAATAAAGAACGAATTCATGCGACTGATTCAAGTGTTAGAATCCTGACGCCGACGCGAGTGATTCATGGCCTTCGATATAAATCCGTTTTATTCAAGAGTTGCATACTATACTTTAAACCATGACTATGAGAAGAACAAAACAATTAGCGAAAAGCACAAGGAGTTTGTATCAGTGGCGGCTGGTGGATCATAGAAATAGTAGTGCATTTTGCTGTTTCCCTGGGTAATTGTGATAGATTTACTAAAATTCACAGGAGCCTATGTAAATCGGCAAACAATCTCGCTAGCGACTTCTAATTCGACGCCATCTAGTTACGTCGTTGTACAACTTGTAATGTTGGTACTCGACCCGAAGATAAATTGCGTTCGTCAAACCTCGCCCGCTCTCGGTTATCTTCGGTTCGCTGGGGCGGCGCACGAAATCTGCCATATTTTGCCGTACATTTTCTATTGAACCATCTCTGTCTACGCGCCAGGCGTTTTCGCTTGTTTCTCGTAGAAGTTGTATGAACTCTCGCCGTGCGCTTCAGGCTGCCGCACGGGGAATATTTTTTACAGCAATGTACGTCTTATTACTTTAGTAAAGAGCTTAAATTGGTTCGTCATAATTTCGTGAATATTGAATAGATCGTTAATCAGATATTATTAAACATTTTTATTTTTTTCTAAACCTATTAAAATCTGGCAGTCAGCGCACGAGTGAACTTAAAGTACATCCGCGCCGTATGTCGAGTATTCTTTGCACAAGAAGTTTGTATCGAGTATTTTTGGGCAAGTAGGTTGTATAGCATTGAGATGGAGTTTAAATATATTGGTGTGTTCTAAATTCAAACACCAAAATAGTGATTAAATGTGCTATATAATAATAGTGCATAAGCTTTTAAGAGGGGGAATGGTATATACACATATTCATCAATTCACTATAAAGTAGAATATCTACAAGAGAATATTAATTATACATGCATATTAATTTAATTTGTTTGATATGTAACACAAACAGTTGACAATGTGGCAATAAAAAAATATGCTATCAATAATAATGCTGTCAAACCCTAGAAGGCTATTCTAATCATTAGAATCACCTAACTGGTTGTCTTTTAACCAACAATAATAAAAATTGTAGTTCTAAAAACTAAAAAACACGCTTTAATGGTAAATTGAACTAAAAAGTCGCTAATCCTGAAGATCTTGGTAAGGCTAATGGGACAAACAATTTAAACGCGCACGGTAGAATCAACTTTTATTACTTACTTGTAAATTTTAATTTTTGTTTGACGTTCAAAAGTGCCGCTTATTGACCTAGTTGAATAAATATATTTGAAAGAAGAAAGAAAGAAAGAAAGAAAAATTGTTTATTTGCGCCAGGCACGACGCATACCATAAAAAACCAAAAAAAAATTACATAAATACAATCATTACAAAGTATGCGTCACAACTACGCAAAACGGTCATCGCTCAGCATAATGCTGGGACTCGTGTGCGAGACAGAGCCACAGCGCTGGTTTTCAGCGATAGCCGGTGTCGACTGGGTGACTCTGAACCAATAAAACAGTAGCAAGCTTAGTAGCAAGTGACGGAGCGAACAGTTTTATTTATGAATAAAAAATAAAATAAATGAGTAAACATAAATAGGCAAATGAGCGTTTAAAAGTTCAGATATAGAGCAAAGGGTTATACTTTTTGTTTAGTGTAGGTAGTATAGTAGTGAGTATAGTGAATAGTATATTCAAGCAAAGGAAAGGTATGAATATAAAGAAGTTTAAGGTAGGTTAATAAGAAAAATATTATCACATAACAGCACCTCCGGACCGGGGACACGAATGGCAACAATAATAAATATTTTGTGTGACACAGATGGAAAGGATAAATAGGTACTGTGGCCATTTTATAAAATTGATCTATTAATTGTTACCATGTCTTGTTTCCGTTGAGCATCTATCAGATACTGCCGTAAACGTGATCTGAACGTATGGATGGTACCAAGCACTCTCAATGGTGGTGGAATATTATTCCACACCTTGGATGCAGCGTATCGGAAACTGCCCGTGAAAGCCGCTGTCCTATGAGACTGTGTTGAGAGCTGCTGCGCACAAAGTCTGGGCGCACATTCCCGTTTACTAGCCATCCAACTGAGCTTGTCGTATAAGTACCGCGGTTTCTTAGTCTTAATCACACCAAAAAGAAGACAAGCCAAGTGCAACTTACGCCTCGACTTCATTTTAAGAATGAAGTGTTTGTTTAGAAAGGGTGTGACATGACTTCTAGGGGGTACTGAGTAACAGAAACGAGCACATGAGTTTTGGACTCTCTGTATAATTCTATCAGTTCGAGCCAGCAAGCGTGGGCCGTAAACCGTATCAGCGTAATTCAATTTAGATAGAACAAGGGTTTCGACTAGCTGCTCGCGAAGCTTTTCAGACAGGAAGGGCCTCATTTTATAAAGCAGTTTTAAGCGATAAAAACAATTTTTCACCGAGTAAGCAACGTGCTGCTCAAATCTAAGGCTGCTGTCCATACACAACCCAAGGTTTCGCGCCTCATCAACTCGTTCAATAAGCTTCCCCATTAAAAATAAACCAAGGTTTGCAGGTAGCTGCCGCAACTGCTGCCTCGTACCAAACAGCATATATTTGGTTTTCAATGGGTTCAATGCCAAACAGTTCTCATCTGACCAGGCGGAGATTCTTTCTAGATCATTGTTTAGGTCTCTAATGGCCGATTCAAAATCATCTGGTCTGAAAGACAAATACAATTGTACATCGTCGGCATAGATGTGATAATTGCATTTCTGAAGGCACTTTATTATGTCTGCACAGTATAAAATAAAAAGAATCGGATCCAAAATTGATCCTTGAGGAACTCCTCTTTCTACAGAAGTGAGGGCTGAAGTCAAAGTGGTACCGTCCGCCAAACGTAATTCCACGAGTTGCTTTCTGTCACTAAGATAACTGTGGAACCACTGGATAGCATTTTCGTCAAAACCGTAGTATTTTAACTTTGCCATTAACAATGAGACGTTGATACAATCAAATGCACGGGAAAAATCGAGTAATACCATCAGTGAACACATGCCCTTGTCTTGAGCAGCCAGAATGTTGTCCGTAACGTCAAGCAAAGCCGTAGAAGTACCTCGGTGTTTCCTAAAACCGGATTGCAGGTCAGGCAACATCTCGTTATTTTCCAAAAACTTAGTTAGCTGTTGGCATACTACCCTCTCCATTACCTTTGATAGACAGGGCAGAATACTGATAGGCCGCAAATCTTTAACTTCTATAGGGTTTGAATTCTTGGGTAGGGGCCTAACTGTGGCAATTTTCCATAGGTAGGGAAACTTCGATGTCCATATGGAGCAATTTATGATATCTGTTATAGTTGGTAAAGTGAGTGGTAAAGTGAGTGTAAGCATATCCAACGTTATATTGTCGTAACCTTCAGCATTTGACTTTAGGTCAGAAATAATATGTGAGGCATCGCTTTGGTCTACCGGAGTAAGTGTGAAAATTGCTTCACTATATCTTTGGGACTCATAGAAAGATATAAGCGACGCGCCAGCAACCGGATTGCCAGGAACATTCAAAAAAGTGTTGTTTATTACGTCCGGGTTTATAAAATGTGAGGGAAGGTCCTGTCTTTGCTTGGAAGGAGCAAAGATGGATTTAATATTCTTCCATAGCAATTTAGGATTTTTTATTTTATTATTAATATTGTGCCTAAAATATGCAATTTTTTCGTGATACAAAGAACTTACCACCAGAGATTTTAGCTGATTATGGTAGTTTTTTTTTTGCTCAGTCTTATTTTTCCTGTATTGGGTTAATGCCTTATCCCGTAACGACATCATTAACTTTATAGTGTCCGTAATCCAGGGATAAGATTGTTCCCTGATAGTGCAATTCTTTAGTGGTGCGTGAACATCGAACAAGGTTATTATGCAATTATTAAAAAAATCTACCATATCATCAACGTTGGAAAATTCAGAAGCCCGCTCTATACTCAATTGCGACAAATCCCCGAAAAAACTATCCTTACAAATATATTTTATCGGTCTAAATTTAATTACAAATGGAGTTAATTTGTCCCGCTTTATATTAAATTCACTGACTATAATGGAGTGACCACACATTGAGCCAAAGGACTCCACTGTTGTGTATTTTGCCTTCAGGTCTGTGCACAGCAGGTCGATCAGAGTCTCGCTGGTATCAGTGAAGTGAGTCGGCATCGTGACTAGCTGAACGAGGCTCATACAATCTAAGAATTGTAATACTTTTTTGGTTTTGGCCTCGTTAGTGTTGAGCATGTTCACGTTGAAATCACCCAACAATATATGATGATCACAGTTACCCAATGATGCAAGAGTACTAGTGATAGCATCCAAGAACAGATCAACGTCCAACCACGGTGGCCGATACGCAGTACCAATGGCAATTTTTATCCCACTTAGTGAGATGATCAGCCACATTTGTTCGACAGAATCGAACCTGGAATCAACCGTGCCAGTAAAGATTCGCGCGCTTAGGCCACGGCGCAGATAAAACCCTACGCCCCCACCACGGCCCGCGCGAACAGCTGTCGACCGCGGAGTGTGACGTAGCCGATAGCCAGGCACAACCGGCGCGCGCCCCTCCTCGCCCGGCTTAAGCCAAGTCTCGTTTATAGCCATAATATCGAAACTATACTTGTCAATTGCACAAATCAAATCATCGTGGCCAGTACCAAGAGAGCCTGCGTTGAGAAAGCCAACCTTAAGATATTTCCCAATTTTAGGCATGATTTCTATACTTTAAAATTTCCAAATCTAAAAGTTCCAATCCTAGTCTAATTGTGAATAGTATTATGTAAATAGTATGAACAATAATATGAAATAGTGGTTTTAAAATAGATAGTTGTAGTGAGCCCTCATTGATAAAACAACCTTTAATAAAACTTGACTTAGTCATCTTGTGAAAATTCAGATATCTGTGTATTATGCGTAAAGTAGAATCATGTTTAGACAAATTATAATATATTGCTTTTAAACTATGTAAATATGATTTATATATATGTTTTGGTTGTAATAAAAAATAAAATAGTTCTAATATTTTAAACTTAAAATCTAATATATATCCAGTGTTTGTAAATAAATTAATGTTATCGATTATGAATAAAAATATGTATAAAACCATGTTCCTCGTGTAACTATAGTACCCACTTCTATTTTCCTCTCTCCTCAGATCACCATCATGATAGATACGACGCATAGACTATTTGACTTTGACTAAATTATTGCATTGTCATCGGTCCTTGATAAGTGCAAAGTTTCAAATCAATCCTACGTTTTGAAGGGGGTGAAAATCACGTTCAAAGATTCCGTTACATTGATACATAGATACATACATACCAAGCTATTAAAAGCGTGTTAAAAAAATGAAAAACCACGTCAACTTGTCACGAGAAACATAGTAAACTTAACCAAAGGTTGCTGTAATAAGCCTACTTAAAACCTAGCTTAAGTAACAAGCCATGTTTGCCGTCAAACTAGTTGAAAGCTTAACTAAAGGCCGCCACACTTCTACCCTGTTAAAATTGTTTCAGCATTTTCTTTGAAAACAATTTTGTGATGTCATTTTTCATACGTATTGAGAAACTATAAAATTTTCTAACGCAAAATCTTATAAAAACATAATTAGGTTACGTGCACGTTATGTCAAAGCATATCAGGGTCGAGACTTCAGATGGGCAATGCCCGTGTTTTTAAAGAACTTTCGCATAGTCTCAATCTATGAAAAACTTAATTTCCCTACATTTTGACATGTTTTTATTAAGGGCCTACAACCGCTTTAGTGCCGTAAATCGGTAACTTTCTAAAGCATACTCCTCAGTAACGGCTAGATTAAACGGTTTGAAAAAAATATACATTTATGTTTGATTCATGTACATTATTTTTGAAACAAGGTTTTTTCGTGTAACTAATAGTTTTGCTTTAAAAAAATAATTAACATAACGATATTTTTTCGCAACTTTTGGATACTCCTCCAAAACGACTTGGATCTTTGAAAATATTTTTACACAGTAATTTTATGGCTGGAATTTCTTCATAACTGAAACAGCTTATGTAAATCAAAGAATATTTTGCAAACAAAACTATTCTAAAGGTTCAAAAGGAGGTTCAATATTGATATTCTCCGAGCGGGCGCACGGCCAGTACTGCGTTAACATTAGGGCGTACATATCGCCTTAAGGTCACCAAGATGAGATTGCGAGTCTGCGGCTTGAATTTGAACATTTTTAGATACGAGAATTGGCCTTCTGAATAAAACAATAAAAAAACTGCAATCAAAACTCAGTCTGTTCCATTTAGATATAAATGAAACGCGTCCTTCCTATTACAGCTACTACGATATTAATATTGCAGTTTTATTGTCCCTATTTTATGCCTGGTCTATATTTGTGGTGGTATGACGTCATGGCGTGATGTAATGTAGGGTGTACGTGAGTGAGGGAACTAATTCGTGCGGTTGATCCTTGAGTCCTATTTCTTTATTGTATTTATTAACCTTTTGTGTCTAGTTATGTTGGTAGGGGGAGCGGTCGCTTTTTGGGTTATGGTAGATTCTTGTGTACCTTATCGACGTATGAAAAATTGTACTGATTAGCTCTGAAATCACATGAAGACAGCAGTCTAGGCACAAATCTAGAAAGAAAAAGAAAGAAAGAAAAAGTGTTTAGTTGTCACAAAACGACATACAACATAATAACACGCTTATGCTAAACCCATAACAATAGTATTAGTAGTACTTAAATTAAGTTAGTGAAGACGAGAAATAAATAAAACAATAATAACATTTACCACCTATATTCTGCATAAAACAGAAAAGAAATAAGGTGAAAAAGATGCCAGGCAGATGCATGTCGTGATTGTGGCAAGAAGGCTTCCACTCAGCATAATGCTGTGCCGTGGGGGACCCACAGCACGGCGCTGATTTTCAGTGGTCGCCTAGGACGTGACGTATGGAAACCAAATCTGTTGTGTATGTAAAAATAGATACAAGGAACATAAAATAAATACAATAAGATAAAAATAAACTACTTAAAATTATGATGGGAATAAAAGTAATACCCGCGAAACACAGGCGCAAACGTAGTTCATCTAATATTTATACTATAGTCTATCTTGGCTGTATGTTTGTGAATCAATCGCGAACGGATTTGAATGGGAGTACCGGTGTCCGGTTGGCCATAACCTAGGTTAGGACAAAGGCTACATTTTATCCCGAAATACGTCCGCTTTGGGTTTATTTTCGACTTTGAGAGGGCGACGCTGCTGCCACGGATGACTGATGGCGTGATGATATGTATGTAATTATACTATTAAAATTAATAATATTAGTTTCTAGGACAATAATTAATTTAAGTTTCCTTGTAGCTATTTTAATCAGTCACGGTAATTATGTGGCTTAGTTTTAAATACGTATATTGTTGGTTTATTTCGGTAATACTTAACATTGACCTGGCAAAGACACGTAAGTCGCGGCCGTTACCACTTGGCCACCACTGCTTTCTACAGCTGGTATAACAACACATCATCACATCACATCATCAGCCTATTAATTTTCCCTCTGCTGGGAAACAGGCCTCCTCACTGTGAGAGGGAATGGGCCGTAATCCACCACGCGGGCCCAGTGCGGGTTGGTGGATGTCACATGCCTTCGAATTTTTGGTTCTAGGACATGCCAGTTACCTCACGATGTGTTCCTTCACCGTTTTGAGAGCAGTGTTGATGAAATAATTTACACAAAGTAAAGCGCCTACCTGGGCTCGAACCCACGACCTACAACTTGTAAGTCGCGGCCGATACCACTGGGCCACCACTGCTCTGGTATAACAACAACAACTTTGTAACCAATGCACATGTACGTGTTATTGGATTCTATGCACATATTTGCTATTTAAAAGTTTAAAATCGCTGTCTTTTATTGCATTAATATTTTTATTACTTTAAATATTTCTTTGAAGCGTGTTATTTATATATGCTGTGAATAACGCTGTTGATTACATAATTGTTAATTTTATGTTTTATGTATTTATGCTTTATTATGTTATTGTTTGTTGTTCCAAATAAAAAATTAAAAAAAAACAATTAAATTAACAAATCGAAGTGTGTTTATTCTAATCCTTCTGGTAGTTAATGTACAGAAACAGAAAGGAATCGATCTATCCTTGTCACTCTTGACCTGGCATTGTTTGACAAAAAGTGACAAATATACTTTTGTCTATGCGGGGTCGAGGTTAGGTCGCTATCAATCGTGGGGTGTCAATTGATGCTTGATGTCCGACCGATCTTAACCTTGTTGGCTAGTTTTTTGCTGAGACCGAGATATTTTTCTTTGTGGAAAAAGATTAGTTTGTTAGTATTATGTATACCTACTATTGGTTTATTTACATTGCATCTAATTAAATTCAGAATTATAATCAGGTGTAGTTATGTACTTCCTAAAACCTTTTATTTACATAAAAAGAATGATTTTTAGGGTTCCGTACCCAAAGGGTAAAAACGGGACCCTATTACTAAGACTCCGCGATCCGTCTGTCTGTCTGTCTGTCCCCAGGCTGTATCTCATGAACCGTTATAGCTAGACAGTTGAAATTTTCACAGATGATGTATTTCTGTTGCCGCTATAACAACAAATATTAAAAACAGAATACAATAAATATTTAAGTGGGGCTCTCATACAACAAACGTGATTTTTTTTGCCGTTTTTTTGCGATAATGGTACGGAACCCTTCGTGCGCGAGTCCGACTCGCACTTGGCCGTTTTTTATTTCTAGTTTAACTGCTGCCCCCGTACCATGACCTGTCAAAACTATCATGGTGAGACTATCAAAAAGGGATAGATGTTTACAAGTCATATACATCTGTCCCTTACGCACACTCGAAATAATCTTACTCTAAGAGCTTATGGTTATCCAACCTTACTCTAAAGAGCTTATAGTTGTCGCAGGGGGCTGCGCTATTTTAACACTTTCGAATTCTGAGTAAAGTTTTCAACTTTCGAAGTCTATCTCAGGTTCCGAAAATAGTAAATTCTGTTATTAAAACTAAACCTTATTAGTGATCGAAGACTAAACCCCGTTTTCTGAAAAGTTATTATCGACACGTCTTCATAAAGTGAAGTCAAGTCAGGTGACTCGACTAACTGATGAAAATACATTCAAGTATTCAACGCGCGTTTGTCAATTTGTCACAATAATTTTCGTTCCAGAAACCGAGCCTAAAAGACATACACATACAAAGTAATAGAAGTATAGCTATTACTTTGTATTTAGAGCTCTTACACACCACGTTTTTTTCAGGCGCCGTCGACGCGCGTCGCACGCAACTATAACACGCTGCAAACGCGATGTTATCGCAACAAATTTACCTATTCACACGTTAATAAAATTGTAGTATGCAGACGACGACTTTTCGCGAGCTGTCGACGCGCTACCACAGATTACTAAATAATTACTTCGTAACGCGCTACTACTAGCCCGGAGTTACATCGATACAGACGCGCTGTCACAGCGCGTCTCTTTACCTGCAAACACACACGTACAGCGCGTTTTAATCGGATACTTGCCGACAGTATTACGATGGCATCAATCGAGACACACAGCGCACACACGTTTCCACACGCTCGTTCGCGCGCATTGTGTGGAAACGCGCGGCGCATCTTTAGCGCGTTTCTCGTGAGTTTGCAGCGATGCAATCGCAAGTAATTTATTCAAGTTTAGCAGCACCACTGACTTATAAACCTATGGACTTGCCATACCTACGAAATTAGCGTGCATACCTACATAAATCGGGCAATTAAGATGGCTGCCCATTGGCCAATGAGGTAGGCCATTTGCAACTGTTTGACAGCACAACTACACAGATAAACGTACATATACGGCACACAACTACCAATTTTACTCGGCAATCGACATGGCGACCGGTCACGCATAGAAGATTTTGACGTCACTCAAAAGTGTTACCAAGTTTAGTCCTTGACAAACATTTAGATGTCTCTCTTTTCATATGCAGCTCTTGGTTAGTTAAAAAGAGACAAAACGCTTTTTGACATGCGTGTGTTGATATTATAGATATTTGTATAACTATTCTTCATATAGTAGAATATGTCGTCTCCATAGTTCTCCTACCTCATTGAGCAGCACCGACAACGCACGATAGCGCAACGCGCGTCTACGGAGCCTGAAAAAAACGCTGTGGGTAAGTGCTCTTATTCACTTAAAAATGTATTCAACGCGCGATTGACAATATATCACAATAATTTTCGTTCCAGGAGCTGGACCTAAAAGCCACACACATACACAGTTTTAACTATACTTCCTCAATACCGTTTAAACGATAATAAAAGGGCCAGCCAGCCAATTAGTCTAACACTTCAAAATTGCAGTACCTGCCTATCACCTACAAACGTTTCACAGTTGCTAACAACAACCACAACTGTCATACACTTAACTATAAAGCTGCTTCAGCGCTTAAATTGCTAGTACGACATCCCGTGCCTTGTAATTAAAGCTGCTGAATTGCCAGTGCCAGAGGGGTATACCATGAGAACTGTGCTAGTTTCTCCACCTTTCTTATGGGCCACGCAAAATGGTTCAATTTGCTTTGACTGAGAAGTGTCATGGTGATTGATGGGGCTATTAATTCTGTCAATAGGTTAAAAGGAAAAAAAAGGAAAGCAAATTTGTATTTGATATTTTTGTAAGAAAATAGAGCTTCTATTTGCTTGGTTGATGGCCATCGACCCTATGGAGTGCCTAAATGAGACTTATTGAGTAGTAAACGACACGGAGGAGCTCGTGGCTAAATAATAACAGCCGCACGGGTCGATCATCAAGGTTAAGCAACGCTTGACGAGGTCGGTCCGTGGATGGGTGACCATTTCTACATACCCAGTTTCCTCCGTGCCTCGGAAAGCACGTTAAGCCGTTGGTCCCGGCTGTCATTTGAAGTTCTTTGGCAGTCGTTACGGGTAGTCAGAAGCTTGAGATATGACACCAGTCTTGCCAAGAGGTACCGTGTTACCCAGTTACTGGGTTGTGGAGGTCAGATAGGCAGTCGCTCCATGTAAAACACTGGTACTTAGCTGAATCCGGTAAGACTGGAAGCCGACCCCAATATAGTTGGGAAAAGGCTAGGCAGATGATGATGAGTAGTAAACGACAGTTTCATTTTCAACATGTATTCTGCACTGCATCCCTTTGAGGTGATCACTGATCACACTAATATTATAGAGGCGAAAGTTTGTGTGTGTGTTTGTATGTTTCTTACTCCTTCACGCTCAAACGGCTGGTCGGATCTGGATGAAATTTGGTACAGAGGTAGATTACAGTCAGGCATACATAGGTTATTTTGTATCCCGTAAATATGTTCCCTTGGGATAATTTCCCACATTAGCGCGGGCGAAGCCGCTGGCAGAAGCTAGTATTTAACTATAAGTTTCCGTTGGCCATCGACCAAAACTTTGTTCAACCAAAAATCGATCGTGAACCGAGCCGACACCCATTTTCAAGGGTCGTAAACTCGTTAAAATAGTCCAGTTTTTTCAACTGTGGTAACACAAACGGGTAAAATTATACTGTATACGCGTCCCTTGGGTGCCGTTATAACCTAAATAACTCATCCAGGACCGGAACAAAATGGTTGTTGGAATTAAAGTACCGTGGAAGACTGGAAGGCCATGTTTTCTAAGCGTAAGGATAAGAAGGGTTTGCTACAACAGTCCGACCGTTTGCCGAAGACATCGGACGGACGGACGGAACATTAGAAACGTAACGCCCTACACTCAAATTCATAAATCAACTCGCTTTCAGAACTAAACAAGAAAATAGCGAAGCCAGGTTGATGACCGCCGATCGAAAGGTCAAAGGCTCAAATTAAAATAAAACTAACTTCATATATTTAACTTAGTACAGACGAAACCACATAAATTATTCAAGACAAATTAATATCTGGCAGAGGAAATGTTATTTTAGGACGAATATAACAATGCCTTACGTCTACCGCATAGCAACGAAACTCCCCGTGCCGTAAGCACAGGCAGAATCAGAATTAACCCGTGCGTGCATACGAGCGACATTTGATAAACAAACGCTGCTGGTCATAAAGACCGAATGATGACTTACAGTGAACTGAAATAAAGTCGGCTTTGGGTTGTAAATCAATACACTGTTAAACAATAACCTCGAGTGACGCGGATTCCAAGTGCCTGGCGTAAGACGAGTTGTGGAAACAAGCCCCTACAAAGGCTGCCGAAGTTTGCGCCGAAGAAAACTCTCGAGAATGTCAATTGATATACGGTAATGACAAGCAAAACATGAAAAGAAAATTCTTTTAAAGCAGAATTTTATTATTTTACAATTATGAATTGGATTTAGATTTCGTCCTTATGATATGGAATTATGAAGTTTACTCGACGATACATATCTATATCGATTTATCAATCACTGTATTGCTCATTGAAGTCGCCAGTTCGCCTCCACGAGCACATTATATCTTATTATATCCATAGTAAGTTAAACAGTAGTTAATCCGTAATTATCTAAACTTAGTACAATGCGTTTTCTCGGAAATGTACAGAGGTTGGTAGAAATTGCACGATTTTATTCAAAACATGACCTTGTTCACAAACTTAACCATTTAATCCTAAAGAAAGCAACATCATTTGATTAAAAAAATGTATGCCCCTCGGTTATGCGCCCGAACTCAACGTAAAATACCCTTATAAAGATATAATACACTATTGTACCGCTAGATGTCGCCTCAATCCCCCGAGTGTAACGAACTCCGCAAACTTTTCCCTTGGAAGCCATATTGGATTTAAAACGCGCGAAATGAAATTATTAGTGGGATTATGTCGGAAAAATAAAACAAACACCATCTATTTGAGGTTTTAATGGATATCAATTTGGTTTTATCGGTAATTTGCTTTGTAAATACGCCTTTGGACGTAGTTATTTCCTCGTTTTAGTTAGCCTTTCTGTTAAATACAGACATCAGACGTCATAAACTTTAGCTTTTACAAAGCTTGTGTATACAAAACATATATCCTGAAAAATGTGATTAATTATGTAAGTAAAAGGCCTCAGATTTCAACAAAAATGAAAACAAATTATAGTATGGTTTACATACACGCTAACGAAAATAACATGACTAACAAAAATTTAATAGAAAATGTTTGCGTGCGCTGAGATCTCACACGGCTGTCTTTTGTTGGTAAAAATAAAATCATATTTCAGGACAATGGACCTGCGAATTTATTTTTGAGCCCATTATTATATCAAAGGAAAAGTACTCTAGCGTGTCATTGTTTTCCATATTTTTGAAGAGGAAAAAATCGCCTAGAGTTTTTGCTTATTTTTCTTAGCAAGAAACATCTTGCGAACATTCAGCCTTAGTAACAAAAACCCCAGAAAATCAGTAGTATTTACCTCGGTACTAGATACCTACTTACTTCGTATCAGTACCTACTTAGGTCGTCGTTGGTGCCAATAGCTAGTATTATATCTGTGCAATAACTAACTCCGCTAGAAGAACGTAAATTTTCTTAAACGAAAGTTACGCGCAACCGTTTAAAAAACCGAATAAACTTACAATTTTAAAACCTAACCTTAATTATAAATAGTGGCTCGGCTATTACACCCCTTCAGCACGTGTTACAATAAAATAGGATTTTCATTGCACTTTGTTGGCACTTATCACCTTTTACCGCCTTTTCCTTTGTAAGCCCTAATAGTGTAGCGCTTAAAGCGGTTTAGGACACGCTTAGAAGTTGTCGGTCTAATAGAGAAAATTGCTGCAGCGCTGCAAGATAACGGTCTGGATCGATCGGGCGGATTGCGCGCGCATATCGTGACGTCACCGCCGCCGAGCGGGCCAACGAAATAATTTTGAATGCTAAACGTAATACAATCTTATTGCTTGATTATACAATATCAACATACATTATTTTGTATTAAAGATTCATATATGAATATTCAAATTATGTAAAGCATTGAACGGTCGGTGCCTGCTGAGGTTTGGTCCACAGAATGTGTGAGTAGATTTATATATCATAAAGTGATAAATTTAGGAACTATTTCTCCTACTATATCTACCGGAACTAACTAGTAATACCTTGTTTTAAAACAATCTAAGAAATGATGACCTTGTATAATATCTGAGCCATACTACCTCTCCCTCCTAGTGAGCAAGTGAGCAGAGCAGTCGGGACTGGGACTTTGAACTGGAAGGGCAAGGGCGGTAATTTGTACCTTGTATTAGGTATGTTTGGCCTAATACTTTAGTAGGAATTAGGTATTGTTTCCATGCATATAACAAACTATTGCAGAATAGATAAAGAAAATTGTCTAACAACAAATTTAAATTAAATACCTAACGATTAGGCAGGAAAGTTATATTCACAGCACTTTTGCTGACTTATGTTGTAGAAAAGTCGAAAATTTGCAAATTGCTCACACGACCTTCGCAAATATCGAGAAAAAAATAAAAGTATTTTTTACCCGGCAATGTTTGCCCTCCAATTCTCCGTTCCTTTAACGTTGCAAAAAATCGCAGAATTGGACTGCCTAAAGCTGGCTATAAACGGGTCGATTTTACGATTTTTTTATTTCTCTCGGCAGAATAAACGCGAGACAGTGATGAGCAAAAAATGTTGCTTGTTATTTTGACGAATAGTTATTACTTTTCTTGTGAACAGTAAAAAAAATACCTTCTAATATAAATTATTTCGGTCGTTTAGATTGAGCTTTAAAAGTTAAATGTTTTTACTTCCTGCCCATTTATTCATTATTTTGTTTGAGATAAGCTGTGTGTGCTTAGAAACAGTTAAAAGTCAAAAGCAAATTCTTAATTACCCTGTATTAAGGAATCTTACTTGACTCACATAATGCGGCAAGTTTGTGCGCACCTACAAAAGATAAGAATAATCTGTCCGTATTTACCCAAGAAACTAAATTACGAAAACAATGCGGCAAAATTATCATTATCAACTTATCTACCTACCAAAAAAATGTGCGTCAAAACGCAACCTGTGCGTCATCAGAAGATACAACATGATTTATTTTTATCTATAAAGTCGTTTTTCAATATCCTGGATTAGCAGTACGATAAAGTCTGTTAATCAATTACAATTAATATTTGAGAAGGTAATGATAATGCTAAAATAATGTAAAATTTTCATAGCAAATATTTAGGTATTTAGCTACATTTTAAACCTAAAAGAATTCCAACTGCTTTCGGACTAAACTCGGAGAAATTAATCAGAAATTGGTTTAATAAAGCCTTACGTAAATGAAAAATGCTGCAAAAAAGCAATCACAGTAATGAAATTGTACACCTGACAGGTGAACTGATACGATTGATCAATAACTAAATATAGTGAGGCATAAAAACCGTTGGATAGACAGATTGACTCTGCTTTGTTTAGTCTCTGTATTGTTTGAACTTTGCTATTTTAGTTGTACGCCGATTTCGTTGAATAAAGTTTATAATACATAGAGCTGATAGAGCGAAGCGATTAAATTTCAGTTACCTTTCGTCATTTCGTGCCTCGACAGGATTGGAGCTCTTCTTCAACGGCAGGAAAAAGCTGATCACGGAAACGAAAAAAAAAATAGAGTTGCTAGCAAATAAATTAAATTTACACTCTTTCAAAGATATAACTATTCTGAGTCCTGGGGGGTGACCATAAGCTCTTAGAGCGGTGTCAATTTGAGATCGAATAAGGGACAGATGTATCTGACGTGTATACATCTGTCACTTACTTAATTATTTCACCCCCCTGGTGGTGAAATAATTCAACGTTTCGCATTTAAAGAGATAAAGAATATGTTTTCTGTTTTTCACTTCTACGGATAGAGTCTGAAGTCTGAGTGAGTGAGGTTCAGAAAAACGTAACCAAAATAAGTAGTTGAGAGAGCTTTTTCAGCCGTTATTTATTTTATCTGTGGATATTTTTAGACTAATTAATTTAAAGAATTAATATCACAAAACCCGTAAATATCTGTTAAGATAGAATTTCATGTTAAAATCTAAGCGTCTTTTTGTCTGTTTATTTTTCTTAGCTGTATTGTAACCTGAAGCTTTTCAAGCTTTTTGATTCTGACAATAGGGCCCGGGCTGAGGCCACCCTGAATCTTTTTTAAATATTGCAGCTTACTTGAGGGATATGGCTCAAACCTCTATCTACCACTTCTAGGGTGAGCCTGCCGCAAAGGCTTTCCTTGCCAGTGTAGTATAAAAAAAAAACACCCGTCATGTTTCTGTCATAATACAACCATAGGAATTTTATTTTCGTCAAAGTAAATAAATTCCATAATTTCCGTCTGGTATACGTCTCGTATAGTTTTCCGAACAACCGTACCCGACAAATGAGCAGTATCTTTCATAACGTTGTTACAGACGTCACTTGTCACTGTTCCCAAATATTCTTTCATCAAAAGAATACGTCTCGGCTAAATTAAATTGCGTATACCTCGCTCGCGCAGCGCTATGGTAGTGATGCAGCCTTATCTTCGTGACGGGTGAATCCGAAAACGAAATTCGTTTTCAAAGTGACTTTCTGGCTGAATCGGTTCTAATTTCTAAAGGTCTATACTTCTGCCATTCAGCGTACCAATTATTGTCCGATGTGGTGATTGAGCCAATATCTCATACACTTAGATCTGGAAGGTTACTTTTTTTTTTTTTTTTTTTTTTTTTATCTTATATAGGCTCGCGCTTGACCACCATCTCACCTGATGGTAAGCGATGATGTGGCCGATGATGGAGCACGCTTGCCTAGAAGTAACCTATTCACTCTTGACTTAAAGACCCCTAAGTTGTAGCTATCGGGAAACACAGACTCCGGCAGGGAATTCCACTCCTTAGCTGTACGCATAATGAAAGTATTTTCAAAACGTTTAGTCCGTATGGGTGGGATGTCCACCATGTACCGATGGCGCATCGCCGTACGTCTGGTAGTCCGATGATGAAACGGGCTGGGCGGAATTAGATTATGCAATTCCATCGCACATTCCCCGAAATGTAATCGATAAAAAACCGACAAGCCGGCAACTCGGCGACGATGTTCAAGGCTCTGGAGCTTTGACTTAACCAATGCCTCATCGCCGATGAGCCTCTTGGCCCGCTTTTCGATCGACTCTAGTGCATCAAGTTGGTATTTGGCAGAGCCGTCCCAGAGATGAGAACAGTACTCCATGCATGATCGAACTTGCGCTTGATACAAGCTGAGCAGCTGTTCTGGCGTGAAGTACCTTCTCACCTTTGCAAGGATCCCCAGCTTCTTGGCAGCCAACTGAGCCTTTGCCTCAATGAATGGGCCAAAATTGAGAGTCGATGTCACCGTAACGCCAAGCAGCTCAAGATGGTCAGTTATTGGCACGGTCACACTTCGGAAAGTTGGAGCCGGGTGAAATTGACTCTTTTTTGCGGAAAAAAGACACGCCTGGGTTTTAGCAGCATTAAACCTGACCAGATTGGCATCGCCCCATTCGGAGACTGCCTGCAAGGACAGGTTTAAGCGCTCCACCATGGCCTCCCGGAGAGACTGGACCTGAGGCCCGGTGGTACGAGCGTTGGACAAGTATCTCTCAGCAACAGTGCTGTCGTCTGCATACCCAAAGGTACCGGGTTTTAGCAGATCGTTAATGTGCAGCAAGAATAAAGTTGCTGAGAGTACTGACCCCTGAGGGACACCGGCATTTATATCCAAGTGGTCCGACGAGCAGCCATCGATAACCACTCGAATGGACCGATCTCTCAGGAAGTCTGCAATCCAATCACACAGACCACCGGGCAAACCGAATGAAGGAAGCTTACCAATAAGGCTTTCGTGCCAGACCCTATCAAAAGCCTTCGAGATGTCGAGGGAGACGGCAAGCGCTTCCCCATGCCTCTCGATGGCCTCACTCCAGATGTGAATGGCATACGCTAGAAGATCCCCAGTAGACCGATTTCGGCGGAAGCCGTATTGGCGGTCACTCAGGATATCGTTAGTTTCTAGGTATGCCAGGAGCTTAATATTGAGTACGCGTTCCATACTCTTACAGAGTATGGAGGTTACAGATATGGGTCTGTAGTTGGCCGGGTCAGCTCTGCTGCCCTTCTTGGGCACAGGCTGCACGTTAGCCTGCTTCCAAGCATTCGGCACTTTTCCAGCCTTATACGAAAGGCGGAATAGGCGTGTCAAGATCGGAGACAGTTCAGGCGCACAGGTTCTAAGAACAATTGCTGGTATTCCGTCAGGGCCGCTAGCCTTGTTCACGTCGAGGTTGCGCAGCACCCTACGGACGTCCTTTTGATGGATACGAATGTCCGACATACTCGTCACGCATCCATCAGGAGAAGGAGGGGGCCGCGCGTCACCAGGATTCAGACGTGAAGATTCCGCAAAAAGAGAGGCAAATAAATTTGCCTTATCCTTAGCGGAGTGGGCCAGCGACCCGTCGGGTTTTAGCAGTGGTGGTAGTGAGGGACGGCAGAAGTTCGACTCGACCGACTTAGCCAGAGACCAAAACGCTTTACTACCTGCTGGGTAAGAAGCAAGTTTGGTCCCTATTCGGCCAATGTGGTCGAACCGAGCCCTTCGCAACACTAACTTGCAGGACTTGGCAGCCCTGTTGAAGGCCTTCTTCTTCAGACCCACGTCACTCGCCTTACGCGATCGAGCGTCGACCCAAGCCAGGTACGCCCCATGTTTAAGCGCGTCGGCGCGCTTACATTCGGCGCCAAACCATGGCCGGTCTTCGCTAGACATTGATACGTCAGAGAACGGAATGTAGTACTCCATTCCCTGACGCAACACATCCGTCACGGCGTCCGCGCACGACGATGGATCAGTCGAAGAAAAGCAAGTAGGCTGCCAAGGATAGCATGCGAAGAAAGATCGCATACCATCCCAATCTGCTGACTTGTACCGCCAAACCCGCCGGGTGCCTCTTGGGCTGGGATCGGGCGGGGAATAGACGGATACAGACTTCACCAGACAGTGGTCGGAACTACCTAAGGGTGAACCTATCGACACAGAGTATCTGTCTGGATCTGTTGTCAGCAGAAGGTCCAAGCAATTTGCTGTGTGCGAATCAACATCCGGTACCCTCGTTGCCCCCTGGACCAGCTGGGTGAGGTTTAGCGCTAGCGAAAGCTTACGCATCTCCCGTCCAGCATGGTCAGTGCACTGGTATGGGAAGAGCCACTCCTGATGGTGGGCATTAAAGTCCCCCAGTAACACTAATTGGGCGGAAGGGTACCGCTGCTGTGCCGCATCAGCCGCCTCACTGAGGTACTCTGTGAGCCTGGTTGTCTCCTGATCTCCGCTGTGCGAACGGTAGACACAGGCGTAGATAATTTTATCCAGACCTGTGTCCACCAGAACCCAGAGCGTTGTGAATTTGGAGTCCTCAAGGTTACGGAGACGCCGATAGCAAGTGTCGTCACGGGCGTACATACACACACCCGCGCGCGGTTTAAAATTGTGCTCCAGGGTAAACCCTGGGTAAGATAAGTACGACACGTCTGACGGACTCGCTATCTGCGTCTCCGTAAGGAAAAGCAGCGCTGGTTTCTCAGTCTCCAGGTGGTAGTGGACTGCAGAGAGATTTGAGTGCAGACCTCGAATGTTGGTGAGGTGCACTTTGTGGGGGAGGGAGTGCAGCCGCTGTTTAAATTTTGTATGTTTCCTTTTCCTTGGCATTATAGAGAGTGAATGGAGGAGAGGAGTTGGAAGTGAGACGAGGTTCCACGCTGCTAACCTTCAGACACGCACTGAAAGGACAGCATCATTGGGGCACTAGTCCGGAGACTGCGGGGACGCCCGAGCCCCCCCGGAATGTCCATCGGGCCCTCCCCATCTGGTCGCCAACCAGCACGATGGCGCATCCCGGGATTTTTCGACAGTTGGCGGGGCAGCCTTTCATGTGTGGCTGGCACACTACTTGGGCCCCCAACTACCTGCGGTCGGCCAGCGGCGCACCGTGCCTCGGATCCCGCTACCCTCCGAGACCAGTCTCCCGATACGCCCATACCAGCGCGCGTCAGGCTGGTCAGCCTGCAGTGGAACAGCTATCTCGACCCAACTCCTCTTGTGGCTACACCGAGCATCGTACCGGAACACGGCTAAGCCGCTTGGCGGTACGTCTTTGCCCGGTGGGTGGTCGCAAGCCTTCGGCCGAAGCCTACCACCAGTTTTTGTCACCTGATTTGCACCACCCGGGGACCACGTGTAGGGTATCGGAATAGGGTACACTCCTACGGACGTGGGTGACTCAGCCCCCAAAAAGATAGTGATTACTGATTGATTCTTGCTATAATCCTCTAGCCAGAGAGTTATGATCATTATCATTCATCATCATTTCAGCCGAAAGACGTCCACTGCTGGACATAGGCCTCCCCTGGCGTCGCCACATTGACCGATCCCGTATCCAGCGTCTCGCATCCAGCGCCTTCCCGCAACCTTAACCAGGTCATCGGTCCACCAATTGGGAGGCCTTCCAACGTATCGTCTCCCGGTTCGTGGTCGCCATTCCAGAACATTTCGGCCCCATCGGCCATCCGTTCTGCGAGCAATGTGCCCTGCCCATTTAACTTAAGTTTGGCAATTCTTCGGGCTATATCGGTAACTTTGGTTCTCCTGCGGATATCCTCATTTCTGCCATGATCACGCAAGGAAACGCCGAGCATAGCCCTCTCCTTTGCTCTTTGGGTGAATTTAAGCTTTCTGATAAGGCCCATTGTGAGCGACCACGTCTCGGTCCCATATATGATCACTGGCAACTCTCACTGGTCATAGAGTTTTGCCTTGAGACACTGCGGTAAATTGGACGAGAAGATACCACGCAACTGCCCGAACGCCGCCCAGCCGTGTTATGATAAGGAAAATATATTTAGAGCTGTAATAGTTAATAAAGTTTGTAATCATCGCCGCTGCAGAAACAACCTAGCCAATCGGTGTATCATACATAGGATATGCCTCATACTCCTTTCCTGCTCGTACTATAAATAAGAACTTATCATTAAGTACATAATTTTACTGTTTTTTTAGCCGAACCCGAACCCGAAACTTCGCAAGCCTCATACCTCCCTTCAGACAATACAATAATCACCCGTCTTTTATGTGTAGCGTTTATTTTGGGATACAACAACATTACCTAAGACCTTGCTGTTTTCTATCCAACGCTCGCCTTGAGCAGTTCGATTGTCTTCCTATTGATCATAAATCATGCACCTTCAGTCGTTTCTGTACACACTATTTGACATTTATCGTCAAAATAAAAATAAAATTGGGATTATTTATACCTGGAAAATTTACTTAAATAAAGAGAAAACTTGTTGGCTTGTTGGTTCTAAAATAATAGGAAAGATAGGTACGATAAAAATGCGGCAAAGTGAAATATTTTTACTTTATCTACACAAGCATTTTATCCTAAAGCATTATATTTACTTTATACCTACCTGTATTTACTTTAATTGTCATTATCTATAATAATATTATATAGAGGCAAGATTTGTATTTTTGTATGTAGCGAATAAACTTTAAAAACTACTGGACCGATTTCAAAATTCTTTCACCGTTGGGAAGCTACACTATCCCTGGGTGACATAGGCTGCTAGGCTTTTTATCCCTGTATTCCCACGGAAGGGGGAACTACGCGGGCGAAACCGCGAGGCGTCCGCTAGTAATATTATATTCTGCGCGGCTGGCTAGTCATCAATCATCATCAATCAATACATATAATAAATTTGTAGAAAAATCGTTTTTGTACATCAAAAATATTTTCAAAAAAAAATTGCCAGGGTGTTAAAGGATAACCAACAGAACCCATTTCTAGCATATTTGGCATTTTTGTCTGTTTATTTGTGCACGCATCACGTAAAATATACAAAACTAATGTAGATAACTTTTATACATACAAATTGTGCGTAACTTGGAGTATGACTTAGTTTTGTATGTTTCATCGCAATCGGTTCACGTTATCAAACGTTAGATGAATTCAAAGTGTTCAAGAAGTAAAATTATCGCAACACACGAAATTCAGATATTCGGAAAGTTGAACTCGATATTCGACAGATGGCGTTGTGCATTTGAAGTCATTTGTTGAATGGCGGTGTTAAGATTCTCCGCGAAAGAATCAAGACTAGAAAAAGACTAGATAGGTAGTAGGGTAGGCAGTAAGGTAAGTAGGGTAGGGTATACAGTCAGTTAACCGGAGCGAAGCCGCGGGCACAGCTAGTGTTTTATTAGAAGTAGTTAGCCGCAGCGCCCGCAGCACGAACAAGTATATTTTAGGCAAGTATACAAAAATATTTATCTTAGATATTTTCCTCATTGATAAAAAAACGGAATGATAATGAAACTCATTAATAGATACAGAAGAAAAATCTCTGATAGCGTCAGCAGATGTTTTTCATTAGTACAGTATGTGAAAAAATCCGCCAAAGGTCAATCAATGTCCATGTCTCAGAGTATTGCATCGTACTCCTGTCTCATGGGGTTCTAGTCGGTAGGAGTCCACGTAACCTTCATTCTCTCCAGGGGAGGGTTTTCCATAAATGAGAAATTTTATTTTGGCTTGAAGCAGGTTAACCCATAAGGTTTTCGGCTGCTGCCTGGACTTCCCTGGGGTGCCTCAAATAGTTTTCAGTCAAAAAACTTATAAACTAATAAGCGACTGACTATACGCATAGGGAACCCCTATAGGGTACAGACATCTGATTAGGTCGTCGCTGGTATTAGGTAGTAAGGCATAGGCAGGAACGACAGATTTAAATAGACGAGGGATTAAAAAAATAAAAATTGCCATGGTCAGTATTTATTTATTTATTTAAACTTCATGTACAATGGTGATACATAGGCGGACTTAATGCAGCAAGGCATTCTCTACCAGTCAACCTTTGGGTTAAAAAGGACACAACAGTGGTAGGGGTACAAACTTGTTTATTATATCTATGGGTACAAAAAAAAATGAACAATAATTAAGGCGGATTTTTATAAACTATCTAACTAATAAAATACATAAATAATTTATATAACAATAGACTAATAAATATTATAATAAACATCTTATTCTGAAATTTAAATATATAACTATGACGAAGACCGAGCTATGTAAGAGAGGACAGGTAATAGTTCCGTATCCTACGCTTAAGGGTACACTAGTCGACGGCACGAACTATTTTGTGCGCGAGGTTAAAATGCATTTTATATCAACCGACAACACGTGCGGAAGAGATAGATGCTGTGATGAGCAGTAGGAAGCTAGTTCGCGTACGATTACACACTTTTGCAAATTTGTAGCGAAATGGATAATGATTTAGGACGAAACCGAGCGCGCGAAATTTAATAAACAGACCTTTGGCAGTCTAGATATCATCAAAAACCGACTAAATCTATCTGTTCAAAATAAAATTATATGCATTGTTGAACTACTAATCTATCCCTTTATGGAGGCCGTTTTGCAATTTTCCGTCTTCTATTTGCGCCCAAAAATGCGTTAAAATTAGTGTCGAAATGTGGAACTTTCGACGCTCATAACTTTCATACATTTTCTTTTTTTACTTTTTCGCTTCCATACAGGGCTAGATAATGATGAGACAAATTGATATCACTTTTTATTTTGAACGTACATCGTCAAACAGTGGAATAATCCCTAGACTACGTTTGTATGAAAAAAAAATCGACTAGTGTAACCTTAAATGAAAATTTACTCTCAGCTTTTTATGTCATGGGGAAGGACGTTCCAGAGTTTATCTACTTCTACTACCGGCTAGGCCTGAATTCGATACATAGGAAAAGTGTGAATTGAAATTATTTTCCAGCTTTCTTTTTATCATGCGAATCAGGAACTGCTATGACTCATAACAACCCAGAACTTGCGTAGATACACTTCATCATATTTAATGGTGTTAAGAACTAAAATATTTTAATTATCTAGCTATATGAATTTAGACTAAAATGTTTGAACTGAATATAAAAATTACAAACATTCAGACAGATTTATTATACACAATATCGAAAATAAATCCTTACAATATTTTTTTCTTCTTCTTTTCATGTGAAGTGTGGCCACCTCTGGTGTCAGAGTTAATTAAGCCGCCTCTGAACCCCACAGGCCTCTGACTTGGCTATTTCAGACTAACATTAACTATATAAGTCCAGGTTTCCTCATATAAATATTTTCTCATATATCATGTTGGCTACACAGGCTTGCGATAGCGAGTATTGCCGACTACCAGATTCAAATTATAACTTATACAAGCTGTTCCGTTTTAGACTGGAGACTGGACAAAAAAATATAGCAAAATGTACGAACTCATTAATATGAACAAGTCACCCTGAGAGCAAAGGTTAAATATATAAAAAAAACACTAAGATGACCCAGACCAATGCTAGTGTTCCATAATCAAATACAACAGCCTGGATACATACCAAATGTTGAAATTTTACAAAAACTTTCAGTGCTAAAAATTGATGAGTGAATGAATGAGTGAAATGATACAAAGAATGAGTTTTTAAGTTCACAATTTCGGGAAAAGGTGACGATTTGAAGATCCTATGTTGTATGTGGCCCAGTAAATCGGTTTCGGGTATAATAGATACCTTCCTCAGCTGACAGATAAAGCAGCAGCAGGTTTTGACGTTTTTCAGTGTAGGCCGTAAGCTATCTTTACTCCTAATTACTGCCTAAGAATAGAATATATATAATATTATACTTTATTGAACTCATAGTCTTATTTTTCATACATGACTTTCCCAATTGATTGAAGCAATCTCGCCTTATCATATCGGCTAAACCTATTATTATCATAGCAACATGTTCTGCTTATCCCTGCATGAAAGTAGCGTTCGTAGCCCTACATAAACTTTCTAAAACAATGCCATACTTTCATAACAATACACATTTTATCTGCTTTTAAAAATAGCTCGGTTATTAGTTTTTTTATCTAAACTCGATTTTAATACGTTAAGCGATCATAGCGTACGAAAACAATAATGCTTCAATATTATTTTCAGTGTTTCAGCTTACCGTGCGGCGCAGCGTTGTGTTTATAAGTACTTATTACATAATACCTACACTACGTTTGTAACTATACCAAATATAAAAGTGTGTACGTACTGTTCGCACTCAAGAAACCACATTTCTTTTGAAATCGATCGGTTAACCGAACCGATACAAGCGCAGGGCTTGTCATTCACTGACGTCGTACCCGCGGCTCGACTGACGCATGCGCGTCTGGCTAACGTCTATCCCGTACGGATATAGATGAGTGTTGGCTTGTACATGTTTTCGTAGTGCGCTGAGATCTTTTCATCGTGGCCGCATTACTTTATTGCCAGAATTCACGTTCGAACGGTTATCTCATTTTGTCGCATCGTAATATAGATAACGTTGACGTTGGTATAATATTTTATCAATTATGAGATAGCGGTACAGCTACTATTCATATTATATAAATGAAAATTAAATTGCGACACAAGCATGTAGCGTTTAGCCGAATGTCGCGTAGTGTATGGGCCGCATGGATAGCGTGAAGGATCGTGCGTGGTGCCCTCATCAGTCAGTCAGTAGAGCGGACTCGGATCGCGCGGACGCGCTGCGTGTCGGTGCTTGTAGTTTTTTAGTTTGACAGTTGGCGCGTTTTTCGTTTTGGTTCAACTTGGTATTTCTTGTGGAAATCATAGATTTAAGTTAGTGTAATCTGTGTATTTTCTGTTGATTCTAAGTGTACGACTGTTCGTTTGTGAATTTTCCACGCCGGCTGTGAATTGAGTGGTTGCACGCCCTGTGTACCTGCTCTCGTCGTGTTGTGCAGAATTTTTGTGATTTCTCTGTCGGAAATTGTTTTGTGGACGAGTTGCACCCACTGCCGGGAACGACTAAGGTGAGTGACACACTTTACCGGTACATTGTGCAGATTAAACTTTCTAATCGGGCGCAATAAGCGATTTCAGCTATTGCAATTTAGGGCGTACAATTTCTCCGTGGACCCGACAAACGGGTTCCAAATATAGCGAATCAGGTTTATTCCGAGCCCATAAACGTTTGAATAGGTAGGTAGTTAGATGTTTATAGGTTGTTGGAATTAGTGATTTTTCCTTGGTGGCCGGGCTGAGACGATCCAGACAGCTGAGAGTGCGTAACGGGTAAAAATAAATACACGGGCATTATCGGCCGGTAGACAAATCGGCTTTACTGAGGACAACGCGTTATTATTAGTGCATATTATACAATACCGAGGGAGGTGAGGTTATGTGCGAAGAGGTTCAAGGCTATAAAAAGTACAGTTGCACTAAAGGCCCCTGTTCACGATCTAGTTTACACGTGACGAGTCAATAGCCATTAGTGATAAGAATTAAATAGGTACCTACTTAGTAACATCTTTGCTTAATGAGATAATATGTAATTGTGTTGAATATTGCACCTAAATTGTGCTGAGATAATTTTTAATCCGGCTGCATTAAAACTTTATTACTAGCTCTGTTTAAAAGTAAAAACAGGTGAGTATTCATTGCCATAAGATAACGTCTCACCCAATAAGAATCCTTCACTATGTATTATTTACAACAGAATTAGATTGAAATACTGGAGACTTCCTCTAACAATGTCTCAGGCCCAGTTTTTGATCTTTAGTTTACTCAACCAATAGTTAAATATGCTAACCAATGGTTTCAAATTTCAGTAAAAAGTGTTTTTTCATTGATTGTGAGCCTCGCAAATAAGTTCATTATTCAATCATTTGTTATACTAACAATTAATTAATACGCATATTTTAGCAAAATTTGCAACCATTAAATCAGAGATTCAACGTGGCAATGCTGCCAGCATTCTGGGCACTTTTCACATTGACAGCGATGTGGACGAATTTTTTGATGCCCTATGACCCCTGCCCTTTTATATGCGTTTGTAGTTTTATTTAAGTGTATACATAGGTAGTTATTGTTAATTAAGTATTTTATACTAAGTAAATTTCAATTGAGACCATTGGCAGAATATTTTAACCATTGGTTGAGTTAACTTTAGTTCAAAAAACTGTGCCTAAGCCAATATATATATACCAAACTTAGAATATTATAACCTAAGCCTTCCACAGTTCGAATGTAGAATTTAGGCTAACTGTAATATAAATTACTATCAGCACCTATACCAGTTAGTAATCTAATCTATCTATTGATTTCCCAAAATTCTGTTAGACTGGTCATAAAATACAGCTGATATATATATTGTATTGTACCTAATAAATAATTAGGTAAATAAAAAGTATAAAGTACAGAGTTCAATGACTAGGTCTCATTTATCACAATTAAGTACTTAAATGTAATTTTTGGCCAAGTATAGCAGGCCAGTGACATACTTTTTTTTAAATCTTACTTCTTACTAATAATATTAGTACACATAATAATATTAGTAAGAAATAAGATTTAAAAAAAGTTTAAACATAAAAAATAATATTATTATAAATGCGAAAGTTTGGATGGATGTATGTTTGTTACTCAATCACACCAGAACGGCTGAACGGATCTGGATGAAATTTGACACAGAGATAGGTTATAGTCTGGAATAGCAGGTTACATTTTCTCGCAGTAAAATATTCCCTTGGGATGATAAACACTTTTGAAACGAGCGAAGCCGCTGGCAGAAGCTAGTGAACTTATTGCAGATTCACCAGAACCTTAATTGGCCACAATTTCGTACAATTAATTGTCTCATGTCCATGAGACTTTAAAGTGCTAAATTGTTCTGATTCATGAATTGGTTTTTAAATTCTTACAAGTATTGAGTTTTTTATTTTTAATTATAATTTTTTTCCTTATCAATAAATTTGAAATATATTTTTATTTAATTTGATTTAACTCCGTGAAAAATATTTTTTTTCCATTAAATCAATACATGTAACATAATTTTATATTGGATCCTACAGAAAAAGAACTTTTAACAACCCTTCAGAGTATCGGAATGAACGAGTTTGTACTCAAAAGTACCTTTTCACATGTTAAAACTGACATTTATATCTCCCTCCATATGTGTAATAAATAAATCTGAAATGTTACAGTGATGAGCTCTTTTTATTTGAAAATAAAACCTGCTGATGTACCGTGTCTCAGTTTTGTAACATTAGGTAAATACCGAGTCTGACGTTTATTACTGCGGTGATGTGCTAATATTGTAACTGTGATAGGATTAATCATGATTAATTTCTTATTGGATTCTTTCTTATTTTTTCCTTGGTTGCATTTTCTATGGTTGTGTCATGCGTTTTGATATTTCATTTACTGTGTATTTAGTGTTTTGTACTGCTCAATGTTGTTTATGAATTTGATATAAAATATGTTGAAATATTTATTTAGTGACTGTAAAAATGAATGATGCGTTGTACCAAAGTAAAATTATTTAAAAACTAGCTTCTGCCAGCGGCATCGCCCAAGTCAAAAGTGTTTTGTTAACCCAAAATCCCAAGGGAATATATTAACAGGATAAAAAGTTGCCTATGTGCTATTCCAGACTATAAACTATCTCTGTGCCAAATTTTATCTAGATACGTTCAGTAGTTTTTGTGTGAAAGAGTAACAAACATACAAACTTTCACCTTTATAACATTACTAGCTTCTGCCAGCGGCTTCGCCCGCGTGAATGTCGAAAATTATCCCGTGGGAAAATATTCCCGCGATGAAAAGTATCCTATGTGCTATTCCCGACTATAATCTATCTTTGTGCCAAATTTCATCCAGATCCGTCCAGCCGTTTAAGGGCGAAGAAGTTACAAACTCACAGACTTTCGCTTATAAATTAGTGTGATAGTAGAATTATAGTAAGATGTACTTACAGAATGTTTTTTTAAATGAGATGAATACCGCATTGTTTTGTTAGTTATATGTATGTAACACTCATAGAAGCCTTCATGTAAACTGTTTTACAATAGTTTTTTCCATTCAAAAGCATGGCAGCTGTTATTACCAACCTACTTGTTAGCTCTTTTCAAACTTTCAAGTTCAATTTATTGTTACAATCTAAGAATTTAATTAATGTAAATAAATAATATTCTGTAATTATAATGAATGAAATTAATTCATGTCTATTTAAAGAATGTTATAATTAAGTATTTACCTACGTTTTCAATCTAGAGACTCCAGACTAAACACCTTTAATTAATTATTAAAATAAAAACATACGAAGTAGCATAAACTGTGAAATGTTAATTTTTTCAACATTAGAATTCATTCTTGGATGTGTTACACTATCTAGTCATTATTTAAAAGTGAAAACAATGAATCTAGTTACTCTAATTAGCTATACATACACAAGTTAGACATGAAAAGTGAAAAATTCTTGTCCATAAATTCGATAGTAGAAATTATGTTCCTAATATGGTTATGGTAATACATTTTTTTAATATCACACTCGAGTCATTGGGCCTTAAAAAAAATAAGGCCTTATAGGATTCTAAATTCAAATTCGTAATAATAAATAAATTTAAAAACGAAAATTCGCTGTTGAAAATTTGAATATAGAATGTGCTAAACAATCGCTAAAGAGTCTCGAGATTTTTATAATTAAGTATGCAATATGGGCCTTATTACAAAAAGCGGTTTAACCAAAAGCCAGGTTTAAACCTTGTTTACACCGTACATTTTAGAGGTTTGAACCTGGGTTATTAGTTAAACCGCTTTTTGTAATAAGGCACTATAATTATGTTTAGGATTCCTCATTTAAAACAAACAGCAAATCACTAGAATGTATATGTACCTACTTACTGTAGAAATAACAAACGACATTTATTTATTACAGGCACGAGACATTCAATAGCTCGCGTTTCGAGGCTACATATTTTATTCCTATATGTAATTTGTATTGATATTTTGCTTGGCCATATGCCAAAATGTAATATGGAATTCGAACTTGTAGTCGGAATTAAGTATTCATTCATTGCTATAAATCTTTTGTATCTTATTCATAAACGACTGGAGTACAGTATGGCCTCATTTCTCGAGAGAGAGGTACCTTGTCGAGAGGCAGTAGGGTAGCCACGCAACACGGCGGCTGCTCGGACGAAGTCCTGTTGATTCGCCGTCATAAAGTTTGACATGTGGCAACTTGCCGTAAAGTTTCGCTTCTAACAACAGCTAATGATTGGATTCGTAATAGTTCTTTCTTTTAGTTTTATTGCGGTGAAGGTAATTAAATGAAAATGAGCACTTATTTTGTTATTTGATTGTAGTCGAGAGCCAGGAGGTGATTTGGTAGTAATTCCTTTTGGCAATGATTTATAGCTTGTCGGCAAGTACTGCAGAAGGTCTGGAAAACGAGGATCTATTGTTGTTCTCTACGCAAATCGATAATGAAATGAAAAATTGTAATGAACTAAAAATCCAACTAGGTACATGATTTGGTCGACTGTTATGACGGTTTTACATGTCATGTTAACAGGAAAATGTTAACACCATACCTAAATGTAATTTTAGACTTGTCGTACTAATTTACACCTCAATAACATGTTCCGATAACAAACGCTAAATAAAGAGGTTGTCTAATTCCATAAAATTTATGGCCACCCTATAAATTAGAAGAATTCAATCCTCTTTGTAATAATATTCTCTCAAGTAGTTTGGCAGTGCAGCGGTGCAGTGGCTAGGCTGACAATTAAGTGAAAGGGGGGGGAAGAGGGGGTATGTGACGGTGATTCTAGCTGAAATATGGCTACTAGACGGCCGTTACCCCGTCGTGACGATGTTCCAGATGCCTTTAATTACGCTACCGATTGCGGTCGGGGGGGGTGAAGCGGTGTATTTAAAGCGTATGCGCGGGCCACTCGCCGCGGAGCGTCACCGGCGCGTGCGTCACTTCTAAACGCGAATAGAAAACTGGTGACCCTCGGATGGGATGACGCCACTCGCTATGCGTGACGGACGGCTCACGTTACTCGATCGTAGTGAAAGTGCTGTGACATTATCCCGGGATGTTACGAGAAGATGACGAATGTGAAATGTTACGTCGACAGTACACAAACAATGTATTGCTAATGTCACAGTCAAACACACGCTAATTTAAAGCTTCGGCTAGTTGACACTAAAAATCTCCCATCCTCGAACCGAACTATCCTAATTCCTAACTAATGTTAAGGGCACACTAGTCGACGGCACGAACTATTTTGTGCGCGGGGTTAAAATGCATTTTATATCAATGGACAACACGTGCGGAAGAGATAGATGCTGTGTTGACCAGTAGGAAGCTAGTTCGCGTACGAATACACACGATTGCAAATTTGTAGCGAAATGGATGATGATTTAGGACGAAACCGAGTGCGCGAAATTTTATAAACAGACCTTTGGCAGTCTAGATATCATGAAAAAACTACTAAATCTATCTATTCAAAATAAAATTATTTGCATTGTTGAACTACTAATCTGTCCCTGTATGGTGGCCGTTTTGCAATTTTCCGTCTTCTTATGGTATTTATTCGCGCCCAAAAATGCGTTAAAATTAGTGTCGAAAAGTGGAACTCTCGACGCTCATAATTTTCAAATATTTTCTTTTTTTACTTTTTTGCTTCCATACAGGGCTAGATAATGATGAGAAAAATTCATATCACTTTTTATTTTGTACGTACATCGTCAAACAGTGGAATAATCCTTAAACTACGTTTGTATGGAAGAATTTTCGACTAGTGTAACCTTAAGAGCTCGTATTTTCTCTCGTAGGTATCAAAAGTGTGCCAAGTTTGCAATGAAATATACTGTCAGAACAATTTAATCCCTAAAGTATTCGTAACGACTCGTCGAATTCCACAGCACGCTCCCATTTGGTTTTATTGCCCCAAACTATTGTCAGAGATAAAGCGTCCTTGGTGCAAACTCTTAAATGGACGAAAATATATGAGGGTACCTAACCGGGTGTAGGATGCTCGCTCCATCAGACCGGACTATGACAAATGACGTTTTCCGAGGACCTGTATAAACTGTAGGTACCGAATTTATCATTTATCACGTTTGAGTATTCTTCAATGTTATTTTTGTGATTACAGACGATGTTTGTCACAATCCTATACTAAGTAAAGCTGAAATCTATACGGGTTTCGTCCCTCAGCAATTCAATCCATACTAAATTCGATGCTGCCGATCAATGCTGAGTTTACTCTTCGCTTCCTCGTAGTTTTATTTTTTTGCGGTATCCCGAAAAAGAAACGAAAAGCCTCGATGGTAACCGATCTCTGTCGAAATGTTATACTGGTACCTACTTCATTGTACAGTTCTCACGATTGAGAGGTAATAAAAGCTTTAAAGGACTAAACAAAAGTTGGAATAGATTTTGCCATCTATGTTAGAATTCTATCGAACCTTTTGATCAAAACAACCTTCCTGTGTTTACTCGTCCTTGTCGAATCATATTTTACAGATGTCACTCGTGTGGAAAGACTGAATTTATTATTGACAACACTTGTTTGTTTATCGATTTTTAGCTTATTGACATAAATATGTGTTCGCTCGTGAACATCCAAGTGATCATTTTAGCACTCACTACATTGACCGTCATAAATCAATCAATCTGCCTAGCCTTTTCCCAACTATATTGGGGTCGGCTTCCAGTCTTACCGGATTCAGCTGAGTACCAGTGTTTTACATGGAGCGACTGCCTATCTGACCTCCACAACCCAGTAACTTGGTAACACGGTACCGCTTGGCAAGACCGGTGTCAGATCTCAAGCTTCTGACTACCAGAAACAACTGTCAAAGATCTTCAAATGTCAGCCGGGATCAACGACTTAACATGCTTTCCGATGCACGGAGGAAACTCCGTATGTTGAAATGGTCACCCATCCACGGACCGACCTCGTCAAGCGTTGCTTAACCTTTATGATTGTCCAGTGCGGCTATTATTATTTAGCCACGAGCTCCTCATTGAGCGTCATAAATGAGGGTCAGAAATTAACTACACAAATATGTCCTAATTATCACAAGCACGATAAATGAGTTGGGAGTTATTTTAAGAGCTGTATCACTCTTATCGCTTCAATGACTCAGTTGCCATGAGGTCGGAGGCCAAAGTCATGGTGACATCATCATAGAACCCATTGCAGGTGGGTGTTGGCCTTTCAATCAAGAGTTGACTGACCGTATTGTGTCTCTTATTATTTTCTCCGACCTTTAAAGTATGGAAGATCAGGTAAGGTGACATGTAAGGCAATTTTTGTTAAGTCACCTTTACGCTTAGCGGTTGTTATAATACTTTTGATTTGTTCTAGTGCTACGAAGGGTTAAAGTAAGGGTCAATTTCGTAGAGTTAAATTGGCTTAAACACGCAAGGGACAAGCTCAATTTTTAGACTGCTTCTGAATAAATTACAACAATGTAATTAAGACTTGAGAGTTTTATTTCAATGCGCTAATGAAGGTTTGTGACCTCGGGTCTTGTTAACACATCGAAGTCTGCTAATACCCCCAAATGACTCAATTTTAACTAACCTAGTCCAAGTAACCAATTAATGTACGATAATACGATAAGATATTAAAATGAGTAAAATCCAGTTCTGTTTGAATTGGTCAGACGCAACTCAGACAAATTGATCTCGTTTAAAAGCGTTATCTATTGCAAATAGTTTAATGAAGTCTACTGTATTGGTCCTTAAGAGGAAATATGGGCAGAGAGCGCCGATTGAATGTCCTTAGTAAAAAGTCATAATTCGAGGTTTGGCTCTCGTCTCTTTCCTCCTCCAATATTGGACCAATTTGAAATATATTCCATAAACTGGTAAAGTAAGATATATACTATGCCCCTATGTTTTCCTTTTTGATTTATATTTGTCAAATTTGTACACTAAGCCTCTGTTGACAGCGCAATTTTGATCATTTTTTGAGGGTTTTAGTGCTTCTAAAGATAATGTATCATCAAAAAGGAATACATAGGGGCATAGGATATATCTTTAAATTTCAGATTATGGAATATCTTTTAAATTAGTCCAATATTGGAGGAGGAAATAGGTGAGAGCCAAAGCTCGAATTATGACGTTTTATTTAGGAAATATAGTCGGCGCTCTCTGTCCCCGTTTCCTCTTAATCACTTTATAATATTGTGTGTGGAGTGAATGATCAATGTCACCGTGTGTTTCATTGCCTTCGGTCATGATAATATGCTTAACCTTTATCCCATGTATTTTATGTTGCTTCCAGTGTATCTGGCAGCGCAATAAGTATGTTACATAGCCCAATTGCCAATCTAGTGTCTTGACAAAATTGACTAGCGGTCAAATTCAAAGCCATGAATAAAAGCAAGCTTGCAAAATTGCAAGGTAAATATCATGATTTAGTGACGAGCAAGACTTCGTTTTTATAATCCGTAATACTATTCTGACCACAAGAATTGGCGGTTACATTTTATCATTCAAAATTCCCCAGATAATGTTTGGCTAGAATATCGCACAATGGTTTCCCTTTAGTATTTATTTATAGTGTTATTGTTTGACGCAGTTCTGTACTAAGCCACACAAATGGCAGTGCAGCGAATAGCCTGTTAATTACATATGTGATCTTACATATTCCGCAGGGCATACCATTGTTCCCTGAGTTCTCGCCACCTCCTGTGATGTCACGGGGGCGGTTTAATTAAATTTCTAGCTAAGTAATTGTAATTAGAGGCGTTTATATAGCTACGGGCAGATTACTTTGCTGGGAAGCTGGAGTCCGATGGTCGCTCGTATTAGGGACACTATCGTTTAGTTCAGTTCATGTTCCTTCAAATCTTTGAGTGTCTGAATGGCTGACAAATATAAATTACGTAAAGCAGAAAAAAGTCAGTGAAACTGGAACGTTTGAAATAAAATTAGTGAGACGATAAAACGGCGATGGAAATCTAGCGCCAGGTACCTAAGTTCTCCTGTCCTATTGAAAACAGTTTGGCATCACACTCAAGTTCATCTGTATTCACGTATTCACACATCGATAAGACTGTTAAGTTGTTAAAGTTAAAATATCCGTACTTAGATACCTAGAAACTGCTTCACCTGATTTCATATTCAGAGAACACCTACGCGGCATACATTAACATTAATAATGGACAAGGATAACAATAGAAAACTGAGGTTCGAGTAAAAGGGATGAAAGATGACTGGCACCTTGTTTATTGGCGCAACCCAGCCGAATCACGAAACGGCGTCAGTTTGTATTTGTGTGTATAAAGTTTGATGTACTGTTTAAACCGCCCTGTGTCTGGCAACATTGGCGTGCGTAGGAGTGCTCGATCGCGCGGTGAGTCACGAACAAAGATGGCGGACCAACAATATGTAATTATCGGCAACAGACCAGAGCCGAGTTTCTGCAATGTGCTTGTTATCTGTTTCATGAATAAAAATAAAAATCCCGCTTCTGATGATAATTTGTCGATTGAACATGCTAGGCACGAAGTGATGCAAAAAGCGCATATAAACTTTAAAATTTACGGTCCCGACGTTGCTGGAGACTTAATGTTGGTATTTTAGCATAGTGTAAGTGCTCGTGAGTGAAATTACTACTCGATTTAACTTTAAATTGCTGCCAAATTATTGCTTTGAAAATAGATCTTTTGAGCTTGGTAGTGGCGAGAGTGAAGGTTTGAGTATATTGTATGGCACGTGTATGGCATGCTGATCTCTGATTTTGTCTGTTCGCCCACGTGTCTTAGTTATATGGTCAGAGGCCCGCAACCTCTCGAGGTCACCGCCCAGCATTACATCATTGTCTTTTTTTTTACGGACCCACTCGTGTTTACTACGACTGCTAGCCAGAACGTTTATTCATTTAGAATGAAAAAAAAACGTCTACTTACCTTTAAAAGGCTCTTCAGAACGTGTTTTTTCCTACAGACGTTTTACCATTTTTGGAAGTTCTTCAAACCGTGTCTTCACAATCTCAATATCAAGTTCCACTTTGAAAAATATGTTTACAACCTCCCTCTTGGTAATAAGAAGGAACTTTTTTACGTATCCCAACCTCTGGGGTGTTGTAAATCAGTTTTTATTTGGACATTTTGATAGCGAGTTACGAGTCTTCGAATGTGTTCCCCTTTGCAATCAAAGAATCCATGAAACTGCGGAAGAAGAGAAGTCTTGATAGCCAAAGAATCTCTGCAAAGACAACTTCAATGTATTTTAATATATTAGTCTAATGTGATGTGCCTCAAAAGGTTATTGAATGACGAATCTTGTCCAACCTCGCCAAAGTTATACAAGAGCTATGAATAAAAACCCGTTTGACTACTGTCCTGACAAGTCTTAACTTGCTTATTTATAGTATAATATTACCTCAACCACAGCTCAATCCGTTAATCAATAGTTACGTCATGCCCGAATACGGCTGGCTGCTACCAAAATGGCACTCTTATCTCTCGGAGCTAATTAAGGAAACCGTCGCTCCAAAATCTCTTTACCCTCGCTTGATTGATAGTAGATGTCCTTGCATTGGCAAATATTTCATACGACCTCATTATCGCCTGTCTCTGTTCCACTGCAGCGAAAGTGTCATCATCTTATCTTCATTTGCAAGTCGAGGCTGAAGGTTCGGCTTTACGAAACTGTCAACTTTGACAACGCTTCGTTGGTTTATGATGATCATTGAATCTGATTTATCCGCTGTAAACTTCAAGAGCAACGCCGTATTCGCTTTGGTTATACTAATACTCTTCAGTTACGGATAAAAGATTGAACCTCTGGAACATCATCATCAATATCAATACATATAATAAATCTGTAGAAAAATATTTTTTGTACATCGAAAAAAATTCCAAAAAAAATAGCCAGGGTGTTAAAGGATAACCAACAGAACCCATTTCTAGCATTTTTTGAATTTTTGTCTGTTTGTCTGTTTATTTGTGCACGCATCACGTGAAATGTACGAAACCAATGTAGATAACTTTTATACATAAAAATTGTGCGTATCTTGAAGAATTACTTAGTTTTTGTTTCATCGCAATCGGTTCACTCTATCAAAAGTTAGATGAATTTAAAGTGTTCAAGAAGTAAAATTATCACAGCTCACGCAATTCAGTTACTCGGACAGTTGAACTCGCTATTCGATAGATGGCGTTGTGCATTTAAAGTCATTTTCTGAATCGCGGTGTTATGATTTTACGCGAAAGAATGACCCTAGAAAAAAAAATTGGTATGTAGTATGTATACTTTTGTGAGTATATGGAGTAGGCAGGCAGGCAGGCTGGTAAGTATGGTAGGGTTGGCAGGCAGATGACGGGAGCGAAGCCGCGGGAACAGTTAGTTTTAACTATAAATCCACTGGGGCTTTTAGAATTGGCCGCTCAGCGAATGTGTGTCAGCATTCTGATGGCGACGTCGCTCCGCAGTTTGTTCGATTTCTCGCTGTTCCATTTTGTTAGCGCTCTAAACAAATAAACCCCGCTTTGGCGCTCCGATTGTTCCCAAGTGTTGGCTTCGTTTTGCGTCCGACCGACGTCGGCTCGTTCCGTAGCTTTTGGGTTTGGATTATTGAAAATTTGGCTTTGTATTCGCGGTGCGTCTTGCGATGGGCCGTGCGGTCCTTGATGTTTCGTTTGATGCTGCTACACACATAGAAAACTGAATGTTCCAGTACCAGGTTGATTTACTCGTATTCTCTTGGTGTATTTAGTTTCGTCTGTGTCCATAGTTCGTGGTCTGAGTAAAGCTTTCAGTAAGTTTTTCGATGGATTCGGCTTTGATGTCTACACTATGATGGTGTTTATTATAACTTCCCTTGAAATATGCTCTCAGGTGCAGTTATTTACTTTTAAGAAAAACCTAATTATTAATCAGCGTCGATAAAGCCGATAAATATTTACATGAGCTTGAAGCTTCAACGTGATTAAGTACAACACGTAGGAAAAACTGCCTACTGCATATTTTTTTCTTATGTCTGTCTTTTTTACCGTAATATGTTTTTATACGTTGTAAACAAACGGTTCTACGCGCATTTCCTGTTTTGTGGTGAAATTAAAGCCATATTTTATGTCATAATTAATCATTATAGATGAAGCTTCAATTAAAACTGTTTTCTCCTGCATTTTCCTCCAATTGCTTAACCATTAAAAGTCTGTCTTGTTTCCTGCCCACCTGTTAGTTTTTAGAAAAACTGGTTCTTCGAAATCTATATTTAGAATCTCTTGGTGAATGTATTTTGGCCCAGCAACATGATTTATGCTTATTAATTTAAAGCTATAATCAAAGTACACTATATAGGTTTCCAGATCTCTCAATCTCTATATCACATCATCAGCCTATTAATGTACCCACTGCTGGGACACAGGCCTCCTCTCTGTGAGAAGAAATGGGCTGTAATTCACCACGCGGGCCCAGTGCGGGTTGGTGGATGTCACATGTCTTCGAATTTTTGGTTCTAGGACATGCCGGTTTCCTCACGATGTTTTTCTTTACCGTTTTGAGAGCAGTGGTGATTAAATAATTTACACAAAGTAAAGCGCCTACCTGGGCTCGAACCCATGGCCTAAGTCGCCGATACCACTGGGCCACCTCTGCTCGCTCCTGCAAGTCTCTATATGGTATTCCACTCCATCATTATCAACTTCTGTATGTCTTCTGTACCTACATATATAGTAAACCTTCTTTTTCTTCTTTTCGAGATGAAAACGCTAAATTATCGACCCAGTAGGTGGTAGCAGCGGCAGTGGCGTTCACTAGGTCCTCAAAAGTTCAGGTATCTGGGCACTTTGAACACTCTAGCATGGCAGAAAAAAAAACAAAATCGTACCTTGTTCAAAAATAGAAGTGTCAGAATTCTATAGTATAAACCTCAGAAAACACGTGAGAATCAACATCAACGCTTTAACGACAGGTGATTGACCCTAGCGTCGTGATGACATTATATTAATGCTACGCTCGAGGGGGTACGGCAGTTAAAGTGGTATGATGTAATACGGATGATGAGATCTTGACGTGGTTTTGAGATTTTGTGGTAATGGAGAAATTGATATTGTTAACGGTATAAATAGTTGGGATATACAAGTCTTCGTCGACGAAAATTATCACACGGATCATACTAACGAGCTAAAATGTATCCTGTGTTCTTGTACCAAGTTTCAAATCCCTTCTGGCGCACATGTTGGATATCCCATCCATCCGCATTAAACGTTTTGGTAATACCTACATTCATTGTGCGTACAGCAAAGGAGTGGAATTCACTGCTGGAGTCTGATACTTACAACCTGAGAGTATTTTAAGTCAAGAGTCACATCGTCGACCACATCATCGCTTACCATCAGGTGAGATAGTGGTCAAGCGCAAGCCTATCATCAATAAAAAAGCCATTGTCGCTTGATTGATTAACAAACATCCCAAATCTGAAAGTCTAGTATTTTTAACATTAATTAACAACAAATAGATGCTTCAAAGACCTTACCTTGAGTTTATAAGTAGTGTGAAAAATTTAGCCTTTCTAACTTCAATGACGCGCTGCGGTTGTACTCTAAGACCTAAGATTGAATGTCTACAGATGACGTCACGTTTAACGTCTCATATTACGGATCGTTTTGCGTTGGGCACTCATCTCGACACGCGCCATTAGGCTGAGATTAGACTCCCTATGTTCTGATGTAGACCGCAGTTGTTTTACACTTTTTGTATGATTTTAAATGATTTTGGGCTTTAGTGCCTTTTTGGTGTATAAAGAAAAATGTTACACACAAAAACGTCTAAGCAGGAAAAGTTGTCAGGTGGAATCTGGATGAGTATAGACCAGGAACATGGAGAAGACATAAATAATAAGTTCTAAGACAGTCCAGCACTCAATGTAGTCGGGCTGATGGCATAGTATAATATTTCCTCTTCCAATATTTTTGGACCCATTAAAACGATAAGTTTCCTATCATTAATGAATATTGCCCAAACTCCGACACTTACATGGAAAGCACGCGGCAACTATGCAAAACTTTAATAATAAGAATAACCGCAGTTTGGCAGTGTCTCCCCATGTTTCCGTCGAAGAACTTACGCTCCAATACTCCAACAGTTTACTGCATACAATTGTACAAGAAACTTTTAGAAACTGTAAATGACGTCTTTGAAATATCTATAAGTTTAGAGTAGAGCTGTGTTAGTCGTATCACCCGATGCTGTGGAAAGTTGTGGCAATAGGCTGCAGCGATATAAACTGTTTCTTACTTGACGCAATGCTGGCTGGTTTTAATAATAATGTGCCAGTTATTTTACTGGTTTTCATTTGTTTTTTTTTTGCATAAAGAGAGCTGGCAATACACTTCTGTTCTTTATTTAAAACTGTTTATATTCATGAGCTGCTTTTGATTATGAATCGAATGGGATTTGCAGACTTTGAAAGATATCTTGATGCGGTCACAAGAAATCTCTGGTTTCTTCTGCTTATTCGTTAGAAAATTAACAACATTCAATTAATTTACTACAGACATGCAACTCAAATCAGCAAATACTCAGAATACATAAGATTTAAACCATTAAATGCTAAGTAATTGTGATTGGCTGGCAGACAGTCGCCTACGACAGTAAAAACTTGAATGACCTGAATGTTACATAATCAAAATGTCTACTTCGTGGTACTCACGTTGAATACCAAACCTAAGATAAATGTAGGCAAACCTAGATTTTCTATCTACTATTTCTTATTACGGATATATTTTAAGATAATAATATTTTCTCGTTTCTATCTTAATCGATGCTAATCAAGGTGTTAATGATAATTTAATAATATTATCAACATTTTAGGTGTAAAATTCAAGTAAGACAACAGATATCCCAAGTATCATCTAGAGGTTAGGTCAGTCCCATAACGCGTCGTGTGATGCCCACGTCTGATTGGCTAACTCAGCCGGATTGAGGCTTTCTGATTTGATCGCAGTTTGTTTGCTGACGTCGGATTGGCTGATTCTGTGCTGTGACTGGACTGCTAATTACTGTGGTTTGGGTTGATTGTATGGGCGAAGGCAGTTACTTAATGTGCACGGTTGCTAGGTTGTATAGAACTCCTACGGTCGACCTTGTACGAAGATTAATCATTCCCTACACACATATTCATTCATATTTCTTAGCAGGCTGAAATAAAGTATTTAGGACTTGTAATAAAAACACTTGGCAACTAAATCTAGAGAATACTCATTATTATTTTGCCGTCGTCTGACTCAGAATGAGTGAATCGACTGTTCCAGTATATATATATATTTTATTTCTTTCAATAATACATATTTCAATGACGATGTGCCTTTCGCAAGAAATTGATTGGGCAAGGAGACTGGTTTCTTTCAGACGCTTGTAGTCATTGTTCTAAGTTGGTGTTTTGGAAGTTTTGTAATATTGTAGAACGTAAAGATGTGTGCTAACTAACTAACTAACTCTCACAGGGCTTGGTAACTTTAAAAGTAAATTATTTTCCTTCAAGCTCGTTGCCTCGCCGTGCGCGTGTGTGTTGTATCTGACTGCGAATATGTACAATCCGCACATCATATCTTATGGGAGTGTATTCTTTGGCAGAATAAACGCAATACTATGTTGAATAATGTACAGGCTGCATCAGGAGTTGTTTACTATACGGACCTTGTGGAAACTAGAACAAATTTCCGTGCGTTCAAGCGTTTTTGCCATACCTATTATTGGAATCAAATATAACGGCAGACAATGTTAGGACCCATTAATATTAATCCTAATTTTTATCCGTGGTCCTAGCCAACTGGACTTATCCCAGTTGTAAACGACCCTTTGTGCCTATTGGCCTTGTTTGTTCTGTCTCCTGCTGGGTATGGAGGGAAGTAGAAATTTATATTTTTTTCCTACTCCTCCATTACTCTTTTCTGATTTATTTCTTTGCGGGATCCAAGACAGTTAAATTTGGGACATTCTCCGGGACTTCGTCGAGCTTTATTGCCTCGGCGCTTTTCTGGTATTCGCCACTGTTGATTCTGGCTTTCAGGAGTTGCAGTGGTTTGGGAATAGTGCGGTGGGATTACTGAGCATTAAGTCCTGGGTTAGATTCCCGGGTCGGTCAAAATGTTATTGGGTTGTTCTATCTGGAATTTCTAAGTAGCAGCCTGGAATTTGGACATATTTTTGATGGCAATGTATGGAATGGACATAGATTGATTTGATGAAAAAAGACTGGCCAGCTTATATCATGGAACTTAAGGGCCTTCCACCGCTTTAGTGCCGTAAAATGGTTACTTTTTAAAGCATACTCCTTAGTAACGGCTAGGTTAAAAGGTTTGAAAAAACAATACATTTATTAATGATTCATGTAGGTACATTATTTGTAAACATGTTTTTTTCGTGTAACTAATATTTTTGCTTTAAAAAAATTATTAACAAGACTGTATTATTTCGCGACTTTTGGATACTCCTCCAAAACGACTTGGCTTTGGATGTTTAAAAATATTATTACATAGAAAAATTGATAGCCGGGATTTCTTCATAACTGAAATAGTATATGTAAATCAAATAATATTTTCCAGATCGGTCTAGGCGTCTTTGAGTAATAAAAAAAAGATTCCTACGAATTGAAAACCTCCTCGAAGAAGTCAGTTAAAATTGCTCAAGATAAAAATAAACTAAAAATACTTAATGATGATAAATACAGTAATGAAATTAATTATTGATACAGTAAACATTTTACATGACATTGCTGTATAAAACATTTATCAATTCAAAACAACAATACAATTTGAGATAACATGACTCATGTCCTCGAAGCGGTCATCAAAACGGTCGAGTACCTCGAAAAACTTAATGATGATGTGACGACCTTAAGGCGTATAATATATGCCCCAATGTTAACGCAGTACTGGCCGTGCGACCGCTCGAAGCCAGAATATCAAAGGAACCTCCTCTTTGACAGTTTTGTTTGCAAAATAATCTTCGATTTACTTAAACTATTTCAGTTATGAAGAAGTTCTAGCCATCAATTTTTCTGTGTAAATATATTTTTAAACATCCAAGTCGTTTTGGAGGAGTATCCAAAAGTAGCGAAAAAATATCGTGTTGTTAATTATTTTTTAAAGCAAAACTATTAGAAACACAAAAAAAAAACCATGTTTCACAAATAATTTACCATGGATTTTTTTTTTCAATCCTTATAACATTTTTGTTTGGTATGGGAAATGATCCAATGACTTCTCCCGCTCTGGGTGAAGCGCAAAGGCGTGTCAGACTTTTACTGACTAAAACCCACCCGTGTTCCTTCAGTTGCTTGTGCCAGGGCCGCGGAGAGTATGCTTTAGAAATTAACCGTTTTACGGCACTGAAGCGGTGGAAGGCCCTTAATGACTATCCGTAGGCGACAACTTATTCCGACACGTCTCTCACGAACTATTACAAGCTATTTTATTTTCGTCCGTGACTACAATCGCATCTTTGTCTTAGCGTTCACACTACTTGGACCTGATCCCAGCAATCTTTACACAATTTTACGTGTTTTCACAAACACCTCAGATGAATCACCGAGTAACTAAGTATGTTAACGACAGGCTACCTGCATCCAACTCAGTTTACACTAAAGAGTTTATTATTAACGACGATCCGCAAACAATGATGTAATACTTCCCGATACTGAAATATCGACTTTATCCCAACTCAAACGACCGACTTTTATTTCTTCAAATTACAACTCAAATACCACCGTCCTTGGCGTATATTTGCACTTTTTGGCAGGTTTTAATTTCGACTGTGGCGTTCATTTCCTATCAAGGTTTTTTTAATGTTCATTGTTAGTCGAATCCGTAACAGCTGCTTTGGTTTAATTGAATCTACGATCGCAGCTAATATTTGAATGAAAATAGCAGACAAACATTTGAACAGATGATCGGGAATTGGGAACCCGAAGCGTTTTTTCGATTTATCGATACATTTCGATGAGAAAAACGCCGTCGGTTGATTCACCTCACTACAGACTGATGCAAAAAGCGTAAACATTTCAAAAGCGTTCGCGCTGTACATCAGTTCGCTTGTCCAAACAGTGGTGTTAGGTAAAACACGTACGTTTTGCGCCAACGAAATTTTCAGCTGCTTCTTCGGAGTTATAAAATGTCGTAATCTCTCGTGCGTGGGCTCTAATGAAAGGCTCGATTTACGGGAACTCTCGTCGAGAAACGTTAGCGAGTAATAACTTTTATTAGTGCGCGTAATTACAGTTAGTTATTTCAGCGTACTGCGTAAACGATTAGTCTCTTTTCTATCCTGACGCCTTAGACAAAGTGTCATTAATATCAGCGAAATGCCATGTAAAAGCCGGGTGCAGAAAGTTTGCCGATGACGTCGTGACGTCATTCTGACATACGGCGAACAAACGAGGCGAACGCGGGGCGCCGCGCGGGTAGGCGGGAGCGGTAGTCATCGGCAAACTTTCTGCGCCCGGCTGGTAATTCCCATACGTTTTTGACGTTTTTCCAGTCGCTGTCGCCTCGCTTTTGTTGCTTTCTTTGTCTTTATACAAATAAAGACTAGTTTCCTCAACTACCTCTCTATGTCAGAAATAGCCACGTCAGAGGCATGTGGAGTTCCCAGAGGCGGCTTAATTAACTCTGACACCAGAGGTGGCCACACCTCACTCGAAAAGAAGAATAACCACCTCCATAATTATTAAAAAAAAAACATATTGAATTTCTCGTCTACATACCAGACAAAAATGGCACTCTTACGTTCAAAAGAAAAATGACTTAATTAAATAACTAGAAGCTGTAGCAACGGGTGTAAAAAATCGTCTGCGATCTATTAAGAGTTTATTAAAAGTTGGAGAGACGTCGCGGGTTCTCACGAGTGTTGGGTGACGTTTTATAAAAAGCGCCCAAGTGTGCTATAGTCCAGTTATTTTGAGCTGATCCGAGTCTGGCGCGCTGAATTAGAAATTTGAAACTTGACACTTGAATTATTATTATTATTATGTGGTGAACGATTAATAAGACGTGCATTTTACTCCTTTTTACCCGACTGCCGAAAGAGTGTTTATTAGTCTATGTATGTATATATGTTTGTTCCTATGTGGTGTTCTAGAGAGCAAATCCGTTGGCCTATTTTGATGATTCAATCGATTCGTCTTAACCTTGCGAGTGTCACTGGCTACATTAAAATTGAAAAATAGAAACACGGTGGATTTTGCGCGCCATATTGTGGTGGCCCAATATTCTCTTTCTCTCTCTTATTTTGTGTTATGTAATTAGTGTCGGGCCGAAATTTCGGTTTCGGTTTGGGAGTTCTCGCGCTGTGACCGGTCATGTTCGAGTTTCGGCAAAAAAACGAGTTTCGGTTTCGGCGGGAAACCTGCCAAAACTACGACCGTTTAAAACTGAATTTGGGAGTTCTCGCGCTGTGACCGGTCATGTTCGGCGCGTTAAAATCCATATTTTTTTTCGAATATTTTTTTCTTAAATTTATGTTGTAGATTTAGGTTGTTATGTTGATTATCATACCAATTAGTGAAAATGTCGAAGACTGCATAGTTATGTGGTTAAAAGAAAAAAATAAGGACACATTGTTTCGTTGCGACGCAATCCAACACCGCGCCTCTGGCAGGGTCGCCATGTAGAGGGACGAGGGGTCTTTTATTTTAATATAAATAAAATAAAAGGCGTCTGTTCTCTACGTGTCTGCTTCTAACTAATGTGAATACTTAGTCTAGGTAGTTAATGTTACAAACGTTTTCTTAATTTTTCCCTCAAAACATGATCCTTGTAAGAAAGTTTCGGTTTCGGCTGAAACTGAGACCGTTGTCGAAATTCGGTTTCGGTTTCGGTCGTAAAAACCTGTTTCGCTCGGACACTAGTTATGTTCATTTAACTCCCAATATACACCTACCTACATGTAACGATTTTCCGTGAGAAATACGAGTATACCCTCACATTAAGTAATCCGATTATTCATGTAAGACTCGCGATTTCTGATTTGAATTAAACTTACCGGATGACGAATAGGTACGTTTATCAGACCTTAGGGGAATGTACTGTAATTTATCGTTAATGTACATAGTTTGGTTCGCTGTTCAATCGGTTAACTAACCAAGAAGAGTTAAGATTAATGGGATTATCAAGCCACCATCATCTTGCTCCCAATGATTTGTGATCGATGGTACATAATATTCTTCTTTCAGTAGTAAACGACCCTTTGTGCCTATGGGCCTTGTTTATTCTGTCTCCTGCTTAATATGCACGGAAGTTGAAATTATGTTTTTGTTTTCATACTCCTCCGTTATTCTTTTCTGATTAATTTCGTTGCGGGATCGAAGACAGTTAAGGCGCAGCTACCCCTGAGTAGCTGATTTTAAAATGAGACTCACGTCTAAACAGATAGTCACAATTTTTTGCTAAAAGTATATGTTACATTAGACCATTTTTTTAATAATTTGATCTAAGAAAATGTTGTTTTTATTCGTACAACATTGTGTAATTAATTTGTATAGTTACGTCTATCACGGACAAAATAAACACAATTGCATCAAAACTACCTGCTAACTTAAAGACAATTTAATTATCTACATTTTGATTTGGGGCTTTTTTTTAAGTCATAGAAAAATAAGGAAAGTACAAAAAACTACTGAGTTTTGGGTCGCGCGGGTGTGAATCGAGTGCGGTTTTGTTCTCTCAAGGTCGTTGGCGACTGTCGTCGTCTTAAACTCATTCTCCGGTATTTCGTCGAGCTTCATTGCCTCGGCGCTTTCCTGGTGGTCGCCACTGTTGATTCGGGCTTTCAGGAGTTGCAGTGGTTTGGGAATAGTGCGTTGGAATTTTCTTCTTTCATACTTCTCTATGAGATTTCATCTCATAGAGAAGTCATTCGATCCCTTTCTAAAGACTCTTACACTTATCCCAATTTATTTGAGAAAGACGTAAAATGTCTTCTTTTAAACTTCTCTAGTAACTTTCATCAAAGTATTCACCCGATTTCTGTATTGATCAACTGCATTAGCGGTCCAGATTCTATAGAAAACGCCTTAACCGCCGAAAAAAAGTAACGTTCTACATACCTACCGTGTTACCTACACACATGTTGTTATACGTCCTCAAGTTGGTCAATGAACTCTATATATTATTCAACACATAATTAGGTATAAAGCGGGTATGTAAACCATGACGTTTCTTGCATATTAGAAATAATACGCACCGTTTGACTTTACAAAAACTGTTTCATTTACTGTAAAAACATCACCAGTCTTCAGTCTTCTTTCGGGGAGTGTGCAATGGAATTGCATGATCTAATTCCGCCTAGCCCGTTTCATCATCGGACTACAACGTACGGCGATGCGCCATCGGTACGTGGTGGACATCCCACCCATACGCACTAAACGTTTTGGCAATACTTTCATTATGTCGTACAGCTAAGGAGTGGAATTCCCTGCTGGAGTCTGTTTCTCGGCTTAGTAGGCGTTTCGGCCGCTGAGTTTCGTCCGACCCGGTCGTAACAGGAATTTCATTATTATTAATATTTTGAGTGGTGTTTTGGACGAATCCTTTTTTAGAGGCAAAGTAACGTCAGAAACGTAAAATCAGTAGAGAGTATAATAACATGATAAAAATATAACTTTCTCTTTTGCTAAGGGTTCCGTACCCAAAGGGTAAAAACGGGACCCTATTACTAAGACTCCGCGATCCGTCTGTCTGTCTGTCTGTCTGTCACCAGGCTGTATCTCCTGAACCGTGATAGCTAGACAGTTGAAATTTTCACAGATGATGTATTTCTGTTGCCGCTATGACAACAAATACTAAAAACAGCATAAAATAAATATTTAAGTGGGGCTCCCATACAACAACGTGATCTTTTTGCTATTTTTTGCGATATTGGTACGGAACCCTTCGTGCGCGAGTCCGATTCGCACTTGGCCGGTTTTTTAGTTAGATGTTGAACATTATAAGCATTTATACCCAAACTACCAGGACTCCGAATCCGACTGCACAGCATGATTTTCTTCCTGTTTACGTCTTTTTAGTTCGCTTCTTAGCAGTCGGGATTTTTGATTTTTTGAATTAACTTTATTGTTATCTGGGACTACCTTAGATGTATGAACGTAAAGCAAGCAAAAAGAGTAAGCAGGATCGTAGCAGGTGACGTTCTGTAGTTTCTGCCTACTCCCAAGGGAAAAAGGCGTGAGTTTATGTATGTATGTATGTATATAAATTCCCAAATCTGTATATGAACATTTTTCATTCAAAACGCGAAACTATCAGCAAAACTAATGACCAAACTAAAAAATTACATAATGGGTACTTTAACAATGTTATCGTAAAACAAAATGGTGGAGCTCACATTATTCCGTAAACACGTCTCAACTCGTGATAATCGCTTGCATTTTACGAAGGATGATAATTTATGCGACTAGAAGGTCATAACACTACGATTACGTCATACCGCGTTATATTGCGATTGGCAACACAGCCACACTTGTTGATATGGCAACTGTTTAGTGCATCAAATTGGTTTTGACACATGTTTTGATAATCAAGAGACTTTTGGAATAACCTCTGACTCCGGCAATGTTGACCATCCCGGAATCTGCATGGTAAGGGGTACGGGGTGCGAAACCTTTTGGCGTACTCTTCTAAATTATATTTATCACTAGCTGTGCCCGCGGCTTCGCTCCCGTCATCTGTCTGCCAACCCTACTATACTTACCTTCCTCCCTACCCTACTTACGTCTTTTTCGCGGCGAATCTTAACACCGCCAATCAGAAAATGACTTCAAATGCACAACGACATCTATCGAATATCGAGTTCAACTGTCCGAGTATCTGAATTGCGTGTGATGTGATAATTTTATTTCTTGAACACTTTAAATTCATCTAACTTTTGATAGAGTGAACCGATTGCGATGAAACAAAAACTAAGTAATTCTTCAAGTTACGCACAATTTTTATGTATAAAAGTTATTTACATTGGTTTCGTACATTTCACGTGATGCGTGCACAAATAAACAGACAAAAATTCCGGAAATTGGTTCTGTTGGTTATCCTTTAACACCCTGGCTATTTTTTTTGGAAATATTTTCGATGTACAAAAATTACTTTTCTACAGATTTATTATATGTCCTCCTTTACGGTGTTTTCGTGTTATTTTTTATTGGAAAACCCACCAAATACGTCAGTATTGAAGCTATTGTTGTTGAGTTGAATTGGCTATTGGCCACCGATACCATAGCGATAACGTAATAACATTAATGTTAGTCATTATTACGGTAAAAACTACGAAATAAATCCTCTTTGATTACTTTAGAATATTGAAGAATTTGCCCCAACCATTTCAACATGAGAATTGGAACGTTAACCTTCTCCTAATTGGAAAAGTGAATGGTTTGATCCAAAGGGAGTAATGATAGGATAATGAAGACTGACAGTTAAAGAAACTTGACGATTCGATTAGCCTCGAGCTCAAATAGATTAAGAAGGAATACGCTGTTATTGCCAATTATGGTACGGTTTGAAGAGTTAAAAGGTCAAAAACATTTAGAAGCGAAAAGTATGTAGGTAGGTTCATCATCTGCCCAGCCTTTTCCCAACTATATTGGGGTCGGCTTCCAGTCTTACCGGATTCAACTGAGTACCAGTGTTTTACATGGAGTAACCATCTGACCTCCGCAACCCAGTAACTGGGTAACACGGTACCCCTTGGCAAGACTGGTGTCAGATCTCAAGCTTCTGACTACCCGTAACGACTGTCAAAGATCTTTAAATGACAGCCGGGACCAACGGCTTAACGTGCTTTCCGATGCACGGAGAAAACTCGGTACGTTGAAATAGTCACCCATCCACGGACCGACCTAGATGATCGACCCGTGCGGCTGTTATTATTTAGTCCGACTAGCACTTGGCCAGTTCTTTTTCAATGCAGTCGTTCACTGTCAGATTAGTCCCCCATAGATGGCGCTAAACGTTGGTCCCTTTGTCAAAAGCAGGCAATGGAGTTCCTTGCTGAATCTTCGCCGCGACTTCGCTAGATGGCGTTAAATGTTTTGACTTGTCGCTGATTGGTTGGTTATCGTTCATTCACGACGATTTTGACAAAAGGAGAACCTTCCAACATTCAACCCTATAATGCGAGTTTGTTAGATTTTTGGTAAAGATTGGACATTGGAGACGGACATAAGATATTTTTTATCCCGGGGGGTACTATCCCTAGTGAGAATTTCGGAATTCCGACTACACGCGAGTAAAGTCGCTGGTTTGAAGGTGGTTAGAAATAAATCGATTCCAAATTCAAACATAATTGAATTACAGTATTTCCCCGAGCACAATATCACGAAAGTCTCCCTCATATCCCGTACCACATCTCAACAGTAATATTTATCCAATCCAGATCAATCTTCCTATTGTGACGCCATTGTCATCTCCCCAGCCAACTGAATGAAGTGTCCGTTCATTGATTTGTTTGACACGCAAACCTAGCTATAATAATATGGAATCTCGCAACACGGTTGAGAGAAACGATTTGTTTTATTTAGTTTGTTGAAAGTTTGTTACCTTTTAATTAACCTTTGAACAAGTTTAGTAATAAAAGGTGAGAGTTTATTTTAGTTACGTGTCGATTGGTACCTATTCTCCTGCTTTGTTTTTGATATTTATTTATTTTGACAGTTTTAATTAAAGTATCAGTTTAGTGTCGGACTACCAGACGTACGGCGATGCGCCATCGGTACATGGTGGACATCCCACCCATACGCACAAAACGTTTTGGGAACACTTTTATTGTGCGTACAGCTAATGAGTGGAATTCCCTGCCGGAGTCTGTGTTTCCCGACAGCTACAATCTAGGAAGGCTACAATCTAGGAGGAAGAGTGAATAGGTTTTTTCTAGGCAAGCGTGATTCACCGTCGACCACATCATCTCTTACCATCAGGTGAGATAGTGGTCAAGCGCAATTCTATAGAGTATAAAAAAAGTATCTGTATGTAGTAGCTCGTGGCTAAATAATAACAGCCGCACGGGTCGATCATCAAGGTTAAGCAACGCTTGACGAGGTCGGTCCGTGGATGGGTGACCATTTCAACATACCGAGTTTCCTCCGTGCCTCGGAAAGCACGTTAAGCCGTTGGTCCCGGCTGTCATTTGAAGATCTTTGGCAGTCGTTACGGATAGTCAGAAGCTTGAGATTTGACACCAGTCTTGCCAAGAGGTACCGTGTTACCCAGTTACTGGGTTGTGGAGGTCAGATAGGCAGTCGCTCCATGTAAAACACTGGTACTTAGCTGAATCCGGTAAGACTGGAAGCCGACCCCAATATAGTTGGGAAAAGGCTAGGCAGATGATGTAGATTAGTACAACTGTTACGCAGGTATGCCCCAAATGTCCCTATACGTACTGTTCCACTGTTTCTAGGCAACGATCCCTCTAACCTCGCAGTCCCCCCGAATTTTCGTAGTATATATAGCTCAAATTAGATCTGCCATTTGATGGTTCCCAGGACTAATTCAAGGATAGGACTAGCAGTGATAGCTTCCCTTTGCAATCTAAAATTCTGGTTATTCTGTGTTAAGCAATCAGCGTTGCGTATTAACCGTTGACACTACCACGATGTTTAAACCTAACTTAAGGGTACACTAGTCGACGGCACGAACTATTTTGTGCGCGGGGTTAAAATGCATTATTGTATCAACCGACAACACGTGCGGAAGAGTTCAAAATAAATTTATTTGCATTGCTGAACTACTAATCTATCCCTGTATGGAGGCCGTTTTGCAATTTTCTGTCTTCCTATGGTATTTATTTGCGCCCAAAAATGCGTTAAAATTAGTGTCGAAATGTGGAACTTTCGACGCTCATAACTTTCAAATATTTTCTTTTTTTACTTTTTTGCTTCCATACAGGGCTAGATAATGATAAAACAAATTGAAACAACTTTTTTATTTTAAACGTACATCGTCAAACAGTGGAATAATCCCAAGACTACGTTTGTATGGAAGAATTTTCGACTAGTGTAACCTTAATATAACATGAATTATACCAATTTGATTAGACAGGATGAAGAGACGTCTATTATGTATGTGAGGCAGGATATCACACTAGGCGAAAGCGAAAGTGTTTGACTGTGTTTGTATGTTTGTTACTTCTTCACGCTCAAACGGCTGAACGGATATGGATGAAATTTGGCACAGAGATAGATTATAGTCAGGAATAGCACATAGGATGCACTTTTTATCCCGGGAATATCTTCCCTCGGGATAATTTTCGACATTAAAGCGGGCGAAGCCGCTGGCAGAAGCTAGTTGGCTTAATAATGTTACAATATGAGGAGCTAATGCGTAAGAGAACCAGGGTTACTGACACAGCCCGAAGAATTGCCAAACTTAAGTGGCAGTGGGCAGGGCACATTGCTCGCAGAACGGATGGCCGATGGGGCCGAAAAGTTCTGGAGTGGCGATCGCGTACCGGAAGACGATACGTTGGAAGGCCTCCCACTAGGTGGACCGATGACCTGGTTAAGGTTGCGGGAAGGCGCTGGATGCGAGACGCACGGGATCGGTCAATGTGGCGAGGCCTGGGGGAGGCCTATGTCCAGCAGTGGACGTCTTTCGGCTGAAATGATGATGATGAATGCGTAAGCATACAGTAGGATTACTGTATGCTTAAGTCAGGATCAACAAAGCCTTCGGAAAAATATGGTTTTGGTGTCCCAAAACTAAAACAAACAGGAAATTCAATTGTAACTCTCGTAATGAGAAATTTTAAAGTACAAAAGCCTTCTACAGCTTCCTACCAAGATTCATCTCCCAAGTGCTCTCAGGAATAATTACGTGAACCAACTGGAGTACTATTCTGGTGTAATTAAGTGATGAAGCCTGTCCGTTCGTTGCTCTCGTGGCCAAACTTCTGAAGTGATACCACGGAGATTCGTCCCGTTAATCATATTTTTGTGTGGTCTCTATGGATAATCTGTTGTAATTGACGTGATTTGCTCGCTCTTGATGGGTTTTTCGTGAGATTTGCTGGCTTTCTTGTGAAAGAATACGTCTTTTATATTTAGCTCGGGATCTAGGAGGTTTTGTTGCTAATTCATTTAAGTGATGTGAGATATTGTCTGATTGTTTGTCATATCACTGTTACTACATATTATAAAACAAAATCCCTTGCCGCGTCTGTCTGCCTGTCTGTTCGCGATAAACTCAAAAACTACTGAACGGATTTTCATGCGGTTTTCACAGAGAGACAGTGATTCATGAGCAAGGTTTAGGTGTATAATTTTTTGATTGAAATTGGTTGAAATATGACGATATTATTTTTAAGTTTGCGATGGCATGTCTATCTTTTAATGATAGCTTATTATACCCATTCAATTTTTTTTTTAAATGGTCACGTACAATGCGGTAATTGGAAAGCAGGATACAGTAATAATCGTTATCAACCTAAAAACGTTACTTACCTTAAGCATTTCATGCACTTTATGATATATATCTTAGAAGTAATCGCAAAATAAAACCGGCCAAGTGCGAGTCGGACTCGCGCACGAAGGGTTCCGTATCATTAGCGCAAAAAACGGCAAATTAAATAACATTTGTTGTATCGGAGCCCCACTTAGATATTTATTTTATTCTGTTTTTAGTATTTGTTGTTATAGCGGCAACAGAAATACATCATCTGTGAAAATTTCAACTGTCTAGCTATCACGGTTCATGAGATACAGCCTGGTGACAGGCGGACAGACAGACAGACGGATCGCGGAGTCTTAGTAATAGGGTCCCGTTTTTACCCTTTGAGTACGGAACCCTAAAAAGAACGCTCGCGAAAATAATTTAAGCGCGGGTCTCACACCGATGACGGGTCCTACGACATAAAAAAATATGTAGGCATAATATGCTCTGTTACCCGTGCGAAGCCAGGGCGGGTCGCTAGTCGTAATATAAATTATGATTCGAATACTACACTTTTGATTTGATATTTGAATCTTACGAAAGCGAGTTTGAAAGATCTCATCACTATACCCATCTTTTCGCCTTTGCCTTTTACATAAAATCTCCAGTAGACCAAAATGTATTGAGCAAACTGAAAACGAATTCGTCTCTCAAAAATATAAGGAAAAGTTGTTGATTTTCACCCCACCCCTTATATTGGTTTATCACAAAAAGGGAAATTAATTTGAAGGCCTATTGAAGAATAAACAAAATTAAACGTATTTCCATTGGTCGGTAATTTTCGGAGATCGATGTTCAACAGAACTGTGGCAGTCATTTTATTAATCAAATTATTATTTTTAGAACTGTCATTCTATACAGTCATTTTATTAATCAAATTATTATTTATAATTTTTATCTATCAAGGTGGTCTCGATTATTATCCTTATGAATATCTTAGTTACCTAGATAGATATCACTATATCTACAGGTATATCAACATTGTGTAGGCTTACAATGGCGTGATTGTTTTTAATCTGATTTAAAACTGATGTTAATGATAAACCCGTACTTAAATAGGAAATGGTCATCAAGGTGATCGTAACAAGTATATATCTAAATAATTACAGCATTTATAATGTTAGATTGTGATATCAAAACCCGTTTGTCACGTTACCAAACACTTATGTCACCCAGGATATTTTGCAACTGGAGAAGAGAATCTTTAGAGTTCATCGCCCACGAGTGGGAATTGAAGACAGGCCAACACAGGCCATTATATGTACGCCATTACACATTCCTCACTATGACTTACGAGCACATATGACATTTAAGACTGCACATTTAAAATGAATTGCTATAATATGTCGCGTTATACATCCATTACGGAATAAACGACATACATAAAACGAAACACAAAAGGGCTGAGTATATAGCAAATAAAGAATATAGTACCAGTAAAACAATAAGATGAATTGTTGCTGCCAAGTCTTCGCGCATTAAATTTAATACAAAATGTTGGTGCGTTATTGCATAACCATGGTCTATGCCCTATGTTACTGTTTGTTTACGATACTGAAATCGTAAATCGTTTAGTATAAAATAGTATTGGAGTAGATAGTAAGTGAGTGGTTTGTTGATGATCGGGTAAGATGTGGTGACAGTTGGGTATCATTCAAGAATTAAGTGCGTCTTGGCATATCGTAAGATTTGAAAACGAATGTGGAACTCCGGTAAATCGGATTTCGGTAGTGGTGTAGTTACATAGCATAATCAACCTAAGTATAATGTTTCCACTGATGGGACACAGGCCTCCTTTTTTACCCGACTGCCTAAGGAGGGTAATGTGTTTATCAGTCTATGTATGTTTGTTCCTATGTGGCATTCTAGAGGCCAAACACGTTGGACGATTTTGATGATTCTTACGTCAATCGATTCGTCTTAACCATTCGAGTGTCACATGGCTACATTAAAATTGGAAAATAAAAAATGTCGGATTTTGGGCGCTATTTTGTGGGGGGAAAAAAAGTTATTTTCTTCCACACATGATTTTTTTCTTGTTTACGTCTTTTTAGGCAGTCGGGTTTTTGATTTTTTTAATTAACTTTTTGTAAGAGCGAGTGGACCGTAACGCGGGTCTAGTGCGAGTTAGTGGATGTCACATGTTTTCGAATTTTTGCTTCTAGGACATGACGCTTTCCTCACGAAATCGTTGCTGTTTTGAGGATACGGAAATACAGAGTTTACAAAATTGAACTCTTTCAAATCAATCCTTTGAATTCGGACTTACCTATTTAAAAAGCAAACCTTTTAAAGACTGCAGACTTGATTTTCGAAGCACGAGTTTTTAAATCAGTTGAAGTGTAAACTAGCGGGGGTCTACAGTTCAGTTAGTTATAAAATCTTGAACTTTCACAGTTTGACACGCCAACTTTACGACGGCTAAACGAAGTCAGGTAAATTCTTGTTTAAGCGAAGGAAGGTTCCAGAAGTCGGCCTTTTCTGAATGAGTAAGCCAGAGTAACCTTTTCCATACGGATTTGGGGGCCCATTTTTTTTTCTTCCAATTCCATCCTGTGAAGTATCATAATAATGGGTTTTAAGAGGTCATTTCTATTCTAAGTTCTAAATAAAATAAAGTTAATTCAAAAAATCAATAAACTCAACTTGCCCAAGAAGCGAACTAAAAAGACGTAAATAAGAAGAAAATCATGCTGTGCGGTCGGTGGATACATCTGACTTTGGTCAGCCAGCCAGCGAATATGCATCCTCCGACTCCACAGCACGATTTTCTTCTTGTTTACGTCTTTTAGTTCGCCTCTTGAGCAGTCTGGTTTTTACTGGTTTTGGTCCTTCAAGTTGGCTGGTCGGCATAATTTACTACACTCTTTTCAACAAGGCAGTTTCAACCAAACCTAGCTTAAGTAAACGATATATAGATGGTGCTCTCTATGTCATTGTGACGTCTTCGTAGAATCAACTTTTACTACTTAATTAATTCTTTTTTTTTTTTTTTTTTAATCCATCCAAAGGTTGTCTTGAAAAGATCGCTTTTAGCGATAAGGCCGCCCATTGTGTCACCCAGTGCAATGTTTTCTTCGTCTATACTTTCTGTAACTTATATGGTGTACATAATAAAGAGTATTATATTCTATATGTATGACGTTCAAAAGTGCCGCTTACTGGCCTAATTGAAATAAACATATTTGACTTTGACTTTGTCATCATCACCCGTCTACGAAACTTGTCGGCTGCCAGTCTAACCGGACTCGTATACAGCTGCATCCGGCTAGACTATACGAAGCAAGACGATGCTTATCATTTGTCAACGAAATGTCTAAGAATTTATCTTTCTCCTAAGTCAAGAACTGGTTCCAATAACGGTCTCAAAAATCTAGCGTAGCATGCATCAAGCATTTCATTGTAACACTAAAATTAAATGCAATACCGTAAAATGTTAACGATGGTGTGCACGCCAAACGAGAACACGCCAGGTGGGTCAAGGTGTGTCCCACCCTTTATTGCAAGCTCATTCGGTTTGGGACCGGTTCTGAAAAGCCGTAGGGCGGGATATGGGTCGATGTGAATTATTGGCAGTGTTGCTGTGTCTTAGGTGTTGGGTCGGGCTTGCTAAGTGCTTATATGGAGAATTTTCGATGTGATTTACAACATACTTTTTAAGCTATTATGTCGGTGAAAATAGTGCTAACTGTTTTTATTATCTTTTCAGGTAAAACAAAAAACTGTGCTTCACCGTCGACCACATCATCACTTATCATCAGGCAGGTGAGATATAAGAGGAAAGGTTCCGAAACTACTGGACCTGAGTGACATAGGTTATTTTTTAATTCTGAAAACGGGTCCTGTGGGGTGGTCCACGGGAGCGAAGCCGCGGGCAACAGCTGGTCGTCAATAAAAAACGAAGGTCAGCTCTGAAGTGTCGTTTAACGGAGGCTGTTCTTTGTCAACCTTTCTAGCTTCTCTGCTGTGTCTTTACCCAATAAGTATGAAGGTAAAACACTTTAGGGAGTACAAAAATCCTCTTTTTAGTGTTCCGTACCCAAAGGGTTAAAACGGGACTATTACTAAGACTCCGCTATCCATCTGTCTGTCTGTCACCAGGCTGTATTTCATGAACCGTGATAGCTATAGACAGTTGAAATTTTCACAGATGATGTATTTCTGTTGTCTGCAGAATAAAATAAATATTTAAGTGGGGTTTCCATACAAGAAACGTGCTTTTATTGCCGATTTTTGCGATAATGGTACGAAACCCTTCGTGCGCGAGTCCGACTCGCACTTTTTTTTTTCGCCGGTTTTCATAATCTCCGACTAGTCAGTCAAGAGCTAGTGTTTACTGTTGAAACCCATAAATAGCGATGATATTTTTCTTCTTTTTTATTAGAAAGACTAAAAGCAACCACTCGCCATTTTCTAAGAACTTTTAAAAACAACCATGAGAACTTTCCATAATGAAACATTTGCATTTCCCTCAAAGCTAACCTTCCTATCTAAATATAAAATCCGTTCAATACTCGTGGACTCCAACAGCCGTTTGCTTCAACGCGTGTTTCAACAATCATCTAATTTAACTTGCAACTTAGGGAAAAGAAACACCTGGACTATATTTTACCCGACATTAAATGTCTAGGTCATGGATGATTCAGCATAATTGGTTTGGAGTATGTTGGTTACTGGGTTTCTGGTGCTCAGCAATTGAATTGGGTGACCGTATATCAAAAAACCGGACAAGTGCTAGTCGGACTCGCGCACGAAGGGTTCCGTACCATTATCGAAAAAAGATACGTTTGTTGTATGGGAGCCCCACTTAAATATTTATTTTATTCTGTTTTCAGTTTTTGTTGTTATAGCGGCAACAGAAATACATCATCTGTGAAAATTTCAACTGTCTAGCTATCACGGTTCATGAGATACAGCTTTGTGACAGACGGACAGACAGACAGACAGACGGACCGCGGAGTCTTAGTAATAGGGTCCCGCCCTATAAAGCGTCATGTTAGATATACTGTTCCCTATTGAACAAGCAGAATTTAAAATCGTCTAAACTCATTTTCATGCATTATTTTAGACAAGGTTTAAATTCTTTCCGTCCAACAGTAGGTCCTCAGAGATAATGGATATTCTTTGATTTACGTATCCTATTTCAGTTATGAAGAAATTCTAGCTATATTTTTTTTTATGTATAATTATTTTTTTGTTTTGGGTGTTTATCCAAAAGTAGCGAAAAAATATCTTGTTGTTAATCCTTACATATTATAATAAAAAGTCGCTTCTCGCTGTCTGTCTGTCACTATGTATGCTTAGATCTTTAAAACTACGCAACGAACTTTGATGCGGTTTTTTTTAAATAGATAGAGTGATTCAAGAGGAAGGTTTATATGTACAATACACGCCTGCGAAGCCGCTGGTAGAAACTAGTTAGGTCATATTTTTAAAGCACAAATAATGTCACATGTCCCAAAGAATGTACATGAATCAATAATAAATTTTAACCTAGCCGTTACTAAGGAGTATGCTTTAAAAAGTAACCGTTTTACGGCACTAAAGCGGTGGAAGGCCCTTAAGACGACGACTAACGCCAACGACCTTGAAGGAACAAAACGCGCACTCGTTTCACACCCGCGCGACCCAAAATTTAGTAGTTTTTTATACTTTCCTTATTCTATGACTTTAAAAAAAAAAGCCTCAGATCAAAATGTAGATAATTAAATTATCTTTGAAATGGTGTTGATTTCATTAAAATACGCCCAGCGGTTTTGGTGTGATTGTCGTATTTTTGTCCGTTTTAGACATAACTTTACAAATTAATTACACTATGTTATACAAATAAAACTCAAAATTTGCTTAGATCAAATTATTAAGAAAATAGTCTTATATAACATATATTTTATTCAAACAATTACGACTAGCCGTTTAGACGTGATTCTCATTTTAAAATCAGATACTCAAGGGTATCTGCGCCTTAAGAGATATTCGTTTCTTTTGCAAAACAAGGAAGTGAATGTTTTTCTCTGTTGCTGTTCTCCAACGAAATGGCAAAGACGGTTGGCTCCAATTTTAGCCAGTTTGCGTTGTAAAATGATCTCGCGAAATTCTTTGATTCTTTTCATGTGGATAAAAGTAATTTAATTTTAAATGAATAAGGTAGCCCGCAGGTAATTTAATTATGAATTCTCTTATATCTTACAATCAACGTTATATGTGTGAAATATGGTAATATGTTTATTTTTAGACTGCTTGGTGTTGCTAAGGAAAATAGTACAATATAAAAAAAAAACATATTGAACCTTTCTAAATAGGTGCCATTGTATTGTCTTTTTCACTATCAAAATTTTGAACTGCTGTCAAAGCATACTCTTCTAAGTATTCATAATGCTCCAGTCCATCATCATGTGATGGAATATCGGAACATTCCATAAATCCAAGTACAAACAAAAATTTCTATATTGTAATCGTTATTTTCTTTATAATGCCCCGCAGGCTTATTACGTATCTTTGCAAGAGCAAAACGATAGCGATCAAATGCTTGTTGTCATAAAAGTCGGAATAACATGGTATGTTAGGTCCTACACAATCGTTTGCTAATCGCTCGCTCTTTGTCAAATTAACTTATTTAAAAAAAAAACCGCCAACAACTCTAAAACTTCTGTATGGAAGAGCAATTATTGCGCAAAAATGGCTATCGTTTTGCTCTCAGATACGTAATAAGCCTGTCGGCTGTACACTATTGTGCAAGAGCCTGAAGGAACGCTGTACATTGAGTACGTTCATGATTGAACTCAGTACTGAGAGCAATGCATTATCCTCGCGGGCTTGAGCGAGCACTGTACAACCGGCATAAGTGTTACTGTAGGTAGTGACGTCATCGGTTTAAAGATTTCTCCACCAAGATACACTTTGACAACATTCTAAAAAATATTTACTTAGAAGCATATCCAATCTATAATCATGAAATAATCCTAACTAATACTATAAATGCGAAAGTATCTCTGTCTGTCTGTCCTTTTTTACGCTTAAACCGCTGAACCGATTTAGAAGAAATTTGGTACGGATATACTTTGAAACTCTGAGAAGGACAAAGGATAGTTTTTATCCTGGAAATCATCTTTAAGAGGGTGGAAAGGAGGTTGGAAGAATTTTGTATGGAAAACCTACAATATTATTGCGCGATATATAAAATAGGCTATTATTATACTCGTCAACAATCCAAGAAGTCCGTTGACATTTCTCATTTTACATGCCGCGAACTTTGTACGTAAGAAATTGAAAAATCTAATTCATAATCCTAATTAATTACTATATTACCGACTAGCTGTGCCCGCGGCTTCGCTCCCGTCATCTGCCTGCCAACCCTACCATACTTACCAGCCTGCCTGCCTACTCCACATACTCAAAAATATACATACTGCATACCAACTTTTTTTTTCTAGTGTCATTCTTTCGCGTAAAATCTTAACACCGCGATTCAGAAAATGACTTTAAATGCATCATGCCATCTATCGAATAGCGAGTTCAACTGTCCGAGTAACTGAATTGCGTGAGCTGTGATAATTTTACTTCTTGAACACTTTAAATTCATCTAATTTTTGATAGAGTGAACCGATTGCGATGAAACAAAAACTAAGTAATTCTTCAAGATACGCACAATTTTTATTTATAAAAGTTATCTACATTGGTTTCGTACATTTCACGTGATGCATGCACAAATAAACAGACAAACAGACAAAAATTCCAAAAATGCTAGAAATGGGTTCTGTGGTTATCCTTTAACACCCTGGCTATTTTTTTTGGAATTTTTTTCGATGTACAAAAAATATTTTTCTGCAGATTTATTATATGTATTGATGATACACTATGACAACGAGTATCATTCGCAAGCATCATGTTTAATTATTATTAAGTATTTTTATAGCTGCCAAAACGGGCCTTTTATTTTTTGGCAACTTTAGAAGTACTTAATACTACGCAGACGAAGTCACGGGCAACTGCTAGTTCAAAATATTTATTGGATTCTGTTGGTAATCCATCCGAAACCATAATCGCGTATTCCGACACCACAGCTCACACACGCACACCTGACAACACAACACATGCAAATGCATTGATAATGATAACGCCGTCCTATTAATTAAAACATGACGTCGGTAACAAATTACAATCTACAACATGACATAATAATTATTTTTATTATAGGTAACACCTTTTACATGAAGCACGAGATTGTTTCATTTGTTTTATACCATCATTAGTGTAAAGTCGGTTAATATTATATTATATTATATAAAACTGCATTACCACTCACTGACTGATTGACATAATTGTTCTCCCAGATGGTGAAGGGGGAGGTGGGTATATTTTGACAGATTCGTAAACAAGTCACTCTCGCGAGTATGGGAAAAGTCCCAAACCTCCCCTTTTCCTCCCCCCTCCTCCCCCCCTCTATCGTATCTCGGAAACTAAGGTACCGGTACTCTGTTTTTTTACGGATTCGTTTAGAGGAGGCTTGGAAAAGTAAAAACAATTTTTCAAAGTTGACCCCTTCGCCCCCCTTCTCCCCCCCTTTAAGCGGATCTCGAAAGTTGGAACATTTAGAACATTTCTTTTTTCAGATTCATATAAAGGGGCAATGCTATAGTCACAAACGAACCAGTTTTCAAAGTTGACCCCCTTGCCCCCCTTCTACCCCCTCCCCCCCCCCCCGTTTTGGCGAATTTTTTTTTTAGTTTTTTTACGGATTTGTTTAGAGGAGGCTCGGAAAAGTAAAAGCCATTTTTCAAAGTTGACCCCCTCGCCCCCCTTTCCCCCCCCTTTAAGCGGATCTCGGAAGTTGAGAGACTTGGAACATTTCTTTTTTCAGATTCATATAAAGGGGCAATGCTATAGTCACAAACAAACCATTTTTCAAAGTTGACCCCCTCGCCCCCCTTTCCCCCCCCCGTTTTGGCGAATCTTTTTTTTTTGTTTTTTTTACGGATTCAGCGTAGGGATCCCGAGTGGAGCGAACCTACGAGACCGAGTACAGCGCAGGGGGGAGGTGGCGAGCGAAGCGAGCCGGCGACCTCCGTAGCGTAACGAAGGTTGAGGGGGTGAAGCGAAACTCAGTGCCTGGCGTCGACAAGCAAACATTAGGGTTATGTTTTTTGGAACAAAGTGTAGGGTAGGTGTAGGGTAGGTGTAGGGTAGGTGTAGGGTAGGTGAAGGGTAGGTGTAGGGTAGGTGTAGGGTAGGTGTAGGGTAGGTGTAGGGTAGGTGTAGGGTAGGTGTAGGGTAGGTGTAGGGTAGGTGTAGGGTAGGTGTAGGGTAGGTGTAGGGTAGGTGTAGGGTAGGTGTAGGGTAGGTGTAGGGTAGGTGTAGGGTAGGTGTAGGGTAGGTGTAGGGTAGGTGTAGGGTAGGTGTAGGGTAGGTGTAGGGTAGGTGTAGGGTAGGTGTAGGGTAGGTGTAGGGTAGGTGTAGGGTAGGTGTAGGGTAGGTGTAGGGTAGGTGTAGGGTAGGTGTAGGGTAGGTGTAGGGTAGGTGTAGGGTAGGTGTAGGGTAGGTGTAGGGTAGGTGTAGGGTAGGTGTAGGGTAGGTGTAGGGTAGGTGTAGGGTAGGTGTAGGGTAGGTGTAGGGTAGGTATAGGGTAGGTGTAGGGTAGGTGTAGGGTAGGTGTAGGGTAGGTGTAGGGTAGGTGTAGGGTAGGTGTAGGGTAGGTGTAGGGTAGGTGTAGGGTAGGTGTAGGGTATGTGTAGGGTAGGTGTAGGGTAGGTGTAGGGTAGGTGTAGGGTAGGTGTAGGGTAGGTGTAGGGTAGGTGTAGGGTAGGTGTAGGGTAGGTGTAGGGTAGGTGTAGGCTAGGTGTAGGGTAGGTGTAGGCTAGGTGTAGGGTAGGTGTAGGGTAGGTGTAGGGTAGGTGTAGGGTAGGTGTAGGGTAGGTGTAGGGTAGGTGTAGGGTAGGTGTAGGGTAGGTGTAGGGTAGGTGTAGGGTAGGTGTAGGGTAGGTGTAGGGTAGGTGTAGGGTAGGTGTAGCGTAGGTGTAGGGTAGGTGTAGGGTAGGTGTAGGGTAGGTGTAGGGTAGGTGTAGGGTAGGTGTAGGGTAGGTGTAGGGTAGGTGTAGGGTAGGTGTAGGGTAGGTGTAGGGTAGGTGTAGGGTAGGTGTAGGGTAGGTGTAGGGTAGGTGTAGGGTAGGTGTAGGGTAGGTGTAGGGTAGGTGTAGGGTAGGTGTAGGGTAGGTGTAGGGTAGGTGTAGGGTAGGTGTAGGGTAGGTGTAGGGTAGGTGTAGGGTAGGTGTAGGGTAGGTGTAGGGTAGGTGTAGGGTAGGTGTAGGGTAGGTGTAGGGTAGGTGTAGGGTAGGTGTAGGGTAGGTGTAGGGTAGGTGTAGGGTAGGTGTAGGGTAGGTGTAGGGTAGGTGTAGGGTAGGTGTAGGGTAGGTGTAGGGTAGGTGTAGGGTAGGTGTAGGGTAGGTGTAGGGTAGGTGTAGGGTAGGTGTAGGGTAGGTGTAGGGTAGGTGTAGGGTAGGTGTAGGGTAGGTGTAGGGTAGGTGTAGGGTAGGTGTAGGGTAGGTGTAGGGTAGGTGTAGGGTAGGTGTAGGGTAGGTGTAGGGTAGGTGTAGGGTAGGTGTAGGGTAGGTGTAGGGTAGGTGTAGGGTAGGTGTAGGGTAGGTGTAGGGTAGGTGTAGGGTAGGTGTAGGGTAGGTGTAGGGTAGGTGTAGGGTAGGTGTAGGGTAGGTGTAGGGTAGGTGTAGGGTAGGTGTAGGGTAGGTGTAGGGTAGGTGTAGGGTAGGTGTAGGGTAGGTGTAGGGTAGGTGTAGGGTAGGTGTAGGGTAGGTGTAGGGTAGGTGTAGGGTAGGTGTAGGGTAGGTGTAGGGTAGGTGTAGGGTAGGTGTAGGGTAGGTGTAGGGTAGGTGTAGGGTAGGTGTAGGGACAACGACACGCGAGCTGCTTGCAGCTCGCGCACCAAGCGAATACTAGTCTATATATAAAGGGCGCACGGTTGGCGCAGTGGTTGAGCGATTGACTGCTGCGCTGCGTGTCGCGGGTTCGATTCCCGCACGGAACAATTATTTGTATGATCTACAAATAGTTGCTCCGGCTCTGGGTGTTTGTGTATGTGAGTTTATATGTTTGTAAACGCATCCACGATACAGGAGAAATTCCTAGTGTGGGGCAACGTTTTTTAAAAAAAAAATTGACGTGGCGTATTGTTTATCCTAGTGAATAATGTAATTGACGTTTTTTTTGCATATATATTTAGTAGTTTAACCCACCTTGCAGCAAACATTACACCTACAATACACCAAACAAACTAATAATAAACTAACTATAAGTCGAGGTGGCCCATTTGTAACAGCTGTGACTCACAAGTTGTAGGTCGTGGGTTCGAACCCAAGCAGGCGCTTTACTTTGTGTAAATTATTTCATCACCACTGCACCAAATGTGTGCACTTCAATATAGCTCCATACTGATGCCCTGAACGATCTACTATCGGTCAACAGAAAATCGCTAGTGCGCGCTACCTCTCAGAGGAATTGGTAGATGTCAAATGTCTTCGAATTTTTAGTTCAAAGTTCGTAAAAAACGTTGTTAAAATCATTAAACCCGACTGCTTCAAAAGCGAACTAAAAAGATGTAAACAAGAAGAAAATCTTGCTGTGCAGTCGGAGGATACATCTGTTTTGGTCAGCCAGCTCGCGAATATGTATCCTAGTTCTTTATTTACAACTTTTTAGTTATACTTTTTTTTTCGAATGACTTTAAACATATAAGTGGTATATATTTTCGTACCACACTCGATGGGTTTCGAAGAAAAAAAATATTGCAATCCCTACAATATGGCGCCCAAAAGCCGCCATGTTTCTTTTTTTTCAACGGCACTTATCTAAGAACACTTGGGCGGCCAAGACCTATCTAACGATGTCTTAATTATAAAAATCCGTCAAGTGGTTTGAAAGATACGAGGTAATAAAGAATATTACATACATACAAACCTACAAACATACAAGATACGCGCGAAAAACATAACCCTTTCCTTGCAGCCGGGTAAAAAGAAGCTGTAAAAATTTCAAATGGAGTATAGACTGCTTGAAGCCAGTATCCAAACTAGACCTTGAATCTGAAAACGCTGCACTCAATAAGGTCTTAACTCTCAACCAGGTCTTACTTCAAAAACAGTCTTTAAACTCTAAGCGGTAAGATAGCAAGTTTAGTCTATAAACTGTACCTAGTTACCACAGTCTCGTACCTTTATTACTAAACGCTCTACACACCTAGAACCTCACGTACACGATTAAGCCGTAAAGAAGACTCCTATTACGTAACCTTCACCGCCTCGTACGAGCTTTATGTCTACCTTGTACGAGGTACCAACCTCGTGGTTTATCAAACTGCACGCCTGTGGAAAACTACTTAAAAACTATGGCTACTAATTATCCTTAACCCACCGATTACGTCACCGTCAAACCGCGTGCTCGCAAGCAAATTTTACCTTCGTAGTTCCAATACACAGTCGCACTTGACCGTTATTTTTCCAACTAATCATCACAAACCCCTTCCGTAGGGATTTAATTAAATATGAAAGGTCCTATGTCGGGTGTCGTAACTTCACGTCGATTATTCTTTCAGCTCCTCTCTCTCGCGAACGGTTACGTCCTTTTCTGGCAACCTATATTGTTTCCGTGCCAAGTCTTTATCGAACCGTACAACCTAGCCAGCTTTATAGATTTTACATGAGTACAGTGGCAAAAAATTTATAGAAGTAATGGTAGTTTGGTGTGTTGGGGGTCGTAAGTGGCACAGGAAGTGCATGAGTAGTAAGGACGTGGGGGTAACCTTGGTGCTGCAGCTGTGAGGCGCCTCCCGCCGCGTCTGCCCGGGCCGACGTTCGATTTTCACTTGGAACATCAGCGCGCCCGTGTCTCGCCCGGGTGGGCGTGGTCTGCGGGCCGGTCAATAGCACGGTCTGCTCCCTCTCGCTCGCGCACGGCGCACACCCCTAGCCCCGTCCCTATCCCCCCGGGGATGATTGAAACGTCTGATGCCGCAGGCGCCCCGCGCGCCCCCTCGCCAAGGACGTTCAGTGAATCCGTCCCTCTCTGCCGCGAGAGCACGTGTCCCCGTTACTATTTCATAATATAATGTGTGCCCCCTTGGTACCGCGCGAAAATTCACAACCAATTATGAGTCAAGTGCCTGATAAATTAGGTGACAAATTTGATGCCTGAAAGGAATTCCGGAGTCGCTTTTAGCGATGTGCGAGGAACTCAGCATTCGAGGACTATGAGGTGCCCCTGTAAAGTGATATGGAGATAAGAAGTTGTTCTGGGAACGCCACCTCTTCGTGTTTTCCGTCCTGTGCACTCTCTTGCCTTGATACTGCACTTGTGATATTTTCAGGTATGTGCTTAGAAAGTTCCGATATTCAATTGTTCCCGATTACCATATCGGTGCGGCGTAGCTCGGTTAACCTCATTTTGGGGAAATCTTGGATATGTTCGTTTTAATAAAATATCCTGGCGTCTTAATATTTCGATAGTCGCCTAGCCGTCGCCGGGAGTCTAGACACATAATAATTGTACAACGGGCCAACAAGGGCGGTTCTGGAGATGTGACTCACCCGAATTCGACTCCGGCATCGATCGGATCTTATGTATTTGCTGAGGGGGTCATACACTCGTCGAAAACGGCCTATTGTTGGAGTAAACTTTTTTTTTTTATTCTCCGTACGTTTAAGTTTTAATCTGCTCCATTCCACTACGAGTGATGACCTAGATGTGAGTAGTAGAATTCTAGGATTTTTTTAATTGGGAGTTGTAAATGTGATAGCGATGACGGTAGTATCGGGCTCCTGTGACGTCACGGTTATGACATCACCGGCCTGATTCACGCTGCACTGTACTCGGGCACCGGTTAGCATTGATAGTGATGTGATCATCGGGTCGGTACACGGCCGGTTTACGCAACCGCAAGTGTCTTTTGAAGTTGGAAAACCGCCCTTAGTACTGCGAAATAAAGTTGAAGCGGTTACCATGGACGTAACAGCAAGATAAAAACGCCCACTGTGTAAAACAATTAATTACAGATATGTTTTTGGGGATATCCGCATTTTATCCCATTATGGAATTAGTGGTTACAATGATAAACTATAATCTTATCATTTTATGACCAGTAATTTTATAATATTTGTTAGTGGTAAACGGGTAAATTTGTCCGTCGGTTTTCAGCTCGAAGTTCAGGAAATTTTCAGCATTCTGTACCAAAAATACAATTTTATTAAAAACCTTTTTGCAGTTACAAATATTCCATTCATTGTTTGGATGTTAAGGTATTTACTGGGTATGTAGGTGAATGCTCTTTGCTAAGTATTTGCTTCTAGATTTTATCTACATTCCAAGGTTGGATTTCTAAACCTAAGTACTTACACTAAGTAGAGTGCCTAAGTACTTGGGTTATTAAGTTCAAAACTCACAACGCTTTTAAACCAACTTCCCAAAAAGGTCAAAAGGTTATCAATCAAATTAAGGAGGACAGTATTTTTTTTAATGTGTGTTACCTTAGAACTTTTTACTGGGTGAACCGATTTTGATGATTCATTTTTATTTGAATGCTGGCTGCTGGAGAAGAAATTTCATCAAGATCTGATGAAGAACTTCTGAGATATACATCAGAAATCTTCAATAAATGAAGGTGAATCACTCGGGATAGCTGCAATCGCATGTCTGTTTATTGTGTACACCTTTTCATAACATAACATCTCACTGGCACGCTCTAAAGGGATACGCAGGTGTGAACAGTTCACTCTGGTATACTCTCATTCCACCGGTTTTGTTGTAAGTTTCATGTTATTGTGTTAATCTATTCTGGCATTACTTTGGGCATTATAGGTACCTAGCCTATAGAACTGGTCCATTATGTACCACCACTAAAACGTGACAAAAAAAAAACTTTTTTACAAAAAAATACAACCGACTTCCAAATAAAAACACTACAAAGTGAAAAACAATTTAAATTTTTGGAAGTCGGTGTCAAAAAAAGAAGAAACTAAAACAAGAATATCGACTGCCGAAATTGGAAGATATTTTTCACTTTTGATTGTTTTTTTTTTGGAAGTCGGTTGTATTTTTTTTGTTATAAAGTTTTATAACATAACATTATACTTGTTTCCCCCGAAGGGTGGGGCAGAAGTGCACCTCAGTTCACTCACATTTCCTTACTTATGTAAGTGGTGTCTCATCCCATACAAAGAAACCGTGCCGACGTTCTATACTGATTATTCTGATTATTTTTTGTACATCGATCGCGTTCGGTTCCGTTCCAGTCTGTTCAACCGAAATATATGGTGATCTATCTATCGCCGTGGAACGGAACCGAAGGCGATCGATTTACAAAAAATAATCGGTATAATCAGATGAAAAACGCTAGTTACGTCGGCACGGTTTCTTTGTATGGGATGAGGCATCTGTATGCTAGTATTATATATCTGTGCTTATGTTTAAGTCCCATTTAATAGAGGGTGAGGCTATTGCCATCAATTAGACACAGATCCAGACTCCAGGGTGATACTAAGAAAAATCCAGATAGAAAAATAACCAATAACACCGCTCGACTCGCGAATTAAACCGAGATCGAAATGGTCTGGATTTGCAGATGACCTACAAATTCATCCATACTAATATTATAAATTCGAAAGTAACTCTGTCTTTCTGTTACCTTTTCACGCCTAAACCACTGAACGGAATACAATGAAATTTTGCTAGGATATAGATGGCATCCTGAGAAAGGACATAGGCTCAGATAATATAATACTAGCATACAGATCCATACAAATAAACCGTGCCGACGAAACTAGCGTTTTTCATCTGATTATACCGATTATTTTTTGTAAATCGATCGCGTTCGGTTCCGTTCCACGGCGATAGATAGATCACCATCTATATCCGTGGAACGGAACCGAACGCGATCCAGGTACAAAAAATAATCAGTATAATCAGTACAGTACGTCGGCACGGTTTCTTTATATAGGATGACAAACCACTGACATAGGCTACTTTGTGTAAGAAAAAAAAAAGCGTAGGTAGTATAGGGTAGGGTGGGTAAGTATATATATGTAGGGTAGGATAGGGTAGGTAGGTAGGTAGCCAATTGATGGAAGCGAAGCCGCGGGGGACAGCTAATATTTAAATAATTGTTTGCCCATTTATTACGTTTTAAAACCACAACAACAGCCATCAATTCCTTTATAAGTAAATTCATAATATATTTTGCCCACGTTAGAGGAAAATATCCGATATTATTATGTCCTCTGAGCGTCATACAAGTAAATAATAAATTTTTAGAACGATTACGTCAATGCCTAATAAATAGTATTGGGACTTTTTCCTGTACATAGGTAACTATACCAAAATAGTTCTTAATTGGCTTTGTGATAATGTCAATTAAAATAAGTTATGTCACCTATGTTAGATTATTTTCCTGCTCAAGCCAAATGTGGCTATTACTTGTACCGAGAACTCCTATTGGATATATTTGATTGTCAGAACAATGTTTCCCATCATCAAGAGTTGTTCATATTTATTCTCCACCCAATTGCAATATCATTTCACTGTTATGTGGCAAATATGATAGTTTTAAATGGTAGAATCGTAACATCGTTTTGTACATCAAAATAGACGTCGTCGATAGATTTAGAAATTTTGGTCCTTCGAGCCGGATTTTTCCGAAATGACTTCATTTTTCAATTAAAATCTGGCAATACTAAAACTATATATTTCATACGAATGCCCATTTATTCTTAATATTACATTATTTTATATTATAGGTATAGTTATGAATCATTCAAAAAGGAAATACTGAAACAGTCATATTATATTATTAATCAAGTACGTGGTTTGCGGCGTCAACTGTGCGTTAAACCTTCGGTTAGTATTACTTAGCTACTATTTATAACCAGCTGTATCACGTTGTCTCTATTATTGCTACATATTTATTGAGGATTTTAAATTTAATTGAGTGTGACAGAATGTGTATATAATACTCGTAGGAGGAAACGCTTAGGAAACTAATGATTGACGCTTGACCGAGCATGGTAAGGCGTATTCAAAATCAGCAGCACGAATACTGTTCAGTTTTGTAACTCGAAAACTGACATCACTCTTGATGAGCTATTCTTCTTCCCCCCTTCCCTCTCACTCACTCACATCACTCTTGATGAGCATATTTCCTAAAATTGTATCGGTTTCAAAAATATGTTTATTCTTTTCCCAACTTTTTTGAGGTTTGCTTCCAGTCCAACCGGATGCGGCTGAGTTCCAATCTTATTATAAGCGAAAGTTTGGATGGATGGATGTTTGTTTGTCACTTAATCACGCTCGAACGGCTGAACGGATCTGGATGAAATTCTGCACAGAGATGATACTCTGGATTTTTATCCCGGTATAATGTTCCCTTGGGATGATAAAACACTTTTCACGCGGGCGAAACCGCAGGCAGAAGCTAGGTTTTTATATGGAGTGACTGCCTATCTGCCTCCGTACACTGACGTACCAAAACTCATAGTTCGACTGTAAAAAAGGGACATATGTATACAAGTCATATACATCTGTCCCTTACGTACACTCAAAATAACCGTACTCTAAGAGCTTATGGTCACCCCCCTGACTCAATTTGTATCGGTTGCAAATCCATGAAAAACTTTGTCGACTCTAATTTAAAAATGAATGAATACACTATAAGCGTTAAATTAATAATCTTCCTCCCACACAAGTTATGAATGTCAAATGTAAAAAATTGGCTACCAAATGCTCTCGACATCAAACGAAAGCGAAACCATATATTTTTTTATTATCAACTAAAACTGAGTCAGCAACTAAACTGGTTGGAGAGAAATCTTATTTCTAGTATTTATGTATTAAAATGTTTTATTTCCTACTATTTTATTCATAAATGTTTCGTAGCTACAACACTTGAACCAATTTTCTCGTGTCTGCCCTAGAAATAATTTAATGCTTTTTGTAATATTCTGGATATCTCAATCTTCTGAGCAAAATCATCTATACTGTACTGAGCCTTTTTAAATAGGCCATAACTGCATCAGCCGAAAGACGTCCACTGCTGGACATAGGTCTTCCCTAAGCGTCGCCACATTGACCGGTCCCGTGCGTCTCGCATCCAGCGGACTCCCGCAACCTTCACTAGGTCATCGGTCCACCAACGCAACGTCTTCCGGTTCGTAACTTCCTTGATCTAGGCTTTTGACCGCTGATCTGATCTTTCGCCCATCACTACTTCAAACAGCTTCTTTCTGAAATGGTAACGGGGCCTTGGATATTATTTGAACTGGCAACAATCTAACTGGTAAATTTTTCTAAAGCATACTTGACAAGTTTCCATAAATAAAATGGTGTCAATTTGAAGACGAGACAGTTAACAACAAGATTGAATGAATGAAGAGGGACTCCCTTTTCCGCATTTAGACTCCCATTTGGTCCGTTGTGCGAAGGGGTTCTGGCTGAAGTAGCCAGCCTAGGTCCGACCAAAAACATAAAAGTGCCAGTTTGTCGGTATTTTATCGGTTACATTTCGGGGAGTGTGCGATGGAATTACATGATTTAATTCCGCCCAGCCCGTTCCATCATCGGACTACAAGACGTACGGCGATGCGTCATCGGTACATGGTGGACATCCCACCCATACGCAAAAAACGTTTTGGGGACACTTTTATTATGCGTACAGCTAAAGAGTGGAATTCCCTGCCGGAATCTGTGTTTCCCGATAGCTGCAATCTAGGGGTCTTTAAGTCAAGAGTGAATGGGTTTCTTCTAGGCAAGCGTGCTCCATCGTCGACCACATCATCGCTTACTATCAGGAGATAGTGGTCAAGCGCAAGCCTATAGACAATAAAAAAACAATCTTCCTGGGGGCTTTACAGTCTTCGCGGAGCGACCTCACTGTTCCGAGGATTTCTTCACAACAAGGTTATAAGTTAAGCCTTCGTTAAAACACATGTATTTGTCACCCGTACACCTGATAGCTACCAGGAAGACTGTAATTACATTAATTTAACATGTTCAGTTAAACAAACAACGTATACCGCAATATTTGTTCTGTCAACAACTTTATCTAAACGTCAAGAGCAACAGACGTGTGTATTGTCACATCTGTACAAAATGTAGAACAAATAATAATCGTATTTGTCCGTCTGTGTGTTTTAATTTTTATTATGTGGAACGTGAGAATTGTTCACGTGAACTTGGTTGGTACACCCACTCTTCACGTGGAGGACGTATATCGTGAATAAGGTCAAAGTTAGATGTTAGAACTTTCGATTGTAGTGTTAGAAACTGGCTCCTGATGCCTTACTCTCAAGCGTCAAAAATATCATGGTTCGTCCGTGAAAAAGGGATAACGCTATTCGTCCTGTATAGCTCCGTCTCTATCAAAATGGAACCATGATAGATGTCTACGCCGGAACACAGCTCTTTCACTTTATTCATGAACGCACCCTAAGTTGGTAAGATTCGCTGCAACTTCACGGCGGACTTCAATTGACATTAGCTTTTTGGGAATCTCATGCACCGCCATTTTTTTTTTCGTGACACGATATATTTTCTACGTAATATTGTTGTGTTATTCTTCTTCTTCGTCGTATCGAAGATTCCAAAATATTTGACCAGAATTCAGCCACGCCAACAACGTTGTCATTTGCCTCACAAAGGTGCAGGTAGCACGACAAAAGGTGAGGGATTGTATGGGACGTGGCTCCGGAATCGCACTGTGGGTCATTGGAGTACCCCCATCTAACTAGGTTGTGCCTGCAGCTACCCACCTGACTTCGTGGCTTCGTAGTCGGTTTAGAGATTTCCAGGTGGGCCAAGGCAGTTGGTGGCCCGCAGGGAGCTTTTCTGCAGGGTAAATATAGTCAGCTGTTTATAGTAGCAGCTCAATGTAGTATTTGTTATTAAGAATAATTTAATAAACCATTATACAATAAAAGATCGTACTCGATGAATTCGAGTACGATCTTTCATTGTATCGCCCACAATGTGTTTTTCACGTCACAGAATGGAATCCAGGGCCTTAGCCCTGGATTCCGTTTGTCCAAAGTTTTCTGTTAATTCGTCACATAGAGACAGAAACGAGACCAAATGAAATCACCGGTAGAATTTTACTACCTTATCAGGCTAATTTATTTTTTATCTAGTCTTCAAGCAAACTCTCCTTGAGCTAAATATTATACTAGTAACACATTTTTATAACAATAAAATGTTTGCTTAGATTTATGTACTTATACCTCAATCTCTGCATGATAGTAACCTAAAAAATTATGTACTAAAGTAAATAAAGCATGACGTGTCGTTGAGATATTAAATACGTGATATGATGCAGTTATTTACTTCAAAAGATAAAACGTTAAGTGTTTTATACTAAGGGAATTAACGTCTATTTTAATTATTTTATTTCATACACTTGTTAGAACTAGTGAGCACTGAAAGCTAGGTTATACAACGATAATGATCGTAAAAGTGTTTTAAAGCATCCTGTGGTCTTCTTTAATTGAGTGAGTGCACTAATCGTAACTTAATTTCTAAATAAATTGTGTTTGCATAAATATTTCCTTGGACTTCCTAAATTAATCAATAGAAGTACCTCTAACAGAAAAAAACTTTACCGGTTTTTTTCAACTGTCTTGACTACTGTCGTGTTTGTAACTGTGCAGTGCATCGAAACCTTTTGATAAGCGCATGTAAGTTACATTATTAATAGTATTAGTAGCTTCTGCCAGCAGCTTTTCCCGCGTAAATGTCGATAATTATACCGAGGGAACATAGACAAATAGATAGAATACTTTTTTTTATTTTTTATAAAAAAAACGTTGCCCCACACTAGGAATTTCTCCTGTATCGTGGGTGCGTTTACAAACATATAAACTCACATACACAAACAACCAGAGCCGGAACAACTATTTGTAGATCATACAAATATTAGTTCCGTGCGGGAATCGAACCCGCGAAACGCAGCGCAGCAGTCAATCGCTCAACCACTGCACCAACCGTGCGCCCAAATACTCTTTATTATGTACACCATTTAAGTTACAGAAAGTATAGACGAAGAAAACATTACACTGGGTGACAAAATGGTCGGTCTTATCCCTAAAAGCGATCTTTTCAAGACAACCTCGATTATTGAAGATATTTCCGGGATAAAAATCATGTGTGCTATTCCTGACTTAAATCTATCTCTGTGCCAAATTTCATCCAGATCCGTCCAGCCGTTTGAGCGTGAAGAAGTATCAAACATACAAAACACACACACACACACACTCATAAACTTACGCCTCTATAATATTAGTGTGATAGTGTGATCTTCCTTACCCTAGTCCAATTCGCGTTTATAGAATTCTACTCCGAGCATTTTTCTGAACACAAAGCGGGTCTTTCATCCTTGATCCTACGTGAAGTTCTAGATCAACCCGACATCCGTCCACCCCCACAATCCTTTCCTCTAATCAAACTATTAACCCATCTATACTCCGTTTGAAATAACATAAGACACGTTTCCAAATCGTTTTACAGTCCGTTCAACCGATTTTGAGTTCTATTCCGTAAACTTAAGGATGACATAAAAAGTATAAACCTGTTACCAAAACCAACTGTTTACTACAGCTACCATTAGTCGTATCACCAACGCAATAGAAGTCAAAATCGGTTGAACGGGCTGTAAAATGGGCTAATTTAAACGTCTAATGGTATCGCAAATGAAGTTTAGGTGGTCGCAAGCATATCATCCAATAAAATAACGTCCAAAAACAAATGAGATTTGTTTAGCCAGACGTAATACGTCACCGTACGACACTCAACAAATGTTAGTACATTTGCTTACCCTTCGGCCCCGCCTTGCGACCTTATCGCTGTTTGGACTAGCTCTTACACCCTGCCCCTCTTGTACCCATCCCCGATATTGAGCTCTTAGGGATGTTAAGATAAAATCTTCTTAAGCATTTTGTCTTAATTTTTCGAGGTCGGATGTCTGAGCGTTCGGTTATGTCGTTGCGAGGATAAAATTTCATGCGACCCTTGTGGATGTTGGATGATATTCTTTATGAATTCTTACTTTGATATCATCTCATCATCTTTGATTGTTGCTACTCTATATGGCCTACTAAAAGTTACAGCCAAATTTCACATGTGTATGTTTGTCCATGCATATCTCCGAAACTAGTTATCGGATCGTGATCATTATTTTTTATTGTATTAAGTATTTCTCAACTTAGGGAATAGTGCAAGTTTCATCAACATCGGTTTAGCAATATTCAAGATCTGGAACTTACAACCGAACTCCTTAGCGCTAAACAGCAAGAATGTGTAAATCGAGTTATTATGGGTATTGACAATCCTTTAGGTACCTCACTAAAGAACTTGCTCCAATTTTGGTGATGGGGTGACAAAAAAAAATCACAAACAATAAACCGAATTCAAAAGCAAAACACTAAAAAACGCAAAATTACTTCAGATTTGGAAGTCGGTGTCAAAAAACGATAAAAACAAGAGACACCGACTTCGGAATCGAAATTTATTTTGCGCTTTTTAGGGTCGATTTTTCAATAGTATGATAACTTTAAACAGAGGAATAAAAATGGCCGTCTGACATATTTTCTATACAAAAGCTGTCAAACCACCATTTTTATTCCTCAGTTAAAAGTTATCAGACTATTGAAAAATCGGGCCGTAGTTGTTTTGCTTTTGAAGTCTGTTTATTTTTTGTAAAAAAAAGTTTTTTCTTCTAAACATTGATATTTGTAGTCATCTCTATAAAAGCCTTCTTGTTGCGTCGTGATTGATCCTTACCGTTTTTTTGTTCTTCATTCTTTCGATATTGAATCCAATATTATTTACTATCGCTTTGTAAAAGTTATGGTCCTCAATTTCCATCAATTCAAACTATTCGAAACCTTTAATAAAACATGTAGATAAAGTTATAACGAACAGGTTATAAATTAACAGAGGCATTCAGCTATCAAGGCTTAATTATTCGAGTCGGCTGTGGTATTGAAAATCAATTTCTCTATAGAAAAGGACTTGCGTGGAGGTATTTCTCATATCGATCGGCGGTTTTGTACCTGTAAACATATTTAGTATAGTTAGTAACACAACTCGTGGTTAAATAATAACATACGCACGATCGATCTTCAAGGTTAAGCAACGCTTGCCGAGGTCTGTCTGTGGATGGGTGACCATTCATTCATTACTCAGCAAGCACGTTAAGCTGTTGGTCCCAGCTGACTTTTGTAGATGTTTGACAGTCGTTACGGTAGTCAGAAGCAAGCGGTAGGTTCTAGGCAAGTGTGTTTCACCGTCGACCACATCTTCGCTTACCATCAGGTGAGATAGAGGTCAAGCGCGAGTTTAAAAAAAAAAACAGAAATCTGACACTAGTCTTGCCAAGGGATGTCGTGTTATCCGGTTACTGGGTTGTGGAGGTCAGATAGGCAGTCGCCTCTAGTAAAATACTGGTACTCAGCTGCATTCGATTAGACTGGAAGCCGACCCCACCATAGATGGAAAAAAAAAACAAAAAAATACAACCGACTTCCAAAAAACACAAAATGAAAAATAACTTCATTTTCGGAAGTCGATTTTCCTGTTTTCATTTCTTCGTTTTATAACACCGACTTCTGAAATTGAAGTAATTTTTCACTTTGTGTTTTTTGGAAGTCTGTTTTTTTTGTGTACTTCGATATCTCTGTAAATTTTGTTATATTTAGCATTGGTTCTGTCCGCGGCTTCGCTCGCGTTCTAAGTGTAAGGGAAAATTATACTAGGATGAATCTTATGTCCTAAGTGTGGTGGTGTCTAAGACCTCGCCTCTCGGTGTTCGAATCCAGGCAAGTACCAATGTGACTTTTCAAATTCATATGTACTTTCTAAGTATATCTTGGCCATCGCTGATAACGTGAAGGAAAACATCGTGAGGATACCTCAACTTATAGTTAATATATGTCTGAAATCGCCAACCCTCATTGAGCAAGCGTAGTGATCAACCACCTGCCTGCCTTCTCTGTATGAGAAGATGCCTTTGTCCAGCAGTGGGACAGTTACAGGCTAGTATTTATTTTAATCCAGGTTCTGGTCTATCTATATGCCATGTTTCATCCAGATCCGTTCAGCCGTTAAGGCGTGAAAGCATAAATAATAAATTGTAGTTCTAAAAACTAAAAAACACGCTTTAATCGTAAATTGAACCAAAAAGTCAATAATCCTGAAGATCCTGGTAAGGATAATGGAAAAACTATTTAAATTATTGCATTGACATCGGTCCTTGATAAGTGTGCAAAATTTCAAATCAATCCAACGTTTTGAAGTGGGTGAAAATCACGTTCAAAGATTCCGTTACATAGATACATACATACCAAGCTAATAAAAGCCTTTTAACAAACAAGCTCACATTCGCTTTTATAATATTAGTTAGAACAGAAACAAAGCACACATCAATAAATACTTTAATAGATATAAAAACATAAATTTCCAATAAATGAACGACCCAAAGAATGCCTCCAGCGTTAATCTCAAGTTTCGATGAACTAACTAGAAATCCACGTGAGTCTCGTTCGATTTGTTTCACTCCCTCGGGAAACTGTGTAGTTGGAAGGTAATAAATGGGTCTGTAAGTTCCCTCTGTGCAAACTTGGACTCGTCCAAGGCTTTAAGAGCAATAAATCAGTGCAAAAAATACAGCAATTACTGTAATTAACTTAAACAAAAGTTCGTATTTAAATGGAAAACAAATCATTAAAAGAAAAATTATTAAAAAAAAACCTTTTTTGCAAAAAAATACTACCGACTTCCAAATAAAAACTACAAAGTGAAAAATAACTTTATTTTTGGAAGTCGGTGTCTTTCTTAGGTACCAATTTTTTGCGTTATGGACACCGACTTCCAAAAATAAAATTATTTTTCACTTTGTAGTTTTTTATTTGGAAGTCGGTAGTATGTTTTTGCACTTTTTAGTTGTCCCTACCTAATAGGCAAGTTGTTTAGTAACCTATAACGCCAGAATAGATTACCCAAATACCATGAAACTTGAACATAACCGGTGAAATGAGAGATCTGCGTACCCCTTAAGAGCGTACTGGCGTGATGTTATGTTATGAAATGGTATAAACAATGAACAGACATGCGTTTGCAGCAATCCCGAAAGATTTGCTGACATTTATTGAAGAGTTCTGTTTGTATATCTCCGAATTTCTTCATCAGATCTTCACCAAATTAAAATGGGACCTATTTCGAAACATCCTCTTTCAAACAAAAAAAGAATTTTCAAAATCGGTCCACAATTGACGGAGATATCGGTGAAAATATAGAAAAGAAAAAAAAAGCATACATAATGTCGAACATAGAACCTACTCCTTTTTGGTAAGTCGGGTAAAAACAAGCTTTTAATGGACTAAAACTACGAAATACATATCCAATGACATCTAACATGATGGTGCTATCATGTCTGGTTGAGGAGTTGCCATGGTCACCTTCCGGCTCTATCATAAGACCAGCTCCAGAGTACTATACTATTTCAATATTGCCAAAGTTAGAAGTAAAGTACAAAGCAGCAAGAACAAATGCACGTGTTCAACCGTTTTCCTCATTTACTAAAAGAACAAAAGATTTAATGTCTCTTACACTGTAGTGGCAAATTATAAAAACCGGCCAAGTGCGAGTCGGACTCGCGCACGAAGGGTCCCGTACCATTATCGCAGAAAACTTCAAAAATATCACGTTTGTTGTATGGGTTCCCCATTTAAATATTTATATAATTCTGTTTTTAGTATTTGTTGTTATAGCGGCAACAGAAATACATCATCTGTGAAAATTTCAACTGCCTAGCTATCACGGTTCATGAGATACAGGCTGGTGACAGACGGACAGACAGACGGATCGCGGAGTCTTAGTAATAGGGTCCCGTTTTTACCCTTTGGGTACAGAACCCTAAAAACGGCGTTGTTTAGCTTAATCTAGTGCTAGGAAGCGCTTTAAACATGTATTTACTAGTTGCCAGAGACATACGATGCAAGCAAGGTAATATGAACCTTGTAAAATACAGAAAAGGATTCAATCAATTAATGCCGCAAATAAGCCCTTCTGTCAACAGATATTATAATATTCAAACTAAACTTTGAAGCAACGCAAACGTTCCCAGCCAATTGTGTTCCGAATCACACTCCATAACTTGCACGAAGTTATTTGCGCAACGTTATCCCGTATACCCCTAATCTGAACGCAACACCAACTTTAGTGTAAACTAATACTCTGGAGGTATTCCAGCTCTACAATAATTAATTCTCCACTGACGCCAATAGGACTCGCATTAAATATATGCACTGAGATTTTGGTCTGGACAAAACCATGCTCTGCATTGCCTACAATGGTCGCTGGATTTACAAGCAAATCTATTGTGATGTATGTTCTTGGGTCGTTGAGTTGTTCTCTTGCGTAGTGAACAATATCATTCAGTTCACAAGACTGCTCCGTTGGAAAAAAGCTCATATTACCTTGGCAGTTGAATGTTCGTCTCCGATTCAGTTCTAAACATATAGAACTTTTGTACTATCGATGCTAGACGAGCAGTCTACTTCCAACATTACTCCATTGGAATGATCGTTTGAATTTATTGGTTTCTAAGCCAATATCTCTCTGATGACATACATGCCAGTTTTCCTCATCTAACACAAGTACAAACGATTTAATGGCCCTTACTGTTCTTACATTGTACAACAATGAAATAAAAGATCGTATCTCCAACATTAATATCTTTATGTATGCATAAAATTAAGGTCGTGACCAACATTTTGTTCAAACAAACATGAAACATGGATACGGAATATTTTGTATTTTAAAAGCTTTTCGGTCACAGATGAAAAAAATAATAAAGAAGAAATGATTCCCTCTTTTGAAAGCTGTTATTGCACCGTTAATTGCCACAAAATATGTTCAGCAAATAGTTTTAAAAGTTTCATTTTCTCGCTCGGGATTTTCGTTCACCGCGTTTGGCTTTATTTATTCGTGTTTCATTAAATATTTTTCTTTTTAGAACATTGGTTTTGGTTTAGGTTAGACGAGTATATTGATACTCGTCTAACCTACACTTAAAATAATGCCTGTGGAGCACATTGCTGGGTAAAATAACTTACCGCGCCAAAAACTCGCACATTTAATCGGTTTACGAATCCCACGTATCAATTAGAGCAAACCACCCAACGGTTACTATGAACAGCGTCCATTCAACAAAATCGCACGGACGTATTACGTCCATCTCTAACGGAGTATATCGCGCTACCACGAACAGTATCCGGCACAATTCTGAGCTACAGCTTTGCAGTTAGTCACTCGGTCCACTAATGCAGCGTCTGAACACGGAAGCTGAGCAAGAATCCACTCTCTAAATATAAAACGGCCTGGTTGCAAACGGTAATGGTTTGACGGTAAATGGACATGCCTTGTTCGGGCTTGGTGAAAATAGATCGGGTCTTGAAATGTGACTTCAGAATTTTATTGGTTATCACCATAATAACCTGTATTTCACCATTCACTACACGAATTATCCCGTATATTGGTGATTAAATTCGATACCCTCAAATCTATCTAGACATTTCTGAAGATTCGTTAGTTTGTGGCCAATTCATTTACATGGAATACGTAAAATTTTAACTTGAAAGTCTTTCATCACTAATTAATACTAAGTACGACTTTTTGAACGTTTGAACTCAAATCAGACTAGGACGCGACGGCTTCCCAGACTATTCTAATGAATGCGCATAATATAGAAGTTAACCTAGCATAGTTTAACCGCTAATTTCTAGGGAAGGAGAGGTTTAGATGTCCTAAGTGCGACTAGGATATTTTGGTCCGAATATAGAAAAATTGAACTGAAATAATGAATAATATGCTCATTTTGTCGGTCTTGTAATGACAATATTAAGCCAACTTCGCCTAAAATAAGTGCCTATTAACTAAGGACATTGCGAGGATATCCTTAGATCCTTTTATGTACCAGAACATGTTAGTAATACGTAAGAAAAGTTGGAGCAAAAAATAACAACTCTGGCTCAAGAAACCAGTGATATATTTCGAAATCTTTTGCTTTACCCAACGTGATCGACCCAGTGCTGTTTGTTTGCTCCAGTTTTTGAGGAGCATAGTGAAGAATGTTTTTCCTGTTCGTTTCAATAAATCTGTCCTTTCCTTGTTTCAGTTCGCACCCTGCAGCATAATAGGGAGCCATACGCCGCGGCGGAAAGACGGGTGCGAAACGCACTCGTGGTACGTATATCTTTATTAATTGTACTAGTAAAAATGCAATGATATTTCCTCCAATAAGTGGCAGGGGGTTAAAAACAAGAAAACACCTGTATATGATTCCGGTGGTGTTTTCTGACCTTCAGAGAATCATCTGAGAACCATCTGACTAAAGAAAACAAGCGTGATGAAGTCCAACAAAATTAAGTTGCACAGTGGAAAAACACTTCAAATATATTCAACGAAAAATTAAATTCATCTCACAAAACAGGTATGCTGAAATATGATAATTTTTTCAAATTATGAAGTCATTTATGGAATATAAATTAACCACATAATTTTCCGAATGCCACGCTGGTCTAAAATTTCGTTTTAAGTCGAAATAGAATATTTTTTTCTCTGACATAGTATTTACTGGGAGTTTTTTTTAACTTTTACTGCTCTTTCACATGGAAAATTATTTTCCAAACCGTCTTTGTTCCCTTATATTTCCACTAGTACTTCTCTGTTCCCATTATGTTGATACACAGTAACAGCAGTATCTGCGGGTAGTTCCGATTCGTGTCCAATGTTTACAATAAGCGATGTCTCCTCTTTAACGGCAATACTCTATCTGGCGTCCGTTATGCTCGCCTCTCTGCCCCACTCCGCTACAGTTACTCACTTAACTTCGATACGTTCACCACTCCTATTTCAACTGTCGATACGTCAATTCTTTTTGTGCCTACCGTCAGAGTCAACGACACGTTTCCAATCCAAATTCAATTTCTCATCTGTATTGCTATATGCATTCGAGGTCATTCCATTTCGCTACAAACCGTCTGGTTTCTAGAAACGAACTTTTAATTAGATTGTTCTTCCTTTTTCGCTACCGTTTTCTAATTTCCTTTTGCAATTCATTTTCTTCAGATTTAATTTTTCAGCTACTGCATTAACATAATTGTTTGCTCGCAGTTGTTTATCTTTGGCCACTTCATGGAGCGTTCGTAATACCTTACCTATACAGAACTTGAGATCTTTGAAATGGAAATTAATTGTAGCATTACGGCGATCCGTCTGTAATAGATTTAAGTATAAAATGAGACCTTTGTTCATGCATATCACGTCCACGGTCAGAACTGTGCCGAGGTTCCCGCAAATCGAATTAAGCCACGTCTGTACTCAGTGAAGGTATAGAGGAGGAGGAGGAGGAGCTTCCATTTAGATTGCACTAACAATGCACGGAGGGTATGTTCGATAAGACTAATATCGATTACTATAATATTATGTCGACGACGTATTCCTCCACTCCTATCTCGCTTTCAGACATAGGAGTGCTCGCAGTTAAAATATATACCTAAGATAAATTAAACCCATCTACAGTTACTTGGGTATCTCGCAGTCCATTATTCTAGATAGCATTCAGATGAAGATTTGTTTCGCGGTAATAAAGATTTAAATTGCGGAAATTGCGTAAGATCGCTATTCTGGCTTTGTAGTGTATGAAATAAAGAACCTTAATGACGTTTTTAAAAAGAGCTGTGTTTCTATAGCAGCTACTTACAATAAGACACCATGATTAATTGCATTGAAGTACTCACGTATTGTATGGAATCTTTATACCTACATGACATATTAAAAGATCCTAACCTAAATGGCATATATAAAGCTAAGCATTTGAGAAAAAATAATTCCTTTAAATTTTATGCAAAGAAATACCAAGATTTTCTACTTAACAGACTTAGTCCGGCGAGCCAGCGTCGTTCACAAAGCAATTTAGATATGCTCAGAATCTGGAGATGGTAGAATTTGTTCCGAACCACACCATCCAATTAAATTTCATCATCATCAATCTAACGTAGCTGACTGCACATCACAACATGAAGCTGACTGAAAACCAAATCCAATTACAAGAACGATTCAAAGACTCAAAACACGTCCATATTTATCAAAGTCTCCCATTCTCGAATATGATTTCTATTACGGAATCAAATGGACTTCTATCAAAGACTGGTCTTTAAGACTCTGAAATGGAATCGATATTTGAAAAATGAAAAAAGGTTCGCAGTGATATGTCACTCGTGCTCGGCAATGCCTTGAAATGCAGAATTTATGTTCGGATGCAGTGAGAAAACTTTTCGCATGGTAAATAATATATTGCAGTGCATATGTGAAGCCTTGTAAAGATTAAATGGGAAGGAACTTTACTGGAGTTGGATCATTGATGTCAACATAAATCAATTCAGTATCATCAATTATTAATCTAAGAAGACAGTTTCATTCACTCACTTCTTAATTGTTTAAAGTAACATACATTTGCGGTTACCCTTGTAACGGGACTGCAATCAATTAAGGGTGTACTATATACTAGTTATTTTAATGGTGTTTCCGTGTAGAATATATATAAAAGACTGCGTGACTTCACTTCGGGTTAGTTTGGCTTAGTTGCGACTCTGACTAAGACAATGGCTGACACTGTTAATGTTGGCTGTCGGAATAGTGACGCTGCAGACAAGTCGAGTTCTCTCACTTTGACGTGAATGGATTTATCGAACGTGCTGCATCTTTAGATGATCGAGTTTTTGAGTTAGCAGCAGTTTTATAGACATTTAATAACGCTATACGCTTTGGATGTACGTTGTTTTTAACGATGTCTACTTTATCTTAATTGGTCTTACTACTCTTAACCTCTTCTTGGTAAATCACTGTTTCTTCTTCGGTTTCAATATTTCAACCAACAAATCACCAAAGAACAACATCAAAAGCTTCTGAATTCAAAGCTTCCCATACTATTGTCGTCTCGTCTCCAACCATAATTATTTTTATACTGTCACCAAGGGGATTATAAACCAAGTCGACGAACTCGAAAGTGTCAAATTGAGCTTGTGAGTCTTGGGCAGTATCATCAGTAAAAACCCTACAATTTATATTTTTAACTGTATATCCGTCATGGTCTACCACCTCTAGAAAGTTCCGTGAACCCATGTTTTTTCGGTCGGGTAGGGAGATTCATTGTATTCAATCCGTCGTGTACTTTTATTGTCTTCTTTGCTTGGTATTCCATGCCATGTTTGTATTCAAATGGGTTTGTTGTTTTGATTATGAAAGATTCTGGCGATTTTATTTGTTGCTATGCAAGTTGTAGATATATAGAGAGCAGTGGTGGCCCAGTCGTATCGGCCGCGACATACAAGTTGTAGGTCGTGGGTTCGAGCCACGGCAGGCGCTTTACTTTGTGCAAATTATTTCATCACCACTGCTCAAAACGGTGAAGGAAAACATCGTGAGGAAACCGGCATGTCCTAGAACCAAAAATTCGAAGACATGTGACATCCACCAACCCGCACTGGGCCCACGTGGTGGATTACGGCCCATTCCCTCTCACATAGAGGAGGCCTTTGTCCCAGCAGTGGGAACATTAATAGGCTGATGATGTGATGATGATGATGATGATGTGAAGTTGTAGATATATATTTTTTAGGAAGATTCGAATCTGCCTAGTCTTTTGCTAACTATTTTGGGGACAGCTTCCAGTCTTACCGGATGCAGGATAATACCAAAATGTAACATGCTTTCTTCTTTTACTTCTATTATTTACAAGCAATACTACTTAACTAATTTAATAGATATACTTGCAAGCGGTCTGTCCGGTTTTGCCGTGTTATCATCTACCAGAACATTTCATTCTTAGTATTTACATCACTATATCTACAAGGGAATAAACGAAACTAGGTATATTTATATTCAACTGAACCAATAATTTTATGAGGTCAAGTAATGTCTAAGTTCACCTCACGTCTGTATAAGTTTGTTGCCTAATGTCTGGCACAACCGTGCGACAGCTGCTATGCATAATTTACCTAGACAAACGAAAATGTATCTAGATCGATACTGTAAGTAACCTATTATTAACTAACTCTATTTTGAGTTAAAGGTGAAAATTGTATCAACTTACTCCATTACATGCCTTAGTTCTAGACACGTTATCAAATACTTTTGTTCTTTGGTTGATCAATTAAAATTCTATGGTCAGATTTTAAAGTATTTAGAATGAGTTTTACGGTCGTAGATTTTTTAATAGGTACGTGTAAACATGATTGACCATACCAGTGGTGTCTCATCCCATACAAGGAAACCGTGCCGACGTACTGTACTGATTATTTTTTAAACCGGATAAATAGTTACTCACTTAGTACTCGTATAATAGTCACCCACTCAGTATATTTTTCACCCGATTAATAATGTCCCATTTTTTTTATTATTTAACCTGGGGTAGGTCAACTCGAATAATGTTATTGTTATCAACACATATATTAAGACCAGAAATATTACGGGTAGCCTATAAGGTTACAAACATTATTGATGAAAAAATATGAAGGTCAGGAAACAAGTGGTTTTGTGACATTATTATTTCTTTTTTTTTTTTTAAACATTGAGCCACTAGGAATTTCTGTCTGTATCGTGGGTGCGTTTACAAAAATAAACTCACATACAGAACACCCAGAGCCGGAACAACTATCTGTTGGTCATACAAATATTTGTTCAGTGCGGGAATCGAACCCGCGACACGCAGCGCAGCAGTCAATCGCTCAACCACTGCGCCAACCGTGCCCCCCATTAATTTGTAAGTCTTATTTCTTAATGTACCACAAGCAAAAGCCGAATGAGAAATACGCCATAATACCCGTTTCTTTCCTCAATATTCCCGCGGCTACATTTCCGCCATTAAAAGCCTTTGTGGTGCTTTGATATAAAAATTACCAATTTCGGAACAGTTAACGCCACAGAACCGACCTCACGTAACCCACTTAGCGCAATTTATATGGGTGTTTAATATAATTAAAACGCACCTGTTTTTATGTCGAACCTAGCTTAATTAACCGGCCAGCCTGCCCTTAACGGATTTAACTTTTTCATATTGTTCAGCTGGGCTAAAAACAAAATGTCGATCGTTCAACTTTTAATGAAGCCTGCCATCTTATAACGGCCAGAAGTAGCTTTAAAGAGGAACGTTATCTCAGTTTATTTTTGGGATAATAGATTAAGAAAACTCCTCCATAAAATGAAGAAATTCTGAGCCGGAGAGACAACGTGAGGGACGTTTTTAAGAGCAAGCTGACAGAAAAGGGTCTCTGTTAAACGACTTTCTTCGCGTCTTTCGTTTTAGTACGAAGTGCATAATGGTGGCATCTTTCTCTTTTAATGTTTCGAAATGTCATTTGAAATTCTTCTCCATCATTCGCAGAACTAAGCATGTTTGATAAAACTTCCTCCTAGTACACAAATCCCAATCCTCTAATAAAACATTTATGCCATCAGTCGGCATTCGATACCGTTCATCAGCTCAAACATAAAATCCTGAATCAATACTCATTCTCCGCCTAATCATTACACCGAAATAGACCCACAAATAAATAGGATGTAGTCCAGTTTGCATTTATATTAAGTTTCCAACGCTGACAAAGTAATGTAATCAAAAACTTAGTTCTGGACAAGCGAGCCTCGTGGTGTGAGGTCTGATTAGTTCGACTCGGTTTAACTGAAACAGAACGTGCCCCGAATGTGCACGGCACACGTGCCGGCCGTTAGCTCATATTGATCCCAGTGTCTATGAGTAAGTAATTTGATATAAGCCTTGAGAGAAAATGTGGACGAGTTCCCATATTGCTTTATGCCGAAAGATATGGCGCTTGGATACAATGAGGTATAGTATACTACTAAATGTTCTGTTTCTATACCTGGATGACTGTGTAATTCTCTCTAATATGCAAACCGCCAAATTTTATAAGTTCCACGTTAAACCTTCCAAGTGCCGAGTTACATCAAAAACAGATCAAAGCTATTGTGTGCCTTTTATCGTGTTTTCTGGCTATCCGTTTTCATCCCCGATTTTCCCATTACGGATGTACACATTGAGGCCGGTATGCCGCAGGGCGTAGGACTGGCAGTCGAGAGATATACTGATTAGCGGTTACACGGACTGACTGCGGCAGGCGTGCGTTGAATACACTGATCTCCTTTTAGTTCTGGGCTCCTGGTACATCAATGCGATATTCGATCGCTGGTGAATTTCGTATTTCGGGGTTTTGGTTGAATAGTATTAGGATTTAGGTTTTCTATTTGAAACTATTATCAAATTAACTAGGACATAAAAGCTTTAAATAATTTTCTGTATATAAATATCGAACGCTCATTTATTCTTGCTACTTTACTGCAAAGAGCGCTGAGAGCTTATTTTTTGTCAATAAATGCTTTCGACTCCAATTAAAATTTTCGATAGCCTTTTGGAAACATCCGATTCATTAGTTCAAAATACGATTCTGCTGTTACCTCGTCCGTTAGTAAACAGAGTAATTGCCATTTAAATATCTGTGTTTTAAAGTCAATGTTTCAACAGTGCATTTCTGTGTTGTTGTTCTCGTAAATTCGCAGTTGGAATTTTAAAGTCGATAGGTGATTGCGTTTTGGCATTGTGTTGAATTTTCACGTTGGTAGTCAATTTTGCTGCACCGTTTTCTTTATATTTGAGACATGCATCAGTATCCAAATTGTTTGTAATAGTTTACGCATTCATCTGGTTGTGTCTTGACTTTAATTGTTAAAGACAAGTCAAGGATAGATCCAATCACCTGTCTTATTGCTCATGATTTGCTTGTGTAGGTGCCAAGAATTGGAATTTGCATCGCTATTGCCCCTAATAATTCTGCTGGATACATCGTTAACCGACATTGACATAACAGAGAAGGATAACTTATGAAATTGCGCTCATAAATAAAACATCTCTGAGAAAATCAAATACAGACAGTCAATAAAGATTTCAGCAAATAAATTGAAACACACTCTTCCATTTCTAATCCTGCCGAATATCAGGAGGATATAAACTGCTATATATCGTTTTACACATACATATGCCGAGATAAAGGTGTCGCACAGTGTACGTGGGGTACATAATAAGTACATTGTGGGTTTCCTCTCACGTTCTCCAGGGTACCGTATGAATCGGACATGACACCATGAATAAAGATAAATCATTGCTTAGAAAATTGGATTTTGGTTCTGTAGTTGCATTATTTTTGGTGTCTTACAACATTTGCAAGTTGGGAAATGTGATTTTCAAAATTCATTATGTAATACTTTTTGTTGTATTTATCAGCTGTAAATTGTGTGATGTCAGTGATGGCCATAAAGAATATAATAACACTAAAACTTTGATTTGCAAAGCACATTCTTCTACTAATTATAACAACCTCATTTTTTTCCAAGACTGAACACGATTTTCTTCGTTGTCATCATCAGAAACTTTGATAACTCTTTCGAACTTCACTTTAAAACTTCGCTCCCCTGTTTCCTATTCAGGGCCGACCGCTTCCCGGACGTGACGTCATCGTACCGTGTCGATATTGGCCGTAAGCCTTTTAAGGTTTATGAACACGCGATTGTTCTTCCATGGAAACAACACGAAACAGCAGTTAGTAAACGTAATTGTAGTTGTGGCGATAACAGCCATACTTTGATGCACTAAGTAGATTTATGAGACAGGAAAATAAAAACTAGCAATATAGAAAGAAAGAAAACTATTTTATTTAATATAACAAAGATGGATAATGGAATAGATATGCTTGTAGGAAACAAATACGAAAATGCAGAACCAGAACCAAGAACAACAACACACGATATTTATAACGAAACAAGAAAAAGTAAATACATATTTATACGAACCCACAACAAGGTGTACACAAGGAAAAAATTAAATGCAACCAAGAAGTGCTTACACTCAATGGAATGAAGATTGGATTGAAAAAAGTGGAGTAAACTCTGGAATAAAAGTAACCTTTTAACAGCGGAATCTTGTCTTGTCGAGCGTGCACTCTGGATCTTTACTTAGACTTTCAATATTAAACAACCGAGGTGAAAAAAGCTGCGGCGCGGCATGAGAAAAATTGCTGTAAAGCCTTTTCTGATAAAAGTAAAAGTGTATGCTGAAGTAAGTTAATATTTGATGTTATCAAAGCATTCTGTATTTTGAGTCTAGAATTTAACAGCCCCATAACTTAGGACTCCTATTTGATTCTAATAAGATAGCCCACCTAAATGTCTACTTAACTACTTTATTGGACTGTAATTGCTAAAATCGCTCGTCAAATCGACGAGCCCACATTTAATAACTAACTTGCGAAATTCTAGGTGTGGCCCTGATAAAACCAAACAAAACACGCGATGCGACCGTACATCAGAACTATTGAATTCTGGTATAAATTATGTAGGTGTTAGTTAACCTTCGCTTAGTAAAAGCTACGGTGTTTCTTTTTCTTTACGAAAACCATTTGCGCATCGAGTGATTTGTGGTTTTCGAATTTATCGATGTGTTCGATTTATTGGTTTACAGTTAACGTTAGAATTGTTTCGGTTTAAAGAGAACCAGCGTTCTTTGATGCTGAACCAGTGTTTCTTGTCAATTGTTTCGTGATCTTTATGGTGGAGCATTGCTTGGAGTGATGACTGACAGCTACAAGGTATTTTATTATGTGAAATCGTAGCTTTTGTAAATAATCTCGATAGTGTTTGTAATTTTTTTCGATGCATTTTAGCGAATTAAAACATCATTTTCTGTTTCCTAGTTATACCCAACCAACTAAAATAACATTAATCCTAATGTTATTAATGAATTAATTCATTCATTTAATGCTGCCAGCGTTCTGGGCACGTTTCCCATTGACATCGATGTGGATGAATTTTTTGATGCGCAATGAGCCCCTTTTCCTCTCCCCTTTGTATGTAAGTTTGTTTTGTTATTAGGCATAAGATTAGAAATATTCAATTGTGTATATTGTTAAATTATAAATAAACGATTTGTTACATTAATTCTTTAACAGGACTGTCCAAAACATTGTTACAAGATTTTTCATGTGTAGCATTTACGATGTGCACGTTCCAATTTCCAAGACAATTTCACAGACTACCCACATTTTATATGCCAGCTTCATCCTTGTTATTTATAGTCGGGAAATATTTGAGTCGCGTCACGATGTGTCTCTTTGATGTCGAGAGGTTAGCACTCGTGGTTAAACCGAATTTAAAGTGAAGTTTGATGAGCTTACCCTTCCATTACGTCCGGTTATGTTAAAACTGGGGATGGAGGCTTTAGAAGATTATTGAGAGTGTAGTTTCTGTGAGGTTTCTAAAACAGACAAAACCTGACAGACATTCAAGTCATCAGAAGTGGGATTTGACATTGAGTTCAAGTTAAGCATAGACAACATGCCAATCAAACAGCACACAAAGGCCAGCTAAAGTCAAGATCAACAACAAACGTAAACCACCAATAACTGTCTACACTGACGAATATAATTACAAAATCCAACACCAGCTAATATATCACACCAGCTCAGTCATCAATCATTAGCCGTAGCAAGCAACGGTTAGGCTCGTTCGATTTATCCCGTTCAGTGTAACCGATTAGGGGCACTTTCAATCAAGATTGTTTGCCTGCCTGTGCCAAGTTTGCTAAGAAACGCGATGATTGACCCACTTAGTGGTACTGGGTATATTGTCGTCGGCAACCGCGTCCGTTGGGTCCTTTTAATTGCTCTCTAAACATCGCTGTGTATGTAGGAGTACTTCATGGGGATTATCGCGTGTGTGCGGTACTGGACTCAAAGGCGAGGAGTTTGTTTCTAGTCGATTTGAATAAAGGTCTTTATCGTGTATTTCTGAGTATGTATGGTATATTGGTGAGCGAAGTTATCAAAGTGTTGTTGAGATTTTACTTATAAGAATTTCTTCGAAACAGTCTAGAGTCCGGATTTTGTGCTCGGACAAGGGCGTTTGCTTCACACCCTATTTCAGTTCTGAGACTAACTGGAAAAATGTAATTGCAGGAAAACTTCTACTGTTTTACTCCAGGGAATAAAGACTTTTGATCATATGCTTCAGCGATCTCAAAGATATTAGATCTGTTTTTTTATGTTTGTATCTGATATAATCGTCTATAGTGAAATTTATTTATCTTTGTCAGTAACGTGTTAGGGCAGATCAGTAGTGTCTTCAAACTTTGTAGATATTAGTAGCACGTGTATCTATCCTTGGGTTATTGGAAATATGTGATGTCTATTTTTGCTACCCGGATTCGTTGCCTTTTTGGTGTAAAACCTCAAAGTTCAGCTTTCGAGCTTTATAAAAAATGAAATAAATTCAGTAGTGTTTTCACAACCAATCCAGTTATTGGATGTTCTAAAATAGTTATCAAATACATAGTTAACAACTAACAAATAGAACTATTGTACTCGGTAGCGTACTCGCAATCAATAAATAACACCGGATGAATTGACCGGAATACCGGATTGTAAATAATAAATAAAATGTGGTATTTGGTTCTTTCATCAAATTCTGTATCGAGCTATTAAACATTTTTGGAAGAGTAGTTCATTAATTTATCCAGTTTGAACTGGATCGTTGAATTAACATAGCCAATTTTTGTAATGTTACCAATCATAAAGTCTAAAAGAAATTATGATTTAACCAAATTAGCAAAATTGCGTTTTTGAGATGACTACGCACAGTCAGTTAATTTCATAAAAAATCCGGCCAATTGCGAGTCGGACTCGCGCACTAAGGGTTCCGCACCTTATCGCAAAAACCGGCAAAAAAATCACGTTTGTTGTATGGGAGGCCCACTGAAATATTTATTTTATTCTGTTTTTAGTATTTGTTGTTATAGCGGCAACAGAAATACATCATCTGTGAAAATTTCAACTCTCTAGCTATCACGGTTCATGAGATACAGCCTGGTGACAGACGGACAGACAGACAGACAGACGGATCGCGGAGTCTTAGTAATAGGGTCCCGTTTTTACCCTTTGGGTACGGAACCCTAAAAAGAGAGGACGTCCCCAAAGAATATTTACCATCTTTATAAGCAGACATGATAGCCGGCGCAGACTCCACAAATCATAACCAAGCACAGCGCATAGAGCTAAGCCAACAAGTTATTTATAGACCAATAAAAACCCAATAAGCATGTTGAACAAGCCAAAGATTCAAAGATTCTCGGGGCGTCTTGGAGGCGCGTCTGAACTGTGATGTCGACCTAATTGTTGGCCGTTCAATGACTCTCAACCCGGATGCTGTTGGCAGCCTTCGCAGGGTGGTTCTCAGGCTTTTCCTCGGCCTCCCCCCCCCCCCCCCCTGTTCCCCTTCTCAGCCTGCTTTACTGAGGTATAATAGTATGTACTCGAAATATTGTTGAGCTAGTGACGGGCACTAACAATAGTTAATAATATTTTGTTTTTGTGTGTTGGTTTGTTTCGGACGATATCTTCTTCGTCTGTGAGTGTTTGTGTCGTGATTTCTGGATGTTATAGTGCATAGTACTTGAAGAATTTATTGGTGAATAGTTAGTATCTTTTTACTTTTCTAGTTACGCGAACTAACAATTTAATTTTGATTTTGTGAATTGAGTGTACCTCGACGATAACTTGTTCGTCTCTGAGTGTGTGCTTCGTAAATTGTGCTTCTGAGTGTGAAAAAATCTTTATACAGCAAAGTACTTAAATAATTTATGAGTGAATCGTTCGTTTCTTTATAGTTTGTGCAATGATACTATTCTTATTATTGTTGGACTAATTACGTGAACAAACAATTGAATTTTGTTTTTGAGGCTTAAGTGTACCTAGACGATTCCTTCTTGGTTTCTGAGTGTGTGCTTCGTGATTTCGTGGATTATTCTTCTGACAGTGATCGTATCGTCGGTGTTATAGTGGATCGTACTTCAAGAATTTATTGGTAAATCGTTCGTATCTTTATTGTTTTTTTTCAATGATGCTATTCTTTGTAGATAGCTTATAAACTACCTAGTATTATAATTCTATTAACTCACTTGCACGGATTTCTTTGCAAGTCAATTTTTGAAACAGCTGAATATGAACTTTGATCCCTTGAGGTTTTGTGTTCGAAAGCAAATACGCTTTGCGATTTCATGATATTTCCATATAAACGAACTTCATTTTCTAGAAGTAGTTACAGTTTAGCATTGACATTTCATTTATTATCAGGCTTTAAATTAATTTTTTAATCAAACAAGGGAAAAATTAAAAAGTTATTCCACCCTTTTCTAAGTACTACCCCCATATATGTAATTACTAAAACATTAATAATTTGTTAGTGGATTAGTTGAGTCATATTGTTTACCCCTGTGAGTTGCGGCCTTGTTTTTGTTTATTACCTTATAGGCCTGTGGTTAATCAGGGAGTAATTATCAAGAAAAAATAGGTGTGTTATCGAAAAGGTCACAGGTTTAATTCTGAATGTTGTTACTAATCTAGGCAGACTGTTTGAGTTGACTATCTAATTGTAACACATGTTTTATAGGCTTCGAATTTATAACACGATACAATTACCTAAGTATACATGTTGTAGTTTCATGGCAGTGATCCTTTCTTTCTGTGGAGTGTTTGCCCTTTATGTCTTTGCTTTACTGAGTCAAAGGATTTTCCTTAGCTTAGTGCTACAGTTACTGCCTTTAGTTAGCTTTCATCATTAACTGACACCTCAGTCCTCACTTTCTGATCAACGCCCTTCAATTTCCAATCGTGAAAATCAAAAGAAACATTCAGAACGACTCTTCAATCCAAACCCCTTTCGTTTGTCATACAGGCAGCTCCGAAATAACGACACACAATTTGCAATCATCTTAACTTAACACGTCTACCATAACTTCCGCTCGAGTTGCCTTTGCGTATATAAAACACGAAGGATACGCAGAACGCACCCCCGCGTCCGACACACCCGCTATTGTGTATTCAGTATGTTCTATGGAGTACTTAACCCTCTCTTTTTGGCAAGCCCCGCCCGGCAACCATGTTTCTAAGCAGCAATCGAAGTGATCACGTGTATTTAAAATGCTTAGTCCCCTTGAACCTGTTGTAAAATATTTGACGTATGGTAAATTCTCCTTCGTTTAAGCAGAGCCTCCGACTGTTTGAGCTTACTTTGTAGGCTCAGCTGTCGGGTTTACGATGTTTTTATTGTTTAATTAAGCAGATGAGTGTTCTCTGTTTCCTGTTGTTTCTGAATCACGTTTTGGTTTATGTGATGTGAATTTAAGTTTATCATTGTCTTTAACAGCCTGCATATACCTTCTGATAAGCTTATCCTTCTCTCTTATGCCAGTATCATCTAGATATTTTATATGATCCTTCCCAAATTCAACAAAAAGAACTTCACAATGAGAACCAATGAGTCGTTTATTTAGCTGTGTGTGTGACAAACTTATTTCAGATATTACTCGAAACGATATTAATGTTACTCAAGTCGTAATAAACTGCAAAATTAACAGTTTACTTTGTGTCACAAATTCTGAAAACAAGAACATTCATGATATATATTTTTATATCGTCACGAAGTGTCTCTGTTTTCATGATACTTCTAAATTATGTACGACACTGCAGTAAACCATCTGATGGCTTTATAGCGTTGTAAAAAGAATGTAATAGCTCTGCAGGTGTGTATTGCAGCTGACCCTCGCTAGTATGATCGATCGAAGCTTTGGATGATGGATGAGGAGGATTCGTTAGTAGGCTCAGGTGTTGATAGGAATCTTGCGAAATAATGGCTGGGGGTTGTCTTGAGATTGATATTTGATACTGCTGTTTCTTTTATATATTTTTTGCTTTGTTGTATTAATTGCGAAATTATTTCTCTACTCTACTTCCATTGACTTCTCCAGGCTTTGCTTTCGTTGATTTTTTATGTCAAGAAATATGGTTTTTGATTGATTACTGTCTTAATAAGCTTAATTAAAGTCCTACTTAATCCTAATGTAAGTAATGATATTCAATATCCTTTACCTTTATCAGTAATTATGTGAAACGAAGCTCACACCCCTACAGAGTAGGTGCGAAGATCCCTCACCCTTGTTTAATTATGCACCGTTCAGCGCTAAAGTGCACCCGACGGGAAGTTTTATAGTGCCGTAAATAGCGCCCAGGTTTCTACTTATACAATGAGAATAACGCAGAAATATTACTCCACTGAATCCCTTCGCTGCTATAAATTCTGATTTTCTATCACTACGTCAGAAACATCTGTGCTTTTCTGATTCGTCACTGGCTTCCCGAACTCATTACTGCCTCGGTATCGTAAACTTCTCCTACAGAAATACTACGGTCTTAATTTAAGGCAACAAATGTCAGGCATTCTCGGAAAGTGTAATTTTATTTACAAACACATTCGCATTGTCAATTCGCAGATATTTCGTTAACGTCATTGGCGCCTTTGACGCAGGTGCCTTCTGAGGAATTCTGACTTTAATCATCTTTTTGTATTTCGAGTTCAAAGGTTTCTTCTGTAAACTGTGTTTTCGCTTGAACTTGATCACCTTGTTTATTATGGGTTCTCTTAATTACCGATTCAAAATTTTGTATCTAAAGCTTCTTAGTACACTTTGCGGAGCTCTAAGAAATCAGTTGTTTAATTCACAATATTACTATAAATAACGCTCGTTTGGCACTAAATTAAGTAACTCATAATATTCCTGATTTCAATTTATTAAATTATCTTCATTACCATATTCACGAGAGCTCTACTCCAGTCTCTGATCAACTGTGAGTGCATCCACCCACGGTGACTGCGTAGGCAGAACACAACGTAGATGTAGTGAGATCATGTAATCCTCTGCCCACACCGGTATGGGCTTGCAAATTTTATTTCCACGTAATAAAAATTATGTTATTCAGTCGGTTCTGGAAAGATTGTAAATTGATCTTCGATATTTGAGGAAAGGTTAAGATAAATCATGATAAGGTATGACAAGAGATTTGAGAAAGGGGGAAAAGGCACAGATCGTCCAAGTTTTGGAAAGAGGAAGGGGAGACCGTGCCCAGCACTGACACAAATTAAGCAAACATAAAAAAAACAAGAGATTTGTAGATTTTTGACCTTTAACAGTGGAGTGCTCAAGGCTACTGATTCAGATGATGGCGAAGAGAAAACGGTAGATTTGAAGATGGTTGAGGGAGGCCTATATTCAGTAGTGGACGTCTTTCAGGTCAATGATGATGATGAAGGTGTAGTATTTTTTAATGATGATGATGCTAATGTTCATATTCTTTGTTACAGAGCTAGAGGGTTGTCGGGCGTGGTGCGGGCGGCGGCCGCGAGCCCGGCACCATGGCTACGGTGGAGGGGCGGCCGGCGCAATATGGCGTCACCCTACGGCAGCTGCGCGAGCTGATGGAGTCTCGCGGCGCCGAGGGCCTGGCCAAGATCAACGCGCTCGGTGGTCCGCAAGACATATGCAAGAAGCTCTACACATCGCCCACAGATGGTCCGTACCTATTCTTTATTTTAATCTTAAGTAGCATCCCTTTTTAGAACAGCAGTACCACTAGCATCGTCTACATCGATGGAATCTTTCTTATCAAATTTACTTCACTTAGCATCAATAAAATTCAAACCAAATATCTTATTTTTTTTTACCTTTTCATTCTATACAAAAACGGTTAGAATTTCTACACATTGCTCACAGATGGTCCGTACGTATTTATTGTGATCTTCTTAAGCATTCTTTTCTGTAGCAGCAGCACCTTTATCATCTACAGGGATGGAATGTTTCATATCAAATTGCCTTCACTTAGCATCAACAAAATCCTAACTATATCTGAATTGTCCTTACCTTCTCATTCTACGTATAAAACGACTGCGGGTACTCCTAATTTCTGGTATGTTAACTCCAGAACACAAACACAGTTGAACTAAACTCTTATATGAACCACTGAACACTCTTGTAGCTTTCATTAGTAAATTCCACCTAGACCGCAAAGCTCACAAGAGAAATTGTTCTCCCTCGATGATTTGACAAGTTGATTCATAGCTGTAAATTAAATACGAATTCTACAAAAATATTATGCTGTATTTCAATGTTTCGAACTTACGTTGATGTTGGTAATGTGAGTCACAAAAGCTTGGTTTATGCATATGTAAGAACTATTCTTGAAGTCAAATATTTACATGAACACACAAATCTGTTTTGTCAGGTTTGTCAATCAGTAGTTTGCTGTATACAATGTTTATTATTTAGTGTATTTCTGCGTATTGAAACTGTCTAAATACTTCGCGTGCTGATTGTCCATTCAAACCATTGATAGCCCTTAGAAGCCTTGCATTAAATTTTGACATACCTATTTATCCAACCGCGACCTCAGTGAACGACCTAGTTTCTTTCCCGTCTCGAAAATATCACAATTTTGTCATGTCAATCATGTCAACTTTGTTCTCTGTCATATTTGGACTACCGTTTAAACACGACAACAGCGTCCATAATGCTCATTCATCAATCTAATCCAAACAAACTTTTAGGAAATTGAAGCTTAACGAAAATGCTCGAATAAACGTCCAATTTTTTCCTGAACATCAAGTTTAATCTTGTTGAACTGTTGTCAAAACCGCTATCAGATCGATAGCGGCTCAAACTTCGTGAACAGGTGGGGTGGCTAGTGGCTCCTTATCCTTTGCACCCTCGATAATGTCCCCGATAACAGTTTCCTTAATAGCTTTGTCGCTTATACCTGAACCAGTGATAATAACTTATTTAAGTAGGTCTCTAGATATTATATCGTTAGCTTCACCTCCTTGTGCTACCGTTATTTCATTAACCATTCAGTTAATGTCGTTGTCCTTAATGGAGACAATGCTGCGACAATGACCGTTGAATGTCTTTTTGTATCGTCTGGCTAAAATTAATCTCCTGTCTAACATTTTTCTGACTAGCTAAATGTAATCTTGGTTCAGGGACCTCGGGTTTAGTTAGGATTTTAAAGTTAGCTTTAAGGCTTTGTTCGCGTATTTTACCATCATCTATTTTGTATTTTAGAGTAATCAAGAAGATTATAATAAAGAGATATTTACTAACCGAAATACTGTCCCTATCTGATGTTGAGAAAAATAAACGTAAAACGATATTTGATAGTGCATCAACCTTTTATAGATAGAAGTTTACGAGTCTCGGTATCGTGCGAAGTATTTATAGTGGCTTTTAAATCTAAAAAGGGTTTTCACGCTTCTATCGATCTTCCGTTCCGTGTGCTACGCAGACTTTATCTTAGAAGTTTATTTTTGTCGCAAACATCTCGGCGTATAAAAACATGTGAATTTAACAGTTTGTATCCATAACATATAAAGGAAAAGTGACAAAAACAGACCACAAAATGTTAATGTAATCTCTGCAACAAAGCAAGGGATTTTGACAGTTTTGAAATTTATATTATCCAGTTTGGAAGTTTGTCAACACCGTACTTAACGAAGTTGAATTCAAAAGGGAACAGATATCGTAAATCTGGCCGTAACAGTATACAAGTTTACCTACAATCTCAGGTTGAGTTACACTCGCAGTTAAGTTAACCACAATCGGCTCGGAGACGGGTAAATCTCCGGGGAATGGTGCCCCTACGTGCTTCATAACCTAGTCTTGGACTCAGAACGTGCCCTCTTTATATCCCTGGCTCCTCTCTGAATCTACACCCTGAAATTCTTTTCGCGTACAGTCATTTACTTTTAATGTTGTATAAAAAATACGAACTCTTATTCGTCTCGCATATCTGCCTTGTCTCTCGCAATTTTATTACCTCTTGAAATATTTCTTATTTGACATCATTGTAAAACACTTGGAATACCTTGCCTTTAATCTCGCTCTTTTATGTTATTCGTAATTTCTGTTTCACTGTCGACTGTTTTACTGTATCCCGTTACAAAGTAACTCGAAAAATGTTATAACACAAACACAAAACCTCGTATTTATTACAAAGTGTCCAGTATTTGGCATCAACTCCCATCATAGCGACAGTATCGGACTCGACTTATCGATATTGTTCGGAAAATGTCACGATACGTATCGACTCACGGACAGCGCCCATTTATTCCGACCGAACTTGCCTTCAGCAGATCGGCTAGTTTGATTCACTGCCAAAGGAGTATTGTAGAAAAAATATAAATGCCTCGATCGCAATGTCAAAGTTGAAAGACCTAAGGTTGATGTTGACAAAACCTTTGTTCGGCCAGCGGTAGTGAGGCGACGAGTGAAGTGGCCCTAGGAATGGGAAAGGTCAGACTGAGTACACGTTAAATGTCGACAAATGGCTTATTTGACCCCAAAGAGGACGATTGCAGAAAATCTTTAATTTTCAAAATGGCCACAATGAAGAGGATCGTTATTTCGGTCGTGTTGAAGGCCTTCAACACGACCGAAATTATGACAGAATTCTTGCTTCTGTTTTTTTAAGTGATTAGTCTAAAACAGAAACTCGTTTTTCGAAAAAGCCACGGTACCATCAAAAGTGTTGTAATGCGAAATACAAATACTCTTAATTGAAACGTCGTAACAATAGACACTGATGTTGAATTAGCGTTCGAAAGCGATGTTAAAACCGACCGCTACCTACCTGCTGCCAAAGTAAACAGTTGAAATTGAAGTTTTCCCAGTGAAAACGGTTGGAGACAATGCCGCAATATCCCACGGCATGTGGCGAGATTAGCATTCTGTAAACCGGCACTCAAACGTCCAGGTCTATCTTTAGTTTAGTAGATTTAACGCTGGGTTCGCAGTCGCCGTCACAAACCAAGTTTATGAAGTACCTGCGTAAGATAGTCTTGCTTTAACTTTCGACAAGGAGGCACCGGACAAAATCTGATTCATTGTTCAGTAACTAATTAGGACGCTTGGAATTCAGAATCTATTTCACGACTAAATTAATGGTAATGAGCAAAGCAATTCATCAAGATTATACATCGCTTGCTAACAGCTTTGATAGGGAAAAGTACTTTCAGAAAATGGAAGCAGTAATGTCTCCTTTGTTAAAAGCTGTATTACAAAGAGGTGTACATATAACACATTGTTCTAACGAACGGTAGGTAAAAATAGAATGTTTTATGGAAAGCGTAGTGGAATGTGTCATGTCCTTTTAATGCATCTCGTAATCTTGTTACTCACAGTTTGCTCATCAAAAAGTAATTAGCAAGCAACTAAAATATGCTATGACTAAAGCGTGGCGCTCTGCACAGCGCTTCGTGGACGTGTAACGACAGAAAAATTTCTAGAGGTTAATAATATCAAGGAATTTGTATGATTTTACCTTCAAATAGAATCAAAGGGCTTAACGAAGAAATAACGTGACCATGGATAGGGGCGAATGCAGAATAAAACGTGTAACACCGACCCTAAATAACATAAGACAAGGACAAGATATATTAATAATGATGAAGGGATTACAAAAAAACCAGCTAGTGACATACAAACAAGGATTCCAGCATTTGACATAGACAAAAGCATAAACTAGTCTCAGGACGCACATCAATATTAGCTTAATTACATTAAAAGGTCACGCTGAACAGGCAATCCTCTCGGATGGTGTCATGGCGGTCTAATTAATAAATGTCTGCACCCACTCGATGGGGGCCTAATACGGGCATTTGGTAGGACTTTATGGTCTCCATGCCGTCCTCGGTAATGAGGTCACGCGTTACTCATAGTCAGCACTGTTCAACCCATGCCTTGGTGCGAAATATCGCTGGCCTTTATATTGCCCTAACAGTGTTCTGCCTTTGCTGTTTCTCTTGAAACTTCATCTACATCAACATTATAAATATTTCTAAATTCAGAATTAACTCAGACAATCTATTTTTTTACGTTCAAGTCAGGTTCCACTTAATTCTGAGCGCCATCCATCCATGTCATGTCCCACGTCAATCGCAAAAAATCCTTTACTACCTCCATCATGGAAGGCCCGAATTTTATGTTCCCAAGTTAGGATCCCGCCTTGATGAGTCTGAGAAACTATTTTATATCTTCGAAGATTCCCGACATTTTGTTCCGAAAAGGAAACGGGGATTGCCGATGTAAGTTGAAAGACGGTTGTATCTATTTGACCTTTATTTAGACGTCGATAGGCCTCTAGGGGCTAAAAGTGTATAGAATAGCTATTGATATTGTTCGAGCAGAAGAATTTGCGCTAGAATCTTGGATTCCGTTCCCTTTATAGTGCGATTTGTGTCAGAGTGACTGCTGACGTAACAAGCGAAGATAAAAAGCCTTGATGTTATGTTGTAGATCTAAGAGACTGTCTGATATTGAAAGCTTTGACAAGCAAATGTTGACTGAATATTAGTCTCTTGCTTATACTATAGAAATTTTCAATAGAACACGACACTCAAGGTAAACCCAGATGCCAGTAACGGTGAAACATCTGGACACTGATGCAATCACACCAGTCTTACAGAGAGCTTTCAAACGTCCGCCTTCTAAGTTGAAATTCAATACGGTAACGAACCTCTCTGAACAGTCCATTGACTCCAATTCGTTTCAAGGAAGGTTCTATTGAAATTGAACTTTGTAACTGCAATATCGTATGAAAATTTTATGCAGCCACTCCCCAAACGTTGTCTGTAAACCAATCTGAGTCATGACAACGGCTCCTGAATTATTTAAATCGTTTTGTTGTAATCACTTCGTTGAATGTGAATATGAAATACGAAATCCGACTGTCGTATTCTGTCGAGTCGAAAGTTTCGAATTATTAAACGAGCGATGCCATTTTTACAGACTTCCGTTGTGTCTGGGTATGTCACAAAATAATCACGAAAAAAACAATGTCTGTTTTAATGAAACTCGTATCCTGTAATAAAGTGTAAATTACAATGTCTGCGTACTTACCCATACATTTTGACAGTTGAAACTGGACAAATTACGTGTGCAAATAGCAACTGTCACTACGGTTGATAGCGACTGTAATATTTCATTATGATATATGCGACCGACGAATTTCCCTCGGGCCAGTCACGCGATTATAGACCTTAATGTAGAAAATAATTTCTACACTTTATCGACATGTCCGATACATTTTGCCAGACAATAAGTTAATCAGAATTTGCTAAAGGTTTATTAGTGCAATAATGTTAAGCTTTTTCTCTGTTATAAGCGTCATTGTCGTTTATTAATAGAATGGTAATTTGGTTATCGTGTTCTGCTGTCGATAAAAAACTGTGGGTTATCGATACACGTGAATCGGTATGAATTGCCTTTTAGAAAATATATATATGTACAAAAACAGCACCAATGAATGCCAGTTCAACTTGTCTGGTTTCAAATTGTTCGCGTTTACGTAGGTTATTTATTTCTCCTATCTGGCGAGTGTGATTGAACTGGCAAATTACAACATTGAATGCATAACTTCACGTTCAAAAAGACTCGTAGGTTTCAGGCATCCTCATGTTTATACCCGAATGTTTCGAATTGGATTTAAAAAAGGTTTTTCTGCCCCACGAATCAACAGTATCCGTTCTCGCAAAAACATGATAATATAAAAATTTACATTCACGCCGATTCCAACGTATGAATTCACCTTTGTTCCAAAGGTTTTATTATAATATCAAGCAGGCCACGGAAACCCGCAACGTCTTTAGACCGAGGTATTCCAAGAAATTCGGGGATCGTTAACTACGGGCAATTCTGCTTCTTACCGCTTTAAATATAATGTTGTTTTTCACTTGCCATTTGGAGCGTAATTCTTCGCCTCTGATGGATCGCCCCCTGTCAACTGTTCAGCCAACAAATGCTAGCGAAAAATGATCCTCTTTGCTTCTAGCGGAATAACATCGTTATCCAGACTAAAACGGGTTATTACTCATTTTATACACTAGATTATAAGGTTTTAAGTTGAAACTATATTGAGTTGGAACTCTACATCTTCAAGGTTAAGCAACGCTTGCCGAGGTGGTTCCGTGGATGGGTGACCATCTTTACATAGCGATTTCCCGTGGCAGCTGAAGCTGTTGGTCTCCGCTGTCATTTGTAGATCTATGGCAGTTGTTACGGATAGTCTAAGGGTTATTACTGTGTTACCCAGTTACTGGGTTGTGGAGGTAGATAGGCAGTTGCTGCATCTGGTAAGACTGAAAGCCGACCCCAATATAGGTAGGAAATGGCTAGGTAGATAGATTGAAGTTTTAACTATGTTGAACTGGAGTACGTGTGTGTATTATCGCGTGGATCTATGCCAAAGTTGCGATAACACTGTTATGTTTGTATGAAACGGTCTGTATTGAAACGTACAGGTGGAAAAGAGAATTGACTGGAATTATAGGAGTATAATTCGTGGCATTGGCGCTGTTAATTAATTGATTGAATGAATTCGGCTGGCAATTACTCGTTTTCATTAATGAATTTCTATTAACACGATCTTTGTACGAGTTTTCCATTTCTGGGTGCTATTACCCGACACTTATGTAGCGCATTTTCAATACAAAGTGACGTCATATCTGATTCAAACAACTTCCTGAATAAAACAAAGGCATCACTTATACGGCCATCCCAACTTTCTTTCAACGGTAGCTCTTTAACTTTACAACGTCGGTCGTAAACTCAAGTATATTTCCCAAGCATCGGTCAGACGATACGTGTAAATACTTGAATAATTCATTCCACACCCTAAGCTACCAATTTAGGGATCCACAAATCGTCCCGAGCGAATAAATTAGGTGGAAACGGTACGGAACCCATTATCCTTGCACGACCTTTTCGTGCGTAGTAAGTTAGTGCTGTGATTGGATGGTGCGGTAGGTATATTCATTAGGTTTAAAATATATGCTTTATTAGACCATATAATTCAAGCAAAAAAAAAGAGCTAGTCTTTCAATTTAAATGTCTAAGAAAGGTGTGGTTTTGTGACGAAATAGAAATACTCATAATCCTTTTCATCTGGTCCCACAGACAGTCGCAAAGCATTTTTCATAGAAATTATACTGTAAGATTGGCGTCGCATTGTCACGTCGCAACTGTCTGTTAGTAGCCTTTAAACACTTTCCACAATCAGGAATCTTGTCGCCATTCAGCCGTTATGCCGCTCCAATACAATTCCCCATACCAATATTTATTCGTGTAACGAAGCTTGAATCGTCGGTAGTTCTTGGAAATGCGAAGGGCTACCGGCATGTGCAAATTGACTGCAATGCCCATATTCCAACGAGCACCAAGCTTTAATGAGACGCATACCAGCAAATGTTGGTGGAACATTCGGAGTCAGTGAAGCGGTTACGCAGAAAAAAGCTTTTATTCGGCTTGCTGATCTCAAAGCAGTCTCAGTTGACGGTTTAGTTAAAGATAACATTGAGAATGATATGGATGAAGTAACGATGGATAAATTGTGTGATATGGTGAGGACAGAGGTAAATATTTAGATGGCGGCACATTGTTTGGAAGAAGACATAATGCGCCCACCCCAAATAAATTAAGATAAGGGGGATGATGATGCTCGAAGCTGACTAGTGGAATAGTAAAGAAAAAGATTTAAAAAATGTCATATGGTAAAAAAGTCGCGTAAAAAATTACCAAGCAACGCTTGACCGCATACCGCGCTTTAAGGATTCAACTTCAAGCTTCGATGAATCCAAAATGTCTGTCCAACCAAATGTTTGTTCATACCCCGTCAAACATTGGCAGCCAACACGCGTATCTTTTGCATTAATAAATTCAGTTGGATGCCGTCACGGCTTGAATTATGCGAACCTTGTACCACAATTGAAATAAGCGTCAGTACGGATGAATGAAATTTAATCTCAGTACACCTAGGTGGTACCGTCGATATAAATGTCGGTAGATTTATTGCATTTTCGAGGTCTCTGTGTGAATTGAATGTTTTTGACATCAGTGATGTTGGTGCTTCGTGAACAATACTAAAAGCATTTGCATGTAGTGTAAGAATTTTTTGTCAAACAGCTGAATAAAACAAACTGCGGTTTTTTTTTTAATGGATTCCTGTGAGTCTCTAGTCTCCTTATTATCTTTATATCGGTTCACCACCAAGAATCTTGCTACAATGGACCTTTCCTAGAACCGTCTTAATTAAGGTTGCTGCAACGGCCACTTTCAAGCAAGACTTTTAAATTCCTCGACTAATAATTATTCTACAAACTCTCCTTCATTTAACTTCTTTTTCTTCAATTAATCTACAGAGTTTTATAACTTCTGAAACTAAAGAACACAGTTTTCTCTCTGAACAAAGTGTAAAATAAACTACCATGAACTTCGAATCTTTGGAGGATTTTTGTTATAAAGTTTCAAAAAGTAACCACCAAGTGAATGTTTAATTCCATTTAGTTATATTTTCTTGCTTATAGGCAATTTTCTAAACTAGTTCGGATCAGATGGCAAGGTAACAGATACAAATCGCATTAGATGTAATCGAAGGTCGATGCAGTACGGCTATTCGCGTCTGTATGACGTCACGAGTAAGGGTTATAGGAGTAGAAGGACATCTAATTGATCGGATTTAGACAGATTATGCCATTACTAAGCTCTTTGATGAATATTTCATCTCAAATCATTCCAAGTCCAATAAGGAAGACAAAACTATAATAGCAAGATAATTTTAGCTCTTAGCTCCTACCACCAATAAAGGAAAACGACCAGATTGTTAATGCCGATACATACACCTACAAGTATAAAATACAACAGACTCATTTCAATAATGCTCAGGTCAAATCGTTTTATCCTAACGACGTACTAACATCTCGACTTCATACATAACGGCCAGATTAATAATCCGATTGTAACAGAACAATTCACTCATCTAACGTGCATCCCGATCGGAGGCCGGCAGTGGAGTGGGGCGAGGCGGGCCGCGATCCTATGACGTCATGCCGATGCTCTCGAGCCTACCCTCATATGTCTGCGTTTGACAGCTCGTTCAAATGATGCTCGGTCACGTCGATCTCATGAACCTATTCCCCTTTGTTTTACAGCTATCAACATTCTATATTGCCTACCTAATCGATTTTAATATTGAACTTGGCGAGTACCAAAAGAATATTGGTACGTATAGAAAATCCGTAATCGCAGTCAAGGCCACGGCTCCACCATTAATTATGGGCATTAATTTGCTTCAGGGTTGAACGTATACATGTGCTTTTCTTTAGTCGCTGTGGTAAAGGTTTAATAATTCAGCCTAACCTTGCAACAACACTTTGTTTAGACCAAGAATGTACTAATATTTAGACTTTGAGATCCGGCGAAGTCAATCATTTGATCGTGTAGAACGGACATGTGGAATGATGAAGTCTAAAATTCACAAGATCAAAATAAAGGAAGCAGAAGAAATAACATTTTTGCACCAATACAAGCTGATTGAGAGAAGTGTTTTAGTCCATAAAGCAACATCGATAAAGCCAAGGTCTATTAAAATGATTTGTACGATACGGTTCGAGTGTAATGCATAGAGAACAGTGATAAAATTTGAAATGATATCATTCATTACTATTGTTTAAGACCTGCTGTGACTTTGATACCTCACTTTGCAATGCTAAGTGACCATTTTCGCTGACTGACTCATATCAAGATTACGATCGTATTTTAATGTAACAGGGTTGCAAATAAAAGGGAGAATTTATTAAAAACAAAAAGGAAAAATATCCCGCACTTTTGTAATTGAGCGCACAATTTGACTTTCTACCGGTCGTAATTTTGTTCGAGTTTATTTGAAATGGAGCTCAAATAATCGTTGCTCAAAGTAGAATTGCATATCTGTTACTGGAAAGGAAACTAAATGTTTGTCATTGTTGATTAATAAACAGACAGTCATTTGCCATTTAAAAATTAGCTGTTGTATAACAAATCGATTTTTTCAGGCAATGTTATTGACTTATACAGAATGGTATTCAAATGCGAGCTAGTGGTTATTGCACCCTGGATCGCGTGCACACGAATTGTTTACGCTAGTCGGCCCGAAAGCCGACTAAACTAATTTGTGTAAGAGTTCTTGAAAGTAACACTGTGTTGAAACGATAATAGACTTGTTAGGTGCAAGGATCTTGTACAAAAAGTTTGCTAATGCATTACTTAACTTGAATTAACATTACACACCTTCATTTGTGGTTTAGTGTAAACTGTTTCACTTTTATACGGCCTTCTTTTACCGAGTGATGTTACCTATTCTTTATTGTTTTCGTTTTCTTACATTAATTATTTAAGTATACAGTTCAACTTCCCAAAAGGTTCCGTTCGCTTTGCATCTTCTAAGTTCTCTCCGGAATCATGTTCTACAATCTCATTTAATTCATCAATGTCATCTAAAACTGCACCTTTATCTTGAAATGGATGAGACAATAATGTCTAACCTTCCCTCTGCAACTCTCATCGAGGTTTCCACCTTGAGGTGTCCATGAGCCAGTTGCACCCTTCCTCGGATGAACGCTTTAAGGGCGCCCTCTGCGGTGTAAAGTCCAACACCACTTCTGATGTAACAGCTGTGCTTTTAGAATTAATCAGAAAAGCGATTATGATTTTGTTTTCAAAGAGGACTCTTGTATTTATATACCACTTTCAGGTTTATTCTTCGGAATCTTTGTTATTGACAAGAATATGCTTCTATGCTTTGTTTTTTGTATACTATTTTTGAACAATAGTCAAGCAAACCTTAAAGTACACATATTTTTTTTTATAATAATAAATAACACACATAACATCACGCCATTACCCCCAAAGGGCTAGGCAGATGTGGAGATAATGATGATCATAATGTGAAGTAAAATACCAAGTCACAATAGTCACGTTATAATAATTATGACATCACCTGACGGAAATGCTTAACGCCATGTCACAAATAGGATCCACGTCATCAATGAGTAATAGTTGACTAGATAATTTTATAACTAGCATGTTCTTCTCATCAGTTTTATTAACATGTTGGTTCCAATTTCCTTTAAAGGCTTTTATCCGGTTTTGACTAATATTACCATTTACAATCCGCTCTTCTTCTATATGTTGTGGTGTCTTAATAAAACAGACGTCTTCGGCAACTTATACGAAAGGATAATCAATTTAAACCAGTATGGCAAGTCCAAATTCTTGTAAACAGTCTTATGTGTTTCTGACTGCATCACTCATTACTTAATTCAGCTTATTTACTAAGACGACAGCACCAACACAACCTTTGACGTAGTTAAATATAACCATGACAAGTTTTCCTCAATCGCCAAGCAATTTTCTGCAACAGAAACTAAAAGGCATTATAACATGTTCTCAGACTACACATAAAAACATACCATCCATGACATACAGCATCAAATAACGATGCCGTCACTCCATGAGGTTGTGGTCACCGCTGTGACCAGAATTCTGTAATGACGAGAGCTGATGTCATAAGATGCGAAGTAATTAATACTGCCCTATTGTTTTATTGCGATTCACCCATTAGTCTTGACGCCAAGTAGGTTAACTTAGTCAACTGAGTGTTTGATGGTTAAGAATTTACGACAGAGACCATACGCAAAATAAGCACTTGCGAACTCGAACCCGATATAAAATACAACACAAACTTTGGCAAAAAGTTAAGAATATTTTGGTCATATTTTATTTATAAAAAATGGAATGAAGACCATGAGAAACAAGCTTGATGATTTAGTAGCTACGCTATTCAGTCTAATAGACACTATGACATATCAAGCCCAAAAGTTTCTACTCAAAATGGAGCCAAATTCTATAGTAGCTTACAGCATTTTGAGCAAAAGGCTTAAAATTAAAGTCAAGTTCGAGAAGGGTTATTAGGCCAATGTGAGTCAATATTGAAAATAGGCACTGTATTAAAACAGCAGGTTACAAATAAAGAATTTTGAAGTGAGTAATTTATATGGAGCTGATTTGTCGAATTTAAAGGAAGTATGACTAAACTTCCCATGAACGCACATTAACCGCAGTGATATATTCATGAAAATTGTTTGTATTAAACGTTAATTATAAAGGTATATTATGACTATGACACAGAGCTATTTATTATTTCTAATGGATTAAATAACTAACAATGATGGAACACTTAAAATGGATGGAACTATTATAAGAAATCTTAATTGCAATCCTACTAAATTACAAACCTGCATAACTTGAAGAAACAAATAGTCACACAAAACAGGTTACCTGATCAGAATTCAATAATGACGTACATATATGATGTCATCGTATAAGACTGCCGATCAAATTGGCGCCTTTGTCTCTGTGGAATATAAAAATATCTATGACATCAAATACGAGTTCCATGGTAAGACCGACGAAGGAATTTAGCATGTCCTTTTAGAAAACAATAAGAGGTAAATTCTGATAGCAACAGCAACGTTGCGCACTATTTAGTTTTGTTAATAAAGAATTATAGTGAATAGTTAATTTATGATAAAAGTCAGAAAGAAACCAGTCGAAATTTTGTTGTTCGACGAAGGTGCTTGAACTGTTTCTTTTTAGAATTTTGCAAACATGAAAACGATAAAGAATCACTTGGTAAATCATCCAGTATTAATATTGTGTCGATATCTATAAGTATAACACGCTGTGTTGGTAATACTATGACTAATACAAATGTAGTAAAACTGATTACCTCGCAAGAAAAGCTATATGTAGTACTAAGAACTAATACTATAGTCATCCGCATCTCGTTTCTAATTTGCTTTACAATCATTCATGTTATGAGCAATTCTAGTGCTATTTATTATAAACTTATGTGCTGTTTCTTCTTTTATTCATACTGCAGTATTCATTAACTACACACACAGTTTTTTTTTTTAGGACTGTATGTCGTTTTCATATAAGTGTAAATCACTCTTTGTACCCTTGCGCATCGTCAAATGCCATCTAGCCAGTATCCTCTTGTGCTATTATTTTAAATTCTTTAATGTCTTTGACTTTTCTTCTTCTTATTAGCTGTCTTCGAAAGCTTTGACGGAATCACTGACGAGCTGCTTCCAAGCCACACTGTCTTCGTCTCTCTCAGTCTGTCTTTTCTACGAATTTATAAAGAAGCCCAAGTTCAGACTTCATACATTCCAACTGATGAAATTACATATTCAACTAATAAATATTGTAAATGTTAACGCTTTGCATGTTCAAGTTGCAATCCGTCTGATAAATTCACATTAAAATACATGATACATTGTGTTCACCCATGTGTGCGATGGACACTATTATATGCTAATATGTCTCATTTCCAGATTGTTCGTAAAAAGACAATAGCTTTATATTATTATATCGATTTCGAGGAACAGACCAGTTGACAACAGTAATTATAGCAATAATGTATGAGAATGTTCAATTATCGAGTTTATCGGTTGCAGCGATAATTTTGTATGGAATACCGAAAATTGCCGTTGCATTTTTGATGGGCGTTGCCGTGTCAATAATACAATATTGTTACCGTCGGTTCAGGGTTTATTGGTACATTGGAACAGCTTCTGATTTATTTCAAAAGTTTTATTTTATTAATCATGTTCGGGTTTGCCCATGACATTGTTGCCAGGAATAGTTTTGAACAAGGAAAATAATTCATTAGTACCTTACCTATTAATCTAGCTGACTCAATTATTTTAAATAACGCTTGTGTATATAGGTAGAGGATACAAACGTAGATACATTTACTTTTAGTACTTTTCTTTATTTTATACATGAGATATTTTTTTTTGTAATCTATAGGCTCACGTTTGACCACTATCTCGCCTGATGATGATATTAATTAAAAACTTTGTAAGAAATGAAGCGTAGCCAAAGTTCAAAGAAATGAACATAGAAAATGCTTTATGCAACCATAATGATGAATCAGATATAAAACTAAGCCAGCATTGTTTCTAACATTACATTGTTCGAAATAGTATTCTGTAAATCAAAGCTTTCAGAAGTGCAAGAACACCATTTGTTTTCTCTACAAACAGTACGTTTCATTCTTGTAAACTTTAAAGAAATAGAGAAACAGATATTTTTATATTTCCAATAACATTCGGAACTCTATTTATAGTACACTTCATTTCACGGGATATTTTAGTATCTGTAATTTTCGCATGTACTGTGAGCTGTGCGTTGACCTCCCTTTGCATTATTTTACACAACGAACGCTAATTGGCTTTATCACTTCGTCCGCCATGTTAAACTAGGTCCACAATCTACATTCTGTATTCGTCACGAAAACTAGAATTACTTAATTCGCCCTAATGTTTATTAACACAATTTTCGGTAACTCAATCCGCAGTTTTCGTCCTCGTCTCGGCACCAAGGTCGCCGGTATTGATCTCCTCGAAGGCATTAGCCTAAATAGTAACATGATAAGCGATGCTCGTGTACATCCACAGCCATTACGTAGAATAAAAGACGGTCCCGTCCGACTTAACAAATAAACCACTAATTTATGTCTAGTCGACGGACGCGGCGCCTTTGTTGCGGCCCCGTTTTTCGCCTCCGAATCAATTTCCATGATGACGTCACCGGCACCCCCCTCGATCCCGACCACCCCTCCTTCACCCCCCGGACCGCGCCCGCCACTAGGAACAGGAATACGACTAGTTCCGCTCCTTATGTAGCAATGTCTTTCCATTTTCCGTCGACTTACATAAACATAAATGGTGATCTTTTTCCCTCCCTGAATATGTTAGCGACATTTTCGAACTTTTCCAACGATATCTTATCAGAACTTATTGCTTTACGAGCTGATGATTTACGGTTGGTAGCTTTCAGTGGATAATTCCATTACGATAGCTCGTTATTATTTTTTTGGCGTACCACAAGGCGGCGCGCTCGGCGCTGCACAGTTTTAATTATGAATTCTTGTGTTAACTCTGGAATCCTGCACACACGATGATGAAGTACTCGCGATGAAACACGCACACATCCATTAGGCAACAACTGAGCTAACGGAAACATAAACCGTAAACTGTATACCTAAAACGAAACTCTAAATTCGTGCGCAACAGAAACAAACCAGGTACAAACGGTTTATGATTGAACGCTAGCAGGTATTTTCGTACATAATATTAATGCTGAGATTAAAATAAACCTTAGATTAACGAAAGACGGACGACCGGCTTACCTCCTAAAACAAATAACCAAAATGTTGCTCAGCACACGTTACCCAAGCCCGTTATTGAGGTGCTACATCATTTTATTTACAGCTGTTGCAGGTTAATGTGGTACAGCAACGCGAAACAATCGAGATATTTTTGACGCCACAGCCCGCACTAGATAGAAACGCTTACCGTATCATCAATGAAGACTTCACCGATACGTTACAACGTTACATTACTGCATCGAATCCTTTGAAGTGCTCTCTCCATCAGCATGGAAGCAAAATCAATACTATTGCTATTCACGTTTTTATTCATTGTGAAACTTTCCACTATGAGTAAACGATCGATATGTTTACATCCAATTTGGCAAACGGCAATAATTTTAACTACAGTTGCATAACGACCTGTTGTCACCAAGGTAATAGCCCTGAATTCATTATCTTCTGTCATTTCATATCGCTTAATAGCAATACCAAACGAGCTGAATGCTTTTATAGTGTGCGGACACGTCATAGCTGGAATGAAGCTGTAATTGTAAAAGCGTTTGTAGCGCAATTAGCGGATGCGACCCCACGTTACAATTAATACTGAACTGCTCCACATCCCACCTGAATCGTCACGTTTTTAGCTCTTGGATCATTAGTCACATGATTTCTGATGTTCCCAGACACATAGAAACGAATTCCGAGACATGTTTTGCGACGATCAGAAATAGAACGCAGCGGGTACTAAGCGTGTTCGCGCTGTGACGACGGCCGGTGCTCGCGTCCCGCTCCGTCTTGAACCCAGCCCGTAAGCGCGTCCCTTTCGTGCGCACTCACTTCATTGTTTCAGCGTGTAGCTCCGTTGGCCGGCGGACTGAAATAGGTCGGGAGCGTCCGAAACAGACGGTTCATGCTATCGAAAGCTATCGCGAGGTCACTGCCGGAGAATCACGACACGACCACGTTCAATTCCTGAAACTGTCATTTTTCTTCATCACAATAGACAGTTACTCATCGTTGATTACACAATCGTGTATATTTATAAAGCGTAACATCGACGTTGCCTCGCAGCTAATTATAGTACGGTATTACATACCGAAAATAGAGCAATAACACTCTTACAACGTTACGTATGTACTGCAGTAAGCAATCAGCGGATTGTTTCCATAACTGTTACTGGTATTACGTAACCAATTGTATTGCTCGCGTAGATTACCGGCGTACTATGCGGAACCCGGCGTAGTAATCGCGATTTAGTTGTGACCTCTACTTGTTCAGCGATCGCTATTCCTTTTGTAATCCTCCGGGTAATCTCATTGAGGCAGACAAATGGTTGTGTCTAATGTTTTCTAATCGTCGATTCCTTTTTGTTCAGGGTTGAGATCGCTTTGCTCCAACAATAGTTTGGTTGAAATGTTTGTATATTTATAGACTGCTGCTATGTTACGTTATTACTTATCATTTCCATAACATGAGCAATATGTGTATTACTTAAATCAATATTGACGACAAGTTCAACATTGACTTTTTCAATAACTGTATTATCAAATCAAAACAGGATCTTTACAGTCACAACATATTCTCCAACCACAGTATCTATTCCCAAGATATTCTCTCTAAACGCCTCTATAAACAGGAACGAATAGTTTATGCGTTCTCTAATAAAAAATACATCGGTATTTCTTGGGATGTTTGATAGCGTTGTTTCCCCACGTAATTTTTCTGCCGTCTCCGGAGGGTAGGATGAATACGAGCTAAACGGAGAACATTATTCTTTACAACCTTTGCGTGTATCAGGTGCCTTATTTATCTTCCCCAAATTCGCAGTTAGGAGGGTATTGTCAGATGCATGTCAGACAAGGCTATTTATTTTATCTTTTATCTTCGTCAATTATTTCATCAATATTTGGTCACGTTTCTTTTTTAGAAGAGGATTCAATCATTACATAGGAAATAATTTTACCGTCATAATCTTGCCAAGTTCAAGTCTCAAGTTCTTTTATGTCTGCTTCAAAAACAATTCATATGGCAAATATGTTAATTGAGTATTCGTTCGTTCTGTGATTCAAGGTTAAACATCTCTACGAAAATTATTGATTTCGATTTTCGAGACATATACTCTGTGTAGATCTCTATCATATGCATTAGCAAAAAAAGACCACTTATCTTGCCATCTTTGTCATAAATTCTATATACTCGTATATTATTTTTTTCCTTTACCAATGACACAGTGTACTTCTGGGACCTCTGCAGGTCCCAGAACTAACATACCACATGTTAGTTCTGGGACCTGCAGAGGTCATATCATAAACAGTTTCTTGTGTTCATGCATTTATACGTTAATGTTAAACACCTGTTTATATTATTCCATATTTTTGTCTACATTTGGGACGTATGAGTTTTGTACTTTACGCTGGTATATTTTTATGGTTATTAATGCTGGTTGGTATAATATTCTAAACTTGTCTGCATTTGCAAAGCTTCTCTCATCATTCAAACAAAATTCTGAATGAATAAATCAAATCCTTGAAAAAACAACATGTCAAGTTTGATCGAAAAATCCCACTAACGAAAAAATTTAACCACCAGGCATTGGACACACAGTGGCCGTTCATAAAAACATGACGCACATACACTGGTGGCTCCATGAATTTTGATGAGCGTTGACTACCAGTCACTCAGCAATGTCACACAACCCGTTGATGGGGTTCGTCGACAATTTGTCATTGGCGTTTCGCTTCCATCGCCCCTATAAAAATGTAATGAGATTTTTTTGCCCATTCCGTGTTATATGATGAATTTTATGGCAATTTCTGGGTCAATGTGACTTGCATATCACACGAGATTAGTATGGAAATTAATTAGTTTACGCTTTGGTCGTGGCGGTGAAATGAGAGTTATGTGTTTGAATTTTTTAAAGTCAACAATCATAACTTCTGGTAATGCTCACCTTTCCTAAATATAAACACCCTTATTTATAAAAACCTCGACACTAGCAACTGATTAGCGGATTCTAAATTCAAATGTTCTATAGAGAATTTGAATAAAGAATTTGCTAATCAGTTACCAAACAGCTCAGAGATTTTTATAAATAAGGCCCAATGACTGCTTTGAATAAAAAATGATCTTAAATATAGAATTAAAGCTCTAAAGGATCGGAAAATAGTACATACACAAAGCGCAAATTCTGTGATCTCCCAGTCGACGATCTATTTCCAGACCGAAGCCAGTTTGGTCGGATCGATCGTCGAAACGAAGCCGCTGTTTATTCAACAACAGAAAATTAGGAGCCATCGGCAATTTTCAAGTTCAAGAGAATTACAATAAATCTGCATTTGTTAATGAGGTTGAAGACCTTAGGTTCAAGGGGAAATAGGTTACTGAAGACATTGATGGCATTGAAGATAAAGAAAGGTTGATCATTTGCCTTTTTTGTCTAGATGAAGCTATCATAGTCATATTCAAGTTGGAAAGTCTCTAGGTTGTGCTACACGGACCTTGTAGATACAAATAGGTGTATCTATAGAATCTTCGTATTCTCACGTTCTATAAATAACTTGCGATCCTACCTTACATTATTCAAACTATTATTAAATAATTTACTTAGCAACCTTCCAACCTCTGCCAGTTTCAATTACTGTTTTGTTACCACGAGCTGCTGTTTCTAACAATTCATATACTATGAATATGACGGAATTACTCTACTCCCATAATTCAGCTAGGTCTATTTCAATCTTAAATTAAGGCCGTACGGGTGAAATTGCTTTGTCGTTACCACTCGTACCCAAAGGAAATGTTTTCCGTACATTGAGTGCCAGATTCGCAGTTCCTTGCCTAATTACTTCGATTTTGACAGGGGATGTAATTGTAATAACATACGGTTATTTTCGCACGTTTTTCTATTTATGTTTCCATTACAGTTTCTTATTCTTACAAGAAATGTTTCTCTTTATATTCGTGCCGGGCTAAAAATAAATCAAAATTTTCATATATGTCGTAGGAATATTCGGTAAAATTTCGGCGAAGGCTTTCATATTTTAGCGGGTAATATGTTACCTTGTTCCGTGTTTTCAGACAAAACCTCGGCAAGACGTTAATATGATAAAATGTAAATTAAATACCCTTCACGATAATCCAATTAACCAAAGTATCGACACACCCCTACTATAATCTCTTGATTGAGTTAACGGTAACGTACGCGTTAGCGTAAACGTAAATGCGTAGCCTATCCGTAGTAATCTAAGTAGTCATGATCTCAAATGGCAAGGATTGGCTGTTATTGTTACACAAATTGTTATTGATAAGCATGATGTGCCTGATTTAATCATCTATTCTACCGTTACAAGTCTGCTATCGAGACTATATTAAATGAAGAATGGTGAGTTTTAACTTTTAAATCCAATTAGCAAACGAAACACTGACATGGCAACCCATTGTTTCCTTGAAAACGTATATGGAAACCTGTTTTCGCCTTCTTAAAATAACTGGTCGTTCGTGAACTCCCAAAGAAGTGCCATAAGTCTTGCTTCATGACAGGCTATAAGCTCAATTCAAGATTTATTGCCGACATCTCATCGATTAAAGAACAGTTGCAAAACTTGAAAGCGTATTAGCAACAGTAAATATCGAGAGCAAATAAATCGTGGGTGATACACTTAAAAATATACAATACTAGGAGCCATTCGAGAAATCAGAAGATAACAAGTTACAAACAATGGTAAAAAAATACCAATAGAACTAAAGAAACAATTCCAAAACATTAATAAATTCCCCAGAAACAGTATAAATCAAGAACACAGCAATCATGAAAGATAATATTCCAGGAACCATTGAAAAAATTTAAAGGTTAAAAGTCACAGACAAAGTCAGAAATACCATTTGAACTATAGAAAAATTTCAAAAACTTGAATCAGATTCCCCAGAGACATAAACATTCGAGATTCTATCACTAGCAAAAACTACCATTGATATACGACTAACTCCTAGTAGTATTAGTAAAGCAAAACGGTGAAAGCGGCCGGTGCCACCACCGGACGATTACAGTTACGGTGACGTTAATTAGGTCGAGTACATCGAGTACACGTGAACTCGGCGCTCGCGTGCGGCTGACGTTAACGACGGAACAATTGGTAATTCGTTAGCGGGTGTAGTTTGGTCCTTTGTGGCAGTGGCCCTCGTAAAATATAAAAAAACGCAAAAGCGAGTATGCGGACGCAAGGCCGGTAAAGCAAGTCAGAAGCTTAAAATTCTCTAAATGTCCTTGCTAATCCTTTGATAAATTTAATCACTTATCTAGTAATCACTTCGTATCAATTAAAATCCACAGAAGCATGCAACATGATAGCACACGAGCTTACCTAGAGATAACCAGGCAATTTATCACAACATCAAAAATGATGGCTCACATCAAATATTAACAGTGTATGCGAACTCTCGTAAACAACAGTAATAACCCCATCTATGTGGAATTTAAAAATAAAATTTCGCCATCGTATCACCCTTTGAGTTATTGAGCAATAGAAAATTCCATGATTATTTATCCTAGGAGCGGAGGTAACATAAAATCAGCTGTTTATTTTCTCGAATTGTGTGAGTCAGCTGACGGAAATTCGGTATTATGGGGATCGTTACCAATGGGATAACGGTCTTCCGATATAAACTTCTGAATCCTTTCTTTTGCTGCTCTTAGTAACAAGAATTTCTTAGGAGAAAAAATGTAGGTCTTGGCTGTAACATAAATTCTCAGTGCAGAATTGGAACTTTGCCCAAAATTGGTCCTATCTCACTAGTGTCTATCGGCTAATATCGACATCGTCTAACTGTAGATATACCATATAAACACATATGTATGCCTTTTAGCAGATGGAAGATTTGGAATTATCGACTTTTGGATATATATCCTGTTAGAAATTAAATACTTAAGATAAGTCATTTAAGATGCCAGAAATGAAAATCTAGTGACGATTAACATAGTGTCAGCCAAACCCATGTCTGGTGACGTTGCGTTAAACGACGTCAATACGGTCGGTGACGTTGGAGACCAACTTCATGTTTACTCAACCAATAACTATTGAAACTCACGTGTCATGACGATGACGTACAAGCCAGACAGCTAAATAAAGAACACGGTTCACATTCCTGATGTTAGTGGAAAGTTTGACATTGTAGATACTTTAATGTAGTCTGGCAATGCTGCGAAATATTTTTCAATGGTTTTTGAAGAATGAAATGCTATTTTGAGGATTTTTTATGTAAATGTTTTCATAGGACAGGACAAGGATGTAATAGACACTAGATATCCGCAAGCGCAGACAGGAATATTTGTAAAGGAAAATAATACAGTCTTATACCTGGTTGGCTGGTAGGCAGCTGAATGAGAATGAGCGCAAATAGAAACAAATGGCGCGCAATTGGAAAGGCCTATGTCCAGCAGTGGACTACTGTAGACTGATAATGATGAAGATGATACAGTCTTATCAAAGGAGTGAGAAATACTCGCTGTAGTCATGATTTATTTCAAAGCAATAAACATCTGAATGAATGAAAAGAGTGCAGCTTATGACACCGTACAAATTGCTCACTGAAGGAAAGACACAATAGATTACTTAAGCACTATTGAACGTAAGATTTCTTCTAACAATGTAGTAGCCAATAACAATGTGACTACATACTGCATCGTTAACCGCGATGAAATAAATGTTGACTTAAACAAAAAGAAAGAATGCATTAATGTGAGGTGCTGTAGGGGTGAAGGAAAACCAAAGAAACGATAGGTTATTGTTTGAAAGGTGATATGACTCCTAAGGAGGTGACTAATAAAGAAGTAGAAGGTATGTTGTGCTATACCCAAATACGTTGGGATAAGGTCAGGATGATGATGAAAAGAGAACTAAAGCAGCTCAAAATATTTTCAAACCTAGTGAAGATATTACTCACATTCCCTTTTACAACAGTCACCGTGCCAACAAATGAACCATTACCGCTCGAAATCCCTCACATAATACAAATAAAAGCTAAAACATTTCAACTCCTATCAGCAGATGCATTCACTTGAAGATCCACCGTTATTAACAGACAAGAATAGGTAAAATCTCCATATGAATTGTTAGCATTTGGACGTGCGCCCGTACAGGTCATGTTAGGTAACTGATGCACGTCATCAACGCCCTAATATCTGAGTTCTGATACTTCATTACAACTGTAATCTGTAGGCAATCGCGTGGGCGGGACCTGCCTCGGATAATTTCAATGTAAATTGCAATACACAATTGTGTTTGTAATGTCTATTTGAATTTTGATTAGATTAATCTTTATGGCACATATGGTTTGTTATATTTGTCTAAATTTCGAATTATTTGATACTGTTGACCGGACACGAATTCACGATCCCTTATAAATGGAACAACTTCTTATCTAAGAGCAACTTTAGCTGCTTCAATGTTCGATCTGAGAGGAAGCTTATAGTTCGCCGGCTTGCTTTTGATCAAACACTACCATTGCAACTGCAGAGATTAGACAAGTAATGTTCTGTTGAAACTCAATAAGAATTGAGTATTCTAGTAACAGCTAAGTGAAATTATGTTCCCGACTGAAATTATTTAACTGCAGAAATATTTTAAAATTTTCTTTATTATCAATTTAATTACCTTTGTTCGTGGCCATTTCTGCTGAAATGAATCCTGAAGATGTTTTCATGCTTTCTCGACGAGTATAGCAGATTTTATTATCTGAACATGTGCGAATAGGATCTTTCATCAAAGCTAACGCCGCGGAAGCAATTTCGTTTCGTAACCCTTTGCATGATATTGTGCTTATGCGTGTACCCTCCGGTGTACCTTTTAGATTTGGTAACGGTTTGGGCGGGCAATGACGTCATCGGCCCGTTCTCGCTTAGGCAACGTGCAACGGTGTGATACGATATTCAGACATTTTGTACCCGTGAATGTCTTTCCTTGGTTCCTTACAAAAATCGTGATACAGTTCAAGGTGAAAGACGTTTTGTTGTTTCATCTTAAATTCCAACTCCCAGGCACAAAAACGGATTTATTATGTAAGAGCGACAGTATTCAACTTTCACGAATTACAGTTTCAAATAAGGGAAAATGAACAATTTCTTGAATTACGTCATTGGCGCCAACATCTGTACTTTCACAAGCCCTTGTTAGTAGTTAGCTTCGATTAGACCAAATTGCCCTTTTTGCTAACTTTACATTAGCAGATAACTGCACGTCACAATGATTTATTGAAATACGAAAATATACTCAATATTCGCAGCGATAAGTGACAGCTAATTAAGAACTCACATGTGTTTTATTTGTGCCACTGTAAATTGTTCTGAATAATCCTCTAGTTTCTTCTAAATCTTTCGAAGAAAAATCGTCTCTAGACACTTGTATCTAAGTTCCAATTCCATTGCCCGTTGCGTAAGGATCGCGGAAGCTAAGCCGCCGTCTTCTAAATATAATAAGTATTTTCGGACTTACATCGCTTGTGTAATGATAGTATGTAAGTTCTGAGTATCTCATGTATGTATTTGCGTCATTTACGTCGTCTACTGTCTTATCCTTACTTTTTTACTATTAGGATCAGCGTCTCCATGTCCAGTGATTTTGCTAAGTTGTTTGTCACAAATATTTTCGCTCAGACTATATTTATCGCTTTTTTCTATTACACAGACAAAATATAGGCATAAAGCAGCTGACACTATATTTTTACGAGAAAGGACACTTTCAGAAAATTATTTGTCTTTGTTATGAGCACCGAGATATGTAAATACTCTTTTGAGATTTCTGGAGTATTTTTCAGTCTTTGACAAAAGGCACAAAGGTTGCCAGTACAAAGTAAGTGCAGTTGAAAAAGAATATAAAGCTAAATAATTTAGAACACCATTGTCCTAAACAAAGAGCCGTATAAAAGGACAACAGACGTTATGCAAACGAGATTTTGATCACCAATGAACGTACGGGTTTTTTATTCGGGAAACTTCCTGACCACACGAGCCCTATCGTTGCATTTAGTAGCCATTTTAACTCCAAATGTATGGTTATTGGTTACGCACCGTCCCCGGGTTCGACGCTCTGCTAATCCCATTCGGCCAACACTTACCTATTTTACTGCTTTTGCAAATTGGTCGTGGAAACTGTCGGGGTATTTTGACTGGTATCTTAATGTATTCTGTTTTCTGGGGCATTTTTAACGCCCACGTTACCGTGCTCGGCTAAATATAAGTTATTTTCGCTAATGAGTTGTTCAGCGACGTTCAATGAGTCGGTAGCTACGTTTTATGACTTTTTCTTGAAAATATTACCTTCAACTATCACTGGAAATAAACTGAGAGCTGAAATACAATTTACAATATCGTAACACACAATAAATCCAACCCAGATGGACCTCTTCATTGAAGACTTGTGAGATCATTTCCCAGAGAATTTTTATGAAGCCAATAAAACCGGACGTTTGGACGAAAGAATATCTCAATCTTAATTCGATACGAATTGGCGATTTTCAATGTTCATAAAACTGACCACGGCTGAAACTTTCCGGAATCGAAACTGTCTTTCAAAAATGTCGGAATGATTTTAATCGAAAGGAAGTACTAGTTTTCATATTCTGTTACACTCGAGAACAAGGTAAACGTTTTATATACAACATTATTGGCATTGTAGAGAAAGGAGGAAAGTTGTTTGTTTGGGACTCTCTTAAAAAGCATATACGGTTGATATGGTAAACCATCGGATAGTTTGCGACATGCATTGTCCACCCAAACATGACCCTAGAGGGACACCGATCAAATATTATCAGTATATAAAATTACTTCTGATAGCGGGGTCCCCAAATGTAATATATGTATAGCTACGATTTTAGCTACAAATGTTAATAGTATATTTGTTATTATTATTTCAGCAAGCTAGCTAACAACAAACACCTATACTTGTCCTTGTTGAGTACTATCATTCCGCGTCCCACATTCCTTATGTTCAACACAGTCATTGTAAACAAGTATATTGTAAGCCCTATCTATAAAGTAATCTTTGTGTCGAGAGGTTCTCACTGACCATTATTTCGCATGTCGAGCGAAACTGGATCGTTTTTCACGCCAATTGTAAGGACGCCCAGGGACCGGACGCCGGGACCCTTTTGCCGATTCTCTTCGAGATAGCCTAATGCGTATACCTCTATTTATTACTTGGTATGTACGTGAATGTTACTGCTAAAGATTGGAAAATACTACCAGTTTTATTATTCTGCTCGGAATGGTTCTTTTTAAAGTCCTATTGTGTTCGCTAATGTTCCAAGTGGTGTGGCTCCGAGCGTAAGCGTACGAATGTATGATAAATGAAGTAGTAGATGATGGTTCTAATGATCAAAGCCGAGCAATTGACCTTGTACAAATTAATTAAGCTGGATCGGTGTTATAGTGACTAGTAGGAGTGCCATCTAAGGCTTTTGGTTAACTTAATGAAGCGTGTCTAAAACTAGAGCAACTATCTAGGTCTAGTAATATCATAAATATATTAAACGATTTAAGGTGTGGCTTATTGATAGCTGTCGGACTTATCGATATAAATGATCTACATTGGTTACGATTATACTAAATTTATTGCATATCTTTAGGTTGAATTGTTTCTGACATTCATATATAGGTACACGTTTTTCGCCGAAATGGAATACAGTAATTTGTGGCGTTAGATACTCATTTATTTTAATGAAGATCACCTTCCGTTGATGTCTGTCGTAATTGTTTGTATCCTGTTGTCTAATTATTGTGTAATTGCTAGTCATGTTCACCAAATATGTACCTACTATAAATTTTTATACAAAAACTATATTCAGTGCTATAAAAATTCCCGTAAAAAATGGTCAGTAAAAATGTTCACACAAAGTCTGTTAAACCGATTCCTCTCCGATATCTAAAACTCCATTTATATGGTTCGGATTCATAGACGAAATGTCAGATCCTCATATTTATTTTACACAAGGAAAATTTATACCGGGATTGGTATTTTATTTTTACAATTTATCATTCCGGTCGGTAAGTTCTCCCTATGGGATGGAGCGTGTGAAGTGGGGCATCCCACCATATACATTTTTGCGTCGAGGATATTTCAGATAAAATGTTAACACATATTTTTGTTTGTGTACTCTCATTGTATGTACTTTGATCTTTTGCACTGATATTACCTATTCATACATTTATATTTTATAGTAAATAAATTTATTGCAAGTTTATATTTTATTACGAATGAGTATTTTATAAAGAATTTGTTTATTATTCCAAATGGGATCGTTCCAATAATCAGATTTCAATTCAATTTTTATTTTATCACAAAAGTGACCTTAACAGAATCGATCTTTTCAGTTCACTGCCACTCAATTTGAGAGTTCTATTTTCTTCATGAATATTTTACCATAAGTTTGTGTTTTTTGTTAGACCTAACATTTGTAAACTTTGAAGTATTGTTAGATAAATTGTTTGGAGTTGGTAGTTAGTCGTCTCCTTGGGCAGTGGCGCTCAGGTCGGGCGGTATCGACGTTCTATTTCCGTCGATACACGGTCAGACAGCTGTGTCGATGTGACGGTCTATCAGTTATTCAGATATCGCCCATTGTACTCCACCACGTGACTGTGAGACCTTGGATACCGCTCCAACAGTTCCATGGACGAAACAAGACATACGACAATTTTAAATCGATTGATTGCTTTAAGAAGGACCTCTTGAGGATCTTGTCTGAATTGATGTTCTTAGACCTTAATTTTTGAGTCTTCATTAATAGTGATATCTTCAGAACTCACTACGGGTTATAGCTAAAGCATCAAGCAAAGAAAAATATAAGTCAAGAAACGCCTATTTAATTCTGCAATTTATAAATAGGGATGACAAAATGAATAAGGAAATAAACTTAGATGCAATCAATCTTAATAAAGATCTCTATAAAATAAACGGAACGTTCGTGTTCAACAATAATAAGAAACGGCACAATTCTTGCAATACATTTGTAAATGCCAAGCAACGAAGGACTCTTTATATCTTTATTGACATCGACTGTGCCCTCTTGAGCAATCAGGACCTGATCTGTTCCTGGAAAAATTGCATTCGACTCAAAATTCTCTCTTTTAAATAAAGTTGCCGAGTTCTGCTTCTTCTAAATCGTCGTTGATGGTTTGAAATACGTCTTTCTCTTTGACAGCGTCTTCAATAGCCGTTACATTGTTTTCCCTTTATTTCGTTTGAGGTGCAAACGTGTTGGCAACTACTTCAAATGTAAGTTTAACCGGTGCTTCCTGTGATGTAGTGTTGATTTGTAACTGAGTTACGATGTCAATTTATTTTAAACCTGCTGCGTTGAATATTTCTAACAGAACATTAGGATCTATACGATGAATTTTTGATTGAGGGACTTTCTTCTGAATTTGCGCCTTCATTCAATATAGGTTCACAGTCAGCTATAAATTTTCTTCGAAATAAAGTCAAAAGTCAAAGGACTTTATTTCAAGTAGGCCAGTTACAGGCCATTTTGAATTGTCAAAAGACAAAATAAAATATTGCAAAATTATGGTGCTACAGTCCCAGTCACAAGACATAATAACTGTGAATGTACCGTAGATGCCCATTCCAAGGCGTGTTATTTCAATATGTTTGAGTTCGGTTTTCTGAAAGCAGTTAGGTAAAATGAAAGCTAAGCAATTAGACAATAATTACAAAACTATGTTACAAAAACTAATTGTGTACAAATAATACTAATACGTGTTCATGAAAGTCGTGTTATTTTAGTAATTCGTTCGATAGCGTTTTGTGTGTCGACCTCCGGTTTGGTTGCACGAAGGTCTGTTCGCGGTTCAAGGACATTTCCTAGTGGTCAATATTTTACGAGGTTTGGGAAGTTAAATACTCGCAGTACACACTAAAATATAAATAACTTGTAATTTTCATGAAACTCGTTGCAAACTCAAAGCAAGACGTAAATAGTGCAAGCTACTCGTTTTATTATTTCAGTCAGATCAAAGAAGGATCTTAATCATAAAGCAGGCTTTTCCTTCAGATTTCCAATTCTTCTTTACCATTTTAATTTGTGCCAAGCCCGACTAACCCTCCGTAAAATTCGCATTACAAACACAGGGACGTAAACGAACAAACACGACTCTAGGGCTCTCGAATCAAGTAATGTACATCCAGAGGTACATCTGTTGATTAATCATTTATTCGTCACACATTGGCGCCAACCGCCACAGTGTTGGCGCCAACTTCGCTTCGTATTTCGAACACCGCGCGCGCTCCGTGTATTTTGATTTTATTACACGACGAGTAATTTTATCACAGGTATGTGTGTATGTTTGTACCGTCGCAAGAGGCCTCATTTATCCGTGACTACAGTCGTTCAGTCGATTTATCGCTAATAAACCGTTTTTCGTACTCGTTTTATACGATGAAGTGTACGCAAATATAAAATTGCTTACGATTTTTAATCGATTATCAAAATAACGTTTCATTACTCTCGTGTGTAGGTGTTAACGACTGTTAAACTGACAAGAACAGATCTGAATTGTTTATATGTTGTGGGATGTAGGCGCTTGTAGTAACAATGCTTTTTCAACCGTTCCACTGGGATTTTTTTCGTGGAAATCGATACGGGAGTACGGTCCCGAACCGTATAGGAATATAAATATGCGATGGAAAATTATGCAAAGTCAGTATTAGGTAACGTTAAATTGTAGATTTCTAAAGGAACATTTACTATCTCGTACACCCCTATTTTATAGTACAGATTATATCATTTTTGTCGTAATCACAATTATCGATGGCTTCAATTTTTTTTATCTAAGCATAATTTGCAAAGATTGTATCTCTATCAGTAATCGACCTAAATAAATGTATGCTATTGAAAGATTATCAAATTGGATTAATATCTACAAACTTGGAACTATGATGGATGATATACAATTACTCGAATCAGATATGAAATTGTTACTAACTGTAAAGGTCATGATTTATTTTGAGAACAATCTAGAATACTATGTCTTTAAAGGAGTACTGAAAATTGCTGAATATATTAAAGATTTCTTAGCTGAAATATAAGTAAAAGTGGATGAAGAAGGGACTGAATAAATTCGTTAATGTAGGTATTGTACAGATTGAGATTGAAATGTAGAAGAAACCGTTCACATTGCCGGGTTGATAAAATTGCCAGTATCACTCAGTAATAGTGTAAGGCTTAGGATGCACTGCGATTTTTATTCGCGCGATTATTTGCCGCCCAATCTGCGACCTATGGAATTGTTATGAAGCTGCACGCATTGCGGAAAAAAATCGCGCGGAATTAATACCGCAATACCTCCGTGTTTTGCCACAGAATCCACCGCACCAATGCGCGGATTAAATTTGCGCGAGTATTTTGAACTCTATGAAAATGTAGAAGGAGACAAAAGCCGCGCGGAATTTTATCCGCAGTGCGTGTTATTTAAATTCAGTACGCGGACAAAAATTCGCGCGAATAAAAATCGCAATTCGTGTTAAGCCTTACTTTCTATCGATGAATGAATATTCGTAATCCAATCAGCATTTCTAGAGAGATTACCTTCTACAAACATACAATTCATTTCTCCTCTTCATAAAAAAGTATCTAAAAACACAGCTCGAAAGTTTATTTAATTACACCGGTTTATCGGTAACCACGGAAATTGCCATAATAATCAACAAAGCTTACTTACCACGTATAATAAATTGGGGGGAGCAGGGCTCATTACAGAGATCCTAATCTACTATTAGTAGCTCGTAATAGTGGTAGTAAGCCCCCTTGTTAATGTTTGGGGGCCTTTGTATCCTGTGGCGGAATTAGGGATATGTTCCTTGTAGAAATTTGAATGACGTTAGACAAAATATAGCTCATCTTTAAAATGATCTGTGATTCGTACGTCAAAATCATTTAGCATATTCAATCATACGTACCTTTATCATTACGCACACTGGAGCAATTGTTACGCTCAAATGTTCTTCACCCAAAGAAAAGAAAGCAAACATCCAAAATCAATAGGGCCGACATTTTAAGAGGAAATATGGGCAGAGAGCGCCGACTGCATTTTCTTAGTAAAAAGTCATAATTCGAGGTTTGGCTCTCGTCTCTTTCCTCCTCCAATATTAGACCAATTTAAAAGATATTCCATAAACTATATTATGTCCCTATGTTTTCCTTATTTTATTTATATTTGTTAAATTTGTCCATTAAGCCTCTGTTGACAGCGCCATTTTTGAGCATTTTTAAGGGCTCTAGTGCTTCTAAAGATAATGTATCATCAAAAATGAAAACATAGGGACATAGTATATTAAAGTCCAATATTGGAGGAGGAAAGAGACGAGAGCCAAACCTCGAATTATGACTTTTTACTAAGGAAATTCATTCGGCGCTCTCTGCCCCCGTTTCCTCTTAACATGCCAAGCAGACGTAACAAACATCAGCTCAGTAGCTCGGTACATTGACTCCTCTTCAATATTTTACGATTATCGACAGCCGTTCCGGCCTTCCGGTTGAATATGCAGCTGTTCACTCATTTATAAGCATACCTACTTATATTTCACGGGTATTTCGACGACGAATCTGGAATTCTGGACTAGGACTAGCGCGGAAGCCGTTGAAGTTCTTATGTTATCCGCCGTACCTATAGCCAAGTCAACTTAGAATAGACATCATCAACAGTGAACTGTGATGTGAGACTGTTGGAATAACTCATCATCAGCTTCTCCTACCCTTGTCCCATGTTACTTAGCGTCGGTGCCAAACGATTTCTTTTTCTATTCCGTCTTGTCAACCGACACGCTATCACTGACTCCCTTTTCTTTCATATCACTCCTTACACAGTTTTCCATCTTTTCTTGAATACGTCTAGTAAATAGTTTAGTGCTAGCTGAACTGTTTTCAGCTAAATCAAGGATGCTGCCTATCCCCTTGTCAATCTTGACTTTGAAATGCAGACCAGGAATAGCTGCATTATGCCAATTTGTTGTACTAGTACCATTATCTATTAAACCAATTCCAACTGACTGTACAATTGTTTATACAATCGAGCCATTACGGGTTTGCTTGCAAATGTCAGTTGCAAGATTGGCGGTAGCAAATATTTTGATGGTTGATGCATACCCTTGAGCATCATCTTTGAGAGACTTATCTCACATAGAGCAGTCCAGATATGATTCCGTTTCTGGCACTTGTAGTTTGACAGTTGAACGACAGTGGCTGGAAGGAATAAAACCTTTTATTCATGAGGGCCTAACTCTAAACTACTAAGACCAAACTACCAAGCAGTCTTTTTCTTATTCGTGTTGCTGGCACGAGAGTTATTTTGATTTTTCCGGCGCAAAACTTTGCCACTGCCAAGGCATCGCTGGCCGGTGGCAGGTCGCGGTCGTAGGACAATTTTGGCTGCAAGTTTTGGGGCTCAGAGGACAGGATAGGAGGTGGAGCATAGGCATCTCGGCTCCGCATTACCACCATGCTTTTGCTGCGTCAAGGTAGCCCCACTTCTAAGTGTTTAAGTGTGAGACGCACATTTAAAATTTAATAAAATAAACAGACTACTTTTATAATAAGTATTTGCTGTTTTCCTCTTCCAAGATTAACATGCCATAAAGTACCTGTGTTCATTGTTCGTACATCAATGTTTCTGGGACAGTTTACACAAGAACTCCTAAAATAAGAGTAACGACGTGATTAAACTGTATGTCCAAACAATTTGACGCAGGTCATGACACTTTATGAGATTAAAGGAAAACAGAAGCCGATGCTTATGTTTCAGTTCTGTTAACTGAGCTTGTTGCTAAATCGCATGATGATGTAGTTCGGAATATAATCATCATTTCAGGGGCCTTACAATGACGTCTTAAAGCCGTCATGGTTACTGTGTGAGACAGACGGAGCTATACAGCACCCTAAGAGCGGTTACGCACTACATCCGATCCAAAGCCGAGATAAATTTCGGTTCCAAAGTAGCCGTAGTACTTCTTGTAGGGAAACTTACCGTCCACGTCGTCCTAATTCAGAATGTTTTTAATTCGGATAGAACTCGGGAACTCAAATCACGGACACGGATCAGATGTAGTGCGTAACCGCCCTTATTGTGTTAGTTTGTTTCCCTTGTATTCATGGCTTTATATGTTAAAAAAGCCGGCTACTCGGCAGTGTAAAACACGTAATGAATATTGTTGAGTTACCAAAATGAAAAGTAAGGAGTGTCTCTTTTTCACAACATAATCATGATGGCATTGTCACTTCGTAGTATGGGCCCAATGTGAATGTCGCCCAGTCCTAGACAAAGGTATCCCCAAGTGTCTCCATATCATTTGGAATATAGCAAGGGATATGTTTACTATAGCGGTTTTTGACATGACATGATGAAACAAGTGACATTAACAAAATGGCTGATTTTAAAAGGCAACACGCAAAAAGTTTTTTAAAAACTGTAACTCGACTACGGATTTTTTGCCTATTCTACCCGGGCCATAATAACGAATCGATTGCCATCTTATTCATCAAGATCCGGCGAATAGTTTAGGCGCTACGGAGGAACATACGCAAATACAAACATACAAGATACAAACATAAAATCATTGCCCTTAAGGTTACACTAGTCGATAATTCTGCCATACAAACTTAGTCTGGCGATAACTCCACTGTTTGACGATGTACGTTCAAAATAAAAAATAATATCAATTTGTCTCATTATTATCTAGCCCTTTATGGAAACAAAAAGGTAAAAAAATATATATTTGAAAGTTATGAGCGCGGCAAGTTCCACATTTCGACACAAATTTTAACACATTTTTGGGCGCAAATAAATACCATAAGAAGACGGAAAATTGCAAAACGGCCACCATACAGGGATAGATTAGTAGTTCAACAATGCAGATAGTTTTATTTTGAACAGATACGTTTAGTCCTTTTTCATGATATCCAGACTCCCAAAGGTATGTTTAGAAAATTTCGCGCGCTTGGTTTCGTCCTAAATCATCATCCATTTCGCTACAAATTTGCAAAAGTGTGTATTCGTACGCGAACTAGCTTCTTACTGCTCATCACAGCATCTATCTCTTCCGCACGTGTTGTCGGTTCATATAACATGCATTTTAACCCCGCGCACAAAATAGTTCGTGCCGTCGACTAGTGTAACCTTAACTAACTGATGCGAGTAAAGACAACAAAAACAAATGATAAAACACTCTCATTAATTATGTCACCAGTGATTTCATTAATGACTCACAGAGATGTCTCTGAAGCCATAAGTAAAAATATCACACACTTGACAGGATTTTCACAAGACAAACGTGTCATCGCAAACAATTCGCCTTAAGAATTAATATACATCACATATACACAAATATTACATCATCACTACGTTGTTTCAGAATATTTTGAGTAAGGCTTCGGATACCATAATTATACCACAGATAATATAAATTATACCAAGGCTGCAATGGCGTAGCCAAGAAAATGCGAACCTTTCTTGATATCCGTTGAATATGTTAAGGCCCTTAATCTGCTTTAATACCTACCGTAAAACGGTTACTTTCTAAAGCATGCTCCTTAGTTAACGGCTAGGTTAAAAGTTTAAAAAAAAAGTACATTATTTGTAAAACATGGTTTTTTCGTATTATTTATACTTTTTCTTTAAAAAATACTTAATTAACAACACGATATTTTTAGGGTTCCGTACCCAAATGGTAAAAATAGGACCCTATTACTAAGACTCCGCGGTCCGTCTGTCTGACTGTCACCAGGCTGTATTTCTTTTGCCGCTATAACAACAAATACTAAAAACAGAATAAAATCAATATTTATGTGGGGCTCCCATACAGCAAACTTGATTTTTTAGCGTTTTTTGCGATAATGGTACGGAACCCTTCGTGCGCGAGTCCGACTCGCACTTGGCCGGTTTTTTCGCTTGTTTTTCGTACTCCTCCAAAACGACTTGGAAGTTTAAAAATATTTTTACATAAAAAAAATTGGTAGAATTTCTTCTTAACCTACTTAGCAAACAAAAGGAGGCCCAATATTGATAGTCTGGCACCACCGATCGGGCGCACGGCCAGTACCGCGTTAACAATGGGGAATATACACCTAGGCCTTAACAAAATTTTATGAAATGCTCCAAGTGGATGGAGATTGTTTTTTCGTAACCAAAGTTTTCATTAAACTGTTTCTGTAACGCAACCCAATTGCCACAGATATGCTAAAAACGAGTCATTCTGATGAATTTACTGATATATTTAGTTTATGTGCCTGTAGATTTCTGTTTCGTTTCATTCATTAACTGCATATACTGGACGAATTCGAAAGACAATGAACGAATTTACTTGTTATCATACTATCGTCAATTTGCAATTAATTCAATACAGCACCTCACACCTGTCTTTTATGTCTGAATTACTGCTTAGTGCCAATAAAATAACTTAATTGACGTCAATCGCACCTCGGCACTTGATAAATTTCCAACTACTGATGATTTAACCCTTTATTTTTTAAACATCGTATTCGATTTTCTTGTTTGTTTATTCTTTATTCAAGTTTACAATAAACATGACAAAAATATTTCGCAAAGTATTGCAACACATGGCGTGTCGTGTACGTTTTAAGTTAACACAAACATGCAACACCTTATATACTAACGATAATCTTAAAATAACTCCACTATGTTAATTTAAAACAATTGCCATTGATAACTAGGAAGTAGTGGCGTGGGTAAAATATATAAATGGCTGCAAACTAAACAATAGGAATACAAGGACTGTATAATTTTGTTATTTAGTTAATTTCACGCGATTTTTTTGTTGTTACTGTTGGTTATTTTTAGGTTAACATGAATTCCCTGTTACAGTACTGACCATTTCATAGACTAGCTTCTGCTATCGGCTTTGCCCGCGTGAATATACTCTCGGGTTAAAAAGTATCCTATGTCATTTTCTAGGACATGGTCTACCCGTATGCCAAACACCCAAGCTTCGGATTTATAATATTAGTATATGGATACATCGAAATATATTTACTACGCAGTAGATTTGGTGGTCCGAACACTCATTCTTTTCGACTGAACTGTACTGCAATCCGTACACCTTACTTTAAACTATGTTGAACGAAACGCGTAAGCGACATGAATTTCGTCGGTGCTTACGTCGTTTTGATCGCGAGTAAACTATACTCTTTAAGCAATCTAGCGCTGCTGCTGTTTTAATAGTTTGATAAGGCGCAGTCGTGTGTCCTAAATTGCGCTTTATTTCCATGCATTTTGTATTAAATTTGAATGGAATAGGAAGCCGCCCGTGCCATCCGCGCATGACGCCAATTCTGTGTGGCCTGCGCCTTAGACAACATAAATATAGACCTTAAGTCCTAACACACCAGCATTTTCTTTTTTCATTAAAGTTCTTGTCTGTCGGTAGAATGTATGGATATATGTCATCATTGCATTTAAAAGCATGATTTTAGAGATGCAGAAAAAGAACCTTAAGAATCTCCTCATAACAAGAACAAAAAAAATACTATTACAGAATAAATAAATTAAAAACTCGGCTGGTCATTTCTAAACACAAAAGTTCTAAAAAAACGTCACATCAATTGTAACAAAACAGCTTAAAAACGTCCCTAGCAGAACGGTCGCAGCCTCCGTTTTTTTCCCTCTCTAACTAATGTCCTAAAGAAAAACAAACAAATTCGTTTTTTTTAAGGTTCTGTACTCAAAGGGTAAAAACGGGACCCTATTACTAAGACTCCGCGATCCGTCTGTCTGCCCGTCTGTCACCAGGCTGTATATTATGAACCGTGATAGCTAGACAGTTGAAATTTTCACAGATGATGTATTTCAGTTGCCGCTATAACAACAAATACTAAAAACAGAATGAAATAAATATTTAAGTGGGGCTCCCTTACAACAAACGTGATTTTTTTGCCGTTTTTTTGCGATAATGCTAGGTACGGAACCCTTCCTGCGCGATTCCGACTCGCTCTCGGCCGGTTTTTTGTTCTTTCCCTCGCTCAGAGCATAACACGAAATTTATTTGGCAAATTACAAGAACCAATTCACTGAATAATTTGAAAAGGGGAGGCTGGAGTTTATCTTTGAATATAATAACGATTGTTTTGTTGGCAACGTGTTTGCTTATCAGTAGAATGAACACACTTTCGACAGTTACTGGATAGCTAATTAGTAATTTGTTAATTAGAAAGTTTGATGAGCAATAGGGATGATGACTGGGTACGAAACAGCAAATTCTAATTAGTCCGCCGGTTAAATTATCAAAAAATATTGGGCACGTATTTTTTTCTCATTCAAATCAATACAAAATCACCAAGATAAAGCGCATCAAAGTTCGGGAGTGGGGGCTTGTGACGTAACTTCTGTGTAAAAAGTGTACCAAGGCATGATGTCTTAATTTTTGTTAACGTGACAAAAAAAAAATACGTGTCCAATATATTTTGGAAACCTGACGGACTAAAAATATTTTTTTGTCATCATCCCTATTGCTGCTGTGTTCTGACTGCCTCGATGTTCTAGTGGCCGTTTTTCACAAACAATTTAAAAACAAATTAACTTACCAATAAAAGAAAACATTTCCAATGCCTCGGCCAACTTTTTCTATACATTCTTTACTGCTCAATATGGCATAAAAAGGCATTTTTTTTTTCAAGATTTCAGTGGATTTCAGTTGCCGATAAAGCTAAATGAAAAGCTCAGATTACGATCGTTACTTTACTCCGTTTTTTTGGCACGCGAAGTACATACAATCGCGTAATCTAGTTAGATTTATGTCTGTGGCTATTCCAGACTGCAATCTATCTCTGCGCCAAATTTCATCTAGATCTGTCCAGCCGTTTGAACGTGAAAAGTAACAAACATACAAACACATACACTCGCAAACTTTCGCCTTTATAATATTAAGTAGGAAGTAGGATAGGCTCGTGCTTGACCACTATCTCACCTGATGGTAAGCGATGATGTCGTCGATGTCGACGGTGGAGTACGCTTACCTAGAAGTAACCTATTCACTCTTGACTTAAATACCACTAGGTTGTAGCTATCGGGAAACACAGACTCCGGCAGAGAATTCCACTCCTTAGCTGTACGTATAATAAAAGTATTCTCAAAAAATAACTGGTGAAATTTGGGTGGTACTTTTAGGTACACTTCTGGCAACCCTTCGAAGGTACAGGCATGAGGTGTGTTTTGGAAAATCCAGTCATTGGCTGGTATAACCGTTTCACATAGTTCGTTTTTGTTTTACGCACACTGAAAGGAAAATGCGTCGCCTAGGTCAACTAATATTGTCATTTTTTATTACGCACTGTTTCGTGAGTCAATCTGACCTTTGTCTATGTCAATCATCAACTTACGCAAATCTACCCAAATTATTCATGAGTATTCCTTCTTGGTATCATAAAATGCAATCAATATTTCAACCGATTCCCCAAACAATTGCCTCTAATCCCATCCCATTCGAAATTGCTTAATAAGTAATAAGAAAAAGTCTTCGCAACCCATACTCGAGTTTTAGCCGAATTTAAATTTCCATCGCTCAATCCGCTAAGACGGTCCCTAAGGACTCGATGATAAATATTCATAGAAGGACGGAACCCACGCTGTCAGCGGGTATTTCGTACGGAACTCCACCTAATAAATTCACAAGTTTAGAGATAAGGAAGTACGTAGGTAGTTGGGACAGGACTGAAAAATGTTCTCGTAAAATTTACGGGTTATGTCGCTTATCATTAGCTGGGAGGATGTTTGATAGCAATGCTATGTCTGCTACAGATTCATCATATAAAAATAATAGCTCGTTTCCCGCGGCTTCGGTCGCGTAAAAAGCGTTTTATCATCGCACTACCGGCATAAAAACTATCCTAGGTCCTTCCCAGGGTCTCAAACTACCTCCATACCAATCGGTTCAGCAGTTTAAGCGTGAAAAGTTAACAGACAGAGTTACTTTCGCATATATTATTTGTATGGATGGATAGTTCCAAACGACTGATGAGTCGATTCTCCGCTGCCATATGCCAAACCCATTTCTCCTTCTTATCTGACATCCCATGTTCAATTCCTTTGCTCTGCTCACAGTTAAAATCTTCGTTCCGCCAATAAACGTCTTCTTTAATGTCCCTCTCACCGCTCTGGGTTTATCGACTCGTCCTTCTTTGTCCAGGCTATCTCTCTTTGGAATGCGCTCCCTCAGAATATCAGGATAGCAACCAGTCGGTTCTCTTTCAAATTTAAGGCACGTGAACACATTCGCAAGAAGTTTGCAGAATCATCACAGAATTGATTTGTTGGTTTCGGTTTCTCTATAACATTGTTTATGTATGTATGTATCTAAGTATATATTTTTTTTTTCTCTATTTTTCCTTTCATTTAGTTTTACCTGCCTTTTTTTATTTCTGCACCACCCTAAGGTCGACTGGTAGTAAATGCCTAAGGCATTAAGTCCGCCTTTGTACTTGTGCATAAAGATTTAATAAATAAATAAATATGCCAATCACTAAAAACCTCTTAAACACAAACAAAATATTTATTTTTTATTTATACAACACATCGCATAGAGTTAAAATCGTAAAAGTTATAAGCAGTTCGGAGTCGTAGTAACATCGTCCGTTAATATATTTATGTACTACGCCAATGTTACTGAGGTCGATGCTCTAGCCGAAACTAATACACAACCAATCAATCAGATTGAAGCACACGCTCCTGATGGACATGAATGATTGACAGGCAGCAGCAAAAAAAAAAAGAAACCAAAGAAAAATGCAAAGAAATTAATTAAGTATCTTAAAACCCTCTCGAGAGGAGCTCGTGGCTAAATAATAACAGCCGCACGGGTCGATCATCAAGGTTAAGCAACGGTCATCAGTGGATGGGTGACCATTTCAATATACCGAGTTTCCTCCGTGCCTCGGAAAGCCGTTGGTCCCGGCTGTCATTTGAAGATCTTTGACAGTCGTTACGGGTAGTCAGAAGCTTGAGATCTGACACCAGTCATGCCAAGGGGTACCGCGTTACCCAGTTACTGGGTTGTGGAGGTCAGATAGGCAGTCGCTCCATGTAAAACACTGGTACTCAGCTGAATCCGGTAAGACTGGAAGCCGACCCCAATATAGTTGGGAAAAAAGGCTAGGCAGATCTTAAAACCCTCTCGAAATATTAAAAAGTAAGTTTCATAACTCGGTATTTACTTGAAGCAAGACGATAAATGAATGGAGCTACTGACATCGCAAAGGCTTGTTGATTTAACTAGAATGAAGAAAGCTTTGAGAGCTCTCATATTTTAGCTCGAGACTACATTTCTATCCGGCTACATGAATATTTAGCAACTATGCAATCTTCCGTGTAGTTAAACGGTGAAGCTATCAAATTATTTTCAGCTTTTTTGCAAGAAACGAGGATCGTATTTGTTTCATTAACATGTAATCCTACCGGACTGTTTTGTTTCTTTTTATTTATTTAAACTTCATGTACAGTGGTGACACATAGGCGGACTTAAAGCAGCAAGGCATTCACTCTTTTATACCCGGCTGCAAGGAAAGGGTTATGTTTTGTGCGCGTATCTTGTATGTTTGTATGTATGTAATATTCTTTATTACCTCCTATTTTTCAAATCACTTGACGGATTTTTATAATTAAGACATCGTCAGATAGGCCTTGGCCGCCCAAGTTTAAGTGCCGTTAAAAAAAAAGAAACGGTAAATGGCGGGTTTTAGTGCGCCATGTTGTAAGGTTTGCATTTTTTTTTCTTTAAATGCCATCGAGTGGGGTGTCAAAATAAAGAGGGTTTAAGAGTTGATTACAAAAATATATACCACTTATATGTTAAAAAGTCATTCGAAAACATTAAGTTTAACTAAAAAACTGCGCAGCATGATTTTTTTCTTGTTTATATCTTTGCAGTCGGGTTTTTTGATTTTATTAACTTTTTTTTTGTTAATGAATGCTAACTCTATTGCTTTTTTGTTCCGCGAGGCTACATAATGATGGCTTATGGCTTCCTTTCAGCCGACATGAAGCTTCCGTTTGTTTATTTATTTTTAAGCTACATTCTAACTAGAATTTATCTACTATTTATTTTTATTAGGTACTACGGAATTTTGTTGATGTTATTTATTGAGTGTTAATGGTTCATATGAGTCACTTTGATAAAAGGTATTTCAATGTAAATTTGGGCTGGTGATGTTTAAATGTCGTAGGTATGCAAAATAGAAGTTCTTTTTCAAATTTGTTTTTGTTTTTAATAAACCTTTTCCTTAAGGTTACAATAGTCAACGGCACGAACTATTTTGTGCGCGGGGTTAAAATGCATTTTGTATCAACCGACAACACGTGCGGAAGAGATAGATGCTGTGATGACCAGTAGGAAGCTAGTTCGCGTACGAATACACACTTTTGCAAATTTGTAGCGAAATGGAAAATTATTTAGGACGAAACCGAGTGCGCGAAATTTTATAAACAGACCTTTGGGAGTCTGGATATCATGAAAAAACGACTAAACGTATCTGTTCAAAATAAAATTATTTGCATTGTTGAACTACTAATCTATCCCTGTGTGGTGGCTATTTTGCAATTTTCCGTCTTCTTATGGTATTTATTCGCGCCCAAAAAATGCGTTAAAATTAGTGTCGAAATGTGGAACTTTCGACGCTCATAACTTTCAAATATTTTCTTTTTTTACTTTTTGCTTCCATACAGGGCTAGATAATGATGAGACAAATTGATATCATGTTCAATGTTTTGAACAGTGGAATAATCCCTAGACTACGTTTGTGTGGATGAATTTTCGACTAGTGTAAACTTAACCCTCTAAACAAGGTCACTGCGTTGGGCAACACTTTTGTCATAATACATAGACGTCATTCCAAATACGAATTACCTAACATTTGATTGGCTTTTTGACGCACAACCGCAGCACGTGACTTTGTACAAGCGTCCGTTGTACAAGTTCCAGTTCTGAAAGCGTCCAAAGATAATATTAAATCTCGTTTCCCCAATCAACAGTTTCATTGTACAGTATAAATTTTATTACGATCGTAGCGTGGGTAGTTTGTGCGTTATCGCATGCCGTTCAAGCTCATCCAATATGAATGGCAAGGAATAAGTCGCTTTTATATTGCCATTCCAAACTGTTCGCATCAACTTTACGATTATATATTTTTCGGTTACACAAAAATAGGTCTTGCGTAAACGGTTTAGGGCTTATAGTACGTTTTATTGTGATTGAATTACGGTTAGTCTAACAATAAAAAGTTTAATCTTTTTTATTCGAATATAATATGATTTTAACACACTATAATGTTCGATATATTTTTGATAAACCCAATTTCTTCAACATTTTTGTCGATTTCCAGGCAATTGATACCGAAAGCTTTTATAATCAAGACTTGAAACGAAACAAAATACTCAAAGAGCTTCAACCGTAGTTGCGGAGAAACTTCAAACGTATTTGAAGATCTTTTTAGTGTCTGTTTATCTAATTAAAGAAACAGGCGTTTTTGTTCGACATGTTTTGTTAAGCTTCGGCTATGTTTTGTCATAGTTTTTTCATGGATTTTAACAACCATTCACTGTTTTATAAAAACTAAAGAATAAAGAAGTTCTTGAAGATGATTGAAATCGAAATTAACCTTTGTAGAATTTTCAAGTTTGTTTATGGATGAAATAAACGGTACGACCTACGTATTTCTCAGTAATTTCAATGTGAAATGTGAATCATCAGAAATCCATAAACATGATGAAGAACCTAACAACCAAAGGTTGTTCGACACTGCTATCATAGATTTGACCGCCATCGTACATTGTACGCTTACAATTAACAATCAATTTGTCTGTGTATACAATTTTCTGTGTCATAGTAAAGTGTGTTCTATTCTTTCATAACTAACGTTCCATTTTCTTTGTCTCCAGGTCTTAGCGGTTCGAAAGCTGACCTGCAACACAGGCGCGAAGTGTTTGGCTCGAACCTGATCCCACCAAAGCCCCCCAAGACGTTCCTTACGTTAGTCTGGGAGGCCCTGCAAGATGTGACCCTCATTATCCTGGAGGTGGCAGCCGTAGTCTCCTTAGGGTTGAGTTTCTACAAACCGTCAGATGATCCTGCTGATGTTGGTAAGTTTAATTCACCTTTTATAACAGTGTGAAGGTTTGTTTCTGAAGTAAGATGTAACTAAGACATGAATAGTATAGGAAATTGAAAAGTACCGGGGTATGATCGTGAACGAAACCAAAGAAAATGTATCAAAGAGGCGTGAGTTATGTAACAGGGAAGTCCTGAAATTCAGGGAAACGATTGAGCTTGAAACAGTTGCAAGGCACAAGCAATTTCCATTTGAATTCTCTACAGTTATCATGTCCAACTCTGTAACATATCCAGTCACAGTTCACAAGCTCATTCCCGTAACTGTCACCATAAGATACCATGAAAAGGTTACGATCGATCGCAAAACCCATGTGCTCAATGTGAATAATTCAGAGCGGAGTTTTTGCCCCGTTTTAACGCGTGGGCCACATGCAAAGTTAGCTGAACACAATATGAATGTTCTAGAGGTTTGGTGTTGTCGATGTGTGTATATATATAGCCTCGCAAAGCTTCAGTTAGCATTGGCGACGATATCAATTAAATGCTTACTGTAATTGGCGATATTCCCTAAATTCAAAAATGCTTTGTAGGAGCACAATGTCAGAAAACTGTCCTGGAAAGGTTATAGTCAAGTTTTGAAAGACAATTCTCGAAAGTTCCTAGGAAAACTACTACAGGAAATTCTACGATATATTAAAGTTTAGAGTTATTACTACACACTTTCTTACATATAAGTATTATAGAAATAGTCTAAGGTAATGTATATTAATTAATGTATTTTTTCTTTTCAATAACAATATGGAAACATTAGACGATCCTGGTAAGATTATGTGATTAGAAGTAACACGATTGTTCGTTGTTAGAGCTATGTAGGTACTCGAGTACAATTGGCGATTAGATACATCACAATTCTGGGTACACACTGGACCAATGAAAAGCGAAAAGCTTTCCTTCTCAGGCTTGATTAACGTTCGCGAAAGCATGTCATGGAAGGATAGTGAAATTACATCAGACGCTTTCGTTGGTTCGTCTGTACCTATCGTAACTACAAAATTCCTTTACACGACACTTGCAACTAAATCGATACTTTAATGTTCTACTAAATGTCTGTGTTCGGGTATATCTGTGTCTGTTTCTATACCATGGTTTACTGTCACTTGAGTGAATTGTAGTGCTGATATCAGTATGTTCTTGATACAACAAAAATAATTATTTTTTACGATGCGAATGTACGTTGAAATTCTAAAAAGAAATGTTGAATCAAGATCGCATCGTGAACGACTTCATATCAGCACTATACCGTGAATTGGCACTAAATACTTTTGCATCTTGATCAAATGATCCGTATCTAAAATTACGCTGCATTTACTAGTCGAAATTTGCCACGGAAACACAGAAAGAATGAATAAAGCGAACTGTAAAACAGTGCTAATTGAAAGCGGTAAATTATAAACAGTTTTCCGCTAGATTCGACCGAGAAATGCAGTATCTATTCTAAAGTTACGACTTACGACCATTTTGTGGTCATAAATAGAGTACCATGGTAATGAGGCATGTTATATTGATTTAGTTGCTCACACATCTTGAGTACCACATTGTAGAATGCACCCTGTAACCCTGTCCGACCCTGTTAGCTAGTCTGTCCGCTTGCTAGTTGATATAACCACAAGTTAGTCAACAATGACTGTAATTTCCTGTACTTTGGCATTTGAACATATAGTATTTTTTATAGTAAATCAGACCAAACTATTTTCGATATAAAAAAATTACATTCGTTCGTAATGATATCAACACGAATGATACTAACAACGTTACAGCTAGATTGACCGATATAGTAAAGGCATACCTGAATTCAATGAACTGAAATGGATCTACATAATCAAACAGCGAGGCATGGCTGCCAACCAATTGAAATACGATATATAACACAATTATGTGTGGAATGACCGAAATTCACACTCCACCAGTATCGATATATTAAGTATATTCTTTGTCGAGGTTTTGCTTAATTATATTAAAAACATTTAGCATATTATTAAATGTTACATCTCTTTTATAATTTATTTCCTTTGAATGTCGAGTCTCTTTTCTGAGGTTTTTAATGTCACCTGTCTCATTTATGACACGGTAATCCTCTGCTATTAAGGATTTTACAAATGTCTGCCTCACACAAATGTACATAAACTGAAGGTTATATTTGTTTGAAGCTTATCAAATTATACGAGTAGTACACTTTATGGTATTTCCCTTACATTTATAAATACAGTATTATCAGTTGTATTGTCATCAGTTTATAAACCACTATTAAGTTCTGTATCAATAGTTTTGCGTGCTAAGTCTAGATCTTCACTATCTGAATCGTTCGTAGTTGCCACAATATTCTCATCCTTAGAGAAATTTATATAGCCACAACCGAAAGCGGTCACCGCATTAACCATTCCATTAATTAGTCCAATGAATATTACAGCCACTATTAAATTGAATGCCACACCGTAATTGAATCTGTATTCCACCTGATACCGTTTATCTTCCTTTGCTCTCTCTTCTCTATCACTGTGTCTTTCTAGTAGTATGATTGCATTACTGTTGTAGTGATGTTCGTCAATGATGTTTGTTTAAATGGAGTACTTCAGGGTATCATGTTTTATGTTTAGTGAATGGTAATCCATGTTTATAGGTGTTGTTAATTGATGTTATGTCGTCAATTATTATAAATAAATGATACTAACACTTAGTTTAAAAAATTTAAAAGATTTTATGGAAATAAAATAGTTATATTGTACTGCTTCGCTAAATGTCCTGCTATATCTTAATTATAAATAAATCAACAATTACACAGTGCGTAATACTTCAACCTTTACGCACCTGTGTATTGTTGTATTCCAAGACAAACTGCTTTTAGTCCTGCTTAACAACCACTTTAAAAAAAAGTATAATATGTGTCTATGATGCCTATTGCTCCACTGTTTAGCCATTCTTCACTATGCTTTGCAAGAAAGGTCGATGCTTAAGCACACTCTTGCAGAAGAAGTGACGTCGGTACCTACTGTAAAGGGTGCCGATCGAACTATGAATTAAGAAGATATCTGCAAGTCTTCTATAGTATAGGGCTCGACTATAAGTCTTTCAATATTCCAGGATAACTTTTAATTCATTGGCAATTAAATGTTTGGGGATGTAAGTTCTCTTTGAAATGGACAACTGTTACTGTGGGACAAACTCTGAAATATAAAAAAACTGGTGTTACCCTGCATTTTGTCAAGCTATGCTTACATAAATATCCTGAACAGCTGATTTTTTTCTTCATATTTCAGCGTTGGTACTATTACGAAAGTAATTCATATTTAAGAGTACTTTCAGTTTTTGAAATATTGCCAATTAGTGCAAGGAAAACCTGTATAAAGACCAAAATTAACTAAGCTTGTATGAAAAACTAAAGAGTATTTAACTAAATACATAAAGCCGTTAGCCGGATACCCACTATCGCGGCCCGTTCATTTGAAATTCATTGAGCGCTCGATTCGTTAATGAATTTAACAATCCTTATCGAGACCTTGGCACATCCTGGTTGGCTGATCGTTTAAGCTGTTGTATAGGATATAAGGAAAATTATTTGAGCACTAAAATAGAGACTTCGTCTTTTTGGAGTGTTAGCAATTGGCATTGGCAAAAGAATTTGTTTAATAAAGCGATTTAAAATTATAAATCTAAATTGTAAAATTAAACTAAAATTTTCTATTGATGGCTCCGGAGAAGAGGCACTACGTCACGATGCGACAACACTTTTCTAAAGTTTTTTTGTCTACAGATAGAAAGTAGAAACTTCTACGAAAAACCTTGGCCATCGTTGCTGTATTGTTGCGTCGCGTCTGTCCTCGGGAGCCTTAAAATAAAACATCAAAATTAATCTTAACCTTAATAATTACAAACTTAATTGATGTTGCTATGTTAAAACCACAGACTGTTTCAATGATATCTTAAAATTATATTTATCTATGTAAACCTACTATGTGTTACCACCATGCAACTGCCCTTTTCCAATCCTTTTAGAAGAATGTTTAGAACACCTTGTGATTGTACCATTGTCCTAAGTAATGAAATACCCGACTGCGTCAAATGAGGGTATTGTATTTATTAATTGAGTACATGTATTTAACTATTGTTTTATAAATTTTCCAGCTCATCTTGACGAAGAGGAAGGACACTATCAATGGATTGAAGGTCTGGCTATCTTAATATCAGTCATAGTCGTCGTTATAGTTACTGCGTTCAACGATTATACGAAAGAAAGACAATTCAGGTATGTACAACAACAATAGTGTAGTTGATAAAAAATCTCTGTCCTTCAGTTAGATAATATAAATATAAACACGTAAATTCCGACGATACAGTGCGTTAAAATATTGTGTGACGTCACGGTGTGCTACACTTTATACTGACAAAGTGACGTCACAAATCACCACTCATGAACTTTGAGGCGCTTTATCTTTGCCAGTTTTTATTTATTTGGTAAAGCAAAAAATACGGGTCCAATATTATTTGATAATCTAACTGTCGGACTAAAAAGAATTCAGTTTTCGACTCAGGAAACATCCCTATTATTTAAATTTATAAACCCGTTAAAATTTATTTAGTCTTGTCTAATAGACTTGCAAAGGCTTGATTAGAATTCAACCCACGCGATGATCAGGTTCTTGCACAAATAGCAACAGTTATGTTTTTGCAATATGATGTTGTCCGTTCAGTTACCTTTCAGCTACATCTTATTATCCTTTATCGCCTTCGTAATTTTCATTCAAATTTTACAATCTACTGAACAACCACTCTTTCCAACTACCTAAGCCAAAGTTGCAATCAACAATTTTAGTGACGAATGTGCAATTTTCAAGAGAAGACGCCTACCCTGTCGTGAGACCTGTGCCATGTAATGCTGGATACGTTTCTGCCAAAAAAAATCTAATGATAAATACATGTGGAGAGGGCGTCCAGGAGAGTAAATTTCTTAAGCATCTACAAATGTTATTTTATTCTGGGACCGGTCAATTTGGCGACACTTGGGAGAGCTTATGTTCAGCAGAGATTCTCTTTTGACTGAAATGATGAAGTTGGTGTTTTAAAGATTAGAGAAGATTACCCTTGACTTTTACTAATCATGTTCTGTTTCTAATCTTCCAGAGGGCTCCAAAACCGGATAGAAGGCGAGCACAAGTTCGCCGTGATCCGGGCGAACGAGGTGAAACAAGTGCCGATCAGCGAGATTGTGTGCGGGGACATCTGTCAGATCAAGTACGGTGACCTGCTGCCGGCTGACGGCATTCTGTTGCAGAGCAATGACTTGAAGGTGAGAGGCACAGCTTTTTACAAGATTTTATTTAACTTGCAATGTATGTATGTATATTTTAAAGCAGTTATCCTGCACCGATTAAAATAAAATTTTGCATACACGTTTAGTTTAGATGAAAATGTATGTTTTGGTAAGTAACGTTATTCTAAATCCAATATGGCGGACGGCCCAAGATGGCGGACTAGTTATTTTTTGTGCACTGCCATCAAATGAAAGGGTTTGCTGATAAATGCTTGCTTCAAAAAAAGTGTTTTTAATGAATAATTTTATTATTATTATAGTGGCTTTTAGACCATTCTATAACCCGTATTTTTCTTAAGTCGGTAGTGATTTAACCCTCAGACAGTTTATGGCCAGTAAATGGCCTTGTGTGTAGCGAAATCAGTGGCGTTCATCAAGTCTTCCAAAGTACAGGTGTACGCCACTTGGAGCACTCTTAGACTCTTACAAGTGGGTGAAGCTCTAGACTCCGCACTCTCATTTTGTATCAGACGTATTCTAGACCCCTAAGATAAAGCACCATCCTAATTGCGTAAGTGAGTTCGGCAAAGAACACGCTAAGAAAGAAAATTCTCATTGCTAAGAAAGAAAATTTGGTTCAAATAAATCTCACTAGGTGGCGCGACATGTACACACCATTCAATAGAATTGTGTGTAAAATTAACATTTTCTGGAATGGAACATAAAAATTGTTCTTAATTGCACACTTAGGCGTCGAAGTGCCTACTCATCCACATCGCTATCATCCGGGAACGTGCCCAGAAGACTGGCAGCATTGCCACGTTGAATGGCAATGCTGATCCTTTGCGCAAAGAAAGAGCCAGCCCTCCGGTCACGCACAGTGTCGATCAGTCGGCGAGAGATCTCCTTAAAAAGGAGACGTACACTCGGGCCCCATGACCCAAGCGCTTCGACCCCAAACGGCTCAAAACCGTAATTAGCAATTAGGTTACAGTATTTGCGTAACAGTGTATCAATTTGTTTTGATAACATTACAATGTCTAAGTAAATAGTCCTTAGGCAGTATTTTTCGACCTTAACAAATTACTTAAGCAATCTCCAAGCTTCTAAAGTAAATTCAGATAGGGTTCTCAAGTTACAAGCGCATAAACAAACATACAGATGTTGCGTTGATGACTAGGAAAGATGAATCACACTTATCATTAACAAACACAACAGCCTAAGCATCTTCAAACATTTCGTAATACTGCGGTGTTATAGTCAAGTATATATTCTATAGTCAATACAAATAGCCATATCCAATTTTGATGTTACAACAAATATCAACTTTATGTCAGTGTAAATTAAGTTGATTTTAAAATGGAAAATTCATGAATTTTGTATCTAACTAGTTATTTATTCAAGAACACATTCGTTTACACGTTTTAAAACTAAAGTGCAAACTCAGTATAGGTACTACAGCGAAAGTTCCTGGTCGACTATTATTCGCACGTATATCCTTAGCAATAAGATTGAAAATTGCCGCTGGGAACTTTCACTACCGCGAAAGTTTCCAGTCGTTCTCACCCTTATGCTTTAAGGTCGAAAATGACGCCTACGAACTTTTACTGGTAGATATATACTATAGTCAAGTAGTTGTGTACCCTATCTGATTTGTACGAGTATTGATACAACGTGCGTCAATTGATAACCGAATGCCTTAGCGATCGAGTAGATAACGCGTTATTGGGTTATCGGTTGTAACTTTGTTAACTTTATATGAAAAATGTGGGTAGAAAAATATGAAAATATTTGTTGTCATGTCTGGCTTTTACGAATATGTTTAGGTTGCCATGCAGTCTAGATAAGAGAGGCAGGGTCGCGGATAAATTTGAAAGAGAGTTACCGCGGCCCTGGCACAAGTAACTGAAGGAACACGGGTGGGTTTTAGTCAGTACAAGTCTGATACGCCCTTCCGCTTCACCCAGAGCAGGAGAAGTTATTGGATGATTTCCCACCCCAAAAAATAAAAAAATAAAAGATTAGAGAGGCAAAATTGATATTCTCATTTTTTTCAAATAACAATTTTAATTTAAAATAACATGCCTATAAATGTTGGATCTCTTTGTGAAAGGGATTGAGCATTAATCCACCATGGACCCAAATAATTGTTGTAGTTTTAAATGTAGCTTCTTTGAGCATGACCTCTGTGTCCCAATCCATAAGGCTGACAATAAAATATCTTGGGCAGACCAGCTCTAGTTTAGTATTCATCATCAGCCTATTAATGTTCCCACTGCTGGGATACTTAGTAATAGGGTCCCGTTTTTACCCTTTGGGTACGGAACCCTAAAAACCTTCAGCGTATCTCACTCTTTCTATTGGTGAAAACCGCATGAAAATCCGTTCAGTAGTTTTTGAGTTTATCGTGAACAGGCGCGGCGTGAAGTCACCCGACTTTGTTTTATAAAATGTAGTGATTTGTCTAGTACATGACTGCCAGAAATGCAAGGGAAAAATTGTATTTTTGGGCCACAAAAACTTGGTGTAGGTGGTAACCTACCAGCGCATTAAATTAGCGAATTATCTTATAGGTTAGGATACAAACTTGCAAACACTGTCAACTGTCAATAAATATTCAAGAGAATATTGTCTTCTGCAGAAAAAAATATAAGTATCTGCAACCAACCTTATCCAAACTCATCAAACTGCACAATCAAGAATTACTGTCAAACCTGCATGGCAAGATACACACATATAATTGTACGATTTGCGTCATTACAGCTCATTAGCGATCCTAGATTGATCCGATAAGCCCTCATTTTAAGATACCGCTGAAGTTTCAGATAACAGCCATGTTTTTATCATTTATTTTTTATTATATACTAGCTGTGCCCGCGGCTTCGCTCCCGTCATCTGCCCGCCAACCCTACCATACTTACCAGCCTGCCTGCCTACTCCACAAACTCAAAAAAACTTTTTACAAAAAAATACTTCCGACTTCCAAATAAAACTACAAAGTGAAAAATAACTTTATTTTTGGAAGTCGGTGTCTTGCGTATGTACCAATTTATTGCGTTATGGACACCGACTTCCAAAAATAAAGTTATTTTTCACTTTGTAGTTTTATTTGGAAGTCGGTAGTATTTTTTTGTAAAAAGTTTTTTTATTTTTCACTTTTTAGTTGTACCTACCTAATAGGCAAGTTGTTTACCCAAATGTCATGAAACTTGAACATAACCGGTGAAATGAGAGATCTGCGTACCCCTTAAGAGTGTACTGGCGTGATGTTATGTTATGAAATGGTATAAACAACAAACAGACATGCGATTGCAGCAATCCTGAGAGATTTGCCGTTATTTATTGAAGAGTTCTGATGTATATCTTCGAATTGCTTCGTCAGTCCTACACCAAATTAAAATGGGACCAATTTCGGAACATACCCTTTCAAACATAAAAAAAATTCTCGAAATCGGTCCACAATTGACGGAGATATCGGTGACCATAAATAAACACAAAAACATACATAATGTCGAACATAGGACCTCCTCCTTTTTGGGAAGTCGGTTAATACATACCAATTTTTTTTCTAGGGTCATTCTTTCGCGTAAAATCTTAACACCGCGATTCAGGAAATGACTTTAAATGCACAACGCCATCTATCGAATAGCGAGTTCAACTGTCCGAGTAACTGCTGAATTGCGTGAGCTGTGATTATTTTACTTCTTGAACACTTTAAATTCATCTAACTTTTGATAGAGTGAACCGATTGCGATGAAACAAAAACTAAGTAATTCTTCAAGATACGCACAATTTTTATGTATAAAAGTTATCTACATTGGTTTCGTACATTTCACGTGATGCGTGCACAAATAAACAGACAAACAGACAAACAGATAAACAGACAAACAGACAAACAGACAAAAATTCCAAAAATGCTAGAAATGGGTTCTGTTGGTTATCCTTTAACACCCTGGCTATTTTTTTTGGATTTTTTTTCGATGTACAAAAAATATTTTTCTACAGATTTATTATATGTATTGATGATGTGTATATTTGTCGAGTGCTGATTTGGCGAGAATTATGTAATCTTACGATTGTTTGATTACGACATTCTTTTGTAATTATGTTAGTAGGTATGTCGGTACAGGTTTTTGTTTGCAGCAAGGGTTATGTAAAAGTCAACATGTAGTTAGCGAAGATTCTTGGTAGTACTTTTGTAGTTTTATTTGTAAATAGTTTTTATTCTATTACGTTAAGTTAAATACACTGATAATAAATATGGTGTGCATACACCACTATTTGTATAATCAAAACAGTCTATAAACCTAGTTTGAGAGCCAGGAGATAATACTTTATGCACATTATGTTGTATCATATTGCCTGTAACCTTTGTTAATAATTTATTGGAAACTAGCTGTTGCTCGCGGCTTCGCTCCCGTGGACCACCTCACAGGACCCGTTTTTGGAATTAAAAATAGCCTATGTCACTCAGGAATAATGTAGCTTTCTATTGGTGAAAGAATTTTTTATATCAGTCCAGTAGCCTATTCGGTACAAACAAACGAAAAAATCTTTCCTCTTTATACTATTGGTATAGATAAACATCATTATTATTATTAATCATGCCTCAAAATACTAGAAAAGGCCAATTGAGATCGACTTAAAAAAAACTGGACGTAGAAACTAACAGATTCAAACCTATGAAAATAAATTTTACTCAAAAGGCCCTGTATGTCGCATCTATTACATCTGTACCTTTGGTTTTTTTTATCAACTTATTCCGTCCCACTACTGGGCAAAATGCTCCCCCATTCCTCTTCATCCTTCCCGGTGTGTTGCCTTCTCCGAATCCGTCGCAAACGCTTCCAAGTCGTCACGCCAGCGTTTAGTAGGTCTTGCTCCTTGTAATATTATAAATCAGCAGAAATCTATGAACAAATCTACTGTATGTTACAGGTTGATGAATCGTCGCTGACAGGCGAATCGGATCATGTCAAAAAGGGAGAAGCATTTGATCCCATGGTGCTATCCGGTACACACGTTATGGAAGGTATGTGCAATGCCTTTTGAAAGGTACAAAAAATACTTTTTACTAAAAAATACTACCGACTTCCAAATAAAATACTACAAAGTGAAAAATTACTTTTTTTTTGGAAGTCAGTGTCTTTGTTAGATATCATTTTTTTTCGTTATGGAAACGTTAAAAAAGTTTATTTTTCACCTTTTTAGTTGTACCTAATAGGCAAGTTCTTTTAGTAAGGTGAATATTATGAAACTTGAACATAACCGAGCAGCAATCCCGAGAAATTTGCTGTCATTTATTGAAGAGTTCATCTCCAAAGTTCTTCAACAGATCTTCTCATCTCATTCGAACAGACATCTGCTGCCTGTCTTTCGTGGTATGGTCCTGTAAAAATAAATGACTAAAGCCTATACGCGTATTTTTATTCCCATCCTAAAATTCCAGGCTCCGGCAAAATGCTGGTAACAGCAGTTGGCGTGAACTCCCAAGCTGGTATCATCTTCACTCTCCTCGGCGCGGCCGTTGAGAAGCAAGACAAGGAAATCAAGCAGATGAAGAAAGGTCAGTGCCCCCTGGTTTGCTCGCTAACGTAGCATAGCGTCCCCTAGACATGTACCGCCTTTCTGATGACCAGGTGATGGCCATGTCATGTTGTTTTGTTTGTGATTGTCAAAATTGGGGAGTTTTTTGTAGTGAAACGTAGTAAAAATCGTCGTCAGAAAGGTTGTCCCATAGCAAGAACCCCGCAAGATAGTTTAGCTGGTACTTTGCTCATTTAGATTACGCTTGCAACATGCTTGAACAAAATATATTTGAAGATGCTTAATCAAAAATAAACCTTAAGTTAAAAGCGATAAAGTATAATCTAGCTTGCCTAAATGAGCATAGTACGCCCCGATGCTTGGTGCATACATTAGTGTAACCAGTGACGTATGACCCCCCCTCTCCTCTTGTCATTGAGCCACCGCACTCCCCTCTCCTATTGAGGCGGGGAAAATCAAAACGAAATTGGTAAAAAAAAGTTTCGAATACACTTTTGGACATGAAAAGTGGAACAGTATATTTTTAACATTTATTTTGTTTTTTATAATGAGAATGTTTAATATTATTGTTTTTTTTTTACCAATTTCGTCCTTAAAGTGAGATTATTTTATTTATTGATGACTGAATGATACGAATGTCATTACGTTTATTTTTGTCTTGAGTTTAATGTCTTCATCAAAAGTCTTGTTGAACGTTGTCTGTCTATGTTATATGTTTTAACTAATAGCCTGAATTGTTTTGTGACAGCATGACATATTTTTAAAGTGAATATTTTTCCATATACTTTGTGTACGATCGATGTTGTTTAATATGTGAACTATTATTTTGTCTCAATAAAGAAATAATCTCTTTCAAGAATCATAAAATTATAATTAAAAATGATCCTAAAAGCATACATTATTAAATGCAATTTTAGTCGCTATGTTTGAGCAGTTGAGGCAGTGAAAATATACTCAATTTCAATTCAAATTGATTTGTAATCATGAGACAAGATAAAATAATTGAAAATCTTAAATTCTCTCTTGTGTATATTGGTTTCTCAAATGCTTAAACAGTATATGACATGAAACCCTTTAGATTTAGTGCCTCGACCAAACATAGTGTGATCCGTACAATGACATCCAACTTTTTTTTCTCCACCCCCGACCCGGCCTGCTGCACGCACCTCCATGTCGCCGATCAACAAAAAAAAAAAAATTAAAAATACAAAATTAAAAAACTAAATAAAAAAAAACATACACATTCCAATGCATCGTGTAACTGTCGTGTTGACTGCATGATGTACTCCAAATCCAATCGTTGTCATAAATGTGTATGCTTGTCTGATTTATATTGGATAAAAAATATCGATGGATATTGGACAAAATTGACGCGAGTAGAAGCTAAAAAGCAGCGCAAGTCTACGCAACGCAAGAGTTTGTCTGGTAAGTAACCTCCTTTGCTATGCCCCGCTTTACAAACTACCCTCCGTACACTCAAGGCCAGAAAAAACACGCCTTAATATTCTATTTTCCAAAGGGTGGTGGTGCTTAGTTTTGTGGCTTCGAGCTTACCTGTGGGACTGGGTAGATTAATCTGTCCTTTAGTGTACTCTTAATGACATACTACTTTTAAGGCAATCTTAATAGTATGTTCCTAGTTAATACAGTAATAGAACTGTAGATTAAAAAGTAATTCTACTAATTTTTCTCGGCGGCAAAATGTAGGTTCTTAAATAATACTAAATAATAAATTATATAAAATAATCTAAATACCATATTTCATTTTCACTTAACAGCATCTTAGTGCATTCTTCTGTAGTAACACTTACTTTGTAGTGTTCCTAATAACTTATAATAGTGTATATTTAAGCATCTTGATCCTTCCCTAATATTAACTAAATACAAATGTAGATAGCATTAAATGCAGAAAAGAAACAACCTGTTGCACATTTTGTGAGAGACCAAAAGTAAAGTAAGCGAAGTTGTTTTTTTTTTTTTTTTTTGACACTGAATAGTTATTTTTCCAAATTTTGATTACATTTTGACAGCCTTTAATCAAACGTACCTATTTCAACTTTTACTTTAACATCTTCCAGTCGCATAATAATAATAATATCTATTTCTTAATAATTCATCGTTTAATTTCTGGCTGTGTTACAGTAAAATCTATTGGCCTAGTAAATAGTAAGATTCTATTAAATTCAATGCTTAATTATTCAAATTGGAAAAAGAAACACGTGAGCGTCAATAGCCCAATAACTGGAGCGATGACTGGCTATCACGAGATTATGAATTCTCACTCTGTTGCTTAACTTATTGTGAACCAATGATATTCTAGTAAATATGTTATGAGCGCGCGCTTTGTGAAGACTCGAATACGTCCTAATTGGGCGATACGCTTTGTTGAAACAAAAACAAAATTAAAAAAATGTCATCGTGTGTATTTAGAAAGTGTACCAAAGTACATAAAACAGAAGATATCTCAAACCATATGTAAGTACGCACTACACCTCAAGTTACTAATTTATTTCAATATTTTTCCTAATATTCTGATATTTGAAGACGAAAAAAACATTGGTGGTCAGAATAATGTTTGTTTACATTCACACGCAAGTGACAAACACTAGCTGTCTCATTTTTTCTTGTTGGTTTTATCAAGCCATCCCTTTCGACTTGTAGTGAAATGTCAGATGAATGAAAAGTGTGTATGTGTGCTGCCGCTACTGTGCGGAACACTTTTATCGGTTGTTTTGTGAGTGTATGACGTATCTATTTACTAGAATATCATTTTTGTGAACCCATTCTCTCACTTTGTATTTGTGCTTGAGAGTTCACAGTAACAAACGCAATTTGTGGCATTCTCAACCTTTTGATCATCAGTCTCGTGTATAGATAACAAAATTATGAAACTATACAAATACTGAACTTTTTTAATCCGTTGCACACTTCGTTTGTAATGCTTGGACCATAGATGGGCCCGGCTTCTGGTATGTTTTGTGTAAAAGAATGTACACTATACGACGAATGTGATAAGTAAACTATCCGTATAGGAGCATAATTTTGTTTTTGTGCTATTGCCGCTTCAAAATACCCACAGACAATTTTCTAAAACATAAATCTAAAAACAGGTGATGAGGACGCAACCCTCCCCGCCTCTGGCAACAACCACGGAGCCAACCACGCGCGGCCCGACGACAACCATGTCGCGCCACCGCCCAGCGACAAGCCGCCCGCGGAGACCTCGCACAAAAAGGAGAAGTCTGTACTGCAGGCCAAGCTTACCAAGCTGGCTATTCAAGTAAGTCAATCTACCTAGCCTTGTCTCAACTATTTATTTACAGCAGAGCACCAGTATTTTATCAAAGGTCCACAACCCAGTAACTGGGAAACACCATGGCTAGACAGGTGTCAGATATCCTGGTTCTGACTATCCGTAACAATTTTCAAAGATCTACACATATTTTTTTTTTGTTACTTTTCCCTGCACTAGGATTTCTTCCTGTATCGTGGGTGTTTTAACAAACATTTAAACTCACATACATACACAAGACACCCAGATCCGGAACAATTATCTGTAGGCCATACAAATATTTGTTCCGTGCGGCCATCGAACCCGCGACAGGCAGCGCAGCATCCGATCGCTTCAACCACCACGCCAACCGTGCCGACATTGGTTATTGGTCATATCTGTCTAACCTCCATCTCACGCAAAGCAAGAAGAGATCACACTATCAAGTTAGACATGACTATCGAAAACGCAAATTAATATGGCCACTTCTACCCTCTCTTGTTTGGGACTATCGAATGCGGTAGCTGAAGGGCTAATGAACCCTGTTGATACGGGAAACCTATATATATAATAAATCCCTAGATTAACACATAAGTATACAGTACAACAGAACTATTTACTTGTGTCCCTCGGCAATCATCGCATTTCCGAATACAAACGAATGCTAATTTCCGTGTCGATCAATTATTAGATTTATCGTGTATAATAATTTGAATTAAGAACTAAGTACTTTATTGTTGTTTTGTTTTGATTTCCGTGTAAAATATATAGAGCTGTAAAAATAGCAGCTTTCCTCGCTTTTTTTAAATAAATTACATTATGTTGTAAAAAGAGTATTAACAACTCTATATACTTCCAAGTTGATTGAGAGCGACCAGTCTGCACCAAGTGCAAAGGGCAAGTGATGGAAATCCGACGACTGACGAAACACGAAGTTTGCCGAAAGACATTAAGAAAATGTTTGTACTGTAGTATCTTTGACCCTATATGCCAATGTTGTCAAGTTCCCAGTCCAATGACTCAAGATTTCTTCTGACTTTTCTTGCATATTTTTAAGAACTTTATCAACGTTTCTTTAACCATTCTTTCCCCTAACAGATCGGCTACGCCGGCTCGACAATCGCAGTGTTGACCGTTATCATCCTGGTGATCAACTTCTGCGTGCACACGTTCGTGATCGAGCAGAAGCCATGGAAGGCGACGTACATCAACAACCTAGTGAAGCATCTGATCATCGGTGTCACTGTGCTGGTCGTGGCCGTGCCTGAGGGGTTGCCGTTGGCTGTTACGTTGTCGCTGGCTTATTCTGTCAAGGTGAGAATCTGTCTTTATTTGTTTATAAGGTTAATATATTTATTTTCATAAATATGTAAAGGACAATGGCAGAAACCCATACATTGTTTTAGCTGAGATTAAATTCCTACGACTCTAAATGAAAAATACCTGGTTTAATTCAGAGTCATCTTCTGAATTAGTTTGTGTTAGAATTTTTGTTTAAGAATGCCGAAAATAATAGATATTCAGTCATGAACTTTTGTAGGTTATGTCTGGGTAACTTTTAATAATGTGTTTAATTGGTAATATTATTACAATTTCGTGGCAGTAAAAGGGCAATATCGCATTACTATTTCCCTTTCCCAGTTATTTCAGCATGAAATGTGAAATATACTCTTTGGAAAGAGGACGGTATATTTATTTATTATGCGACTTTGACTTGTATCAAAAAGTCGTCATCAACAACCAAGCCACATTCTTTTTGATTTAGATACTAGTCTTTTTGCTTTTTTAGTAATTGAAAGTAAGTAATTCATTTATTTCTACTACACTACAGTATTCTTAACTTCCTGCAAGGACACCTACACTTAACATATACTATATTGTTAATTTATTTACTCTGTTTTATTATAATAACAAAGACAATAATGATATACTTACAGTCACTACTTGTCACTTGGTAGAATAAGTGTAGAATGGCAACACTAAGCTAATGAGAGTTAACGAAAAAGTCAAATAACTTTCATTTACACATTTACAACTTTCGTGATGAATCAGTTAATACTTTGAAAAACGTAGTCAATTAATGAAATTTATTTCGATTAGAACTCACTTTCAGACGCTCAAATTTAATTCAGCTAAGATTTCGCCATTGTTCTTTACATAGTATAAAATACTTAATTAACAATAACTTCTTATATATGAGATGTGGACGAATTTATTGACACCCAATGACCTTTTTAATTATTTAAGTTAATAAAGTGAATTATTTTTGGACTCGTGTGGGGTATCAAAATAAAGGGTTTTAAGAGGTGATTTCAAAAATATATAACACTTAAATGTTTAAATGTACACCATTCTAAACAAAAATAACTAAAAAGATATAAATAAAAAAAGTTAATGAAAAAATATAAAAACATAATAAAAAAGATGTAAACAAGAAGAAAATCATGCTGTGCAGTCGGAGGATACATCTGGTTTTGGTCAACCAGCTCGCGAACATGTATCCTCCGACTGCACAGCTTGATTTTCTTCTTGTTTACATCTTTTTAGTTCGTTTTTTGAAGCAGTCGGGTTTTGTGTTTTTTTTCATTAACTTTTTTATTCCAAAAATGTTTTACTACAATACCCTTTTTCCCTCCACAGAAAATGATGAAAGACAACAACCTGGTCCGTCACTTGGACGCCTGCGAGACCATGGGTAACGCGACAGCCATCTGCTCCGACAAGACCGGCACGCTCACGACTAACCGCATGACGGTCGTGCAGTCGTACATCTGCGAGAAGCTCTGCAAGGTCACGCCCAACTACAGGGACATACCGCAAGACGTCGCTGAAACTATTCTGGAGGCCGTCTCGGTTAACGCTGCGTTTACGTCTAGGATTATGGTGAGTTCACTTTATAATTATGCTATATAACCAATATTATAAAGAGGAAAGATTCTTTTGTTGGTTTATTTGTACCGAATAGGCTCCGAAACTGCGGGACCGATTTAAAAAATTCATTCACTAATAGAAAGCTACATTATTCCTGAGTGACATGGGCTATTTTTAACACGCTTTTATTAGCTTGGTATGTATCAATTTAACGGAATAATTTGAAACTTTTAACACTTATCAAGGACCGATGACAATACAATAATTTTGTAAAAGTCAAAGTACTTTTGAAAGTCAAACAAAAATTAAAATTTACTAGTAATAAAAGTTGATTCTACCGTGCGCGTTTAAATTGTTTGTCCCATTAGCCTTACCAAGATCTTCAGGATTAGCGACTTTTTAGTTCAATTTACCATTAAAGCGTGTTTTTTAGTTTTTAGAGCTACAATTTTTTTAATCCCGAAAACGGGTCCTGTGGGGTGGTCCACGGGAGCGAAGCCGCGAGAACAGCTATGCTATATAATTTTCAAACATGGCCCCCCGCCCCCCCAAAAAAGGGGTTGATACTAATTCTTTCGATATCTATAACAATATGGGTATCAAATGAAAGCTACTAAATATATAATTAAAAAAATATGTATAAACTAACACTTTCATGTTACTATTTTGCCACAAAACACACTATTATTATAGAAGCGAAAGTCTGTGAGTGTGTTTGTATGTTTGTTACTTCTCCACGCTCAAACGGCTGGACAGATCAATGATGAAAAACGCTAGTTATGTCGGCACGGTTTCTTTGTATGGGATGAGGCATCTGTATGCTAGTATTATATTATCTGTGCTTTCAATACACATACAAAACACTAAAATATATCATTCTCTCCACAGCCAAGTCTGGAACCAACCGGTCCCCCGATGCAAGTGGGCAACAAGACGGAATGCGCCCTCTTAGGCTTCGTGCTGAACCTCGGCCAGAGCTACGAGGCCGTCCGCGAGCGGCACCCTGAGGAGTCCTTCACCAGAGTCTACACCTTCAACTCCGTGCGCAAGAGCATGTCCACTGTCATACCCTACAAGGGAGGGTACAGGCTGTATACTAAGGGAGCTTCTGAGATTGTTTTGAAGAAGTGAGTATATTAGATGGATGTATTTAATGTATGTACTTGTTTTTCTTGTTTATGGCACGACATTAGTGTCTGGTTGAATATAAAGCAGAAGTATTATTTCAATTCTTCAGCATCATACTAAATGAGATCTGATTGTCGTTCGAGATAACTTGTTCAAATCCACAAAAAAATGGTTCTTAAACTACTTAATTTTAAATATATTGCGTACTATACTGTGATTTTTAATTTCGTAGACTAAACTGACAGCTACCAATGACCTTATTTTTTTTAATTTAGCAAGCGCGGCGCATAGTGTTGTAGATAAGGCTCAATCATAAGTGATTCATCGAATCGATGTGACATGAATCCTCAATTTAATTTTACTAATTAGTGTAAATAAATGTTTTATGAATATAAACGTAATATATATTTTAGTAAATATAACAGTATTCATACACTTTTATTGTGTTTAATATGAAATCAACAATAAAATAAATGCGCTCGATAAAATTATGTCTTACATAAAATGAGAAGAAACTAGTTTCGTGAAATAGTTCCATTTTCGATCTACTTCGATTTTTGATCAATTTACGATCACTCAGGATAGCCAGGATACGACACTATTTTTATGTAACGAAAAAGTGACAACCCGGAAATGTCAGTTTAGCCTCAGCCAGGTGGTTCCTGGGCTGACAGCCCAGCGTCTCCTTGGCTTTTTGAATCGCTTAAAATCACTCTATTTCCCACAGATGTGCATTCATCTACGGCCACGAAGGACGCTTGGAGAAGTTCACGCGCGACATGCAAGATAGACTGGTGCGACAGGTCATCGAGCCCATGGCCTGCGACGGACTCCGGACCATCTCCGTCGCCTACAGGGACTTTGTGCCCGGCAAAGCTGAGATTAATCAGGTAAATTGGGGCATTTAGAGTTTTCTTGGACTGGTTAATAGATTAAATCATATTGTAACACATTCATGGTGAACATTCGCTCCCAAATCAAGACACAACTCTGATATCACATGTGATATCCAGCTTTAAATATCACTAGCTGACCCGGCAAACTTTGTTTTGCCATAAAAACACCAAACATTCACCTACCCTTCCCTTACCCTACCTACCCTACCCTACTTACCCTACCCTACCTACCCTACCCTCCCTACCCTACCCTACCTACCTACCCTACCCTACCTGCCTCACCTACACTACCCTACCTACATACATACCCTACCTATGTAGGTGAGGTACTTTTTTTACTTTCTTTTTTTTTCATAAGAACCTTCTCCTAACAATAACAAACACAACAAAAAAAAGAATAAGCGAAATCGGTGCAGCCGTTCACGCGTGATGCCGTTACCAAGGGAAATAGGGATTCATTTTTTAACCGACTTTCGAAAAAGGAGGAGGTTCTTATAAATATAGATTCCACCTGATCTTCTAAATTCTTCGTCTATTTAACGCCGATTATGAAACCTGTTAGCATTCTAAACTAAAAAATTTAATGATAACATTTCTCTTTGTGTTCAGGTGCACATAGACCAAGAGCCCAACTGGGACGACGAAGACAACATTGTGAACAACCTGACCTGCTTATGCGTTGTCGGCATTGAAGATCCTGTGCGACCAGAAGTACGTATCGTTATAATATTTATGTACTATACAAAATAGAAAAAACAGCAAAACTTTCTAAAAAGACTTATCTACACTCACAGCGTAATGATCCAAATACGAATTCAAATAATATTGTATAAACATCTACTTTTTTTTCATGGGTAGGCAAAATTAAAAAAAAAGTCCATTACAGTGCAACATTTTCCTTCGATTAACAAACAACTGCATCATAGAATAACTTTTTAATTTTTATAGCACACTTTTACTTTTTTATTAAATTTATTGGCGCGTATGGGTTCATGGACTTAATGTAGAAAAATTGTGTCATTGTCTATGGATGTCATTGCGCAGTTATACGCAGTGAGAATCTAAATACCGCGTATTTTGTTTTATTTCAACTGTATGAGTAAAGATAAAATTGTGTATGCAACGGCATATAATTAAGTATTAAAACACTCGTATGATACTATTATCACACTCTGCTTCGCCTCGTGTGATAAATCCACAGTCGTGTTTTAATAACCCTTATCATATGACCGTTGCATAAACTAATATTTTTTTAAAGTTGTCCTCTCTTTGCCTGTAGTCATGATTTCTGAGTCGTTCATAAAGCTACCCAGAAGATAACGTCAAACATGCCCCTGAATTCTCAAACAACACTTAAACTTTAAAATGACCTGTATGTCTTTCACTAGTACTGATACAAGCAAGTGTGTACTGAAAGACAAGTTTCATGAAATTTAACCAAGACTTAACTTGCGTCACGGGGTCTTAGCGCTAAGAAAGAAAATTTGGTTCAAATAAATCTCACTAGATGGCGCGATATGCACCTATCTGTTATTTAATATATGTAAAATTAACATTTTCTGGAATAGAACATAAACATTTTATGTCCTTGTTTAATCAACTCTTCTACAAAATTATGGAATTTTGGTCTCTTAATTCACATTTCAAAGATTATTTGAACGGATCATTTAAAATTGATGCCAATAGATGGCGCGGTTTTAAATTTCTGAGGCATTCCACTCGATTGTTTAAATTTGCATTGTAACACATTTTGGTGCAAAGAAAATGTAAAAACGTGCAAAAAAATACTATAAAACAAACCTTCACTGTATTTAAAGAAAAAAGTATTCAATAACCGAGTAAACCCTTTTACATGCAAGTTGCTGCTAACACCATCTATCTATCTATCGCCGTGTAACGGAACCGAACGCGATTGATGGACAAAAAATTATCTGTTTAATCAGACGAAAAACTCTAGTTACGTCGGCACGGTTTCTTTGTATGGGATGAGGCATCTGTATGCTAGTATTATATTATCTGTGCTTGCGTTATTAAATTCGTCCGTTAGCTCTTATGACCTAATTTGGTAAACAAACCTGTTACCACAGTGTGAGTGAACTTTTGGTAACAGATTAGGTTCTGCAAATAACTAAATTTTATCTACCAATCAGTTCATTCTCATTATCCTACCCACAGGTACCCGAAGCCATCAGGAAATGCCAGAAGGCTGGCATCACAGTCCGCATGGTGACAGGCGACAACGTGAACACTGCGCGCTCCATAGCCGTCAAGTGCGGCATCCTCAAGCCTACCGACGACTTCCTTATCCTAGAGGGCAAGGAGTTCAACAAACGGATTCGAGATACTAACGGAGAGGTATGTAGGATGCCACCGCTTAACTCGGACAGTTATAATGCTAAGCAGATTAACACTGGGAAGTGATGAAGAGCATTCCAGGAGCTGTTTTATGTAACATTTTTCATTCAAAAAGTTCAAATTCTCAGTCTAATATGAATAAGCAAATTTTGATTTATTTATGTAAATTGTGAGATGGACATAGAGCTCCTTGTTAATTAATTCATTCAAAAAAGTACTCGTACCTACCGCGTTAAGATGGGTATCTGTCGTTGTATTTACAAGCACAAACAAATTACAGCTTTGTCTTTGGGATGGCAAAAGCATTTTTTTTTTGTTATTTCATGTGACCAAAACCGGTGCGGCTTCTTGTAGGCCATTTAACAACCAATTTATATAAAAATCATATATGTATTGCTATTTACTTCTCCTTTTTTAAGAGGAGGAGGTTCTCAATTAGTCGCATATTTTACTAAATATATTTTCACCGATTTCTCGAAGACAGCTTGGCCGATTGAGATGATTTTATTGCATCAGCTTTGTTGCCATGTTTTTAACTGTACCATTCTCCCAACAGGTACAACAGCACCTATTAGACAAAGTATGGCCGAAGCTGCGCGTACTGGCTCGCTCGTCGCCCACCGACAAGTACACCCTGGTGAAGGGCATGATCGAGTCCAAGGCCTTCGACACGCGTGAGGTGGTCGCTGTGACGGGAGACGGAACCAATGACGGACCGGCCTTGAAGAAAGCTGATGTTGGATTTGCTATGGTAAGAAATATAAGCATGTTATAATTGATATACATACGTCTTAAAACACACCTATTTGGCAAATAAATTTATAATACTCACAACGGATCTTTGTGTCTCTGAATTGGCTGCAAGACCCTGCGCAGTAGTTATTTTTGTGTCAATGTTGAAGGTGAAGATAGCATTGTATAACTGTCTCTTTCACTCTCTAACGTTTGTCGCATCGTCCTATCTCGCTTACTGTATGCAGTATGCTCGTTGACAAACTGTTTCTAGCGCAATGGTTGGCAGAGCCAAAGATTCGCTGTGACTATTATACCAATACTTTTATGAAATACATTGTCCCCAAATTTTTTCTTCGTCAAATAAATACTGAATACAAGCAGCTGATACTTTCATAAGATATTGTTCATTCAGACCGTAAATTGATCTTTGGAATATTAGTTTATTTCTTGCCATACAATTTTACAAGCTTTTAATTAACTTGCAATGTATGTTTGTATGTATGTAAGTGTGTTCGGGTCAAATCTTGCAACTGAATTTTAAAGCAGTTATCCTCCACTGATTAAAATGTCATTTTGCATACACGTTTAGTTTGGATGACAATGCATGGTTAGATAAGTGACGTCATTCTAAATCCAATATGGCGGACGGCCCCAGATGGTGGACTAGTTATTTTTGTGCACTGCCATGATATGGGTATCAAATGAAAGGGTTTGCTGAGAATAATACGAAAAAAGCTTGTTTAAAAAAAATATGAATAAATTATTTATACTTAATGTCCGGGTTGGTGGTCAAAAAAGTGTGAATAGGACAGCGAATTTTTTGGACTGGATTTTCAACACTATTATATTGAGTCTCAAGTTATATTACCACGTTATATTACCACTAGTTGTCACTAACTGGCGAACACGAATGCAGTTCTAATCTGAACAATTGACATGGTGTTCGTTCTTTGCGAAATTCAACCTTATATCAATGGAGAACTAATAAAATATCTTTTAATCTAACCACCGTTTCTCGTCCACAGGGTATCGCCGGCACAGACGTCGCAAAGGAAGCGTCAGACATCATCCTAACAGACGACAACTTTTCATCGATAGTAAAGGCCGTTATGTGGGGCCGCAACGTTTATGACTCCATCGCCAAGTTCCTCCAGTTCCAGCTGACGGTCAACGTGGTCGCTGTCATTGTGGCCTTTATCGGCGCTTGTGCGATACAGGACAGTCCTCTTAAGGTAAGAAACCTCATGATAACCTTGCTTAGGAAGGCCGTGAAGTGGGGCCGCAACGTTTACGAATCCACCGCCAAGTTCCTCCAGTTCCAGCTGACGGTCAACGTGGTCGCTGTCATTGTGGCCTTTATCGGCGCTTGTGCGATACAGGACAGTCCTCTTAAGGTAAGAAACCTCATGATAACCATGCTTAGGAAGGCCGTGAAGTGGGGCCGCAACTTTTACGAATCCACCGCCAAGTTCCTCCAGTTCCAACTGACGGTCAACGTGGTCGCTGTCATTGTGGCCTTCATCGGCGCTTGTGCGATACAGGACAGTCCCCTTATGGTAAGAAACCTCATGATGAACCATGAGTATGAAGGTCGTGATGTGGGGCCGCAACGTTTACGACTCCATCGCCAAGTTCCTCCAGTACCAACTGACGGTCAACGTGGTCGCTGTCATTGTGGCCGTCATCGGCGCTTGTGCGATACAGGACAGTCCCCTTATGGTAAGAAACCTCATGATGAACCATGAGTATGAAGGTCGTAATGTGGGGCCGCAACGTTTACGACTCCATCGCCAAGTTCCTCCAGTTCCAACTGACGGTCAACGTGGTCGCTGTCATTGTGGCCTTCATCGGCGCTTGTGCGATACAGGACAGTCCCCTTATGGTAACAAACCTCATGATGAACCATGAGTAAGAAGGTCGTGATGTGGGGCCGCAACGTTTACGACTCCATCGCCAAGTTCCTCCAGTTCCAACTGACGGTCAACGTGGTCGCTGTCATTGTGGCCTTCATCGGCGCTTGTGCGATACGGGACAGTCCTCTCAAGCTTAGATACCTCATGATAACCACGCTTAGCTAAGCCATGATGTGGCGCCGCAACGTGTACGACTCCATCGCCAAATTCCACCAGTTCCAACTGACGGTCAACGTGGTCGCTGTCATTGTGGCCTTCATCGGTGCTTGTGCAATACTGGACCTGGTAAGAAACCTCATGAAAACCACGCTTAGGAAGGCCGTGATGTGGGGCCGCAACCTTTACGACTCCACCGCCAAGTTCGCCCAGTTCTAACTGAAGGTCAACGTGGTCTTCATCGACGCTTGTGCGATACAGAACAGTCCTCTTAAGATATGTAGCATCATCATCTGCCTAGCCATTTTTCAAGTATGTTGGGGTCCATCTAGCCAGATGGACCTGAAGGAGGAGAGGCAGCTGAATATCAGGATTATTCCTACCCGATGTGAGGGTATACTCCTTGGCAAGACTGGTATCTGATTCCTTTCTCGTTACGGCACTACTTCTCGTAATCTTACTAATATTATAAAAGTGAAAATTTGGATGGATGTGTGTTTGTTACTCAATCACGCCAGAACGGCTGAACGGATCTGGATGAAATTTGGCACAGAGATAGATTATAGTCTGAAATAGCGCAAATGCTACTTTTTATTCCGGGAATATGTTTCCTTGAGATAAGAAAACACTTTTTACTTTTGCCGCTTGCAGAAGCTAGTATACAATATTTTGTAAAGCAAAACACAAACTAAACCATTTTTCCTTCCACAGGCAGTACAAATGTTATGGGTGAACTTGATCATGGACACGCTAGCCTCCCTCGCACTGGCCACAGAGATGCCCACACCAGACCTGCTGCAACGAAAGCCCTACGGACGCACCAAGCCGCTCATTAGCCGCACCATGATGAAGAACATCCTCGGACAGGCCATCTACCAGCTCTTTGTTATATTCTCGCTGCTCTTTGCTGGTAAGTCCACTGTTAGATGAGTTAATGGATATGGACGGACCAAGCTGCTCTTGATAAAGAACATCCTCGGGCAGGTCATTTACCAGCTCTGTATTCAGCAATGTTTGGACGAGGTTTCTACAGATATCAATACGATTTTGCTATATGTACCGATAGTATAGAAACAAGTAAACTACATGATTTATCTAGTAGTAGACACGCTTCGAACCGACAATCCATCGAAACACGTAATTATGACACGATATCTTGTAAAAACACCCCGATTCAAACAGTAAAAAGCTCATAACTTTTGAACGGCTGAACCGATTTTCATCAAACATAGCTAAGAACACTTGATAAAGAACGAGATCAAAATCGGCCAAACTTATAACACCACTCTTTTTCCGTCGGGGGCTATATAGTATATTTCGTGTCGAGCATAAAAAGTCGAGATTTTAACACGAGCGATGTAGCCAAAAGCTACATAGGAGTATTAAAATAAAGCCTTTTTATGCGAGACACGAACGATTATTTTTCTACTACCTGATGAGCTTACTTAATTAAAAGCAAATAAGTTCCAACAACAATTTATTAGAAACGTTCAGACTAAAAACCACAGACTATATACAATCAACGCGTGCTTTTTCGGGAGGTAACAGGTTCAGTATCATCCTGCCAGTTACATAATGATCCATACAAAAGTCATTTCGTAACTGTTATTATGTAATTTTGTTTTTTTATTTTTTTATTTTATAATCTTGCGTCTAAATGTTCATATTTCGAAACGAATTTCTTAGTAAATCTGTTACATAATAGACAATGTAGTAGACAAAATAGTTTTATTGACCAGGCTCTTGATCAGCCTTTTAATAATAATCTCCACTACGACGTGCCATAGACACTAAACCCTATTTCTGTTCCCAGGCGACCGAATGCTGAACATCCCATCAGGCCGCGGCCAGGCGCTGGGCACGGAGCCCACGCAGCACTTCACCATCATCTTCAACACCTTCGTCATGATGACCCTGTTCAACGAGATCAACGCGCGCAAGATCCACGGCCAGAGGAACGTGTTCCAGGGACTCTTCACCAACCCCATCTTCTATTCTATATGGATCGGAACTGCGGCGTCGCAGGTATGATATTTGACAGGCATCGGTATCAGACAGAAATATGAATAAATAAAATCTTTATTATTTTTAAGTAGTAAATATCAATCTGCCTAGCCTTTCCCAACTATATTGGGGTTGGCTTCCAGCCTTACCGGATTCAGCTGAGTACCAGTGTTTTACATGAAGCAACTGCCTATCTGACCTCCACAACCCAGTAACTGGGAAACACTATACCCCTTGGAATGACGGGATCAGATCTCAAGCTTCTGACTACCCGTAACGACTGTCAAAGATCTTCAAATGACAGCCGGGACCAACGGCTTAACGTGCTTTCCGAGGCACGGAGGAAACTCGGTATGTTGAGATGGTAACCCATCCACCGACCGACCTCGTCAAGCGTTGTTTAACTTTGATGATCGACCCGTGCGGCTGTTATTATTTAGCCAGTAAAATATGTAAACAATAATACATTCATGCTCTTAAGTACTAGGTTTTTCAAATTCGCTGGATCTCACGCAAGGATTACTTGTCTTGCGCGATCAAGTCTCTTCCAAACATATAGGTAACTAGCTGACCCCCGCGGCTTCGCTCCCGTCAACTGGCTACCTACCTACCTACCTACCATAACTACCCTATCCACCTACCCTACCTACACTACTCTACCTACCCTACGCTACCTACCCTGCCCTACCTACCCTACCCTACATTCCCTACCCTACCTACCCTAACCTCCCTACCTAGCAATTTGTTGAACTATTTATTTGAATAAGAAATAATATATTATACTTCCATACGAATGTAACCAACTTTTGTTTCTACCGGCGGCGGCGATCTAATTAAAATTTAGAACATAAAAGCTGCTATTGTGAGTCAATCTTAAAAGATAGACATATGCTGTCGCGGACTTTCTTTTAGAACTTTTAAAGAGGAACAATTTCATCATACATGATATTTGCGTTACTTAAACCGTTTACGCAGCGCACGCAACGAAAGCTCCCAAAAAGGTATATTTTTGCCCGTTTTTGCAACATTCTTCATTTATGCTCGGCTCCTATTGGTTGTAGCGTGATGTTATATAGCCTATAACCTTCCTGGATAAATGGACTATCCAACACAAAAAGATTTTTTCAATTCCAACCAGTAGTTCCTGAGATACGCGCGTTCAAACAAACAAACTCTTCAGCTTTATAATATTAGTATAGATTTATGAGAGTCAAAGTCACAAATCATAGATAAGAAAACATGATGAAGCAGATTTTTTTTATTGACTTCAGCATCTACATTTTCTGTCAATATTTATTTTAATTTATTACACAATGTTGCCCCCTAGGTGCACCGATGACCTGCCCCCGTACCATGAAATGTCAAAACCATAATGGTTCGAATTACAAAAAGGGACAGATGTATACAAGTTATATACATCTGTCCCTTACGCACACTGGCAATAACTTTGCCCCAGGGAATCCGCTAGGTGCGAGCAGCACGGAACCGGTCAATGTGACGACGCTTGGGGGAGACCTATGTTCAGCAGTCGACGTCATGATGATGACACAATGTTAACCCAATTATTCCAGGTGGTAATCATCCAGTTCGGAGGCATGGCGTTCAGCACGGCAGGCCTGTCGATAGACCAGTGGCTGTGGTGCCTGTTCCTGGGCGCCGGCACGCTCGTGTGGGGCCAGCTCGTCACCACCGTGCCTACCAGGAAGATACCTAAGAGACTGTCGTGAGTAACAGATACCAGTACCAATGGGCTTGCATATTTAGGGGATCCCTTACGGTAGTACAACTGAACGAAGGCTTTTGGAAGCCTCTTATATAGGTTACGTCTCAGGGGGGTGACCATAAGCTCTTATAGCGGTATCAATTTGATCGAATAACAAAATAATAATAATAATATGACTTGTATACATCTGTCACTTATTCGATATCAAATTGATACCGCTCTATGAGCTTATGGTCACCCCCCTGATACCTGTATAACTCATGAACTTCTGTTTTAAAGTCTAGGTATCCACTTGATGTATTTCTTTACCATCAGCTGGTAATGTATTGTTTCCGTTGCCCTTTTCCTTCTTTTTGTGTCATTATTCCACGGTTTCTGAATTAACAAGCTGAGAACTAGCCAAAGTTTCACCTGATCGTAATTCAGAAACCGGGCGATAATCGTAAACAACGAAATTATGTATTTGAAGGTCAATTTAATAAATTCTGGTCGATTTTCTTTCATTCCCTGATCACCTTCACCTCTAACAGATGGGGCCGAGGCCAGCCCGACCCCGAGTCGATCCAGCCGGGCCCCGACGGCTATGACACGGACCTGGACAAGAAGCCGCGCGCCGGCCAGATCCTCTGGATCCGAGGCCTCACGCGCCTGCAGACGCAGGTACGCACTCCTACGGGTACATGCACACGGGACACCAGGACATGATCATACACGGATGAGATGTGCTTAGATTGGAAATAATAGTAGATTTATCAATAACTTCACCATTTGTTGGCAATTTAATATTTAGGTAACTTCAGTTAGCCTGCCATGCCTTTATAAAATGGATAAGAATCTCATATTATAAAATAAAATGAAAATATGAAATAAGTCTAATAAATCCACTTTTGATCTGCCATATAAGTAGAATAAATAAATAGGACATTCAATATTGTTAAAAAGTAGGTTAGGTTATGATGGGGCTGCCATGCCTCAAAATGTTAAACATTTCCAACAAAATAAAAATAAGAAGAAGTCAAGATGATTTAACTTTGATTTTAGCTAAGCAATTGATTGAATATAAGCAGCTTGCACTCTTGGTAGTGTAAAAAAGTAAAAACGTATTATATTTAACAAAGAAGTTCTACCATTTTTTTTGCTCCTTGTGATAATATGTTATGCCTACTGTGAAGTTAAATATAAAGCATAAACAATAGCAACATGGTTATTTGACACATTACATTATAATAAATATTCTTGAATCTAATACAAAAGTACATCTCATCCGTCAAACATTGCTATGTGGCTTAATTCAGCATCTCAAAAGGTGTTGAATTTCGTCGGGGCTTTCATAATTTCATAACAAAACTAATCGCAGTTTTCTATGAAATTATCGGGCAATTAGGCACACTACACAATATGGGTTAAATGTGGGGGTTTGATGTATGTACATCATCATTCTGGGGGGAATTCAATGGTTGAATAAAGTTTATTCATGCCTGAATAAATTATTCGGGTGTGAATAAATTTTTCGAACTGCAAACAATAGTCGAAACAATTAATAATTAAAAAGAAGAGTGAAGTGCCTGACTATTATTTACAGTTTTATTTTTACTGGCGGCATTCTTAATAAAAGATATTATCTATTGGAATTATACAGTTTTATTAAATTCAATATCATAAAATTCGTAAACATTTGAAGAAGCTGTCAGTAAATCCTCATGGGTTACATCATGAAATATTGGCTGTGATATAGACTGAAAATTTACAACAAAAAAAAAAACATGATGATATTCCATGCTATTTTATACAAAAAAAATAATTACTGTGAATTTTTACCTACATACGAATATGTTGAGTAAATATGTCACAGTAATAATAAAAACAAAAAAACCTAAATAATAATAATAAAGAGAAAAATAATCATTAAAACAGTATTAGGTCTCGCAGATTACATGTTCGAGCTTTCGAAAGAGGGATAAGTTTTGAGTTTACAGCTTTAATACATACAAATATATATACAGCAAAGGTCACCAGGTCAACACTGCGGATACCTTGGGCATCCTAACGCTAAGTCAACGATATTATTGTCCTTATTATATATACTTTTACTATTTTTGCATACAAACGAATATAACCACCATTTTTATATGCATCCATATATAGACTATATCGTTATAGAAACTATAGAGATTACGCTGAATCATCATATATATTATACACATCCTTTGATTTGTCCGTACAGTAAGCGGGAACTCAGTACGAGTCGAGAACAAATAATAATATATATTTCATATCAAATAATAATACACAAATAATTTAATCCGTAAAAAAAACCGAATTTCAAAATAACTGTACGTTATTCTTTTCGTTTTTATTATTTTCTTTCTTGATTTTTTTTTTCTATTTTTATTTTCTTATTATTTTACGTCTCGTATATTTCGTTTCATACTCCTATACTTCTGTTCTTTTCAAGACATTTATTTTTATACCTACACAGAGAAACACTTCACAAAGTAATAAATAGTAGAATACGCTATTATTATTTTTGGCCCATGATTAACGTAGAAAATTAACTCGTTGTTCGGTCACTAATTTATATTTATAAAACATTCTTTTTCCTATATATATAATTTATAATTCTCGAAATTGGCAACCGAGCAATACTGAACTTTAGAACTTTTATTTATCCTACAACAATTTTTCATTTTACTTCTTCAGTACCCGGTTTCATGACATGTATGTATATTTGTTTATTGAACTTGATTTTTATCTATTATCTGTATTTCAGTCTTCAGATTCACATCCTGCTGTCTCCTGTTCTCAATCCTTATTTGTCATGAAACCGGGACTCCCCTTTAGTGTCACTAGTTAGACTCGAAAATAACCGCCATGCATGTACCGCAGTATAAAAAATACAGTCTGACGCTTCCCGTTTTTATTTAATTTTTACTATATTTACCTGAGTTGACTACCGCCCCTCCCCACTACCCATTGGCATGCTCTTTTAGGCTGTGACAATGTTACTTATCCCTCGTATTTACCTTCAAACAGTTACTATGACTACCCCGATAGATATATCAGTATATTATACTCAACATAAACCACATCGCGGTATGAATATGACTATCTCTGTCTTACTCTGTCTTTTATTTACTCTAGTCATACTGACTGTTTGATTTTTTTTTTACTATTTTTGTTTTATTTTTGTCTGTTTTTATTTTTTTATTTTCAAGAATAGTATTTTTTGCTTGTGATACGCCAACCCGAAACATCCTCGCTACTGATCCAAAGCAACCCAGCTCTGTAAATGCCGTTACAAAGACCCTGACAGTGGCAGGCGTGCACGGCGTACCGACTAACATGCGTTACCGATATCAAAGTAATTAGCAGTAACATGACTTGTCACATTCATAATAATTTATCCACTTGCATATTATTTTAATATTATTTTGTACCAAGTTGTGTTTAGTTACTGCTGTTAAAATGAACGTTTAAGTTTTGAGTGTGGAGTGGATTTTTCTTGAGAAAAAATAAAATACACACGTAGCGAAGAGCATGCCGAGTGTGCTCTACTAACACAAAGTCTAACCGTTTTCGGTGGAACCTCTCTTTCCTTTGCCGTTGTGTTGTTGTCAGTGTTTTATGTTTTTGTTTTTTTTTCTTGTATTTTTTTTTGTGTTTTGTTTTTGTTTTTTTTTGTGAATGTTGTCCCCGTAGTGGCGTGTTATGTCGGGGTGTGTTCGGTCAGGTGGGTACAGCGTCAAACTGGGCGGCGAGGCCATCATTCGTAGTTTGCATTGCCTTGCCGTTGGAAAGTTGCCTTCTTTGTGTTATTTTGCGTAAGTCTTGTTAGGCTTGATGTAGTGTCCCTTATTGTAAATGTATATAGCGGTGCTCTAATGCAGCGTGCAGGTAAGTATATTATGTATGTAGAGACATATAACCAGTAATAAAAAAATAAAAAAAAAATAACAAAAAAAAAGTGATTTTGTTTAGCTTTCTAACTTTTTCGACGTTTTAAGATTGTGCAAATATCAAAATTATTAAAAAAAATAATATAATAATATAATGTTATTTTTAATTAAAAGATATTTACACAATAAAAGCCGTCAAGATACTAAAAATCACGTAATATGTTCCTCCTTGGCTCCTAAATAGATGTTTTAACAAAATATTGACGATAAACAATAGCATGGTAGATGTTTTAGTGTAAGTACCTGTTGTCACAAGTATATGCGGACTAGCGAGCCACCACCATGAACGCATATGGAATTTGATATAAAACTTAAATAGAGATCAGTATAAACGTTACTGTATATTTTTTTTAATAAATAAAGCCAGATGGCAGATAAAAATACTAGGTGTAAAGATTAGGTTTAGTGCACCCTCGACCTATCCAAGCATCTTAGGCGTTCCCTGCGTTGTTTAGGAGTAGTATAGACGGCTGTCGATCTCCAGGGTAGTTAAGGCCTCGATTCGTACCCCTGTTATTTTCTCACGTTATTTTTTTTTGTCTGTTTATTTTCTCTTTTCTTCTCCGTTGGCACTCTTCCGGGTCATATTCGTATCACGTGACACTGGCCGGCCCTGGCCCATACACGCATCAGTTCTACACGATACACATTATTCCATTTCGTTTTTTGTTTCCTGGTTTTTCTTTTTGTTTTAATAAAGGGTCTGTTTTTCCGTGTTGGCCTGCTTGCCACTAGGACAGATATGGAACAGATGTTTAAATGTTGTTGAAAAATTGTTTTTTTTTTGACCTCATCGTCTCATTCATTACTTTTTTTTTTTGTTTTTGTTGCGTTTTCAATTCTTACAAATAAACAGCAATAGAATTGGTAACGTTTTATAAACAAAAACAATTTAAAATAAAAATGTCATTTTATGATTACTTAACAGAAAAGAAAACAATTTAAAAAATCTTAATAAAAACACTTATACATACGACCTAAATTATACAGGCGTGCTTTTTTTTTAAATAAAAAACGACTGTGGAATAAGTACAACTCAAACAAAAATATTGGTATGATATTCAAACAAAAATCAACCTTCTAACCAATACAACCACATGCACTCCCTATGATGCATGCAAAAACCAACCCACTGTAACTAAACCCACCAACGACACTGAGATGATGACGTCACTAAAACAAAACACGGATAATGTGACTACCTCTTGTCAATAACTGCACATATTTTGAAAAACTAACTCCCCCTGGCTGGAAAAAATCGCATTAAGAAGGCCGAATTTAAAAAAAGAACTCAGCCACAACCTTTTTGGTAAATTTTGAAAGTTTGAAAAAAGAACACAAACCCCGTGCCATATCTGTCCGGCGGCAGTTGTAAAGCTAGGGCTGCGCACGTAGGACGGTGTCGAATGGGGCGTGGAGCCGCGCGTCGTAGAGAGATGTTGTTGGCAGCCCCGGCCGGTGCTGGAGACGGAGGTCTAGTGGCGGCCGCGGCGGCTCGCGGCGCGCTGCCTGCACAGGACGCTGACGGTACCGCACCCGACCCCTAGCCCCCCCTTAGTGTCTAGACACGAGATAGATAGGAACAGACATGACCAGAGTTCTGTGTAGGCTTAGCGAAATCAGAAGCTATTTTCTCCAATACTCATCTTACAAATATAATATTTTCGAACCCTTATTTTCAGGGTAGTTGCAATAATTATTCACGATAAAATTGCTTCAGAATTTTGCTATTGTACACATTGATGCTCGTGACTGTATGGGTGGTTGGCTTCATACAATAGGCGAGCAACAGATGCAAACATAAACGCGTACATACAATTTCAAATGAGTTCTATTTGAGCAATCGCGAGTGCACTTGCACGCGCTGTATGTAGACGCATGTTTATGTGTGCGGGCGTTTTTGTCCCTTGTATGGAACTGACCTTATATAGGTACCTATCTATTTCGTGACCTAGCCCCTAGCGCGTAGCATCCCGGTGCCCTTACACCTCCAAAGCTCCTGCAAAGGTTGCGGCGACACTCGACTGCCTCAATAACTTCGCAATGGCACACACTTGTGAACAGATTTGGCACGTTTGAGCACTTGTAGCTAAAGTGCACCTGCCGCTAAAATTAAGCTGAATTCGGCACGAATTTGGAAAAATCTGCACCACAAAATTGGCACACATGTGCCAGAATTTGGACGCTCATGTTGGATTAGGCACAGTTGTGAGTAAAATAGCCAACTGTTGGTTGCTTTTGGCACGTTTTTTGATGATTAGCGCAACTGAAGATTTCGGACTACAGCTCAGTAATGAGTTAAGGCAAAATTTTATGTCAATATTGAATTGGATTGTGTTGCAGATTCTAAATTTAAAGGGGATCAAAGGTTTAGTACGAACATTTCTAATTTGGATATGCAAAAAACATAGATGTGTGTTGAATTATGTAGATAAAAAAGCGTGTAGAGTGTCGTCGAGTAACCGTTAGCAATCAATAGTTCTGTTTTCTCGTCTGTTATGCATCTACCCACGACTTCTGGCTGTATATCTCGCCCTGTTCCTACTGAAGCACACAAACGTGTAGTTTGCGCGCTTGAGTGTTCGCTCCTGTACTGGCACCGTCTCGTCCGCCCGCCCTGAATCAGCACCCTGTTACATCGACGCCTCCAACATGTGACACATGTGTCACAGCGTCACCCTTGTCGCCCCGACCGCGTCCCATCTCGTCCCGCTTTGTGATTCACTCTCTTGTCTCCAGTCAGCCAGTCATAGACACAGTGTTTGTTTTAGCAGTTATCGCAGCACCTTAGCTCTTTTGTTTTGTATTTAGCTGAGCGAGCATGGCGCCCACGTTCCCCCAGCACCGGATCCACTCATCGAGTCATCGTCACTTCGGTAGAGCATAGTTAGCGACGAGGTTCGAATAGTTGCATGTCGTAGCCACGACGTAGACGTCCCATCGTTATCGTTCCCTCCACAGACGTCCCCGAACTCTGAATACAGACAACTAGGTCGTAACAAAGAACATCCACACCACACTCTAAAGATAAAGGTAGCGGTGGGTCGGTATCGCGGCGCTGTAGTCCGCACAGCATCGGCAGCGAGGGTGTCTCGGGCGGCTCGCGGTGACACATTCGCGCTTGCAGCTGCGCGTGGTGCGCGCCTTCAAGTCCACGCTGGAGGACATGGAGGAGCGGCTGTCGGCGCACTCGGCGGCCGGCCTGCGCTCGCGTCTGCGCGCGGCGCCGCAGGACATCGCCTACATCGACGCCGAGGACGTGCCCGCCGCCGCCCGCACCGAGACCACCATATTCTGAGCTCACGGCCCACTTCCGACCCGAACCGACCGACCACGAGACGCACTGACGACGTTTTGTTTTTATTGTATGCAAGTTTTTCGTTTGTCCCCGGCGGCCCGGCCGTCGATCGTACTTAACGCCGCAATCTCCCGCGTAATCTCATCGCTATCGCCGCGCCCCTATCTCGTTCTGTCTCGATCGCGTTTACGCTTTAAACGATTAATCGACTCTTAATTTTTAGTACGTTAAGAATTTTTATTAAGTGTTGAAATTTTTTAGTACTAGGTAGTTGATAGAGCAATAAACTACTAAACGATGTTAGCGGCCCGATGTTAGACTCCTAGACCGAATTGTGCCTGGTACCGCGCCCCGAGCGCGGCGCATACTGTACATTTTCAAATCATATTTGTAACCTGTTGATGTTTTCATAGTAATGTTAACGTTTCCATAAAGAATTTTTGCATATTTTAATAGTTGACGAGTGAGCATACGTTAGTGTCGGGACCCCTATATTTCTATACGTAGGTTAAACGACTCTTTCTACGGTCATTATAAATGAACACTGCTATTTTAGAGATGAACATATTTGTACATAAGTTAGTGATCTTCAAAACGTCTTTTATGAATATCGGAGCAGTGATATTTTGTATAGGTAGCTATATGAAACTAAATGATGAAACTCCAATTTGAATTGTAAACTTTTTAATAATCCTTGAACTTCGAAATTTTACGAAAAAATAATAAATGAATAAAAAAAAACTTTTTAAAGTTTTCAACTTCGTCACTTACTTAGCTTTTTGTGTAAGTAGTTTGTTACGAGAAAATATTATTACTAAGAGATATTGAGGGTACTTGGCAGCTTGTGTGTTTTGTTTCATAGTAAATTTTGGGACCACTTTTAACCCCTTTCTATCTTTGAGATCTATATCTTCATTATATATCGGTTATGAGACGGTAATTTGTCTATAAAAAAAAAAAAACATTATAAATAATTAAAAAACTTTATAGATCTTACGTATACGCCTAAAGTTTAGTATGAATGAGACACTTCACGCTTACAAAAGAGAACCGAAAGAGCTCTACGATAAAGGTGTATCTTAAAAAAAACTTCTTGGTTTTTGCGAAATGTTACGAGAATATTTACATTGAAAAATAAAACTGTAAGCAAATTCCATAGCCTTTTTTTGCCTGTCATGTTCTGGTGGCGGTGGCCATTTAGCCCATACGCTCTATTTCAGATGTTGACGGTAAGTGTAGGTCTGACGCATAGGGAGCGTACCGTTGTAAGTATCAGACGGACTAAGTAGGTACACGTTGAACCAATAAGTTGATTAGAGCATGGATTCCGTGGTGTCTGCACCTTGGCTGCCCAGCGTCTTCGGTCTCCTGGCTGCTTGAATCATAGCAATTTGTCAACTGTTGGCTTCACAATATAACACTATTGTAAGAGAAAATTTAAGCATAATTCTATTTTTTAATAACTTCAGGATTTCTCTATAAGGTAGCTGTTGTATTGTTGTTACAATTTTTTTTTAATCTAAAATCCAAGACCAACATTTGTTTTTAATATTTTGTTTCCCAGTGTATATGACAATTGCATATCATTCAATAAGCCGTTATACGTACACCAATAAAGGTGAGACCGCACGCGGCCATCTTGTGACGGCACGTCAACAAAATGGCCGCTGCGACTAGTTTGTAAGTACTGAGCATTATAATGGAGCAAATGTATATTTTTTTGGTACAAAATGTTGTTTCTTTGATTGTTTTAATTTTTAATTATTTTTGCTTCGCATTTACAGTGTGATCATGCTTATTACAGTGTTATGCATGTATACTGATGTCTGTGAGTATTGCACAATTTGTATTTTTTTTCTTTAATTATTATTATTGTAAGTAGATGTTTGTCAGAGTCTCTGATAATATACTTTTTATTTGAATAACCTTTTCATATTATCAGATTCTCGAGAAAGGTTTTATATCCGAATTTTTATTTTTTTATTACTGTAACAGTTCAGCATTTAATAAAAAATGGTTTTTATATACAACCACGATAACTTACTTACAAAACTTCTAACACTGTAGTCTTTAAGCTGATAAAATATTTACATAAAAAATAGAAGGAAAGCATAAACTAATATTATCTCCACTATTACACCAAATTAGTAAAATAAGTGTTATTTTAAAAGTAAATAAAACAAAACGGCTCTTACATTATCCACTTAATTTTTTTTCATTAACTCGGTTGTGTATGTACTTATGTAATAAGTTGATTTTCGTAATCTTTTATTTATTTTTGAGTTTTACTGTAATGATTCGTTTAATTGTTAAATAATACATACTTAACCGGCACTATAAACCACTATAGTAAATAAAAACTCATTATAATAAAAGTATTTATTTGACAAATGTTGATATTTTATTTTTTTGTACCTCGAACACGTTGATAGTAAAACCGAAGCAAACAATTCGCGCAGTAGCTCACATACCGGACGTTTTTCATTTATCTGAGTAGCAGTAGTTCCCACACGGTATTTAAAATATATTTTATATTATTATTTTGTTTATATATTTAGTATTTTGCTACTGGATGCCCTCGACCCCGACCCAGCTAGTGAATGCCCCCTATCCTAGTTAAAGTTAGGCACTTTACTAACGAAACTGCTTTATAAAAATATTTCCATAGTTTTCTATAGCTACAACTCTTCACTATTAGTAGTTGTGGTGTTCTAAAGACAAATGATGTAACTGGTCATATATATATTTTTTAAATTTAAATAAAGAATAGCCGTTTGATTTTGGAATGCCATTGGCGAGTTTCCACGTAATGTCTAGTGTATTGGCGACAAAGCAGTTTGGTTACGCGGCTACTTGAGTACTTGGTACTGGTAGTTAGGTACAGCGCAGTGGGACTGCGGACGCGTACTGACACGTCCGTCATGTTGTTTTGCAGCAAAAGGCGGACATATTGGCCGGTCGCAGGATATTTGTCAATAATTATTTGGCGGAGCACCGAAGGATCAGCGTGCAATCTGGCGGCAGCTCCCTGCCCGCGCTCAGCCCCGTATCGCATCAGAGCGATGACTAAATAATGCCCCAAAATATTTATAAAACGACACTATAGTGAAAGTAACAAGTACACAAAGAAACACGGACTCAAACTACTGCCATTTAAAAACTAAAACGAAATATTCCAAAACGAATATTTTAAAATTATGATGATTACAGTTTTTCGCTAAAATTTCTAAAAGTAAAAAATCATTTTTTGAAATCTCTTAAAAATGTAAATGCAGTAGATAGTTAAGAATTGTTTATTAAAATATAAGTAAAACATTAGACAATTCGCAAAATATATTGATTAGATTTATATGATACAATGGTGCACCACTATTTAGATGGAATATATTAGATTTTGAGCAAATTATTTTATGACCGGTATATATGACGAAATATTAAAAGTTTCTGATAATATATTTTAAATTAATATCGTATAATTTTTCTGTAAATATATAAATCTTTAAACTCATCTTTTCTTGTAATTAATATGTTTAAAATAACTGTTGTGTGTTAAAAATAAAAGTATATAATACGGAGAAAGTCATGTGCCATTTTTATAATATATAAAAAAAAAAACGAAAATACACAATTTGTGCTACTCAAGTGCTTTTATAAACGTTTTTAATAATAAGATGATATTTAAATTTGCTTGTTATTTTTGTTTGTTTATTTTATTGGAAGAATGCGATCTAGATGTGAAATATTTAGTGTTAGATGATGTGTCTTTTTTCATAGAAGCTCGTTGTGTTTTGTCTTTAAGTAGTTGGCGGATTTGATCGGTCTGTATGTGTCGGCCACAACTACAAAACACAAACGCTATGCTCATATTTTTATAGACTATACATCGATTTAGCAAGACAGTAGAACTGTATGCATATTTGTTATATGGCACAATAATATAGTTTAATACATTTTGCATGAATCGGAGAATTACTACGTTTTTATAAACTCTGTCTTTTTTTCTTTTCTATTTACTGTGTATTTTGGTAAGGATTTGCACGATGACATGTATTTTATTCTGTATAATCGTTACCATCGTACTATGTACCTACCTGTCTCTCTTACACTACACACTGTCCACTATTATTTAATCTTCCATCTCATCTTTTGTTCGTTTCCTCTTCACCAAGGTATCTCAAGCAAATTTAATTATCATTCCAATGTTTTGTGGTAAAGTTTAATATGTTTATATGTTAAGTATATACTAAATATTTAATAAAAAAAAAAACCTTTGTGTATTGATTCTTAAAGTAATGCACCACAAGTAGAGACTAAATCATTGCCTGCTACATCAATGTTAAGACTTAGAAGAGTAAAGTATACAAAAAATAACTACTATACTTAATTTATGAATAATTAATCGTGTCTTGGTGTATACCAAAAGTTAGATGTAAAAAAAATATGAAATACTTTTTTCAAAAATTTTAATAATTACGCTTGTAGTAGGTGCGAACACGCCGATAGTGATAAATCACGTAAAATTTATAATTAACAAAACCATAGCAAAGCATGATTTCTCGCTATACATACCTATCTAACTCGGTATAATAAACTGGTACTGTTAACTCGTTATTTCTAACGCTTCTTGTCTCTTAAACTTTAGTAATAAAGTATCTGTACTCCAAAGTAACTTTCATTTCACCTGCCACAATGTGGAGAGCTGCAATTATAAGGTAAACTTGCAGTATGGCAACATGTTGATGTGTCGATGTTGCTCCAAATGTTTGTTGTTGGCGGCCTGTGGCCAACTGGCCGTGTATGTCGTACGTCTAGTCGATGTTAGACCGCTTGGCGCTTTCACGCGACGTTGTACAGTAGATAGCGCACTCTACTGGCATGGAATTAGACATTGTGTCTTTGCGTATATGATGCACATACAACCAACTGCGAATAACTGCAAAAAAATCCACTACAAGGTAAACGACAATTTTTTATTCGCACATACTGTTTAGCTTGCAGTTTCTATTATATGTATTGTATTCACTTTGTATGTACCATATATGCATTGACAGTAAACAACTAACTAGAATAGATCGTGCTGAGCTTGACATTTAATCGCCACGCTAAATAAGTTTATGTAAATAGTGACACATAAAAAAAATCGACAACCCAAAAAAATCACAAGAAGCAAAATATTTATAGGCAACACTGTTTTTAGTCTCACTTTGTATATATGTATGCTTCTGTAATATAGTTGTATATAGCTTGATTAGAATGTATATACCGGTATACAATAGGTAGATTTATCTGGTATGTGAGCGACTACGTCGATCCAACGATATATATGTGTGTGCTTCACTAGACTAGATCGCATGATGACAAGGACATACAAACACAAGTGCCGATTGTATACAAGAACACACAAACACACATACACACAAAACATGATTATTTTAAACAAAGTACCCACGGAACCCGATCGAGAACCCTTAGGATAAGTGTTCGATGTTAAATGTTCATATGTTGTATTTTTATTATTTAACTTAGTTTTTTTTAAATATGTTTTGTTACTTGCGTTTTTATAAAGATGGATATAACGGAGCCCTGGATGGAAAAAAGACATAAAAATTCTAGTTTATAAGTGCACACCCCATGAATGTGCTTCTTAAGGTACCTAATAGGATGTACCCCGCGTATTATATTCTTAGTTCTGTTTATTGTGTATCTATATATATACTTCTTCTAATCTGCTCATCGCTTCGCGAGGCACACTGCTTCGTTTAGTCCCCCTGATAAATCTTCTATACTTTCTGATATTACACTCTTTGAAAAAATATCACTGCTAAAGCGTCGGACGCGATTCTACCCTAAATCCTTTTAAGGCCGATTTTTCAATAATCAGATAAGATTTACCTGAGGAATAAAAATTCCTGTTTGATAGCTTCATTACAGAAAAAAAAACATTCAAACAGTTATTTCATCTTCAATCAATAATTTTCTGATTATCAAAAAATTTGCTCTTGTACACCTAAAGTAAATTCCCAAAAAAAAACCTTAACTATTCTATGCAGTAAGTAGTTGTTATCATTTATATATATTGTTGTATTTGTGAGTAGAATCACGTTGGACCCCCGCACGCAGTATATATATATCTATCAATGTACCTTCCACGCTGTCGCCACTCCGCGACGCGCCTCTCTGTGTCGTACCTTTTACTTCATGTTCTCGTTTTTATTTTCTTTTCCATGAAAACCCAATTGCACACGGAAGGTGATAGGTGGCGAGTTACAAGAACGATTGATACCCGTCCCCTACAGCAAGACTTCAACCGATCAAGCTGTAAGATTCACTTTATTGAGAGGACAGCCTGTTTCACTCACGTTTCTGTTTTATTTTGACTATTTTTATGTTAACATTTTTTCGTTTTTTATTTGTTCGACAATGTTTTAATACTGTACCCTGTCTATCTATACCTACAACTTGTCCGTTCTATCTGTATCCTACTGGCTTGTGTGTCGTAGAGACTGTGCACTTCCACACTTATATATCACACTTTTAACTCCTTATATACGCTTCTACACTGCGTGTATCCTTTAAAACTGCTTTAACCCGCACTGACGCTTATTTTCTTTCAATCCTAGTATGTACCTACACTACAATTTGTGCCTCGTATACAGGTTGATTTTTGAACAGGGATCACTATGGTAACAAAACCTTTTATATTATTTTCCAGTCTTAACGGGTGTGAGATTGGAAAATTTAAAAGTTAAATAAAAGTTTGGAAAAAGGTTTTTTTTTTATTATGACAAAAAATCTAAAAATATAATTATTGTAAATGCCACTCTAATATGCTATACTATCTACCTTTAATGGTTAAAATAGCTGCCACAGTGATTCCTACTTAAAACTCATTCTGTATATTAAAGTATAAAGTTGTAGAAGTGCTCTGGTCAATGTCATCAGCATGTTTGTCACAATCATTGGCATGTATCCTACCGCATGTGCTGTGTTATATACTACCTAATAATATAATTATATTATTATAATTATAATATTTCCTTCACATTGTGCTGATCAGGGTGTGTCGATAAAAAACATATATTTTCACTAATTGTGATCGAATTTATGTGGAACTGTGTTGTATTTTAATCGACTTCAAATAATTAATAATTATTATATATTTTTTTTATATTTCTGTAAATATTTTGAAGTCTTTATTATAATATCTTGAAGTCGATTTTCTAATCGTTGAATGCAATATGTAAATAAATGGGAATGATTGTTTTTTTTCTAATTATTGATGTTAACATTGGTTTTGATTGATGTGTTAATAGTTTAATGAATAATAATAATAACACAAATTTCGAACAATGGATTATTAAATTATGATAAAATTTTAGAGCACTGTTAGGAGTCTGATTAGGCAAAATTTTAAATTGTAAATCAATATATGAACGCAAGTATGACTAGAAATCCCTAAGTAGAATCAAAAGCTTTTATGTAATTTTGGCAACCATACATCATGGCATAGTAATTATTATTTTTTTGCCTCACATAATGCACTTAGCCTGGTCCACACATCCGGTACCCGTATTAATCTGTCGTGAAACTCGAACTACCGTCCTTTGCAACAGATTAACAACTACCCTCCAATGTGTGACCAAGGCAATGAATTCGTTAATTCATGGGGTCCTACAACAGTAGTGCCAATAAACCGCAGGGATTCGTCATAATAGCTTTTACTTCATTTGAGAACTAGACGCATCCTAGGTCATTTTTTAACTAAAAAGCTTTTAGAGTTACAAAATTTTTCTCTATATCTGTCATAGGCTAGTACAACGCTTTACGTTTACGTATATGTATGTAAAAGGAAGTCGAAGATCGTTGAGGGTTTTTGTCAGCTTGCTTACAATATTTCGGATATAGGACGTTGTTGGGTAAAGCAATGTTGCTTCGTATCATGTGCAATGTATTGTGTCAGTAGGGCAAGAGCATCATAGAGCTTTCGCGCGTAGCTCACATAGTGGAGTAAATACAGTCACAGAGGTGCGGAGTGCATGATCACGAGGGCCCTCCGACCCTCTCGGCCACGGGTGTCTGTATTCAGAGGCGATGAGGCGAAGCGCCGGCCACTCACTGCATGGCATGGCTCGCCACCTACAAACTATCCTGTGACTGGAATTTTGATACCTAACGCTTTCTTGCCTCTTTTTTTATGGTTCGGTGTGCTTCTATATGTTGAAATTGTACATTTCTGGTCGTCCCTCCCGTTGGCCTCTCCTCTCCTATACAAGTGTTTCTTGAGACCAGCTGGAGGGATTAGTACCAGGGTCTGGCGGCATACGTCGCGCTCTGAACGATTCTATTGGCAATTTCATTGGCATATAAATCTAAATCAAGAATGTCTCTGCAAAATTTAACTCAGTCAGTGGCAATCTTCGCACTGGTGTTTACGACTCGACTTTTTAAGTGTCACTGTAAATTCTCTGCAAACTTTGTGTCATAGTATGGTACCTACAGTCGAGTGGTAAGTGCTGGTTGGGGCGCGACTTATGCCGCCGCCCGTGAGCTCTCGCTAACCGCGCGTTGCGTCGCAGATCCGCGTGGTGAACGCGTTCCGGCAGGGGCTGGACTCGCGCGGCTCGCTGGCCGACGCGGCGCTGGCCGAGGCGCTGCGCAAGCAGACGGCGCTGTCCAAGCGGTTCTCGCACTCGTCCAGCATCGACTACGCCGACGCGGCGCGCGACTCGCTGGCGCCGCACGACATCGACGTGGAGCGCCTGTCCAGCCACAGCCACACGGAGACGGCCGTGTAGCCGAGCTCGCGCCCGCGCCCTCGCACGTGGCGGTAGTGTGCCGTGTGCCCATGTGCCCATGTGCCCGAGTGCGCAGCTCACCGATGCAATAATTTAGCGTTAATATCAGTATTATGGACGCCGCCGCCCCGACACCTCCGTGCCCGCGCACGATACGAACCGTTACGCTGCCATCGCTCTAATTATATTATTACATAATAATAATGCTAAAACGATTGTGTATAAAATCATATTTTGAAAGGTAACGAGGATGATCAAGTTGGTATTTGATTTAGAACACGTATGGTTGAGGGCGCCGGTCGAGCCGGTCCCGCTTGTCTCGCTGCCACAGTGTACTTGAGCATAAGTTATATTGTTAACTAGTGTGTTTAATTATTCGATTGTTTTGAAAATATTTTATTATTATACGCGCGCGTCGCGATGCGCGCGTCTGTTGAACAAATAAAAAAAATATTGTCTAATTATTAATTTTAGATTTAAGCGCAGTGATGAGCGAATGGACGTGTGTTTTTTGAAAAAAAAAATAAGGTTTTCGCATACCATCGTGTCATCTCTTACACGGAATGAAATGTTTTATATTGCTTTTGTCAAAGACAAGTTGTGGGAGAGAGGCGGGCGGGGCCGGGCGGGCCGGCCTCATCTTTTGTATAAAGTTATTTCATTTGTAGCGCAGATCATCGTTTGTACGTACGCCGAGTGATATTATCGGCCGCGCGCGCCCCCGCCCGCCATACTAAATATATATACTTAACTAAATTATTGAAGTATTAGTTAAGGTGTTTGTTATAAATTTCAATAACTTTTTTGTTTTTACGACCTTTTTCCCCTAAATCTAAGTATACATTTAAGTCATATCTCGAAGCGTAGACGCATAAACTGAAAAGTTTCTACACAAGAACCGTACGCAACGCAATGCATTCTTGTGTACAAACCGACGTAGTCCACTTTGAACATCTTCAAAATGTTTCAAATAGAAATAAACATTAAAATTGTATAGCTGAAGGTATTTATTTGTAATGCTAGTCTCTTATGAAACAAATACTAATTATTCAATTATTATAATGTACTTATTGATTATTGATAAATACTTCAAGATTATTAAACAAGATATAGTCTACGGTGTAACGAATTGATTTCGGAATTCTTTGTCTCTGAGCAATAGGACGCGCTCCACATAGGCGACGTAGGATCGCAGCAGTGGCATTTTCAACTTATAAAGTAAGACATGTACTTAATCGAGTTAGTGACGAGTTGAACCGATCGCTCTTCGCTCGCCGGCCACTTGTTATAGTATAATATGGTATAATTATGAGAATCAAAACGATCTAGCGAATCGGCAATGTTCAATTTTGTATAGAACGTTTCAAAGTAGCGGTATTTGAGAGTTGTTACGTTTGATTTGTGAGGTTCGTTGGTAGGCGCGCTCCGCGCGGACGCGTCGCGGTCAGACGCGGACGTGGCGCGGACGCGACGCGGATCGACACGACACGGACTCGACACGGCCCGGCGACGAAACCGACGGACGGACGAGTGGCGCGACAACTATTAAAACTATTAAACAATCTTGTAAGTAATTAAGTATTAGCTTCGAATCAATAAAGCCTTTTTAAAAAAAATTAGTTAAAAAATGAAACTATTGAAACTTCACAATGTTTAAATAAAATAATATTAGTTATGGTTTCAGTGCATAGAGAGGTCATGGTATCGTTTGTGTATTATATACTATTGTTTCGTTGATATTCGTTACCACGAGTTCCCCAATGAAAGACATAATAATTAGGAGTACATGTTCGTAGAGAGGCGTGCTGGTGCAGCCGCGCTATCCCTTACCTAACAACTATTTGTTTGACACGACAGTCTGCCACTAACATTTTAGGTGATAAGTCCCATTGTTGTATTTTTCGTCTCACAATAAATGAAAATCTATTTTATTGTTTTTATACGTGTGTTTTATTTTTGCTTGCCCTTCTCATCTTAAAAATACGCCCTAAGCTTCCTAATACGAAAGATAAGAGCCATGAGCCATAGCAGTTGCTGAAAATGGAATACTCAAGTTCAGTCAACATCGAGCACGCTGTAACGTTTGCACATAATCAAAATATTCATAAATAATATAGCCCAGTAGAAATCGACAATAAAATCGCAAAACTTGGTGTGTTCAAACAAAATGCCGTACCTACCTACTTTAAAAAAAAAGTTAATTGAATTTGCAACAATTTAAGCCCAATCGCAGCTCTATAACCTCTATCGGAACTAAGCTATAGTCCTTCGAAGATTTCCATTCCGCACCTACCTACCACCAAGTGCAAAACTGGTTGGGGGTAGAGAAGGACCCCATTGAGTTGGGTTGGGCAATTTGCTCATCCCACAAGCAACTAACAATGACCCAGTCCCACCACACCTCAAAATTATAGCCTGAAGTTCATTAAATTTGCAACAACTTAAGCCCAATCCGAAAATTGACAATTATTAGTTTGGCTCCCATCCGGATCAAGATATTTGCAAAATCGCTCATCCTATGAAAAATGTCATTAGAAATAAACTTGTCATTTAATTTCCTTTCCTTGAAGTTCAGATGGCCACTTCCCATACATTTAAAAACCTATTAATGAAATTATATGTATAGTGGGGGAGACTGGGTACGGTTGAAACAATTTTTCTTTGAACGCCTGTAGCACATCCATTTTTAAATATATCAAACAACAAAACACTTATAATGAGAGAATAGACTTTTGTCTTCAAATACATCTCAGAATTAGAGGCTCAACTGCCATATTTACTGGATAGGAAGAAGTTAATAAAATAATGTGCTACTGTTTCAACGGTACCCATACCAGGGGCGGTTGAAACAGTGATGGGGGTCAGTTGAAACATAAACAAATATGTTATATAAAATCAGTTTCTTTATTCAAAATCAACAAGAAATAGTTAAATTCTAGTATGGCATAATTTCTATCAGTCTTAATAATTGTTTCCTGCCTAAATTAACACAAATTAACATAAAAAGAGCTCTTCTGCTCTGGTTTAAACTAAAAAAATTGACAAGAATAAACAAAAAAAACTAATCAGTCAAAAATAAATCTTAATAATTAAATTAAATGATAATATGAGATTTTCATATCCCAAATTATCTACAGTAACAACAAAAACAAGCTGAACAGTAGCTGCTGTCATTAATTAATAAAAAAAAAAAACAAAAATAAAATTCGAACAAAATAGAGATCCTAATCAGATTCGTCGCAGTTGTGGCAAACATAATATCGCCCACCATCTGTACACTCTAAATGAGACCACATTTTACAGCCCCCTTGACATTGCACCCATTTTTCTCCGGATCTGCTCTTCCTGAATGCTCCAACACATATAAGGCAGAAATATTCATCTTCTTCTGATGAAGCTGGTGAATCAGTCTTCTTCTTCTTTGCTTTACCTTTGGACTTCTTCACTGTAGTATCTTTAAGTATTGTCTTCTTTACCTGCTTAGATTTTTGTCGTTTCTGTCTATCTTCATATTCTTTTCTTACAGCATCTTTTTCCGGCGTGTCTGTGTAAATAGTAGACTTTTTTGTGTTGCGACCTTTAGTTGTTTTTTTCCGGGGGGCAGCTTTTGGATATGGCCTTACTAATTCAGCTGAAAATACAGATTCTTTGCTTGTCGACGGCTGCGGTGATGATTGTTGAAGACTGACGTAATTTTGGCCAGAAGGTATCATTCTCAGAGCAGCAGTAGCATCTCTAGGAGGAATATTTGATTCCGGTTGTATTGCTATGTCTTGATGAGGCTCAAATGCACAACTTTGTCTGGGCGGCGGCGTTGATCTTTCAAAGTTTTGTGGATTATTACTCTCTGCATTCTGTATCAGGGCTAGTAGTTGTGACACGTTTTCAGAAATAGAAGCTTCGTTCAACAAGGAAGGTGACAGCGGTGGCGACTCCTCGTCAGGTGCTAGAACAAATAATTCTTCTGATGCAGGTGCAGTTACCTGCAATGGTTCAAGTGTAATTACGTCTTCTACCGCATCATTTGGGTTTGGCCTGTCCGTTACGAATGACGGAGCAAAATCAAGATCTTGAAACAAATCCCGGTTGAAAGGGTATATTCCAGTCTTACGGAACCCAGCCTGAATATTCGACTGTGTCAGTGCAAGTGGCATTGCAATTTTTATCATTCCGGGGATGTCATAAATTGACATGGTTTTTCCAGGATTATTGCGCATCCAGGCATCAGCGGTAGAATTTATAGCTTTTTTTAATGGGCCGAAAACAGATCGATCTAAAGGCTGCAACTTGTGCGAACAATGGGGTGGAAATGAAAGTAATACGATTCCGTTTTCTTTGCAGAAATCCAGAGAATTTATATGGACGTGGGAAGAATGATTGTCTAGAACAAGGAGTACTTTATGTGATGTAGAGGCACTTGAATGTTTCTTGAAATGTTTCAGAAACTCAACAAATAGTTCATCTTGCATCCAGCCTGATGGGTTGGCAGTTCCAATAGAACCCACTGGACCATCTCTTATAAAATGATCTTGGTATCGAACCCTTGGAAATACGAACATTGGCGGAATCGCATTGCCCAACGCGTTTGCCGCAAAGGCTAGTGTGACTAACGTGCCACGTTCAGCAGAGGTGACAGCTCCTACCTGTCTTGTTCCACGCTTTGCCACAACTCTGTCGGGCTTTTGAACGGTTGTTACACCCGTCTCGTCGACATTGTAGATGTCTTGTGGTTCAAAGTGGTCACGGTCAAGGACAGTTTGCAAGTTATCGTAAAAAGCATGCACGTTGGTCTTGTTAAAACTTGTTGCCCTGGAGAGACTGGTTGCCTGAGCTGTGCGCACCGACAATTCCACATTTCTCCTCATAAAAGAACGAAACCACTCTTCTCCGGCGACCTCATGTTCGGTCCACGTAGGAGGTGTGTTTAACTTATATTTAACAGCGAGCTCGAATGCTAATTTTCTTACTTCTTTGACAGATAGACCAAAGTATATATCCGCACAGCGGATCAAATATTTTGACAGATTACTTTCTTGTTCAGGGGTAAATACTCGGTTGTGGGCTACATACCCCATACTATCATCAGGCTGGTTACCTTCTTCGGTAACTGCATCTCTTTTATTCTTGTATCGCAGAAGAGAAGAGTGGTGGACGCCGTACATCTCTGCAGCTTTTCGTAAAGAAGTTCCTTTTTTGACTGCTTCGTACGCATTTTCATACTGAGATATATCATACTTGCCTCTTAATGTTGTTCTGATACGTTTTCTGGGCATCTACAACGAAAATAGCAACGGTTAGCATTGTTTCAATCGTACCCACAATAATTGCTTCATCCGTCCCCATACCCCTCAACCGCTAATAAAATAAACATAGCGTCAAGACAAAACAACATAAACAAAAACTTATAACGGCATTTGAAACTTCAATAACTAACAATAAAGCAGACAATCACTCAAAATGCAAATGCTAATATCAACAAAGTAATTTAAAAAAGAAAACAATAGAAAAAACTTACTTTTTGCCGAAAAAATACAATAGGGTCACCTGGAAACGTACACAGGTCGCGAAGTGCAACGCGTCACTGTGATTCATGTCCGGACTCGCCGCCCGCGTCTCTTTCCCCTTGTACCCCGCACCGCACCCCTAATAGTTTACGAGTTATTAGAGTTGCTTCAACCGTACCCTGTTTCAAGCGTACCCAGTCTCCCCTAGAGTCTGGCAAACGAAAGTAGAGACTGAAAAAGCGCGTCAAATTTAAAAAAAGCGAACTAAAAAGACAAACGAAAAGAAAATTATGCTGTGCAGTTGAGTATTTGTGACTGAAAGAAAATAAAAATGGATTTTTGAAGAATTTATACAAAGCCCCTCTGAATACCTGTTTCGTGCAGCATAAAATAATGTAAAAAGGCATTTCAGCCCAGCTCTCGGGCAAGTACACGCCCCCCTGCATCCCTTCTTACAGTTGAAGACTATGATTTTGAGAAAGTCATAGCTTGGTACCTAAAGGATTTATAGAGCTGCAGTTGGTCTTAAATTTATTGATCTTTAAAAAAGCTGAAATTTTGTTTGTTGGACTTTTATAGCAAAAAGTCCCAAAATTTCGCAGTTTTTTGCGTGGGGCGTACGCGTTTTTCAAAGTTGTAAATATGTATTTACACTAACCATACCAATAAATCAATATATAACACCCTTTCCGCACAAGCCTGTACCTTTATATATTTACCTCGATAATAAATTGAAATATAGCTGACCGTACTTACTAATAAATCAGTACATACAAAAAGACTTGTAAAAACAAATAAAAAATTACCTACTTACAAGTTTTTATCATCAGAACCTGTTTCAAACTGGAATGCCATACATAGCCCAAATAGTAGATAATTTAATAAAACTGCATACAATGCAAACATGTTTGTGAAAAAGCCCCAATGACTCAGAAGTTGCAGTCTGTGCGTTTCAGAGTTCGAATCAAACAATCTGTGAAAATCCTACTGGTTCAATTGTTGTTTTCGGTTACCGATTGCCGGGTTCGGATCGTAATGGGTATGAGAAAAGCCCCAATGGTCGAGTGGTTGCTATCTCAGTGGCCAACTGTACGTTCCAGAGTTCGAATCCAAGTTAAAATAATTTATGAAAAGCCTTCGATGGTTCAGTATATGCTAGCTCAAAGGCCAACTGAGCGATCCAGGGTTCGAATCCCGGATCAAATGGGGATCTTTTGCGATTAACAGGGCACACATATTAGTGTAGGAGCTAGCTCCTACAAAGAATTTCCAAAAGTGGCTAAATTCAATAACACTGCCAAACCTGCAGCCGAATTGCGTAAGTATATTATCCAAAGCAAAAGAATCTATTCTTTCCCAAAACCGACTTTACGTATTGCATATTGATGCGTAAAGTCGTTTCTGGGAAGGAATCGATTCTTTTGCTTTGGATAATAAACTTACGCAATTCGGCTGCTGGATATCGAACCTTGGGCATGTTCCCGTTGAGTTACACAATTTTGTGTTACACTGTTACCAACTGGGATAAAATTACCGATTAGTAACACTGAAACTCAATGCTACGTTTTTATTTTCCATCAATTTACACTGCAACCTAATTACGTAATAGGGTTACATTAGCATGTTATCACACTAATTATAAAGGCGAAAGTTTGGGAGTGTGTTTGTATGTTTGTTACTTCTTCACGCTTAAACGGCTGGACGGATCCGCAGCCGAATTGCGTAAGTATATTATCCAAAGCAAAAGAATCGATTCCTTCCCAAAAACGATTTTACGTATCAATATGCCATACGTAAAGTCGGTTTTGGGAAAGAATCGATTCCTTTGCTTTGGATAATATACTTACGCAATTCGGCTGCTGGATGCAATTTGACACAGAGAAAGATTATTGTCAGGAATAACACTTAGGATACTTTTTATCCCGGGAATATGTTCCCTCGGTATAATTTTCGACTTTCACGCGGGCGAAGCCGCTGGCAGAAGCTAGTTATATATAAATTAACATACATAACAACCGGCGAGGTGATATCGCTGTGCAGAGCGAACGAAGCGAGCTCGGGAACTTAGGGCACCCCGACACGGATAGGTTAGGTTTAAAGGGGATGACGGGAGCTGAAGTGAGCGAGCGAACTGAGCTCCCGTCATCTCCTTCTTGTTAGGTTACTACGGGGCTCCGTCGACTTTGTCATTTGATATGTAACCTTATTACGTACTATTAGGTTGCAGTGTAAATTGATGGGAAAAAAAGGTGCCATTCAGTTACAGTGTTACTAATCGGTAATTTGTATCCCATTGGGTAACAGTGTAACACAAAATGGTGTAACTTAAAGGGAACCTTGCGATCACTAAACCGAAGACCAATTCTCTCAGGGTATTTACTTTTCCAGCTAAGTTGGCTATTATTTCTTTCCAGGGAGGCCCCTACGATCTTTTCACCCTGTAGCCTAGATCATCTATATCTGTGTACAAACAAACAAAACTTATCGGTGTACATCAGAATCGCGGGTGTACTTTTCAGATTTGCCTAAAATTAATACAGTTATTTGGTACCTTCTGTGTACCTTTACGTACCTCTCCTGAAAATCTGTGTACCTACACCCGTACAATGATATTTAAAAAAATAGGTACACCCGCCATCCTGATGTCAGAACCGCGGGTGTACTGCTAACCAGTATATCTAGCTAAGTGCACTGTACAAGTAAATTTGGTACCTCTTGTGTACCTGCAGAAAAAAGTGTTAAATAAACAAAATACTATAAGGTTGCTGCGGAAAGTAAAAAAAAATATTTTCTTTTTTTGACGTTATTATTATTTTCTAAAACTTTCGGAAGTCGGTGTTCCTGTTTTCGTTTCTTCGTGTTTTGACACCGCCTTCTGAAATTTAAGTTGTTTTTCACTTTGTTGTGTTTTTATTTGGTAGTCGGTTGTACATTTTTGTAAAAAAAATATTTTGAATTTTTTTGAGGTACATAATGGACAAATTCTATAGTAATGGTATATACATAATGGACCAATTCTATAGTAAGTTACCTATAATGCCCACAGTGATGCCAGAATACATTATCCGAATTACATGTAAATTGAACATATCCAGTGGAATGAGAGTATACCAGGGTGAACTGTACATATCTGCGTACCTGTTTAGAGCATACTGGCGTGAAGGTATGTTATGAAATGGTGTACACGATAAACAGACATCCGATTGCAGCAATCCCTAGAGATTTGCTGTCATTTATTGAAGAGTTCTGTTGTATATCTCCGAAGTTTTTCATCAGATCTTTACCAAATTTAAATGGGACCATTTCGGAATAACCTTCTTTTGAACAAAAAATTAATTTTGAAAATCCGTTTACATATGACGGAGTTATGCCCGACAATACATACAAAAAATATAAACATCCGAATTGAGAACCTTCCCATTTTTGGGCAGTCGGTTAAAAATAAAACGATCAGTATTAATAACGTTTTATAGTATCGTATTATAGTTAAATATAAAAACCTATTAGAAAAACAAACAACATTGCCTATTTTAGAATTAAACATTAGATGTTGAACATTATAAGCATATAAACTCAAACTACCAGGAGGCCAGAATGATGACGAAGTCTTAATATTTGCGGAACTGGAATCATTACCTGTAAAGGCTAATTTAAGTACCAGGACATTATAATCATGAGGAAGTTTTATAAAAGAGTAATAACGTCAAAGAAATAAAATCGTATTTTTATTTTTCGCAGCAACCTTACAGTATTTTGTTTATTTAATATTTGTTTCTGCAGGTACACAAGAGGTACCAAATTTTCTTATACAGTGCACTTAGCACCTTATTCTGGTAAGCAGTACACCCGCGGTTCTGACATCAGGATGGCGGGTGTACCTATTTTTTTAAATATCATTGTACGGGTGTAGGTACACAGATTTTCAGGAGAGGTACGTAAAGGTACACAGAAGGTACCAAATAACTGTAATAAATATAGGTAAATCTGAAAAGTACACCCGCGATTCTGATGTACACAACTTATCGCGTACGTGACTGACCCCAGGTTAATAGGAAAGTTCAATGTAAACAACGATTCGTCAGGTTCTTCCCATTTTCTAACAAAGCGTCTCATCTAAGGTTAAGTACCTCGAGTTTCCTTAAAACACTGTATAAATACTCGCTGTTTATAACCGAGATATCAGTCTAAGACACGCAATCGCAAGTGAGTCTTCACAATGAGTAAATTAATTGTCGTACTGTCAGTACTAGCGGTGTTTCTGATCGCTGAATCAACATGTCAGCGTTTCATTCATCCTACGTACCGCCCGCCCCCGCAACCAAGAAGACCAGTGATCCTCAGGACCCGTCGAGGAGCTGACGACGAACCTCTGTGGCTGTACCAAGGAGAGAACATCGACCGCGCGCCCTCCACGGCAGACCATCCCTTCCTGCCGTCTGTCATCGACGACATCAAGCTGGATCCAAACAGGAGAACTGCCAGGAGTTTAAGCACTCCTAGAGCGTCCCGCGGAGGAGGAAGCCGCCAGTCTTCGAGCCGGGACACTGGAGCCACTCATCCAGGGTACAATCGACGTAATGCGAGGTCGCCCAGGCAGCCACTGATCCAAGTCCCCACATTCCCAACGCTGCCGCCGTTCAACCCGCGTCCTACGTACCCCTGGGATGAAAGGCGCTATCCTATGCCCGCCGATGCTCCAAATGAGAGATTTTGAGTTTTCCACCTAAAACAACAACAAAAGAACTTGTGCCAAATTTAGTTTAACTACAATAATAATGACTGTGTTTCTATAGTTTGGAACCGCTTCTGGGAATAAGCCTCGTTACTGTGTAGTTGTCTTCCTAACAAATGTTAATTTGAAACCAAAAATGTACCTTCATCCTAAGTATTTCATTAAATATTATGCCTTGAACGTTTCTTCTTTTATTTATTAATCTGCTGGATCCAGAACCGAAAGGCTAAAATATAAAAACTCGTCAGATAGGGTACCTATGTGTCATTCGCAATGTTCAAAAGCCGTAAGTAGTTTTTACCATTTGCGGGGTCAGCTACCTTACCGTTAGATACTGAAGTTACCTACTTATCTTGGTTATGTATCATAATATTCCGATACCCCTTGGCAAGATTTATCGCCAGCTACATAGATGACATAATAACAAGACTGTATTCCAGTCAGGAATTTCCTGAAAGCATATGCAGATATGTAGGTAGGTGTCTTCGTAGGTACACCTGTGTTGTATCCAGTTAAGTTGGAAATCCGTGCACAAAAGCTTCGCCATTAAAAACAAAAAACCCGACTGCTTAAAAAGCGAACTTAAAAGATGTAAACTGGAAGAAAATCATGCTGTGCAGTCGGAGGATACATGTTCGCGAGCTGGCTGACCAAAACCAGATGTATCCTCCGACTGCACAGCATGATTTTCTTCTTGTTTACATCTTTTTAGTATGCTTTTTAAGCAGTCGAGTTTTTAGATTTTTTTAATTAACTTTTTTTAACTTTTTAGTAATTTTTTTTTAGAATTTGGTACATTTAAACAAGTGTTGTATATTTTGAAATCAACTCTTAAAACCGTTTATTTTGATACCCCACACGATGGGGTCGGAAGAAAGAAAATATTTGGGCCCCCACAATATGGCGCCCAAAAGCCGCTATATTTCCATTTTAATGTAGCCAGTGCCACTCGCAGGGTTAAGACGAATCGATTGACATTATTAAGCCTTTATTGCTTAAGAACTAAACACAAGTATAATCTAATAGTATTAAAAAACTTAAATCTAACACATCGGGTTTTCCGGTTTAGTGATCAGCGTGTCCTGTCAATTTTTCTTATGTCGTCTATCCATCTCTTTGGCTGTTTGCCCCTTTTCCTTTTGCCATCGCGTGGTTGCCACTCTGTTATAATTTTTGTCCATTTAAACTTACTATCTCTCGTCATGTGTCCTGTCCATCTCCATTTCAACTGTCTTACTTTCTTTATTATATCTTCTACTTTGGTTCTGGATCGTATTTAAACTGCTCTTAACCGATCTTTTTTAGTGACACCAATCATGCTTCTCTCCATTCCCCGCTGACATGATCTCAGTTTTAAAAGATGTTTTTGATTTAGGGCCCACGTTTGGCTCCCATACGTCAGGCAAGGTAAGACGCACGAGTTGAGGACTTTTCTCTTAGCTGTCATGGATAAGTATTTGCTTTTGAGTATCTCCTTAAGTGACCAATATCTTTTCCATGCACAAGCAACTCTTCTTTCGATTTCCATGTCCGTTTGATCTCTGAATGAAATTAACTGTCCCAGGTACGTGTAGCTTTTCACGTATTCAATGTTTTTCCCATCTATTGTTATGGCTATTTCTTCCCTGTTTGTCATTACGTTTGTTTTAGATTTATTCATGGTAAGACCTACTATTCTACTAGCTTCTGTTAACTGTTGTAGCATATCTCGCAGCGTACTAGGGCTGTCAGTGATTAATACTAAGTCATCTGCAAACCTTAAATGGTTTATTACTTTCCCGTTAATATTTATGCCTACATTTTCCCACTCTATGTTTCTAATTATACTTCCTAGGATTGCAGAAAAAGTTTTGGGGACAACGGGTCTCCTTGTCTTACACCTTTCGCTATGGGAAACTCTTCGCCGGTTGTTTCCAATTTTATTTGTGCCGTGCTGTTCTTGTATATATTTTTGATTATAAGTATGTATTTCTTGGAAATTCCTTGTTGACTTAAAGCCGTCCAGAGTGACTCGTCCTTGATGGAATCGAACGCCTTGCTGTAATCCACAAATGCAATATACAGTGTTTTATTGTATTCTTTGGCTTTTTCTATTAACTGTTTTAATACATGTATATGATCGATGGTTGAGAATCCCGCTCGGAAACCAGCTTGTTCGATTGGCTGTTGTTCGTCCATTATCCCTGTTAGTCTATTTAGAATCAATTTTTAAAATACCTTATATATATTTGACAACAAACTAATTGGTCTATAATTTTCGCTGTTATCCCGATCACCTTTCTTGTGTAAAAGGATAATTGTAATCGATTGACATATAAACAATCAAATTCGGCCAACGCATTTGGTCTCTAGAACGCCACATAGGAACAAACATACATAGACTGATAAACACATTACCCTCCTTCGGCAGTCGGGTAAAAATAACATAACACATTATATACTGGTTAGTGTCCGACCGAAACTGGGTTTTAACCGAAATTGAACTTTTGGCCTTGATTTGGAAGGTTCGGCCGAAACCGAAACTAAGGGCGAAACTAGAGTTTTTGACCGAAACTGGCTGAAACCGAACCTTACTGTAAGTGAATTCGGCAAGGCAAAGGGTTTGACCGCCATCAATCGATCAATCACATAGACGGAAATCCACATCGCGTCGCGTCTTTCGTAATTTTTAAGGCTTATGTAGATTTAGAGAAATACTTACTCAACTTTAAATTCTTAATTCAGCTGTAACCGCTGTACCTGTTACCAGTGTACGGCGCACGGTTGGCGCAGTGGTTGAGCGATTGACTGCTGCGCTGCGTGTCGCGGGTTCGATTCCCGCACGGAACATTTATTTGTATGATCTACAAATAGTTGTTCCGGCTCTGGGTGTTTGTGTATGTGAGTTTATATGTCTGTAAACGCACCCACGATACAGGAGAAATTCCTAGAGTGGGGCAAAGTTTTCTTAAAAAAAAAAAAAAAAAGTTTATCAAGAAAGAAAAGAAAGAAAGAAAAAGTATTTATTTGTGACCCGCACAGGAGACACGAGAAATCAGCTACGAAGACCGAAGACGAACGGCGCTGCGTCAACGGTACATGGTGGCCACCCATACGCACCAAAAGTTTTGAATACTTTTATTAGAAGTTAAAATGGTTACTTCTAGGCAAGCGTGCTTCACCGTCGACCACATCATCGCTTACCATCAGGAGAGATACTGGTCAAGCGCGAGCCTATCAATAATTATAAAAAATAATAAAATTACATAGGCTGTGTTGTGTGGAACTCAGCTGCATCCATTCGGTTAGACTGGAAGCCGTCCCTAACATAGTTTGTAATATACTACGCAGATTCTGTCTTGTACCTATTCTAATTTCTATTGGATACAAAAGAAATATATTTCCCGTCAATTTAGGACAGAAAACGGATTTGCTTCTGGAATACTCGCTCAAGAGTATTTGGGGAAATGGACAGATAGGTTTGCCTAAGAGAAGGATATAATTTAACATAGTCTATCCCTAGTTGCTCTAGTGATTACAAGCGCTACTACTGAACATGAGGAGTGGATTCGATTCCGGGGTCTTTTGGGACAATCCCACCGCACTATTCCCAAACCACTGCAACTCCTGAAAGCTAGAATCAACCACCAGAAAAGCGCCGATGCAATGAAGCTCGACGAAGTCCCGGCGAATGAATTTCCGATACCGGGATCTGTCAACGTACCCACCTGGAATATCTCTGTAGCAGCCCGGAATCGTAGTTTGGCCCGGATGGCGGCACTAGACTTGCCCCTTGCTACGTGGAACTTAAATATAACTGGCAAAACGTGTGTCCAATAAAGGTATATCTGTGCCAAACCCTTCAGGAAATATGTTAAGATAAGTAATTTATCCTCTGAAATTTTAGTCACGTCACTGTCAAATCATGCCTCAGAATAAGTAATAGGCAATTCCAATCAAAAGCGTGTCTGCTTACCAATTATTGTAAGAGTACGTTAGGCTTAGATTATTTATTATTGTATTTTATATGAAAAAAACATTATAGAGCAGTGGTGGCCCAGTGGTATCGGCCGCGACTAACAAGTTGTAGGCGCTTTACTTTGTGTAAATTATTTCATCACCACTGCTCTCAAAACGGTGAAGGAAAACATCGTGAGGAAACCGGCATGTCCTAGAACCAAAAATTCGAAGACATGTGACATCCACCAACCCGCACTGGGCCCGCGTGGTGGATTAGGGCCCATTTCCCTCTCACAGAGAGGAGGCCTGTGTCCCAGCAGTGGGAACATTAATAGGCTAATGATGTGATAATATGAAAAACCATAATAACTCACAACCCTACGTAAGCTACACAACGGATAGATAGGTGGACCATCGCACTACAATCTCTTAGCGTACCTAATGTTTTTGGTAAAAACAGTTAGATCGGCCTGTGCGGGATTTTCCTAGGAAACCTCTTATGATAATAGTAATGTATAATAGTTGCAGTGAAAGCTCTAGGTAACCAATCTGAGGTGGAAGGCCTCCAACTAGGTGGACCGAAAACCGGTTAAGGCTGCAAGAATTCGCTACATGTGAAACGCACATGGTGGATATGGCGATATTTGGAGGAGTCCTGTGTTCAGCAGAGGACGTGTTTTAGCTGAACTGATGATGATCTGAGATATCAGATAGGCGCATCTACCTATTGCAGCAAAGACGGTTTGTACCATGGGTAAATTAAAAACAGGAAATAATTTTGAGTCATGTATTTAAAGTAACTTACATAATATTTTGGTAAATAAACAGTTGACACAACAGTAATACAGTGGTAATCACAGTCATAATCAACACAATGAAACAAAATTACACTTTTTATGCTGGTCTGACATTAATATTAAGTACACACTCAGACCAAAACCCTGGCTATTTAATTAACGTAGATAGGGTATCTGGGACGAGGGTTGAAAGGTGGCGTCGTGGGCAGGGGGAACTTGTGCCCTGGCAGCCTGAGGGACCTCGCATTACGTCGGTTGTACCCTGGATGAGTGGCTCCAGTGTCCCGGCTCGAAGACTGGCGGCTTCCTTTTCCGCGGGACGCTCTAGGTGTGCTTAGACTCCTGGCAGTTCTCGTGTTCGAGTCCAGATTGATGTCGTCGATGATAGACGGCAGGAAGGGATGGTCTGCTGTGGAGGGCGCGCGATCGATGTTGTCTCCTTGGTACAGCCACAGAGGTTCATCATCAGCTCCTCGACGAGCCCTCATTATCACTGGTCGCCTCGGAGTGGGAGGAGGGCGGTACGTCGGCTGAATGAAACGCTGACATGTCGATTCAGCGATCAAAAACACCGCTAGTACTGACAGAACTAATATAACTTTCGTCATGTTGAATAGTCGCTTACGGAAGATCGTCTTCAAATGATGCCTCCGCTAAGTTTAGCCGAGTATTTATACAACTTTTTAAGGAAACTGAGGTACATACCCCGAGACGAAACGTGTTGAAAGAAAGAGGGAAGAACCTAACGTGCCATAGTTTATTTATTTAAATTAAACTTTCCTCATCGGTGTCACGTGCCGATAACGAGTTCATTGAATCGTGTCATAACTGTTTAAGTAATTATCGATGGTGATGCAGGATAGGTACATTAGCCGCGGGGATGTTTTCCAGGGACTTTATCTTAACTCATGAAGTGATGTAATAAAATCTTTACGGTCGTTTCTGTTTACAAAGTTAGCACAATAACACACTTTACGATATACCTTCTGAAATACATAAAAAACTGCATTGAAAGAAGACACTGTCACACTGCGCTGCTTTGTTGATCTAATGATCGCAAATGCGTTTTATATATAAGGTCCCGTTACTGGGTTCGATGCTCATATCAGGCAGTCTTTTTTTGTTTTCCATCATGACAGGGGCGGACCGTGAATTTGAGATAACACAAATCATTACACAACTTGGGGGCTACCACATTAGTGGATTGCCCTGGAGCTGGGGTCAGGCAGCAAGAGCTAGAGCCAGGCGGCTAGAGCTAGAGCCAGGTAGCTAGATAGCTAGAGCTACGTAGCAAAGAGTTACGTAGCTAGAGCTAGATCTAGGAAGCTAGATCCAGATAGTTAGATCTAAGAAGCTAGAGCTAGATAGCTGGGGCTAGATAGCTAGAGACAGATAGCTGGATCTAGGAAGCTAGAGCTAGATAGATAGAGACAGATAGCTGGATCTAGGAAGCTAGAGCTAGATAGCTGGCGCTGGGAAGCTCGAAAGCTAGAGCTAGTTAGCTAATTTCAGTGTGCCTTTTGCCTCCTGTAACAGCTTCCACTGAGATCTGTCCCTATCTACTCGTCTCCATCTTGGACCAGGGGTCCTTTTAAATTTCCTCCTCCCATCTCAGACACTGCAGCGTTTTCCATCTTTTGGGTACCCAGTCTGCCACTGCCTTGCTCCATTTCCAACGGATTTTACGCATCACATGGCCGGTCCACCTTCACTTTTGTGAATGTTTCGAAGTGCCATACAATGAGGGAGAGTTCTTTTGGCATCTACCGAACAGAAATCCAGGCTCCAAGCTGGTATTAAAAAAACCCAGATGAAAACTTAATATGTAGATATCACTGTCTGATTTTTGTGTGTATGTTCAGCAGGAGCACTTGCGATCACTAGATCTATTAAAGTAAACGCAGTGGAATTTGGTTTTTACTATATTACGTGCGATATCATAAGTACATACAGTAACAAGTATCGCCTAGCAACCACAACATAGATCATATTAAATCTAGTAGGAAAGACTTCATAAAGTATCACTGGAAGTGCTTTCCTAACATTTCCTCTTCTTTTTCAAACCGAAGTCTTCGCAAAGCTTTATTAGTCTTGGTTTGAATAATGTTTTTTTAAACTGAACAATAATAAGTACAGGGCGTTAACGCGCTTAGGCAGGAGACTTACACCCTCCCGTATACAGAGCTCAAGCGATCACGTCCGTCCGGTAGGTACACTACCTCCATTCAGTTCGTTCAGTACCTCCATGCTGGCAGCACCTTCTGCTTCAGATTTATTTTTATCTTTTAAAGCTCTCTCGTGAGCGCACAACTGGGTGGTCAAGTTCTCGATTGTACGATCTTTCAATGTAATCAGTAGCCAACTTGATTTAAAACTGAAATACTCTTCTGGCAGGGAATCCAATATCTTGCATATCAAAAGAATTTCTGGTAGTTGATTGCAAACAGTGGACAAAGCTTGAATCAGATCATGCCAAATATTCTTTAGGTATTGCAGACATATGCGAACCCATGTCATGAGTGGGGTCCACAGATATAAATCTAACTAGATGACGCGATTGTACCTATGTACTTCGCGTGCCAAAAAAAAATACTAAAGTTACGACAAATGATCGTAGTCTGAGTTTTTCATTTAGCATTATCAGCACGAATGCCGTTTTATTCAATATTGAGCTATAAAGAATGTATAGAAAAGTTGGCCAAAGCATTGGAAATGTTTTCTTTCATTGGTTAGTAAATTTATTTTTTAATTGTTTGTGAAAAAGTGGCACGCTTTGTTTTCATACAGATGGAGGATCTTGCGTTATCTATTTAGATTTATGTCTGATTTATGTCTTTCTTGTAGTTAAAAAGTTGCATAAACAGATCGTAGGTTCGGTCCTGTGATCCTCGTTCGTAAAGACGGTTTACCTCGTCCCACATTTCACTCGCAGTTGTAAAACGCTTTGCTTTGTTCAGCATTTTGTCGGTCATATTAGTGGTCAGTATTACAGTGCAGTGGTTTCTATTGTATTATAGTTGTCACACACTACCTTGTACTTTGTAAGAGCTTCCGCTTTGGCTCCTTCACCCGGAAGTGCCGGCTTTACTAGAAAACCTGCACCGCTTCTAAGGTGCCTGTGTTACTCCGCAGCAGCAACAACACTTTATATTTCCAGGTCGGCCAGTTGCTTCCATGGAATAGTCCTATTTCGAGTTTCATTTTTGAAGACATTATGATTCACTCTTTCGAACTTTTTTTATCCTTTAGGAAACAAAAATAAATCTTTTGAGCTCTCGTTTTTGCACGCTTTGCTACCTGTTATAGTAAACGCAGTGGTATTTGGTTTTAAGCAATATATATTATGTAAAAACCAAATTCCACTGCGTTTACCTACTTTAAAGATCAACTAAAATGTCATATATATGAGCTATATAGCGATAGATATAGACTCTAGCTATTTAGCTATCTAGTTCTAGCTATTTATCTCTAGCTACCTAGCTCTAGCTACGTAACACCAGACACCAGCTATATAGCTCTGGCTAACCAGCTCTAGCTATTTCATCATCATAATATTAGCCGAAAGACGTCCATGACTGGTGGACATAGGCCTCCCCCAATCGTCGCCACATTGACCGGTCCGCTGCGTCTCGCATCCAGCGGATCCCCGCAACTTTCACCAGGTCATCGGTCCACCTACTGCGAGGCCTTCCAACGCAATGTCTTCCGGTTCACAGTCGCCACTCCAGAACCTTTCGGCCCCATCGGCCATCCGTCCTGCGAGCAATGTGCCCTGCCCACTGCCACTTAAGTTTGGCAATTCTTTGGGCTATGTCGGTAACTTTGGTTCTTTTATCTATATAGTTCTAGCTCTCTATCTCTAGCTACGTAACTCTCGCTATCTAGGTACCTGGCTATAACTATCTAGCTCTAGCTATTTTGCTCTAGCTTCGCATGTGATTTGTGGATTTGTCTTATTCTGTGCCCTTTGCTTTGCCTAATTCATCACGCAATAAGGCTGCTGATCAAGGCTGTGAAAATCCAGTCCAGTTGATGCGAAACGCACAGGACCGATCAGTGTGCGACGCTTAAGGGAGGCCCTTGTCCAGCAGTGGACGTCATCCGGCTGAAATGATAACAATGACTATTTAGTTGATCTAGTGATCGCAAGTGATCCTGCTGAACATGAGGTCTGAGTTCGATCACCAATTAAGTCAGACAGTGTTATCTATTGTGTTTTCATTGGGATTTTTTAATACCAGCTCGGCACCTGGATTTTTGCTCTTTTCGCTTTTAGACTCTTCTTTCACAAAAGGTGGAGGAGGTGGTGGAGGTGGACCGGCCATATGTTGCGCGATAACCGTGGTAAATGGAGCAAGGCAGTGTCAGACTAGTACCCAAAAGATGGAAAATGAAGTCGTGGAAGACAGTGTCTGAGATGGGAGGAGAAAATTAAAAAGGACCGCTGGACAGGCCACAGTGAAAGCTGTTAGAGGAGGCCTATGCCAAAAACCGGCCAAGTGCGAGTGGGACTCGCGCACGAAGGCTTCCATACCGTATATTATCTTAAAAAACGGCATAATATCACGTTTGTTGTATGGGACGCCAAATACTAAAAACAGAATAAAATAAATATTTATATATTTATTTTATTCTGTTTTTAGTATTTGTTGTTATAGCGGCAGCAGAAATAATCGTCTGTGAAAATTTCAACTGCCTAGCCACAGTTCATGAGATACAGCCTGGTTACAGACGGACAGACAGACAGACAGACGGATCGCGGAGTCTTAGTAATAGGGTCCCGTTTTAACCCTAAAAAACACACTGAAATTAGGATCATTTTGTAAATTTTAAAGTTTTGTTATATTTTAGTTGTAAACCTCTGATTTTAGAATAAAGGCTTTAACATTTTATTTTTGTTTTTGTATAAGTAACGTATTTTTGTTACGCGATTACTCAGGCAATTATGGAGCTATTTTGAAAATTCTTTGTTCTTATTAAAATATTTTAACAACGGGATTTAAAACTTTATGAAGTAGGTACATCATTATATTATGGGCTAGGCCAGGGATTCTTAGTCAAAAGGCAAAGTTATGAATAACATTCCGCCATCTCCCAGCGTAACATTCCAACTTAGCAAGTTTGGAATAGGCACAGATAATATAATACTAGCATACAGAGGCCTCATCCCATACAAAGACGAAGATGGTGATCTATCTATAGCCGTGGAACGGAACCGAACGCGATCGATTTACAAATAATAATCAGTATAATCAGACGAAAAACGGTAGTTACATCGGCACGGTTTCTTTGTATGGGATGAGGCATATGTATGCTAGTATTTTATTATCTGTGGCATAGGTAATAAAAATATTATTCGTATAAAAAAGTTAGGTACTTAAAAACCTAGAAAACCGTAAACAAATAGAAAATTATGCTGTGCAGTTGGAGAACACATAATCGCGAGCTGACTGACCAATACCATATTTATATTATGTATCCCCCGACAGCACAGCATAAATTGCATCTTTTTACGTCTTTCTAGTTCACTTCTTAAGCAGCCGGGTGTTTTGGTTTTTATTTTTTTTATTTACAACTTTTTAGTTTTTTTTTTTTTTGAATTACTTAAACTTAACTACGACTACTATGACTTTAACTTAGGGCCGATTTTTCAATAGTCTGATAACTTTTAACTGAGGAATAAAAATGGCGGTTTGACAACTTTTATATAGAAAACCTGTCAAACGGCCATTTTTATTCCTCAGATAAAAGTTCACACAGACACATCAACACGGTCTAGGGATATTTTTAAAAAAGCGAATTACTATCAATGTGTTAATTATTTATATGACATGTATATATTTAAAAGATACGTTATTTAATATTCTACCATTTTTTAATAATGGTTAAGGTACTTCGATTAAAATTTCAGGATTTTATGGAAAAAAAATGAAGCATAGACGTAAACCGTATATGAATTAAGTTTTAATTTATGAGTTAAAACTGAAAAAAATAGAAAAATCATATAATTTGTGTTTATAAACTTGAAGTTAGTAGTCTGAGAAAGCGCCCATGATGTTCATAACACATCGGCAACGATTCGGCATGCTCAGAACAAGGTTGTCAATGTCTTGCTGCGGAATATTGTCCCATGTCCTTCTGAGGTGCGCAAAAAGTTGATCTTCTGTAGCCAGATTTTCAGGAACTTCCTTCAGAGCTCTTCTTTGCAGCATATCCCACGCATGCTCAATGGGATTTAGATCTGGCGATTGAGCAGGTCAGTCTAAGGCCCTAACATTGTGTGTATGTAACCAAGCTGCTACCGTTCTCGCCGTGTGTGCCCGGGCATTGTCGTGCATGAGCAGGAAATCTTGCCCCATTTGTGTTCTGTGGGGCAAGATTACGGGCCCCAGCACCTGTTGGACGTATCGTTCTGCCGTCATATTGCCCCGCACCCAAACGAGATCCGTCCGTCCTCCAAGACGAATTCCTGCTCAAACCATAATTGTTCCTCCTTGGTATGGGTGAACTTCCTGAGGGTTCTGAAGACGGCTCCATCGTCCAGGAACTCGCCAAACACGCGTCCTTCGTGAATCTGGATGGAAGCCGAACCTGGATTCATCCGTGAACAGCACATTGGACCATTGCTCACGGCCCCAGTCCACGTGATTCCGAACCCATTCTAATCGTCGTCCACGATTGCCTCTCCGTAAAGGTGGGACCCGGAGTGGTCTACGAGAGCGTAGATTGCTTTCATGCAGTCGCCTTCTTACAGTTTGGTCACTCACAAGCACTTGGTGTTCCACTCGCAGCCTTTGGACCAATTGAGTCGCCGTTGCATTTGGTTGAGCTCGCGCAGTAATTTGCAAAAATCGGTCTTGTCTGGGGCTAGTGATGCGACTTGGCCCCCGGTGCCTCTCCGCTACTTCACCTGTGGCACGATAGCGTGTCTACAATCTTGAAATTACATTTTTTTTTTTTTTTTTTGCCTCTGCAACATTACGCTGAACAGACCCAGCTTCCAGCATCCCCACAGCTCGTAACATCTCCGCCCTCGTCAAATGTTGGCGTTGCATGGCTACAATACCTCAATTTTAACTTTATCTTTCGTTTAAAAATGAAAAAAAACTGTAACTAAACGTAATTCGTATTGTTTTCTAAATTTCGCACAAATGAAAATTCCCTCTCCTACACATCAAGACATTTTTATGAAACCGAAACAAAAGAATTTTCAAAAATTTGAATTTGGAATTAGTCTGAAATAAATTACAAACAAATCGGTGTATAAAAGATTCCAATGCGGCCAGTACTTTTCGAGTTATTTAATTGAGTATGAAATATCCCTAGACCGTGTTGATGTGTTTATATTTTTGTAATCACCTTTAAACACCCCTTGTTTTGATACCCACACAAACAACCAGACCGGAACATGTATCTGTAGGCCATACAAATATTTGTTTCGTGCGGGAATCGAACCCGAGCCACGTAGTGCGGCAGCCGATTTTTCTCACTGAGATATTCGGTACATACCAATATCCTAGATAATTGGTGTTGTTCCCCGCACTTATCAGTAGCAGAGGTCAGAAGTGAACGCATGTATTCTGATAAGACGAAGACAGGTCAAATATAGTACTCTTCGTGATTTGATAATTATGTAACTAACACAAAAATTGTAATGTTCTTCTCATTCCAACCTAAGGGCGTTACCTCTTGTAGGGAAGCTATTCATTACAACCGAACTCTATCCGTCATAATTGACTCGGCAGTCAAATCTTCGGACGTGTAGTGCGTAACCGAAAGGGTTGTAATCCCCGGTCGGGCAAAGGTTTTCAAATACTAGCCTGTTGTAAAAGATAATCCCTGTTTACAGTCAAGGGTCTATTCCACATGACATATTGTCAAGCTACACACAACAACTTTATATCCTTCTTCCCTCCTTAGGTTTCGTAGTCTTGGAGATAAGCTGGTGGACGCCGGCTTCTTTCTGAATGCCGAGGAAGTTCTGGCGGAGGAGGCGTCAGCGTCAAATCCACCGTATCATGGAATTCCTCTTCAGAATCAGAAATTGCACCAACTTCTGCACCTTCGCCACGAGACGCCAAGTCTAAGTTAGAAACCATAATTTCTCGTCCATTTGTGAACCTTACCCTACTGCTCATCGGAGAGGGTTCAATCATTTCTACTTCCTCTACAAGCGAATCGTACGTAGCGCGTAAGTAGTTCCGCTAATACATGCGTTCACTTATGACCTCTGTCACTGATAAGTGCGGGGAACACCAATAATCTAGGATATTGGTATGATACCTACCGAATCTCAGTAAGAAAAACGACATTATATCTTATCGGATAAAAAAACTAGCAAAGTGCGAGTCGGACTCGCGCACGAAGGGTCCCGTACCACAATCGCAAAAACGACAAGAAAATCACGTTGGTTGTATGGGAGCCCCACTTAAATATTGATTTTATTCTGTTTTTAGTATTAGTTGTTATAGCGGCAACAGAAATACATCATCTGTGAAAATTTCAACTCTATCACGGTTCATGAAATACAGCCTGGTGACAGACGGACAGACAGACGGATCGTGGCGTATTAGTTTTTACCCTTTGGGAACGGAACCCTAAAAATATTATTTTACTAATCATATATTAAATTGTATCAATATCAATCATCAATACATATAATAAATCTGTAGAAAAATATTTTTTGTACATCGAAAAAAATTCCAAAAAAAATAGCCAGGGTGTTAAAGGATAACCAACAGAACCCATTTCTAGCATTTTTTAAATTTTTGTCTGTTTGTCTGTTTATTTGTGCACGCATCACGTGAAATGTACGAAACCAATGTAGATAACTTTTTTACATAAAAATTGTGCGTATCTTGAAGAATTACTTAGTTTTTGTTTCATCGCAATCGGTTCACTCTATCAAAAGTTAGATGAATTTAAAGTGTTCAAGAAGTAAAATTATCACAGCTCACGCAATTCGGTTACTCGGACAGTTGAACTCGCTATTCGATAGATGGCGTTGTGCATTTAAAGTCATTATCTGAATCGCGGTGTTAAGATTTTACGCGAAAGAATGACCCTAGAAAAAAAAATTGGTATGTAGTACGTATATTTCTTAATTCTTAACCGACTTTCCTAAAAGGAGGAGGTTCTATGTTCGACATTATGTATGTGATTTTTTTTTTTTTGTGTATGTTCAGTGTTCACCGATATCTCCGTCAGTTGTAGACCGATTTCAAAAAATCTTTTTTTGTTTGAAAGAGTATGTTCCGAAATTGGTCCCATTTTAATTTGGTGTAGGACTGACGAAGCAATTCGAAGATATACAACAGAACTATAAATAACGGCAAATCTCTCGGGATTGCTGCAATCGCATGTCTGTTTGTTGTTTATACCATTTCATAACCTAACATCACGCCAGTACGCTCTTAAGGGGTACGCAGATCTCTCATTTCACCGGTTATGTTCAAGTTTCATGATATTAGGGTAATATATTCTGGCGTTATACGAGTAGGTAACTTACTAAACAACTTGCCTATTAGGTAGGTACAACTAAAAAGTGAAAAATAAAAAAACTTTTTACCGACTTCCAAATAAAACTACAAAGTGAAAATAGTACATTATGGTACAAGTGTGCAATGTTGGTGATTACCGCTGAGGCGCCATTGAGACCCGAGCCGTAGGTGAGGGTCTTAAGAGAGCCGAGGACGGTAATCATCAATACACACGTGTATCATACGACGTTTTTCAACACACTTGTGAAGAAAATAATACTAAAAAATCATTTTCAACAGTGAAAAAATTCGAGTTGTGAAAAATTCGCAATGGCGGGGTAAATTAATTAGTTTTCCTATGCGCGCGCATCTAACAATGGCGATAGGCCGTAGACTAAAACAATGAGGTTACTTTTTTTTTTTAGCTTTTCGCGGATAGCGTTTTAGCCACGTACAAAATCGGGCATTTCAAGTTTTCTTTATTTCAGGGAAACAAAAGTTATATTTGAGTTCAAGTTTTATTTATTAAACACGTACGTTGCGTGAAATGAGCAAGCAATATGTTAGGTACTAGCATTTTGCTGAATTGTTTGACTAGAAGCTATGCCACATTTTATGTATTTAATGGATATCATGGAAATAGTAATTACTACCCACATCATGTTATGGATATAGTAAGTACTACTTCCATGACAGGAATAGAAAGGGATTAATGTCGAATGGGACACTTTTAATTGATTAACAGTGTTACATTTTATTACATTGAAAATACTTAAATTTTAACTGGATTAGAATTAATGACTTATTTTATTAATTTTCATTGGATTGATTTGTGACACTTTTAAAATTAGTTTAATTTAAAAGTATTTAAAATGAAGGCAGGAAACCATTTAAAAAAAACTATAACTCACTTGTGAATAATAGCAATGAAAAAGTCACAGTTTGATTATAGGTATCATTATATGCCTAATTGCGGTGAAATTAGAGCCACTTTATGAGCAAGTGTGTTGAAAATAACTTTATTTTTGGAAGTCGGTGTCCATAACGCAATAAATTGGTACCTACGAAAGACACCGACTTCCAAAAATAAAGTTATTTTTCACTTTGTAGTTTTATTTGGAAGTCGGTAGTATTTTTTTGTAAAAAGTTTTTTTGAGTATGTGGAGTAGGCAGGCAGGCCGGTAAGTATGGTAGGGTTGGCAGGCAGATGACGCGGGAGCGAAGCCGCGGGCACAGCTAGTTAATAAATAAATATTATAATTACTTACTTTGCAACACCGGACCACCAATGGGGTACCTACATATCCTATTCTATACCGTCAATATGAGAAGCGCATGGCTAAAACATTACGGCCGCACGGATAGATCTTCAAACGACGTTTGCCGAGATCGGGTCATTGATGGGTGACCAACCAAGGTTTTAGTCCCGGCTGTCATTTGTAAATCTTTGATACCCAAATACTGGATTGTGGAGGTCAGACAGCACGAATCGCCCCATGTATAATAATTGTTCGATTGTCGAGACGCGTGGTGGCTTGAATTAAACGTCCAAACTTCACTTACTCATTATTTTACCACAAACACAGTATTGCTTTTGGCTGTCTTTATTTGCAGAAATTTTCTTTTTTAACCGACTTCAAAAAAAGGAAAAGGTTCTCAATCCGTCGCAATCTTTTTTATTAAGGCATTCAGGGTAGCCAGTTAAAAAGGGTGACCAGCTTATAATTTAGTTATTACATTCCAACAATAATGGTACTCAGCTGCACCGCTTAGACTGTAACTTGGACGACTGAAGACTAGACGCCAACGAAATTGGGAAAAGGCTAGACAGATAGCTTTAATACAACAATCCACGTTGATCAAACACACCTTTACAGCTGAACGGATTAGAAAGAAATTTTGGACATGGTTACGCACTCCGTTCGAGCCTATACCCTGAATTAGGAAAAACACTCACCATCACAAAAGTAGCATTATAGCCTGTCCTGCCATAAACGCATGCATTAAAACCAGTTAATATTGGTATCTTCTGGATGTATGTTTCATGACCTTTAAGTTAGTAACAGCACAGATAATATGATACTAGCATACAGATGCCTCATCCCATACAAAGAAACCTTGCCAACGTAACTAGCGTTTATCGTCTGATTAAACTGATTATTTTTCAAAGAACATCGAACGCTTTCGGTTCCGTTCTACGGATAATATGGATGATGATGGTGTTAGCAGCGACTTGCAAGTAAAAGGGTTCGTGTATATAGCGACGATTTGTTTTATAGTATTTTTTTGCACCTTTTTACAGTTTCATTGTGCGAAAATGTGTTACAAAACAAATTAAAAACATCGAGCGGATGCATCACAAAATTAAAACCATAAGCCATCTATTGGAATCAATTTTAAATGATGCATTTAAATAATGTTTGAAATGTGAATTAACAGCCCAATATTTCTTAATTTTGTGCTTAGGAGAGATAATTAATAAACAACATAATTTGTTTATGATCGTCTCTAGAAAACCTTAATATTACATAAAACTCATTAACATGTCAAGGGGGCACGGTTGGCGCAGTGGTTGAGCGATTGACTGCTGCGCTGCGTGTCGCGGGTTCGATTCCCGCACGGAACAAATATTTGTATGACCTACAGATAGTTGTTCCAGCTCTGGGTGTTGTGTATGTGAGTTTAAATGTTTGTAAACGCACCCACGACACAGGAAGAAATTCCTTGTAGTAAAAAAAAGTCGAAGCTTATCACGCCATCTAGTGCAATTTATTTGAACCAAATTTTCTTTCTTCGAGTTGGGTGCCCGTGGTAACAGTTACATTTCATAAATGGCTTAATTGCACGACCCTAGAAGGGTATCAAAAGGCCGATCAACGTCAAATGACAGACATATGCTTCATCCAGACTTTGAATTGATCACAATTGATCAACACTATCATGCTTTGGTTAATACGAATAAGAGTAATTTTATTGTTGAGAAATAGCATTCAAATGCGTTGCTTCCTGGAACTCACACTAGGAAGCCCTGTATCGTAAGATCTGGCTCCTTCAATAAAACCAAAAACCATTAAAAAAAAACTTAGTCTGTCAAATGGTGTTCCACAGTCACTCTTTTCATTGAATTAATATGGTTTTAATTATTTTGAAGAAGATTAGGTGAAAATGTTGCGATTTCTGTGATGCTGAATGTATATTTTTTTTAAACTCATGGGACAAGCCAGTTGCCAGATGATAAAATTCACACATTTCACAGCTCAAACATCAAACAAGGCATTATTTAAATACGGATATTTGGCCACTGTATCCAATATCCAGCTGCTTGGTTAGATTTTCAATTAACTGCTAAAATAATAAATTGTAGTTCTAAAAACTAAAAAACACGCTTTAATGGTAAATTGAACTAAAAAGTCGCTAATCCTGAAGAAGGTAAGGCTCATAGGACAAACAATTTAAACGCGCACGGTAGAATCAACTTTTATTACTTGTAAATTTTAATTTTTGTTTGACTTTCAAAAGTGTCGCTAATTGGCCTAGTTGAATAACTATATTTGACTTTGACTAAATTATTGCATTGTTATCGGTCCTTGATAGGTGTGCAAAGTTTCAAATCAATCCGACGTTTTCAAGGCGATGAAAATCACGTTCAAAGATTCCGTTACATTGATACATACCAAGCTAATAAAACCGTGTTAATATAATAAAATCGACGAATTTCAAAGAATCGAGCCTGAGCAAAGAAATAAAACCACAAATAAATAGTCGTATGCTTATATTTACAATGTCTTTAACAGGATAAACTTATACTAACATAATATTATATTATCACTCATGATATTAATTAGGGTCAGGAACAAATTTTTTACGTAATCGCACAACGGAAATCACATCGGAATGTGTCACACTGGAAAATAAATGTAGACAATAGAATTATTAGGGGGTGTGTAAATAGTTGTAAGATTTTAGGTAAGTAAATGGAATATTCCACTTACCTAGCTAAAATCTTACGACTATTTACCCTAATGTGCTACATTTATTTTCCAGTGTGACACATTCCGTTGTGCAATTACGTAAAAAATTTGGTCCTGACTGAACTGATAAACAGTATCTAGTCGTAAATATGGCATATCGAATCTTCAGAAAATGTACTATATTCCAAGTATTTTTAAAGTAATTTCCTCCACTCCATTCGACTAAGTTGCCATAACAGCAAAAAAGCCTCGATTTATGGTCGTCCACCGTTAAACGTCGGCAATAGGGAACATTACTGCCAATTGCTCCCGCCAGATGGCGCTTGACGGCTCTGAGTAAACAAAAACATAACAACATGGCGTCTACTACTGTTTGTGGTTACCGAACTCTTTTTTACTGTTTTTAAGATAACTTGTGTTCAAAAACCAAATAATAATATTGGGAAAGTTAGTTAGCTTCATTTTTCTTTCACTATTTGTTTTATATTTTGTATACATAAACTGCGAAATTTTGTCGCTGGACTTTGACAGTTTGGTTTTTTTTTAGGGATGTGTCCGATATATCTAAACGTCACTTATATCGGATATGTGTTAGATATCTTATCATATCGATATCGATATCAAAATAACCGATATTACAAATGCTGTATCTAATAAAAACCTTACTAGCGTGTGAGAACGAATAATTCAAAACTTAAAACCGTAACAATGCGCAAACGTACGAACTACGAACAAAACACAAACTTCACAAACGTTAGGAACCATATGCGCGCTACCTATCTTTCTTAGTATTATTTCGTGTTCGTTGTTAGTTTGCTCATCTAAATAAAATTTTAACTTTTGCAAACTGTACTACTGATATCGATATCTGGAAACCGTTTTCGATATCGATATGACAACACATAAATAACCGTTAGCGCAAAAAATCTAAAACGCCCTTCTCTAGTTTGTTTACGCAGAAACCTGTGGCGCCATCTGAGCGCAGCTTTGCGGATAGTTCCCTATTGTTGACGTCAGATTTATGCGTTTTTAATAAAATTATTCTGAAGTGCAATATGCACACGTCCGTCAATAATTGTCTCCTTTGCTAACTCGTGAACAATAGTGTAGGTTTCGTGTGTAACTAATTAGTGAAACAATAGAAAACAATGGATCCCACCGTGGATCCACGTCCTATACACAAGAAAGGTTAATCTTAAAACTTTTTGTTAATATGTAAATAAATTGCTTATGTAATTGACAGCTTTTAAACTAATCTCTGATTTTTATTTGATAGACTAAACTGACATTTGGGGTGTTGCCACTTTATCGTTACATAAAAATAGTGTCGTAGCCTGACTATCCTGAGTGATCGAAAATCGAAGTATATCGAAAATGGAACTATTTCACGGCAAAAAATAAAAACATTTGTTAAGAAATTAGCGGCCCTTATTTAATTTCTACTCATTTATGTCAGACTTCATTCTATCGATAGCATTTAGTTTATTGTTCATTTCTTATTTATTACAATAAAAGTTTATGTATATGTAGTATGTATATACTGTTATAATTTTATATATCACGTTTATATCCATAAAACATTTATTTACAGCAATTATTAAAATCATTGAGGAGTCGATCGAATCACTTATGATTGAGCCTTACCTACAACACTATGCTTCGCGCTTGCAACATTATAAAAAAGGTCATTGGCAGATGTCAGTTTAGTAGTCTACGAAATTAAAAATAGTAGATATAAAGTTCAAGAAGAACTACACTGAAGAGATCTGCAAGTTTAAACAGAAATAGAAATAAAATTGTTCACTACTTTGGAAATTGAAATAAAATTAGTTCACGTGTCCTTAAGCTTGATATGTCATATGTACGGTCAAATATTGTAGTAATTTATTGTTTTATTGATGTCATGGGAAAACTGAGAAGTCCGGGAGGTGGCTCCGGAGGCAGGAAATTCGGTAATGATACACTGGGATCTGTGGACAAACGAATAACAGTATTATTAAAAGTATAACAATAGTCCTCTAGGTCGAATTTCGGATACGACGGCCAATCGCAGCGGAGACTAGGCAACGGTGCGGGCGATATTAAAGTCACAGATAATATAATACTAGCATACAGATGCCTCATCCCATACAAAGATACCGTGCCAACGGACGTAACTAGCGTGTTTCGTCTGATTAAACTGATTATTTTTTGTACATCTATCGCGTTCGGTTCCGTCCCACGGCGATATATAGATGGTGTTAGCAGTGACTTGCAAGTAAAGGGGTTTATTCGGTTCTTGAATATATCTTTCTTTAAATACAGTGACGATTTGTTTTATAGTATTTTTTACAGTTTTATTGCACCAAAATATGTTACAATACAAATTTAAACAATCAAGTGGAATGCCTCAGAATTTAAAACCGCGCCATCTATTGGCATCAGTTTGAAATGATCCGTTCAAATCATCTTTGAAACGTAAATTAAGAACCCAATATTCCATAATTTTGTGCTTAGGCTAGTTGATTAAACAATAACATACAATTTTTTAATTCAATTCCAGAAAAAGTAAATTTTACACACAATTCAATAACAAATCGGTGCATATCGAGCCATCTAGTGTGATTTATTTAAACCAAATTTTCTTTCTTAGCGCTGGGACCCCGTGTTATAAGTGCACCAGTGTCAGCGCATATACAGGACCCACATATATCTTAACGTTCTTTCCGAGCACACACCGCCAACTTCCAATCTTCAGGCTGCTGCTGAGAAATTCTATTGGAATTGGAAACACCCAATATCACTTAGCCCGACCGCCACAATCGAACTCGGGACCTCAGTCTGCAGTGACACAGGCAGGCAGAGTCAAATGATTAAAATTATAGCAGTGCAGGCAGCCGGTGGCTGGAGATACAGGTGGCTGATGCAATAGAGAATCAGCTGGTTTACGTAGGTAATGTTTGAATTTAATACCAATTTATGTGTAAAAAATTGGGTCTGCCCTCTAGTATGATTTTTCCGTACTTAAATGATATTTTAGTTATTTATTTTAGTTGAAAAGTGATCTAAAAGCGACAATGCGCAGATAGTATGGTAAACATTTTTTTTTTACTTTGGCCTGGGTGTCTTGTGTATGTGAGTTTATACATTAATTTCTGCCTGTATCGTGGGTGCGTTTTCAAATATTTAAACTCACATACACAAGACACCCAGATCTGGAACAATTATCTGTAGGTCATACAAATATTTGTTCCGTGCGGGAATCCAACCCATGACACAAAGGGCAGCAGCCGATCGCTCAACCACTACGCCAACCGTGTCGTCATTGCTCGTTGTGCTCGAGTAAAGCCCTCTCCATACAGATATTTACAATTAGTTTTTAATGATGGTTCATATCAGTAGATCTTGAAATTCTTATCCAATGGATACCACCTATCCAAATGTATAAATCATTAAAACTATTTTATTAACTGGATTACCACTAACCCAATTTCTGGGGCAATGAGAACGGAGGCGCCGACATCATACTCTTAACACCTTGTTGCTGCAACATACTCTGTTGTTGCTGTATCATTTGCGGGGTTGGTTGCATCATATTCGGGGCTTGCGGCATCATATTCGGCGGTTGCTGCATCATACCCGGGCCTTGTGGCATCATATTCTGGGGTTGCGGCATCATCCCTGGCGGTTGTGGCAACATGTTCGGGGGCTGTTGTAACATACCCGGTGGTTGTTGCAACATACTATTGGGTCCTTGTAACATGTTAGGTCCTGGCATCATGTTGGGACCTGGGATCATGTTAGGCATGGGGGGTTGCATCATCATCATCTGAGCTTGCATGGCGAGGCGTATGTTGGGTGGGGGGGAGCCTGGGGGTGGTGGAGGAGGTGGTAGGGCATCCCACAGCGGTGCATGGTCGGGGTGGCTAGCAGGACATGGCCAGGCACAGCCATGGCGACGGGGCTTCTTCCTCTGAAAAAGAATGTCCAAGTTAATAAAGTTTGCAATTTCTCAATCAGAGTCTTAGTTTCTAAGAATAATAATTCCTCTGATGTGCTTTACAAATTACTGTTATGCTCAGACAGCGAAACGATGGAAAACAAATCACGAAAGCGTAAGGATGTTTGCTCTCACAAAACCGTATACTTTGAAAATAGAAGGAGAAACTGAAAAACCGTCCAGCAATTAAAAGTAAAAACAAAACCGGCCAAGTGCGAGTCAGACTCGCTCAAGAAGGGTTCCGTACCATTATCGCAAAAACGGGAAATAAAAACATGTTTGTTGTATGGCCCCACTTAAATATTTATATTATTCTGTTTTTAGTATTTGTTGTTATAGCGGCAACAGAAATACATCATCTGTGAAAATTTCAACTGTCTAGTTATCACGATTCATGAAATACAGCCTGGTGACAGACGGACAGACAGACAGACGGATCGCGGAGTCTTAGTAATAGGGTACCGTTTTTACTCTTTGGGTACAGCACCCTAAAAATGAACCACTCCAGTAATTAAAAGGAGAAACTGCAAAGTAATGATAATTATGTTGCAGGTTATGAATTTAAGTTACCTTCTTGACTGGTGGTTCTTCAACATCAGAGTCTTGACCAGGTTTGTAACCATCGGCGAAGCTTACACGCTTCGCACCTTTACTCTCAGGCACCGCTTTTCTGTAAATCGATAAACATTAGAACATCTTATCATTAAGCCTCATCTTATCATTTACCTTAAAGGATTAAGCAAAGATAACTTGCTACACCCACATTTATTATTGAGTTATTTAAAAAAAGAAATATATAAAAATAACAATATATCATTAAAAAACGCCATAATAAAACTTAAAAACGAACATGTAAACGCATAATGACGTTCCATTGCACGTAACTTTAAACACAAATAAAAAAAAACTACGCGTTTACTAGGGTTATGGCCAAAATCGGGATCCTGGATACTGAGGCCAACCCCGCCAAAGTCCTATGGATTAGGGACAAACCCATCGCCAACAACCGGCTACAATCCCAGGCTTAACGCTGCTACAGAGAAATTCCGGATGGAAGACCCCAGTAATACCACAGATAATATAATGCTAGCATACAGATGCCTCATCCCATACAAAGAAACCGTGCCGACGTAACTAGCGTTTTTCATCTGATTATACCGATTATTTTTTGTAAATCGATCGCGTTCGGTTGTTTCACGGCGATAGATAGATCACTATCTATATCCGTGGAACGGAACCGAACGCGATCGATGTATAAAAATAATCAGTACAGTAAGTCGACACGGTTTCTTTGTATGGGATGAGACACCACTGGTAATACTTCCGCCCGACGCGGGAATCGATCCCTAGACTTCATGCAGTAGCGCTTGCTAACAACAGACCAACGAGACAGACCAAAAATACAGATATTATTATTTAGTCCGCCTATATATCACCAACTAGCTGTCCCACGCGGCTTCGCTCCCGTCAACTGGCTACGTACCTACCCTATCCTACCTACCCTACTCTACACCTACGCTACACCTACCCTACACCTACCCTACACCTCCACCTTCCCTACCCTACACCTACCCTACACCTATCCTACACCTACCCTACACCTACCCTACACCTACCCTACACCTACCCTACACCTCCCCTACACCTACCCTACACCTCCCCTACACCTACCCTACCTACCCTACATACATGATTGCTTAACTGAAACCGTTTACGCAGCGTACGCAACGGAAGCCCTCAAAAAGTAATATTCTTTCCCATTTTTGCAACGTTTTTCATTTATGCTCCGCTCCTATTGGTCGTAGCGTGATGTTATATAGCCTATAGCACTCAGGAATAATGTAGCTTTCTACCAGTGACAAAAATTTTAGAATTGGATCATTAGTTCCAGAGATTACCCCCTACATACAAACTTACAAATTTTACCTCTTTATAATATTAGTATAGAAGATGTACATGCACTTTAAATAAATATCGGAAAATACTTAAAGATATCTTAAGATGAACTATAGGTAACCTTAACATGCTCTTTCGGTATACAATAGAAAACATTTATTCTATAAGACACTACACAGTAACAACAACATAATAGAATCAACTACTATTTTATGCAATAAAGGCTTCCGTTTTTGTGCTCACCAGTTGGCGCCACTGGCGAGTAAGGTCCTTAAATATAGCTGTTAAACGTTTTTATTACGCGCACGGAATCAAAGTTTGAATTAAAATCATTTCTAATGCCGTACAAGGGCGATTAAATATAAAATCGAGTATGCTGCAGTATCGTGCACCCACTGTTTTTTAAAAAAAAAAGTGTATAATTTTCCGGAAAACTCTATTAAAGCAGTGTTTGATAAATCCAGTACCTTTCTTAAACTGCACTATTTGGCAAATATTCACAACAATAAAAAAGTAGTAAATAAATTTTGAAGACCTCACTCTACACCAGCGCCCCTAGCGGAAAATTCAAAAGCGGTAGCCCTCATTGTTTAAGCTTTTACCCACGTTTCGGCTTGTGACACTTAGCATAGTCACAGATAATATAATGCTAGCATACAGATGCCTCATCCCATACAAAGAGACCGTGCCGACGTAACTAGCGTTTTTCATCTGATTAATCTTGTTATTTTTGTAAGTACAGCTATCGCGTTCGATCCCGTTTCACGGCAATAGATGGTGTTAGCAGCGACTTGCAAGTAAAAGGGTTTACTAGGTTCGTGAATATTTTTTCTTTAAATACAGTGAAGGTTTATTTTATAGTATTTTTTTACAGGTTTTATAATTTTTTTTTGCACCAAAATGTGTTACAATGCAAATTTTAACAATCGAGTGGAATGCCTCAGAAATTAAAAAATGCGCCATCTGTTGGCATCAATTTTAAATGATCCTTTCAAATAATTTTTGAAATGTGAATTAAGAGCCCAATATTCCATAATTTTGTACTTAGGAGAGTTGATTAAACAAGAACATACAATTTTTATGTTCAATTCCAGAAAACGATAATTTTACACACAATTCTATTGATTTGTGTGTACATGTCGCGCCATCTAGTGAGATTTATTTAACCCAAATCTTTATCTTTATATATCTTTATATTTCTTAGCAATGAGACCCCGTAGCATAGTGTTACTTTCAATCAATGAGAAAATTACGAAATCGGATCAGTATTAGAGATTATTATTAGAGATTTATTTTACAAACAAACAATTTACCTTTTAGTAGTAGATAAAAAAGATGATAATAGTAACATTTGAGCTTTATTATAGACTTACATGACCAATATCCCTTTCTCCGGTCCATCTTTATCGCCGTCCACCTCATCGGCATCCTTAGCTACGTCACTGAGTACTGTAAACAATTGTACGTATTTTATTAATGTCATGACATTTATATCTTAAATACACTAACTTCACAAGAAAGCGAAGAATATATAAGTAGGTATTATGATCAAATAAATACTGAAAAGTTCTACAAAACATAACATAACCTACAAAAGTTTTGATAACGGACGTCAAGTCAATAGAAAAAAGTAAAATAAAGAAAAATAATTTATTCCGCTATTAGAAGATATTTTTTATAAATAGTTTGGCATAACAGTCATTGGGCCTTATTTATAAAAATCTCGTTTAGCAGATTCTTTTTTTAAATTGTTTAAAAAAATATTGAATATAGAATATGCCAAACAATCGATTAAAAGTGTCACTTAAATAATTCAATAAAAAAGATTAAAAAAATTAAAAAGCCCGACTGCTTAAGAAGCGAGGATCAGGTGGCCAGCCAGCTCGCGAATATGTATCCTCCGACTGCACAGCATGATTTTCTTCTTGTTTACATCTTTTTAGTTCGTTTCTTAACACAATTACAACTACAAACATTTTTTTAAAACAATTATAATAATATTGATTCTGATTTTTAAGAGTATCCATAGAGTTCCCTCTTATCCTCCAATTCTTCTCCATAGAAACCTACTACGCTTTGAAATGGGCATTTTGCTTCATCTTTCTGGCTGGCCGATTCTTTTATATAATTCTGAAGTGCCTTTAAGGCTTGCTTTTCCCGGCGAAGTAGGTATTCAAAGCGTTACCGCGAAGCGAGCAGCGCGCTCGCGTGTTCGTAAAGCCGACAAAACTGTCACAGCAAGGTGTGTAGAGAAGGCTTATTTTATTATTGCTTTTAAACGTTAATAAAATACGAGTTACAATGCGTAGTAAAGAAATATTAAATAATTCCCTAAATCGTATTTTATTCAATTATTTGACTATCTAACTATTTATGATTTTGAAAACATAAACGGACGGACTAAATAGAAATATTTCTACTAGTGTAGAATCAAAATCCCAGATGGCACCGATTAAAATTGCCGAAATTTTCGTTATGGTATTATAAGTTTCATGGTTGTTGGGGTAACTTTTTACAAATATGGGGACAAAATGAAAATACAAGATGACACCGGCCGAAATTTTTGAATCTTTCTTCATGACACCCTCATTTTCTTGGTTTTCGGGGTGGGTAATTGTGAATATGTATCAACCGTATGGTAAACTGGAATCTCATGGCTTTTTTTTCTTATTTGTGATTTTCATTTGGCAATGTCAATTGTCACCTGTCAAATCAAATTACAAAATCTGTCAACCGCTGCTTTTGTGAAAATGACAAGACATATTGTTTTCAATGTGTATCGTAAAATAAGGGAAGAACAAGGCGTAAATCAAACTCAATCTATGATTTTAAAGTGCATCGTAGAGTGGACCGATAAGTTGGACTGAGTTGTTTTGATACTTTCAGTTTTCTTTTTCGTATTTTTCTTTTTACTTAATTGTAGCTTCTTTATAGGTGTTTCCAGTACTACTATACGGTGAGTCGTAGGTGAGGGCAGATCGAATTATGGTCGGCTGTTATAAATTCTTCGACAAGATATTGATTTAAACGGAGGTTGAGAATCTTTGAGGTAAGAAAAATATTAAGTAATAATCTGTGTCCTGCAGTGGGACGTATCTAGACTGATGATGATGAAAATGAATGACTAAACTATCGTTTGAGTAACATGATAAATTTTATAATTCTTTACAGACTTAAACATGAGATTGGTTTTGAATATGTTAAATGCCAATCAAAATAATCATTTTAATGGAGAGGGTTTACATACAGCTACAAAGATACAAGTTTTTGAAACGCAAGTGGAGTTCTTGGAATCGTCTTCTAGTTCTGAATGAGGTGTTAAGTTATAAGTATGATTTAAATGATATGTAATAAATTAGTACATTAATATACGATTGTTTTTTTTCCATGACATATTTTCCTATGTTAAGATCCTGATATTTAAAAACATTCTTCATACATATACCTATAATACTCACATCGGATCTTTGTATCTCTGAATTGGCTGAAAGACCTTGCGCTAAAATAAAAAAATAAAATAAAATGCCAAGATGGCGCCGACCGAAATTTTTGAAACTTTCGTCATGGTGTAATTCTTCCTGCCCTTATCCCATGTTATTTGGGGTCGGCGCAACACGTTTGCTTCTTCCATACCGTCCTGACCTCTTTCACGTTATTACTGACTCCCTTTTCTTTCATATCACTGCTCACACAGTCCATCCATATTTTCTTTGGCCTTCCTCTCCCTCTCCATCCATCCATATTTATATTCATAACTCTTTTAGTTACATGCATTTCATCCCTCCTCATCACATGACCACACCAGGACAAACGGTTTCCCTTCATCTTTTCTGCGACTGGCGCCACTTTCAAACTGCCTCTAATATACTCATTTCTCACTTTATCCAATCTCGTCACCCGTCCACGTCCATCTCAACATTCTCATCTCTGCTACATGCAATCTCCTTTCATCCATCTTTTTCACAGCCCAACATTCTGATCCATACAGTATGACAGGTCTAATTACGGACTTGTAGATTTTCTCCTTTAACTGCACCGACCAAAATTCCTGAAATTTTGTCACGGGTGTCAGTTTCGAAAGCTCGGTCGGGCCCATCTTGGATTTTCATTTTGACCCCATAATAGCATTTAGCGATCCCAAAAACCATGAAAATGACACTCATGGCGAAAATTTCAAAAATTTCGGTCGGCGTCATCTTGTATTTTCATTCTGACCGCATATTCGCATTTTGCGACCCTGAAAAACACGAAAATGATACCCATGATGAAAATTTCAAAAATTTTGGTCGGCGCCATCATGGATTTACATTTTGACCCCATATTCACAATTAGCCACCCCGAAAACCATGAAACCGACACCAATGATGACAATTTTTTTTTTTTTAATCTATAGTCTTGCGCTTGACCACTATCTCACCTGATGGTAAGCGATGATGTGGTCGACGGTGAAGCACGCTTGCCTAGGACCATTCACTCTTGACTTAAAGACACCTAGATTGTAGCTATCGGGAAACACAGACTCGGGCAAAGAATTCCACTCCTTAGCTGTGCGCATAATAAAAGTGTCCCAAAAACGTTTTGTGCGTATGGGTGGGATGTCCACCATGTACCGATGACGCATCGCCGTACGTCTGGTAGTCCGATGATGGAACGGGCTGGGCGGAATCAAATCATGCAATTCCATCGCACACTCTCCGAAATGTAATCGATAAAAATCTGACAAACTGGCAACTCGGCGACGATGTTCAAGGCTCTGAAGCTTTGACTTGACCAGTGCCTCATTGCCGATGAGTTTCATGGCCCGCTTTTCAAACGACTCTAGTGCATCAAGCTGGTATTTGGCCGATGGAACTTGCGCTTGATACAAGTTGAGCAGCTGTTCCGGCGTGAAGTACCTTCTCACCTTCGCAAGGATACCCAACTTTTTGGCAGCCAGCTGAGCCTTTGCCTCAATGTATGGCCCAAAATTGAGAGTCGATGTCAACGTAACGCCAAGAAGCTCAAGATGGTCCATTATTGGCACGGTTACATCACGGAAAGTTGGAGCCGGGTGAAATTGGCTCCTTTTAGCGGAAAAAAGACACGCCTGGGTTTTAGCAGCATTAAACTTGACCAGATTGGCATCGATCCATTCGGAGACTGCCTGCAAGGACAGGTACACCATGGCCTCACGGAGAGACTGGATCTGCGGCCCGGTGGCCCGTGCGTTGGACAAGTATCTCTCAGCAACAGTGCTGTCGTCTGCATACCCAAAGGTGCCGGGTTTTAGCAGATCGTTAATGTGCAACAAGAATAATGTTGCTGAGAGTATCGACCCCTGAGGAACCCCGGCATTAATATCCAATTGGTCCGAAGAGCAGCCATCGATAACCACTCGAATAGACCGATCTCTCAGGAAGTCTGCAATACAATCACACCACCGGGCAGACCGAATGAAGGAAGCTTACCGATAAGGCTTTCGTGCCAGACCCTATCGAAAGCCTTCGAGATGCGCAAGCGCTTCCCCGTGCCTCTCGATGGCCTCACTCCATATGTGAATGGCATACGCTAGAAGATCCCCAGTAGACCGATTTCGGCGGAAGCCGTATTGGCGGTCGCTAAGGATATCGTTAGTTTCTAGGTATGCCAGGAGCTTAGTGACGTTACAGAGATGGGTCTGTAGTTGGCCGGGTCAGCTCCAGAGGCGGCTGTACTTTAAGTTCACTCGTGCACTGAACTGCCAGATTTGAAAAGGTTTAGAAATAAAATAAAAATGTTTAATAATATCTGATTAACGATCCATTCAATATTTACGAAATTATGACGAACAAATTTAAGCTCTTTGCTAAAGTAATAAGACGTATATTGCTGTAAAAAATACTCCCCGTGCGCTAGGCTAAAGCGCACGGCGAGAGTTCATACAATTCTACGAGAAACAAGCGAAAACGCCTGGCGCGTGAGACAGAGATACTTCAATAGAAAATGTACGGCGAAATATGACCATTCTCGTGCGCCGCTCCAGCGAACCGAAGATTATCGAGAGCGGGCGAGGTTTGACGAACGAAATTTATCTTAGGGTCGAGTACCAACATTAAAAGTTGTACAACGTCGTAACTAGATGGCGTTGGCGTCGAATTAGAAGTCGCTAGCGAGATGGTTTGCCGATTTACATAGACTCCTGTGAATTTTAGCAAATCTAACACAATTACCCAGTGAGACGGCAAAGTGCACTACTACTATGATCCACCAGCCGCCACTGGTCAGCTCGACTGCCCTTCTTGGGCGCGGGCTGTACGTTGGCTTGCTTCCAAGCATTCGGCACTTTTTCAGTCTCATATGAAAGGCGGAATAGGTGTGTCAAGATCGGAGACAGTTCAGGCGCACAGGTTCTAAGAACTATAGCTGGTATGCCGTCAGGGCCGCTAGCCTTGTTCACGTCGAGGTTTCGCAGCACCCTACGGACGTCCTTTTGATGGATGCGAATGTCCGACATACTCGTCTCGCATCCATCAGGAAAAGGAGGGGGCCGCGAATCACCAGGATTCAGACGCGAAGATACCTCAAAAAGAGAGGCAAATAAATTTGCCTTCTCCTCAGAGGTGTGAGCCAGCGACCCATCGGGTTGCAGCAGTGGTGGTAGTGAGGGACGGCAGAAGTTCGACTCGACCGACTTAGCCAGGGACCAAAACGCTTTACTACCTGCTGGGTAAGAAGCAAGATTGGCCCCTATTCGGCCAATGTGGTCGAACCGAGCTCTTCGCAACACCTTCTTGCAGGACTTGGCAGCCCTGTTGTAGGCTTTCTTCCTCAGACCCACGTCACTCGCTTTGCGCGATCGAGCGTCGACCCATGCCAGGTACGCCTCATGATTAAGCGAGTCGGCGATGACATTCGGCGCCAAACCATGGCCGGTCAACGCCGGACATCGTTACGTTAGAGAACGGAATGTAGTACTCCATCTAGACTAGACTAATATTCGCAATTCTTATTTTTATTTTGACTAATAATAATAACCCAAAAAAACAATATTACAGAAATTTCGGTTGGTGTCATCTTGGTTTTTCATTCCGACCCCATATACGCATTAAGCGATCTCAAAAACCATGAAAATGATACCCATAACGAAAGTAAAAAATTTCGTTTGGGTACATTTTGGATTTTCATTATGACTAATATTCGCAATTATTATTTTTACTAACTGTGCCCGCGGCTTCGCTCCCGTCATCTGTCTACCAACCCTACCCTACTTACCTTCCTGCCTACCCTACTTACCTATCTACCATTTTTGTTTCTATAGTCGTCATTCTTTCGCGGAGAATCTTAACACCGCCATTCAGAAAAGGACTTCAAATGCACAACGCCATCTATCGAATATCGAGTTCAACTGTCCGAGTATCTGAATTGCGTGTGTTGTGATAATTTTACTTCTTGAACACTTCAAATTCATCTAACTTTTGATAGAGTGAATCGATTGCGATGAAACAAAAACTAAGTAATTCTTCAAGTTACGCACAATTTTTATGTAGAAAAGTTATTTACATTGGTTTCGTACATTTCACGTGATGCGTGCACAAATAAACAGACAAACAGACAAAAATTAAAAAATTGCCGGCAATAGGTTCTGTTTTTTGGAAATATTTTCGATGTACAAAAATTTCTTTTCTACAGATTTATTATATGTATATTGATTTTGACTAATAACCCAAAAACAAAATAAAATACACGCATGACGAATATTTCGGTCATCCTTGAAATCTGTTAGAAAACTTTCCTAACCTACTGATTTTGTTACACTGTCTGGTCTCATAATAAATCGGTCGATAGATTAGCGGGAAGTCGAGCACGAGCAAAACTGACATAGGTCTTGCGTCGCCAAGGCCTCTCGGGCGACTTTAGAGCCGTACGGCGGCCGCTGTGGGCTGTGTTATATGTAATTTTATTATTAAAACAAACTATTTTATATTTTGTTTTTATAAGTTATATAGGTTGTTAACTTTCTTTAGATATGTGTTCATAATCTTCTAGAAAAATAAGAAAATGATAAAAAATACATCCTTTTAGAGTCCTGTTCAGATTTTTTTTGATCAAGCGAAGTTTTCGACATCATGTTTTGAATCTCAGAAATGAAAAGTACATTTAGTAAACTACAATATACATATATATATTTTTTTGCATTTAAACTATCACTTTGTTTGTTTAATAATGAATCAAAGAGATGTAAAAGTCAGACTACCTGCCCTTAAACCTTTTCTCGAACAAAAATTATTGCAAAATAAATTGGACAAATTATCAAGCACAAATAAACTAGCACACAGCAGTTTACGCGCGTTCGATGTTATTTTTGCGATAGTTTTCGCTCGAGAGGATCAGAGGAATAATTAAAAAAAATGTTTTATTTTGCCCCGTAAGCTTTTCTAGTCACTAACCAGTAGTCCTCAACGCCTTATTGATCCGAGCATCCAGCGAGCTCTCATGTGTTTGTACGCCGTTCTGCTCGGCGGTGGCGGGTTCGATCTCCGTGTTGAAACAGTCGCCGTACTGTAGCCGGTCTGACGCGCCGTACATATCTTCGTACGCTTCATCGTAGCTTCTAAAGATTGAGAGGAAACTTTGAGTAAACGGATTCGTAGACAATAAAGCTCAAAGACGCGGCATAACTTTTTTATAGTAAAGTTTTGCCCACACTTACTATTTGGAATTACTCCGGTATCGTGGGTGCGTTTACAAACATTTAAACCCAAATACACAAACAAGAGGTCAAAAAGTTCGCAGAATATTTACCCTAAAATATGCAGCGAAATTTTGGATCTGCCTCTGTTCCGTGGAGAAATAGAACCTGCGACACGCAGCGCGGCAGCCAAGACCAACCATACCGTCACCACCACGCAAACCGTGCCATCAACTGTTTTAGTGCCGCCCAAAAACACATCGGCAAAATCTGATGGTACGCAACTCGCAAGCTTATATTTATAATCTACAGTAGGTAGTCAGGCAGTGTGCTTTTCAGCAGCAAATTTCACCAGATTTAGCTATTAAACCTAAAATATATTGTAACTAACCCTGAACTATTGTTCTCGCTTCTATTAGCGATGGTCTGTATCTGGTACACTGTCTCCTCTTCACCGCGAGTAGGGTAGTCATCACCGCCTGTCAGCACTATGTTCACTTCACCTGGCTTTAGACCTGCAGAAGAAATGGAGAAAATGTTAATAAATTGGTGACTGCGGTCAGTGTTCTGCATTATATAGTAGTATACAGGTTGTGTCTGACAACGACGCGAATAAAATTACCATTGATTCAGGACTTGATTCTGAAGCTAGGGGGTCCAAAATCATGTGTTGGTATTTTTCGTCGGCATATCCCTATTTTTTTAAATATACCGGAATCATGTATTGGGGTGACAGACACCCCGTATATGTGACCATTCCATGAAAGTTAAACAGGGGAGAGAGTAATGAAGGGAAACATGGATATGTCACCGAATAATGCAAATTTCGAACTTCAAAAAATTACTAAAATCATTGATATTGATTTAGACTCCATATTCGTAATAAGCAACCCCAATAACCACAAAAATGATACCCATTAGTAGATTTTCGACCGCGCCATCTTGGATTTTAATTTCGTAAAGAAGAAAACATCCAACGAACATCGGACAACGACGAGCTCTAAGATCTACGTTTATTATCTCTCAAGATAATTCATGAACTTAAGCAGTTTGCAAATTAATTTTATATTAAAATGACAGATTTCTTACCCCATCTGGAAGGTCGATGGTTACTAGGTACAGGTGTGCTAGGCTCGTCCCCTGCCCGCCAGTCGCACTTGATCTCGCCTCTGGAGCGCAGTCGCACTACGGTCTCTATTTTTTGCGATACCTGCGATGCGAAGAATGGGTCTGCATCGCTTGATGGTGTTGGCAGGGCAGACTGAAATAAATTAAAAATATAACAATATGCAGAACATTCAATTAGATTTAAAGAAGCAACTGTTATTATCTCTCTTTGATACACATCAAAAAAAAGTTTGATGCTAAAAAAGATTGAATGTTGCATTAAAATTTGTTCTCTGTATAAAAATATAGAGTCCGGCAAACGAAAGTAGAGACTGAAAAAGCGCGGCAAATTTAAAAAATATCAGCATGGCAACCCCAAAAATTAGTATGCAATACCTGGAATAACCTAATTTGATACTTTAGAATTATTGATATTACTTCGTCTGAATAAAAATACTATAGGTACATTTAGGTAGGTAATACTTTAGATATATCAATCTGAATAAAAAAAAACAACAGTATTCTATAATAATTTTGGTTTATTCACTATCAATCAAAATCTGAATCTAAGACTTTCATGTGAAAAGATTCATAAGAGTCACAGGAATCATTGTTTTCTACATTAATAATGAAACTTTTTAAATTATTAAATAGAGAAAATGTTTTTACAAAAATTTAAATAGTGATTACGAATTAAAACAAATTATCAACTTAGTAGCGTCATACGGAAAATTGGGGTTGACATTAGTTTATCATTGCCATATAAAAAGTTTGCAAATAATTCCAGTGTCTACTTTCGTTTGCCAGACTCTAGCTTTTTAACAAAAAAATCTAAAACTTCTCTTGTTTTTGATTGAAAAAAGAAGGGATGAGACTCATATTTTTTTAAGAAGAAACTTCTTCATCGTAATATCGTCGATGATATTTAAACATCATTAGAAGAGAATTCTAATAGATTCTTCTTATTTAATTTTACAATTATTAATTTTCTACTAGATTTATCAATTATTACATTCTAATTTATGGAAAACACTTTCCATAAATTAGAATGGTGATAGCAACAACACGAAAGAACTTCTAAAACAAGCTTTTATAACAAAAATTACTTTACAATGCATGTCCTCGAAAAGAGCGTTTTCCAAGCAGCCAAACTGTGCGGAAAGTGTCACTTTTTTTTACTAGTGCTTTTTACTTTCCTGTACTTTTTTAATTTTTAACTCCAACGTCAGCCCGCCGCATAGAGTTTTTATTATTTGAGAAAAGTTTTAAAAATTTGTTAAGTACATATTATCATTCATATAAAAGGTAAAACAAAACTAATACTTCATTTAAGGCGTTTTTATTACTCTAGATTTAGATTTTGATCAATAAATTAATTTTAAATAAGTATTCATTAAATATGTTTGGCAGAATGAATATTTTGCTCGTGCCTTTTTGCGTTACGACGTGACAGCTTTTATTAGTTAATCTGTGGATATGCTGAGCGCCTTTGAATAAGCGCCATTTTATTAATTTCTTGCTTGGTTCAGATATATTTTTTTATTTCCTCGCACAATGCATAGTAAAATGTTGTATGATACACGTGCGTAAGATGATTTCCGACTCGTCTCGATTTATCCACTCACTCGCTTCGCTCGCTCGTGAATAAAAATAGCACTCATCGGAAATCACATACTTCCCGCACTTGTAGCATAAATAACTATTTCACTTCTCATGCTCTGAAATTGCTTATTTGTGCAGGATATAATGCTGCACAAAATCGATTTTTGTGCACAAGTGCATAAACGTATCTACTTATAAATGTATCTATATTAAGGCAAAGAAATAAAAAAAAAATGAGCCATACAGCCAAACACAATAAAAAGTTCACAGATAGAATTTGTTATTTTATAATATTTACTTTAATTTATTTGCCTTTTATGTGCTTTTTAAGACATAAAAGATATTAAAATTTAAATTTTAATACGGTAGGTTATTTAATTCATTTGAAAAATATATATATTACAAAATTTATTTAATAGTAGGCTGTATAGGTCAGCAGCCCAAGCCTAATATCAATGACGTAAGACTTAAAAAAAAAGCGGCGGGAAACAGGTCTTGTTTTTTCGTGCGTTTATTAATATCTTCAAATTTGTTAAAACTAATTTTACTTTGCATATTAATTAAAGAAAGGTTATGTTATACTACTGTTTTATTTCTTCGCAATCGAAATGAAAAGCAGAGTTTATAACTCGTCCACAAAACCATTTTATCCTCGACATTACTATCAGCTCTCGCCTTCGGCTCGGGCTGCTAATAGTCTCGGATAAAATGGTTCGTTTTGTGCACTCGTTGTAAAATCTACTATTGACTACACACAAACTAAATAAAAGCTTGTAATATCACCAACCTGCTTAGCCACATCACTCTGGTACGCCATAGCCAGTTGCTCATACATCTCATAGTTCCCCTGCTCATACTCCTGGAACTTATCCTCATCATCCTTCTGGTAGTGCTGGCTGGCGCTGATGACGTCATTGAAGCTGTAGTTGGAGTTCTGTGACGAGGGTCGAAGGTGGCTATCATCTTTCTCGTAAGGATCCTTGCTGGTGGTAGACTCTTGGGAGGAGCATTGGGATAGGTTTGATTCATCGGGTAAGGGGGCGATCTGTGTTGGTGGGATGTGGATTTCTTGAAGTTCCTGTGGATTATTCGATATGTTTGTTTTCAAGGATTTGATGGGTAGTTTCTTTACCCATTAGTGGATAATAGCTTCCTCTGAAATCCTGATATTAGTTTATTGCACGTACAACAAAACATTTTACTTCGCCACAACGTTACCGGGGAACAACAATTATTTGTTACCAACGCTTTCAATGTCAAATAAAAAAAATCGTGGTTGTTAAATCCTTACGTCACGATTAGCATTTCGGGAAATCAGAGGCGGTATTATCCGCTATATGTTAAATTTTAAAAGTAGCTGTGAAATTTAGGTAAATCAACTCCACCTATGTATGTCCCTTTTAGGGATACCGCTGAAACGTCGGCTGAGATAACTGCACCGAGCTTGAGGGTGTGTATTTCCTTTTTGAAAAGCATCAACAGTCAACACTTCTCACGTACTGCGCATCTACTTCAGGCAACGTCTCAGTTATTCAAACGATCGGCTGATATGAATGACTCTGTCTATGGAACTAGAATGCATGCAACATTCGGGCGATGGTGTTTCAAGACTTTTCCCTAGGATAATCATAGTCATTGGTTCACTCAGTATACATGCACATCATAATATCTCAGTATTAGTTATGACGATTGTCCAACAGTGGGATTAGTTTTTTTTAAATAAAATTTAAGCTGCCAAGCGTCGAAATGCTGACCCAATTAGAGTATTGGCGATTAAGATAGTCAACCAACAGTAATTTCCATCTTTAGTATTATTGTTGGAAATAAAAATATTCTGTGAAATATTAGAATATCCAGTTTATTATCCATTTATGCGTGCAATACTCACTCTTTAAAAGCTGTGCTCGATCGCGTTAACTTAACGTCAATGTGTATTGAAAGAACAATGGCAGGTGCCCATACATTGTTTTAGCTGAGATTGAATTCCTACGTCATTAAATGAAAAATATCTGGTTTAACTCAGGGTGATGTTCTGAATTAGTTTGTGCAAGAATTTTTGTTCGAGAATGACGAGGATAATAAATATTCAGTCATGAACGTTTGTAGGTTATGTCTGGGTAACTTTCAATAATGTGTTTAATAGGTAATATTATTCAATTTCGTGGAAGTAAAAGGGGAATATCACATTAGTATTTCCTCTACCTAGTTATTTCATTATACTCTTTGGAAAGAGTATATTTATTTAAACTAAGCGACTTTGACGTGTATCAAAAGGTCGTCATCAACAACCAAGCTATATTTTTTTTTAAGTAATTCATTTATTTCTACTACACTACAGTGCTCTTACCTACTAGCAAGGAACATCTACACTTAGACATAAACTGTATTATTAACTCATTTACTGCAATAAATACAATATAATGATATTATTACTTAATATAGTTACTACTTGTCACTTAGCAGATAAAATATATAATGGCAACACTAAGCTAAAGAAATCAACTAAAAAATCAAATAACTTTTTATTTATTATGATTTTTATTTATCCGTTTTGAACCAGCCCAATTATACTTTAAAAAACGTAGACTTTTAATAATAGATTTTCTTTCGGATATAACTCATTTTCAGACGCTCAAAATTAAGTCAGCTAAGATTTCGCCATTGTTCTTTGATAAGCGCCGTCTGGTGCTATAAAGGGTAATCGCCAAATTATTTTTTAATTGTCATATTGAACGTTTACGTTTACGAGTACGTTAAAAAACTCGCACTAAAGCCTCTGTTTCACAGCCATTTTTACGCGCAATACTCTTTCTTTTGTCATTCTAAAATCAACCTAATTTGCATGTCATTACAGTCGTGGTAGGTTCGCAAAAAAACTTATGTATTGCCTACCTACTTAATGCCCAAAGTAATTAAATCGCTGTATGAAGTTAAGACAATCTTAACCATCGAAAAATTTATGGTCTAACTAGCGTTATTTATAACTTTACTCAGCGAATTTTAGGACGGGTATCGCAACGCTAAATTAATGTGACAAATTGTCAAGCACGCGTTAACTGCTGTGATTGGTTGCATGAATTTTTAACAGCCAACCACAGCAGATAACCGGCGATTATACGTCGATTACGTTAACAGCCCGATAATCGAGTGTTGAGAAACCGGGGTTTAGTATCATGTGTTATTTAATCCATTATGCATGCACGTATGGTTTACAAAGCAGTTTCATGATGCCTTTGCTTATAAACCCAACCAACTGTCAAATAGCAATATGAATGAATGAAAATACGTACTTTATCTAAAGGAGGAGTTTCGGGTAGTGAAGTTTTGTTAGTGTCGACCTGCTGTATCAGAGGACTAGGTTCAGAGGGCGCCTGAGGAGTTAACACATGATTTGATTCAGTAAAGTTAAGTAAAGTAAGTTTTTAAAATGTTTTAGAAAAACAAATTGTTTCATGATGATTATTAGCTATGATAGAAAGCCAAGGCCGAGTTTCTCACCTTTATATTATCGCAGGATTAATGTGTCAAATTGTCAAGCACGCGTTATAGTAGTCGGCACGTAACTTGGCAAGAGTCGTTAGATGGGCACAAGTCGTTTTTTAGGTCTCTTTGGTTACCAAGCGGGACGCGTGGGACGTTTAGCACTGTTCCGAGCGCGCAATTGGTTGGTCAGTTGACACAAGGATCGACTGACCAATCGCGTCCCGTCCACGTTCCGTTCGCTCTATATGGTGGTTGGTCAATTCACGCACTATGCGCGAACTTATCCCCAGTACGCCAAAACCTTGCCAAGTTACATGCCGGGGACTTTATCTGCTGTGATTGGTTGTTGACAATTTATTCAACCAATCACAGCAGGTAACGCGTGCTTGACAATTTGTCACATTAATTCTTCGATAATTTAGAGGTGAGAAACTCGGGGTAAAGCCCGTAAGTGGTGAGACGAAATTCGAAGAATACATCACTAATCAAATAGTGAAAATGTGCTGTCATTTGAAAGCAAACGTTTATATGGTAGTGAAAATTGTATTGGGAGCTAAATAGTTTGTTAACATATACATAATGACTTTGAATTCATTGGCAAGATTGGCAAAGAATTAAAAGGCATCATACATACATAAACCCACGCTTTTGACCAAAAAATATGAAATAAAAGGTATCCTGTAGTTTAAATAAGCTCGACTTCAGTTTAATATTAAACTATGCTAATTCGTATCAAATTTTTCACGACTGCTTTCAAAGATCTCGATAAAATGAATGCTTGAAGAACGAACATTGAAGCTTTTTAACCCGCCACCAATTTCGAAAATAGATCTGTTATGATAACATAAACAACATAAATAATTATTTGAGCTCTGTTGATATAAATCACCTCATTAGGCCCCATGCAGAATGACTATGAATACGTACTTTATCTAAAGCAGGTTGTGGAGATTCAGGTTTGTTACTGTCGACCTGCTCTTTCAGATGGCTAGGTTTAGGGGTCGCCTGAGGAGTTAATGCATGACTTGAGTAAGTGAGTTGTCAAAATGATTTAGAATAAAAATATTATGTCATAAAGGGGACTTACGGGTTTTGAGCTTTAAAATAATATTAGTGTGATAATATAAAGGTGAAAAGTTTGTTAGTGTGTGTGTGGGTGTGTTTGTATGTTTGTTACTTCTTCATGCTCAAACGGCTGGACGGATCTGGATGAAATTTGGCTCAGAGATAGATTATAGTCTGGAATAGCGCATAGGATATTTGATTGATTGATTTTTATCCCGGGAATATGTTCCCGTGGGATAATTTTCAAAGAATAATCTCGCGAATAGAACAGTGAAAATATGTGTTTTAAGAGGCATTTCAGTTATTTACAAATCGCGATTTGATAACAAACGTTTATAAATATGGTTGTGAACATTCCATTGAGCGCTAATTTGTTTGTCAACTTAAACATAATGACTTTGAATTCATTGACAAGATTATGTAGTAATAAACTCCCCTTTAGTTTAATATTAAACTCTGCTATTTCATATCAGAATTTTTCATAGCCAAATCAAAGTTCGGGAACGAATTAATGCTTGATCTTGAACATTTTATCCACCACCACTTTTGAAAATCTTTTATGTTATTTATGAGTGCTCTTGCTTTTGATATAAGCCACCTCATTAGGCCCCATGCAGAATGACTATGAATACGTAATTTATCTAAAGAAGAAGATTTAGGTAGTAGAGGTCCAGGTTTGTTAGTATCTGTCTTGTTGTTAGTTTTAGAGGCCTATGTTCAGGTATCGCCTGGGGAGTTAATGCATGTCTTGAGCAAGCGAATAGGGATGTTGCCAGGTAGAAAAAAGATAATTCTATTTAGTCTGTCAGTTTGATTATGAAATAATATTGGACACGTATTTTTTGCTTTACCAAATCATAAAAAAATTACAAAGTTCAGGAGTGGGGGCTTGTGACGTCACTAAGGCAGTATAAAGTGTACTAGCGGCGTGACATTTCACGATATTTCAACGCATTATATCGTCGTCCCTTTATGTTTACGTGTCCTAAAAAAAATACGTGTCCAATATTTTTAGGGTTCCGTACCCAAAGGGTAAAAACGGGACACTATTACTGAGACTCCGCGATCCGTCTGTCTGTCTGTCCGTCTGTCACCAGGCTGTATCTCATGAACCGTAATAACTAGACAATTGAAATTTTCACAGATGATGTATTTCTGTTGCCGCTATAACAACAAATACTAAAAACAGAATAAAATAAATATTTAAGTGGGGCTCCCATACAACAAACGTGATTTTTTGGCCGTTTTTTGCGATAGTGGGTACGTAACCTGTCGTGCGCGAGTCCAACTCGCACTTGGCCGGTTTTTTTATTAATCTATCTGACGGAAAAACACATTTTCAGTAAACTACCCTATTGTCGAACCCATAACATCACGCCAGTATATCCGCAAGGTTTAGGCTGAGGTGCAGTTGTGACCCATCAAACGGATACAATAAGGAATTCCAGATGGAAAAACCCATTAACTCTGCCCGACCCGGGCATCAAACCCAGGATCCACTAGACTAAAGAGGTAGGTTGATGAATTGTCGAAATGTTTTAGAAAAAATGTTACCGTGGCATGATGTTTTATTATTCAACGCCCAAAACTTGTACAGTAGTCACAGTGGATCTTTGTGGTCTCTGAAGTGGGCTGCAAGACCCTGTTGTTAGTTAGCAGTTGCTATTTTTGTGTCAATGTTGAAGGTGAAGATAGCATTGTATAACTGCCTCTTTCACTGGCTTAAGGTTACACTAGTCAACGGCGCGAAGTATTTTGTGCGCGAGGTTAAAATGCATTTTATATCAACCGACAACACGTGCGGAAGAGATAGATGCTGTGATGAACAGTAGGACGCTGGTTCGCCTACGAATACACACTTTTGCAAATTTGTAGCGAAATGGATAATGATTTAGGACGAAACCGAGCGTAAACAGACCTTTGGGAGTCTGGATATCATGAAAAAACGACTAAACATATCTGTTCAAAATAAAATTATTTGTTGAACTACTAATCCATCCCTGTATGGTGGCCGTTTTGCAATTTTCCGTCTTCTTATGGTATTTATTCGCGCCCAACTTGCGTATAAATTAGTGTTGAAATGTGGAACTTTCGACGCTCATAACTCAAATATTTACATTTTTTACTTTTTTGTTTCCATACAGGGCACTTTTTATTTTGAACGTACATTGTCAAACAGTGGCATAATCCCTAGACTACGTTTGTATGGAAGAATTTTCGACTAGTGTAACCTTAAGTTTGTCGCATCGTCCTATCTCGCTTGCTCTATATTATGCAGTATATTCAATGCCAAACTGTTTCTTGCGCAATGGTTCGCAGAGCTAACTTCAGAGACACAAAGATTCGCTGTGACTATATAAGTGGTTAGATGAAAATCTAAGATTTACTCTTAGATTTTACACACTAATGAAATCAGTGAAGAACGTGCTTTTGTTCAAGTCAGTTATTTCAAAAGTGCGATCATTCGAGAGCAAACGTCATTTGATGATTTTTGACAGTCGTTACGGTAGTCGGAAGCCATAAAATCTAACACCAGTTTTTACAAGGGATATTGTGTTACCCAGTTACTGGGTTGTGGAGGTCAGATAGGAGGTCGCTATATGTGAAATACTACTCAGCGGATGCCGGAAGAAGGCTATGCAGATCATTATGTTTTTAACTCCCGACGGAAAAGGTAAAGTTTGAAGTGTGTACCTTTGTATTTGTGCGTTTGTGTATCTGTCTGTAGCATCATAGCTTCTAAACGGTTTGCCGATTTTGAATCCATCTTTTTAGGGTTCCGTACCCGAAGAGTCCTAACGGGGCCCTACTGCTGTTACTCATGTGTCTGTCTGTCCGTCGTCTGACACATAGGTTTTTTTACAGCCATACGGTTGGGGCTACAGTCTTCAAATTCTCTTTTTTTTATGTGATCTACCCCATCGAGTGGGTTATCGTTGTTTAGAACTCGTTAATTAGATAAATACTGTATTTTTTGTTTTAAAAAATATTGGAAAACAAAGGAATGAGAAACTACCAAAGTCAGTTTTTTTTGCAAAATTTTGTTTCAGTGTATTTTTTTAACTTCCCATTGACCTATTACGTATATTTTACAAAAAATACCAAAACATTGATAAATCAGATTTTTCTTTGAAATACCCTAGTTTATCCCATTATAACCAACTTGATTTTGCAGTTTGGTACGGAACCCTAAATGCGCGAACGCACTTGGCCGGTTTTTTTTTTGTTTGAAACGTGACTTTATGGAGAGTGTTTTTAGCTATGTTTGATGAAAATCGGTTCAGCAGTTCAAAATTTATGGGCGTGTATGAATCGGGGTGTTTTCGCAAGATATTTTGTCATGATTACGTGTTCAATAGATTGCCGATCGAAGCGTGTCTAGATACATTATGTAGCATGAAATAAAAATGGGTCGTGGGTAATTTAAATTTTACTTGTGCTCTTGCATTGTTGTTAGTACTCGCCAATAAGCCAATTTACTAAATTCCATGCAGAATGAGTATAAATACGTACTTTATCAACCACTGTCGATAATGTAGTGTTGTCAGACAGTTTGTGAGCTGCAATCTGTTCTGTGTCTCTGTGTGGTTCTGTTTGTGGCATAACTGGTAGCGGGATCTCCTAAGTATGAATTAATGCTTTTTATAGGTTTATCATGCTTTGATTAATTTTGTAACATTATTATTAATAATTTGTTGTTTTTTGTTCTTATACTAAAAGTCAATACTGGAAAATACTTTAAAAAATCACAAAGAAAGGAACTACCAATAACATGAGAAGACTAATATAAATAAATATAGCCTCAGAATGGAATAAAAAGGGTTTCCCATTTAAAGTTTATTTTGGACTAGAAAATTCCAAGGCGATGTTTCTTTAAAATTACGAGATTTGTGCCTTATATTCTACTAACAGATATAGAAAAAAATAAGGAAGTAAATTTAGAGCTGCCAAACTGCTTGCAACCCTGAAATGTAAGGTTTTAGATGCACCTTATTAATTTGATAGCTCTAGTGTACACCTACTACTTTTTAAAATTTACATTATTCACAACATCGAAAACAACCAACAACAAACGTACATAGATTCAAACCTTTATCCCATAAACAAAATCAAACTAACCTTAAACGACACCTCCTGCTTAATTTCGTGTACCTCCGGCGCATGCATTACTTCTGGTTTATCCGGTACATCCTGTGAATCTGGTTCATCATACACATCAGGTATTTCGGGCGCCTTTTCAGTAGCAAACTCCTTTTCTTGCAGCTCAATTTCTGCCATTTTAACTCCTTCATCTCTATGTATTGTATCTTCTACTTCTTTCTTAATGTGAATATTATTACCAACGAAATCATTTTGTAGTTCTTTGACGTTTATAATCTCTCTAGGTTTTTGTCTCCTAGGCGAAAATTCTACTAAACTCTGATTCTTTTCATCATCAGTTAATCTTTCCGTTTTTATATTGTTCAAAATGTTTACGTCGAATAATTCTTCACTTTGAGTAGAGTCAGAAGAAGACTTCTTCCGTTTCTTCTTTTTAACTTCTGAGCTTTTCTTTTTCTTCTTTCTCTTCTCCGCTTCCGAGTCTGTTTCAGAAGAGCTAGTGGTTATAGAAGAAGATGACGATGACGATGAACTACTTGAAGATTTCGCTTTGGCTTTTTTCTTCTTTTGCGCCTTCTTTTTCTTCTGTAGTTTCTTTTTGCGCAGTTTCTTTTCTTTCTTTTTGTTTTCTGTGGAAATCATTTAAGGTCATTTATTTAGGGTTTTTTTTAACTTGTATCCATGCATAATATTTTTTTTTTATTCAATAACACATACATGTTTTAACAGTTAAAACCCAAGCTAACAAAAGTAGTCATGAATTGCTAATTGTCCAGTCCCAAGTAACGGGTCTAGGTAGAAGCACAAGTCTCAAAGTGAACAACATACTAAGTGTCACCCTCTGGAATGCCGCCAAAGTGCAAGATAATATGTCCAAACGCAGAGAGAAGCTATTAAGAATTCTTTTTCAAAACAGCTTTTGATAAACAATTTTTCAAAAATTAGCAGCCTTATTTATAAAAATCGACGCTATTTGGCAACTGATTAGTAGTTTCTAAATCCAAATTCAAAAAATCAATGAGCATTTAAACATCTGCTAATTAATTGCCAAGCAGCCACGAGATTTTTATAAATAAAGCTGTTGTTGGCCAATACCTGAACAGTTGGTAAGGAACGTTGACAAGGAAAGCGCACGCATAAGGAGTGCTCTTTCATAATCATCATCATCATCATCAAAAGTTAAAGAATTTCTTCTGCCCGACAAAGCCTGACCAACCTGCCAACCTGCAAGTAAGTAACTACGGTAGGGAATTCCAATCCAAGGGAAATCGCTCGGCGATTTTTTTACAGACACAATCGCAATTATTTTTTTCCACTATCTATTATGTAACACATTGCCTAAGAAATTCGTTTCGAAATATGAACATTTAGACACAACATTATAAAATAAAAAAACAAAATTATATCATAACAGTTACGAAATGAATTTTGTATGGATCATTATGTAACTGGCAAATGATACTGAACCTGTTACCTCTCGAAAAACCGCGCGTTGATTGTGTGTATATAGTCTGTAGTTTTTTAGTCTGAACGTTTCTAATAAATTGTTGTTGGAACTTATTTGCATTTAATTAAGTAAGCTCATCAGGTAGTGGAAAAAGAATCGTTCGTGTCTCGCATAAAAAGGCTTTATTTTAACACAAATCTCGACTTTTTATGCTCGACACGAAATGTACTATTTTGTCATTGCTCCATGGTAAGAATTTCTCCTGTATCGTGGACAAACATTTATGCACACATATACAAAGAACCAGACCCGGAACAACTATCAGTAGTCCAAATAATTGTTTCGTGCAGGAATCGAACCCGCAACACACTAAAATCCAATGATGCAGTTTAAGTTTTCATCAAAATCGTGCCGGAGACTCCTTTGAGTGTTTTTCGTTATTCCTCGTAGTTTCGAGTTTGATCATCCACGCCCACTTGTAAATCTTAACCAAATATAATGGCTTTTTATTTTCTATCATCATCATTTTAGCCGAAAGACGTCCACTGCTGGACATAGGCCTCCCCCTACCTTCGTAACACTGATCGGTTCCGTGCTTCTCGCAACCATCGGATTCCCGCAACCTTAATCACCTGATTATCGCATCGGTCCACCTAAAAGGAAACATTCCAAGCCTTATAAAATGTTGCCAAATAATTATCAACGTTGCCTGGAAGAGATCGTAGAGCGCGACAAGACCGCCTGTTGTATGTTTGTTTTAATTTGATGTGTCTTTTTGTATTGTTTTATCTTGGTGTACAATACAGTATATATAAATAAAAAAAAACTAACCCAATTTTAGTAAGTAACTGTAATGTTAGTAATGAGTAGTGACTGTTTATTTGAACCCCTAAAGGAAAAAAATGGCGGAAATTGAAGGAGGCCTATCCTTCAATTTCCGCCATTTTTTTCCTAACCTGTTATGCTGCAGTTCAGTTTTTCCCCGCCACGGATAATAAATCGTCCACCCTACTACTACTAATACTAGTTACTACTACTATAGCTTAGAAAATTCTTACGTGAAAAAAATTCTCCCATGGTATGCGCGGGAGGCGGGGCCGCTACTATCCAATGACGTGACGGCGCGATGACGCTACGACGCTCCCGTCAGGTGCCCCGTCCCGCACGCACGTTTTACCACCCCCGCTGCCTTATGTATCCCGCGCCGGCGGTCCATGGGAGTGTCACGTACGAATTTGTCAGTCTATAGAGTACTAGTTGCAGTTGTAGTGTAACCTATATATCCTTTTTATTCAGTTTAGGTAATATCTTTATCATTTTTTATTTTGTTTAATTATATACAGGCTCACTAGGTGGACTGATGACCTGGTTAAGGTTGCGGGAAGGCGCTGGATGCGAGACGCACGGGATCGGTCAAAGTGGCGACGCCTGGGGGAGGCCTATGTCCAGCAGTGGACATCTTTCGGCTGACATGATGATATATAGGCTCGCGCTTGACCACTATCTCTCCTGATGGTAAGCGATGATGTGGTCGACGGTGAAGCACGCTTGCCTAGAAGTAACCTATTCACTCTTGACTTAAAGACCCCGAGGTTGTAGCTATCGGGAAGAACTAACTTCAGCAGGGAATTCCACTCCTTAGCTGTACGCATAATGAAAGCATTTTTGTGTGTTTTTGTAGTGGAGGAAAAAATAGCGAATGATTACATTTTCTTTTACCGGAACGCGCTGTTGCCTTCGGGAGTGACATCCCTTAGCTGTATGCACATGCAATGAACGTTTTCTATCTTACCTTTTTCAATGTCCTCATCTTCTGATACTTTTTTCGCTTTCTTCTTCTTTTTCTGTTGTTCTTTTAACTTCTTCAAATATTTCTTACTTATCTTTTGACGTTTGCCTAGTTTCACTTTCGTCTTTTTGCTTTCCTGTAATAAAATCATCACCACGTTCATTATAGTGTTTAAATTTAGCTTACAGAGTAAAAAAATAAAACTCTTCATTCTGAATTTATCTTAAACGTATGTTTTTGGTTGCTAGCCCACTTCAAATACCTAGCTATCGTTTTAAAACTTTACTTAGGCAATTTAACTGACAAACGGTGAACGCGCCTAAATGCGCTGTACAAGAACGCGCCCGAAGCAAAAGTCCCCTGACATTCGGCCCAATTCAGCGTTTGCGCACACACGACGATCTTTAAGGTTACACTAGTCGACGGCACGAACTATTTTGTGCGCGGGGTTAAAATTCATTTTATATCAACCGACAACACGTGAGGCAGAGATAGATGCTGTGATGAGCAGTAGGAAGCTAGTTCGCGTACGAATACACACTTTTGCAAATTTGTAGCGAAATGGATAATGATTTAGGACGAAACCGAGCGCGCGAAATTTAATAATCAGACCTTTGGGAGTCTGGATATCATAAAAAACTACTAAACGTATCTGCATTGTTGAACTAATAATCTATCCCTGTATGGTGGCCGTTTTTCAATTTTCCGTCTTCTTATGGCATTTATTTGCGCCCAAAAATGTGTTAAAATTAGTGTCGAAATGTGGTACTATCGACGCTCATAACTTACAAATATTTTCTTTTTTGCTTCCATACAGGCCTAGATAATGATGAGACAAATTGATATCACTTTTTTATTTTGAACGTACATTGTCAAACAGTGGAATAATCCCTAGACTACGTTTGTATGGAAGAATTTTCAACTAGTGTACCCTTAACGTCGCGAACGCGCGTGTCCAACCATTGTAAAGTGCCGTCTCATTTTTATACAATTATAATAAACTAGCGGACACCTCGCGGTTTCACCAGTAGTGCCCGTTTCCGTGGGAATACAGGGATAAAAACTATGTCACCCAGGGATAGTGTAGCTTCACAACGATAAAAGGTTTTTTGAAATCGGTCCAGTAGTTTTTCAGTTTATTCGTTACATACAAAAATACAAATCTTTCCTCTTTATAATATTAAGTATAGACAGTGGTGTCTCATCCCATACAAAGAAACTGTCCCGACGTACTGTACTGATTATACTGATTATTTTGTGTACATCGATCGCGTTCGGTTCCGTTCCACGGATATAGATGGTGATCTATCTATCGCCGTGGAACGGAACCGAACGCGATCGATTTACAAAAAATAATCGGTATAATCAGACAAAAAAACGCAAGTACGTAACTTGCGTTTTTTTGTCTGATTATACCGATTTTTTACCGGCACGGTTTCTTTGTATGGGATGAGGCATCTGTATGCTAGTATTATATTATCTGTGGTATAGATATCAAGAAGTTGAAAGTGAGTCATTGTTTAATCTCAATCCCCAACAAACGGTTCCAAAGCATGAAAGAGTCAATAAAGATATTGATACGAGTATTTATAGAACTAGATACTAACAAACTGTCAGACATACTACATAAATAGTCTAAGAACACCTATAACTCGGTACCACATACATGGCTCATGAAAGTGCTGAAGCTGTATAGAGTTGATACAACTCTGCGAACTGTTTTGACGTCGTGAATGGGGCAGTGGAAGATAGTCCTTCAATATCCATAATCTTGGCAGATCCAGGAGAACAGCAAAGCAATTAGTAAGATAGAAGAAGAATTAGTAAATAAAAGATAACGTCCATACCTTTGCCTTCTTCTTCAAAGCCTTCTTTCTCTTCTTAGCGGAGTCCTCGCTATCAGAAACTGAAGGAGAGTGCTTCCTCTTGCGAATTTTTACTTTATCTGCTTTTACCTTTTTACTGTTAGAAGAAAAAATATACTGTTGATTAACCATTTTTATGTTTCAAAAGGCTGCCTGCCTTATAATTGAATCAATCGCAGGCCTCAGCAGCACTTCTGATATTGAGTTTGATTATTTAATTCGGGCTAAGTAACTTCTATAAATTGTCTCTATGCTCGGTCAAAATAACTGTGCACTTGGCGTTGTCAAGTCACTCTGACATTCGACTCTCGCTATTGGCGCACGAGGCTAACGCGGGGCGTCGCGAGGGTAAGCGTGAGTGGGGGTGAAGTGCACAGTCACACGAGGTGAACGCGGGGCGCCGCGAGGGTAAGCGTGAGTGGGGGTGAAGTGCACAGTCACACGAGGTGAACGCGGGGCGCCGCGAGGGTAAGCGTGAGTGGGGGTGAAGTGCACAGTCACACGAGGTGAACGCGGGGCGCCGCGAGGGTAAGCGTGAGTGGGGGTGAAGTGCACAGTCACACGAGGTGAACGCGGGGCGCCGCGAGGGTAAGCGTGAGTGGGGGTGAAGTGCACAGTCACACGAGGTGAACGCGGGGCGCCGCGAGGGTAGGCGGGGATGGGCGCGAAGTGCACAGTTATTTTGACCGAGTAGTATAAGGACAACATAGTATAATGATAAATTCTGATGCTGCAACCAGGGAAAAAAAAACTGTTTTGCATTAGTAAACAAGTTTAAAGACAATATTAATGAAAGTGCTGAAACTGAAGCTGAAATGCTGCCGTGTACAGCGAGGCTCAGGGGAGGCGACTTTATTTTTTTATATGTTAAATTATATATTTTATCTACACTCACAATGTAATGTTGCAAATATGAATTCAAAAAATATTCTATAAACACGTACTTTATATTCGTGGATAGGTAAAATTAAAAAAAATAACCATTACAGTGCAACATTTTCCTTCGAGTTTCAAACAACTGCATCATAAAATGACTTTTAATTTTTATAGCACACTTTTACTTTTTAATTTATTGGGGCTTATGGGCTCATACTCGTAGAAAAGTCGTGTCATTGTCTAAGGGGGGTTTTAGGCGGGATTTTTTGCAGTGAAGTTCAGCGGCTGGTAATATCATTTGCAAATTGATTCCTAGTGGATATTGTGATATAAAATTGATGTAGTTTTGTTTGTCAACTGTCTACGCAACTGGACAATATGTGAAATCATTGACAGAAGCGATCTCAGGATAGTGGAGCGGAGAATTTTATTGTAGTATTGACTACCTCCGCAAAGCTTACTTGGGAAGGCTGACTCGATACAATTTGCAGCCAAATTATCCAAAAAACATTAGAATCTGTTACATCCGGATTCTAATGCATACTAAAGAATGTTAAAATTGCACTGAAGACGATGCGGTATGGTACAAGACCTTAGCCTATCCGAGTAGCGCGAAGGAAAAACAAATTCTAAGGAGACGCGCGCTGCGCAATCATGCGCAATGAGAATCTAAGTTGCCCGCCATACCGCATATTTTTTCAGTTTCCACTTTTGTTGTATTGCCACTGTGTGAGTGAAGATAAAATAGTGTATGCAACGACATATAATTAGGTATAAAAACACTCGCGTGTAATTATTATCAACAAACACAAACCCACGCTCGTGTTTTAATAACCCCTATTATATGACCATTGCATAAACTACTATTAATTCATCATACCTTTTCTCAACCTCCTCCTCAATATCAGACTCCTGACTCCAACCCTCACTGCTCAGCTTCAACTTCTTGGCTTTCTTCTTCTCTTCTGGGTCCTTGTCTTCTGACTTCTTCTTGCGAGTCTCCTGTCTGACGGGCGTGGTGCTACGAGGAGTACCGGCCTTGGATTCTGAGGCTTCAGGCCATACGGCTTGCATGAACCTGGAAGAAGTAGTGCTGGTGAATGTAAAGTCAGGTTTTTTTTTAATACTACATAATATTATCTATGGCAAATTTGCTTTGTCAATGGTTGCTACCGATGGCAATATAAAAATTGTTATGTTGTGTGCAAAAAAATAATAAAGAAACTATGTGACTACAAGCATCATTTATTAGAAGCATATATTCCAGAAACATAAAATAATATCTGTAAAACAAGGATAGGATTATTAACGCCCACCAGCTTTACAAAAAAAATCCTTCAATCATAAATGAAAATAAAGAAATATACACCAAATGATTTATTTTATTTTATTTATTACTTGTAACTTAAGCGCCGTGCGACTTTAACTATAGACCGACCGCTTAACTGAGACCATTCTGAAGTAGCTGCGCGGTACGGAATGGGGTGTATTTATTTATTTACTAGCAGACCCGGTAAACTTTGTTTTGACATAAAAACACCAAACATTCATCTACCCTACCTACCTACCTACCCAACCCTACCCTACCTACCCTACTCTACCTACCCTACTCTACCTACCCTACTCTACCTACCCTACTCTACCTACCTTACCCTACCTACCCTACCAGTTTGTTTTTGAGTATTGACAAATATTTATACGAAAACGTCACGTCACTCAATTGTTTTGCCTTCCCGGAACCTTCTTCACTAACACTTGAACATTATAGTATGGTATTAAAGTTCAAATTAACTTTTAAGTATTATTACGAATCGTTTGTATGGGAGTATAGAAAAGTGTTGTTTTTAGACTTTTTCAGGCATTTTTTTAAATTTTTCTCTCGGTAAGAACCTTCTCCTAACAATAACAAACACAAAAAAAAAATTGCGAAATCGGTTCAGTGGTTCTCGAGATTTGCGCTTAGCAACACATTTAGCGATTCATTTTTATATTATAGATAGTGTTACAAGATAGGGCAACGCCATCTAGTGACAAGTAGAAGAATTAAGTAGTTACTAGTGGCGCCATCTAGTATCGAATAGCGGAACTAATCTTCTCGTGTCGAATGGAATTTTCCAGAAAGTTCGAACCGAACATTCTGGAAGTTTCTAGTCACTTCGGGAACAGTGAGTTCGAAAGTCGATTGTTCTGGAAGTTTCTCGAATTATCTAGAACAGTGTGGAACGTTCTAGAAACATCTTCGGTGCTATATAAAGAGCGGTCGGGTTCGTCGTCAGGCAGTTTCGATTCGGAAGCGACACAGAGCGATCAGAAAAGGAAAATAGTGCGAAGTAATAGAATTGTTTAAGAAGTGATTTTGTAATAAAGTCTGATTAATTGAAGTCTGCTGTTTAAATAATTTATCCCTGAGCCCCAGCTCGTAACAAATTGGTGTCAGAAGTGCGGGATAAATTATGCCGGTTCTACCAAAGGAAGAAACGGAGGGGATGCGCACCAGAAGTCAGCGCCAGCAAGACGTAGACCAAAGGCGCTTTGGAGACGCTCCCTCACCATCATCAAGTGGACAACGAGACTCCGCGACTGCAGCAGCTCCCACTCAATCGCCGGTGACCCCTGACCTCGCCGCCCTTATGGCTTTTATGCAGGAGCAGGCCCGCCGCTTGGAAGAGCAGCTGCAGCGTGACAAGGAGGAGCAGGCTCGCCGTCAAGAGGAGCAGGCTCGCCGCATAGAAGAGCAGCTGCAGCGCGACAAGGAGGAGCAGGCTCGCCGTCAAGAGGAACAGGCTCGCCGTCAGGAGGAGCAGGCGCGGCGCTTGGAGGAGCAGCTGCAGCGCGACAGGGAGGAGCAGGCTGGCCGTCAGGAGGAGCAGCTCTTGGTGATAAAGGACCTCCGCGGAGCCATTGGGAAGGAGATGAAAGAGGTAATGGACCAGGTCCAGCAGCAGGAAATCCGCATCGCCGAGTTGGAGAAGATTTTTCGTGGGCTCACATCTGGGGGAGGAGCCGTGGCAGCTGCAGTAGTTGCGCCCTCGCCGGGTGATTTTAAAGTGCCACTATTCGACGGTGCTTCGTCATGGTCTGCCTACAAGATACAGTTCGAGGCCGTCATGAAATCGAATAGGTTGACCAAAGAACAGGCCTTGACTGCTCTAACCTTGGGTCTTCGCGACCAGGCCTTGACTGTGTTAGAGGCACTTGGACAGAACTTTACTTTCGAGAAGCTTCTGGAAGCATTGGAAGCTAGATACGGCGACGCGCACCTGGAACATGTGTTTCGCGCCCAGCTGAAGGTTCGATCGCAACGTGTTGGTGAAACCTTACAGCAGTGGGCTTTGGAGGTGGAAAAGCTGGTCCGAAAAGCTTACCAGTCGTCACCTGTGCTTATCGACGGGAACCTCGTACAGGCGTTCACGGATGGGATACGCGACCTGGAGGTTAGGGCTGCCGTAAGGCTAGGCCATTTTAAGAACCTTAAGAACGCCCTAGCCTACGCTTTGGAGGTGGAAGCTGTACGACGGGACGATCGAGCTCACCGCATAAGGGAGGATGTGTCTTCACCCCGGTGCTATAGCTGTGGAGAGAGAGGCCACATCCGGTTGAGCTGCCCGAAGCGAAGGAGCCCCCATTGTGGAATTCAGTTACCAGCAGCAGGAAAACCGGTAGACGCCAGGACTAATTGGCGGTTGGTGGCTGGTGATGGAAGAGCCCCAAGGAACTCGATTTCACAAATTGTGTGTGAGTCACAATCATGTGAAGGGAACAAAACACCACACGGAAATGCAGATGCTCTCTCGCGTAGATCGTGTTCCAATCAATGTAAGCCCTGTGCCAGGCAAGAGGCTGAGCAGTTAACATTTGTGAGGATGTTGAGGACAGATCTTAGCGAAGATTGGAAGGGAATCTTGCAGAGTGCTCAGCAAGATGATAGAGACATAAAACCGATCCTCGAATGGAAGAAATCAGGAGCTCCGAGGCCTCGGTGGAGTGATGTTGCAGCAATGAGTTCTGTCACCAAAAGTTATTGGGCACAGTGGGAAAGCTTGATTATCCAAGATGGAGTTCTGTGCCGGAAATGGGCGAGTACTCGCGGTGACCAGTGTCATCTACAAATGGTCGTACCTAAGGTTAAGGTGCCGGAGGTCTTACAACTCTATCACAATGGAAGTTCAGGAAGTCACATGGGAGTTAAGAGGACTCTAATCAAGATCCGAGAACGCTTTTACTGGATCCATTGTCGAGAGGACGTTAAGGAATGGTGCCGCAAATGCACAAGTTGTGCGGGTGCTCCTGTGAAAGGACCACACACTCGTAGTAGAGGTGCATTAAAGGTATATGAGCACATCAGAGAGACAGGTCAACAGATGTCTGAGAGGATGAAGACTCGCTACAATCGGAAGGCGAACAATAAGGGCTTCGATGAAGGATCACTGGTATGGTTACATAACCCGGTACGCAGCAAAGGAAAATCGCCTAAATTGCAAGCAAAATGGGATGGACCGTATCGCGTAGTTACCCAGATTAATGACGTCACCTACCGAATTCAGAAGGGACCCCGAGGTGCATCAAAGGTCGTTCATGTGGATCGGTTGGCCCGTTATTATGGGTCTAACGATGCTCGGGACGAGCATGTCTAAGAGGGAGGCAATGTTACAAGATAGGGCAACGCCATCTAGTGACAAGTAGAAGAATTAAGTAGTTACTAGTGGCGCCATCTAGTATCGAATAGCGGAACTAATCTTCTCGTGTCGAATGGAATTTTCCAGAAAGTTCGAACCGAACATTCTGGAAGTTTCTAGTCACTTCGGGAACAGTGAGTTCGAAAGTCGATTGTTCTGGAAGTTTCTCGAATTATCTAGAACAGTGTGGAACGTTCTAGAAACATCTTCGGTGCTATATAAAGAGCGGTCTGGTTCGTCGTCAGGCAGTTTCGATTTCGATTCGGAAGCGACACAGAGCGATCAGAAAAGGAAAATAGTGCGAAGTAATAGAATTGTTTAAGAAGTGATTTTGTAATAAAGTCTGATTAATTGAAGTCTGCTGTTTAAATAATTTATCCCTGAGCCCCAGCTCGTAACAATAGATTAAAACTTCATACAACATAAAATTACATAGGAGGACTTAGTGTCGTCGCAGTTGAGTAACCTGTTAGTGATGGGTGTCAACATCTCTCTTGCTACCTTAGGAAAGGTCTCAGTTAAGCGAACGGCCTATAGATGTTTGAACGCAAATGAAGCAAAAGAAGTATGTAAGTATGGTAGCAGGTGGCGTGTGTAGTTTCTGCCTACCCCCGTGAGAAAAAGGCATGAGTCTATGTACTTTAAATACAGGTATGGAAACCCACTGTAATTTTAATAATAATTTTTTTTTTTTAAATCGTAAGGAAACGTTTAGGCCAGTTCCAGTCCAGTTCCAGTCCAACAATAGGTACCGTGTGCCAAGAGGATATCATAAACCTTAAAAAAAATACCATAATCGCCGTTAAATATCATACAACATACATACATAACTCACGCCTATTTCCCATGGATTCGTGATTGCATCTGGTGCTAAATCTAGGTCCGGTTTCTCGACGCTAAATTATCGCAAAATTAATGTGACAAATGTCAAGGACGCATTATCCGCTGTGATTGGTTAAATTATTTTTTAACAGCCAATCTCAGCAGTTAACGGGCGATCATTCATCAATTACTTTAACCGAGAGACCGGCAGGCTTATTACGTATCTTTTGCAAGAGCAAAACGATAGCGATTTTTGCGCTCTTCCATACAGAAGTATGGAAGAGCAATTATTGCGCAAAAATCGCTTTTAGAGTTTTAGAGTTGTGGGCGGTTTTTTTTTTAAATAAGTGCATTTGATAAACAGCGAGCGATTAGCAAACGATTGTGTAGGACCTAGCATACCTACACTGCAGGTAATGCCGACTTTTATGACGTAAAGCGTTTGATCGCTATCGTTTTGCTCTTGCAACACATACGTAATAAGCCTGCTGGCGATACTGCCATAAACTGCTAAATAAATAATGAAAGCAACTACAAGACTCTTACCTAGATCTCACGTACCTCTGATACTCCCTATCCAGGTATATCTCTTCACTGCGCACCGGTGTGGTGGACCTCCTCTTATCCTTGAGATGAGGGGTTTCCGTCTGACTGTCATCAGCCTCCCAGTCAGATGACGGCACCAGGGGAACGGAACTGGACTCTGATAAGCAGTTGGCGAAGCGTGGGTACCAGGTACGGGCTTTGGGTAGCTGGATTTCAGGGATTCTGTGGAGGTTTTGAAGACTGAAGAATGCTGTCTTATTTGTTTTGTTAGATGGGTGTTAGTTTTTATATTTATTTAGTCATATGGATGATATTCTTGTTTGGAACAGAAATGGCTGTAAAATATTTTGAGCACAGATAATATAATTCTAGCATACAGATGCCTCATCGCATACAAAGAAAACGTGCCGACGTAACTAGCGTTTTTCGTCAGATTGAGATGATTATTTTTATAAACACTTCGACCGGGTTCGGTTCCGTTCCACGGCTATAGATGGTGTTAGCAGCGACTTGTAAGAAAAAGGGTTTTCTCAGTTCGTGACTAGTTTTTCTTTAAATACAGTGACGAGTATTTTTATAGTATTTTATTGCACGTTTTTACAGTTTCATTGTACCAAAATGTATTAAAATCCAACTTAAAAAAATCGAGTGGCCCAGAAATTTAAAACTGCGCCATCTTTTTTTTGTGTGTGTGTTCACCGATTTCTCCGTCAAAATTCTATTATGTCCGTCAGTAAGATTATCAAACAATATAAGACCCATATTTCTTGCTTTATCAACTAAATAAAAATTTACAAAAATAAAGCGCAACAAAGTTCAGGAGTGGGGGCTTGTGACGTCACTTTGTCAGTATAAAGTGCAGCTTATCGTACATGAAAGCTATATTTGTTAAAACTCACTGATCACATCCATAGACGCGGTCGACTAGGCCCATCTTGCAGGTCTCCAGCTCATCATAGACAATCGCTCTATCCTTCACGCATGAGCATACTTTGGGGTTCTCGAAGAACCAGATCTTAGGAGAAGCAGTTCGCGTCTGTCTGAAATAATAAGTCAATAACCAATTTTGATGTCATAGATTCTTTTTTTAATTATAGATCGGCTCGCGCTTGACCACTATTTTCCCTGATGGTGACGGTAAGCGATCATGTGGTCAACGGTGAAGTACATGTCAGTGGAATCAGGCATTTTTGGCGGGATTTTTTCGAATGAAGATCAGCGGCTATTTTAATTATTTGCAAATTGATTCCTAGTGGATATCGTGATTTAAAACTGTTGTAGTTTTGTTTCCAAGTGTCTAAGCAACTGGAAAATATGTGGAAAAATTAAAACAGGCGCGATCTCCGGAAAGTGAAGGTAACCGAGAAAGCTGACTCGATATTAACTAACATGTTTGCTGCCAAAAAAACTTTCATCATCATCATCAGCCTTTTTAATGTTCCCACTGCTGGGACACAGGCCTCCTCTCTGTGAGAGGGAATGGGCTATAATCCACCACGCGAGCCCAATGCGGGTTGGTGGATTTCACATGTCTTCGAATTTTGGTTCTAAGACATGCCGGTTTCCTCACGATGTTGCTTCACCGTTTTGAGAGCAGTGGTGATGGTGTGGACAAAATAACATTTGAATGTTTTATGCATTATAATACAAAACAAAGAAGTGACTTCAAAAACATAAAGACTTGAATTAAAGGCCTCAGTAGCCAGGTCATGAATACCGAGCGCATTCCGATTTTAATTTTGAATAATAGAAAATTCAGCGCGAAATTCACCACGGGTGAAATGTGTTTCCAAAAAAATATGTACTGGTAAAATTTGCAAATTAACAGACAAAATAATGTATTTTAATCTTTTCCGAAACTTACCTATAACACGTTTTCCTATCATGTCGAAACAGCAACGGCTGACAGATCTTGAGCACAAAACTCCAAGTTTCGAGCGAATCTACAGTCGCCCTATTCATCTGTACGACTTCCTTCTCCATGGATAGCCTATAGTTGTCCCCTTTGCTATCCCCCGACTTATAACTAGCACTAGACTTATATCCACTCTCCGTAGACTTGTAACCACTTTCGGTAGACCTGTATCCGTCAGAGTAATCGCTACGGGATGATTGTAGGTTCAGGAATGAGTCGTCAAGCTCTGGAGTTACTGATAATCTGGAATCTACAGGAGGACTTAAACTTTCTTTTGAAGGCGAGTCGTATTCTACCAGACCTTTGTCCTGACTCCCTTCATCACTTATATCTTCCTGTTTGATCTCATTAATCACTGATTCTAAAAATTTATCGTCTGTTAACGCATCAGCTGATTCTTTAGTATTCTGATCAAAGTCGAATACTTTCATATCTATAGGAGAGTCGAATATATCATCTCTTTTACGCGTTTTGTGTGCGAATTTCTCTATAGCAGACCTTTCGTCAAACATGTCTAGTAATTCGTCTTCGTTTTCATCAATTTCGAATTTGAATGAATCTATTACAGGTTGTAGTTTTTTTATCTTCTTGATGGGCGTGGTGGTAATAGGGCTATCGGTTCTCTCTTTCTTGACTTCTGTTGTTGTCTCTTTCGGTTTACTTTCTTTTGGAATCGGTATATTTTTAACGTTATCGCCAACTTTGGGACTCATGGTTGTTTTGTCATCGTTTTCTAAAGACCAACTGTCGCATATTAAGTAATCACTTAAGTTGACATCAGTTTCTTTACGATCCTTAGTGCCAACTTTTTCTCCTTGTTTTTTGTATACTGGTGTTAGCTCTCTATCTTTTGTACCATCTTTTCTCCCATCTGCTTTCTCTCTGGGCTTCTCCCTATATTTATCTCTGTCATCTCTCCGTTTGTCTTTATCATCTTTTCTGTAGGTTGAGGATCTCCTTGATTCTTTTTCATACTTGTCACTCTTCCTTCTGTCCTTTTCGCTCTGTTCTCTTTCTTTCACAATCTTTCTGCGTTCCTCTCTTTCGCTTTCTTCAGAAGCTATCTGTCTCGCTCTTTCGAGTTCTTCTTTCTTGCGTTGGAAAGGATTGTCGTAGTCTGGTAATATCTTTTGGTAGTCGAATTTGAATTCTCTACCTTCTGCTTTAGCTTTTTTAGCGTCTCTTATAATTTCGTCTAGTTTCACCGGGTCTGTAAAGTTATTTACCATATTAGTACTATAGAAAGTAAAAATTAAATATTTACTATAAAACTAAAACAAAATCTATATCGTAATGATGCACACCTAGATGATAAAGCTAAAAAGCAGCAACTAAAAGATTGTGAAGAAGCAAGCATTATGCAAGTGATAGACATGAATGTATCTAAAGCAGGGTTGGGTTCCGAATATTGAGTTAAATTATCCATTATAACAAATGAAAGTATTTTTACGTAATTCTCTAATCTTTAAACCAATCTTTAATTTAATAATAAATTTACCCAACACTTGGAACTTATGAACGAAACCAAGGGCTTACATCGAATAAAGACCAAATTCTTACTATTTGTCTACAAAACCTTATGACATTAGTCATTAACACAATTCTCTATTTGATAGAAAATGAGAAATTGAAACAATCCCATTTGACAGTCCGTTCAACTAATTTTGTTTTCTATTCCGTAAACATAAATATTTCATAAAAAGCATAAACCTATTAACAATACCAACAGCTGCCAGTTGTCATGACATCAACGTAAGATTGGTTGAACGGGCTGTAAAAATACAGCGGCGGCGGGCGGGATTGTAAAATTATCTAACGTCATTTCAAATGGAGTATAAAATTACTAGTCAGACCCTGGCCACGTTCAATAAATGAAAAGAAAACAGGATATACAAACAGTCAGTCAAGCAGGGTTCACTATCGTGGACAATGCTGTCAGTTTGGAGGGTAGTGGAAACACTTTTCGACTTGGGGATCGGCAGGGGCTTCCCATTGAGTCGTCCACGCGTCGTGCATGCTACATGCAGACACAAGCGAGAAAAGCACAGTGAAGTGGTGAGTTAGCGACCTTACTGTGGGCTTAGTACGAATTTTTACTCACGCTCGATCGCGTAAACTTAAAAACTGGATAAGCGCCATCTAGTGACGGTAAGGAGAAACCTCTTTTTTTTTATAAATTTTGACATAAGAGATTGTTTACCTTATCACGATCGAGTATGTTAAAAAACTTCGGAATAAGCCCACTGATGTGACTTGACGCGATTTTATTTATTTCACACCGATAAGCGAAATTGCAAGTGCACATTAGACGCAATGCGATGCGATGCAATTCGACCAATAGCGATGTTTCCTGCGTAGAAAAATGGTCATTATATTTAGTCCGTCAGTAAGATTATCAAATAATATTGGACAAGTATATTGGCTTCACCAAATCAATAAAAAAATACAAAGTTACAGGAGTGGGGGCTTGTGACATCACTAAGGCAGTATAAAGTATACTAGCGGCGTGACGTTTCACGATATTTCAACGCATTATATCGTCGTCACATTATGTTTACGTGTCAAAAGATAAACTACGTGTCCAATATGTTTTTATCAATCTACCTGACGGACAAAAAACTAATTCTCAGTAATAGGGTTACTAGCATTTCAAATTTTCTCAGAAAATACGTTCACGATATTGACGATCGTGTCATGAAGGTCCCTTAATGTGAACAGTGGAACAGGCATATAGTGCTTTCCAAACTTCTGGGCCGCCCTGAAGTTGGCTTTTCGATGCGCAAGGCACGAAACGGTGCTGTTTTCGAATGAGATTTACTACTACCTTTTCAGCTAACTTCAGGGCGGCCAAGAAGTTTGTCGAAAATTATACCAGATGACAATAAAGTACTTTGGGCAAAGCTGTGTGAACAAATACATTGGTATATTTTTAACGTGCTCATGTAGATAACCTTTTTAGGGATCCGTAACGGAAGGGTCCTAACGGAGCCCTATTGCTGTCACTCACGCGTCCGTCTGTTTGTCCGTCTGTCTGTCCGTCTGTCTGTCCGTCTGTCTGTCCGTCTGTCTATCCGTCTGTCTATCCGTCTGTGTGTCCGTCCATCTGTCCGTCTGTCTGTTCGTCTGTCTGTCCGTCTGTCTATCAGTTCGTCTGTCTATCCGTCTATCTGTACGTCTGTCAGTCCGCCTATCTGTCCGTCTGTCTGTCCGTCAGTCTGTCAGCCTGTCAGTCTGTCAGTTTTCTATCTGTCCGTCTGTTTGTCCAGCTGTCTGTTCGTGTGTCAGCCCGTCTGACTGTCCGTCTATCTGTCCGTCAGACTGCCCGTCTGTCTGCCCGGCTGTCTGTCCGTCTATCTGACCGTCTGTGTCTCCGTCTGTGTGTTCGTCTATATGTCCGTCTGTCTGTCCATCTGTCCGTCTGTTTGTCTGACCGTCTGTCAGTCCCGTCTGTCAGACCGTCTGTCAGTCTGTTTGTCAGTCTGTCTATCTGTCCGTCTGTCTGACTGTCCGTCGTCTGTCACATATTTTGTACCGAAGATTTTTTTTAAGTCCCATTGACCTATGGACTTGTTCATTATTACGTATGTCAGCTTGGCAAATTCGTACGTATCACTCCAATGGTCCGCGGGCGCGGGGGACGTAAGGCAGCAGGGGTGGTAAAACGTGCGCGCGGGAGGGGGGTCACCTGATGGAAGCGTCACGTCATAGGGTAGTAACGTCCCCGCCACCCGCGCGGACCATGGGGGTGTTACGTACGAATTTGCCAAGCTATAACAAATACCAATATATTGATAAATAGGTACGGAACCCCTTAATGTGCGAAGTCCGACACACGAAAATGAAATAGTTGTTAGAGGGGGCGCCTAATGAGTACCAATAGTAATGAGAACCATTGGTACAACAAGAAGCTTCTGTTTTACACCAAGAATTTTCAGAGTTTCATGCGTCAACCACATCTGCAAAAATAATCGGCTAAAAAAATAAATTTTTTTTTAGAGATCTAATCCCTTACACCTTGAATATCTAGCTTTAAGCAGCCAGACTTACATGTATATGTAGCACTTGTGTGCTGGTATTTAAAGTAATTTTGTATGAATAAAGACCCGTCACGCAGAATTGAACTTTGATAGCAAAATAAATAATCTTTTACCACATAAGTTAATTGGAGAACTCCTTCATTACTAAAACTAAAAAGTCTGAAATAAAACTGCAAAAAAAATAATTTACTGAAAAGAGAAACATTAATGTTACTCTTTTCAGTTAATTATTTTTTAAGCTTCGGGTTTTTTGTTTTTATAATAATTTTTAGCTTTAAGTGAGAGAGATGGTTGTGAGTTTGTAACTTAAAATGTAAACCTGATACTTTAACATATCATTGGAAAAAACCGGCAAAAGCATGATTATGAGCTTAGCAAAAGGAGTTAAAAATAGGAATAGGTGTTAGCCTGTACTTAAATATATTTATCACACTAGATTGTTGATCAAAATAATAATAGGCGTTGACTGAAGACATTTTTTCAGATTGTACCCCCATAATCTATTGATCTGAAAAAACATTACCATAAAAATGCTATTGACATTAACTGGAACCCAGGCCAGTGGTGTCTCATCCAAAGAAACCGTGCCGACGTACTATACTGATTATTCTGATTATTTTTTGTACATAGATCGCGTTCGGTTCCGTTCCACGGAGATAGATAGATCACCATCTATATCCGTGGAACGGAACGGAACCGAACGCGATCTATGTCGATTTCGATTTACAAAAAATAATCGATATAATCAGACGAAAAACGCTAGTTACGTCGGCACGGTTTCTTTGTATGGGATGAGGCATCTGTATGCTAGTATTATATTATCTGTGCCCAGGCACTAGTAATCGCAGTAATAGTTTTGCAATTTGTTAAATAGAACAATACTTCCTAAATCAAATAAAACACCACAATATGTAAAACAGTCAATCCCATTCTCATTTTGATACCATCGAAAATAATATTTTTAATTAACAGCGAATAAGAATTACTATTTCACAATCTCTCAAAAATCTGAAAAGCAACGATAGAATAGGATCAAAGCTTTCCACTTACCCAAAAAAGTTTTGATTGGCGGCATAGCTTTAGTGGGCATAGCCTTGTCATTGGATGAGCTGGGGCATATGAGACCCAGTGGTATGCCTAAATCAACCAGCTCCATCTTACGCTTCATGTCTTCTATCTCTATCAGCGTTCGTTTTTGTTGCTCTGTGTATGACTCTGTGGAAAAATTAAAAGTGAACATTTATAAAACAGCAGCTCTATTCTGCTCCACAGAACAGAGCAGATAGTCGAACAGAGGAGCAGTGGAGGCCTATTGGCAACGGCCGCGACTTATAAGTTGTAGGTCGTGTCGTAGGTTCGAACCCAAGCAGGTGATTAACTTTGTGTAAATTATTTCATCACCGCTGCTTTCACAGTAAAGAAAACATCGTGAGGAAACCGGAATGTTCTAGAATCAAACAATCGAAGACATGTGACATCCACGAACCCACACTAGGCCCGCGTGGTGGGTCTGCAGCATGTATCCCACCTGTGGAACACAGGTGCGCAGTCCCATGACGCACATAGCATTTGATTGTTTTAACTATTGGTTTTGCTAGACTTTTAGACACTCATCTAGTTTGTTGTGCGTGGGGGTTCTGGCTAACATAGCCAGCCTAGCTCCGCCAAATCTACTATGCTACCATTATCACATTAACGTTTAACATACCTTGTAAAATTTTTCTAGCCTGGCCAGGCTTAGGGGGTTTCGGAGGCTTCTTCTGGTCATTATCTTCAGGTTTTGGAGTGACCTTCACATTGCTGAGCTTACCAATGAATACTGTGTTACCTGAAGCAAAAATATTATGTGAATAAGACAGCTGAAAATTAAATGGAAATGGCAGCTAAGCATCTTAATGTATTTTTAAAGCTACTACGAAGAATGCTTGGCTTTTCATAAATAGAATTCCGCACAACTGTCTCCATATTCCAAGAACTCAGAATCAAACAGCATCTATCAGCATTAGTACAGTCTCTAATACTGTAATTAAAAATAAACAGTGACTCCATACAGCGACTGGGTGTACAGGTCACCAATGAGCTGGGCCGTTCAGATTAAATCTGCGCTTGGGGTCCTGTTGAAGAATGCGCCAGGCTATGAACTAACTGAACCAGATGGTGTGAGATTATGAGGCGAGATACAAATAAACTTTAGAAGCTGAATGAAGAACCATAATAAGACCCTTTCCCCTAGACCTACAACCTTTCTGTTTAGACATTTTTGTCATGGTCCTTAATTTCCAAATAAAATTTGATTATACTTTATACTTGTATTTAAAGATAATATTCAAAAAAAATTAAGATTCTTTGTAGGTACTAAAAAATACAAGTGATTTTGGGTGGGGGTGGGGAGGGTTAGTCTCACAGATTACCTCCCAATAGATTCCGCATAGAAGACTTTGACAACTTACGTGCACCACACATCAGTTAATTTAGGCTGATATAACTCAGTGCACAGTATGATCTCTTTAGTGTCGACTAGGCATTAGTGCTGTAGGGACGCAAGCAATTTCTAGTTTTAATTCTGTTTAAAAAATCGTTATCAAAGGTTTGCCTAAAAAAAAAGATGAATTGTGCAGTAAAATGGTGTGGAAAGCCCAGCCCTTCAAGTTCAATAAAAGATGGGATAGCATTCCACTGGTAGGCAAAATAATAAATATTGAACAATCTAAAAAAGGTCAAGTTATAATGGTTAGCAAATCAAAATTGCACACTTAACAGTAGCGCTTGTTGATATCTATAGTGAAAGTCTCTTTCACTCATAGGGTATTATTATATTGCAATTTTTTTCCCACCGAAGTAAAACTGTTGAGAAAAATATGTTCTTTGCTTATCGAAAAGTATCGATGATCGATATTTAATTAGGTATATAGGAGAATAAAATAATTTTGTTAAAAATAATTATTAAAAAATTAACAATTTAGTTTATTTGGAATAATTGTGCTCTACTCATAACACACATAGGATTAAAATTAAATTAAATCACTTCTGGCCAAAATCAAAATCTTTTCTCGATCGATGTTTTTTCTTTATTATTGATGAAAGTAATTATAAAATCGCCGCCTAAGAAATTTTACATAAAATACCATTCTGTTTGAAAAATATCGATATTTTTATCGACATTTAATGCGTATGTCCCATCACTACGACAGGTACCGTGACCTTAAATATCCAATCACGGCGCACTTGTCACTCCCCGCGCAACCCGTGCCTTCTGCCAAATTTGGTGAACTCGGAATCAAACAAAACAGTAGGCAAGTGGTATCTGTTGGGAGGTAATCTGTGGTTAGTCTTAAACCTTACCACATATCACCAAGGGGGAGGAGGGGGTTAAATATGTTAAAAACACATCACATGATTCATGGACGGCTCCTAATCATACAAAAGTTTAGCTTTTTGGGATCTTCAGACTGCACAATTTAGCATGAATACAGACACTTCCAGTTAAAATAATCTAGTGTTGAAAATATTATCAAGGGAACTTGCTAAGCTCACTTGACAACAAACATTTGCATACCATATGAAATTATAATAAACAAAATCAAATAAGAACTACAAGTAAATAAATACAATATAATAATAACTTACTTCCACTGCCAGTTACTTTAGGCAGGCTAACTGGAGTGAGAGGAGTCTTTTTCTGGATAGAGAAGGCTCTCAATCTCTTCTTGGCATTCTCCACTCCTTTCACCGATGGAGCCAACTTGAAGCCAACAGTCTTTGTACCAAGCTTTGGTGTTAGTGGATTTGTTACTTGGACGTTAGTCTGAAAATAAAAAGAGTCACAAGGTGAAGGAAAGCATTGTAAAATAAACCGGCATGTCCTTGAATTCAAAATTTCAAGATGTGACATCTCCCAACCCATACTAGGCCAGCATACAGACATTCCTTCTTACAGAAAGGAACCCTGTGTCCCAGCAGTGGGAACATTTATACTCTAAAGATTAGTAAATTGTTATCAAGTCTAATATCCACAACACTGCATGTTTTAAACAGTTTTACTCATATATTTGTTGAATATTAAGGAAGGATTGAATGAAACATGTGTCAATTTATTGTCTTTGCACAATCACTAGCAGATATTGACATTATGTTGTTTTATAAGCCTCACAGGTCTACTTTGTGCACTTATTAGTAACTATAACATAAATCTACAATATTTGAACAGCCTTTACATAGAAAAATCGACATGAGACAATGCAAGGTGCACAGTCAAGTTGGCGCCATCACAAATTGAAAATTGTGAACTTCTTGTAAGTACAGGAGACTATTAATAAACACAAATCAATACTGATACCGACAGTAAGACATACCAATGTAGATTATCAATGTTTGTCTATAATTTCAGTGTATGCATCGGTGAATCTGAATTATTTATGAAGTACTTACCTTTTTGAAGTCGGCCTTTGAAATCCCTGGTGGTGCTGGCTCATCGGAGTCTTGGGACTCCGATCCAGCCTTTAATAGGCCTTCGTTATCCATTTTCAGGATGAACCAAATAGGTTGATAAATAGAATACTGTTATAACTTAATTTACACCATTGCAAGTGCAATTAATTAAGTGCACTTATAATATCATACTGCTAGTAGTAGTAGTTTATGAAGCAATAATTCGAAAAACACAATTTTTAACCTCGGAAGTATTTGACAATCTCAATCTTGCAAACAACTAAACAAGTTCTATGATCTAACTAATGTTTATGCATTTTGAATTATTTTATCATATCGCAAAAGTGAGATGGTAGTCAAGATAAAAAAAAATTGCTGAAGATTGAGTCAGGCCGTTGACGAGTGTGAAAGAGACGACAGAAAGAGAATCATGCTTCACATTATGTAAAATGCTGTACTGGAACGATTTTTTCATAGACAAAAATGTTATTATTCCACAGATAAATGAAAATGATATCAAGCGTCAAGCAGGCTTCAAGCTTCATGACGACACGGTTGGCCTTGGCATCTCTTAGGTGGTCTGTGGCCTTGGCGCAGTGGTTGAGCGAACGGCTGTTGCATTGCGTGTCTCGGGTTCGATTGCCGCACGGAACAAATATTTGTATGGCCTACAGATAGTTGTTCCGAATCTGGGTGTCTTATGTATGTGAGTTTTAATGTTTTTATATAAACCCACGATACAGGAGAAACGCCTAGTGTAAGAAGAAGTTCAGGATTCAAGAGTTTTATTAAAAGCGTCTAGTCTAACCGGATCCACCTGGATATTTATTACATGAAACGACTGCCTGTCTGACCTCCACAACTCAGTAACTAGGTACATGATACCCCTTGGCAAGACGGGTGTTTCCGAGGCATAGAGGAGTCTCAGCAGCTATGTCAGAATGGTCAGATCTATCTTCTATATAATATAAAAATGAATCGCTGAATGTGTTGCTAAGCTCAAATCTCAAGAACAGCTGAACCGATTTCGCTTATTTTTTTTTGTTGTGTTTGATAATTTTGAGAGAAGGCTGTTATGAAAAAAAATATACCTACCCAACTATAGCTTACCTAGTTATGTAGAGTTGGGTAGGTAGGGTAAGTAGGGTAGGGTAGGTAGTGTGGGTAGGGTAGATGAATGTTTGGTGTTTTTATGGCAAAACAAAGTTTGCTGGGTCAGCTAGTATTATAATATTAATAATTCTTATGATTGATGACGTCGTCGTCTTTAAGACATCGTGATTGGGATAAAATATAATCATGAAATGATATCACACATTGTTTGATACACTGGGTTTATTAAAATAAACAGTTACACAATTACACTTACAATATTGAGGGCAAATATTACGAATCGAGAGTATGATTTGTTTGGATGTATTTTACGGTAATATTTTACCGCTGAAACCTTTTTTCCGCCGACTTGGAGAGCATTTGCCTAACTGCTCTCCAAGTCGGCGACTTTTCATCCACCAGTTATAACATGAGCGAATGCTGCCACCGGATCACTGTAATGGCCTTCAGTTCGCGGCAGTTTTAAATACGGACTTCTACGTATAACGCTGTAACGTCACTCGGACGTCTGTCGCTATTGGCGTACGAGGCGGACGCTGCATGTGAAGTCGGGAGTGCGGTCGCACTCCAGCGAGGTGCACAGTTACGTTGACCATGTTATTGTATTCTCCACGCTTTGTAGCACACGTCGTAAAAGGTGATTTTTTAGAGACGACACATTTAATTAAATTGTTTGGGACCAGAAAGTGGCCACGTTTACTGCAAGTAGTGCAAGTGAAGTGCAGTTGGGACACTCCAGCGAGTGGGACATAGTCTGTACAGGGGTACTATGGGCCAAAGCTATATCTGATCACCGTAAGGACTATTTCTGCTTGCAGGACTCGCCCGCTAGAGTAACGCCGACTTATACTCATCATCCAATAGCATCGCAGCATTGGGTGACTGTTTCTCTAGTACCTGCCAGCCCCTTGTTTTTGTAACAAAAGAAGACGCCAAAAAAAACAAACGAGTCATTTTAGCCCCTTGTTTTTGTAATTAAAAAAAGACGGCAATAAAACTATTGGTCGATGCAAAAAGGGCGGACGCAGATGTGGTCATCTTGTGCACGGGATTTTGTTTTCAAAGTGATCAGATATAGCTTTGGCCCATAGTACCACACTCGCAGCGGGTGTTCGACGGATTAATAAATCTCTCATTTTGCCAAATTACATTTGCAGTGGCCTTTTTGGGTACCGATTTTTCTTTCCATATAGTCCATTGCTATTCATTCATACTACTCGGATAGGTTCAGATTCTTCATCCTCAGAATCAGCAAACACATTGGCACTTTTTTTCCTACTCCTTCTTTATTCTTTTCCGATTAATTTCGTTGCGGGATCCAAGACAGTTAAATTCATTCTCCGGGACTTCGTCGAGCTTCATTGCCTCGGCGCTTTTCTGGTGGTCGCCACTGTTGATTCTGGCTTTCAGGCATTGCAGTGGTTTGGGAATAGTGCAGTGGGATAGTCCCAAAAAAAAAAACTCATTGGCTTTTTGTATACTGGCGCTAGATCAGTCTCCGATTCAGAATCACATCTTTCATTACTTCACTTTTCTTTGGCTTCGCTGCAGGCAACTTTTTATATGGCTTCAAAGGTTTTACCCGTTGCTTTCGAAATGGTTTCGTTAGATTAAAATACAACATTATTCTAGATTTACATAATCTTTATATTGATTTGTCTTATTTGACACTAAACATTTAACTCAATGTTTCCTCCTATAGAAAATCCATTTCTTCGTTTGATAATTAAGGATCCGGATACTTCACTCCTATGAGAAATTCTGACAGCTCATCATTTAGCTTTATGCTATGTTCCATTTGAGGCAGAGATACTGAAAAAAGAAAAAAATATGTAACATTTTTGAAGGCTATGGGGGAGATGAAGGATTTACCCAGCAGTGGGACAACATAGATTTAATAAAAACATACATTTCGAAACTAAGACCAAAAACAATATTGGTGTCACCAAACTAGTTGCCTGTTAGAAAATTCAGCCAAATTCAGATTAAGAAAACTAGCAAGTCTTTTCTTATAAACAGTATACGCTTTTATAACAAGTTGCCTAAGTCAGTTATAGAACTGACCGATGGAAAGTTCAAAAACTACATCAAACGTATCCTTGTTAAAAATTCATATTATAAAATCAAGGAATACGTTGAAGATAAAAAATTTGGCTTTGACACCCTCTGCGCATGCGGCTTCCCTGGTAACTCATAAACGGCACAAATATATGGATATCTCTAACTATTCTCAATCTCATTTTTTTTCTCTTTTAATTAGACTTTTTACAATATTTTTCAATCATCATTATAGCCCTTTGCTAAGAATAGTTACAGCACTGATTACAGTATTTGTGCCACATGTTAAATTTACATGTTAAATTTAGTGTTGTTTTTTTTATTTTATTTTACCTTTGTATAGATTCTTTTACCGATTGTGAATGTGTGAACATTGTAGGCTTTCTAGATTTCTAGATGATTGCCTTACTACATTTGTTAACTTTTTATTTCGTAAATTTTTTTTTTGTTTGGTTTTTTTCAATTTCGTACGACTTATTGTCGGGCCTACGTTGTCCCCCCATATCCAAGTACTAATGCTGTAACATGGAAATATTGTAAACACAAAAAAAAATAAAAGAGTAACCATGGAGTTTCTTGCCGGTTCTTCTCCATAGGAAACGACTAACCCGAACCGTGCACCTTTTGTCGACGTTTTATAAGTGCCCATGTAGACCCATGTAAAATAAAAATATTTGATTTTGATTTTGTTACAATAGTTGTAATCAATTTTTCCGTACCTCGAAAGGGAAAAACGGCACCCATATAGGATCAATTTTTAAATAATATTTGTTGTCCGTCCGTCTGTCTGTCAAGACCCTTTTTTCAGGAACGCGTGGAGGTATCAAGCTGAAATATATATCAAATACTCAGGTCTACTGACCCTTTAAGCTGTGAAAAAAATCAAACTTCTAAGCCAACGTATTCAAAAGATACAGCCGTTTATGCCGCAAATTTCTGCAAATTTTCGGAACTCGCAAGGGAATCAAAACCTCCAAACAAAAACAACAAACCGTGAAATCAGAATCTTGTTTGGTGAACGGCAGATTCTGTACCATATACTTTTTTTGTTGTCGGTTAAAGAATTTGTACCACTTATTAAGGCAACTAAATCATTTATTTTCATGTTAGTTTACTATTTTTAGAACTTCGGATTAATTAATAATATCAATAAAAAGATTTTAATAAATGAACGCACTAAATCGTAGGTACCTACACTAAACGCAGTTATGTTTTTAGAAGTTGCATTATGTAAAATATTGAAATGATTATAAATTATTCAGAAATAGAAATAACATGAAATATAATCAAACTCATCATTATCAAACTGTTGCAGTCCGCTGCTGGACATAGGTATCTCCTAATGCCCTGAGTAGGTACGATCCTCATCTCAATCTACCTACTTAATGGTAAGTAAAACACTACAAAGATAGCAACAAACAATTTACTTTACACATTATTTAACAATATCTATATGTATCAATCTATATTGGTACACTAGTACATAACCTTAAAAAACAAAACAGGTTATAACTTTTATGTCCCAAGTTATAAAATCTAAGGATTTAAAAAGAGATTATCTATCATACTAACTACCAATTAGAACAAAAAATATTCCAAAACACGAAATTTTATTAGCGGTACGAAAGTCCCATACAAGCCTGCCATTCTCCTTTGGTACGAAGCAACGTCTTATAGCACAGATAAAGGATAAATTGCGAAAACTGTAAATTTTTAGTTATGTCATATAATAAAATACTTTTAATAATTTTAAACTTACTACCCCTTTCCTCATGAACGCGTAGAGGTATTAAATTGAAATTCATATCAAATAATCAGGTCTTTAATATCTTTAAGCTGAGGTTTGTACGGAACCCTCGGTGCGCGAATCCGACTCTTACTTGGCCGTTTTTTATAACATATCACGACTGTAGTATACCCCGACGTTTTTTGCAGACGTGATGACGGGCAGAAGTGTTGTATATACCTATATTTAGCTGGTTTTGATTGAGTGCATTGTAATAGGGAACAACTCATTTGTCCGGTCCTACACACACACAACAACAACAGGGGCAATATCTCAGGATATGGCAAGTCTCACAAATTATAAAGATCCGCAAAACAGGCAAGCCATCGAACGAAGTAACCTCTTAAAGACCAATCAGTCTGCTCCCAATCCTATCAAATCTGTTAGAAAAAATGCTGCTATGCAGAATCATACTAATTCTTACAGAAAACAAGATAATACCCTATCACCAGTTTGGTTTCCGCCAGAAGCACTTTAAAGTTGAGCATATCTACAGAGTTTGTGAGAGTGAGACACTAAGAAACGCTCTAGAACAGAAATAATATTGGTCATCTGTGTTCCTGGACATACAACAGGCATTTGACGAGGTATTACACAATGCCCTCCTCTACAAAATCAAGAAAAGCTTACCACATAGCTATCACATTTTGATGAGATCATATCTCTTAGATAAACTATTCCAAGTGAAGCAGGCTGGTTCAACTCCTGGTTTTTACAACATAAAAGCGGGCGTACCACAGGGATCCATCTTGGGACCCACACTGTATACCCTATATAAGTCGGATCTTCCAACTCTATTCTGCTTAACTACAGCTACGTACGCTGAGGACACCGCCATCCTGGCTTGTAACAATGATCCAGTTGTCGCATACCTTACAGCAGGGACTTCACAAGATCAATGAGTGGCTTCAAACATAGAAAATCAAAGCTAGCACATCTAAGTCTAAGTCACCTTCACACTGTGAAGGAGTAACTGCCCGCCCACCTGTAAAACTAGGGGGCACCATCTTACTGCATGAGGACAATGTCAGGTACCTGGGTATGCATTTGAACCGCCGCTTGACAAGGAAAAATCATATCAAGGCTCAACGAGAGGAACTCAACATTCGATTTAAGGTTCCTACACTAGCTGCTTGGCGAAACAGTAAATTATCCAAAACTACTAGTGAATGTGTACAAAACTTTTTGGATGTACGGCATACAATTGTGAGATAGTGCTAGTGACTCAAACATCTCGATGTTTCAGCGTCTGCAGAACATCATACTGAGAACCCTACACAATGCTCATTGGTGCATCACAAACAATGAAATAAACCAACAATTACAAATGAGCACAGTTAAAGAAGAAATTCGATCGACTGCGCCGAAATACAAACAGCGACTGTCTCGTCACCCAAATGAACTAGCAGTCCAACAGATTACTCCAACCGCCTCAAAAGTACCCAATAGATTGTAGCTATGTTGTACGGAAGAGTAGCTGTCCTCGCTGGAGGAAACACTCTAAATGACATTTATTCCAGGAACACATCTGATTATAGTCTATGAAGACTGATGGCAGTCATGAAAACAACAAAAAGAAAAGGCTTCTACTGAAAAATTCCAGATGGAAAAATCCAAAGAATTTGTCCGTTCTAAGAATCGAACCCAGGACCTCATACTCAACTGTAAGGTTTGCAAACACTAACAAAGAACCAGACAATTTTATTTATAATACAATATAAAAAAAATACAAACCTAAAGGTGTTAATGTATTAGGAGTTTCATCTTTCACATCCAAATTCCGACTGCCTTTATCGTTAATATCATTGACATCAGCAAAGACCATTTCTGGAGCAAGGGTTTCCAATTCTATATCGCCAACACAAGTTGGAACTGTTACATTAAGTTTCTTTTTCTTTGCAAGACCTTTCTTCTTTTGTACTGTCTGCCTTTTCTTGGGTAATTCTTCTTCTGGATTATCACTCCGTTGACGGACCAAGCTCAAGACCCGTGTGACTTCATTTCGGATCTTATCTGCCTCTTCTTCAGAACAATATGCATAAATCGTGCCACTCTCAAATTTTCCAGCAAATTTTTTTATGGGTACATCATCGTCGCTGCTGCCATCATCTTCGAACTGTATTTTGTCTCCGAGGTTTACTTTATCTGCTTTAAAGAACTGTTTCCATTTCTTTACCAGGTCATCGGCTACTGTCTGGAAAATGGAATTTGTTGAATATTAATATGTACAAATTCTCAGGTAGTATCTATTGTAGAGAATACAATCAATTGTAAAATAAAAAGAGAGATTTTTATTTTAAATTTTTATTGGTAAAAGATGTATGTATCTTTACTAATTATCGTCATCATAACTTCAGCCGAAATACTACTGCTGGACATAGGCCTCACCAAAGCTTCGCCACAATGATCTGTCTTGAGTGTCTCGCATCCACCGATTATCATCAATAGAGACTGGATTATATGCATTTGCATATGAAATTGAATATTTACCTTATTCTCAGCGGAAATTGCATAAATGATTATGCATATTTTCGCTATATCTTTACTAATATTATAAAACTGAAGAGTTTTTGATCCGCTAATCTCAGGAACTACTGATTGGATTATTTTTGTGTTGGATAGTCCATTTATCGAGGTAGGTTATTGGCTATATAACATCACGCTACGACCAATAGGAGCCGAGCATAAATGAAAAATGTTGCAAAAACGGGCAAAAATATTCCTTTTTGACAGATTCCGTTGCGTGCGCTGCGTAAGCGGTTCAAGTTACGCAACATTCATGTATGTAGGGTAGGAAGTTAGTCAGTTGACGGCAGCGAAGCCGCGTGGGACAGCTAGTTTATTATATTTTTCAGTAGGAAAATAACCAAAATTTCACCCATAAACACTAACAATTTTCAGAATAGTTTTGATTGATTAAAGACATTTAGAACACCTACCTACCCTAACATTGTTTACGTTTACAAAAATTTTAAATAAATTTTCGTTTTAGTTCATTATTATCGTCTAAAAGGTTTTTTTTTTTGGGACAATCCCACCGCACTATTCCCAAACCACTGCAACTCCTGAAAGCCAGTGGCGACCACCAGAAAAGCGCCGAGGTAATGAAGCTCGACGAAGTCCCGGAGAAAGAATTTAACTGTCTTGGATCCCGCAACAAAATTAATCAAAAAAGAATAACGGAGGAGTAGGAACAAAAATCGTCTAAAAGGTTGTGACATTTTGGTATTGGTAATTTATGATTAAATAATTCACAAATTGTATGCTGATTTATAAGATTTTTATTGGGCAATACATTACCCAAACACAGTATGGTAATGGTTGAGTGGTTATGTTGCATAAAATCTGGTCCTTAATCATCAGTCATACCAAATCCCAAATACCAGCTTGATGCACTAGAGTCGATCGAAGAGCGGTCCAAGAAACTCATCGGCAATGAGGCACTGGTCAAGTCTAAGCTCCAGAGCCTTGAACATCGTCGCCGAGTTGCCAGCTTGTCGGATTTTTCGGTTACATTTCAGGGAGTGTGCGTTGGAATTGCATGACTTAATCCCACCCAGCCCGTTCCATCATCGGACTACCAGCGTACGGCGATGCATCATCGGTACATGGTGGACATCCCACCCAGTGGACACTTTTATTATGTGTACTGCTAAGGAGTGGAATTCCCTGCCGGAGTCTGTTTCCCGATAGCTACAATCTAGGGGTCTTTAAGTCAAGAGTGAATGGCATTTTACTAGGCAAGCGTGCTTCACCGTCGCCCACATCATCGCTTACCATCAGGTGAGACAGTGGTCAAGCTCAAGCATAAAGAAAAAAAAAAAAAAAAAGTAAATCTATTAAGACTATAATAACAGTCTGTGCTGTAACATAATTTCTTTGACACCAATCATAAAAGTTATCAATATAAGGTTACCGGAGAGTACAATTCACTTGAAGGCAAACCTGTTCCATCGTTGACCACATCATCGCTTACCAAGCGTATCAATAATCCATACTAATATTATAAATGCGAAAGTAATTCTGTGTGTCTGTTACCTTTCACACTTAAACCAACCAAGATAGGTATGGAGGTTGTTTTAGACTCTGGGAAGGACATACAACAGTTTGTATCCTTGTAATCATCCCTAGGCGGATGGAAAGAGGGGTGGAAGTTTGTACAGTGAACCAATAATTTCACAAGTAAGGCAGCCTACACACCTAGAATATTATTGTATGACATAAAAAATAGGCTATTGAAGCACTAATGCTTCGCTAAAGCTAGTAATAAAAAATAAAAAAAGTAACTTACAAATTGAACAGGCTTCGGTATCCTCAGCATATAATGCTGATTATGTGCTTCCAGCATCTCACACTTTGAGCAGAGGTCGTAGTCTTCACAGGTGATGCATTTGTAACGGAAGCCCAATACTGACTTGTTACAGCTGTTGCAAATGATGTCGCTGTGCGCTGGCTGTTGCTTCTCTGATTCATTGGAACCTGGAATTGATATGATATTGGGTAAATGTACTTAAATGTAAAAAAAATTACAACTGTTCTACCATCATGTAATGACCGCAGTGAGGTGAGCTGTCTGACTCCATACTTTGTAGTAGATCTATATAAATATGAATGCACTGTCATTACCTTCAGCCAAATCGTTCGAAAGACACAAAGTAGGCACAGCGTCAGAACACAGATGTTTGTTCTTGATGCTCGATGGAGAGAAGTGGCGGGAACACACACGGTGTGTCAACTTCTTCAGATCCTTTTCTAGCAAATCTACTCTGCCTACTGCTTCCAGCCATTGCACCAGACTGAAAAGTAGAAAATTGCATAGGTAGTTTAGATACACTATCAGGTGTATACAGCTGGGCGAGCACGGCCCCTGTGAAAGGCTTGAGTCACTCATTATATCACGGTTTTTGCTCCCAAACTGTGATAAATTTGTGTGGTGTGAATGGAAGGCGCCGGAGGGTGGGTAACAAACACCCGCTTACGCAGCATCGGGCCACCGCCTGTTATTTCACTACTGTAGTTTTATGTAATAAATAATAAAATGACGAAACTACGTACCGGTGTCTTTCCTTTGGGAGACTGTAATAATAGAGATGTTTACTGGTTTTACTGTTCCGGCCGCATCCGTACACACAACAATAGTTAACCATTTTTAACTAAAGAAGGAGAAAAACGACCTAGAAATAATTAAACAAGAAAAGAAACCAAAGAAAACAAGATTTGTTTATATTTATTTGTCATTTTATCAGATGAAATGAAATGTCAAAAAAAAAATTGTCTGATTAAATGTTGCTTAATGAAAAAATTTAAAAGCTACAAAATACCAACATAGCAACCCCAAGCTACGAATTATTACATCGATATAATGGATATTTCTTACTTTAGCGATATTTGGTAAATCGCGAATTTTCTAGGTTTAACTTCACTAAATATTATTTAGGGGATGTTATTATTGAAAAATCTTATTTCTTGACATAAATACCAATCTCAATCTATCTATATTATACTTCTATACTAATACTAATATACTAATTACTAATAATTACTAATTACTAATTTATTAATAATATTAGAGGTAAAATTTGTAAGTTTGTATGTAGGGGGTAATCTCTGGAACTAATGATCCAATTCTAAAAAATTTTTCACTGGTAGAAAGCTACATTATTCCTGAGTTATAGGCTATAGGCTATATAACATCACGCTACGACCAATAGGAGCGGAGCATAAATGAAAAACGTTGCAAAAACGGGAAAGAATATTACTTTTTGAGGGCTTCCGTTGCGTACGCTGCGTAAACGGTTTCAGTTATGCAATCATGTATGTAGGGTAGGTGTAGGGTAGGTGCAGCGTCGGTGTAGCGTCGGTGTAGCGTAGGTGTAGAGTAGGGTAGGTAGGATAGGGTAGGTACGTAGCCAGTTCACGGGAGCGAAGCCGCGTGGGACAGCTAGTACTATATATATTTATATATAATATTATATTATAAAGCTGAAGAGTTTGTTTGACCGCGCTAATCTCAGGAACTACTGGTTGGAATTGAAAAAATATTTTTGTGTTGGATAGTCCATTTATCGAGGAAGGTTATAGGCATATAACATCACGCTACGACCAATATGAGTGGAGCATAAATGAAAATAGTTGCAAAAAAGGCCAAAATTATTCCTTTTTGAGAGCTTCCGTTGCGTGTACTGTGTAAGCGGTTAAAGTTACGCAACATGTATGTAGGGTAGGTAGGGTAGGGTAGGTAGGTACCCAGTTGACGGGAGCGAAGCCGCGTGTGACCGCTAGTCTATACTAATATAATATTATAAAGAGGAACGATTTTTTTGTTTGTTTGTTTGTACCGAATAGGCTCCGAAACTACTGGACCGATTTGAAAAATTCTTTTACCAATAGAAAGCTACATTATTCCTGAGTGACATAGGCTATTTTTTAATTCCGAAAGTGGGTCCTGTGGGGTGATCCACGGGAGCGAAGCCGCGGGCAACAGCTAGTAAACAATAAAGGTTATCCTATCATTATTAGTCTTTTGAAACAACCAAAAGACGATTTAGTGGGTTTTAAGGGCCTTCAACCGCTTTAGTGCCGTAAAACGGTAACTTTCTAAATCATACTCCTTAGTAACGGCTAGGCTAAACGTTTAAAAAAAATATGATTTATTATAGATTCATGTACATTTTTTTAAACAAGGTTTTTTCATGTAACTAATAGTTTTGCTTTATAAAAATAATAAACAACACAATATTTTTTCGTAACTTTTGGATTTGGCTTATAGGCAAGTCACCAGATTTTCAACTCACCCGATTCTCAATTAACCAGATACGCAACTCACCCAGATTCGAAACTCACCAAATGTACAATGAAACACAGTCACAAAAAATAACAGAATAGGTAGATACTTTATTCACAAAAAAACTAAAAACACGGAATTCTTGATGTACTTTTATTATTTATTATTTATTATATACTTCATTGTATATATATACGTAATTGTATTCCACAAAAAAAAATACAGGACAAACATTCACAAAAACATGTGTACAATGGGCGGTCTTATCGCACAGGGCAATCATACAGACAACCTTTGGATGGACCACGGAGCACGAAACCAGTGGAGAGAGCGTCCCGGGATTACCGCGGGCGCCAAGCGTATGCAGTATCAATCAAATGCGGCGAAATTTTAGTCAGTCGCAACATTCGTAGGTAGGACGTACGAACGTCACGCGCTTCCGTCTTTAAAACAAATAAACTGAAAAGTAATGCCTAGTTGTGCAATTAAATGGTGTGGAAAGTGTTCTAATACTTCAAGTTACACAAAAGATGGGATAACATTTCACAGGTAAGTGTTTTTCTACTCCATTTAATTAATTTCATTAAGTAAATTCAAATATTTTTATTTCTGGATGGTTCCGCTGCTGTCTCTTTCTGGTACACTGATTCGCGCGTTAGTCGTTGTCTCTTTTTTTCTCGATAGTGCTGCATCGCAGCATCACGACGATTATATCGATATGTTAGGCTCCAAGACGGAAAAAGCTCGTCGAGCGAAAAAAATACTCAGAATGCATTGTTTATTATTAAGCATTACACAATACTTTGTTGCTGAAATTAATAAGAACTGCAGCTGTGTACGTTCTTTTTTTTTATTGTCATGCCCGTATTCGCCATATCCATAAATCTAACCTTTAATCGAGCAATTCATGTATATATATATCTCTTTATATATATAATTCTACTGTACGTGTTATGTCACTGCACTCCTAAACGACTGGAACGATTTGAATGAAATTTTTTGTATGCGTTTGGGTGGCGCCCCAGATGGTTTAGATTCACAATAGGGTAGGGTAGGTAGGGTTTTTGGTGTTTTTATGACAAAACAAAGTTTGTCGGGTCAGCTAGTATATATATAATCTGAATCTCGGAAACGGCTCCAACGATTTTCATGAAATTTAGTAGGCAGTGGGTTTCGGGGGCGATAAATACGATCTAGCTAGGTTTAATTTTTATAAAACTTCGTTTTCTCTATTTTCACCCGAGCAGAGCTCGGTCGCCCGGGTACTGGTTATTATACGTACCGAAGATCCTAAAAAAAATCATTCTTTTGTTTGTTGTGATTACCAGTGTAAATCCATAAAAAATACAATTACATTGCTGGTGCAGCAAAAAACGGCAGACGAGAATAACAGACTATACGCAATAAACTTTGTTATTTGTATCAATATTAATGTTGGCTATTTGTAAATTTCTTTAATAAATAATATTACCTAAATTGTAATTTGTAAAATTGCAGTGGTGGCCCATTGTTGTGTTGGTTGGTTGGTTGTGTAAATACTTATTCTTCTTCTCTCCATTTAACGATAACTCTTAAATCTCTTTAAAACATGATTCGCATGTTTTAAAGAGATTTGAGAATTAACTTTAAACTCTTGGAATTTTCAGATTTCCCAACGATGACATCGAAAAGAAAGAAATTTGGTTCAAAGCTACACATATGAGACAATTTTTTTCCAACAAAGTTTAGTGTCGTGTGTTCTAGACATTTCACGCCGGATTGCTTTGAAAGTTTAAAAAATAATAGACGCCGATTATACATATAGGTCATCAGTGCCTACTCTATATTTACCTGTTTTGGTAGGTATTTTTATAGTAAGTGTATTATTTTCACATGGGCTGGTCATTCACTTTTTGTTTGAATATTTATTTTAACAGACACTTCCAGATGATTCAAAAAACACCGAAGATCAAAATTTACATGAAAAGAGCCTTGGCAGTATACGGCGGAAAAACTTTTACATCGAAATACAATTCCGATTACTTCACAATGGTTGTTCTTAAATCATTTGTGGGATGTGATTTTTTCCCGGATATAAACCTTCACCAGTTTGATGTAGAGTCTACTAATCACTTAATTGACTTAGCTTCATGTGTAGCATAAAAATATATTGATACTCGACTGACATTTATTACGAAAAATAATACAAGTAAAAAAACATATTCAAAGCTAATCCATTTTAAAAACCAGTAAATTCATAATTCTTTTTTAAGTATGCCTTTAATTTAATAAACACCTGTTTTATTTCAAAATCGAACCCGTAATCTCTGTATCCTAAAGAAATCCTTACACTATTTATAAGTTAAACAACTATCGATATCGATATTTTTTTTATTACTTGTTTGGAATCCCTAAAGAATCAGCTGTCATTTGGTTGTCAATATGTCACCCAATCACAGCGGAGGAAGCTTGAATGAATGAATGAATGAATGAATGAATGAATGAATGAATGAATGAATGAATGAATGAATGATATATTTATTTGCAAGAATATAGGTAGCTAACATAAGTTCTTAAGATCTATAAGGTTTCACTATATTCGGCATTTCAGCCTCTGCCCCCGCCGTTATTTGGTGACTTTGGTTTAGAACAAATCGTGCCGATGCTCTCTCCACTGGTTTCGTGCTCCGTGGGATGGACTGTACGTTAAGAGAAGAATTTAGGGCTGTCAGTGTACAAAATTACATACCTACTTAATTATTAAATAATTATTTTTACACTGGCCTTCAAAACTTTTTGATAGTACCTACCTTTAAAACTCCAATTACTCCTATATTATTAAAAGTCATAGTTCTGAAAAAAAAAAAATATAGCAAATTTTATCACCCCTTTCTTTAGCATCTTTCTTGAAAATTGTACTTTACTAATTATATAAATTACTACCTAACAAACGTTTTTAACTTAAAAAAAAAAGATGAAATCCAAAAAAATAAAAAATTTACGTAGGTACGCGAGAAAACTCAAACAACATTTAGAAGCACGTCTAACTACAAAATTAATTATTTATAAAATTAAAATAAATATGGACATTTTATATATTACGAGTATTCGCGATACGCCACTTGGATACCTTTGATTCGAGCACCAACCACAAAGAGACCAAAACCACCAAGGTCTAAGATTTTTTAAATATAATAATTTTGATTCAACATACAATCACTTACAATAATGTACAAAAAGAAAATGAAGTTGTCATCAGCAATTTAAGCCGACCTCTTATGTATTTTGATTTGTATGTTTTATTTATAAATCTATGGTTTTATTAATATTTGCATGCCATTATCCAAGGCAAACATGACGTTCTAACATTTTGTATCATAACATCTCTTCATGCTGACAATTTGTTATTGTATTGTACTTATGTTTGAGCAAATAAAAATTATTTAATTTGATAGATCACTTCTTAAGCAGTCGGGTTTTTTTATTATTATTTTTTAATACGCTGAGATGCACTCGTTTCACCGCTCCGCGCGAAATGGACAGGCAGCATAAACTGGGACATAAAAAAAGTATCTAATAGTAATCAAACAAAATTAATTTAGAACAATTACTATAAATCTATGAGTAGACAATACTATAAAATTAAATATCAACTTGATATCGACTATATTCTATCTTGTGGTCGATTCAATGTCTGTGGTTTATCATGGCGCCTGAATTACTGATTGCGGTTCACAAGAAACTTGATAATTATGACAATATGAGACAATTACCGACGAATGAAATTGTATGCTGTTGATAAATCTATACAGATAAATTACAGCGTTGTTCTAGTGGTCGTAAACGCTACTGCTACGCACGAGGTCCGGGTTCGATTTCCGGGTCGGGTCAAAGCATAGTTATAGTATGTACGTAGCAAAAAAAAATCTAAATCTATGGGTTAAAGTGTTTGGGTTTTAGTAGTGAACAAGGAACCCGCCATGTCCGTCTATCCGTCCGCAGTTTAGCTCAGAGACTCTTTAGTACTAGAAAGCTATAATTTGGCATGGTAAATTTTGAAAAAAAAAACAAACTTGTGTCTGTGAAAACCAATTTTTTGATTTGAGATCCGTTGCGTAAAATTAAGCTTTATATGGCAAATTTTTGTTAGTCAATTGTAGCCCTCCGGGCCTCCGGGGGCGAGGTTGCCAGCTAAATGGTTGCTTTTAGATATTGAAAAATTCACGGCAGTAGTATATATAACGAAATTAAAAGGAAAACGGCACCCCAGCTGCTCATGTCATATCTTCCGAATGAATGAAGATATGATTATGTATTATAGCTTAAAACATAAGAAATAATAGCTGCCACAGGCAGAAAAAAAATCAAATCTCTTGTTCTTGTAGTTTCCACGTAGCAAACAAAAATATAGTTTCCGCGCCAAAAAGATCAAATTATTACTTCGGAGGAGGTACGGAGCGGCGTTGCCATTCCGTGCGCTACATTATTGCAAACAAGTTTGCACTTAGTAAGCATACCATTAGAAGTCATTTTAACTTGCGCTCCAAAATATTTTATTGAAGATATAGACTGAGAGCCGACTGAACTTTAATAGAACTATGAATGTAATATTAAAAAGTGGATTCTTATCAATTTTAGACGACGAGAGAACTACTTATATTGTTTTTTTTTTGAGACTTGTTCTCTGTAGTTCGGTTAAGGTGGATGCACAAAGTTAGCCCGCGAAATTAATATTTTGTTACGTTTTTTGCAATTTATAGGTCACTGCAATGAGGAAGGAAAATCTAAGTCAGTGGGTCACTGTTAGGTTGTCTTGTCATTCTCTTGTAGTTTCCACGTAGTAAACAAAAATATAGTTTCCGCGCCAAAAAGATCAAATTATTACTTCGGAGGAGGTATGGAGCGGCGTTGCGTTCCGTGCGCTGTATTATCAGTTTGAGGTTGTTTAAACTAGATTATAGACTGGGAGCCGACTACACACTTTAATTGTAGGTACTATGTAAGTATTCAGATTTTTATAGTTATATTTTTTGTTTAAACATAGGATGAAATAAAATTCAAAAATCTAAGTGTAACAATTTCGTATATTTTTGTTATAAATCACATTTTTTGTACAATTTACACTCTATGAAATCAGATAAAATACCTATCATTAGTATAAATCACAATTATTCATTAGAATCATGTGAAATTTCGCGTGCTAACTTTGTGCATCCACCTTAACCTAACTACAGAGAACAAGTCACAAAAAAAAACAGTAGTTCTCTCGTCGTCTAAAGTTGATAAGAATCGACTTTTTAATATTACATTCATAGTTCTATTAAAGTTCAGTCGGCTCTCAGTCTATATCTTCAATAAAATATTTTTAGCGCAAGTTAAAATCATAATCATAATCTTTATTTCTCCACACAAAAACATGACTTATGACAAAATTTATAAATTCTATAGGGAAATACATTTTGCAGTCAAGTGAGTGTGCGGAGCTGGTGTCTGTTATAGGTGTTAACCTGTATTACAGATCACCAGGTCCTCACCCCATGAACAAGTATGGATAACATAACATAACAAATATTAAAATAAGAAAGGCATTTGACGGCATTTATAAATTATAACTAACTGATTAATTAAAGGAGACAGATTCAGCAATAAAAAAATAAATATCCAATATTTTTTAAAGCACAAAGTGAGTTTGAGTGTGGTCAGTGTGGTGGGATGAATGTGCGTGATGTGAGAATGTTGTATGCGTGTGCGTTGTGTCTGTATATTTGTATGTCTGTTTGTGTATGTGTGTGTGTTTGTGAGTGTGTGTGGTGGTGATAAAATGAGTGTGAGATTATACCTAATTATCAGATGAGAAAGACTACTACTATAGTAGTTTCTCCGTGGAAACGTAGTCCAGTGTCTACAACCAGTCCCTTACCACAGCCCTTACATTTGGTTTTTGGAAGAGAGTAGATTGACAGGATCCTGTTTACTTTATTGTAAAGATTACAACCCTGATAGCAGAAGAAGCGATGAGCAAAGTAGGTCTTAAAAGATGGTTTTGAGCAGACGATGTCCTTTCTCCGCCGATTCTCATTCAACTTAGGATCATATGTTAGCGAAGAATGTTATTTAGTGACTGTGTGCAGAACATAGAGCTGACGAACCGTGAGAACCTTGCTCTGCCTATAAACATCGACGGTTGGGTGAAAGAACGGTAGAAACATACTAACCTTCAGGACAGCTCTTTGAGCCCTTTCGATTTTGATCAAGTAGGTTTTTGCTGATCCACCCCGGGCAGAAATACAGTAACTAAGCTGTGACTGAGCAAGTGCAAGGTAAACTGTTCGGATTAAATCCTTGTTAGCTACGTGCCGTAAATTTTTAAAGATGTATATTAGTTTCCTTGTTCTTGCTGCTAACATGTCAATATGGTCCTGGAAGTTTAATCTGTTATCCAGCATGATGCCTAGATACTTGATTGCATTCGTCCTTTCAATTCTAGGACACATACAGTCATCGTTATTGTAGTCGGTACAGTCATGAGATGTTATTTTATACTTAGTAATGTCTGCTTCCGGCTTTTTCAGTGAAAATGTTAAATACTTTGTATTACCTACATTTAGAGTCATGAAATTGTCGTGCAACCATTCTTTTACTCTATTAAAACCCGCCTGTGCGCTCGAAAAAACATAGGCCCATGATTCACCACTAAAAAGTAATGCTGTATCATCCGCAAACGTGACAATTTTAACCTTTGGGAAATTCAACTGACAGAGATCGTTGATGTAGGCAAGGAATAACGTCGGACCCAAGATGCTACCTTGTGGAACCCCGAAAAGAACTGGGGCGTCGTTACTTGTTAAGTTATCAAGTTTCACACATTGCGTTCTTTCCGTGAGATAACTTTCGAACAATTTCAACTAAAGATCCCTAATTCCTAGACAGTCAAGTTTTTTCAGCAGGATAGGAATAGAGACTGTGTCAAATGCTTTGGCAAGGTCTATGAATACTGCAATAGTTTTCTTTTTATTGTCAAGATTAGTAACTACGTAGTCGATTAATTCTTGTACTGCATCTGATGTTGATTTTTTAGACCTAAAACCGAATTGTGCTGGAGATATAAGATTATTTTTCTCAAGATATTTCACTAATATGACATGAGCAGCTGGGGTGCCGTCACTCCAGCTTACACATATTTGTCGGTTTAATAACTTCTAGAGTATTTTGACCAGAGGTTTGAAAATTTTACTGCCAATGGCTGCTATTCTGCCTCAATTTTTGAGCTATGGTACATAATCATATCTTCTTTTGTTCGGAAGATATGACATGGCAGCTGGGGTGACGTCACTCCAGCTTACACACACGTTTTTTTATCATAGTTTCATCACTTTTAAGTAGGTATTATCGTTCAGTTCTTTCCTTCCATGTGCAGCTATTATGCCTTATTTTTTTGACTATAGTCCAAAACCCTAACCTCACTGGTTTGCCTGTATTGAATGAGGAAGCTGGGGTGACGTCACTCCAGCTAACACATACTAAACGACTCATATTAACGAAGTTTTTGTGGCACCTAAATTAGGACTCGGAACTTTGATTGCTGCTATTATGCCTTTATGACTGGTAGAATTTTTCTATCACATATGAGGAAGCTGGAGTTATGCACATTAAATCCTCGGTACGGCATATAAACATCACGGTAGTTCATCAGCTTTTAAATAATAACAAAACTAGATGTTTTCTATCCGGTATATGTTTTAGATTTTCAAAATGTGTATTGGTTTTAGAAATATGAAGGAAATACCTAAATAGGCGCGCTTTCCGCCCATTCTAACTTGAGCCGCCGCTCTTCCCCCATATCCGCGTTAGTCTTGTTTATAGTAGAACCTTGTTATTAAAACAACTGCATTGTTACTGAATTCCAATAACCTGCTCAACATCAACACAGCAATTAATAACAGCATTGTGAAACCTATAACGGTGGCGACGCGGCGACACGTCGAGCCTTCTGTCATGCTTCTATCCTTGTATCACATAATATTAAGCTATTTACATTGGTGCTCAAACTTTGGTAGATATATCTAACTTTCTTATTATTTTGGACTTAAGATGATGACAGTCGCCAACGACCTTGAGGGGAACAAAACGCGCACTCGTTTCACACCCGCTCGACCCAAAAAACAGTAGCTTTTTGTACTTTCCTTTATTAAAAATACATTCATATGAATGTATTTTTAACAAACCTATTCATTATCATTCTTGCTAAGAATGTATTTTTATTTTAACAAAGCTATCTCGTTGATTACATTGCAAACATTTGAGAAATATGTCAACGACTGCACAAAATCTGTGAGGTCAGGTTTCGATTTCTAGACCGAGGCGCAGATTCCCCAGAGTAGCTCATTTTAAAATGAGAATCACGTCTTGAAAAATTCCAAATAATGGGCAAGAGATAACCATATAGATCAAGAGAGTTTAAGATTTTCTCATTTAAAATTGCACGCTTGTTAACAATATTCATACATGTACTTATGAAAAAATTACGTCCGACTATGAACAAAATACATACTCATCCCATCATCAATACAAGCAGAAAAGCACTATAACATGATCATCAGGCCACCAGCGTATTTTTAAGATACGAGACAAAAAAATAACTCATTCAGTCGTAACAAGTCTGACCTCGTAGTGCATCATATTGCCATAACAACATGCATAAACAGCAGGTCAACCACCTCTGCAATATCAAGGCATATAGCCAGTATAGGTAATCTAGAATGTAATGGAACACGTCTGTCTGCAGCCGATCAATATCCACCCTCTACTCACACACTCACAACATGGAATAGATTTACGGCACCTAATGCACACAGACTCGATGTAACTCGAATCCGCCCGACCCCAGATGTCGTTGCAATCGTTCAGTATATAAGCCAGTCGGCCGGTGCAACAGTACGTTATTCCCAGTGTAACAACTCGGTGAAAACAAGCTTGTTTATTAAAATCTAAAATAAGAATATGTCTCTGTTACCATTCCTGCTCGGAACCGCCCCTCACCCTCATCGCCTCGCTGATCAAGACTTTGGTGTAGGCATCACTCCCGATGACCTCCTCACTGCTGTGGTTGCTCCAATGATGGCCAGGGAGTACTACAGACCCTGGAGGCAGATGGGCGTCGCAGGCCGAGGTATTGCATCCACCATCGTGTCGAATAAGGAGAAGTTCCAAGTCAATCTGGACGTGCAACACTTCGCTCCCGAAGAGATCAGTGTGAAGACATCTGATGGGTACGTGATCATCGAAGGGAAGCATGAAGAGAAGAAAGACGAGCACGGCTTTATTGCCCGCCAGTTTACCAGGCGCTATATTCTGCCTGAGAACTGTGACCCTGCCACTGTTGAATCCAGGCTGTCATCTGACGGTGTGCTTATTGTCATCGCCCCGAAAACCTCTCCAACGGCGAAGAACGAGAGGTCTGTTCCAATCTCTCATACTGGACCGATAAGGAAGGAGATCAAGGATGCTGCGAGCCAGCTGACTCCCCAGGCTGATGCCAATGGCACAGAAAAGTGATCACCAAATGTGACACCAAGTTAAATCCCGCTCTGTGTGTTACCCCGACCTTTGCTTTGCAAACCTTTTGTATTCAGTTTTAATGTGCTAAAAAAATCGAATGATTTAAAACGTGTGTACCTATTAATTTATTTTAATTAGCATTTATTATTTTTTTAATAAAATTTTCCGATGGCTGTATTTTGGTATTTAATTTATCGCTCTAAATTACAAAAAAATACCTATCTCTATGATTATTGCACATGGGAAGAAAACACATCATTTACATTGCCTACCCATACTGCTACTGATAACGGTGAAGGAAAACATCGTGAGGAAATAGGCATGTCCTAAAACTATAAATTCGAAGACATGAGGCATTCACCAACCCGCACTGGGCCAGCGTGGTGAATTAAGGCCCATTACCTCTCTCACGGAGAGGATCCCTGTGTCCCAGCAGTGGGAACATTATAAGGCTGATGATGACCCATACGGCCCGTAACCTGCCCATAATAACTGCTGCAAATCCTAGCTAGATAATTATGAAGTTGGTTCATAGTCCTAAGGGCCGATTTTTCAATAGTCTGATAACTTTTAACTGAGGAATAAAAATGGCGGTTTGACAGCAAATATGTCAAGTGGTCATTTTTAGGGTGACGAAGTCAACAAGGAACCCTAGTTTCGCTCTGTCCGTCCGCAGATTAGCTCAGAGAATATAAGTACTAGAAAGCTATAATTTGGCATGGATATACAACAAAAACATTTTTGGGGTACCTCTAGACGTAAATAGGGGATGTTATTTTTTTTTCTTGTTTGTCCCATGGTGTGGGGTATCGTTGGATAGGACATTCAAAAATCAATACATATAATAAATCTGTAGAAAAATATTTTTTGTACATCGAAAAAAATTCAAAAAAAAATAGCCAGGGTGTTAAAGGATAACCAACGGAACCCATTTCTAGCATTTTTGGAATTTTTGTCTGTTTGTCTGTTTGTCTGTTTGTCTGTTTATCTGTTTGTCTGTTTGTCTGTTTATTTGTGCACGCATCACGTGAAATGTACGAAACCAATGTAGATAACTTTTGTACAAAAAAATTGTGCGTATCTTGAAGAATTACTTAGTTTTTGTTTCATCGCAATCGGTTCACTCTATCAAAAGTTAGATGAATTTAAAGTGTTCAAGAAGTAAAATTATCACAGCTCACGCAATTCAAATACTCGGACAGTTGAACTCGCTATTCGATAGATGGCGTTGTGCATTTAAAGTCACTTTCTGAATCGCGGTGTTAAGATTTTACGCGAAAGAAGGACCTTAGAAAAAAAAATTGGCATGTATTGTAGTATGTGTATTTTTAACCGACTTCCGAAAAAGGAGGAGGTTCTATGTTCGACATTGTTTGGTTTTTTTTTTTGTATTTGCACCGATATCTTCGTCAATTGTGGACCGATTTCAAAAAATCTTTTTTTGTTTGAAAGAGTATGTTCCGAAATTGGTCCCATTTTAATTTGGTGTAGGACTGACGAAGCAATTCGAAGATATACAACAAAAATCTTCAATAAATAACGGCAAATCTCTCGGGATTACTGCAATCGCATGTCTGTTTGTTGTTTATACCATTTCATAACATAACATCACGCCAGTACGCTCTTAAGGGGTACGCAGATCTCTCATTTCACCGGTTATGTTCAAGTTTCATGATATTTGGGTAATATATTCTGGCGTTAAACGAGTAGGTAACTTACTAAACAACTTGCCTATTAGGTAGGTACAACTAAAAAGTGAAAAATAAAAAAACTTTTCGTCCATAACGCAATAAATTGGTACCTACGAAAGACACCGACTTCCAAAAATAAAGTTATTTTTTACTTTGTAGTTTTATTTGGAAGTCGGTAGTATTTTTTTGTAAAAAGTTTTTTTGAGTATGTGGAGTAGGCAGGCAGGCCGGTAAGTATGTTAGGGTTGGCAGGCAGATGACGGGAGCGAAGCCGCGGGCACAGCTAGTATTATAATATTATTGGGTTTGTTAAAACCATTTTTCGATTCATAGATCCGTTTGCATAAAATTAAGCTTTAAATTGCAAATTTATGTTGGAGTCAAGTGTCCCCCCCCCCTGCCAGCGAAATGGTTGCTCTTGGCTATGCGAAAAAAATCACGGTAGTAGTAAATATAACGAAATTAAAAGGAAAACTATCACAGATAAGTAGGCTTTACAAGTTTACGAGTAAATGTCGACCAACTTATAAAATGTACTTGGAACAGTAAAAATTTTGTACAAATGCCATTGAAAAATTACTTAAATAACGTTGTTAGCTGTGTAAAACAGATATTAAATATATGCTTATAAACCATGTAAAAATATACAAAAATAAAATCATAAGATCCTTAGTAATAATGATATCTAAATTCATAATTTTTAAGCTCGAATAACGCATTGGAGTGGCCGGACTCGCCGGCAGTACTGGTCCGTAGTCCATCGGTCGCCACTCCAGAACCTTTCTGCCCCATCGGCCATCCGTTACCCTTATGTTGTCCTTACTTATTAAACAATTTTAAAAACCATGTACAGTCACCGTCAGATATATTGTAGCAGGCAAGGTGACCAAATACTTCTGAACAACTTAAAATGTCAATAATTTCCATACACTACAAGTTACCATTAATATCTGAACATTCATTACTTCATTAATATTTGAGCAGATGCTTGTTAATAATTTATATACACTAACCAAAAAAAGCCGAACATATACAACGTCAAATGTATCTACGCAGACGACGCAGACAAACACTGAGCTTACATAATTCGTTACTGCGTGATCTATAGGAGGAACCAAAAACAAATTAAATTATTATTATTTACAATAATTTTCAATTTCATTACAAAACCAAGATCAATTTTCTTTCAATAGTTGACAATTAGACTCGGCACAAACGGGCCACCGGTAGCCAGCGACAGCACAACACACTCAGAGGGGTGACCATAAGCTCTTAGAGCAAGGTTATTTAGAGTGTGCGTAAGGGACAGATGTATATGACTTGTATACATCTGTCCCTATTTTACAGTCGAACCATGATAGTTTTGACACGTCATGGTACGGTGGCAATTGTATCCTATACAAATGAATTTCCCAGTACAATTCTTATTTCCTTCTCATCGTATTTAGACCACAGATAGTGTTTGTTTTTGGTTCGATCACGCAGTAACGAATTACGTAAGCTCAATGTTCGTCTGCGTAGATACACTTACTTGACGCTGTAAGTGTTCAGATACTTTTGTCTATTTGTGTATAGAAATTATCGTCTGCTCAGATATTAATGAAGTAATGAATGTTCAGATATGAATGGTAACTTGTAGTGTATGGAACTTATTGACATTTTAAGTTGTTTAGAAGTATTTGGTCACCTTGCCTGCTATAAATCTGACGGTGACTGTACATGCACCGTACAATGTATTTGCATAATATGGCGTGTATTTTGTATTATCTAACAATTCCAGCTCCACTATTAGGCCCAATCCACCAAAGCGGAGATGAGACGAGCGGAGAGATGTTTTTTAAACAACCAATAGAATTTCGTTATTCACACATCTCGTCTCCGCTTTGGACTTCTCCGCACATCTCTGCTTTGGTGGAGAAGATTGGGAGTTGCATCTTACTGATGTATAATAGGTTGAATTAGGTTTTCTTAATAGAAATAAAAGACTAATAGAAATAAAAGCCATATCTTCTAAATATTGGTATATTTTCAAAAATATTGTATTACATGACTTGCTTATCTATTTACAAAAATAAAAACAAAATTAAAATTAATATTAAATCAGTTTTACAACCGCCAATGCTTCACTACAGTTAAATAAATGTCTAAATATCAGTGAACCAGTTATAAAGGGGTCCGATGGTAAATAACTTACGATATATTTACAAATATCAAGATTGTCTTTGCACACAATCTTGAGAATTTTAACACTCAATTTGAAAAATAATTTTGATTTTATCTTGTAATATGTATAGTGCAAGACGATTTAGATAGGAAAATAATGCTTTTTTTTACATATTTTGTTAACTAAATAACTACGAAATTTTTATAGAACATTATACATATTACAATCAACATAATGTTGCCATTAGTGTTTTTTATAACAAGAGGCGACTGTTGTTATAATAATAATTTTATATTGGGTTTTTATTGCACACAAAATATATAGATTCTTCTTTCATCAAAAATCTTATTCAGTCAGTAAGTGATTTCGTTTAGTTAAAATTATATTGTATAGTCAAATACGTACTTATAATTGTATTCGTTATAATTATAACCCAGTGCCTCTTGCTACCGCGTGTAAGCCCCGTTTAATATAAAAAGCGCACAATACACTATGTAGAAGCGGTCTGAGCTTGTATTTTATGTTTTTATAGTAAAATTTCGCTCTCCAAAATGGAGTTTGTTTAGATAACGGTTGATGCAAGTGGGATTCGTTGACCGACTTCAATACTTATCAAATTCTTTCTATTTCAAGGACACATTTATTTTAATCTAATATGTTTTTTCTAGTCTATGAACTGTGATAGATATCTCTATACAGGTGGTTTTAAAATCATTGACAATATTTCGGGAGTTGGAAGTCTAATTACAGAGACAATAGAAAAGCAATAGCTTACGCATACATGGTGTGCAAACGAGGCGACAGGAATCAAGAAAAACAAAAGAAAAAGAACAATAAAAAATTGCGTTAAGCGTGTCCATACCGAAAGGGATACAAAAACTCAGCATTTGCTGGCCGTCAGACACCCAGCGCTGATATACAACTGAAAAATCTACAGTTTCATACATCCAATGAATTTTTAGGAAAATAGAAGCTTTTGCTGCACCTTCCACGACTTGAACGAGGCCGAGTTATCTAGGTGGCCAAATTCTGATCAGAAAAAAATTGAGTCGAATTCAAAAAGTCAAAAAAAAAACCTTCTCAGAGATTGCCTATGATTTCAAATTCCAGTTTCGTTCTTAGAGCTTTGTTTCAAGCTTGAAACATAAAAAAATGGTAAGATATGGGATGGTCAGTGTTGGATTAAGAGTATACTCAGTCTTGGCAGTTATTGTTGAGCATTCAGGCTTGAAACTGGGCTTTAGAACCGTATTACTGCCATCATTTTTCCAATGCAAGAGCGAGATGGAGCTATACAAGACAGATAGCACCATCCCTTTTTCGCAACGGAATCATGATGGGTAGATTCATCATAATACGGCTCCTGTAGAAATTACTTAGGGCCGATTTCAACAATGAAAGTAATCGCGATTAGTTCAACTAAACTCAGTTTATGCAAATACAGCGTTCTGATTTGTAGCTACTCAGCGGTCTCAACCAACCAGAATGCTGTATAATGCTTGTAATATTATATACCAAGCATAAACTGAGTTTAGTCGAACTAATCGCGATTAGTTTTATTGGCGAAATCGGCCTTTACACAAATATATGTTACTTAGGAGTAGGACACATCGATACTATTACTAAAGTGCATTTTTCAGTTTACATAATATAGTGTTTAGGCTTGTTTCTATTCTATAGTAAAACTATTCACACATCTGTAAAATGAAAAGTTTTGTGGTTTTTATTTACATTTAATAAATCCCTCTTGCATCAATCGTTGCATATGTTTTATCTAGCCTAACTTAATATCTAAAGTTTGTTTATAAAAAAATGTTGTAACATTCCTACGGTTTTTTTTTATATAAAAAAGCTAAAAAAACACACCGTTTTCAGTCGCTCCCGGGACCCGCACGTACTCCCAAGTTATGTAGACTTAAATTAATTATAATATTGAACACAATATTGAGAGAGATCACTTTACGGTGAGTTTACGTTTGAAAGGCAAACTTTATAAAATTTTAGGGCTTGGTTAGTTCCGTTTACGTTATCTGGTAGATAGTATCCGGGTCTTAGGTCTTGTCCAGAGAGAAAGCGGTGATTAGGGCGAGTGCGGGCACGATTTGGTAGCCACAGTACATCTCAAGTTGTTGTAGCGGGTACTAGAGGCTAGACAGTTTATTTCAGGTTAAAACAAAAGACGATCGCTCGCTAGTGAATCCGTCCTGACACATCACCTTAGGTACCCGTCACAGCCCGCTCTGGATAGTCACTTCAGTATGGACGCAAATGGCGGTTTCAGATGCCTGATGCTTCGCGCCCGCGCAAGCTCGCCCGCCCTACCCAGGGACTTATTCTTTTAACGTACTTGTGATGTTAATTGAATTTGATCATACAAATACTGTTTTTACTGTAATACTTTAAATACAAACTTTTTTATCAAGATGATTTTCAGTCAAATATTTTGCATTTCTTCTATGCAAGTTTTAACCATCTTTTGGTCGTTCAAACGCCATCATTTTGGGTTCATAGCCTTGTTAGAGTAAATTAAAATAACTTTTAAGACATGGTTACTTGTATTATTATCTACATACAATACTACAGATGATATTACAAGCAATGGAATACAGTGCAAGTCCCCTTGGTACACTATAAACAGAGATGGTTCAATATGGTATGCTGTACAAAAAAAGTATACTAATTTACTGAGGGATGGGATAATGAACCTTAAAATGATACCTATTAAGTTTGAGATTCTAAATCTAATAAAGAGTATTTGAGCTATGTATATTGACTGGGTATGAAATTAATGATTGTAATGTGATGAGCTTATTTTTATTACGGTTAACGGTTAAATGAACAGTTAGTGTCACGGAAGCTCTTTGTAGTTTAAATGTCAATAAAACATGATAAGTATATAAAGTATTAAAAAGTAATTAGGCTCATTGCAGTCTTATGATAAGGGGGTTAGGTCAGAGGGAGCTTTTATAATTACCAAGAGGCATTACGGTCAATTGTAAAATCCGTTTTTTTTTGTGGATTGTGCAAAACTTTTAATATTTGGTGACACAGTCGGCTTTAATAAAATATGAAGGATACATCTGATTTTGTATTGATGTCTAATGAAAAACATTGAATGGTGATAAATAAACATATTGAAGTAAAACCTGCATTTTTCGCTACGCCAACATCGAGCATCGCGGACTTGGCTATAGGCCTCAAAGCTATGATAAAGATCAAACAAAGTCACATGGCGGACTGGGCTATTTCTTTTTTGTGAGAGGATGTGGCCACCTCTGATGTCAGAGTTAATTAAGCCGCCTCTGGGAACCCCACAGGCCACTGACTTGGCTATTTCAGACTTACATTAACTATATAAGTCCAGGTTTCCTCACGATGTTTTCCTTCACCGTTGCCTGTGATGTCCAAGATAAACTTAGAACGCGCGGACTTGGCGAGACGCCTCTAAGCTTTGATAAAGATAAAAATATGAAATAATGGCAGTACCTAGAGAACCATCTCTGTATGTCTCAGTCATCCGAGTGTTCGGCAGCATCCTTCATCTCATACTATTGATATCAGTGGACGACACATACTACCCGCAAGTTCATTTTGATGTTATCGAAAAATTATTATATAGGAAGAAAAATTTCGCTATAAAAACGATTTATACACTAGGCAATGGACTCGTCCCCTAATACGAGGTACTTAAATAAAACTGGCGAAATTAGGGTGTACTAGTACTTAACCCATTGGCGCATGCAGGCGTGATATTATGTTAAAAACTTGTTTAAGTTTTTATTTAGACACCGCATCTCGCTTAAATTGTGATTTTTAATTTCGTAGACTAAACTGACAGCTGCCAATGACCGTATTTTTTTTAATGTTGCAAGCGCGGAGTATAGTGACAACACTTTATTCCGCGCTTGCAACATTAAATAAAATGTCATTGGCAGCCTTACCTACAAAGGTACACTCCTACCAACTTATCTGTGAAACAGACGTTTTTGGAACTTACATTTTGAATGGGACATAAAATCGGTTTTTGTTTATTTTTGGTGAAATGGTGACGAACAGCGCCACTCATAATTCATAGTTAAGTTGTTCGAACTGTAAGGCTTATCCTAAGTGATTCATCGGATCGATGTGACATGACTCGTCAATTAAATTTTACTAATTGGTGTGAATAAATGTTTTATGAATATAAAATATATTTAAATACCTATATTAGTAAATACACACAGGACAAACTTATATTGAAATAAATAAGAAATCATCAATAAAATAAATGCGATCGATAGATTGAAGGCTGACATAAATGCGTAAAAATTAAATAAGGGCCGCTAGTTTCTTAGCAAATGTATTTTTTGTCGTGAAATAGTTCCACTTTCGATCACTCAGGATACGACACCATTTTTGTGTAACTCTAACGATAAAGTGGAAACCCCCAAATGTCAGTTTAGTTTATGAAATAAAAAAACAGAGCTTAGACGTCTGTCGAGCGTATACGCTGCGCTAACACAACGCTAGCGTAAAGTCTACTCAGAGATAACGCGACGTCAATATATGTATGACATGATGACATAAAAACACTACTTATTTTCTGAGGGGATCAATATTTCATTTAGCATTATTAAGCCTACATAAATAAACGCAAAGTTCGAGTATTTCTAACCGATTTTTTAAGACTAAAAGTTAGATGAAAATGCCGAAATTGTTCTAATTTTATCGCTTAGACTAATTTTATGTAGAAATGCTAAAAAATTCGATAAAATCAAAATGAACACACGCACAGTATTCACAAATATAACCGCATTCAACATCAACATTGTATATTTTGTTTAGCTCATACAAAATCTAAATATACAGCTTAGCCTACATTACAAACAGTTCGACAGTACAGTGCGGTACTAGCGCCATCCCTCTCCCTTCACACTAAGTTAAATGAAATAAAACATAGTAAATACATCGAAAATGTTACATTGTGGTGCTGTGACGGTGGGTTGTGTTGAGTTTACATAGAATAGAAAAGAATGATCTTTCACTCCGTATAAAGTATGCATTACGTTGTGGAGATAGGGGTCAAAATGCTATGTGCAATAATTTGTGTTATTTTTCTGTGTCCTGCAGCGCATACAACAGCGTTTTGTGTTCCGACCAAGCGACCAAAACTTAAAGTTCTCACAAAGGGCGACGCCGAACTTGGTGTTCGGGTTGGCCCGGATTTAATGATTTTTTGGCAAATAACAAAAATAATTCTTTACTGACATTTTACGCGGAGCAACTGCCCTCTAACAAAGTATACTTAGAGACTGTACAAAACAAATAGTTCATGATTTATATTCGAAAGAGTAAGTCAAAAACGGAGGCCCATTTTCAGCAGTGGACGTCAATGGGCAATGCTTGTATGTAGCAAAGATTATGTTCTTTTAAGAATATTTTCGTCTAGATCAACTATGTGTAAATAGACCAACAATATCATGGTTTTCAATGTAAACGCAACACAACCTTATATGAAAATAAACACATGACTTGCTATAAATATACAAAGAGTATTTACACACACATTTTCAACTTCGTCACAAAGTTCACTTACACCTCAAATGTATTAAAATTTTGCGCTAAATTGGGGTAATTTCATATCATTTGGCCTCCTGTTTTAACTTTCAGGTTTTTAAAAAACACCGAAATATAATTTGCATTAATAACCGTAAAACTAAAAACCGTTAAAAATGCAGTCAAATATGGCCTCTATTTTTTTTTATTCATTATCAAAATAAATACGTAGATTTTTCACATTTATTCCATGATATTATTTTTCTTCTTAAACACCTCTTTGGACACGATTTCAATTTGGTATGGTTTATACCAAAAATAATTATATAATTACAATTATAATAATTAAAAATAATACGGTAATATGTTATAACGACAGATCTATCACTAGGGGCATGTGTAAAAGTGTAGCTGGTGTAAGTTTTCTGAAATATTTTGGGGCATCTCCTTTCGAATGATCGAATTTAGAGTATTTTTTAAGCGGCATACTGACCAGCCTAATACATTGTGTTCTACTTGTCATAGTAATCTATACTATGGAAAAGCATAGTTTATTCTCTTTGCATTCAAGATTGATTAATCATAAAAAAAGACTAGCAATCATGATTTATCAATCTACAAAATAAGATATTTTTAAAGCCTATTAAAAATCAAAACAATTCAGAAAACTTAACATCCGTGAAAGTTAAAAATTACGACTCGTCAACATATTATTACAAAATCGTTACTTTTCAGCGTAAATTAGTCCAAGCTTAAGCGTTGTTTTAATATTAAAATCATTATAAAACTATCTACTAAGTATATTTAGAAATAATATTGAGATACAAAAAGGTAGTGATCATTTGTACATACATTTAAAAGTAATAATAATAACGTAAAATGTATATTAATTATTTTTTTCGTTGAACAAAAACAAATAAATTTAATTGGCATATAAATTATTTTAGGAACATCACTACCTGATTCGGTTGTTATTTCCAGGCAATAAATAAAACACACTGAAAAAACTAATTTAAAATTGTGCGTGTTTTTTTGTTTTTTTTTTAAATACCCTTCCCATTGATATTTTTCGCAAATGCAATACTTTCTATATTTTCCGGCATAATAATTTATATGCCTCTAAAACATAATAATAAAATATATAAATTCGTACTCAAGATAAACTAGTCCAAAATTTATAAAAAGCACCTACAGTGAGCAGTAGGGATAGTTTCAAACTATGTCTAATACATATAGTATTCCTAGACACATTGTCAATTACCATTCATACGATTGACGGCGATTAATCAATCCTAAAGACTACCAATCACGATTGATAATTCGTCGAACTGATTAATTATGATTGATTAATCGTCAAAATGATTAATAATGATTGATCAATCATCAAAACAATTCATGATCATCATTGATTCGATTCTACAAATCGCCGTCAAAGAAATAGGTCTGTAATTCTGTAAATAAAAAACACCAAATATACAAAATGTATACTTAAAATTAGTCTTACTTAACTGTATATTGTTCGATAGATTACCGCTTACTCGCTCACCAAGATAATTAGACAACTGGCTTACAGTCGGTTAAATCGTCACTCAACTCAAGTGATCCGATTGGGTGATGTAAATTTATTCAACCAATTACGGCAACTAACGAGATTGACAGCTGATCACATTCGTTTTTCGAAAATTTACCGTTATGCTGGAATATATTCACGTTTTTTTTTTTTACAGAACAAAATAAACCTTATGAAATTAAAAATAAAGTTTATTTTCCAATAATCCGTCACACATTTTCAGATGACGTCACTTCTAACAGTTGTCCAATAACCTTGGTTTGCTAGTATATAGCGGGTGAGGATTGTCCCATACTCTCGTATGGTTATAGGCCTTATAGTCCATGCCGTATATAAAATAAGAAGACACTTTCAATACGCAAAGCATCTGACAAGGGATTGGCGTAGTTTACCATTGAAATATATCTACAGGAGAGCTCTTTTATATCGTATTTTTTGTATACAAAACTGAGTATAGCGTATTTTTCCTATATGTCCGATTCGATAAACGAAAATCACGAATTTTCGCAAACAATCTCACATTTCAAGAATATATGAATTTTAATTTTGGTGAACCGTAAACCGTATGGGTACGGTATGAATAACACTGATCAACCTGCACGCGTCGTGTTCCTCATAACTAAAGGTTTTGATTCGCCCAACATAAAAAAAAAGTAAGTATGGAGTTTCTTGTCCATTCTTATCCATAGCAAGCTACTTTGCGCAATGGACGGTAGAATCAATTATTATTACTTGTAAATTATAATTGTTGATGTTCAAAAGTGCCGCTTAATGGCCTAGTTGAGAAAAATGTTTTTGACTTTTAACTTTGACAGTAAATCAACTTTTTTTTGATGATGTCTGTCCTTGGCGTCGCCTATTGAAATTGACTTGACGGAATGTCCCCCATATTGTCTATGTACCAAACAGCAGGGTTTATATGAAGTTGTAATAAATAAATAATGTGGTTGTACAATAAGCGCACCGCTGGTCTAACACTTCGAGGAAACAGACGCGATGTTATGTTCTTTAATTTTCTCATAAGCTCAATACGTCATTTTTGTTAACCGTATTGAACAATTAAAAAAAATACACTTGATCTATTTAATTTACTTAGAAAATGAAATCGCTCTTAAAAATCAGAAGTTATTATCAAATAGCCTCTCAGTCCAGTCGAAACTAAACATTATTTTTTTTTTTTTTTGGTATAATCTTCCCCTTCCAATTAATATATTCACGTGCAAAATCACTTGTTTTTCAATACAAAAGAGCTCTTAAAATCATAGACATCGCGATGGACTGAGAAATACCGCCATAAAATTTACAACTTCTTAGAATGAGGCAAAGCGAATCTGCGGTTAATACCAGTCTCTTTCTTAGATCTTAGTGAGAAAAGTGACACTGACAGCCTGTGATAATAACAGCCGTGGTTGCTGTAATAGAATAGTTGACAAAAAATAACTATTAAGTCCTTCAGTTAGATAATCTAAAAAAATAGAACACGTATTTTACCTTTGGCCAGGTAAACAAAAAATTACGACGATACAGTGCGTTGAAATATCGTGTGACGTCACAGTGTGCTACACTTTATACTGACGAAGTGACGTCACAAGCCCCCACTCCTGAACTTTGAGACGCTTTATCTTTGCCAGTTTTTCACATCATCATCAGCCTATTAATGTTCCCACTGCTGGGACACAGGCCTCCTCTCTGTGAGAGGGAATGGGCCGTAATCCACCACGCGGGCCCAGTGCGGGTTGGTGGATGTCACATGTCTTCGAATTTTAGGTTCTAGGACATGCCGGTTTCCTCACGATGTTTTCCTTCACCGTTTTGAAAGCAGTGGTGATGAAATAATTTACACAAAGTAAAGCGCCTGCCTGGGCTCGAACCCACGACCTACAACTTGTAAGTCGCGGCTGATACCACTGGGCCACCACTGCTCTCTTGCCAGTTTTTACTTATGTGATAAAGTAAAAAATACTCGTCTAATATTATTTGACAATCTAACTGACGGGCTAAATAGAATTATCATATTTCTACGCATTTTTTTTTTCTAGATGTTATCGTTTTGTAACACTCGTTGGTGATCCTTAAATAAATACATAGTCTTCCAGACCGAATTTCAGCCACGGCGACACATGACATGTGACAAAAATAAAAAATACAGATATCTAGAAAAAGACATACTGGCCGCACGATCCCGTTGTCTCTCTCACACTCTTTTCTGACCGTCTCTTAGTCTATCACTCGATGTCTATGCTAATACCTAGGCAGTGCTAAGAACCAAACATCAGATATACATCAGGATCTATTCACAGGACCTTTAAAAGGCGGAGTCTTAAGCGTGGGTGCTCACGACTTTACTAACGATAAGATATTATAAACGAGTCGTGCTTAACTGTCTTCGAGTAGATTGTGAAGCTCCGCGTAGTTCAGTATGGCACGGTAGAGGAATTCGTATTGTAACTGCAACAAGTAAAAAGTAATTAATTGATTTGATTGTTAAGAGGAAATGCGGTCGCTGACATCCAACTGAATTTTCTAAGTATGACATGACTATGACTATGTTTATGTCGCCTACTATACCACAAGAAATTCACCAAATTATTATGTCGCTAAAGAATACGTCTAGCACTGGGTATGACGATATAAGTACATACATTGTTAAACGGGTATCCACAATAATTGCTCCTGTGTTGAGTCATCTCATTAATATGTGCATATGCCATGGTTACTTTCCAGAACAATTAAAAATAACAATTATAAAGCCTCTCTTCAAGAAAGACAACAGAGAAGATATGTCATCCTACAGACCTATAGCGTTAGTACCAATTTTTTCAAAAATATTCGAGAAAGCAATACATTATCGACTTACTTCATACTTTGAGAAGAATTGCCTATTCGTTGATAACCAGAAAGGTTTTAGGAAAAACAGATCTATTGACATGGCCATATACGATTTCTTACATATGGTTAGCAGCAGAGTGGATAAGAGGCTACCAACTCTGGCGCTTTATATGGACATGTCAAAAGCTTTTGATCGCGTAGACCATAAAATACTGATAAGTAAACTTAACGCATACGGGGTAAGAGGAAATATATCAAATTTAATAGAATCTTATCTTTGTGATAGGCAACAAATAACGACAATTAGTAGAATTTCTAAAAAAAACGAAATAACTTATAAATCTAGCCAAAGGACAGTAAATTACGGAGTACCACAGGGTAGCGTACTCGGGCCGCCTCTATTTATTGTTTATATTAACGACTTTCCATCAGCATCATCATATCCTATGACAATGTTTGCAGATGACAGTACTTTACTTTTTAATATTGATGAGGCAAGCACATTAGAGACTGAGATTAATTCAACCTTATTGTCAGTTGTGAATTGGCTGCAAAATAATAATTTGGTTATAAATCTTGATAAAACAATATTAATGAAATTTCAACAAAGAGTAAATCACAAATTAGACTTAAATATTAAATATAAAGACAAAATTGTTAATGAAACAAATGTGACTAAATTTCTTGGACTAAACATACAAAACACTTTAAAATGGAATTCACATATTGACAAAGTATGCAGTAAGCTAAACCAACATTCCTATGCTTTGCACATGTTAAGTAAAACGGCCAATCGAGCAACAGTCTTAACGGCGTATCATGGTCTTGTAGCCTCAACATTGAGATATGGAATTATATTTTGGGGCAATGCCACGGGTAAAGATATGGTATTTAAGTGCCAAAAAAGGTGCATAAGATCTATATATAATTTGCAGATGACAGACAGCTGTAAACCGTTTTTTAAAAATACGAAAATATTAACTATGCCTTCGTTGTACATCTATGAAACGTGTATGTTCGTCAAAAATAATTTACATAAATTTGCTCGAGTCACTAGTCAGCGCCGTTGTGATCGGTTACAAACAGTCGGATCTAACACTGCACTATACGGAAATAGTATTTTTGTAATGGCTCCAAGGGTCTATAATAAATTACCAAAATGTATAAGGGATGAAGATAATATCCGCAAATTCAAAAGTAAATTATATTTATTTCTATTAGATAAGACATATTACTCTATCGAAGAATTTTTAAATGATAAAATATGACATTACTATCTATTCTAATTTACCATTGACATGTATGTAAAAATAAATTATAATTGATTAATTATTAAATAATAATACTTTTAATTGACATTATTTACAATATAATAAAATATGACGTTACTAATTCTTAATATAATTTACCATTGACATGCATGTGCAGTAAATTATAATTGATTTATTATTTATAAATAATACCTACATTTAATAGACATTATCTACTCGAACTTGACTTTGTATTGTATAGATTGAGATTTACTACTGGAAAACCTAACATATTTGTACACCAATTTCATTGGTAGGACATAGAGCTCGACTGAAATGTAAACATAAGACCTTTATTGTAATACCTGTGTTCACGAATAAAGATTGATTGATTGATTGATTGACATTTTACTCCCATGTCATTTTCTAATTCGAGGTTTGGGTCTCGCCTATTTTCTCCACCAATATTGGACCAATTTAAAAGATATTCCATTAAGTGAAAAAGAAAGATATATACTGTGCTCCTATGTATTCAAATTTGTACACTAGTGTTGACAGCGCAATTTTGAGCAACTTTTGAAGGTTCTAGTGCTTCTAAAGATGTATGATGAAAAAGGAAAACATCTGGGCACAGTATATATATTTATTTATCAGTTTATGGAATATCTTTTAAATTAGTCGAATATTGGAGGAGGAAATAAACGAGAGCCAAACCTCGAATTATTAATTTATACTTAAGAAATTCAGCTAGATGTCTGCGACCGCATTTACTCTTAAGGATAACAGCCCTCTCCCTCTCACTAAAGGGATTTCTGTTTCCTAGTAGTGGGTATGTTCTAGGTTTGTCCAAGTTAGTTCATGGGCTTTTATAAAAGGGATATTATTAACTGCACATTCAATAAATAATCACCTATCAATTTATTTCCATCTTTTATACATGAGAAATACTGACTGCACAGCAAATTAACCAGAGCGTACAAACGTTATATTTAGCTACTACTAGCTTAGGGCACCCCAACACGGATAAGGTTAGGTTCGAATTCTGCCGTCATCTCCTCCATGTTAGGTTACTTTAGACCCTGCAGACAGAAACAGTAGCCCCGTAATTGTTGCTCTAATAATAATATTTTGAGGTAACTATTTTGCTGTGCAATCAGCATTGATTGGAAATCAGATTATTTTTGGATTCAATTTTTTTTTATTTGCGTTTAAGTACAGCTCTTTATAAAACTACTATATTTGCGTCCACGGATAGTAATAAATGCGATAGCTCCATGTCAAACGGTATCTAACAGTTTTAGCAAGCCAGAGCAGATATTGCAAATAGAAGTACGTGACAGAGCTAATGGCGAAATGGCTTTCTGAAATCTTATTTTATACTCACTTGATCGCGCTTATGTAAACATTCGCTATGTGAAAGGATATTTCCATTATTATCATCAGACAGCGCTTATCCAGATTCAATAAAAATTGATGTTTACGTTAACGCGATCGAGTACGTGTAAATTACAACATATCTAAGTTCAGCCGCTAAGCAGTGTTATTTGTTCCTGTTTGAAGGGTTGGTGCCGGGATATTGGCAATAAATTAAATTATATTTTTATCACATCTATTTAACAAGAGGTAGTTTATTCGTCGTAAACAGGGACTAAAAAAGCTCATTAATCCCTAGGGACTAAAAGTGATTTGAATTTAGAATGTGGATATTGTTAGTAAATGTTTCCAATCAGCAAAGAGATGCATCACAAACCATGCGGTCGAAGATAGGATTAGATCGCAAAAATTTAACAAGTGACTGGCTGGAAAACCGCGCAACGAGCCAAATTAAAAAATAAATCTACATCTGTAAACGGTACTTCCATAATTGTTCAAATATAAACATTAGCCTCTAATTATTTCTATGTTATGACTTATGGTTCCTAATTGTATGTAAATAAATAAACGTAACGTTCTTGTTCATAAGTTGAATTTACTTTTTTTCTCATAGAGGGTTATAAAGTAGTGTCCACCTCAGGAGCCACACTATTTTAAACTCGAGTGATGTACTTTGAATCTCTCACTGCAGTCAGGATTCTACTTTAGAATCCTTCGCTCTGCTCGGAATTAAAAAATACACTCTCACCTTTAAAATAGTTGTTTGCTTCCTAATAATAGTAGATAATCTACTATTATTTCTCCATAAAGTTAATCATCAAATATGTCGTCTGTTTGTTAGCGACAGGGCTCTTTTGGCTACTCGTAGCTCTAATTATTTATAGTATATATATACAACAAGTGTATACTTACGAATGTATCAATAGTGCGCGCACGTTGCGAGCGCACGGCGCGCGCGGTGGCGCCCACGTCCACGCGCCGCTCCACGCGCACAGTATATATATACAACAAGTGTATACTTACGAATGTATCAATAGTGCGCGCACGTTGCGAGCGCACGGCGCGCGCGGTGGCGCCCACGTCCACGCGCCGCTCCACGCGCACAGTATATATATACAACAAGTGTATACTTACGAATGTATCAATAGTGCGCGCACGTTGCGAGCGCACGGCGCGCGCGGTGGCGCCCACGTCCACGCGCCGCTCCACGCGCACAGTATATATATACAACAAGTGTATACTTACGAATGTATCAATAGTGCGCGCACGTTGCGAGCGCACGGCGCGCGCGGTGGCGCCCACGTCCACGCGCCGCTCCACGCGCACAGTATATATATACAACAAGTGTATACTTACGAATGTATCAATAGTGCGCGCACGTTGCGAGCGCACGGCGCGCGCGGTGGCGCCCACGTCCACGCGCCGCTCCACGCGCACAGTATATATATACAACAAGTGTATACTTACGAATGTATCAATAGTGCGCGCACGTTGCGAGCGCACGGCGCGCGCGGTGGCGCCCACGTCCACGCGCCGCTCCACGCGCACAGTATATATATACAACAAGTGTATACTTACGAATGTATCAATAGTGCGCGCACGTTGCGAGCGCACGGCGCGCGCGGTGGCGCCCACGTCCACGCGCCGCTCCACGCGCACAGTATATATATACAACAAGTGTATACTTACGAATGTATCAATAGTGCGCGCACGTTGCGAGCGCACGGCGCGCGCGGTGGCGCCCACGTCCACGCGCCGCTCCACGCGCACAGTATATATATACAACAAGTGTATACTTACGAATGTATCAATAGTGCGCGCACGTTGCGAGCGCACGGCGCGCGCGGTGGCGCCCACGTCCACGCGCCGCTCCACGCGCACAGTATATATATACAACAAGTGTATACTTACGAATGTATCAATAGTGCGCGCACGTTGCGAGCGCACGGCGCGCGCGGTGGCGCCCACGTCCACGCGCCGCTCCACGCGCACAGTATATATATACAACAAGTGTATACTTACGAATGTATCAATAGTGCGCGCACGTTGCGAGCGCACGGCGCGCGCGGTGGCGCCCACGTCCACGCGCCGCTCCACGCGCACAGTATATATATACAACAAGTGTATACTTACGAATGTATCAATAGTGCGCGCACGTTGCGAGCGCACGGCGCGCGCGGTGGCGCCCACGTCCACGCGCCGCTCCACGCGCACAGTATATATATACAACAAGTGTATACTTACGAATGTATCAATAGTGCGCGCACGTTGCGAGCGCACGGCGCGCGCGGTGGCGCCCACGTCCACGCGCCGCTCCACGCGCACAGTATATATATACAACAAGTGTATACTTACGAATGTATCAATAGTGCGCGCACGTTGCGAGCGCACGGCGCGCGCGGTGGCGCCCACGTCCACGCGCCGCTCCACGCGCACAGTATATATATACAACAAGTGTATACTTACGAATGTATCAATAGTGCGCGCACGTTGCGAGCGCACGGCGCGCGCGGTGGCGCCCACGTCCACGCGCCGCTCCACGCGCACAGTATATATATACAACAAGTGTATACTTACGAATGTATCAATAGTGCGCGCACGTTGCGAGCGCACGGCGCGCGCGGTGGCGCCCACGTCCACGCGCCGCTCCACGCGCAGCGCGCGGATCAGCGTGCACAGCGCCACGAACAATGGCGACCGTTCTGTGCCCAGTCTGTGACAAAATAATATGAGTAAGTTCTAATGAAAAAACTAGGGTTGTAACGGAACTTCACCTCGGCCTTCGTAACTGCGGCACTGCGCTATAAAATCGTACCCCCGCCTCCGTATTTTTTAACGGATTTTTTTGTTTTTATCTTTACGTTGACAATTGACATAATAAAACCCGCGAGGGGCGACGCGGCCGCTCGGCTGCGTGTTGTGAACGCGGGCAACGGTTAGAGACAGCTACGTCAAATGACAAAGACAGGAATCAATTTGTGAATATCTATACCAATATTATAAAGCTGAAGAGTTTGTTTGAACGCGCTAATCTCAGGATCTACTGGTTGGAATTGAAAAAATATTTTTGTGTTGGATAGTCTATTTATCGAGGAAGGTTATAGGCTATATAACATCACGCTACAACCAATAGGAGCGGAGCATAAATGAAAAATGTTGCAAAAACGGGACAAATTATTCCTTTTTGAGAGCTTCCGTTGCGTGCGCTGCGTAAGCGGTTAAAGTTACGCAACATTCATGTATGTGGGGTAGGTAGGTAGATAGTTGACGTGAGCGAAGCCATGTGAGACTAGCTGTCTCACATGGCTTCGCTCCCGTCTGTCTGTTTATTATAAAAGTGATTTAGTCCATAGTTATTCTAAATTAAATCGCGTGATGAAGCCAAAATCTAATCAGATTTGGCAGTTTTTTTAGAAATACGTTAGAATTTTGCAAAATGTAAAAGCAGCACACGAATCAAATCATAATTTAATATTTTATCCACTTCAAATTTCACCTCCGCCTCTGCGTCCGTTAAGATCCGCACCGCGGAGGCGATGCCATTCACCTCCGCTAAAAAGGCCTCCATTACAACCCTAGAAAAAACCCCGCTCGATTGTCTTAATTAATTGCGACTGTAAGGTGTGCGATAAATCTTTGGATTGACGAGACATGGATAGTTTACAACCGCCTCTAAAGTAGCCTTCTATGTAAATTAAAGTTTGCAGCTCTGAGACTAGGCTTTTCTAGGAACATGGCTTGGCGCGCTACTAGATTAGTAAAGATACTATTGCGTAGAGCGGCAAACCGTGATGCAAACTGTAGACAAGGCGGTCAGACCAGCTGGGGCGATAATCTTTGCGGAACTTAAATGACGTGCGATTGCAGAAGCCAGCTGCTTATGTCCAGCAGCGGATACGGAGCAGTAAGGGTTACGATAAAGTATTTATCTACTACCTTGTCTATTATATAACACATTACCTAAGAAATTCGTTTCGAAATATGAACATTTAGACACAAGATTATAAAATTAAAAAAAAAACAAAATTACATAATGACAGTTACGAAATGACTTTTGTATGGATCATTATGTAACTGGCATAATGATACTGAACCTGTTACCTCTCGAAAAAGCGTGCGTTGATTGTGTGTATATAGTCTGAACGTTTCTAAAAACTTGTTGTTGGAACTTATTTGCATTTAATTAATAAGCTCATCAGGTAGTGGAAAAAGAATCGTTCGTGTCTCGCATAAAAAGGCTTTATTTTAAAACTCGCATGTAGCTTTCGACGAAATTAGCTACATCACTCGTGTTAACATCTCGACTTTTTATGCTCGACACGAAATGTACTAGTTCAATCTATACGTACTGGCAGTGTACTAGCATGGTGCCTTGATGCGCATGCAGTGCTGTAGGCGCGGCGGGTGCGGCTGCGTCAGCCAGTTCTGCAAGACCCCGTGTGACTTCAGGCACGTGGCCGCGTGCGGTGGGCCAGCCTTGGTACTGGAGTTGTCGGACGCAGGTTACTTCTCCGCTCTGTAAGTTAAGTATATAAACAATTACATTGAGGCATCTTTAGGATTTTTTTACGTAATTAGGTGGATAAAGACAAGAACAAGTTTAAATCTGATTTGTTTGACGTCGGTTCGCGCTGGCATACCGATACCAACTTTCTACATGAATGCCTCAATGCACCTATTCTTTGCACTTTCCAGATAGATTTCAACACCGATATTCGTAAATCTTACCTTATCATTGGTGATCCTAAACTGTCTTCTAGTATAATAGGGACAGGACTCGCTCTCCTCGTACTGTACCGAGATATGTTCGTACGAGATGGAGCCGTCGTCCCAGTATCGAGGACATTTACCGTCGCCAAGCTGAAATATAAATCATTTTTTATCACATCTATTCAAAAAGAGCTAGTTTATTCTTCGTAAACAGGGAGTAAAATAGCTCATTAATCCCTAGGGACTAGAAGTGATTTCAATTTAGAATGTGGATATTGTTATTAATGTTCCAATCAGCAAAGAGATGAATCACAAACCATGCGGTCCGAAATAGGATTACATCGCTCAAATCGATTACGACAAATGTATGAGGTGAATGGCTAATTAGCGATTGTAATTCTATTTCGAACCGCAAGGGAACATTTTATTGAACAAGTGACTGGCTGGAAAACCGCGCGCGAGCAATACGAAGCACTTCCATAATTATTCAAATATAAACATTAGCCTCTAATTATTTCAATGTTATGTTATATATATATTATATAGGATTAAAAAAACACTCTCGCCTATAAAATATTTGTTTACTCCCTAGATAATACATCTACTATTGTTACTAAGGCTAATGACCGAAAATGCTACACAACAGACTCGCATTTTCGCTCATTATTGGCCTCACGTACAGCGAGTGCAAAGGCACTGGGATCGGATTTATTATGGCATTGCCGTACGTACACATACATCTATGTTTTCACACACTATTTGTCATTTCGCCTGAATATCACTCTGCACAACCCAGTTAATGGGTACAAACCCATAAAACTGGGTTGTGCAGGGTGTTTTTTTTTCATCTCTTCCATTTAACTATTGGTGAAGGTTGCGGGGATCCGCTGGATGCGAAATGCACGGGACCTGTCAATGTGGCGACGCTTGGGGAGGCCCACGGAACAGAAAAACAATGGAAATGCAAAGTAGGCGTGGCACGCGTGTCACTAATAAGCGCTTCCACGCAATACTCGTACTCGTCTTGTTCTAACATCGCGTCGAGTTGCTAGTCTCGCAACAACTTTTTTTTTCCGTAACTATGCCGTTTTGTTCCATTTTGGAGTGCAAAAATGATAGTAGGAGAAAGAATCTTAAAAATGTAGTTGTTTCGTGTCATCAGTAAAAATGATTATATTTGTTTTCTAATAAAATATTAGTAAATTTAAATTTACTAATAATTTAATAAAACGTCTAGTTTAAATCAACCTAACGCGCTTAAAATAAAGTTTATTTTGGATTGAATGTATTTACTATTACGTTCTCGAAAGTTCTTCGCTACTCAATTTGGGATGTAGTCGGGTCGGGTATTGATTTTATAGATAGATATCGATAAAAGAAAATAGGAACCTATATTTTCTTTAATATTATGTGGAAAATGGAAGTATTCTGTATGCACGATAATTATTACAATGATTGTTTGCGCAGCAATTTCTTGAAAATCACTAAATGAAAAATCCTTCTGATTTTTAAGTTTCCCAAAGAAACTAGCGTCAAAGAGAAATGTCCAAATCAAGCACGACATGCTCTGAACATTTTTTTGAAGTTGATTTATTAAGGCGTTTTTGAGTTTTAGCGAGACTAATGAACAGTGATAGATTTTTATACATAGAATATTTTATATTAACATAATACTACGCCATTCATCCTACAGTTTTACTGAACTCCAAACAAGGTTTATTTTTTCGAATTAAGAAATCAAGTATCTATCGATATCGATAATGTAATTAAAAATGCAATGTTACTTCCATGGTTGAGTAGCAGTAGATATCGTAACATTACATCGTACGCAATAAAGTTTATAATTGCAACCGCTGAGAACACCGCCATCTATGGTCGGGTAGCGGAATTTACTTGGCAATCGAATCTTGTTTGATTTTAGATTACAAAACATCGTAAATACTTTCTGCACTAACGCAAAATAAATTATATTTAAAGAGTGTGAAGATTTCTTACCAGAAGTAGGATCTATGACTTATGCTTGTTTTGACTAAAATTAAAACGACCAATCAAACGATCGGCTTATTTGTAGTGCATTATATGATTATCAGTTTATTTGTGTGAGTTTGGCAACTACGGTTCCCATAGTAATTTTGCTGTATTGCACTTCCATTGTTTTTTCTGTTCCGTGGGGAGGCCTATGTCCAGCAGTGGACGTCTTTCGGCTGATATGCTGATGATGAAATCATTTAAAGGTACTTTTGAATTGTCTACAAAAAAAAAACTAAAACGAAGCTAGTTCCACATTCGCAAGCGTCAGTAGGTCTATATGGAGAAGAACGTACAATAAACTCCACGGACACTCTTTTCCATCCATAAATTGTATTTTTTTTTATCTTATATAGGCTTGCGCTTGACCACCATCTCACCTGATTAAAAAAAAACAAACTTCGTGTTTCGTCAGTCGTCGGATTTCTATCAGTTGCCCTTTGCACTTGGTGCAGACCAGACGCTCTCAATCAACTTGGAAGTATATAGAGTTGTTAATACTCTTTTAACATAATGTAATTTATTTTAAAAAGGGGAGGAAAGCTGCTATTTTTATCTCTATATATTTCACACGGCAATCAAAACAAAAAAAGGTTTTACAACATTTACATACATACGTAAATTCATATACGTGAGGACGATGCACCCAGACTAACACTACTATACTACGTGCAGGTATTAAGTATTATGCGCCCCTTTTGCTATAGTATTAAATTCACAACATACCTCGCTGAGCATAACGATGGTGCTGACATTGTGTTCTGATACCATCCGCCAGAAGTCCATGATAGTGTTCGGTAGAGGGTCTTGCGTTATTATGAACCCTTCTGAGTTGTCGTAAGCTGAGAAAAAGAAAAATAATGTTAATAAAGAATAAAAATATGAAACCGTGTAGACTGTCAAATGTATTTTCTTCCCTCGACACTAATCTCAATAACAAATAGATTCATTTTGATAGAAATGAAGGTACCCAGACGAGTTCATCACGTCGAGGCCACCAGTTTGGAGATATACAGAACAGGATGTAAAGTCCCCGCAAACCTCCATTGAATAGGGAGGATCCTCCGGCAGGCGGGTTTGTGTCTGGTCCGAGCAACTGCCTGACGGTTGTTATAGAACTGTTGTATGTGTTGAAATCGCGCCGAAAATTTTTCTTTCGCGATGCTGGCTTTGTGTGACGTCAGGTCTTTAGTTCGTTTATGGTGGCATAGATACATACAAATAACTACCACCACACCACTATACCAGCGCAGCGTTATTTTCTTTTAAATCTTGCTTCACATGCTGAGATAGGAGCCTTTTTGGTCTCACACGGGTTTTTTTTTGTGTTTTTTTTATCTCATGACCCCGTGCGGGTCACAAATTAATATTTTTTTCTTTAACTGATCATCATCTTCCTGCCCTTGTTCCATGTTACTTGGGGTTGGCGCAACACGTTCTCTTCTTCCATACCGTCCTGTCCCTCGTCATGCTATCACTGACTCTCTTTATTTTCATAACACTCCTCACACAGTCCATCCATCCGTTCTTTGGTCACCCCCTACCTCTCCATCCATCCACATTTATTTTAAAAATATAGTGACATGCGTTTCATTGCTTTCTTTCTTTAAATGAAATTGTGACAACCAACAGCGTTGATGTTTAAGATGTTAAATGTTCATAGACATTGGGGACCCCTTCTAGCTCATGGCACTTACATGCTCACCAAAAGTCATTTCACCTGCTTAGTATAAAACAACAGGATTCCAAATACCATATAACAGGTTCCCAAAGATGGCGAACCATTTTTTTTTATGCAGTGCCATTATATGGGTATCAAATGAAAGGGAATGTTATGAGGATCACGAAAAACTGTTTTTATTAGCTTACCTTCAATGAAGGAGGCGTTGATATAGGTAGAGAAATCTCTGGCGGGTATGGGCGTGAGTATGACGCGGTTCCTGTCATAGGGCAGACAGTCAGGGCTTCTGTTGCGTGCTCGCAGCTCTTCTCCCGCGCCGGCGCCCTGGGACTTGAGCGGCTCGGCTACTGGGCTGTTTAACATTTTCTGAAGGAAAAAATATGGAAATCAAACTCAAAGTAACCCCTAACTATATAGCAGCTAACCAGCTTAATTATCCATTCAATAAATAGCACTTTTTTACTAAACGACGCCGTTCAATAAGCGGCTTGACTAATCCGACTTATTTTTTTAATAGTAGAATAAAATTTAGTTCAGTTAGGTAATTTATTTGTTTCTGCTTACAATAGTTTGTTATAATTATGCGAGTCTGACTTGTTCCTGGTCGGAATTTTGCATTGATTGTGCAGTAAATAAATAAAAATGTATAGTAAGTAAAGTATTTACTTCAAACTCGATCTCCATAAGACACTTGTCGGCGTGGTCGGGCGTGTTCCTTAACTTGTCGACAGCTGGTTTCAGTCGGGATGCGCTGATCTCTGTGTCTCCATAGTGCGCATACTCTACCAGTGCGCGGTATACGAATACGTATTGTTTCTGAAGAGAGAGAGTGCCATATTAGTAACATGCAGCAAATAGAACAATGTATAATGATGTACATCCAAGTCACCCAAATACACGATCTTCACCGCCCAGCGAACTTTTACGTAAATAACTTTATATTTTTGGTCATTGCCTGTTTCTAGGCAATTGAGAAGAGGTCCCGTTTATGAGTCCCCATTCACACGTCGACGGCCAGTACGATATTGAGATTTACTGTATGATGTTGGGACCACGCGCAGCTATTCCAGTAGACAGTCCAGTGCTACTGGCGTGACCGTGCGGCCCACGCCGGCGCTGCAATGAACCATCGCGGGGCGTCCCACCATGCTTATCCAGGCTTCGTATACCCCCTTTGGTATGTATTACACTCACCAGCGACTGCACCAAGAAGTTCCTCTGCCTCCTCAGCTCCGCCACAGTGTTGAAGACAGCCACTTGGCCGGTGGCGCGCAGCTGTTCCAGTAGACAGTCCAGTGCCACTAGCGTGCCAGTGCGGCCCACGCCGGCGCTGCAGTGGACCACCACTGGACGACCCACCATACTCGTCCAGGCTTCGTTTACCCTCTGCAAAAAGAATAACACAATTTAAAAAATGATTTTTATCTTTAACCAGATGCATGGTAAAAGTTTGATCAAGGTTATTTCATTTTTAATTAACTGCACGTTCACGAAAACAATTTCATATCAAAAGCGACTTTATTTCCTAGCAGTGGTGGTTTTCGTAGTTTAATTAGGGCCGAGTTCATCAATGAAACTAATCTCGATTAGTTCAACTCAACTCTGTTTATGCAAATACAGCGTTTTGATTGGTAGTTTCTCAGCGGTCTTAACCTATCAGAATGCTGTATTTGCACAAACAGTTTCATTGGTGAAATCGATCCTTACTCACTTTCAACGTGGAGAAATAATTTTGTCTTTGTTTTTATGACGTGCAAGTGACACTGAGGTTTCATAACCTTGGGTGATAATCCACATGTTAACTGCAAATGTTTATAGGATTGCTCTCTTTCTTTCTCATGATGAGCCCGTTCTTAACCTCGACCTCGATCTCGCCTGATGTTAAGTTAAGCGATAGATGAGGTCTGCAATAGAGCGAGCGAGCCAGACTTCTTTTTTTCACATGTTTGGTTGTACTGTTCATAGCTAAGACAGAGATATTTGAAGTTCAAAAGCGTTGTATCTCAGTTGGCAGTACAGTAGTCACAGCGGATCTTTCTGTCTCTGAAGTAGGCTCTGCGAACCATTGCGCAAAAAACAGTTTGTCATTGAGTATACTGCATACAGTAAGCGAGATAGGACGATGCGACAAACGTAAGAAAGTGAAAGAGGCAGTTATACAATTCTATCTTCTACTTCAACATTGACACAAAAATAGCAACTGCGTAGGGTCTCGCAGCCAACTTCAGAGACACAAAGATCCACTGTGACTACTGTACATACTTTTAATTTAATTTATTTCTGTTACCTTAATAAACTTGAGTATGGAATGCGGATACTCGGGCGCGGCGAAGTCCTTCCACATGAGGAAGTGGTACTGGCGCACGATTCGGGATTCCCCATTGTCCTTCACCTCGCGAGGTGATGTAGGCGCGCTAGATTCCGATGCTTCTTTGACGTCTGGAAAAAACGTTACATATATGAAGAAGGACGCGATATGTTACTAAAATAGTACATTTAGTGTCGAGCATAAAATGTCGAGATTTTAACACGAACTTTAACACGTGTTAAAATAAAGCCTTTTTATGCGAGACCCGAACGATTCTTTTTCCACTAACTGATGAGCTTACTTAATTAAATATATGCAAATAAGTTCCAACAACAATTTATTAGAAACGTGCAGACTAATAACCACAGACTATATACACACAATCAACGCGCGCTTTTTCGAGAGGTAACAGGTTCAGTATCATTCTGCCAGTTACATAATGATATCAAAACTCCATACAAAAGTCATTTCGTTAACTGTTATTATGTAATTTTGTTTTTTTTTTTAATATTTTTTTTATAATCTTGTGTCTAAATGTTCATATTTCGAAACGAATTTCTTAGGTAATGTGTTACATAATAGACAAGGTAGTGGAAAAAAATCTTCTATAACATGGTTGCATTTACAGATACACAGGTTTGGAAAGGGTCTGTACTGAAAGCTATAACTATTTGTTATGTCGGGGAATATAAACCGTGAACTACGGCACGGACACCGAATTTCTCGACTATAGCGAATATTACCGCCAATTGATCCCGCCAGATGGCGCTTGACGGCTCGGAGTAAACAAAAACATAACAACATGGCGTCTACTACTGTTTGTGGTTACCGAACAATTTTTTACTGATTTTAAGATAACTTGTGTTCAAAAACCAAATAATAATATTGGGGAAGTTAGCTTCATTTTTCTTTCACTATTAGTTTTATATTTTGTATGCATATACTGCAAAATTTTGTCGCTCGACTTTGACAGTTTGGTTTTTTAGGGATGGGTCCTATATATCAAAACGTAACTTATATCGGATATGTATTAGATATCATATCATATCGATATCGAAATAACCGATATTACAAAAGCTGTATCTAATAAAAAACTTACTAGCGTGCGAGAACGAATAAATCAAAACTTAAAACCGTAACAATGAGAAAACGTACGAAATACGAACAAAACGCAAACTTCACAAACGCTATAAACCATATGCGCTACCTCTCTTTCTAAGTATAATTTCGCGTTCGTTGTTAGTTTGCTCATCTAAATAACATTTTAACTTTTGCAAACTGTACTACTGATATCGATATCTGAAAACCGTTTTCGATATCGATATGAAAACACATACATAACCGTTTGCGAAAAAAACCGAAAACGCCCTTCTCTAGTTTGTTTACTTCGATTCCTGTGGCACCATCTGAGCGCAGCTTTGCGGATAGTACCCTATTGCGCCTAGCGTGTCTTATGATGAGTAAAAATTATAGTATACAAGGCACTATTGAACACCTATTTAGCAAACGATAATCATTTGACAAGCTTTTATTTAACTTGCAATGTATGTATGTAAGTGCGTTCGGGTCATATCTTGCAACTGAATTTTAAAGCAGTTATGCTCCAAAAATTAAGATGATTTTGCATACACGTTTAGTTTAGATGACAATGCATGGCTAAGTGATGTCATTCTAAATCTAATATGGCGGACGGCCCAAGATGGTGGGGTAGAGTGCGCGCAAGATAAGTCTGCGCGCGACGGGTGGCGTGCTTAATGTTGCCAGCATAACTGATCTTGTTTCCTTCATTTAATCAATAGTCATTTTACATAACTCGAAACTTAAAGTAATTTAAGTTAAGTACTAGTAATTACTAGCTGTTTCTACTTGCATAGAATATGATGAAAGGAGCTTCATGAAATTATTGTAAATCTTTTATTGAATACTTATTAGTACCTTCTGTTAAATTTGGTCTAATAATGGTCCATCAGTGGCTAATACCGTCCATTTACACTCTTTTTAATTTCTTCATCAACAATTTTTGAAGAAGCTGCAAAATAACAATGATGCATACATGATGCCAATCCTGCGGCACCGGTAGTACGAAAATTTAGGTAAATTTTATTATAATGGTATCCCTAAGAGTTACCTGTCAAATAAGAAACGCGGGCTCTATCTTTGTAAAACGGTACCGTAGGCCCGTTATTGTCTTGTTCACTTCAAGAAAACATTTCTGCCAGCACTTTAAATTACTATTGGCATAATGATGGCGATTATTTACATCGTAAAACGAATAAAAACACGGAATACAACACACTCTTGACACCTGACATAAATGACAGACGATTAGTTCTAATTTTCGCCGCGCGCAGACTTATCTTGCGCGTACTCTAGTTATTTTTGTGCACTTTCATGATATGGGTATCAAATGAAAGGATTCGCTGAGAAGAATACGAAAAAAGCTTGTTTTAAAAAAAAGATTTTTAGTGAATAATTTTATTTGTCATGAAAACAAACTGCCATCTTTTACCGTTATCTGGGTTGTTGCAGCTAGAAAGCACTACGTGGGACACTCAGAAAGTTTTGCGAAACTAAAAAAAATTGTTCTATACGTACATATATTTTTATTAAATCTTTTCAAAGTACTTTCCACCAGCCTCTATACAAAGATTCATGCGCCTAAACCAGTTTTCAAAACACTTTTTCCAGTCCGCCGCAGACACCTCGTTTACAGCCTGCTCGAACGCAGCCAGCGCATCTTCCGGCGACGAAAATTGTATCCCTTTGAGCTGATTTTTTATTTTTGGGAATAAAAAGAAGTCACACGGTGCTAGATCAGGGCTGTAAGGAGGGTGACCCAGGAGTTTGACTGGCGTGCTGTCCAGGAAGTCCCTCGTTTTGAGTGCGGTGTGCGCAGGTGCATTGTCGTGGTGGAGCAGTAGCCCGCGGAGCCCTGTGTTTGGTCGCTTGTTGCTTATAACAGAGAAAACTTCTGGCAAACATTTGGTAGTATACCATTCGGCATTAATGCTTCTTTGATCCCGTAAGGGAATTGATACCAAGTGGCCAGTCAAATTAAAAAAGCTAGCGATCAAAATCTTACCCCCGCTTCTAGATCGCTTCACTTTGGTAGGCGTTGGCTCATTTTGAAACACCCAAACAGTCGACTGGCGCTTGGTTTCTGAGTCGTATTGATAAATCCAGGACTCATCACCTGTAACGATGTCGTAAACACGCCGAGACGAGCCTGCTTCAAATTTGTTAAGCATATCACGGCACCATTCCACCCGGGCCTGCTTCTGAGCATCGGTGAGGTTGTGCGGCACCCAGCGTGATACTATCCTCCTCACGCGAAGATGGCTGTGTAGAATCTCGTGAACGCTTCCCGATCCAATCTTCAATATGTGTTGAATCTCCTGATATGTAATTCGCCTATTGTCTTGGATTAAATTTTTCACTGCTAGCACGTTTTCTTCGGTAACAGCCGTCAAAGGGCGACCGCTTCTTTCGTCATCCCCCAAAGTTGGTCGACCGCGCTTGAATTCGTTATACCAACGATACACGGTTGCCTTGGAAGGGCCTTCATCCATGAATGCCATTTGAAGTCTATCGTACGATTCATCCGGTTTCAGGCGACACTTGAAATCGTATAAAATCATAGCTCTAAAATGTTCCCGACGCAGATCCATATTTCAGTGAGACACAATACTTTGAATTAACTCGCAAAAAATGTGGAGGGAAATTTTGAAATTGGAACTTACTTATTTTTACTTATAAATAATCATATTTTCGAAAAACATTATAACTGGCCAGTCTCCCATATATAAAAACTTTTTTTCGCAATACTTTCTGAGGGGCCTGGTATTTTAACTAGAACCACGTTTTCGATAAAACTATTACATACCTCCATTCCTCTTAGCGATGCCGTTATTCTCAACTATTGGTTGTCCGTCTGAGTTGGTTGGCTGTTTCGTTATCTTCAACTCTCTGACGATGTAGTCTGAATATCTACAACAAATATTGATTGAAAACCTTGACATTCTGTTTTACTTTCAGGGACATGAATAATTAAAAAAAAAAGCGGCCAAGTGCGAGTCGTACTCGCGCACGAAGGGTTCCGTACCATTATCGCAAAAAACGGCAAAAAAATCATGTTTGTTGTATGGGAGCCCCACTTAAATATTTATTTTATTCTATTTTTTGTATTTTTGTTAAAGCGGCAACAGAAATACATCATCCGAGAAAATTATAACTGTTTAGCTATCACGGTTCATGAGATACAGCCTGGTGACAGACAGACAGACAGACGGACGGATCGCGGAGTCTTAGTAATAGGGTCCCGTTTTCACCCTTTGGGTATGGTACCCTAAAAAGGTTTTCCAATTATTTGCAGTAGTGGTTTTATGATCAAACAAAACATATAAATCAGGCCAGGATACCTCTAAGAGACAACACACCCTTTTATCACTTATGTTTAAGATCTACGTACAGGGGCGTAGCTACCGCCGTATCTGCCGTATCAATTATACGGGGCCCCCGGGCCACGGGGGCCCCCGACGTGCATAAGCAAAAATAAAAACTGATAAAAATTTACCTAAGAACTTCGATTTGACACGAAGACCTGTCACTATTGTCCATAGAGGCAGAAACTTTAGAAAAAGTAAAGACCGCATCATAAATGATATAATAAATCAGTTTGCCGAAAAAAACGGCAAGGAGAGTGTATATTTAATTTGAATTGTTTGTAAAAATTTTGGAAAAAGTGACAGATAGATAATTATGATGAATAAATATTTCTTTTAATTTTATGCAAGCATTTATTTTCTTTTGTGAGATATCTTTACCCTTCATAAGGGCACCCAAACAATTTTTTATACGGGGCCCCGCCAAGGCAAGCTACGCCACTGTCTACGTAATATAGATTACCCTACAGACTCTAGCACCAAACCATACTCCAGGCCAAAGAAAAATGCAGAAACGTATCATCTAAAATGAACAACAAACCTCTTCTCCCCAACATGATTCACAGTAATATTTCCAAACGCTCTCGAGCCGCGCTCCTCAGGCCAGTACTTCGAACACTTCACCTTGGAGTACTCCTCAAGGTTAGTGAGCATCACGATCAGCTCCAAGCCATGTTCCCATATCATGCGCCAGAAGTCGTTTACAGTTGTGTCAGTTGGGCCTTGCGCGCAAATGAACTGTTTTCGTTCCTAGGGCAAGAATTTTGTGGTTATTTCTCAGTGTGGGATATGGTTTTTGTGGTTATACAAAACATATCTTTAGAGGTTGTGTAGTTAAGGTTACACTAGTCGAAAATTCTTCCATACAAACGTAGTCTAGGGATTATTCCACTGTTTGACGATGTACGTTCAAAATAAAAAGTGATATCAATTTGTCTCATCATTATCTAGCCCTGTATGGAAGCGAAAAGTAAAAGTTCCACATTTCGACACTAATTTTAACGCATTTTTGGGCGCAAATAAATACCATAAGAAGACGGAAAATTGCAAAACGGCCTCCATACAGGGATAGATTAGTAGTTCAACAATGCAAATAATTTTATTTTGAACAGATAGATTTAGTCGTTTTTTCATGATATCTAGACTGCCAAAGGTCTGTTTATAAAATTTCGCGGTCTCGGTTTCGTCCTAAATCATTATCCATTTCGCTACAAATTTGCAAAAGTGTGTATTCGAACGCGAACTAGCTTCCTACTGCTCATCACAGCATCTAATCTCTTCCGCACGTGTTGTCGGTTGATATAAACTGCATTTTAACCCCGCGCACAAAATAGTTCGTGCCGTCGACTAGTGTACCCTTAAAGACAAGGATAGGATGTATCGTTTCGTTCATTGTTTGGGTGGATTTCTGGCGTTTGTTTATCCGAATATGCTAGTTGAGGCCGCTGAAAAGCAAAAGCTTCACTGTCCAAGTTTTTTTTTTTACGAAATCTAGAAAACCTGTTTATCGCTTAAAGGGACTTAAAATTTGTAGATAACTGATTTGTCTGAGATCATAGATCATTTTACATACATAAACTCACGCCTTTTTCCCATGGGGGTAGGCAGAAACTACAGATCGGCACCTGCTATGATCCTTACATACTTCTTTTGCTTTACTCACATTCATACATCTAGTCATACACACACGCCGGTTATGAGTACTGCCGCACCTGGCCTTTCTGAAGAACATCACCTATAAGGTCTATGTATGTCTTTCTAGGGCGTCCCCTCCCGGCGTTTCCATTCACGTCTGCCTTGTAAATACCTTTCGTTAGTCGCCTTTCATTCATCCTCTCAACATTTTAGATCATTTTAATAGCCATTAAAAACACTCAAAACCGTGGAAACAAGCGTATTTTTATAGAAAATTTAAATTTATGACAGGACAATATTATTTTTGCATCTCATCTTTGGAAAGTGTAAGATTTGCATCCAAACTTTTGGATAGTGGCTACTTTAACCACAAAAATCATCCACCGCCATTACAAAAGTGTCATGGCCGATCGTTCTGTGATTGGTCAATTTGGACAGTAGCGTATTTGCAATTCAACTGTTGAGAACGGTATCGTTTTTGCTTCTCAACCGCTTTTTTTATCTCAATTTTCTATTGGGCATGGGTAACATTGCATTCAAACGAATTGAACCATCCGAAAGGTTTTAAAACACTACCAGATGGCGTTCTCAGTTCAATTTAAGCAAAACTGGACAACAGCGCTTGCTTTTAGCCCCCTCAGTTTATGCATACGTGTTTACACTGGCGCTAATGAATATATGATAGTGTTCACACGTAGTAAGTAGCTTTACGCTTCACCTGGATGCGCGTGCCAAAAGTGCATGTTTTAAAAGCCTTCAATTAAGATCTTATACTCAAGAACAAAACACCAATCTGAAATCAACTCACCGACTGCGAACTAAATAGCTAAACTACAAAAATCATGCTGTGCAGTCGGATGATCACGGAGATTTTATTAGAAGTGTTATTTTGAGAGAGTGCAAACTAATTGAACAAAATGTTGCATGTCAGCGCGAAAGCTTCTTAACAGACATAGTTCAACAGTTCGCGGCATATTTTCCTTAAAATAAATCTTCTCTTTAAAGAAAATATTCCGGGCCCTATTGAACCTCCGCACGTAATATGCCTTACATCATTTTGGTTATTTACTTTTATATAATAATGTAACTACAGTGCTACACAAGTGCGTTAATACAGACAAAGAGTGCATTGCCACAATTACAAGGAAAACACAACACAAAAACGGACAGAAAGCAGTGTACAAAATAAATTGATTCCACATTTAGTCATAGTATTAAAATGAAGTATATAAGAATAGTGTTTATTCGTTTTTCCTTTACAATTTAATAGCTATGTAGCTAAGTGGCCTTGACAATTGCCCATAAGGCGTAGACGTTGAATAGTTTTTACCCGAATACGGCAAATTCAATAGAATAAATAGACATTATTGTTAGAATTGATCAATCAGGATAGGATCAGAAGGAGAAAACACGATTTTTTGAGCTTTGACCTTGGAATATCAGGGGTGTGACCATAAGCTCTTAAAGCGGTATCAATTTGAGATCGAATAAGGGACAGATATATCTAACTTGTATACATCTGTCACTTACTCGATATCAAATTGATACCGCTCTAAGAGCTTATGGTCACCCCCCTGTAGTCGCGGACACCGTACGATAAGTAGATTTTGAGACAAGTTTTAGGCTGTCAAAATAATGGGTTATACAAGTTTATAGCTGACTATCTCTCATTCCGAGATGAAACCCCTAATATTCCTGGGCTATAAATGAATGAATGAATCTTTTTGGTGCAACCATGACGTTTTAATTCGTGTCAAATAATTGTTATCCTTTCTTTCGCTCCTTAGGTTTTGCAGAAGAATCTATGTGGAATCAATTTAATTTCGCATCCGTGCGCGCGGTACCTGGTTAGGCTCCGAAGGGTCCTTAGAAAGCGGAGGACAGAAGACGAACACAATTTTAGATCAAATCCACACGTCACATAGAAGGAATATTCGTGAAAAACTACTTCTACTAGGTATATTAGCTACTTATGTTAGAATATATGGGGTTATGGGGGCAAATAAACATGTTTTTTTATAATGATTTCGGTCTTTTTATATAGTGTTATGGTTTCGATCGTTCTGAGAATTACATTACAGGGAAAACTAGACAGGAAATAATATATGAGGGGATAAAAGCATCTATTTATAAATTAATGTAATGTTATTTAATGTGAACATTTAAGGTATGACATGACTGAGTTTCCTTGTTTCTGTGCACTTTAAATCTAAAATCGGAATATCTGTATTTTAAACATTGCAAAACTATGCGAAAGTATTAATAATTCATGCATTCTCATTCCGGCTGTTTTATCTGGAAAATATATATAATTATAATATATATATATAAATTCAGACCACCTTAAATTTATAGCAACAGAACTAACATTGCTGTAACAATGTCATATGACCTTGTGTTCTACATGAACTTGACCTAAGTACTAATAATCTTGAAATAATATAATATGATTTGTCAGTCTGGAAGAGTTTGACCAGTCCGGCCATAATGGTCCCAAATCAGTACACAACCCACAATTATCTCACATATATATGGCAAGCGACTTTGAATTTTCGTGACCTTGAAAATAAAATGACCTTGGAACTAACATGGTGTCCCTTAATATAGTTCACGTTAACGTAATCAGATCCAGTAACAGTATCAATCAGTGACTGTTTGGTCATGATTTCTATGCCTATGTCCTAACTTTACCTAACCTCCGGGATCTTAAATTGCAAATGACTAACAATAGCAGACACACACAATCAAATATGGCACTCGACCTTGAAAGTTAAGTATCCTTGACCTTGGAACTTACCTGGTATCCCATAACATAGTTCGCATTGATATAATCAGAGCCAGTAATACTATCAATCTGCGACAGTTTGACCCTGGTCTGGTCATATGCCTTGATGTCAGGATAACGGTTCTTGGGCTGGTTTTCTCTGGCTTCCGAAGCGTGGGTAGTCCGGTCAGGGAAGCATTCGGGTAGCATCTGCAACAACTTGATAATTTGTGAAGAATTATTATTTAGAATATTTTGAAATGGAGCATTGATGGTATATGTAATTGGCCTTTGGCTGTGTTATGTTAAAGTAAAAATAAAATAAATTAATGGTGAATTTGAATCATAGAATAATGTAAATGATTGTAGCTTCAAGCTTGAAGAATTAGACGCCTGCAGCTTTTTTAATTTGTTAAGACGTCCAAAAAGTTATGGTTGCCCGCCTAATTTGAAGAAATGACTATTGATTTTGTTACAAAGACCATAGTCCATTAATTTGCACCAAGTGCAACCCCATATCGTGTCCAGGCTATCTCTTTCCATTCAAGGCCGCCTGTTGTATGTTTGTTTTTATTTTAAGGTTTCGTTTTGTATTGTTTTATCTTGGTGTACAATAAAGTATATATAAATAAATAAATAACCATAATACAGACCAAACTTATTAACAGATACAAAATGCTGGAGTCCCTGCTTTTGACGCCATATTAATGAAAAGGGCGCTAGTTATTATTTGCTAGTATTCTTGTAACTAATTTATGCTGGGAACTTTGATAACTTCGTCTTTGTAATATGAACACATTAACTATCAATAATTAATTTTTGGATGTTCAATAAAGAATCTAAGAATTGATATGAAGACGAACAACAAACTCCGCCTTATCTTTAGAAAAGCCAGTTTCATAAAACATGAAAAGCCACTTCGAACTTCTTCTGGAACCTCTATTCGGAGTCAATTTGCCTCTGCGCGTACGCATTGGCCAGCTCGTCTTTAGGTATGGGCGGTATCTCCGGAGGTACGGTGGAAAGTTGGAAACCAACATTTGACGGCCACGGATGCGATTCCAGCATTTAGAAAAGCCAGAACCATAAAACATGAAAAGTAAACTTACTTCGAATTCCTTCTGGAACCCATAGTCAGAGTCGACTTGCCTCTGCGCGTACGCACTGGCAAGCTCGTCTTTAGGTATGGGCGGTATGTCCGGAGGTACGGTGGACACCAGCGGTTGACGACCTCGAATGCTGTCCCAGTACCTGGCGAAAATTATAGTCAACCATTAGCATCTTGATAACAACTCCTTTGGAGCAATAGAGTTTTGTATGAAGAACCTCATTCGCTCCCAAAAGTGGTGTAGTACCACTATTTAGACTAGGGATTCCCAAATTGGTCTGGGAAATCGGTTTCCCAAAGGTCGACATAAATGAAAACTGATTTCGGGGTCGACGAGGTCTAAAAATCGACCCCTATTTAATTAATAGGAATCGATTATTAGACCTCGGTTCTTATTTGAAACTTTCAAAATACTGAATAAGTTGTTTTACGTGTACCAACCATAATAATAGTAATATTATTCGAATACATGTGACATCCACAAACCCGCATTGAATATTAAAAAGGCTGATGATGATGATGAAGTGAACCAACTAGTTATAAGAATGACTAATTGTTTGGTCAAGCAGTGCCACCTATCGGTTCTCATTACATCTACGATCAATAGACAGTTCGGAGCGACATCTGCTGTTCAACGGCAGAGGACGGCTCGCTTGCGACGAACGGGAGAGAAATCCTCCGACAGCCCGCGCGCCCCGGCAGTGTGTTTTACAAACCAGGACCGTTCATACATGTACACAAAATTCTCACAAAATTATAAAATTGTAATTAAAGTATTAAGGAGTCTACACACCAAACCCGCCGACCCGCCGACACAGCCTTTGCTTCAAACTTTGCTTCAAGGGGTTTGGGTCGCCGACACCAAGCCGCCGGGCTGTGTCGGCGGGTCGGCGGGTTTGGTGTGTAGAGTGTTGGGTAGGACACGACATGAAAAAGAGTTTGTAAGAGTAGCCTCTTTTTTGTACTGAGCCAGTACAATGTCCTACTTCAAATGAGGCGAGGCATACTGAAGCTCGGCCTTAAGTTTGAAGCTATGACTTCATGAGTACAAATATGAAAATTAATGTTATTGCAGTACAATAGGGATGTTTCCTGGGTAGAAAAATTATAATACTATTTAGTCTATCAGTGAGATTATCAAATACAAATAACATTAGGCCCGTATTTTTTGCTTTATCAAATAAATTAAACAATTACAAAGATAAAGCGCAGCAAAATTCAGGGGTGGGGGCTTGTGACGTCACTTTGACAGTATAAAGTGTAGCACACCGTGACATCACGATATTTCAACGCACTGTATCGTCGTATTTTGTAGTTTACCTGGTAAAAGAAAAATACGTGTTCCATATTTTTAGGTTATCTAACTGACGGACTTAATAGTCTAAATTCTGATTGATGACATATTAAACAGGCAAAGTAATATGAAACGATTAGGATATTCAAAACAGTCGCTTCAATGCGCGCCTCACAATATTCATTAATGTCAACATATTTCCTTCTCGCTCGAGATTCGAGACGCGGTCACGTAATGTTCATTGCAGAATGACGTACAATTGTAATTTGTAGCATGCGGCTCGCTTCCTCTCTGTCCTCGTCCTATAGTTTTACGGAGACGGAGAGTGAGTAACGCGACTGCCGCGACATAAAATTTGAAGTAGTACAATAAAATATTTTGAGCCGCTCTTACATTTTGACGTCATGTACGGGACAAATGTACCGCCTCTTGTAAGTCCTACCCAACATAAAAATCTCAGTGTAAACCATATTCATCGATCCTTATTGAAGAAGCCCTGCCTGCCTCCTGTCTTCAATGCCAAATCATTGGACCTTCGAGCCAAATTGAAGATATCAGCTGCGTGACGAGCCGGGTTGAAGAATGATGGAAGCGAGTGGAACTTCGAATTAGAAGTACGTTGCGGAGATCTGGAAGCCACAGTTTACTGAGCAGAAGCCATTGATGCAGCAGCCATTTATCCAGTTCCCTTTTTCCCTCCTTTTCCTGTGTCTTCGCCTTGTGTTAATATCGTACCTAAACGTTTTTCAGAACTGAACGAAATCAGATCTACTGGCAGTGCTGAGGCCGTCTTCAGGTGAGAAAACACGACTGAACACGCAAAACTGTGAGTACCTACTTTCGTAAATTACCAAAATGAGTGAGGATGAAACTATTTCTCGTTTAGATAGTCAGATATCTGATCTTAAGAAACAACGTGGTGTAATTAAAGGTAGATTAACATTGTTCGCAAATTATATCAATAAGATAGATAAATCGTGTTTAGATGCCGTGATTAAAACTCAAGTGCAAATGCGTATTCAAACGGCAGCAACTTTTTTTAGCGATTTTAACGACGTGCAATCTAAACTAGAAATAATTGTGGATGAAAAAGAATTACTGATACATTTAGATTACAGAGATTCGTTTGAGTGCCAATATTATTCAATAGTAGCTATAGCAAAGCACATGATAGGCGACGGTGAGCAAAATGCATTAAATAATTCTCAGTGCATTGCCGGTAATTCTGTGCCTATTAAATTACCGCAAATAAAGTTACCCGCCTTTGACGGTTCCTTCGATAAGTGGTTAGAATTTAGGAATTCATATGTTTCAATGATACACGATCGGGACGACTTGGATCCTATTCAGAAATTTCAGTACCTAAAGTCATCTCTCAGTGGTTCCGCGTTACAAGTTATCAGTTCGTTAGAGTTTACTGCACCTAACTATTCTCACGCTTGGGAGCTGCTTGAAGCTAGGTATCAAAATAATAGGTTATTGATACACAACCATGTAAAGGCTTTGTTTGCAGTACCTTCACTGTGTAAGGAGTGTCCGGCACAGATCAGAACGTTAGTTGATTGCGTTTTGCGTAATCTGCGAGCTCTGAATTCTCTTAAAGAACCGGAATCTTCACTCGAGGATATGCTTATCATTTATTTGGTTGTCTGTAAACTTGATTCTGCTACTGAACGCGAGTGGGAGAATTATAGAAGCTGACTTATCTCTGATTCTAACAAATCCTCTCAACCTGTAAAACTAGAAGATTTATTAACGTTTTTAAATAATAGGTCTGACATATTAGACATGATTAATTCGGGTAAAGGTAAAAATAATCAGTCACATTCTCAAAGTAAACTTGAGGGTAAGCACTCAACTGATAAAAAGCAGTATAATTCTCAAACTACACTTAACTACGCACTAAGTTATGCGAGCGCGAGTAATAATAAAGGCTCACCAGGTCGTAAAGATAAAACAAACACAATGGTAAATCTTAAAATTAAATTAAATAATATAAATATCAATGAAGTTGACACTACAAAATTTCTAGGACTGTTAATAGATTCAAAATTGAATTGGAAACCTCAAATAGAGGCACTTAGTAAAAAATTGAGTAGTGCAGCCTACGCTCTTAAACAGCTTACTGTGGTTCTCAACGCAGATGCGCTGACTACTGCTTACTATGGATTAGCCGAATCAATTCTTAGATATGGAGTCATCTTTTGGGGTAATAGCACGGACAATGAAATAGCGTTTCGGGCACAGAAAAGGTGCATTAGATCGATGTTCAGACTGCAAACAACGGATAGCTGTAAATCTTATTTCATAGAACGTAAGATATTGACATTGCCTTCATTATATATCCTGGAAACAGTAATGTTTATTAAATTGCATCCTCATTTATTCCAGCGTTTGTCTGATGCTGTCCCTAGGAATAGACGTGATAATTTCAAACTCTGTGTTCACGGCGCTAAAACAACTCTTATGCGTAAGAGCATCTTTTGCATGGCTCCGAACATTTTTAATAAATTGCCCAAAACATGGAAAACATTAAATATATCTGTTCTTAAAAGTAAATTGAAGAGTTTACTCATTGAAAGAGCATACTACAGTATAGCAGAATTTATGAAAGAGGACAACTTTCTTCGTTGATATGACAATGCTGAATGACATGATATTGTAATTTATTGTATTTTGGAATGAAATTGGAATAATTTTATTGTTATTTGGAATTTTAATTTTGATATTATTTTACATTTTCTATTGACCTATTTATTTAACTACTACTTTGACATGTTTATTGACTTAAAATGATACTCGCACCTAATATTTAATGAATAATGTTTGTTTATGCACCATCTCTTCCAACCAATTTGTACGCCACTATTTGTGGCTGAACATGCTAGAACCTTTTACCTCATTGTTATCCTGCATGCAATGTATCATGTACACCATGTTTAAACAAATAAAATTTACTTTACTTTACAAATAAACACTTGACGTGCCCGTTATGTAGTGGTAGTCATGCATTATATTCATGTGTTAAGTTTTTAAATATGTCGGTGCAAGAAAGATTACATATTGTTCAGTCAAAAGGCGTTTGTCAAAACTGTTTACGTACACACACTCACACTATTGACAAATGTAATTACGGTCCTTGTAAATTATGTCAACAGAAACATAATGCGTTAATTCATGTTGACAATAAGAGCGTTATTCCAAATACGTTACCACAACGTTCCGTTATCAATAATACGTTGCCACAGTCTCCTGTATTACACTGCGTTAGTAAAACAGCTGACAATATTGATAATCGGAGTTTTAACAAGTTGAAGGATAATGCTAAATCGTTTCAGACTGTTCTGCTGTCTACGGCGTTAGTTGAGATTGCTGATGTTGATAACAATTATCACACAGTTCGCGCTTTGCTTGACAGCGGCAGTCAAAATTGTTTTATAGCTCAAAGCTTATGTAAACGTTTGAATATACCTGTCATACAGTCCACTATACGTATTTGTGGCGTTGGGCAAACCGTTTCACAGTCCAGTCACAAGTGCGATATAAATATGCGTTCTAAGGTATATGATTTTAATACAACCTTACATTGTTTAGTGTTGCCTAGCATCATTTCGAAGCTGCCTTCGACACACGTTAATAGTGATGCTATACGTATACCTAACAGTATTTTACTTGCAGATCCCACTTTTATGTACCGAGTGACATAGATTTGTTAATAGGCGCGGATGTCTTTTGGGATTTGTTAAGAAAATAAAATTAAACTTCCCACCGGTCCGTACCTACAAGATTCTATGGTAGGATGGATTATATCCGGTCCAGTTTATAATAATAATCGTTTATTAGCGACTAGCAGGACAGATGTTCAGTGCAATTTACTTGTCAACAAGTACTAAAGAAATTCAACATAGTAAGATTAAGTTACCAGAATTAAAATGTTCTAAAACTACAAATTTATTAAACGTAGAAACTAATAATATAGTAATCGATTTCGAAAGATTTTCCTGTTTTACTTGTTTGCAAAGAAAAGTCGCGTATATCTTGCGCTACATTTTTAACTTACGTGCATCCCGTATTGGCCAAGGTCGCAAAACTGGATCATTGACCGTGAGCGAGATTAATAGTTCATTAGTTGTGTTGACACGTTTAGTTCAATCACAATCGTTCAGCAAGGAATATATATACCTTAAAGAAAAGGTGCATTTAAACAATAAATCTAGTAATAAAACATTAGGTTTAAGTATATTTTTAGATGAAGATAATTTAATTCGTATTGGTGGTAGACTTAGTAATTCAAAATTTGATTACGATAAGAAACATCCAGTGTTGCTGTGTCATAAACATCGTTTTACATGGTTATTGTGTTCGTACGAACACAAACGTTTACTTCATGCTGGACCTCAGCTTCTAGTGTCTGCTATGCGTGATAGATGGTGGGTGTTAGGAGCACGTAACTTGGCGAGGCAAGTGGTTCATAAATGTGTAACCTGCACTCGCATGAAAGGAAATATTTTAACTCCACTTATGGGTGATCTCCCTGCCGAACGTTTAGAAGCTGGATTTCCATTCATGCGATGTGGGGTTGATTATGCTGGACCAATATCTATATTGAATCGCAAAGGCAGAGGTTCACAATTAATTAAAGGATATATTTGTTTATTTGTCTGTTTTGCTACCAGTGCTGTGCACTTAGAATTAGTTGGTTCATTGTCGACTCAGGATTATCTATTGGCATTCAAACGATTCATATCACGACGCGGTAAGCCGTGTCAAGTTTTTTCCGATAATGGTAGGAATTTCGTTGGAGCTGAAAGGGAGCTTTCAGCTATATTTGAAAAATCGAATGATGTAATTGATTTTGCTTGTAGTAATAATATTAAATTTAGTTTCATCCCGCCTTATGCACCTCACTTTGGTGGTTTATGGGAGGCGGGTGTGAAGTCGTGTAAGTATCACTTGAGACGTGTCGTAGGTAATGCTAAGCTAACTTACGAGGAGTTTAGTACGGTAATGACACAAGTCGAGGCCGTCCTGAACTCCCGTCCTATGTCACCTATATCCGCAGATCCAAATGACTATCTTCCCCTCACACCTGCTCATTTTCTAATCGGCCGGCCTTTGACTGCGCCTGCCAGTGAGGACTTGACGACGAAATTTACGCCTGCCTGTCGCTACTCTCGGTTGGAGCAGCTGCGACAACATTTTTGGGAACGCTGGTCAAAGGAATATGTGTCTGAGCTGCAACGAAGAACGAAGTGGGCACACAATAAAGATGACATCGCTAAAGATAGTCTGGTCGTCATCAAGGAAGACAACCTGCCCCCATTCAAGTGGAGATTGGGCAGGATTATTAATCTGTTCCCAGGGAAGGATGGTGTCTCGAGAGTTGCGGAAATCCGAACATCAACAGGCATAATCAAGCGTGCTGCCTCAAAAATCTGCCCGCTGCCGGTTTCCACAAGCGAAGCCAGCGTGACTTCTGTTTAATTGGAAGACGGATCTTCCAAGGCGGCCGGTATGTTGGGTCAAGCAGTGCCACCTATCGGTTCTCATTACATCTACGATCGATAGACAGTTCGGAGCGACATCTGCTGTTCAACGGCAGAGGACGGCTCGCTTGCGACGAACGGGAGAGAAATCCTCCGACAGCCCGCGCGCCCCGGCAGTGTGTTTTACAAACCAGGACCGTTCATACATGTACACAAAATTCTCACAAAATTATAAAATTGTAATTAAAGTAATAAATCTCAGTGTAAACCATATTCATCGATCCTTATTGAAGAAGCCCTGCCTGCCTCCTGTCTTCATTGCCAAATCACTAATATTTTAGTAGGAAGTATCATTGTTGTACTTATAATAAATTGTAGTTCTAAAAACTAAAAAAGACGCTTTAATCGTAAATTGAACTAAAAATTCGCTAATCCTGAAGATCTTGGTAAGGCTAATTAATGGGACAAACTATTGAAACGCGCACGGTAGAATCAACTTTCATTACTTGTAAATTTGAACCAAGTTGAATAAACATCTTTGACTTTGACTAAATTATTGCATTGTCATCGGTCCTTGATAAGTGTGCAAAGTTTCAAATCAATCTCACGTTTTGAAGGGGGTGAAAATCACGTTCAAAGATTCCGTTACATTGATACATAGATATATAGATACATAGATACATACCAAGCTAATAAAAGCGTGTTAAAAAAAAACAACAAATCGATAAGCGTGCACAAGTTCGTACAAGATGAAAAACTCGGCAAGTCAATAAGCGACTTTTTAAAATAATTTGGCTATGGGGGTCTGAGGTTCATTTTGGAAAAGGGGTTTCTTGCCAAGTTCACAAAGCGAAAAGGCGCCACCGTAAGTGGGTAATATTACACGAAACAAACTTTCTACCCCAATAACTTAGTCTATTTGATACTTATTTCGAAACTTGCAGTATCAGTTTGAAATGTGTGGTTAGTGGTTTAATTTGCAGGTATAGGATGAAAATGCTTCGTTATAGACATGTCCCGTAGGTACTCATTGACCCAGCAGCTGACAAGAAAATATTACCACAACCATGATCTAAGGTCATCATCGTCATCAGCCTTTTAATGTTCCCACTACTGGGACACAGGCCTCCTCTCTCTGAGAGAGGATGGGCCTTAATCCACCACGCGAGCCCAGTGCGGGTTGGTGGATGTCACATGTCTTCGAATGTTTGGTTCTAGGACATGCCGGTTTCCTCACGATGTTTTCCTTCACCGTTTTGAGAGCAGTGGTGATGAAATAATTTACACAAAGTAAAGCGCCTGCCTGGGTTCGAACCTACGACCTACGACACGTAATCGGAGCCGTTACCACTGGATCACCACTGTTTATTTTAGTGACTATAATATAAAATTGGGATTTATTTTGATAGATATTCTTCCTAAAAGCGCAGAATATCTGGAGAAGGTATTTTCACAAGCAAATTGTTTTACGAGATATAACTAAGCTAAACTATGCATCAAAAATAGCAGCATCTTTTTCACAACGAAACTCTAGGCACAGATAATATAATACTAGCATACAGATGCCTCATCCCATACAAAGAAACGCCGACATAACTAGCGTTTTTTGTCTGATTAAACTGATTATTTTTCTAAGAACATCGATAGCGATTTGCAAGTGAAAGGGTTGACTCGGTTAGTGAATACTTTTTTTTTAAATATAGCTATTTCGGGTTCTCACAGAGAGGAGGCCTGTGTCCCAGCAGTGGGAACATTAATAGGCTGATGATGATGATGATGATGATGATTTCGGGTACGTATCGTTACTTAGCTATATCGGCGTTACGGGAATCGCGAAATGAGTACTTGTTTTACTTCGTGTTGGAGTTAGTTTATTAAATATAAATTACAAAGAGTGAGGGTGCCGACCGACCGCTCCTCTAGACCGACTAAGACTGAATGAATGCTTCTACACAATTGTTGAAAACTGGGATAACTGTCGAGAAAAACCTTTGTATTGTAGTTTGTAACGTGCCGGTTACAAACTACAATACAAAGGTTTTTACAGCTATAATGGGTTGTAAAAATACAATTTATTTACAATTTCCCTAAAGTAATACCTATTATATTATAAACAATTAATGGAGTCGCTACAGTACTCCCCTGCCAGTGATCGAGATCACGAAAAATTGGCCAGGTAGTAATCAGGAAATCGTACACGTCTACCAGACTTTCGCGGCCCCTGCGGTTCAGGAACCAGAGGTACAGATGGTGAACATTGGGGAACTGATTCAGATGCGGTTTGAGAACGTGAAGTGATTTCGGGAGCGAGATCTACGACAATATTAGTAGCGCTGTCCGGATGACAATTAGAATCCCTTAAGAAATAAGCTGGTTTTAGTCTATCGATTGATACCGTAACCTCGCGGCCACGTATATCTAATACGAATGTTTTATCCTTCCTAGAAATTACTCTGTAAGGGCCGTCATAAGGTTGCTGTAATGGAACTTTGACTGCATCTTTCCGCACCAACACGTGAGTAGAGGTATTAAGGTCCTTGAAAATGAAAGTGCTTTTCTTTCCGTGTTGGGTACTAGCGACAGGCTTGAGCTTATTAAAATGCGATCGAAGCTCTTTAGCAAATTCAGCCTGCGTAGTTTTGTTAGTCGGATTGTCACCTAAAAATTCTCCGGGGAGGCGTAAGCTCTGTCCGTAAACTAACTCTGCGGATGTGCTTTTCAAGTCCTCCTTCCAAGACGACCTAATTCCTAGCAAAATGGTAGGGAGAATTCGCGTCCAACTACTGGTTGCTGCATTGTGACACTTTAGTGCACTCTTTAATTGACGGTGGAAACGCTCGACCATGCCATTAGCTGCAGGGTGATAAGCCGTCGTTCGAAAATGAGCCGTACCGGTTAGGGTATTGAGATCTCTGAATAGGTTTGACTCAAACTGTCTTCCTCTATCTGTTGTGATCCTAAGTGGTATGCCAAAACGAGAAATCCAATTGGAAAAAAATGCACGGGCTACTGTGTCGGCTTCTTGATTGACAATGGGAATAGCTTCCGGCCATCTAGTAAATCGGTCTACACAAGTAAGACAATAACGGTATCCCTCAGAATAGGGCATTACTACGATGTCAATATGTACATGCTCAAATCGAGATGACGGAAGTGTAAATGTTCCCGGTGTTGTAATGACGTGTCGAGACACTTTTGATCGTTGACAATCAACACATGTTCTGGCCCATAACTTACAATCAGAATTTATCGATGGCCAAACAAATCGTTTAGTGATAAGCTTAGTCGTTGCCCTGCCACTTGGATGGGAGGTATTATGAAGCATATTGAAAACGGACTTTCTGAATGGTTCCGTAATAAAAGGCCTTGCTGTTAGGGTAGAGAAGTCACAAAAAATTGGTTTGTCTGACTCTGGCAAATGAACAAGACATAATTTAAGGGACGAGTTTCTATTGTCAATTAGGCTTTTAAGCTCCGCGTCATTGTGTTGCGAAGATGCAAGAGCTTTCCAGTCTATCTCCGTACATACTGATTCTATGCGAGATTGTAGGTCAGCCGTAATGTTGTCCTCTCCTTTGATGTGACGTATGTCTGTAGTAAATTGTCCAATAAAGTCTAGATATCTAAATTGCCTAGGGGAACATTGCTGATTTTTCTTCCTAAAAGCGTAAGTTATTGGTTTGTGATCTGTGAAAATTGTAAAACTTCGCGCCTCAACATAATGTCTGAAATGTTTGACCGCAGCGTATATTGAGAGTAATTCGCGGTCATAGGCTGAATATTTCTGTTCCGCAGACGTAAGTTTCTTAGAAAAGAAAGCAATTGGTTGCCATTCATTATCGATTTTCTGTTGTAAAGCCGCGCCTATGGACATGTTGGAAGCGTCACTAAAAATAGCAAGTTCGGCATCGGGCTTTGGATGCACTAATAACGTTGCTTCAGCTAAGTTGTCTTTGCACGTCTTAAAGTCACGCTTAGCTTGGTCGTTCCAAGTAATAGGTGTTTTTCCTTTTTTGTTGCCACACAGTAATTCATGTAAACTAGCTTGGCTACTCGCTGCATTAGGTATGCACCTTCTGTAAAAGTTCAACATACCTAGGAATTGGCGTAGCTGCTATGCGGTGGTTGGTAAGGGGTAGGTACGTATTGCTTCAACCTTTTCGGGGAGCGGACGTGTACCTGCTGATGACACTTGGTAACCTTGGAAATCAACTTCAGACTTCCCGAACACACACTTTGCTGGGTTTATTACTACTCCGTATTTCCTTAACCTATCAAATACAGTCTCTAAGTGTTTTAAATGTTCCGTTTCGTCACTAGACGCGATTAAAATATCGTCTATGTAGCAGTACACAAAATCAAGTTCACATAACACTTCGTCCATAAATCGTTGAAAAGTTTGTGCTGCGTTACGCAAGCCAAAAGTCATAAACTTAAACTCGAATAAACCGAAGGGCGTAGTTATTGCTGTCTTTGGAATGTCCTCCTCGGCGGTTAAACGCACGCACTAGATCTAGTTTTGAAAACACTTTTTTTCACTTAAGCACTGGGCGAAGTCTTCAATATGTCGCACTGTGTATTTGTCGGGCACTGTTCTTTCATTCAAACCACGATAATCACCGCACGGCCTCCACTCGTCTTCACACTTTGGAACCATATGTAGCGGCGAAGCCCACGAACTTTTCGACGGCTGAGCGATGCCTAATTTTAACATCGACTCGAACTCTTTCTTCGCTGCAATCAGGCGGTCCGGAGCTAGACGCCTAGGCTTCTGCGCAACTGGTTGACCAGGTGTAACAATTATGTGGTGTTGAGTATTGTGTTTGACAGTTTTCTGCATAGTCCCATCAAGGCGAGTAATGTCGACATATTGTGCTAACAGATGGTGGTACGGCGTTTCACCGTTAATGGTTTTGACTGATTCGGTTTTGCACCCAATTACCCGTCCGTTAACGGTACACTGGGTGGTTGCATCTACAAGTCGTCGGTTGCGCGCATCGACCATTAAATTATAATGCGCTAAAAAATCGATTCCAATTATTGGTTTAGATACATCTGCCACCACGAACATCCACGGGAAATCTCTGCGTAAACCTAGGTTAAGTGTGAGTGGGATCGTACCATATGTAGCGATCTGTGTGCCATTAGCGGCCACTAACCCATAGGCAGACATTTGGCGAGCCGTATGAATCAGTGACTGGATAAACGCACAGGTCTGCACCGGTATCAACAAGAAAATCTACCTTGTTGCTTTGGTCCTTAATAAAAATGCGGCGTGTGGGTGGCTGGGAGTTTGCGTCATCCGCCACTAATGACCCCCGCTCGCGTTTCCCCTCCGGTGGTGTTTTATATGCGCAGGGTTGCACACACTTCTCTGCTGCAGGGCCGAATTTATAGTGGTACCAACACTTCCACCTTTCTGGTCTCGACCTTGATTGGCTTCTTGAGTGGCTGCGACTTGGTCTCGCTCTGGAGCGGCTGCGTGGTCGGGACTTGCGTAATTCGTCTAACTGAGCCTGCATTTCAGCTAGTTTTAACATGATTCGTCCTTCAGGCGGCTGTGCGGGCTCTTGTTGCGCAGCGGCTACAGTGGCGCAGGTATTTCGGCTAGATCGTAGCTGGTGGTTTTCATGAATGAGGTCTGCCACATCCGCAAGGTGATTCAATGATGCATCCGTCTTTGTTATCACCACGTTCTGCATGTCGTGAGCCAAACCTTTTATCCATATTGCTCGCAGGACGTCGTCCGTTACCGAAGACACAGCAAGAGTCTTTAGATGCCGCAGAAACTGTGATGGCGTGCGGTCACCGATCGCCTGGTCCTCGAGCAAAAGCCGTGTTTTTTTTGTTTGTGAGTCACCAAACCTTGTCAGCATTGTCTGTTTGACATGCTGGTATGCATCTCCTTGAAAAGCCGGCAACTCGGTTAGCATGTCGGTGAGCTCTTCCATCGCTACCGTGTCTAGGGCGCGTACCACGCATGCAGCTTTCAAGCGCGGGCACGTTACTCCTGCCAATGCCATTAAGCAGTCTGCTCCGCCAAACCATATTTCCGGCTTAGCCGGATTAAAAGGTTTTAAAATAACTTGGCGTGTATTTGCAGCAGGCTGGGGTTGGTTCTTACCGGCCATTTTGTTGTTGACTCCTATTTCTTCCGTGAACGAAAAACTAACACTCGTTCGCAAACAGGTATCGCGATCCGCGCACTAACCGAAGCACTAGGTAACCCGTTCTCTTAACGACTGAGATCACGTCGGGGTCACCACTTTCGGGAACGTATCGTTACTTAGCTATATCGGCGTTACGGGAATCGCGAAATGAGTACTTGTTTTACTTCGTGTTGGAGTTAGTTTATTAAATATAAATTACAAAGAGTAAGGGTGCCGACCGACCGCTCCTCTAGACCGACTAAGACTGAATGAATGCTTCTACACAATTGTTGAAAACTGGGATAACTGTCGAGTCGGCACGTTACAAACTACAATACAAAGGTTTTTACAGCTATAATGGGTTGCACAATAAATATAGAAAGTTATACATTAACAAAAGAACCGTCGGCATCACCTCACAAGCCCTACGCTAAATTCTTAAAACTAAGATAATAAACTCATTGTTCCCAAAGGAGGGTCCCTTGCTCATTACAATAAAAGACAACATAACATCTGTGTGCAGGCCTTGAGAATCCTTAAAATAGCGGTAATTTACAGTTAACTTGAAATACAATTTATTTACAAGTTCCCTAAAGTAATACCTATTATATTATAAACAATTAATGGAGTCGCTACAGCTACGTTTATAACTTTGTTTTATAGTATTTTTTTACAGTTTCGTTGTACCAAAAGTATTACAAAACAAATTTAATAAATCGAGTGGATGCCTCGGAAATTTAAAACCACGCCATCTATTGGAATCAATTTTAAATCATCCATTCAAATACACTTTGAAATGTGAATTAAGATCCCAATATGCCTTAATTTGGTGCTCAGGAGAGTTAATTACTTACGACGGATTAAAAGGATTTTCAACAAGCATAATTCTTTAAGGACTGGCCAATCTGACCATATATCTTACCTGATAGCAGCAGTAATAGGGTTGTGTAACTCCAGTTGCGCGTGGGCAGGCAACTTGCGCGTTTTTCTCGTTTGCATAATGCAGAAAATGATCATCAGTAAGAGAATCACTGCTGCCACTGCACACGTTACCTAGACAATTAAAATAACAGATAGTAAGTAGAGTTTCAAGATGAATATTAAAAATACCAGAGTATTTCTCCTACATACTCGGTATTAGTTCTTTAGTAATTTTTCGGTTAGGCAGAGGTATAAGTGAACTACACTTTTTCTTTTTAAGAAATTGACTCACACAGTGTTCCGTTGTTGTTGAATTAGGTTTTTTACCTATGCTTTCAAATATTTATAACTATGTGAGAACCATGTTCCTATATATCAAATGAATGAATTTACCTGTTAATGCTTTATACCTATACGTCGAATAGTATGTAGTGCTATTCTGGGTGTATAGTCCTCACGTATTGAATATTGTAAAACACTTTTTTTTTTAAAGTGTTAGTGTGGAGATTTTTGTCCATTTTTTTCCACAACAAGCTACTTTTCCGAATGGACGGTAGAATCAATTATTATTACTTGTAAATTTTAATTGTTGTTGTTCAAAAGTGCTGCTTAGTGCCCATATTGTAAAAAATCATTTTGACTTTGACTACAGGCAATGAATGGACCACCCACAACTCGCCATTTTATCCCAGGGCTAGCCTATTATCATCAACCGGGAATGAATCCAGATTCCTGGTTGCTACTAATTCTATACCGAATGAAAAAACCTAGCAGCATTGCCCGAGCCGGGAATCGAACCCAGCCTGTATTTTGTCCTACTGCAAGGCCATGCCTTCATTATCAGACCAGCGGCACACTAGTTGATTGAAATAAAAGCCTTATACTGAAGTTGTGGGAGCAGTGGTGGCCCAGTGCTATCGGCCGCGACTTACAAGTTGTAGGTCGTGGGTTCGAGCCCAGGTAGGCGCTTTACTTTGTGTAAATTATTTCATTACCACTGCTCTCAAAACGGTGAAGGAAAACATCGTGAGGAAACCGGCATGTCCTAGAACCAGAAATTCGAAGACATGTGACATCCACCAACCCGCACTGGGCCCGCGTGGTGGATTACGACCCATTCCCTCTCACAGAGAGGAGGCCTGTGTCCCAGCAGTGGGAACATTAATAGGCTGATGATGTGATGGTGTGATACTGTTGTTACAAAGTTTATAATCACCTGTAATGTTATCTCGAGCGCGGTGGATGGTACTGGTATGGGCGGGCTCGGCGCCGGCATTAGGAATGTTGTGTACTCGCTGAATAATGTCTCTTCTGGGTTTGAACTCGCTGGAAATATAAGGAATTTTTGTAAAGCATAAAGCAAAATACTATGTTATTTGTAGATTCACAAAATATTTAATCAACATTTTATACTTTCAAGAAACACTGTCAGCCTTGCTATCAAACAGGAATTAGTATTTATTGTTATAGTGGCAACAGAAATACATCATCTGTGAACTTTCAACTGTCTAGCTATCACAGTTCATGAGATACCGCCTGGTGACAGACAGACAGAATTGCATAATCTAATTCCGCCCAGCCCGTTTCATCGGACTACCAGACGTACGGCGATGCGCCATCGGTACATGGTGGACATCCCACCCATACGCACTAAACGTTTTGGAAATACTTTCATTATGCGTACAGCTAAGGAGTGGAATTCCCTGCCGGAGTCTGTGTTTCCAGATAGCTACAACCTCGGGGTCTTTAAGTCAAGAGTGAATAGGTTACTTCTAGGCAAGCGTGTAACACCGTCGACCACATCATCGCTTACCATCAGGTGAGATAGTGGTCAAGCACGAGCCTATCCATAATAAAAAAAGACGGATCGTGGAGCCTTATTTTTTTTTTTTAAACGTTGCCCCGCACTAGGAATTACTCCTGTATTGTGGGTGCGTTTACAAACATATAAACTCACATACACAAACACCCAGAGCCGGAACAACTATTAATAACTATTTTAATAGGGTCCCGTTTTTACCCTTTGGGTACGGAACCCTAAAAGTATAAGCTATGTTAAATTTGATTTAGATCGGTATCCGGTTCATCGTCTTTGACGTGAAAACATAAAAAACAGACTATACTGTCACATTCATATTATTATAAAAAATATTAAAATGGCGTATGGATTTACTTACATATTAGTTCCACAAAGAGCGTGTAGTTGGCGCTGGAGTCGAGAAAGCCGTCTTTCACACGGATATCAGAGTAAACATCCTTATCCGCCAATGTGGGGTCATTTTCAAAGTCCCTGCAAATATACATTATATAAGATCACGGGTGTTTTCCCTGAATACATTAACAGAGCTAATGTATAGTACACACTTATTTAAACAGTTATTTAAATTCTGTCCCAAGTAATAGAAGGAGGCTTGTTAATACAAGGATGGGATAGGAAAGGGGTCCCACTTTTCCGCACTTGGGGGTGACCATAAGCTCTTAGAGCGGTATCAATTTGATATCGAGTAAGTGACAGATGTATACAAGTCAGATACATCTGTCCCTTATTCGATCTGAAATTGATACCGCTCAAGAGCTTATGGTCACCCCCAGACACCCATTTGGTCCGTTGTGCTTGCAGGCCTCCTCTCTATGAGAGGGAATGGGCCGTAAAACACCACGCGGGCTCAGTGCGGGTTAGTGGATGTCACATATCTTAAAATTTTTGGTTCTAGGACATGCCAGTTTCCTCACGATGTTTTCCTTCACCGTTTTGAGGGCAGTGGTGATGAAATAATTTAAACAAAGTAAAGCGCCTGCCTTGGTTCGAACCCACGACTTACAACTTGTAAGTCGCAGCCGTTACCACTGGGCTACCACTGCTCTCCAATACCAGGCACAAATCTAAACTTTGAGCAAATGAGAAATTTTGGCTGTTAGACGATACCTTTTGGAAGACTGGTTAAGTTTAGGGCTTTAGAATGTTCATAATGCAAAAAAAAATGGGTTATGATTTAAGACGAAAACGAGCGCGTGAAATTTTATAAACAGATCTTTGGGAATATGGATATCATGAAAAAATTACTAAATGTGTCTGTTCAAAATGAAATTATTTGCAATGTTGAACTACTAATGAAAGAAAGAAAGAAAAATTACGGTGATTGTTTTTTAATTTTCCTTCTTCTTATGGTATTTATTTCTGGCCAAAGATGTTAAAATTAGTGTTGAAATATGGAACTTTCGATGCTTATGTCTTCAAATATATATTTCTTTTTTATTTTCTGTTTCCATATAGGGCTAGATAATGATGAGACAAATTGACATAATTTTTTATTTTGAACGTCCATCGTCAAAACGTGGAGTAATCGCCATACTAGGTTTGTATGGAAGAATGATCGACTAGGGCAACCTTAAGCAGACGAAATCCACAAAGGTCCTACTCGGTTAAAATAACAGTGCACCTGGCGGTGTTACGTCTCTGACGTTCGATGCTCGCAATTGGCTTACGAAGAGACCGCGTGGGTAGGCGGGAGTCGTCCACTGCTAAACATAGGCCTCCTCCAAGCGTCACCCCACATTGACCACTCCCGTGCGTATCGCATCAGACACGGGGATATCCGAAAGAGGCATTTCGGAGAGTGTGCGTTGGAATTGTATGAACTAATTCCTTCTAGCCCTTTCCATCATCGGACTACAAGACGTACGGCGATGCGTCATCGGTACATGGTGGAACGCACCAAACGTTTTGGGAATACTTTCATTATACGTACAGCTAAGGAGTGGAATTCCCTGCCGTAGTCTGTATTTCCTAATAGCTACAACTTGGGAGTCTTTAAGTCAAGAGTGAATAGGTTTCTTCTAGGTAAGCGTGCTACATCGTCGACCACATCATCGCTTACCATCAGGTGAGATAGTGGTCAAGCGCGAGCCAATCAATAATAAAAAAAGGAGGACCAAATTTACCGACATAGCCCGAAGAATTACGAAACTTTAGTGGCAGTGGGCAGGGCTCAGGAGCCCTTATCAACTAAAAGCTAGCAACGAAAAAAAAATATACAAAAAAATCTTACCGATCAAGGGACCTCGACTGCCTTGTAATCTCCCCCTCATCAGGCAAACCAACTCCATCATCCGGGAAGTCAGGGTCAGGGGTGGTGGTGATGGGCGGTACATACGCAGGCGGCTCGTGGTGCGCTCTCTTGAGCCGCTTGAGGCACACACGGCGACATCTATTCGTCTTCAGCGTGGGGTCTGGGTCTGTTCGGTTGAAAATTGTCTTATCGTCCCCTAGGACCAGTTCGTTGTCACTGGGGAATTTGTCGCTGAAAAGTTGAAGTTAGTTTTAAGAGAATATCGTGACCAATAAGATGAGTAGAGGCATAGATAATATAATACTAGCATACAGATGCCTTATCCCATACAAAGAAACCGTGCCGACGTAACTAGCGTTTTTCAGCTGATTATACCGATTATTTCTTGTAAATCGATCGCGTTCGGTTCCGTTCCACGGCGATAGATAGATCACCATCAATATCCGTGGAACGGAACGGAATGCGATCGATGTACAAAAAATAATCAGAATAATCAGTATCGAACGTCGGCACGGTTTCTTTGTATGGGATGAGACACCAATGGTAGAGGTGAGTGGTAAACCCAAATTCATTCAAAATTAAGTAAGTCCTATAAAACAGAGGACTATCTTATTGCCAACAAGCAAGAAGTAGTTTATTGGCTCGAAAATGTTGTAAAAACTTACTTGAATTCATTCACTGAAAGACAAGGCACTCCCCAAACTGTTAGGTTACCTTACAATTTTACACAAGAGTTCTTTATGTAACGAAGGTAAGCATATATTTTTTTTATCCTTGTTAAATGCTAATGCATACTGCGCTACTAAGGGGAGATAGGGCAGTTATTTGGGACCCACTAAAACTCCACGGTGTCCTCCTGTGCCGCTTATAGCGGGAACAAGAGCACGGGCACGGGCCACCGGACCCTCCTCTGGGGAGTACCCCCCATCACCGGCACACCAGAACACATTGCACGCCGTGACTATCCCAGGGAAAGGTAAGCACTTAGGAAGTCTGCTAAAGGCGTTAAATAAGGGACGGAAGTCCATAATCATTGTGTCAAGCACGAGGCTTAGTATGCTTGATAGAATTTAAAAGATTTATCAATCTTATGATTTACAACATATAACAGACAGCTTCAATAGCACTGACGTCATCATACAAACAAATTGCCCCGCATTGTTTGTAAATGATTAAAAAACATACTTACTGCGAGAACACATCAGCGATGTACGCGCCGTACTTAGTTGTGGAGTCTTTGAACTCTATAACATCGATTTCTCTAGGCGACGGTAGCCTCCAGTCTGTGTTGTCAGTGGGCAGACGTACCATGTACACCCTGGAATAAAATAATTAGCCACTGGTTAATCTATACTAATATATTATATAATATTATAAAGCTCAAGAGTTTGTTTGTTTGAACGCGCTAATCTCAGGAACTACTGGTTGGAATTGAAAAATTATTTTTGTTGGATAGTCCATTTATCGAGGAAGGTTATAGGCTATATAACATCACGCTACGACCAATAGGAGCGGAGCATAAATGAAAAATAATTGCTGCTGCTAACTGCTGGACCATTATTAGACGAAATTTAACAGTAGGTACTAACAAGTATTCAATAAAAGATTTACAATAATTTCATGAAGCTTTTTTCATCATATTCTATGCAAGTAGAAAAAGCTAGTAATTACTAGTACTTAACTTAAATTACTTTAAGTTTCGAGTTATGTAAAATGACTATTGATTAAATGAAGGAAAAAAGATCAGTTATGCTGGCAACATTAAGCACGCCACCCGTCGCGCGCAGACTTATCTTGCGCGCACTCTAGAATTTCTATAAAGCTTGTTGCTTAAACAAAAACGTCTTTTTGGCGCCTTACGTTAACTTTAAAAAAAATCCAGTGATTCAGAATAAAACTACCATAGATAAAGATTTACTTGCTAATAAAAATAGAAAAATTGTGACATTCCCTGTTCTTTGCCTGTACCCTTCATACTATTTTCATAGTAGAACTAGTTAACGCCTTGTTTTCGATTGACGTTCTTTCCACTTAAACAAATATCAACTTTGTAACAGAGAAAATAAGGCTGATTTTAGAGAGACAAAACAAAATGTTGAGGTTGTCAGGTGCCAAGTTCAAGAGAATTCGTGTAAACATTAGTTATTTAGCGAAAATTTATTTAATGATATGTCTAGGAACCTAATTTGCGAATGCAGAATTCAATAATTCAAAGAAAATCGGAAGGGTTAAGTGGGCGGAGTTTTATGTCCCAAAGGGTGTAACTAGATTGGCATCCTTTTTTTTTAAATAAATAGTCTATTTTTGTGTGCATTTTGAAATTACCTGTAACAGCAAATAGGTCCATTTCGTTCCGTAACTCTTGGTAGGTACATCTTGAACATGTAAGTGCTGTTTTCCAAGATCTGTAAAATGGAAATACAAGTGGTATTTGAGAAATCTGAGATGGACGGGAGTACTGCAACCTTATCATCTTGCAGTCCAATACGTTTTAGGATATCAGAAGCTCGCAGCGGGAGGGCGTGTCAGACTTTTACTGACTAAGACCTAACCGTGTTCCTTCAGTTGCTTGTGCCAGGGCCGTGGTAAATCGATTTCAAATTTATCAGCGACCCAGTCCAATACTTGCTGAAGGTTTAGATGAATGAATGAGCAACTCCCGGTCCTCTGGTTAACCGTTTGGTTTTATAATTAGTAAGTTTGACTCCACCTTACGCTCTTGGACAGACATTACCGAGGCATAACGCATAATGCGTTCCATTAAAGGTAAACAAGTGAGGGGATATTTTTTAAAGCTATTGTCGTGTGGTCCGATCTAATTTTCGGCCTCTCATGCTTGAGATCATGGGGCTGAAAATCGGATAAGTACCAATGTACCTTTTTACCCGACTACGGCGAATCCAAGGGATGGGAGATGGGAAGGGTTGTGATTTTAGCAGTCTATGTATGTACAGTACAACTATTTTCTTAATGTCCCACGGCAATCATCGCATTTCCGAATACAAACGAATTCTTATTTCCATGTCCATCAATTATTAGATTTATCGTGTATAATAATTTGAATTCAGGATTAAGTACTTTATTGTTATTTTGTTTTATTTCCATGTGACCTATATAGAGCTGTATACCATTTTCCTTTAGCAGCTTACATCACAGGTGGTATTATTATTTTTGTATATAACTACTACATACCTTCCTCCACCGGGGTCGTGGGGACGAATCAGGAGGCGCGTACTCAGTCTGGCATGACGTCACATTCTCTTCACCACGTCGGCGCGTACGGGTCATAGCACTCAGACGAATCGTGAACTTTGTGTTTGGAGGCAAATCGTTTATCCTGTGAAACAGAATTAGGAAAGTAAGATATTATTTTTGAAGAAAGTAGGATGCGAGAAAGTAATGGTAAAGTGTCCAAGGTTACAAATTTTATAGAGTTCCAAAGTTAAAATTCATCAATTTTAAATTATGTGATAATTACGTCACGAATTCACGATACTTTAGTATAATGCCGGGATTACAGGGAAGGTATTATCCACTCTATGTTTCTGCCTCAAATTACAAAAGAGTATATTTCGTGTCGAGCCTAAAACGTCGAGATTTTAACACCAGCGATGAACGTCGAAAGCTGCATGCGAGTGTTAAAATAAAGCCTTTTATGCGAGACACGGACGATTCTTTTCCACTACCTGATGAGCTTACTTAATGAAATGCAAATAAGTTCCAACAACAATTTATTAGAAACGTGCCGACTAAAAACCACAGACTATATACACACAATCAACGCGCGCTTTTTCAAGAGGTAACAGGTTCAGTATCATTCTGCCAGTTACATAATGATATCAAAACTCCATACAAAAGTCATTTCGTAACTGTTATTATGTAATTTTGTGTTTAAATGTTCAAATTTTAAACGAATTTCTTAGACAATGTGTTACATCATAGACAAGGTATTATTATTATTATTTTTTTTTTTTTCATTCGTGATGGGATTTACCTGGTAATAGTTGTCTCGTTGGTCATGAACTTGGACAATGGACCCCATGTAACATACTTATCGGCACCAGTGCGGTCTCTATACGTCATGTTACCAGTTATCTCCATCTGTGAATCAAGAGAAAATATATATTTTATTTATTTAATACTTTATGCACACAAATGTACAGAGGTGGACTTAATGCTTTATTCATTGTCTACCAGTCGACCTTTGGGTGATGCAGAGACTAAATGTGGTACCTAATTGTTCAAAAGTTGTGTATTGTACTAGCAAAATGTGGGCCTATCTACCTCTTTGAAATACACAGGCGTATTTATATAAACTCATCCTCATCAGCCTTTTAATGTTCCCAGTGCTGGAACACAGGCCTCCTCTCTGTGAAAGGGAATGGGCCTTAAACCACCGCGTGGGCCCAGTGCGGGTAGGTGGATGTCACATGTCTTCGAATTTTTGGTTCTAAGACATACCGGATTCCTCACGATGTTTTCCTTCACTTATCTCGGAAACGTCTCCAACGATTTTCATGAAATTTAGTATGCAGAGGGTTTCGGGGGCGGTAAATCGATCTAGCTAGGTTTCATTTTTAAAAAATGTTGTTTTCGCTATTTTCACCCAAGCATAGCTCGGTCGCAGAGGTACTTGAGAGATATTAACAGTAACAAAATTAAACAAATAAAAAATATAATTACTAAATTAAATTACAGTTATTCTGACATAGAATTTGGTTCAACTTCCGTTTCGCCATCGGAACTTGAATCAGAATAGTTCTGCAAATTTATTATTAAAGGTTCGATAAAATTATCGAACATTATCATCTTGACATCACGAGTTAACGAACGACCCATCTCTGGATATTTATCTCATGTGCGTCTGACTTAGACAGTCCGGCTCCGGTACAAAGAACACTAAGTATCGCCGTGAACGTTGACGGCGGACTGACAGAGCGGAGCGGCTTGCGATGCCCCCCCGTCTCGCCGCGCACATACCTAAAGGCGGATACAGACATTGCGAGGCATGCGCCGCGCACGCCTCGCAACGCACGCGTTTTGCTTTGATAGGAGTTGTCGTAGCGCATGGGTCACCACGAATATGTACGTCCACACATTACGAAGCATGCGATGAACAAAACTGTTCAAAATGAGGTTTAATTTTGATATTTTGGCATCGAGCGGGCGCACGGCCAGTACTGCGTTAACATTGGGGCGTATATAGCGCCTTAACACAGAATTAATAATAGTACAAGTACAGAAGAGTCACATCGCGCAACAGTTTATAGAAATAGAGACTCTTGCTAGTAAGCAACAAAGTGCAATTCAGCTCGCATAAGCGCTCAGTGCCTAACGCGATATTCACATAAACGTGGCCGCTCTCTTCTAACGTGTAACTCTGTTGCTGTCTGGCGCGGAGTGCCGCGCTAGGGTTGTCGGCTTACCGCTGCTATTATAATATTCATCATCTATCTACCTTGTTGTTGTACCTACTTAGTAGGACCGCAGGAATCACAGTATACCTATACTGTGATCTTTAATTTCGTAGACTAAACTGACAGCTGCCAATGAAGTTATTTTTTTTAAATGTTGCAAGCGCGGAGCATAGTGTTGTAGGTAAGGCTCAATCATTCATAAGTGATTCATCGAATCGATGTGACATGATTGCTCAATTAAATTTACTAATTGGTGTAAATAAATGTTTTATGATTTTACCGTAATATATTTAAATATAACAGTATTCATACACATAGTACGTAAACTTTTATTGTGTTAAACATGAGATCAACAATAAAATAAATGTGATCGATAAAATGAAGTCTGACATAAATGAGTAGAAACTAAATAAGGGCCGCTAGTTTCTTAACAATTGTAATATTTTTGCCGTGAAATAGTTCCATATTCGATCTACTTCGATTTTCGATAAACTATCGATAAGTTTGTTTCTTTTATTCAAATGTTTTATTCGAAATTGCTGTTATGTTTAAATGAGGGTAGGAGCGAGTCAGGCCCAACACAAGTATTCTTAATTACTTACCGGGTCTGCCTCAAATAAATAAGTAACTTTAAAAATTCGAAACACAATAAACATTTTATTTTATTTTTTATTATCGATCACTAAGGATAGTCAGGGTACGACACTATTTTTAGGTAACGATAAAGTGACAACCCCCTAAATGTCAGTTTAGTCTACGAAATTAAAAATCTGACTATAATTATTAGTATTTCGCACACCTATTCATTCTTTAAGACCCAAAAATAAAAAAAAAATCTCTTTCCCATTATGCACCTATTACCGACAGTTACAGAGTATTTATGTATTGATTTAAATACAACAAAATAGCTTATACTTCAACATCTTTCGGAACTGTAAAAAAAAGATACTATCGATTCCTTGTTCTTTCCTTTATTTAAATATAACCGTAAAAACAACTGTATGTTTTATTGGCCTCATTATAAGTTCGTTCTCGTTTAGAAGTCATCGTTCTTTGCAAAAATCACAGTACTAATAATAACTCGACTAGCGTGCGAGCCGAGCGGTAAGCGGCAACCAACTGCGGAGTGAGACCCCCCTGGTTTTAGTTAGATTTTTTTTATACGACACGACGGTTTGGGTTTTGAGTTTTATATAAAGAGAACCTTTCTCTACTCACGGTATATCCTTTAATCTCAGCATTAGGCTTGATGGGAGCGCTCCAAGTCAAGTTCAGATAATCCACGCTACATTTGACGTGGACATTGCTGGGTACACCCGGAACGCCGTCCAAGGTCGCTGCTTCCATCTCCTTCGACCAAGGTCCACACGTATTCGAGAAGTATGAACAGGCTTGCACCTTGAAATAGAAATAAAATTACTCATTAAAACATCTTTTTTTAAAACAAGCTTTTTTAGTATTCTTCTCAGCAAACCCTTTCATTTGATACCCATATCATTGCAGTGCACAAAAAATAACTAGCCCGCCATCTTGGGCCATCCGCCATATTGGATTTAGAATGACGTCACTTAGCTACCCATGCATTGTCATCCAAACTAAAGGTGTTTGCAATGTCCATTCTTATCGGTGGAGGATAAATGCTTTAAAATTCAGTTGCAAGACTTGACCCATTAACACATACATACATACTCGTACATTGCAAGTGAAATAAAAGCTTGAAAATAGTAGTTTATGATACTGTTGCATAATAAGGGGTATTAAAACATGAGTGTGAGTTTAAAAACCGAGCCGTAGGCGAGGTTTTTAATAGTATTCACACGAATGTTTTAATACCTAGTTATGTGCAGTTTCATACACTACTTTATCTACACTCATACATTTTGGGATTGAACCTACTTAATTTTATTTTTTGCATTTTCCATGCCATAAAGTTGTGATAAATCATCATATAATATAATTTCCTTCGCCGCATTTAAAATATTTGGCGGCGTAAATTTTTCTTCACATTCACTAATATCAGACATTTTAAGCAAGAATTTAAAAAAGTCATGAAATTCAGTACAACGAAACCTGCAAAACGTATGAATGGCGCCAAAACCCAGCACATCACCGCATTAAATTGCGGTAAAAAAATCGTGCTGCAATAATACCGCATGAAATCCGTGTTTTGCAACAGAATCCACCGCATCGCAGCGCGAATATAATTCGCGCGAATATTTTGAGCTCTATGAACAGGTGGAAAGAGACAAAAGTTCGCGCAAATAAAAATGGCAGTGCGTAATAAGCCTAAAGCGGGCACTGTTACAGACAAGTTAAAATTGGAATAATTTTTTTTTATTAGGTACTATAAAAATGGCATTTCAAAAAATTTAAATAATTGGTGGAATCTCCTTAGTGATTAACTTCTTGGATTTGTCCTGTATCATAATAGAAAAAAAGTTATTTTATGATGCAGTTGTTTGAAAATCGAAGGAAAATGTTGAACTATAATGGTTTTTTTTTTTAATTTTACCTATCCACGAATATAAAGTACGTGTTTATGCAATATTTTTTGAATTCATAATTGGAACATTACGTTGTGAGTGTAGATAAAATTATTTATTGGTTGACTTGAAACTTTGAACACAATAGTTTTGCAGTATAGTGCCCGGCACGTAAGTTGGCAAGGTTTTGGCGTAGTAGCGCATATTCCGCGAACTGACCAACCACCTTATAGATCAACCGGAACGTGGACGCGACACGATTGGTTAGTCGATCCTTGTGTCAACTGACCAACCAATCGCGCCATCGGAACGGTCCTAAACGTTCCCCGCGCCCCGCTTCACTATCAAAGATACCTTAAGGCGCCGATTCCCTTGAGTAGCTGATTTTAAAATGAGAATCACGTCTAAATGGCTAGTCGTAATTTTTTGAAAAAAATATATGTTATATTAGACTATTTTCTTAATAATTTGATCTGAGCAAATTTTAAGTTTTCTTCGTATAACATAGTGTAATTAATTTGTAAAGTTATGTCTAAAACGGACAAAAACACAACAATCACACCAAAACCGCTGGGCGTATTTTAATGAAATTGACACCATCCCAAAGACAATTTAATTATCTACATTTTGATCTGAGTTTTTTTTTTTAAGTCGTAGAATAATAAGGAAAGTACAAAAAACTACTAAATTTCGGGTCGCGCGGGTGTGAAACGAGTGCGCGTTTTGTTCCCTCAAGGTCGTTGGCGTTAGTCGTCGTCTTAAAAAACGACTTTTGCGCACCTAAAGACTCTTGCCAACTTACTTGCGGGGGATTATACATTCAGCAAAAGGATATGCAGGTTTATAAAGAAAGAAATAATATTTACTTCAGACTCGCAAGCGTATTTAAAAAAAAACCCCTAACTTAAAAGGACAGGTGTTAAAGACTTCCAGAGGATAGTCACAAAATGATTGCAAGCTGATTGTTAACTTTTTTGGCTGTACTACTAAATGATAAGTAAGCAGATGATTTCACCATAGCTATACAAACTATTTTGAATAAATTATTTAAAGTTGAACCAAAATCACATTGATTTGTATCTGGACCAAACAGTGCCGAAGCATAGTCTTATATTGGCATTATTTTTGTTTAGATACAGTTCTTTTGTTGCTTCTTCTTCGTCGTCTCGATGATTCCAAAATTAAATATATTTTGACCAGAATTCAGCAACGCCAACAGCGTTGTCATTTGTCAAGGTCTTTTAAGGTGCAGGTGTTGTTTCACAGAGAGCACGACAAAAGGTGAGGATTGTTTGGGACGTGGCTCCGGAATCGCACTGTGGGTCATTGGAGTACCCCCATTTAACTAGGTTGTGTCTGCAGCGACCCACCTGACTTCGTAGTCGGTTTAGAAATTTCCAGGTGGGCCAAGGCAGTATGTGGCCCGCAGGGAGCTTTTCTGCAGACTCAATATAGTCAGCTGGAGAGGGGTGTCTGAGGAGCCATAGATTTTTGTTGCTGTCTACATTCAAAGAAATTTGAGTAACTTACCTTAAACACGTAAGTACTATGCGGCTCCAAATGCTCGAACATGTACGGCAGATTCTTGTCATTTCGCTCATGGCAAGCATCCAGGATCACCGTCGCATTATCTTTCTTCCAAGCCACCAGCAAATAGTAATGTATCAAGCCTGCGATTTTCTCTGGTGGAGGCACCCAGCCGATAGTCACCGAAGTCGCTGAGAACCCGTTTATTGAAATATTCGGCACAAAAATCGGCTCCTCAGAAAGAGTTGTCACATTGTATACTATACTTTCTGGACTGTCGCGTTCGCTCTCCCCATATTCAGTAACCACTTGCATCTTAAATGTGTACGTCGTAGATTTTTCTAGACCACTCAAAACAAATGAGATGTTCTGCGGATCTATTGCTGGCTGTAATGTACTCACACTATAGTGTCTGAATCCTTCGTCTTTATTTTTGACATTTCGGTACATTAAATAATATCTTACTATTTTGGAGTTGTAAGCTTGCACAGTCCAGTTTATGTACACTTGTGTTGTGTTTATAGGGATTATATTATTTATGTGTATTTGAGGTTTTGCGATGACGAGTATATCTACATTTCCCGAAACCTTCTTAGAGGACACTTGGTCATCTAGCTCGCAGGAGTAAGTACCATTGTCTTCGGTTCCATGGATTGCTACTTCACATGTGCTTTTGACAAGCTTAGAACCCAGATTCTCAATGTTGGTGCAGTTCTCTCCAGTGAGGTTTTTGTTATTGCCACCGTCTTTTGCTTTGAATAACCATTTTACTTCCGTGGGTTTGTAGGCTGGAAAAATAAAATAAAATGAATAAAGTCAAAGTCAAATTTCTTTATTTCAATTAGGCCATTAAGTGGCACTTTTGAACGTCAAAGAAATAATAGTTGATTCTACTGTCCATTCGGCAAAGTAGCTTGTTATGGAGAAGAACGGACAAGAAACTCCAAAATTATTCTTTTAAAAAAAGTTTTCACAATATTTACACACATACATATATAATTCATATACGTGAGGACGATGTACCCAGACTGAGACTACTATACTACGTATAGATCTAAAGTAATACAAACACTAACAGGTTAATTCATTCATTTGATAAATAGGAACATGGTTCTCACATACTAGCAAATATTGCAAACATAATTAAATTACCTAATTCAACAACAACGGAACAGTGAGTGAGTCAATTTCTTTAACACAAAGACAAATAAAATGGAATATAAAACAATACTATAGTTATGAATATATAGATTCATCCGTTTTATTTTGTCTACAGTAAAGATTTGCCCTATGGAGCAGGACCAACATGTTTTCAAGCATTCTTATCTTAAATATAATCACCTAATTTGTAATATGCTTGTTTACACAGTGTGCTTTTAACATAAGTTTTAAATTTTCTTTAATTTAGTTTTAAAATATCACAAGGTAATTTGTTATAGAAATTAACCATACCCCATGAAATAAGTGTGTACATTAGCTAATCTATAAGATGGTTGATCTAACTTATCTTTATTTCTAGTATTACAATTCTATCTATCAATAACTTTACTAAAGATATGTTTATTTTTCCTTACATAATATTTTCTTAAAAGAATTGGCAAGAAACTGTCATAATATTAATCTTTTTAGAAACTAACCAAAATACTCCGTAAAATGATGCTACCGCTGGGCACACTTTACTCATTAAAAACGAAAATTACACAACATATTTCTGTGTGATTAACTCATACTAAGCCAAAAATTAATTGATGAAGCGTGTAGCTCAAGACCGTTTGCGATGGAGGACTTCTGTGGACGCCCTCTGGCCCATCTAGGGGACATAGGACGTTAAGAGGAAACGGGGACAGAGAGCGCCGACTGAATTTCCTTAGTAAAAAGTAATAATTCGAGGTTTGGCTCTCGTCTCTTTCCTCCTCCAATATTGGACCAATTTAAAAGATATTCCGTAAACTGAAAATTAAAGATATATACTATGTTCTTTTGTTTGATGATACATTATCTTTAGAAGCACTAGAGCCCTCACTAAATGCTCAAAATTGTGCTGTTAACAGAGCCTTAGTGTACAAAATTGACAAATATAAATGAAAAAGTAAAACATAGGGACATAGTATATATCTTACTTTACCAGTTTACCAACCCTCGAATTATGACTTTTTACTAAGGAAATTCAGTCGGCGCTCTCTGCCCATATTTCCTCTTAAGTCAAGAAGCCTTGTTGTGCTACTTTCGTTTCCCAAGACTACGCGATCTTTAATACTGACCTTCGAAGATGCACATCAGTTCAATATGCGTAAGGGTGGTGGAGTTCTTCCTAATCGGGCCTTGAGTCTGGTTTACGAGCTTGGCTGGAAATCTCAGATCTAAATTCGCCATCTTGGAAATATTTCCGTCTGTTCCAAATTTGGCGACGCATGTGTAGTTGCCAGCGTCTTCTGTTCTTGTATCTGATATTGTCAATGTGGATACAGCCATTTTCTTTGGCGAATAAAATGGCATGTCATCAGGAAAATCATCCGGTCGCGAATCTCGAGTGATATTCGTCACGTTTATTCTGTAATTCGTAATAAACATTATTAAGATGTTTGTTTTTTGAGGGAGTTTTTAGGGTATGTTTCCTGATTGCTACAACATGTGGTCTTTAAGCTAAGAGGAAATAGGTTACTTCTAGGCAAGCGAGCTCCACCATCGACCACATCATCGCTTACCATCAGGTGAGATAGTGGCTAAACGCGAGCCTCAATAATAAAAACATATTTACCGATCGTCTTCCTTTAAAGGTTTTCCATTGAACATCCACACGATTTCGGTGTCAGGTATAACTGAGCAGCTAACGTGGGATGTCTTGTTCAACTCGCCCGTCCATTTCGATATTTCTAATCCCTTTATTTCATCTTGAGCTGTAACCAATGACAAAATATGTTAGAAGAAGAAAAATAAATTTATTTGCGCCAAGTATGATCAGATACAGCAGTGGTGGCCCAGTCAGTGGTATCAGCCGCGACTTACAAGTTGTAGGTCGTGGGTTCGAGCCCAGGCAGACGCTTTACTTTGTGTAAATAATTTATTTCATCACCACTGCTCTCAAAACGGTGAAGGAAAACATCGTGAGGAAACTTGTATGTCCTAGAACCAAAAATTCGAAGACATGTTACATCCACCAACCCGCACTGGGCCCGCGTGGTGGATTACGGCCCATTCCCTCTCACAGAGAGGAGGCCTGTGTCCCAGCAGTTGGAACATTAATAGGCTAATGATGAAGTATGATCCATACATATAAGAATTTAAGTAATTTTTCATTAACCGGCCTAATATTCAGAGATGGTTTAGAATCGATGTCCCCCACTAGAACACTACTTTTCCATTCCGTCATAGTTGCATATAATTATGTTATTATCTTTTATATTTATTGTTATAATATTTATTTTACAGATACGAATGTATATGTGACAGTATATTTTATATGTAATCAGTATTGTTTATTACTTAGTTTTGAATTGTTTTGTGTTTATTATTTTTCCACTCTACACACTATGTCTTCACCTGTCGCCTAGATAGGTAGCAGTTAGCACACATAAAAAACAATGGCGAAATCTTAACTGACTTAAAGAACAATGGCGAAATCTTTGCTGACTTAAATTTGACCGTCTGAAAGTGAGTTATTTACGAAAGAAATTCCATTAATTGTCTATGTTTTTCAAAGTATAACATTAACTGATACACCACGGATAAATAAAAACATTATATCAGAAAGTTATTTGTTTTTTTCGTTAACTTTCATTAGCTCAGTGTTGCCATTTTACACTTATTCTGCCAAGTGACTGTAGTTTTGTTGTATTGTATTTGTTATGTTATACAAATTGGGAAAACTGTGTGTACCGCACAAAACGGGCATTGCTCAGCATAATACTGGGACTCATGTGCAAGGTAGGCCCACAGCACTGGTTCTCAGCGACAGCAATATTATTATAATTTTATATTATTATTGCAATGAATGTCGTTCTTGCATTTCAAGTGTCCATTGTGATTTGAACCTTATGATGTTAGTCATAAAATTCACTATGATTAAAGGGAGAATTTTATTTGCGAGTGCATCAGTTGTAATTTGAAGCTTATTTGAGTAGACTTAGCCTTCTTTCCCAAATTTACAAGTTCTGTCATTAAATGAGGTTTTTATTATTATGGATAATGAAGGTATTCCTGAGTCACGCATTTAAACAGAGTACTGTTACAGCAGCTACACTGTAAGTAGGACCAATTTAACTTTTTCCTCATTAGGTTAATAGATTGTTTTGAAATAACTTTAAACATTAATATTAACAAGGCAATTTATTAAGACTGTACCGAGCAAAATAATCCAAAACGATCGTCACAGTTATAGGGATTTAATCAATATTGTTACCATAATTATCATAAAAAATATGTAATGAACACCACAATGAATGTGTTAACGATTCTATGTTGGCAAAAACAAAAAATATTGTATAGTTTAAATAACAAAAATACGTAAAGTTGGACAAAAATATTAAAATAGCATGCTCGTGTTTTATTGAATATTTATAGTAAACTGTTGAATTTTTTCACAAACTTTGATTCATATTAATGTCTAATTGTCATACCACAATTTATAGTTTTAACATTTTCGAAATGACACTCGGTTATTTTAGTTTTATTTTTTTTCTTAATTGTTGCGCTGTTTTGAATCATATGAAACGTAAACCGGTCGGCAATTCAGTCGCCCACGAGAGCTCGGAGAGTGGTCACGTCTCATTGTGGAGCGACGCGCCGATAACGATAATTCGCGATCTTTTGTGTACGTATACCTTGCTGCAAATAGTTGAATAAGGTAAGTTATATATTTTGTTTTTTGAGTATGACTTTTTATGCATAACTAACATTTACTTTTTATGTTTTTACTATTCAATGCATATTTCTGTAACATTTTTTTTAAATGTTTGTTTTAGTTATATTGGGAAAGCGTAAGGAAACATATTATAAGAAGAAAGTTGGCGCTCATTTCCGAAAAAGAATCTGTTCTCATAAAAAGTACATATTTCTATTTTGTGACGTTATTTCCTTTTTAACCGACTTTCCAAAAAGGAGGATTTTTTTGTGTATGTTCACCGATTACATCAATTGTGTGGACAGATTTTAGAAATTATTTTTTTGTTTGAAAGATTACGTTCCATTTAAATTTGGTGAAGATCTGATGAAGAATTTTGGAGATATGCAACAGAACTCCTCAAGAAATACGGCAGATCTCTCGGGAGTGCTGGAATCGCATGTCTGTTTATTGTTTACACCATATTTTCATAACATAACATCACGCCGGTAAGCTCTAATGGGGTACGCAGATGAATACAGTAAACCCTGGTACACTCTAATTTAATTTAGGCTATAGAACTTGCCCATTATGTACACAACTAAAAAGTGTAAAATAAAAACTTTTTTGCCAAAAAAACAACCACCTTCCAAATCAAAACACTACAATATTATGTAAAATAAATTTAATTTCGTCAGTCAGTGTCATAAAACGAAGATTTAAACCGACTTCCGAAATTGAATTTATTTTCACTTTGTAATATTTTTATTTGAAAGTCGGTTGTATTTTTTTGTAAAAAAAAAATATCTAACATAATGGCGCATGTAATCGTTTTTTTTTTCAATTGGTTCTCAAACATTCGATATGGGTATCGTGTAATGGGTTTTTGGGGATGCCGATTGCAAATCTGACATTATTTTTAAAATCCAAGATGGCGGATGCAACTTTTTCGCAAACATTCGATATGGGTATCGTGTAATGGGTTTTTGGGGATGCCGATTGCAAATCTGACATTATTTTTAAAATCCAAGATGGCGGATGCAACTTTTTCGCAAACATTCGATATGGGTATCGTGTAATGGGTTTTTGGGGATGCCGATTGCAAATCTGACATTATTTTTAAAATCCAAGATGGCGGATGCAACTTTTTCGCAAACATTCGATATGGGCATCGTGTAATGGGTTTTTGGGGATGCCGATTGCAAATCTGACATTATTTTTAAAATCCAAGATGGCGGATGCAACTTTTTCGCAAACATTCGATATGGGTATCGTGTAATGGGTTCTTAGGGATGCCGATTACAAATATGACATTATTTTTAAAATTCAAGATGGCGGATGGATCTTATTCTCAAACATTCGATATGGGTATCGTGTAATGGGTATTTGGGGGTGCCAATTGCTATTCTGACATTCATTTTAGAATACACGATGGAAGATTTTTTTTTCGCCGTTGTCAGTGATGTCCAAGATAAACTTGAAAAGTAAAAATTAATTTGAAAAAGACGCATTGCCTGGATTTGAACCCAGGACCTCAAGCACGAGAAGTGAGGCCAAGGGGTCACCATGAAATTTTAAATTCATTATACTTATTTTGTTGCTAGTGTTTGCTGGCAAGTCTTTTACATGGGAAAATATTTATGTATTATGTATACTATATTTCTTTTAGTCTGTTCACAACATTTTAAGAGTTAGGTTGATAGTACATCTGATAACTACATCAATTTAATAATTTTATTAAATCATCATCAGCCTATTAATGTTCCCTCTGCTGGGACACAGGCCTCCTCTCTGTGAGAGGGAATGGGCCGTAATCCACCACGCGGGCCCAGTGCGGATTGGTGGATGTCACAAATCTTCGACTTTTTGGTTCTAGGACATGCCGGTTTCCTCACGATGTTTTCCTTCACCGTTTTGAGAGCAGTGGTGATGAAATAATTTACACAAAGTAAAACGCCTGTCTGGGCTCGAACCCACGACCTACAACCTGTAAGTCGCGGCCGATACCACTGGGCCACCGCTGCTCTCAATTTTCTTAAATAACTTACAATAACTATATTTTATTACGTTTTTAGGAAATGCTGACCAATAAAGATCCTTGCCTATGCGTTGGTGAAAAACCTTTAGTTAGTGATGATATTCCATTCAACAATCTCGATGTAAGTTAATTGTTCTTAGATACATTTTTAAATGTGCCTTAGTACTAGTTTCTGCCCGTGGATTAGGGACTACTTACAATTATCTTATTTTATTTCAGGATTCTTCAATACATACGGATTCATATTCAAACATTTTGGTAGAAGAAGAAACTAAAGACAAAGCCGAGATCATAATAAATGGCAATAGAATAATAGATTTCGCATACCTCTATAAACAAATGCAATATATCGCATGAACACGTAACACGTTCTTCCATAATACACCAGTGATTGAAAATAACAATCATGTTTTAAAAGAGAATGATATTACCCTTCTTGTCTCTTTTCCATTTCCATTAGTTTTTGGGAAATGCCTTTGACTTCCCTGGAGATAGTTGTTCATTTACAGAATTACAAGCAATTTTTAAAATGTGACGTTTCTGTTACACTCTGTATAATAAATATACCACGTTTCCCTGGGTTTTGTGTAAGATTTTGTAAAATGGAAAAACACGCAAGGTATTACATTAGGTAAATAAAGATTTTTTATTACAGACTGGTTTTACTATACAATACACCTACCCATCTAACTTACTTATCAACTCACCTAGCCTACCTACTTACCCAGTAAAATGCCCGGGCGTACAATCCACAACGCCAAAATTTCGTCGCAATCGGATGAATAGTAACGGAACGGATAAGTATTACGATAGTACAAACAAACATTATTTTCTATATAATATAGATTATAAGATTTAATTATGGGCTTTGTGTACCTACATAAACATCTAAATAATCAATATTCGCCTTTTCAAGTCACTCAACACAACGCCTCAAATTTTAAAAATCCTAAGTTACCAACTTTTGTCGAGCAACTGCAAGCGGGACTCGAGCGAACTTGTGATTGTGTGTGTGACGACGCACACGACTAGCGCGCTGTAGCAAATACCTAATTGCCGCGCGCCTCGTTCGCTCTGCGCCGTCTTAATTTATTGTTAGCTCTGACAGAAAACCCTTTAGCATTTAATATGCCAGTACCTGGGCGACCGAGATCAGCTCGGGTGAAAATAGAGAAAACGACGTTTTCTAAAAATTAAACCTGGCCCTGCATACTAAATTTCATGAAAATCGTTGGAGTCGTTTTCGAGATTCAGATTATATATATATATACAACAATTGTTTGTTTAAAGGAATTAGATAAACACAAGGAGGGAAACACAAACATCTTTTCAACACAGGCACCACAGACAGCCCACATTGCAGGGACTACTTTAACGCTGAGGAGTCAGCCGCCCACATTATCCTGGCATGCAAGGTTGTGCCTTCTAAACATGCAGAAATCCTTGGAACAGCAAGGTCGTTCTGCGAAGCCTGTGTAGTGCCCAGGAAGCTTCTGTGATTTTTGGCAGAGCTAGACTGGCTATGTTAGCCAAAACCCCCACGCCCCACACACACCCCACCCTCATAGCGCGGTAAAATCAAAATCATTTTATTTTACATAGGCCTACATGGGCACTTATAAAACGTCGACAATAGGTGCACGGTTCAGGTTAGTCGTTTCCTATGGAGAAGAACCGGCAAGAAACTCCATGGTTACTCTTTTAAAAATTTTGTGTTTACAATATTTCCTTGTTACAGCATTAATACTTGTATATGGGGTGACAACGTAGGCCCGACAATAAGTCGTACGAAATTAAAAAAACAAACAAAAAAAATAATGTAAAACGAAATAAAAAGTTAACAAATGTTAACAATCATCTTAGAAATCTAGAAAGCCTACAATGTTCACACATTCACAATCGGTAAAAGAATCTATACATATATACAAAGGTAAAAAAAAAAAAAAACTTAAAAAAAAATTAAAAAACACAACACTAAATTTAACATGTGGCACAAATACTGTTATCAGTGCTGTAACTATTCTTAGCAAAGGGCTATAAAGATGATTGAAAAATAATGTAAAAAGTTTAATTAAAAGAGAAAAAAAATGAGATTGAGAATAGTTAGAGACATCCATATATTTGAAAAGAGAGTCTCACTACTATTATAGTATTTGTTTTTTCAATTATGTAACGCAACGGAGGTGGTCACTGGTCCCTGAAACACAGATGCTGTTACCTAGCTCAGCTTCAATTTACAAAAAATGTGATACAGGTTTTCAAATTTTTTGTAAAACTTGAAGGTAATAAAACATTTATTTACTATTATTCCTTGTGATTTTCGCTTAAATCTTTATTTTTCTCGTAGTCATGGTATAAAATATAGTATGCAACTCTTGAGTAAAACGGATTTATATCGATGGCGAATCACTCGCGTCGCTCAGGATTCTAACACTTGAATCACTCGCTATGCTCGTGATTACTCCCTCACTCCACTCATAGGATTTATAGAAATTATCATGAATCATTCACTTGCTCGTGGTTCATCTATGGCCCTCGCTTTAAAACCGTCCTTTATCAAAACCACCATGTATTCAAATCCTTCCAAAACAAAACTTTTATTTAATATTAAACTTGGTTAAAAATAACAAATTCTTTAACAACAAATTTAAAAAAAAGTTAGGTATGATAAACCAAATCAAATCTTATCCCTAAGCAATAAGGTGTAAATTAGATTGCACAAACCTTCTAACAATAATGTTTATGTTTTTGAGTAAATTGAGCAAAGGATTTAGTATTATCTGCTTTGTTATTGACAAAACGGAACCAGATAATGTATCAGATAGATATAGTAATCACACTAATATTGCAACGGCGAAAGTTTGTGAGTGTGTGTGTGTCTGTGTGTTTGTATGTTTGTTACTTCTTCACGCTCAAACGGCTGGACGGATCTGGCTGTGGCACAGAGATAGATTATAGTCTGGAATGGTACACAGGATACTTTTTATCCCAGGAATATGTTCCCTTGGGATAATATTCGACATTCACGCGGGCTTAACTTCGAATTCTTAATTCAGAAATTGTGGGTTAGTCAAGCTCTTTTACAAAGAACTCTAATGTCTTCTTTTTTTAAACTCTTTTTTTTTACCTTTGTATAGATTCTTTTACCGATTGTGAATGTGTGAACATTGTAGGCTTTCTAGATTTCTAGATGATTGTTAACATTTGTTAACTTTTTATTTCGTTTTACATTATTTTTATGTTTGTTTTTTTAATTTCGTACGACTTATTGTCGGGCCTACGTTGTCCCCCCATATCCAAGTATGAACATGGAAATATTGTAAACACAAAAAAATTTAAAAGAGTAACCATGGAGTTTCTTGCCGGTTCTTCTCCATAGGAAACGACTAACCCGAACCGTGCACCTTTTGTCGACGTTTTATAAGTGCCCATGTAGACCTATGTAAAATAAAAAAAAATGATTTTGATTTTGATGAATGTTCTCAAGGCTTTTACAAAACATTGACCTTAGAAGTGTAAATATTGCTATACTACTGCTCCTGTTATCAGGGTCATATACTAAAAGCTTGCAAGTACTGATAAGAACTATTAAAATATGTATTGTTCTATGAGAATTTATGAATGAATATAATCTAGATGTTTTCTTTGTAAGAATAATTATGGATAGTTATCTAATGTGATTTCATATTTGCGCCCATTATAAAATTAACTTTGTTTAGCCTGCCGTATTGGTCTTGTGTTACTGATGAGCATGAAGTAGGTACTGGGTTTGAGTCCCAAGTTATGGCAAGTGTTATTTTGAATCTAGAAAAAAATCTGGTTTGTGATCAGAGTTGATGACAAACTGGCAAAATATGAGTAACTTATATAATAATGTACACTTTTGAAGAATTACAGGCATCAAGTGACTATTTTCAAAAATATTAACCAGGTAACATGCATATAATAATAATTTTGAAAATGCATAGCAGGTATTTACCTGCTATGTATTTTTAGCCACAAGCTCCTCAATGTAAATACATTCAGGAGCCGTTAATTTTTGACGCGGGGAGGGTGCGGAGGGAAGGGGGGAGGTTTGGCTACACCCCTGTACCATCCCCACCTTTCGGAACCCCATGGTTATGGAGATATCCATGGTTAAAGTTTTCAGGTTAGACTAAAAATTTACGTAAATGTCCATCGTTTTGAGGGGCGGGGGGGAGGGAGGGCAAGGTGTTTGGGGGCTACCCCACTGTACCATCCCCACCCCACGGAACCCCATGGTTATGGAGATATTAGATATATTTTTTACTTAAATATAATTACTTAGATTTTGACTTCTATTGCGTTGGTGATACGACAAATGGTAGCTGTAATAAACAGTTGGTTTTGGTAACAGGTTTATGCTTTTTATGTCACCCTTATGTTTACAGAATAGAAATCAAAATCGGTTGAACGGACTGTAAAAAGATTTGGAAATGTGTTTAATGTTATTTCAAATGGAGTATAGGTAGTCATAAATTAAGGATGATTATAAATTATGCTCTGAAGTGAATTTATTAATATGCCATATTAAATGTATTTGTGGTGTTTGTCAACGGGAAAAACCAATTTTCCTCAAACAACTATTATGGAGCTGTTGTGCACTTTTCCCGTTAGTGTTGTACAATGCATAGGTATAGTCTCCCAAATTGGATAGCAATAATAATAATAAAATATGCTTAATTTATTATACAATACACTCTAATAAGCAAAGCCTCCCTAATGTGTTATAACAGGTCAGCTGTACAACAAAGGGCAGATCCTATTAGAATAATATCAACCAATTTAAGAATTTGTTGTTTAATATCTTTCAAATTATACTCTAACTTGAAAACCTGTAAAACTTCGGCATTTAAGTAGAGGTTTATCAAATTCTTAACTTTAAATTATCAATTCAGAAATCCATCATGCCACAACAGCTGAATCAGACCAAAATTTAACATATATTTATGTAGACCATAACCTGAATTAGGACACAAGATAACTGTGTCCGGGAAGTATGTTCCTGTGAGAGTAATTTTAAACTTTCTTGCAGGTGAAGCTGCTGGCAAAATATAGTGGAAAATGTAGGTAAAAATAATATACAATGATGCAAGGGTATTATTATACAGTATTGCGATTTTAATACTAGTTACAATAAATATAAGAGAATGGGAAGTTTTCCCATTTAATCCCCTGCATTTAACCTTATCCTTGTAAACTCGTTACTTATTATTTCAATTACAACTACAAGTGAGGTTAACCATGAGTAGTAGTGTAGTTATTTAAATCATCCATAGTTTCACACTCACTTTGACCAAGTAAAGATATTCTGTAAGGCTTATATTACAGTCCAATTTTCCACTTTGCATACCCAACAGCAGCAATACAGGGCAGCACAGCAATGGTGGCAAAGTAGTAACGGCCGCGACTTGCAAGTTGTAGATTCGAACCCAGGCCGGTGCTTTACTTTGTGTAAATTATTTCATCACCACTGCTTTCAAAAGGGTGAAGGAAAACATTGTGAGTCTAGAACCAAAAATTCGATTCCTTCTCACAGAGAGGAGGCCTGTGTCCCAGCAGTGGGAACATTAAAAGGCTGATAATGATACCCAATATCTATGCGTGTGCTCTGATATTGGGCATACAACCTATTAATCCAGAAAAATCTTTATCATACATTGATAGATATTTTTACAAATATAATAACTTTTATCTTTAAAAGTAATGTAACAAAGTTGTTATAGTTCTTCCAACTATTGTACAACAGTATCATGAAGGATGTTATTCTGTTGTACCTACTTATATACATAGTTAAGCTTTGTTTCATGAATTCCCATTTTAATTTAGTTTCTTTTTCATATGATTTCGATCAAAGGGTCATCTTTACATGTTCTTTTAGATAAATAGGTGCCTACTATACGTAAATATAGGACCTATTTACACCGACAGCACTGTGACATACAAGGAATGATTCATGAACTAGAAATATAATAAACCTACATACATATTATTTAAATTGTAAATTTATCATGTTATCCTCAATAAAACTTTGGTAATGTATCACTTCAGACATTTTCGACGCAAAAACTATATGTAAGGCTTATCAGACTCAAACAAACTGCTTTTATTGACTCCAGTATTTGGTGATTTATTAAAAATGTATGCATTTGTTCTGTGTATACATCATTTACATAAGTTTTACCAACAGGAATACGTTCATTGCGATGCTAAATAGCATCCGCTAACCGCAAATTTTGAGGAAACACATCAATTGAAAAAATGCGCGTACAGGCACAAAAAATATTGCCTTGTTCCTCGTTTCTACAGGCTAAATCGTAGGTATACACGTTAGATATTGAAATTCTTAAGCTCTTACGCTGAAAACAAACTAAAATTGTTTATTACTCACCTAAAATTGGATACCATAGTCCCATACACAGAAAATATAGCACAAGTGCCGCGGGATACTTCCCGACGGTGCTACCCATTGTCATGGCGGAAGCACCTCGATTTTACAAACAATACGCGCAATAACGCGACATCAAAGTCATCGCACGGTTGTTAAACCATTTTCTATTCACTTATACAACGATAGCACTGATTATTTCTATAATTATCACGCAAAACTACAAAGCGGCTGACACCCAAAGCCGAACAAACAAAATCACTGGCAGTGTTGCCATTGCCAATTTTGAATTCAATTTGCTGTAAATTATCCATCATGCAACCAGTGAAATAGAATCTATTCTCGAATTCTATTGTATTTAGGTAGTTTGTTTTCACATTAAACCATATATATTTAACATTCAAAATTAAAAATCAGGTTTTTATCCATTAGAACTGAAACTAAGTCTTGAAAAAAATAAGGATCCATAATCTTGTTAAATATTTGATTGTTTTCTGAAATATACTAGTTTCACTTGTATGTTTTTTGGACAATTGGTTACAAAACCATGACACCGAAGCATATATCACATAATCACTTTAAAACATAATGAATTTAAAATAAGGAAAATGTCTTGATCAAAATCATTGGAAACTTTACTTCGTTGGCAACACTAAAAGATATGGCAATGAAATTGTCTATGATTTTACGCTATGCCATCGTAGACAAAAACGACTTCGGCCGGGGCTGGCCGGGGTAAGCAGAGGACACAATGTGATACTATCTTTGCAGACCCCTCCTCATAAAATATGTTTTCTGTTTATAATTGAGTATTTTGTAGATTAATAGAAAATTCAAAAAGTTGATTTCACGTTGGTCTTAGAACTTATTAGGAATTTTGAAGCGATGTTATTATAAGCGGTATTTAGGAAAAAAGTGTCCTTTTTTTGTAGAATAAATGATAATTTCAACGTAAAACAGTACATGGTATTGTACCTACATGAAAAAAAAAGAGTTTTAGCGCCATGACAGAAAGGGGCGTAGCATCGAAAGTTTCAGCCTTAACAGACCAGTATAGCTTAGCATAAGTGGCAGCAAATAATCTGAAAATGTTATCCACAACCCAAAGTCCGTATAATTGATAGAAGGCTTATTCGACTTCTAGGAGGCTTATTTATTAGAAAAAATCTGAAAATACAGCTTAACCTATAGAAGATAAGTTATTCTCCAGAAGAAGGAAATAACCACAAAGAAGGGCAATCTTTTTACCTGACTGTGGACCAAAAGGGGCCCAAACAAATTTTGCTGCATTTTCATTATGTCTAAATATAGCGCACGAAGAGTTCCGTACCTTTATCGCAAAAAACGGCAATAAAGTCACGTTTGTTGTATGGGAGCCCCACTTAAATATTTATTTTATTCTGTTTTTAGTATTGGTTAAAATTTCCTTTATGGGCCGCTGATTTTTGGCGCGGGGGGGAGGGGGGGAGGTTAAGCTACCCTCCCTGTACGATCCCCACCACTCGGAACCCCATGGTTATAGAGATATCCATGGTTAAAGTTTTCAGGTTAGACTAAAAATTTTAGTAAATGTGCATCGTTTTAAGGGGCGGCGATCCCCACCCCACGGAACCCCATGTATATGGAAATATCCATGGTTAAAGTTTTTAGGATTACTATATAAGCAACAAAGTCGACGGAGTCCCGCTGCGCGGGGCTCCTTTTTCTGTCTGAAGGGTCTAAAGTAACCTAACACGAAGGAGATGACGGGAGCTGAGTTCACTCGCTTTGCTCGCACACTTCAGCTCCCGTCATCTCTTCGAACCTAACCTGTCCGTGTCGGGGAGGGAGGACTATAAGTACCTAAAAAAATGAGGTGGCAATTGCGCTCAATTAAGAAGAGCGATCAGATGTATGTACTATGTAACACTCGATTGGTACATCTTGGCCACATTTTACTTCATACACTATACAGCATATTTACCTAGAAGAACTATACTTGGTTACTTTATAGTAACCAAGTATAGTTCTTCTATTATATTATAGTTTCGGGGTGCCATCCACAATGTGGAACTTGGTGCCCTGAAACTCAAGGTTGTTGACGCCAGGGACCTTCCAAAGCCAGTCAAAATGGCATGGAAGAGTCGCAACTTGGCGTTGCAAGACTCTGCCCAGGCCATTCGATTGCTCCAGCGACTCAACCCTACCTTGAGGACGAACGACTGGAAGGTCGTGAATACGCTCACTGAGCAGACCGGCATCCGTCGTATCGTCCTCATGGACGGGGTGTCCGCTGGGGTCATCAAGGCCGCGGGCTACTCTCTTCCAGGAGGGATTGAACGATACTCGTTCAAGCTCCTGGAAGAAGACAAAGGAGAGGCGCCTGCTGCGGAAGCAGAAGTGGAGCCCTCCGAGGATGGACCACCACAACATGGGGAGGCCATTGAAGAAATCTCTGCTGACGGCGCAGCGCAGGCAACAGAGATTGGGACCAGAGCGTCGGAGACAGACCACGAGGATGACATCCTCGGGGACTTCGACACCCTGGGAATCGAGTCGCCGACTGCTCTCGAGGAGAGCCAGGCGATGGAGGAGGGGCCTCAAGACTAAGGCCCTCCCATATCAACACAGACCCATCAAAATCATCCAAGATGGAGGGACTAAGGTGTGTACAAATTAATTTGCATCATTGCAGAGCCGCTACTGCCCTTCTGGCTCGGCAACTGAAGCTTAACACATACGACGTTGCCTTGATACAGGAACCTTATCTGTATAAGGGGACTATAAAAGGCTTAGGTGGGACAGGAGGCATAGTGCTCTATGACTGTCCAACTAATGACGCGAGGACTTGCATCTATATCAGGGGCGGTGTAGAGGCAATGCCCTTACGTACTTTCTGTTACAGGGATCTCACAACAACCTTGATCCAAGTGGGGACGGGAACAGAGAAAAGGAGAATCATCCTTGCCTCTGCCTATCTCCCATATGAACAAAAAGCACCAGTAACACCACTAATCAGAAGACTGGTTGATTACGGCAACCAAAAGAACCTTGACCTGATACTTGGTTGCGATGCGAACGCACACCACGTCGTTTGGGGCAGCTCGGATGTCAACAAACGAGGGGAGGATTTGTTGGACTTTGTGGTAAGCTCTTCTTTACAAATCCTTAACGTAGGCAATAAACCTACTTTTAGGACTTCTGCGAGGACTGAAGTTATTGACCTTACGCTGGCTTCAAACAGGGCCAGCGCTCATATTGAAAATTGGCATGTATCGGACGAAATCTCTTTGTCTGACCATAATTATATATGCTTTAGGTTTAGGACGGCGGGAGAAGCCGAAACTAGACGAAGGAGAAACCCAAGGTATACAAATTGGGACTCATACAGGAGGGACCTCAAAGTAAATTTGGGGAGCCCTAAAGGTAAGCTCAATTCCATACTAGATATAGAATTTGAAGCGGACAGAATCAAGGCAGGCATCATCGGTGCATGGGAAGATAACTGCCCAGAGAAGAAGGCCTATGGCAAAAAGGTACCATGGTGGACTCCTGAAATAGCCAAAATACGTCAGGAAACACGACAGGCCTTTAATGATGCAAAAGCCAGGAAGGATTTTTCTGGCTATCATAGCATGCTAACAAGGTATAACACGGCGGTACGCAAGGCCAGAAGAACTAATTGGCGGCAGCATTGCACTTCCATCGAAACTCTGCCAAATGGGATGAGGTTGTGCAAAGCAATGTCCATGACCAAGACAAACCCACTAGCATCTGTAAGGGATGAGAATGGGCAACTCACGGAAACTGGACAGGACACTCTGGGCGTGATGTTCAGGACCCACTTCCCAGAATGTATACTGCGCGATAGCGATGAAGAGGAACCAGTCACAAGGGACGAGCTTACAAGGCACACGTCCAAAAATAACTGGCTCACGGCAAAGAAAGTGGTAGATGAAAATAAACTGAAGCTGGCCTTAGCGGGCTTCCAGCCACTCAAATCCCCTGGTCCAGATGGCATCTACCCAATACTATTGCAAGAAGGGGCATCTATTTTGATACCCCATTTGAGTAAGCTCTACAGAGCCTGCATAGCCTTTGGGTGCGTACCCAAAGCATGGAGGGAGGTCAAAGTCACCTTTATACCGAAGGTGGGTAGACCGACTTATGAAGAAGCTAAAGCTTACAGGCCCATTAGTCTATCATCCTTTCCCTTGAAAACTCTGGAGAAACTGGTAGACAGGTACTTACGAGAGGGTCCTCTGAAAGTATTCCCTCTACATAAACTACAATGCGCCTACAGCCCCGGCAAATCTACGGAAACGGCATTGCACCATGTTGCGAGTCGAGCCGAGGCTGCGCTAGAGGGACAAGAAATATGTGTCGGGGCTTTCCTCGACATAGAGGGAGCCTTTGACAAGACAACATTTGAGTCCATACGCACTGCTGCAAAGGAACATGGCATCAATGATACCACGTGCAACTGGATTGACTATATGCTGAGAAGCAGAACAGTCAGATCGGAACTAATGGGAGACAGACTTAGTGCAAAAACAACAAGAGGTTGTCCGCAAGGCGGAGTGCTGTCACCATTATTGTGGTGCTTGGTAGTAGACTCGCTACTAACCAAACTTAATACCGGACCATTCTACACAGTAGGCTATGCGGATGACATAGCTATAATGGTCAATGGTAAATTCCCGAACATAGTGTCTGGATTATTACAACAGGCATTGAGGATGACAGAGGAATGGTGTACAGTGAACCACCTCTCTATCAACCCAAGCAAAGCAGTCATTATTCCCTTCACGAGGAAGAGACAACTAGGAAACCTAGGAGAGCTCTCCCTCAATGGAATAAAACTGCCCTGGTCCACCGAAGTTAAATATCTGGGTGTAACGCTTGATAAAGAACTCAGGTGGAAAACTCATGTGGAAAATATTACGACAAAGGCCTTACGAGTGTTCGGCATGTGTCGTTCTACCTACGGTAAAACTTGGGGGCTAAAGCCCAAAGTGATACGATGGCTGTACCGGACAATGATAATACCTATTATCACATACGGCAGCATAGTGTGGTGGCCAAGAACAAAGCTTGCCTCGTGCAAAGCGCCACTCACCAGGTTACAAAGAACAGTGTGTCTCGGCATCACGGGTGCTTTCAGGACAACACCTACGGCAGCGATTGAGAGATACCTCAATATACCTCCTCTGCATATGATGGTTGAATTCGAGGCAAGGAAGACATTACATCGTCTCGCTGTCGCTGGACTATGGGATGCCTCTAAGCCAAAGACTAACCATACAAAGTTCGATGAGAATGAAGACCTAGATCGGGTAACAAGCATGTTATCCGATAAAATGCAAACTATGTTTGTGTTTGAGAGGTCTTTCAAGGTCCAAATCCCTACAATAGAGGACTGGACGAAGGGACTTGATCCACCAGAACAAGATAGTCTGGTGTGGTACACTGATGGATCCAAAATGGAATCAGGTACAGGAGCGGGAATATACGCAAAAGGCTACAAATGTAGCAAAAGCTTAGGGAAGATGGCAACTGTATTCCAAGCGGAAACATATGCCATTATAACCTGTGCTCAAGAGAATATAGATAGAGGGACCAAAGGTAAATCCATATATATTCTTAGTGACAGTCAGGCTGCAATCAAAGCCATGGCATCCTACAAAGTGGACTCCGGACTTATTCTGGATGCTATCCAAACCCTAAACAGGCTTGGGAAGCACAACAGGGTAAGACTGATGTGGGTCCCTGGGCACAAAGGATTCCATGGTAACGAAGTGGCTGATGAACTGGCAAGGGAGGGCTCAGCGAATGATTTTGTGGGTCCAGAACCATGTGTAGGCATCTCGACGTGTCTCGTAAAAGCCGCATTTAGGGAGTTTGTAGATCACAGACAACGAACCTGTTGGCTGTCTACTACCGGTCTACAACACTCCAAGAGATTCCTGGGCTCCACTTTCAAAGCCCAGGATTGCATTTGGAACATGAGCAGGGGGCAAATCCGCTACCTGCTTGGGGCCTTTACTGGGCACTTTGGAACCAACGACATGCTCATGAAGATGGGTCTAACCGCGACACCCATGTGCAGGTTGTGTGGGGAACATACGGAACGCATGGAGCACCTATTGTGCACATGCGATGCACTGGCTGGTAAGCGAATGAGTCTCCTAGGGGTTGGATACCCAAAACCAGAAGATTATAGGCTCATATCTCCTAGTCTCGTTGTAAAACTCATGAAAACAGTTTTCAACGAGAAGGAGGAGGAGAAAGTTATCTAGGGGACCACAAAAGATCCCAATGGGTCGAAGTGTCCGAGGTATTTCTCGGCCCCTCCATAAGATAAGATAAGATAGTTCTTCTAGGTAAATATGCTGAACCTAGCCTATAAGAAGAAGACCTAGAAGAACTATACTTGGTTACTTTATAGTAACCAAGTATAGTTCTTCTAGGTAAATATGCTGTGTAATAATAATAATTTTGTAAATTTTCCTATCATAAGATAGGAAAATTTATATTCGTAAATAAAAAGAATCCGCTTTATTATATGTGGCGGATCAGTGTAGCTGAACTACTTAAATGATAAAATGCTTAATCTTTGAGTATGCGCGTAATAATTGGCAGGAAAACCACCAGCCGTAGAGGCGATGAGTGACGACCATTAATCTCGCGCCAGCGCAATACAAAGCTCCTACGCGCTATGATAGTTAATTTTTCTTGGTTTGAAAAATATTTTACACATTTTCCTGATTATTTTTTTGGAAGAAATAGTAGCAAATAAAAAAGATAATACGGCAACATTAATTGTTTATTGACATGACGAATGACAGACGGCGGGGTCTTGTTCGATGGCAGCTCGATTGGTACAATTTAGACGAATTAAATGACTCGTTAAAGAGATTATTTCCGCTCTTATCCGATAACGAAGTGAAAATGTGTTTTATAAATACTGTTTAAGCTGTTTACGCACGCTTCTTACGTGCGTATTGTGTTATTAAGATGTATATTCATTACACCATAGGAGCCATTTTTATTGTATTTATTTTGTGCGTTCATTGTGATAATGTAGCTAACGACAACGAAATCAAGGAGATTTACGGTGAGTGAGCTATTTTATTTATTATTTTGTAGCTTAAGGTGAGAGGTAATATTATTTTTTGTTGTTTTGTCGTATCACGCCTATGTATGACAGGCCGCCCACGACGAGTTCGCGAGGCGCAAACCGCAGGCTTCTTGAAGTAGTATTGCCGAACTTTCCTTATTTTTCATCGTCATTCTTTATAAATTCTCTATGAACTTCCTATGTGTATGTCAGTTTAGTCGTTCCCACTTGTGGGCAACCCACATGGATGTTGTTATTATTCCGTATGATATTTTTCTGCTAACTTATGTGCTTTGATACAGTAAATTATGTTTAAAATCTTTGTAACAGAACCTATGTATAGTAGATAGCTTGTAATTACCTTTTCCTGGAAATGCATTTTTAGTGAAGTATAAAATCCTATTAGAATAGCAGCAACTTCAATTACTCATACACCATAACATATATTATAACAATATCATATAACAGCAATTTCTGTGAAACAAAGGTAAAACTTTGCTTAGTCCATAAACAAGCTGAATAAAGTAACAGATTTTCTATATTACTACCGTGCAGTATACTTCTTTAGTTATGTTTATGTAGATGTGTGTCTATTCATTTGAAGCATCTACTAACAACACCAATTATTATCATAATGATACATCTGACCCTCAAATTAGGGATCAAAAATATAAATTTGTAGTCTTTGATAAAGTAAATACTGGATATACCCTAAAGATGATGCTGACAATTTGCAACCTGATTAAAAATAAAGTGTTATGATAAAACAAAACAATTTTTTTAATCAATCAATTAATTGTATGTATTTAAACAATTAATAAACCCTTTAAATTTCTTGGCATTTAATTGATAAGGCTTATCAGTACCAAAACTAATGGTTTACGATTTTTCCTTGTTCAATATTTTGGCCAATTAATAGATTGTTTTGTTTCGGTATTTTTGCATTATATCAGGCTGCTGTCTGCAACTCCAAGGGTGTATTTCAAAGTCTAAAGCCATTTTGTATGATTATCCACTAATTATATTAATTTAACAAGTTTCTATTTTTGAAGATAATTTGTTTATCAACATCGTTGTATATAGTTTTGCATACTCGTAGAGTACTCTAAACTAGACCTACTAGGGTATAAAATATTTTGCCTTTTAAGTATTGATTTCTTAATGAAATCCTGGGTAAAAGTAATGCTTACAATAACAATTAACAACAACAGAATCTTAGGATGTACACTAAAAGTGCATATCCAAATGCACTTTAATAGTCTCTTATCAGTTATCACTGATAAAAATTTTCTTTGTTAGTATTTAGACAAAAATTTCTGTCTTTCCCTAATTGGTACGTTTCAAAGTTTAGCAAAAGCATAGGATAGGATAGATAGACCCCTTTTCCGCACTTAGACTCATATTTGGTCCGTTGTGCATGCACGCCTCCTCTCTGCCGGCCCAGTGCATGTTAGTGGATGTCACATGCCTTCGAGTTTTTGGTTATAAGACATGCAGGTTTCCTCACGATGTTTTCCTTCACCGTTTTGAGAGCAGTGGTGATGAAATAATTTACACAAAGTAAAGCACCTGCCTGGGTTCAAACCCACAACCTACAATTTGTAAGTCGCGGCCTTTACCACTGGGCCACCACTGCTCTCAGCAAAAGCATAATCAAACTATAAGATGACTGCTGGGATGCAGGGCTCTTCTCTTTGACAAGGTGTGGGCCATAAACCCCCAAGCAGGCTCAGTGTCACAAGTCTTTGTATTTCTGATTCTAAAACAAAAAATTTTACAGCAGTTTACTGGCTGCAGATTAGGTATCTCCAATCACAAACTATTTATCTCGATTCTTGGCATCTACCACTCTCATCCAGCTGCTACCGGCCACCCTATGAAGATTGTTACTCCATCTAGCCTCAGGTCATCCTACAATCAATTTGTGGTATCCACTCAAGAATCTGTCTAACACAATCAATAAATAACAGCGAGGACCAACAGTGTTATTTGGCTTCTGATGCACGAAGGAGCCTCGCAACCTAGCAAGCATTACTTAACCTTGAAAATCCACCCGTTCGGCTATCTGATCTGAAGGTTTTTTATCATTAACATGCATTATTTCCTTATCAAATATTGTTTTACAAACACATTTCACAGTAAGAAGAGCCAAACAGTTATAAAGACCACTTACCACTTTGAGTCCAGTTAACTTGTCAAGTTTTCATATGACTCATCTAATTGTTAAGAGCTTACTGCTCTTAGGGTCCGCTCACACCGGGATACGACGCGACGCGAGGCTCGGCGAGTGAGAGAATTTGAAAGAACTGGAATTCAAATAGCAATGATGACTAAAACATGTTAGACTACTATAAAAACATTGTAGTCGTATTTTTCTTTTGTTACGTAACAAAAATGACGCGAAGATGCTGCGCGTTGACTCTACGCGTGACATCACGCCTTGGTACACTTTTTACTTAGAAAAGAAATGAAAAGTCATTTATTTTTTCAGTGTTCAGGAGTGGATTTCTTTACAGGCATTCTCCTGAACTTTGATGGGCTTTATCTTTGTCCATTTCTCTGATTTGATGAAGCAAAAAATACGTGTTCAATATTTTTGAATATCTAACTGTTGTTGAGTAGAATTATTATTTTGTTAGGAATCATCTCTATTCCGAAAGATGTATTCGAATTCTTTCTTTGAAATGTGTGCCTTCTTGTGTAGAAAATAAAGTTCCATATTGTATTACCAGCTCATAAATGCGTGCAGCATCGCTTCGCGTCGCGTTTCGGTGTGAGCTGGCTTACTGTGTGGGTTATTCTGATAACATCAAGTTATTATGTTTTTTCATTCCTTGTAGATGATTTTGTAAGTTTTCTTGGCTTTGTGTCTTTTAGTTTCGACTTTTTTGAAGAAGTTGTTTATTTAAAAAGTGTTGCATGGTACCGAAATTCTGGTATAGGCTTGAGGACTGAAAGCAAAACAGTGTTTGATTGATATAATGCATTTTGGTAAGAGAGACAGTCACTTCATGTAAACATTGGTTTTAAGCTCCGTCTTGTTAGGCTAGAAGCTGGCCGTAATATGGTTGGTACATGGCTAGGTAAATTTATTTTAATGTGGTTTGGCTCCTTTAACTGAAATTTTCATGACGATTCATCCATGCGTCATGTTCGTGAACGGGCGCCATCAGTTGGGAATGGTCATAAATTAGCTGCCTCGGCTTGTTATTGTATTTTTTTAAATTGTTTGTTACGCTAGAGTCTAGACGCTTTTACGTGTACATATTTTTACATCGTTCTCACATATACAAGTGGTTGTGTTCCCGCGGCAGAACGACTTGCCTTAAGGAGTACTTTCGAATCATAGAGTTAAAGTAAAAAAATAACGATGTTTTTGTTTTAAAATAATTAAAAAAAAAAACATAAACTCGAAAAAGTGAGTAACAATAGTAACTTGTAGGTACTAGGTACTACGATGAATAACACGGTGGTGACGCCAGTAGTACCTAGTACCTACAAGTTACTATTGTTACTCACTTTTTCGAGTTGATGAATATTTTTAAAATTATTTTAAAATAAAAACTTCGTTATTTTTTTACTTTAACTCTATGCTTCGAAAGTACTCCTAAAGGCAAGTCGTTCTGCCGCGGGAAAACAACCACTTAAATTTCACGGTGTATATATTTTTCAACAAGAATGATGTAACCAAAAACTTGTAATTAAAACTGATGGAAAAGATTGTCCGTGGAGTTTCTTGCAAATTCTTCTTCATTGAGACCTACTGACGCTTGCGAATTCGCAACTAGAGTTATCTTTTTTTTTTGTTTGACAATTCAAAAGTACCTCTAAGGTTTATTTGGAATAAACTATTTGATTTTGATTTTAACTGATTTTATATTGTTAGACAGAATTTCCTTATGGTCTTAAGTTAAGACCATGAGGAAGGATGAATTCTGCCCGCCGTTGGACTAAACAAAACAGAACTGGTCCATTGGCAACATACTACTAATAAAGCAGATTTAAGGATAATAATTTACCTGTTGTATTGGAAAAATCTGTCCTTAAATAGGACAATAACATCATGTTTCATTATTAAAGAATTTCAAAATATTGAATTTAATCAATTTAATTCCAGTAATAATAAAACAAATATAGATCTTCAAGGAAAAGGGAATACAATATTGAAGTCTGCTTACAGGGAGTCAGGGATCCTCCTGTAATATTTTTATTTTATTTATTTACAAGCTATGCCCGCGGCTTCGCCCCCGTCAACGCCTACCCTACCTACCTGCACTACCTAATGCACAACGCCATCTATTGGATATATTTATTTATTTATGTACACACCAAACACTTTACAGAGAAAAGAAAGAATACAGATAGAAGAGCACAAAGGTATATAGGTATATTATCGTTTCTTCCGTTTGAAATGGCTGCAAATATAGATGTGCCACCTGTGTTATGTTATTCGTTGATCAAGAGCGGTATGTTGGTGTTATTCCGATATTATGCGCGTGATGCGAAGGATATATTTCCCAGATACGTTGCCATCCATTTATTTATTTTTTTTTGCTTGGAGAAATGCTGCAAGTGCATACTGCACTACCACGGGGAGGTAGTGCAGTTATGTGGGACTCTAACCCAATAAAACTCCACGGTGTCCTCCTGTGCCGCTTATGGCGAGAACACGGGCACGCGTTAGCACTCACCGCGAACCCGCCGCGGCTGTCCGTCACCGGACCCTCCTCGGGGGAGTACCCCTCATCACCAGCGCAGCAGAACATACTGTACGCCGTGACCACCCCAGGGACCAAATCAGCACATGGGTGCCAGACGACCCCGTGTATGGCACCCTTGGTCCTACCTATACTCACCTAAGGATGCCCGACATGGTCAAATACACAAAAACAAGACCAAAAGTTGATAATCTGCCAAAGAGCCATGGAAAGGAGCATGCTAGGCAATACAAAAAGAGCCAAATATATACGCCACACAATAAAATAGAAGACGCTGTTACTAATACTCACAGAAATCTTAATAATAATAAGATTTCTGTGCTAATACTTGAAAGCTCAAGTGGAGATGGGTAGGCCTATGCTCCGAGAAAACAAAAACAAATGGACAAAGAACATAACAGAATGGTCCCCTAGATACCTAACGAAACGGAAAAGAGGAAGACAAATAAAGCGCTGGTCTGACGACTTAGAAAGGGTAGCGGGTCCTCTGTCCGGATTGCAAAAATAAAGAAGAAAGAATTTGTTAATGCTGGAAGAGGTTTTCGTGCCACGCTGACGTGCTGACACTCACACACAGATCACAACAAAGGTTATAAAAAAAAAATACTCAAACCAGAGGTCACCAATTGGCGAACCGCCCGATCTATTTTGTGTGGACCAGAAGTAAACAGTAAAATATAATTTACTTGCTGCTGTGAGCTGCCGCTTCGACGATGGACGAATCATCTCATCAAAATCTTCATTGATAAAAATATTGTATCTATATTTTAGTATTTTATTTAAACAAAATAAATACACGTAATGACGGCTGGCTTTAAATCTTACGGACCGCGACGATCATATTATTTAAAAAAACTAGCCAAGTGCGAGTCGGACTCGCGCACGAAGGGTTCCGTACCATCATCGCAAAAAAGGCAAAAAAAAACACGTTTGCCCCACTTTAATATTTATTTTATTCTGTTTTTAATATTTGTTGTTAAAGTGGTAACAGAAATATGTCATCTGTGAATATTTCAATTGTCTAGACTCTAGCTATCACGGTTCATGAAATACAGCCTGGTGACTGAGGGACAGACGGAGAGGACGTAGAGTTTTAGTAATAGGGTTCCGTTTTTACCCTTTGGGTACGGAACCCTAGAAACGGATCCCTAATGAAATAATTGATGACTCCTGTCCTAAACTGTCCCACACTGTTGGTATAGATTTCCTTCACATTCGCCCCGGTATTTTTTTTGCGCTATCGCCCTAATAGCGCTCGCGAGGCACTGTGCGAATACAGTGATCAGTGTTGGTCTTCGGCAATCCCACCGCACTATTCCCAAACTGCAACTCCTGAAAGCCAGAATCAACAGTGGCGACCACCAGAAAAGCGCCGAGGCAATGAAGCCCGACGAAGACCCGGAGAATGAATTTAATTGTCTTGGATGCAGCAACGAAATTAATCAGAAAATAATAAAGGTCTTCGGTTAAGTATAATCAAACTATAATGTGCCCAATGCTGGGACACAAGCCTCCTGTGAGAGGGAATGGGCCGTAATCTACCACGCGGGTCCAGTGAGGGTTGGCAGTGTAGACCGATCAGTATATACTCTATAGAATAGAACACTCTTTATTATGTACACCATATAAGTTACAGAAAGTATAGACGAAGAAAACATTACACTGGGTGACACAATGGGCGGCCTTATCGCTAAAAGCGATCTTTTCAAGACAACCTTTGGATGGATTTAAAAATGAAAGGAAAGACAGTACTGTAGGTAGTCTTTGGTGTACTATTTATAAATAAATATATATTTATATTATATAGACAAATATATACAGTAATAGGTCTATAACCCTTTGCATTTATGATGCAACAAGACATAAAAAAGTTCAATTGCACCAATTAGGCCGTCAACTTTATATTTAACGTTTTTATCTGTTCCGCCGGACGCGAAACGAGGGGATAATCTTTTCGCTGCGATTGTTGGGTCAAAGAGGACAGTTGTTTACTTTATAATTAGGTGTGCACTGTTTTTTATATAACTGGATGTGATTTAAATATTATTGAAACTAGACAAATGTATTATCAATACATTTTTGCATAATAGATGTGACAGATGGATAAAAAGCGATCTTGTAAAGGTTCCGCAGACTTATTACGTATCTTGCAAGAGCAAAACGATAGCGATTTTTGCGCAATAATTGCTCTTCAATTCGGTTTTTAGGGTTCCGTACCCAAAGAGTAAAAACGGGATCCTATTACAAGACTCCGCGGTCCGTCTGTCTGTCTGTCTGTCACCAGGCTGTATCTCATGAACCGTGATAGCTAGACAGTTGAAATTTTCACAGATGATGTATTTTTGTTGTCGCTAATATCGATATTATCGATGCAGTTTCAACAAACCGCAAATCGATGCTCCGTAAATCCACCATAGTGTTGTGTTGATGCAATAATACATTCTATTGTACGCGATGCCATTGCAGCAATTTGAATAAACAAATAGAATAAAAACCACAATCCGCCATTATCTCTCTATGCTTTGTTGTGATGCCTGTCATTTACAGCGCGGTTTTCAATAGAGATGATACATATTTTAGTATTTATTTGTATAGCGTTTGACGGGCCTGTCGTGCGTTTTCTGAGAATTCCCATCGGTAAAAATAATTTACACTCGGAAGTTGTGGGCGACTATGTCTACCTGGGACAAACAATCCATTTGGGTAGGGCCAACTTCCAGAAAGAGATCAACCGTTGAATCCGACTCAGCTGGGCAGCCTTGCGCGGTATCTTCTCGTCCAACTTACCACAGTGTGCCAAGACGAGTCTATGACCAATTTGTGTTGCCAAGAAATAAAACACATTTATTTGCCACAAGCCACTAGAGCACACAACATAAACAAAGAAAAAAAACCGGACAAGTGCGGGTCGGACTCGCGCACGAAGGGTTCCGTACCATTATCGCAAAAAACGAAAAAAAAACACGTTTGCTGTTTGGGAGCCCCACTTAAATATTTATTTTATTCTGTTTTTAGTATTTGTTGTTATAGCGGCAACAGATATATCTAATAATGCAGAAAAATATAATACATCATTTGTGAAAATTTCAACTGTCTAGCTATCACGTTTCATGAGATACAGCATGGTGACAGACGGACAGACAGACAGACGAATGGAACGCGGAGTCTTAGTAATAGGGGCCCGTTTTTACCCTTTGGGTACGGAACCCTAAAAAGAAAACTTAGACTAAACAACAATAAAAAGATTGATGACCTATGGCTCTGGGACGTAGTCGCTCACAATGGGCTGGCAAAGGGCAATGGAGAGGGCTATGCTCAGAGTTTCCTTGCGTGATCGAATCACAAATATAGAGATCCGCAAGAAAACCAGGTTTACCGACATGAAACGGAGACGCCCCAAGCTACCACAGGAGACGCTCTGGGCGTCGGGAGTCGCAAGCCGATTCCCAGCCACCGTAGGCGCGGGCTTGCGGACGGCTAGTAATGACTAATGGGTAGCCTCCCACCTGGTGGACAGGTAACCTGATGAGGGTTATCCAATGCTTTCGCTGTTGTGGCCTATCCCGCTAGAACCGAGCATTTTTAGGGTTCTGTACCCAAAGGGTAAAAACGGGACCCTATTACTAAGACTCCACGATCCGTCTGTCTGTCTGTCTGTCCGTCTGTCAACAGGCTGTATCTCATGAACCGTGATAGCTAGACAGTTGAAAATTTTACAGATGATGTATTTGCCGCTTTAACAAAAAATACTAAAAACAGAATAAAATAAACATTTAAGTGGGACTCCCATACATCAAACGTGTTTTTTTGCCGTTTTATGCGATAATGGTACGGAACCCTTCGTGCGCGAGTCCGATTCGCACTTGGCCAGGTTTTCATAATAAAAATATGCTCTATAGCACTCATCGGTATTGAACCCTTCTATCGGTAAAAGAATCTTCGAATTCTGTTCAGTACTTCCTTTACAAATAATTTAATTTTACCTATGTTATATTAATTAGGAATGAGTTTTAATACGGATTTTTCGTCCAACTCTTCTTATTCTCTAAAGCAAATTATGCGTTTTCCCGAAAATAAATACGCAGCCCATAATTATATACCTTTAGCTTCCCCATTCCAAATAACACGTTTCAAAAACAATAATTAAATACATTTCAACACTATAATAAGTAGTACGTATACTATGGTCCATCGACGGTGCATGATGCCCGTATGCCAGTGACTCACCGGCTAATGGATTTGACCTTACTCTGCGGGTCCATGCTAAGGGGCCGGTGCAACTGGCAGCGAGAAACTATCGAACAACTGTATTCTCTTTTTGAATTTATCCTTCTTTTTTTTGGATTTGAACTCCCGGTTATTCTGGATGATGACTTTCGCGCCGAAAACATTCGAAAAAGGAATTACAAAAATGTTTATAGATTTTTGAAGCCTCGTTTACTTTGCTGGCAAACATATGCTATCTTGCCCGTCAAGGAATTCTAGTATAATATTTGCGTCATTGTTTTCAATCAAACCTTAGTTATAAATTAAACGTCTAATTAAATAAAACCATGTTTTCCTTATATTCTATTGCGCTTTTGTATCTTTTGATGACTAATACCACAAACTTAGCGTGTATAAGTCCCCATCCAATGCCGACTAAAACCTGTCCTGTTTTAGCTCAGGTATTGTTTTCGAAATAGCGCTGTAGGAAATAATAGCCCATGTCCATCCGCGATCTGTTCTAGTACCCAGTTGTGTTGGGGCTTACATTTCCTCTTACATTGTCCTTTATTTTTAACCGACTTACCAAAAAGGAGGAGGTTCTATGTTCGACTTCATGTATGTTTTTTTTTTGTGTATGTTCACCGATAACTTCGTCAATTGTGGACCGATTTTGAAAATTCTTGGTGAAGATCTGATGAAGAACTTCGGAGATATACAACATAACTCTTCAATAAATAACGCTGCAATCGCATGTCTGTTTATTGTTTATACCATTTCATAACATAACATCACGCCAGTACGCTCGAAAGGGGTACGCAGATCTCTCATTTCATCGATTATGTTCAAGTTTCATGTTATTCGGGTAATCTATTCTGGCGTTATAGGTACTTACTAAACAACTTGCTTATTAAATAGGTACTTACAACTAAAAAGTGTACAATAAAAAAACTTTTTTGCATTTTTTTGCTATATAGACACCGACTTCCAAAAATAAAGTCGTTTTTCTCTTTGTAGTTTTTTATTTGAAAGTCGGTAGTATTTTTTTGCAATAAAGTTTTTTTATTATGTTAACTAACGCAGTATCATGATCACTGGCATTTTAAGTATCTCGTGGTCTGAACGGAGCTTTAGAAACAGTTTTGAGGGACACCGTACTTACTATTATTGGTAATTCCCGCGATTACTTTTTTAGTGCATTCAAGTCTGGCAAGGTATGAATCGTGGTTAGGTTTTGCGGTTTGTATACCCAACATATTCTTTAGACCATGGTGAGATTCTTTTTCTGACGATGAGAACTACATCCTTTACAGTTGCCGGAATCCTTTACTCTTGACCAAAATCCATAAACTACTTACCTACAATTCGTCGTTTCTGCCGTAAATACAAGAACACTAAAATGCGTTGAACATCATTTGGCATAGTTCATGCATGTTGTATTTTCATGTACAATAGCATTTGTGATAACTCATACATCAGTTTAACATTGCCATCGACTCTCAGTACCGTATTTAGTTCATATTGTTATTTCATCCACGACTTGTCCTCAAGACTAGTCAAGAGGTACGCAGGGACATTATGTTTTAAGTACTAATCGTTTCTGTCATTAACCGACTTCTGTATCTTTAGAAGGTTCTCGATTCATGTTTTAAGTAAAGGTAACATATTTCATACATACCTAACGTTTTGTTCTACGAAGGTTTTCCGATTACCATTGTTGTTTAAATGCGCATGTATTTTTACTATGCAATTTCTAGGAAACTAATCAGTCGATTTTCTTTATTTATCTTGGGATAATTTAAGGTTAGATTTTTCTTAAAGAATCTCTTGAATACTTATTTATTTTTTTATTGGGACAATCCCACCGCACTATTCCCAGACCACTGCAACTCCTGAAAGCCAGAATTAACAGTGGCGACCACCAGAAAAGCGCCGAGGCAATGAACCTCGACGAAGTCCCGGAGAAAGAATTTAATTGTCTTGGATCCCGCACCGAAATTAATCAGAAAAGAATAACGTAGGAGTAGGAAAAAATAATATAAGAAATGCTTATAGGATTAATTCCACCATTTTCAAAAACCAGTGATGTAAAGTCTGTATCATAAATCACCTATATTGGCGAATCAAAGGGTTGTCCGCTAGAAAAAGTTTTTCATATAAGGAAGTACTTTCCCCCTTGACAGATTGCCTTAATTAAATGAATTATATCACGCTTTACGCATAAATCGCAAATATTACACGACTGTAGTTCCTACTCCATTTAATTCAGTATCTGCGTACAAAGTCCAGAGCTAAATACAGATTCCCAAGTTTCATGTCGATAGACAAAGAGTCTCTTGTGCCTTGCATAGATGCAGACAGCGAAAAGTGCAATAGTACTCAAACGCATGTATTTCCTTACCAGTCCTTGGCTAGTTTAAGTACCGTATCTGGCAATTCCAGACAGATTCTACCCTAGCACAAACCACTGCCATTATGTTCTCAGAAATAACTGTCCATATAAATTCCGTGGAGGTAGACTCTGGCTATTATAACTCTGCAGAACTCCCAAAAAGTTTTGTATTTAGTATGCTTTTACATCTGTCACTTTCGTGGTACTTGACAGATTGCTTACGGTGTACATTATTTTTCACTAATTCGATTAGATAAATGGTTAAACCTATTAGAAATGGATTGTGGGTGTTATTATATTACATGCTATGTAAATTCCATGATGTGTGAACAGCACGATGTCGTTCTTAGCCAAAAACGACTATCTTTACAAGATATCGCACCATTGACGTGTACGTTGAGCAAATGATTTTGATATTTGCACTGTAGATTATTTAACTAAGAACATTATTTCGAATACTCACACGCCTGTTCATGTTGTTTACAACAAACTTTGTGCAGCTTTTTTGTTTTCTCCAAATTTTTGGTTGCCCACATTTTAAGAATAATGCAGAGTTATAATAGCCAAAGTCTATTTTACAATTTTTTTGATGATAAGCTCGCGTTTGACCGCAATCTCTGCGCTGATGGTAAGCGGTGATGTGGTCGAAGGCGAAGCATGCTTGCCTAGAAGTAACCTATTCGCTCTTGAAGACCCTTGTAGCTATCAAAAAAATACAGACTCCGGCAGGGAATTCCACTCCTTAGCTGTACGCACAATGAAAGTATTCCCAAAACGTTTAGCGTGTTATATTAAACCATCTCAAAATGTATTTTCGTCTCGGTTTTCGTTCAGTTATTTTTGTATTATCCTTTATTCATGAATTGATACGAAATGTGGGTTGAATGTATACGAAAGGAATGAAGTTAAGAGAAAAGACAATACGTTGTTTCTGTAGGCTGGTAACGTAATACCTCCTGTATTTCTGTGAAGGTGTAGGCGGTTGAAAAACCCACATACCGCCAGTTATTGATCCCTATTGGGTTTGACCTTTTACTGTTAAAAGGATGCTGATAATTTAACTCTTTATGTCAAAACGCGCGTCCATTAACCGTAGCTCTATAATTCGACTCGTATGTATGTAATATTGTTGGAATTGCCCAATATTCATATAATGTTCCTCTAATTGGGCTTCTAAACATGTGTGCTAAATTTCATATATATATGTATGTTTGTCCACGCATTTCGCCGAAACTTCTTATCGGATCGTGACTATAATTTCTTATCGGATTAGGTGTTTCTCAACTTAGGGAACAGTGCAAGTTTCATCCAAATCGGTTCAGCAGTTTTCAAGATATGAACAAAATATGTAACATACAACCGAACTCTTTAGCGACAAACAGCATGAATGTGTAAATTGAGTTATTATGGGTATTTTGTCATTCCTTTAGGTACCTTACTATAGAACTTGCTCACTTTTTAGTGATAGTGTAATAAAACTAAAAAGAAAAAAATAAAAACTTTTTCATAAAAAAATAAAAGCGTTTTCGGCAACAAAAACAAAAGTTCCGGCGTCCTTATTTCCTGATAGCTACAACCTAGGGGTCTTCAAGTCAAGAGTGAATAGGTTGCTTCTAGGCAAGCGTGCTTCACCTTCGACCACATCATCACTTAACATCAGGCGAGATAGTGGTCAAACGCGAGCCTATCACAAATAAAAAAAAAAAAAAAAAAATACACTTTTTAGTGTTTTGCTTTTAAAGTCGGTATATTTTTATGTGAAAAAGTTTTTATAAATTTTCTCGACTCCTCTCAAGCCGTTGTCAGACTCTGAAACATGCTACTTTCATGTTTTATGTAGAGCAAACGGCCAGTTTTAGGATATGCCTGGGACAAGTATTGTTAATAATCTGTATTTTCTTGGCAGACAGATATTATGGTCAGTGGTCACTCAATGCTCAACTTCCAATATGTGGACAGCAGTGTTCAACTGCAGAAGCAACGTCAATTTTCAATAAACAATCATAAGATGTCACCTAAAATCCATCGCATTTAACCGACGTTTTATCGACCGATAGTTTGGTCGGGTTTTTAATAAATATGAGGAAATATGCAAGTGATTGTGATGTGATGTAATTTGCTGATCAAAAGTCTGTAGTTTGCGGGTGCTCTAAAGGAGGTGAGTTTATCTCAGAGTCCTTTATTAAAACTTAGAGTTTGTACGAATTTAACACAGAACACAACTTTAACCGACAATTGCCCAATCTACGAAGATATTCGATAAATCCTAACGAAACTTGTTGCCGATCCATTGATGCAAAGTTATTGCGTACGCAGAGCCCTTTGCTCTTTTGCGTATTTTATTTGACAAGCACCAGATTAGATTCTTGCGCAATTCTCTTTACAGGTAGGTACCAAGTTTTACACAATAGTTGAGTTGGGAAGTCGTTGTCTTTCTGGTCATGTAGGAACTTTGTTAGCAGATTTTTGTGGATCTCGAGCAGTGTCTCGAGGTAATTTTCTCTCGAAAACTTTTTTTGGGATGTTTGTTTCGGACACCTTATGGTAATTGAAAGGCCAATAAAAGGTGGCAAGGAGATGGATAAGGAAAAATATATTACATTACTTAAAAAAATGCTGTGGTAAATTCAATCTAATTTTGACTTGCTAGCTGGTTTCTGACATCCCTTGTTGCATCTTTTTTTTTTACTCGACTGCCGGAGGGTAATCTGTTTATCAGTATATGTATGTATGTTTGTTCTTGTGTGGCGTTCCAGCGACCAAACCGTTGGCCGATTTTGATGATTCTTACGTCAATTGATTCGTCTTAACCTTGCGAGTGCCACTGGCTACATTAAAATTGGGAAATAGAAAAATGGCGGATTTTGGGCGCCATATTGTGGGGGCCCAATTTTTTTTTGCTTCCATTCCCATCGTGTGGGGTATTAAAATTAAGGGTTTTGAGAGGTGAATTCAAAAATATATAACATATGTTTAAATTTACACAACACGAAAAAAAAATATATAAATATTAAAGTCTGGAACGCATACAGACTAAAGGAAGAGCCCACCAGAAGCGCGAAAAGTAAATAGGTTACTTCTAGACAAGCGTGCTTCACCGTCAACCACATCATCGCTTACTATCAGGTGAAATCGAGCATATCAACAATAAAAAACAAATCAAAATGTCAAAAAACGCGACTGCTTAAGAAGCGAACTTAAAAGACGTAAACATGAAGAAAATCATGCTGTGCCGTCGGAGGATACATATATTCGGGAGCTGGCTGACTAAAACCTATTCACCCTTGGCGCATCTGGTGGGCTCTTCCTTTAGTCTGCATGCGTTCTAGTATAAGCTGTATAGATTGGATAGAGACTGCTTTATCAAATCTATACAGCTCAGCTATCAGACCCTGGGTTAACATAGAGCAAATTCCTAGTATCTTACACTCAAAAGTTACGATATCTACAGAAAGCAATCATTGATCTAATCTCTCAAGGAAAGTTATAGTGCGAAAGTGGTATGTCATCTTGCGTGCGACATAAAAGTAATTCAACGCTGACAGTTTGTCTTAACGATACATCAGCGGGCTGTCATTACTGAGATTTGCGAGGCCAACTGTAGATACATGCGGTTAACTTTCAACAGCGTTGTGTCGCATTCTTGGTTGGAGCTGCAGAAATTGTGGTGTTTAGAGGGAAAATCTGGGTTATTGGACGATTCGCCCGAATTTAACTCGTCCGAATCGGGCGAATCGACCACTATTAAAAATATTCATTTTTAACCTACTTACCAAAAAGGAGGAGGTTCTATGTTCGACTTCATACATGTTTTTTTTTGCGTATGTTCACCGATAACTGCGTCAATTGTGGACCGATTTTGAAATTTTTTATTTGTTTGAAAGAGTATGTTCCGAAATTGGTCCCATTTTAATTTGGTGAAGATCTGATGAAGAACTTCGGAGATATACAACACAGAACTCTTCAATAAATAACGGTAAATCTCTCGGGATTGCTTAATCGCATGTCTGTATATTGTTTATACCATTTCATAACATAACATCACGCCAGTACGCTCTAAAGGGGTACGCAGATGTGTACAGTTCACCTTGGTACACCCTCATTTCACCGGTTACGTTCAGTTTCATGATATTCGGGTAATCTATTCTGGCATTATAGGTATCTTACTTAACTACTTGCCTATTAGGTAGGTACATCTAAAAAAATACTACTGACTTACAAATAAGAAAACTACAAAGTGAAAAATAACTTTATTTTTGGCAGTCGGTGTCCATAACGCAAAAAAATGGTACCTACCTACCAAAGACACCGACTTCCAAAAATAAAGTTATTTTTCACGTAGTTTTTTTATTTGGAATTCGGTTTTTTTTCTGTGTCGATTCGCCCGAAGTTAATTTATCGGTGGGCGAATCGACCACTCCAAAATGATTTATTTTAGAGAATTTCGATTCGCCCAAATTTTATTTTAGAGAACAAAAAATATTAAAGTACAGTCGTGCTCACCCGTCTCGGCAATAATAATATAATAAGGGAATAAGTGGCAATTAATTATTTAATGAATTGCTTTCCTAGTTTCTAGTAAAATATCTATTAACTTCGATTAATTCTTCATATTATTTCCGGGACTCGGGCTCTGTGCGACGGCTTTTTTCTGTACGGCCGTTGATGAAGGAAGCTTGCTGCTGTTTGATGTGATCGCTTAGCCCACGTTGTCCGTGTACCAGCAACCTGAGTGCTGTGTATCGCTGTTGTGTTGTGACCCGGGCATGGACTGATTTACCAAGTTGGGCTCATTTTCCTCCACGAACAACGTGGCGTGGAGTTGACATTGGGCCAACTCATCCCCCAAGCTGAATTTTCTTCCTCCGTTACAGTATGAAAACTGAAAAATATAGTTGTAGTTTTATAACTCATAAAAACGCAATGTTATTGTATTATACAATGGGACACTGACCTCCATACTATACTATTGTTTGAACACCGACGTCACACTTTAATTGTCGCAGCAAATCGCTAAGTTTTCATTCATTTTCCACTGCGCTGTTGACGTTATAGAAAAATGGGTGTTATTTATTGTGTTGTAAGTGTTGGAATAGATTGAAGTGTTTGGGACTCGCCTGATGGGCCTCGGCGATCGTTAACACAGTTACCGCGATGTTGAATGCTGTTTGCCTTTGTAATTAAGGACGGGGTTTCTTTAAGAGCGATTGTGTTTTGGGTCGGGAGATGGTTTCAGTCGAATTTGGACCTAATTCATTATGAAATAAAGAGCAAAGTCCTCCTGTAACTACTTGATACATATCAACGTCTAGCTCCTTATAACCCAAAAATATCATCAGCCTTTTCACACAAAGGTATACATAGCGATCGAACAACACACAACCAATAAAATTTACATAACGATCAATGCTATTGTAAATATACATAAATATGAATCCATAATTCCTCACCGATTTCGCTACCTTTGTTTTCTACTTATGACGAAACGGTAAGCGTCAGTTACAATCATTGACAGAAGTACTTATTTCACAACTATTTATTTTGGTTAAATGATCTGCAACGAATCGGTCTCCGTGTGGCTAATAACAGCCGCACTGGTTGATTATCAAGGTTAAGCAACGCTTGATGAGGTCGGTCCGTGGATGGGTGACCATTTCAACATACCAAGTTTCCTCCGTGCATCGGCACGTTAAGCCGTTGATCCCGGCTGTCATTTGAAGATCTTTGTCAGTCGTTACGAGTAGTCAGAAGCTTGAGATCTGACGCCAATATTGCCAAGGGGTACCGTGTTACCCAGTTACTGGGTTGTGGAGGTAAAACAGGCAGTCGCTTCATGTAAAACACTAGTACTCAGCTGAATCCGGTAAGACTGGAAGCCGACTCCAATATAGTTGGGAAAAGGCTAGGCAGATTGATTGAACGAATCGGTCTCCCCAATATTTGGACGGTATTTCACACAAATTGTCCAGTCTTAACGGGATTTTCATCCATTGCAACTCCTGGACGAAATTGCTTTCTAAAATTGGGGCAGTTTTTGAGCCATGTCGTTTGACTTGTTGATTGATGACGTTTAAATTCTCGTAAAGCCCTATGTTTTGGGCACATGTTGGTCGTCCTGCATTATGTCAACGGTTGCTTCGGTCTATTTATTTAATGTTCATTGAGTATTGGGTGTAGAAATGAACTGAGTGAGTGTCAATCAATTATTAAGAGTCAGTGTCTCGCAGGATGCGGGATACAAAAGCAAAAGGGGGTCTGGCAAACGAAAGTAGACACTCGAATTATTTGCAAACTCTTTATATGGCAATTTTGTAATAATGTCAACATCAATTTTTAGTGATTTGTTGTGGTTAAGTGAAAAATAAATAAAACAATTAAAAGTGGATTACGGGAGATGTCGTTTCGCATGATGTCTAAATATAAAAAAAAACATCAGGAGAAAGACGTCGAATTCAAACAAAAACAAAAAAGATTGTTTACGTTTGATGTTAGATTTCATAAGTTAGAATGACGGTAATAAGTTGAATAAACCAAAATTAAGTATCTGAATTGCGTGTGTTGTGATAATTTTACTTCTTGAACACTTTAAATTCATCTAACTTTTGATAGAGTGAACCGATTGCGATGACACAAAAACTAAGTAATTCTTCAAGGTACGCACAATTTTTATGTATAAAAGTTATTTACATTGGTTTCGTACATTTCACGTGATGCGTGAACAAATAAACAGATAAACAGACTAAATTCCAAAAATGCCGGAAATAGGTTCTGTTGGTTATCCTTTAACACCCTGGCTATTTTTTTGGAAATCTTTTCGATGTACAAAAATTACTTTTCTACAGATTTATTATATGTATATATTGATTGATGATGAATACTGTTGTTTTTTTTATTGAGATTGATACATAATGTCTAAAATATTACCTACCTCAATTACCTACAGTATTTTTATTCAGACGAAATAAAACAAATCATTCTAAAGTATCAAATTAGGTTATTCCAGGTATGTCATACTAGTTTTGGGGTTGCTATGCTGATCCGCGCTTTTTCAGTCTCTACTTTCGTTTGCCAGACTCTAACAAAATGTTTGACTAACAGATGCGATGTTTTACTACGTGATTTACAAAGTTCGATCAATAAAATAGGTCATGTATGGTCTGATGGAGCCGAAATGTTCTGGAGTGGCCACCACTTACCGGAAGACGCAGCGTTGGAAGGCCTCCCTCTAGGTGGATCGACAACCTGGTCAGACTGCGGGCATCCGGTGGCTGCCAGACGAACAGGACCGATCAGTATGGCGAAGCTTGAGGCAGTCTTTCGGCTGAAAAGATGGTGGTGATTTTTGGTTACCCAGGATTAGCACAACGTAATTCAATCTTTCAATAGTCAACTTGGTGTAGCCATAATATGAATCCAACTTCTCAAAAAAACTACAATGTGAAAAATAACTTTATTTTTGGAAGTCGGTGTCTTTCGTAGGTACCAATTCTTTGCGATATAGACACCGATTTCCAAAAATTTTTTTTTTTTTTTTTTTTTTTTTTTTTATCATTACGATGTAACTGAATAGTTACCTCATAACAGTCACAATCTAGCATCGAGGCTAATAAGTAACTTAAATTTAACCTAATTTGCTAATAATTTATATGGTAAAGAATGTGTCCATTGGCACTTTTCTTATTGTCTCTATTATGATGGGAAGACACTTAGTTCATGTGTTCTTAAAAGGTAGCACTCACTGCACTTCGTAACACTAATTTCACTTTAAACTAACTCAAAAGGCTTAGTCCTTTTCAGTCTCCTTATTATGTCCGTGGTGTCAAGGAGCTGGATAGCCTCGACATTCACATGTTTATGAAGTCTCTGTTCATGAGCTTCGGCGTATTTTTTTATAACTTTGGCGACGAGGTCCACTCCTAAGTCCCGGTGGATATCCTCGTTTCTAATATACCAGGGAGCGTTTACTATGCTCCGCAGTACCTTGTTTTGAAATCTTTGAATAATTTCAACATTGGTACGTTTTGTACAGCCCCAAAGCTGTATACCGTATGCCCATACAGGCATAAGTACTTGTTTGTACAGAAGTACTTTGTTGTACACTGACAATGATGAATGTCTGCCAAGTAGCCAGTACATATTCCTGTAGCGGATATCTAACTCCAGGCGTTTCTTTTTGACATGAGCCTTCCAGCGAAGCTTTGCGTCAAGCGTCATACCCAGGTATTTTGCTGTATTTTCATAAGGTATAATGCAACCGTTGATATAAACCGGTGTATAATTAGGGCTTCGGTTTGTGAAGTCTATATGGGTCGATTTGGACTCATTTAACTTAATTCGCCATTTTTTTGTCCAGTTGGTGATGGAGTTCACAGCAATTTGTACTTTATCTACGGCTTCTTTGTGAGTGACACCTATAGCCATGATGGCTGTGTCATCTGCAAAGGTTGCAATAAAGTTGTTTTCCATTTCTGGGATATCACAGGTGTATAATAGGTACAAGATAGGTCCAAGAACACTTCCTTGTGGTACACCAGCTTTTATTTGCTTGAGATCTGAGTAAGCATCTTCATGTCGGACTCTAAACGTCCTCTCTGTTAGGTAAGATTCTAAAATGTCTGCAAATTGTTTAGGAAGCATTTTCCTTAACTTATAAATGAGACCTTTATGCCAAACCTTATCAAATGCCTGTGCTACATCTAGAAAAACTGTAGAACAGACTTTTTTTTCTTCTAGGGTTTTTTCTATAATGTTGGTAATTCTGTGTACTTGGTCTATCGTGGAGTGTTTTTCTCTGAAACCGAATTGGTAATTGGGAATCAGTTTCCTGTCTTCTATTATTGGTTTTATGCGTCTTATAAGTAGTTTTTCAAATAATTTTGAAATAATTGGTAAAAGGGATATAGGTCTGTATGATGTTACTTCCTGAGGCGATTTTCCGGGTTTGGGGATCATTATTACTTCAGCAACTTTCCAGATATCAGGCACGTGTTTCAATCGGAAAGTTGCATTTATAAGGGTTGTAAGTTTTACTATGGCTTTTCGTGGCAGATTTTGAAGCAGTTCTCCAGTGATAAGGTCGTATCCAGGCGATTTCTTTTTGGCTAAGTTTTTGATCATATTTTGCACTTCTTTCGGCGTAGCTAATCGTATATTCAACTCATCATGGTGAGTGACATCTAGTGTTATGTTTTCAGAGCTTTCCTCAGCACTTGTTTGAAAAGTTTGTTGTAAATGCTCTGCAAATATATTTGCTTTCTGTTCGTTGCTTCTGGCCCATTTGCCATCTTTTTGTTTAATAGGTGATGCATGAACAATAGGCTTATTTAGACGTTTAGTGGCTTTCCACAGTGAGTGTTCTGTTTTTCCACTACTTGTTAATTGGCTTAAGTAATTATGTGTAGCATCATCATGATATTCTTGTATTGCTTTACTTAATCTTTTTGTAAGTCTATTTAGCATTGTTTTGTCAGGTGGATATCTTGATTGTTGCCATTTTTGCCTCTGAGCCCTCTTTATGGCTATGAGGTTTCTTATTTCTAACGGATAACTATGACTTGCAACTTTTCTTTTCAAGAGAGGTGTATTTCCCCAAGCGCAGTTTTGAATGTCTGTCACAAATTTTGACACTTCTTTATCCAATTGTTGATTATTTTTGAGTGGTACTTTGAGGTCAATCATATTGTCTAAATCGAATTTGAAACTATCCCAATCCGTGTTTTTATTCACTAAAGTTGGATTGCTTTCTTTCTGAATTATGGTTTCACTTAAAGTTAAGATAATGGGCGAATGGTCAGAGTTCATATCAAATCCCTCCTGTATGTGAAGATATGTAGCCGACAGATTCTTAAAAATGAAAAAGTCGATCAGATCTGGAATTCTTTGGGTATCAGTAGGCCAGTAAGTAGGCTTTCCTGTTGATATTGCATTGCAATTGATTTCTCGCATAGCACTAAGCAATTCCCTTCCTTTAGTGTTGGTTAGTCTAGATCCCCAACGTATGTGTTTTGCGTTAAAGTCACCTCCCAATATAAACGTGTTGCCAAGAAGTTTCAACAGGTTTCTGTACTGCTCTATTTTCAGAGCATGCTTTGGTGGACAGTATATAGCTGCTACGGTAATGTGATGATGTTTAGTTTTGACCCTAACGGCTACAGTTTGTATGAACTCTTCTTCATATTTAAGTTCTAGGTAATGGTAGATGTTCTCTCTTATTATAAGGGTGCTTCCCCCTCTCGCAGTATTGACAGGGTGCAGTGCATGATATATTTTATATCCGTTGAGGTGTATATACGATTCTCTTGTGAAGTGAGACTCCGATATGAGGCACACATCAATTTTTTCTGTGGCAAGGACCGCCTGTAGCTCGTTTTGATGCTTTAGGAGTCCGTTTGCATTCCACGCCATTATTTTTAGAGTGTTCTTCATTTTTGAGTCATACGAGGTAGCTGCGTAGCACTATTTTCTAGGTTTTTTAACCTTAGTTCAAATGAGGTTAAAATATTCAAAATTTTATTTATATTTTCATTTGTGTCGGCGTCTATTGACGTGGAGGGTTGTGAACCGTGCACTGGTGGTTGTGGTTCAAGAGATTTCGTAGCTTGCGCATAAGACACATTCTTTGATACCCTTTGATACTCTTTGACATTTTTCTTAGCACTAGGAGCCTGAGTGACAGGTGTAGTAACTTTTTTTTTCATGGCTTTATTTTTCAGTTGTTGCAATTCTTTGGCTACCATACACCCTCTGTAGTTGGCTGGGTGTGGCTCACCACAGTGAACGCATTTGGGTTTATCTGCTATAGGTTTTGTGCAGTCTTTAGTAAAGTGTTTACCTGTGCACTTTACACATCTAGGTTCCTTGGAGCAATATTTCTGTGTGTGGCCATATGCTTGACATCTCTTACACTGTGGTATTAGCTTGGAAGTTTTTAAAGGCTGCACTTCTACTTTACAACCTAATATGGTCTTAATACTATAAATTTTATTTATATCTTCGTCTTTTTGGAAGGAAAGCATAAACATATTTAGAGGTTCCTTAGTCCTCCAACTTAATTTGTTTACCACTTCCTGGATTTTAAAGCCGTTAGCATTTAATTCTTCAGCTATTCTATTTGGCATACATGATGAGTGTAGATTTTTTGCTATGACCCTAATCGGTCTGTCTTGTTTGTTCTCATAGGAGTGCCAGAGACAATTATTTTCTAGTAATAATTTAGTAATTGCTCTGTAGGAGTCTTCGTTCCTGGCGTTTACTTTGACAGTATCCCCGTTCATCATTTTGACCACAAAGGTCTCTTTATTTGAACAAGTCAAGAGAAGATCATAAAACTTCTGGTAGTTTCTGATATTTTCTACAATGACTGGGGGAGGTGGAGGTAGTTTTTTTATTTTTGGTTGCTCGGACTTTGTACCAGCCTGAGGTTCCATGGAGCTTGCTCCTTGCGATACTGGAGACAGTGAAGCATTCATTTTTCTTTTCTTTCTACTTTTTTGTCGTACCCACTCAGTTTCTCTGGCAAGGTCCTCTTCATCAGTCTTATATTCGACTGTTGACTGGGGCCTATCATTTGTCGAATGTTCCTTCTCTGAAGTAACATTATTTTGTTCCTGGATAAGCTTCAGCTGATGTTGCAAGGCTTCTACCTGGCTACTGAGCACTTGTACAAGTTGCTGCAGTTCTTGGCGCTCTTTAGCTTCCTCTTTGTACCGGGTGTACAACTGATGTTCTAGTTCAGTTTTGAGGACTATTTTATTCGGCGAAGCCATAATTGTTTACAAGTTATAATTATAAAAATTATAACTTACCGCAAATTCTCACAATAATACATGATTCACTTACAAATCTAGGTCATTGCACTGCCCGCGGGGGCAATACGCGGCGGAACTAGGCTGCAGCGTCAGCACTTGTACACGAGCGCAGACTTGTGTAAGAGCGTGCGTGACGCGACCGTTCTCGCTAGAAGTCGATTGACCACTGATTCCAAAAATAAAGTTATTTTTCACTTTGTAGTTTTTTATTTGGAAGTCGGTAGTATTTTTTTGCAAAAAAGTTTTTTTTATTTTACCCTTTTTAGTTTTACCTATAGGCAAGTTGTTTAGTAAGTACCTATAACGCCAGAATAGATTACCCGAAAAACATGAAACTCAAAACATAATCGGTGAAATGAGAGTTCTGCGTACCACTTTTGAGCGCACTGGCGTGATGTTATGTTATGAAATGGTTTAAACAATAAACAGACATGCGATTGCAGCAACCCCGAGAGGTTTTCCGTTATTTATTGAAGAGTTCTGTTGTATATCTCCGAAGTTCTTCATCAGATTAAAATGGGACCAATTTCGGAATATGTCCTTTCAAACAAAAGAATTTTCAAAATCGGTCCACAATTGACGGAGATATCGGTGAACATAAACAAAAAAAAAAAAAACATAGAACCTCCTCCTTTTTGGTAAGTCGGTTAAAAAAAGTATTGCAGTTATTGGATAGCGTTTCTTTTGTACCTACCTCTATCTTTTTGCCGAGTCTTCTCGATCGGATTTTTGTTGCGTTTTATTGGTGTTGTCAGTTTGTCACTGCAATGCGAATTAACATTGAAGCGTAGTAATTTAACTGTGAAAAGTGATTAGTTTCAGTATCATTGAGCCGTGAATGAGAGATCGTTGCAGATTTCTCTTATACACATATTTAAAGTGTTCTCGTTCGGTTTGGTTGGTAGAATTGCTCTCTTTTTGTCTATAGACTGGCGCTTGACCACTAATATCTCACCTTCTTCTTCGACGTCAATTATTCCAAATTTGACCAGCCGTGTGAGCACAGCCTACTGTGACAGGCTTGAGTCACACATTTTTATCACAGTTTGGGAGCATAAACCGTGACTCAAGCCTATCACAGAGGCCGTGCTCGCCCGGCAGAATTTAGCCATGTTTCAGCGTTAGCTTTTGTCTCGTAAAGGTATTTCAGGGTGCAGGTGTTGTTGCACAGAGAGCACGACAAGAGAGATTGTTTGGGAAGTAGTTCCTCATTATCTCACATTAAGGAAAGCGATGATGCGGACGACTATGAAGCACGCTTTAGTTGGATTTAAGCACCAATGCAAATGGTTCTACTTCCTGTAATTTCTCGTTGAAAATGGAATCTTTAATTGGGGTTGCGCATATAAATCTATTATTGGTTCATTTCAGTCTTTGCCAGTGCAGTAGCTGTTGCCGATAAATAACGACTGCTTTGCAGCTTACACAGTCCCATCTTCGGGAATTTCTGAAAACCTATGTCCGTGATTAAAAACGTACAAATTGTATTCGAAATTTCATCTCTTTAAGTGAATCATATGTTTTGTTGACAGATTAAACCTGAGATTTGAACGGTCTTCAAAATATTTTATTTACACCTCTCAGGTCAAAGTTGCAACCTTAAACGATTGCTGGATTTGTGTAAGACGCTTTCATGCAAAATTGTAATTATTTATCTAACTATAAAGAGGTAAAATTGTATGTTTATGTTTGTAGCGGAATCTCTGAAAGTATTGATCCAATTGCGAAAATTTGTTCTACTAATAATAAGCTACATTATCGCTGGATGTCCTAGGCTACTTTTTATTGCGAAAAAGTAGCCTACATACATTATCAGTTTCTGAAGAATAAATCGTGGGAGCTAAGCGAGTAAAAAATTAGTCTTTTATGAAGGTCAGTCAGCGAACCACTGACCAGGGGGCGAGCATATACTCATAGAGTAAGATTATTTTGAGTGTGTGTAAGGGACAGATTAAAAAGACTTGTATACATGTGTCCCTTATGCACACTCAAATTAACCTTATTCTAAGAGCTTATGGTCACCCCCCTGTACCTTCTCCTAACTCTTTAGAAGGCATGGTCATCCAATGCAGTAAACAGTTCTGCTGGGCCAATACGCAATAGGAAACATGCAATCGCTTGTTTTATAACATGGACTTTATAAGCGGAATGTACCATCACGTATGTATCCTTTGCAATTAAGGTAATGATACTTATTTAAGTGATGGCTTGCAAAACCTTGTAATATCAGTACAATTTGGTGAAATCAAACGTCCTGTCTTTACTTGTAACCAAGAAGAACAGAAGCTACTTGGTCGTCTGGCGGCGAGATGGGCAGACGACATTATTTCCATCGCGGGGTAGAATCTTTATGAGGTTGGCACAGGAACTTAGGGATTTCCACAAGAACAAGAGGCTTGGCCAAGTCAGGCTGTGGATGATGCAGTTGCTCTTCTGAATGACGTCAACGTGATATCAAGAGCCAAAGAAAAAATAACTATATCTTCAGATTGACCTTCTTCACTTTTTACCCGACTGACTGCGCGACAGCAAAGACAGGGTTAAGGGTACACTAGTCGACGGCACGAACTATTTTGTGCGCGGGGTTAAAATGCATTTTATATCAACCGACAACACGTGCGGAAGAGATAGATGCTGTGACGAGCAGTAGGAAGCTAGTTCGCGTACGAATACACACTTTTGCAAATTTGTAGCGAAATGGATAATGATTTAGGACGAAACCGAGCGCGCGAAATTTTATAAACAGACCTTTGGCAGTCTAGATATCATGAAAAAACTACTAAATCTCAAAATAAAATTATATGAATTGTTGAACTAATAATATATCCCTGTATGGAGGCCGTTTTGCAATTTTCCGTCTTATGGTATTTATTTGCGCCCAAAAATGCGTTAAAATTAGTGTCGAAATGTGGAACTTTCGACGCTCATAACTTTCAAACATTTTCTTTTTTTACTTTTTCGCTTCCATACAGGGCTAGATAATGATGAGACAAATTGATATCACTTTTTATTTTGAACGTACATCATCAAACAGTGGAATAATCCCTATACTACGTTTGTATGGAAAAATTTCGACTAGTGTAACCTTAAGTTTTTTTACTGGCATTTTTGTCGGTATGGCTAGTCAAGTTACGGTTTGTTTTTGCTCTGTGTTAAAGTTGTATCATGGTTTAGTTACGGAAGTTACTTTTACATAATGTGAGATTACGCATTTAGTGGTGCTTTATGGTTAAAAGCAGTTATACAATAATGTTTATCACTCATAAAATCGTTTATTATCAACCGAAAGCGGAAAACCGGTAATAAGTGAGAACTAAGGATAAGTTCAGAACTGCCGAGTTGCTTGCAGAAGAGTCTAATTTTTCTCTTCTCTTGTATTCTCGGCCTAGTTTCTGGAACAGAAATTATATCAAAATTAACATCACAAAATTGTGAAATGCGCATAAACTGCTGTAATCGGTTGAATGAATTTTCGACAGCCAATCGCAACTGGAATTTAATTTTTGACGCGTCCATTAATACTTTCTAGAATCCTATCTTTTTACCCGACTGCCGAAGGAGGGTGATGTGTTTATCATTTTATGTATGTATGTTTGTTTCTATGTGGCGTTCCAGACACCAAACGCGTTGGCCGATTTTGATGATTCTTACGTCAATCGATTCGTCTTAACCTTGCGAGTGTTACTGGCTACATTAAAATTGGAAAATAGAAAAATGGCGGCTTTTGGGCGTCATATTGTGTGGCTCCCAATTTTTTTTCATCGTGTGGGGTATCAAAATAAAGGGGTCTAAAATTCCAAAAATATAAAACACTTAATGAATAAATGTACCTAATTCGAAAAAAAAATGTTAATCAAAAAACGAGACTGCTTAAAAAGCGTACTAAAAAGACTTAAACAAGAAGAAAATCATGCTATGCAGTCGGAGGATACATCTGGTTTTGGTCAGCCAGCTCGCGAATATGTATCCTCCGACTGCACAGCATGATTTTCTTGATTACGACTTTTTAGTTCGCTTTTTAAGCAGTCGGGTTTTTCTCAGAGGTCCTTAAAAGTTGTCGCCTACTAAAGTTGACGTCCTTTCTCTCTATTAACGATAAGCGATAAATGCTAATTAGGCTTATTTGACTTCTCGCCTTTTGGTTGAAAGTTCATTACATGTAGGTCTGTCACTGTCTACAATCTACGCACTTATACTCATCTGAACTGTCACAGGATCCTGTTAAATGGTAGCATTAGAGTCCGACTGAAGATCGATTTCTGGCATAAGCCGAAACCGATTATCGCCACAACCTTCGGCCGAAGTCTGAATAACCCTAAGAAATGCAGTTCAAGATGCATGCCAATAAAAAACAAAAACTGGCCAAGTGCGAGTCGAACTCGCGCACGAAGGGTTCCTTACCATTATCGCAAAAAAATTGCAAAAATATCATGTTTGTTGTATGGGAGACCCATTTAAATATTTATTTTATTCTGTTTTTAGTATTTGTTGTTATAGCGGCAACAGAAATACATCATCTGTGAAAATTTCAACTGTCTAGCTATCACGGTTCATGAGATACAGCTAGGTGACAGACGGACAGACAGATGGATCGTGGAGTCTTAGTAATAATCCTGTTTTTACCCTTTGGGTACGGAACCCTAAAAAGATGTAATTTTTTTCATGTGGCTATTTTTTGGCTATGGTAACTGGCCGGCGCAACGGAGTATGACCCCTGCCTCGCATCCGTTGCCCCTACCATCGCGCTCTCACGCAATATTCGTAACTGTTCGGTCGATTTCGACACTTGCTAGAAACCTTCGGATTCGGCCAAAGCCTTTGGCCGAAGACGACCAAAGCCGAAGCCGAATGTTCGGTTAGACACTAGTTGATGTACACTCTATGAAATACGATAATGTGACTGTGGCTCTAATAATAACTTTCTCTTAGTCACAATCAACTTTGTAAAGGTTGAAAGTTAGAATTTAACGATAAATTGTGTCACACGGACGGTCCTGTCAGGGCTGTGTACTTTGTAAAATTGATTGTTTGTTTGTCTGTACATATTATGATTGTAGCGGTAATGTTGGAGCTCGTGGCTAAATAGTAACAGCAGCACGGGTTGATCTTCAAGGTTAAAAATCCCTTGCCGTGGTCGGTCTGTGGATGGGTGACCAATGACCAATTTAACATACCCAGACTCTGTGTCTCGGAAAATACGTGAAGCTGTTGGTCCTGACTGTCATTTCTAGATTGACAGTCGTTACGGGTAGTCGGCAGTCTGAAATCTGACATTAGTCTTGGCAGGGAGTGTCGTGTTACTGGGTCGTGAAGGTCAGATAGGCAGTCGCTCCATTTAAATACTGTTAATCAGCTGAATCCGGTTAAACTGAAAGCCGAAGCCGAATAGTTTGGCAAAGTCGAGGCAGATTGATAGAGCGGTAATGTTGTGTCATTGTTTACTTATTTTTGTGGCAGTTCGAGGCAATCTTATCGGTTAAAGGATTTGGGGCCTCATATCATAGCTTCATCTTCTATGATAATGATATTCATGAATGAATGTCGTACCTATGTGTTTGTTTGCAATGTTATCTTGAACTGATAGCCCTTCATAGGCTACTGTTTAATGATGAGATACAAATTTATTACTATTTTTCCTTCTACTAGAAGGGTTGGCCCTTCATGGCACTGGACAGCCGTGTGTGAAAAAGGTGGAGGAGGGATAGCTTTGCCCAGCTGTGGGATATGACGAGCTCGTTAGATTACATGATTTTAACCTGCGTTGTCTCACTGCTAGGAAAATGTGTCCACCATAGCCTTCCACTCCTCCAACTGCCACACAATCTCCCTCAAACGCCACTAATTCAAATAAATAATAGCTTTATTTCTTCTTTTGCAGTTCCGTCCGCGCCTCAAAACCTGACAGCTCACAATGTAACTACAGAGGAGGTCCACCTCTCATGGGCCCCGCCATTGACCTTCACGGTGCGCACCCTTCCCAACACAGACCTTGACGCGAAGAGTCAAACACTCATACCAGATCAACCTATCAGACTACACAAGAAACAGGAGCCGCAAGGCGATGAACCAGTCAACGAAGTCTTGAGCCAAGACCCGTCCCTAGACGCAATAAACCCAGAGAGACAAAAAGACTTCGAATATACCTCTTACAACTGGTATGAGAAGGACAAGCAAAAACACAATGACGAATACTCATCTCATGTCCTTATCGACGACTATAGAAGTAAAAGAGTTGTCCGATCACATAGACATAGGAAAAGACGACAAGACAATGGAACAGAACCGAAAGTACACTACGAGAAGAATTTGGAGGTCCTAGAAGCACATCCGATTGAGCCGAAAGAAGTTGTCAAGAAGTCTTACGGACAAAGTAAGCATAAAGACACCACACAGGTTGCTTATGTCCTGTACTATGAGCAGGGGGTTCCAAGGTATGACGTGAACATCGTCAATGGTACACAGACGACGATCGACGTCAAGAGAAAGAATGTGTTCCCAAGTGACTTGGGCATGGAGGATTATTCGAGGGCGACGAAGAATTTGACGCTATTGAACACTTCCGGGAAGGTGACGAAAGTCGTCGGGTTCCGCTTGAGAAGTCTGAGTAAGTGTGGTTTTAGATTGTTCTTTTATTTTTGTGTAATAGTTTGTGGTTGGCGCCTAATAATGGGGATTGAGAAAGTGGGTAATTTTAAGGGGCCATTTGTCGTTAATTTGATTAAGCCGGCATTTTTTAATGTCTCGAATTCATTTTCTATTCAACACTTCGAATAACTACTGCTTCTATAGTCTCGTCCTCCTGTAACGAGTGCATGGGACTAAAACATTGCTAACGAAATGTGTTGTACTAAATCTACACCTCTGCGTAATTCTTCGGGAATCCAAGCGTAACGGTTAAGTTATGTTACTGTGATAAATCATTCAACAAGTTACATTGTTTTAGTTGGCTTCAACAAAGGACCATCATGCACATTGTAAACCCCAGAATCAATTGATCCAAAAGTCCCCTTGCTATATGTATTTCTATGGTCCAAGTTAGTTGCAGAAGAGCAACACCCAATGCAACTTAACTTAAGCACATTAATATCTTAATTGTTCGTCTCTTAATTTTTGGATCTGTATTATTTTAAGACCAAGTATGGAGGTGTTAATTTAAAAGTCGTAACGTTTCTTTAATTACCAAGTTGGTTCAATGAATTGAGAC